>JAYMDH010000004.1:1418398-2836796 GCA_036872985.1 Pleurotus tuoliensis | reverse complement strand
AGCGCTGTGTCCATGGCGGACCCGGATGCAGTCATCCTGCCCCCGGGGGGATCGCCCACTTTCATCGAGACATGGCAGGACATGGAGGAGCTTCTCACCACTGGTATGTGCACCCATTACCTTTTAGGTATGGCAGACGTCTGACAGTCACGTTTTGTAGGTAAAGTTCGGAGTATTGGCATATCCAACTTCTCTGTGAAGACTCTGAATGAACTGCTTCCGCATTGCCATGTAGTCCCCGCCGTCAACCAAGTTGAACTTCACCCTTGTCTGCCATCGGTAGAGTTAAAGAAGCTCTGCGATGACAAAGGCATACTCCTAGAGGCGTATTCCCCGTTGGGTATGTCTGCTTTTCTCAGTAGCATTATAACCACCTAACATGGCGTAACAGGTCAGAAGACCGCTTTGTTACACGAAAGCCCCATCATCCGTGAGATTGGAGAGAGGCTCGGTGCCACACCCGCCCAGGTGGTTCTGAGTTGGGGTGTCCAGCGGGGAACCGTGGTGGTAGCTAAAACGGAGACGGAGTTGCGTATGAAGGATAACATTACGGTGCGAGGAGAAAGCAATCTGGTATATTCTGCGCTGATGTCTAACGACCTTCAAAATGGATAATCAGATTGTTCAACTTTCAGAGGCAGACATGGAAACCCTGACTGAGATGCACAAGCTCCCAGGGCTGCACCGATCTCTCGTTTGGGTCAGGGACACCGACGAAGTCTTTGGGTGGAAATACGGATGGCTTGGCTGGGATATTGGGCAAGGGGGATTTGTCCCGTAGCGTTGTTTATGCGCCGTTTTCTGTGCGTCTGTAGCTCGGATGACAACAGAACGGTTGCTCGCGATTCATTATACAATGGGTGTCGAATCGCCAAAGCTCACGCTGAGTCGAGTTCATCCTCTCCACACAGCTGGGCCCGGGATCGTGTAGTTAGTCGTGCTCGCTTGAGCGTAAACATTGATGAATACACACTTTTGGTAAGCACCAGGGAATTTAACGAGGTAGCTGCCGGACGGCTGGGCGCTACCGTTACCAGTGAGAATGAGCTGTGCGCATTCGGGGTAGAATTGAGGTTGGTTCGACGTATGGATGGCTAGAAACTAACGTGGATGAAATTAAGCGACAGTAATGAAATGAGGGTTGGATGATTCAGACGTACTTCGCGGCGTATCATGTACTCCCCAGGAGCCAAGGACGCAGGAATAGTCGTGGTCCAAGTATTCCCGTTGTTTACAAGCTCGCCCTGGGCTCACGATCCAGTGGAAAGTGTTCCTGACAGGAGACCCGCCTCTTCAATCTTGAACTACAGCGATCGAGTCGATTCCAACCCGCACGTAGGTTTGAGGGACGAAGCGTACCCAGGAGAGCGAAGACGGGATGGTTGATGTACAACTACCGGGGCATTTTGCCATGTGAACCATTACAGCTATAATCGATGATAATTGACTTTGTGACCGATTCACTCTCAAAACAGTCTGATACTCACGACCAACGGTATGCGGCCATTGGTTCCAGGTCGCCTTGATTTGTGAGCCCGCTGGTACTGTCGCCGAAAGCTGGCCCGATCCTAAGGACGAACCGTCGACGTTGCAAGCGATGTTTGGGTCTAGAGGGTCGGTGATAGGATTGTACGTGTCCCATTCACGCTGAGAGATGTTTGACACGGAAGTCAAAGCGGATAAAATGATATATACCTGGATCGACTTTTGACGGGTTGGTGGATTGTAGGCTAGGAAGCTACATACTCTGTTAGTGAACCATTTTCGAGTGAAGAGGAAGATGCAAACCCTGGGTAAGTAGTCCCTCCAATCGTGTAGCTAAGGACTCCCCCATGACAGGCGACCTAATTATTTGATGCAAGTAAGAAAGCGCTAGCCACGACATAACAAGTGGGGCACCTGAATCACTGCGGCAGCCAATATAACCAAGGATTTCAAAGACATCATGATGCCTTGCATTGGTTACAGTGCCATTCACTACATGTCACCTTCTTATACGTTGCTCCTTTGGAATGGATGAGCAGAAAGGGCAAGGATTTCAGCTGGTGAGGATAATCATCGGTGGGGAGAAACTCTCGGAAGGACGAACGAAGGATATCTGAGCTTCTTGAACCGCCGGACTGTCATACATACAGCGATTGTTGGCCACGACTCAAGTGGTCAACGCATATGATAGGATGCACTTACGTGTAGTAGACGGAGCAGATCGTCATTAACATCCACACGCAACCGCCATATGGTATTGTGGGTAGCAAAAATAGCGCCTTGGTGACTGTTGAGGTCATGTTCTACCCTTCGTTAGGGTCGTGAATGGGAAGGCGAGGTATGATACTCCGAGGGAAGTTTGAACGGCTCCATGGTGGATGGATATTGCGCGAAACGCACGGGCTTATCTCTCAGAGTATAGATTCCGAAGCAAGTTACATAGTACACAATAACTGTAGAATACCTGCTCAGTATTCGTGGTATCAGCAAACGATTGGAAGGTCATACATACCTGAAGAAGACATCCTAATCGTCTTCATGAATAATAATCCTGGGTTCTTGTATGATTGCCGCCGGCGCAGTTAACTCCTCTATCGCTGAGGACGACGGTTGAGGACCGTCAACATCCTTGGGACCTTCCCCTGCGGACTCATCATCGCTCTCCTCTCCAGGCTTCTTAAACAGCAGTTCCTTTCCGTTCACAAGGCGCCTCTTCTTTATTGGTGCATTGGATGCTCGTTCACCACCACCATCCTCCTTCGAGTCGTGATCCTTGTCTTGTCCCTTGCCCTTTGCGCGTTCTTTCTTCTTCTGTCGCTTCGCCCGGTTCTTGGATGTTTTGGCTTCTGCTATAGCCTCTGCCTCCTTACGCTTCCGTTCAAATTCAGCGATTTCGGCTTCCTATTGCAATGATGCTGTTAGCCTGCTAACGACAACTCAATAGCAGATTGCGATTTATACCTTCTTCGTAGTCTCCTCGATAAGTTTCAGCCTTTCGTATTCTCGCCTTCGACTGGCCTTGTAGACGTGGAACTCCCCACTACCAGCACCAGCACTCGAACCTTGAATATTTTTCATCATCTCTCTGGGAGGTCGGATGGTCTTCTCCTTCGGCGGCGCAGGGACATGTGCAGGCTTCGCTGGATCCTTGAGTAGCTTCTCGAGTTGGTGCCGCTGTTTCTCAACCGGGGTGAGGACATGGCGGTTGGCGGAGGTGGAGGCCGTCGGTGTGGGTGTTGGGGAAGGAGAAGCCATTACTGAGTTAGCATTTGTGATTGTGAGATAACGATACTGAGTGTGGGAACAATTAAGAACTACCCCTAACAACTGGCCACATGCACTTCTCATTATACGCTACGTGTAGGTACCTAGCTGCATATAATGATTTTTGGAATACAATGAATTCTGATGCTGTATTGGCATTCCATGATCACCATCAAATCATTGTTTCGCGCTGGCGAACAGAAGTTTGGATTTTGAAGCCCCTGCCAAATAAGATCGTGTCGCGAGCGCCTCCTCGCCTTTTTGACCAGAACATATGACATGCACAAGAAGCACAATGCGCAACGGCAACATATCATATACTCAGTACGAGCGCATCTTGGTGAACATTGACTGGAAACTGATTTACTGACTTCAACCGCAGTTCGATGCTTTGCTCTTTCAGCTTTTCGTGCTGTCCTACTTCATGTCGCCGTCGCTGTGGTCGCTGCTGCTGCGTATCGTCTACCAATTCCAATGCACGAGACCGAAGGACTTCGAGTCATCCAGGTCGTTGCGTTTCTGCTTCCTGGGAGCCATGTTCTTCAATGCGAGTAGCGTGTGGCACCATGCACGAGATGGGGCGTCGGAAGGAAGGGCCATTATTCTTGACTTCGTCGGGATGTGTACGTTTCTGCCCTATATTTCACTGAACGAACCGATACTGACATTGCGTAGCATTCACGCCGTCAAAACTACAACTGCTTTCCCTGGACTTCTTCATCATATTCCTGCAGCTTGTCCTCGCGAATATTGCCTACGAACAACATCTCTGCGAGACGGAGGGGGAGGAAGACATGCTGCTACCCTTACAACCACCCCCTTCACCGATTTCCACCGAGGCTATCTACTCGTCCCCGACGGACGACCCTAAATGCGCAGCGCCGCCAATCCCCCAGTCTCCATATGTGCTCGACCTCCGTCTCTCGTCTACCATGACGAGACTTCGGCACCCTTCGCCACGGCGGAACAACACAGACAACATGCTACCCCTCCCTAATACTACATCATGGCCGCCGCTGCCGCTGCCAGCAAGCTTTCAGGTGCTCATGCACTCCACTGCTCGAGTACGAAGGGCAGGTAGACAGACTCGGAATCGTGAAGGACCCATTGGTGATACCCCGGAAACTAATAGCAGGGAAGGAAGAATGCCCGGTGCTTTGGATGTTCAAGCCACATAATCGTTCAGTTATTTTTAGACACTTTCTTGTGTACTGTAAGGCCGTGTAATCCATCCCCCACGCAGTGCTTTCATGGATGATCAATGACTTCTACAGTCAAGTCTCATTTGCGACACATCTGAAGCCCTGTGAGAGGTGTGGAGTTCAAGGGAAATTTCTGGCACGTACGGCTTCTTTGACGCACTGGCTGAACTTGGCAAACTCAGCCTGGCAAGCATCCTGTCTGATATCGGTGTATATGCCGAGAATGCATTTCCCGTATGCCGATGCCTGCACGCTACAGGTGACCGTCGAGTGAAGAGCAAGCCGACTCAGTGGCTTAGAGGCAGTTGTCCTGGGCGACGACATGGCGGTCGGAAGAGCCTGTTTCTCGCACGTGCTCACAAAATTCAAGAGCGACCAGGAGCGGTCAGGGGTTTTAGTCGTATGAGTTCTGTTAGTAGACGAACATTTGAACCCATTCATTAATGATACATACATTGATAGAACAAAGTGATTGAACATGCCCGTAATGAAACTTGAAAGCGCCAGCGACTGGTCGGAAAGGAGCAGAACAACTGTACACAATGAACATTAGAAGGGGGAAGGATGAGGGATAACCGGATAACATTGAACAGCAAACAACCCTTTAAAAGATAATCATCATGGGTAACTGATTCTGAAGGTTATATGGAAGTAGAGAAGCGCGCCCATGCGCTTAGCCTTGAACTCACATTCGGGGGAGACGGAAGGATTTGCAGAGAAGCACTTAGTCCATATCCATCTCCATCTCCATACCGTCCCACCTATCTTGCTTCTTCTCTTCGTCTTCCTCCTTGACGCTGAATCCAACGCTGAATTCATCGTCCTCGCCCTTCCAGTTCCTTCTACCACGTCCAGCAAAGCCTAATCCATCAACATCTACTTCCACGCTTTCGTCCTCATCCATACTAGCAGAGTCGGATCTGGAGCGCTGGGATGGCGACGACCGAGAAATCGAGCGCAATGAAGATCGAGGCAATGACCACCCTCTTCCTCCATCTGCTGATCGAGTATAATAGGAATGTGATGCCGAACCCGAAGTCGACCGAATCCCTGACTGTGATGGGCCGTGAATTCCGTGACCGACCGCAATCGGACTGTAAGGCGAACCCCATGAATCCGCACTCGCGCTGACAGTGCGATACGTCGTAAAAGCGCTGTTGTTAGTCGGCACTGGCACTGGTCGAGTCTGCGCATTGGTCGTGGTGGATACACCAACAAGTCCGGGGCGGACTTGGGTGATGTTACCAGAGACTGCAGCCGATGCGGGAATGGAATAGTCGTGAAGCCGTGGACCTGTCGACCCAGCACGCGTCATCGAACCCAAAGTGCTAGCGGCGGGGACAGAGCTTGAAATGGGGCGAGTCGGCCCGTGGGTAGACGTCACACCCGGAGCATTCTCCGGTGGCGGAGGTTGTGCCACTGGACTACCAGAAAGGAATGCTGGCCAGAGAGAGCGGTCATCGGGCAAGGACGTCCCAGTAGCGCCCGGCGACATGTGGGACAATATTGCTGCGGCCTAATAACAGTAAGCAGCCATTACGATAGATTTGACTGTGCAGACGTACTTCCAGCAACTGTACTTGCTGATGTTTGCTCAGCACAAACTTGGAAGCCTCGCGCCATTGAGGGGTGTGCTCCCAGCGGTGCTTGATTAGGCACGAAGGATGTCGGTATATCTTTGAACAGCTCTCGCATTTGTAATCCATACCCCGCTTCTTGCCATTCTTGCCAATGGTGATAGGAGTTGCCAAAGTGCTGTTCAGGTTATCTGGGACGGAAGTTGACAAAGCGGTTTCTGAGTCATGCTGATGATCCCCAGCAACGGCCACCGAGTAGGAATCTTCTAGAGGCGAAGCCAACGCCGTGTCAGTGGAGGTCGAGAGCGAGAGAGAAGCCAGCGATAGGGCCGTTAGACTTCTACGGTAGCATAACGTTGTTCGTCAGAATCGTAGCCAACGCGGAGTATTACACTTACGATGGTCTTGCCGCTGCGTCCCTCGCATCGCTCAATCGTCTGCGCGCTTTCCCCGTCGAGGCTAGCCGTCTATGTTGCTTTGTGGTACCGCCGTTACTGACTCCCAAGCTTCCACCACGGCCTATGGACGTCGAGAGCGAATCGTCGCCAGTTGAGGCCTGCTGGTCTTGAGGGACAGGTATCGGCGCTGCGCTCGCCGCAGCCACAGACAGCGAGAGCAAACTCAACGCATAGCGTTGCTGCTACCGACGAGCATCAGTTTCGCTGTCAACGCCGACGATGAAAGCGACTGACCGAGCTTGGAGATGAATCAGACATGGCGAGGTTGATGTTTCTGCAAGAATGGATTCAACTAACATGTGGTGGAGGGAATAAAGAGAAATTATAGATTCATGGCAGCAGTTTATGAGAAACGGGACAATTCAGAAGGCCATTGTCGCTCTGGAAATGTCTTGCTGAAGAACCCGGAAATAGCAGTAAATGGCGGGCGCCTATGTAGATACGAACGCAATTTTCCCACGGCCAAATGAGTTCTCGTACTTACAGTATTCAAAAACTAGATTGCCGCTACTGGCACCATGAATGTACCTTGCTTGTCTGCATTGGGTGTCACTGCGGTTACATTGTTGCACCATTGACTTAGTGACACAGATGGTGTGTACCTTGGAGGAAGTATCTTTCTCCCTGCAGCACACCCATTGGGCTATGCTAGATTGTGACTCTTTCTGCACAGTGGCATTGAAAGTCATGCTATTGGATGGTGACTCCCAATCAGACAGGAGGCTGGGCAATTAGGGCTGCCGACCGCTACCGTATATACGGTTTATACGCCACGTATATACGGTTCATGTACCCGTCAACGCATCTGCAAATTCATTGTCCAGAAACGGACTTGCAACGGGTACCAGGCTTTAGCCTCGTGACCAGTCTGACGATGTAGTCTTGAACAAGAGACTGACGATAGTCAGCCTGGTCGATCTGAGTTTGAATTCAGTATAGCTGCGGAATGTTCAAAAAAGGAAGGAACTCTCGCGTGCGCGCTCGCGTGCGCAACGTCGAATGTGGCAATTGGTGATCGAGGTTTGAAACACGTGAGCGACGAACAAGCCTTCGTGTTGCGTTTTCCACAGGCCTAGGTACCCACTCGCTGCGCCATTGATATGGGACCTAACCAAGCAGGATCACCATCTTTATCACTCAATCAAAGTGAATCGAGCCCCACACACAGAGGCATCATGATGGTCCAAAACAATGTCAACGGCACGCATACGCGCTAGCTGCACACGACACAATGGAGGCGTCGTGGATGATAACACCTAACTGAGAGCTCTTCACCCCGTCGCGTGCCTACAACACCTCTGAATCCTGAACTCCAATAGAAACGCAGCAACTGGGATTGCGTCTCCTCCGCAAGATTGGAGACAGAAAATAATACATATTGAAAGCCACGAACAACACTCAGTACTACTCTATCCCATCGACATGGCACGTGGCAGCGTCCACGTTGCAAACACGCGAGCACACACGCGAGATTCACTTCCTTTTCTGAACGTTCCGCAGCTCTAAGGGATTTAAACTCAGATCGACCGGCCTGTCTATTGACAGTCTCTCACCGAGACTCCATAGACAGGACGGTCACCAGCCTAACCAGGCTTACCCGTGCAGAGCTCACCCACATGGTTCAGACGGCCCGTCTTCCGGGACCGAAGGGAATCACAGGTGTGGGAATTACCTGTGATTTGCCACATCGAACTTGAACGTCCGCGTCAATGCCAACAACGACTAGCAGGTGCCGGTCACCCATCAGTCACCCATTGTTCAGGGCGGGGACCCTCATAATCCAAGGTTAGTTCAAGAAGTACAACAGACTACTACTAAGATAGAACTGACTTTTTGTATGAACTAAGAGGTTCTTGAAAACATCCAAGGCTGCGCATGTCGTTACCCAAGACCCCCGAATCTCATGAGGACAACCTCTGCACCATACGAATGAACCCGTCATTGCAAATTCATAAACCCGGAAAGCAAGGAGTGTTGTCTGGATCTTGACCCAATGACATTCAATCCCCCAGTACAAGCTGTGATGGTCCGTTGACCCTTGGAATGTGTTTTTTGCTCATCGATGGAAAGGATCTTTATCTCTTGGGATAAAATGGTACGTGTCTTTCCAAGTAACCCACCATTATCCTTCTACTTACATGCCTGTTGATCAGTGTGCAATTGGCTCAGACAGAAAGCTGCTTCCAGCGCGGCTGATAAATTTCTTCAATGACTCTGACGACATTACACCAATCTCTGGGCCAGACGCACCACGACAGCATACTCCAGCCATTAACGGTACGTATATCAGTGTCAGCATCATGTCATGCATCGCCACTCACCAGGAATCAATACTTCTCTGTACAGAAGCCAGTGGCCGTGGTCATCGTGTCAAATCGATCTCACGACTGAAAGAGTCGATTGCTGCTGAGCAGCTCGATGATGAAGGTCTTCCCAATGCAAAGCGCACCTCGCAATCACGCCGCAGGAAGAAGAAGAAGAAGCGTAACACTGCAACCGATTCAATGGATATTGACAGGGATGACAGCGACTTTGTTAGTGGATCAGATAGTGATGGGACCGACAGTAGCCTGTCAAGCACCATATCCAACAGTGAGGTGCTTTACATGATACTCTTACCGTCGATTCTACTGATGCATACCCTCCAAAGCTTGTAGCCAATCTTCCAACAAAGATTGCGCCTCCGTCCAAACGGTCAAATAAGAAGAACCAGAGTCGGGCTAAGCGTGCTCCAGCACCTAATGACGAAGAAGCATTGGCCCGCAAAACTCGACATCTCGAGGCAAACATGGAGACTGCGTCAGAGACGCCAGAGAAAAAGGTAATGACACTCATTTGTTCTATTAATATTACTAACAGTTTGTTATAGTCTCGGAAGAGTAATCCAGTGTATTTGTTCTATACGGAGGTTACCAAGGATGCCAATGGTGAAGCGGCCCCAGGTAGCACGTACTACAAGTGCTGCCACATGAAGAAGATCTTTCAGATCACCAAGAAAATGAACTACAATCTGCTCGGTGATGTTTATTCTTGTAATTTATGTTCGGCTCGCTCATCTTGAATTTGCATGCAGGGCTGATCTCAAATTTACAGAATAATGTCCAACCTATGTACCAACTTTACACGGTGCTCAAGGCTTGTCCCGAACCTGCAACTGCTACCGAAGAAGAGAAAGCTATCGCATGCGGAGAGAAGAAGCTTAGTATCGAAGAGTTAACAAGGTTCATCACACAACTCAAGAAGAGCTCGGACAACACCATTGCTAGTGCCTTCATGAAACAAACTGAAAGGTTGAAGGTTAGTAGCATTTAGCTAAACAGTAGGGACTACGGATGCTAGATCTTAATCTAGGGACCTTGGAGTCAGAGCGAGTTCAATAAACGCCTTGCGGAATATATCGTCGCTCGGGATCAACCTTTCGAAGAGGTCGATCGTCCCGAATTCCGCACACTCCTTGAGTATACTCATCGCGACTCAATTAAGCCTCTTTACATTCCTCACCGAACGGCAATCAAGACATTAGTCATGAAAATGGGTGAAGACTCGGTCAAAGCTGTTAAGAAGATGTTCATGGTAACTCTGTTGTCTTTTGAAAGTGATTTCACGCTGATAGCATTATGATAGGAACTTGACAGCAAGGTGTCTATTTCGTTAGATGCATGGACTTCAAGTAATCATTACGCATTTTTGGCCATAGTTGCCCATTTCGTCACGAACAACGGCGAGCTCAGTGAGTTTCCTCTTTGCTAATCATTTATCTTTGGGGCTAATTTGGTATATAATCTAGGGGAACTGCTTATTGGCTTTCGCGAACTCCATGGACAACATAGTGGTGAGAATATGGCGGAGGTCATATGGGATACGTTGGCTACGTTTGGGCTTCTAGAAAAGGTAGATCATATAAATACTGATCATGTACTTGCTTGAGTCTAATCCAGCTTAGCTCCTTGCATTGGTAATGGACAACACCTCCAATAACGACACTTTGGTCACCAGTCTTGAAGAGCGCTTCCAAGAAAAAGGTATTCCATTCTCTGCGCACCACAGTCGCCTCCGCTGTATGCCCCATACAATTCATCTTGCTGCGCTGAAGGTACGCCATTATTATCTGCTCAGACATGACCTGTTCTGATGGCATCTTTAGTTACTCGAGGGCGCGGGAGCCATCACATCTGCTGAGATGGCGCGAGCAAGTAGCCACAGTGGTGAATATCAAGAAATGGTCTCTGCACCACTTGGCCGTGAATACGATGAAGAAGCAGTGTGTCAAGTTGGTGAAGACCTTGATGAAGAACTGGGCTTGCCTTCGGAGGGCTTAGCTGGACACTCTTTAGAGAAAGTAAGCTGTAGTTTTCGTTGCTGTAGTGCTAACTTATTACTAATGAAAGACTCCTCTAAAGCTTCGTAAAATTGTCCGTGCTGTTCGTGTTAGCCCTCAACGCCACCGTTTGTGGCTAAAGGTAGTTGCGGAGTCTCTAGGCGGGTCCTCCAACCCTCCGCTCATGCTCATCCTTGATGTTCGGACTCGATGGACATCAACACATCAAATGCTTCGTGAGCATGTTTCCCCTGTGTTCCGCACTTCATTTAACTCACATACTGGAGTCTACAGGTCGCGCATTAGATAATAAGAACTGCTTGGACCAATGGGTTGATAGCCAGCGTGACATTCGCCATCTCGAACTCAAAGAAGATGATTGGGAAGTAATCACCCTCTTGGAGGACTGGCTGCAAGCATTCCGTGACACTACAACAGGGATGTCAACTACAAAGTTTCCCATGCTCTCCACAGTTCACGCAACTTTCTGTGGTTTACAAGATCATCTGAAGCGCATCATCATGATGCTTCCGGCCACTGTTGCTCCGAAGTTGAAGCTCACGCTTATTGAAGCCCACACCAAGCTTGCGCAGTATTACCACAAGTTCGACCAGTCCCCTTTTTATACTTGGGCTGCATGTATGTTCTATCCATTTATTGCTTTAACTCTGGTCTCAATCCCATTCTATTAGTGCTTGACCCCCGCATCGGCTTGAAAGGGGTCCAGCTCGACTACAAAGAGGACCCCGACCTCAAAAAATACCTACAAAAGGCTAAAACCGACCTCGAGAAACATTTCAAACACCATTACCAAGCAGCTAAACCACCGCCGCTCACACCAGCAGGCTCCTCGACATCTGTTACATCTGTTACATCATCAAGCTCGAAATATGACTTCACCTCACGCTACAAACAACAGGACCGCACCATCACCGACGAATTACAGGAGTTCTGGCGCCTAGGACCTGAGGACTTCGATACCACCAATCCCATTGCCTGGTGGTTCAGCCGCCGCCACCAATTCCCCAACCTCTACCGTCTAGCCCTCGACATTCTTTCCATTCCTGGATCTGCCGTCGCAGTTGAACAAGTGTTCTCAGTGGGTAGGGACACCATTTCAATGCGCCGTGCGAGCCTGAAACCCAACACTATATCAACTTTGATGACTCTCAAACAGCACATCCATGCAGGCTACCACTTCCATGAGGGGTAAGGCATTGTATATAGAAATCTTTGTAGCACTTATGTACCCGTAAGTACCGTATTTCGGCCGTCTGTGGCCGTGGCCCGTACATACTGGATTAATGGCCGTTAAAAGAATATACCGTAACCGTATAGCAAGTTTGCTTTCCCGTTGCATGTCCGTACACATGGGGCCCGTGGCCGTTAACACTATTGAGTGTACGGCTGTTAACCGTTTATGGTACGGGTGGCACCCCTATGGGCAATCAGGACAGAGACATTTGGTTCAAGCATGGTATTTAGTGACATAGATTTGTTGTTTACATAGAGGTACAAGTTATGAGCCTTCAAGGGATTCTAGGCAGTAGAGGGAATTTGAAACCCTGAAAGAGTGTTGCAGACAATGAAAGGGGATGAGACTTGGATGAGACTGAGAGTTTTATAGTCAACAGCTGTCAGACCGACTCAACACCCCTACCAGATTGAATTTATTGAGTTTACAAAGACAATACTTGAAGGGGTGTAAACATACTTGCATATATTGTCTACTTGATCACATTGTCCGCATTGAACACCATGTTCTTGTCATTGAATAAAACCTTTGCATTCCCCTCATCCCCATCTCTGTAACCCTCACCTTTGGACCAAGAAGTGTCCACATTCGGACACCTTCAATGGAAGGGGTACTCCAACTATGAGCTTTACCCATAGATCCTCTGATCTAACTCATCTCAGCCGGACATCATACCCACCCACTTCTACCTTGAGCTTCACTGGAACATGTTCACCAAGACAGGCATCCAAAACAAATAGAGCTAAAGCATGGCAAGCAGCATCAAACAAAAAGTTGCAAAACCCCAAAAAGGGGTTTTTAGACATGGGGGACCTAGCTTTTCAAGCAAGGTAACCAGTCTGTTGCATGGATGTAATGTACATGCTTTCTTGGCTTGCAACAGATGCGCGAAATTTATTGAACATTCTTCATGAATTTTCCACAAATGCCTTAATGATGAGTTCAAGGTGCGGGATTCCACGAACATACATATGCACTTGGTATTGCGAAGCCCCGCTGCATGGCCGGAGTGCTCAGTGTACGCGGTGACCGATCGCCCTTGGGTGATTGAAACTCGCTCCGATGGGTGGAAATCACTGGCGCAACGACCACTTTGATTCACCAAACTATATTGATCTCTCTATACCGCCAGGCTCTTGACTGGACGTCCCACTCCCCCGGCCTACTGTAAGGAATCCCGATTCCTTACCTACACTTTCCCCTGTCCCCTGACATCATGTGACAGTCTCCTTATATACCGAAGTCATGTATCATTAGTACTCACTTCCTCTTGTACTATTATTCTCACCTTCTCCCGAATACACCCCCGCGTTTGACCCTTTCTGATCTGTTCCATTCTTGAGTGTTGCGCCTCCGGGCGTCTTCCACTTTTTTTTTGAAATCCGTCAAACGCCTTTACACTCTAAATCATACCGCCTACGCGACTTCCCCATCAGACATCCTTACCCGCCGACTATGCGACCCTGAACGACGATCCCGCCTAATCTCCGTATAAACTCCGTTCTTCATCAAACGCCTTTACCGGCATATCCACACGATCCACACGACCCTGACTGGCGCTCGCCCGCGCCTGATTTCCCAACCGCCGCAGCTCCCGCCCCAGTCCCCGCCCCAGTCCCAGTCTCAGTCCCACCCAGTCCCCAGTATCCCCAGAACACCCCAGGAACTTCGGTTCAATTCCCAGGAACTTCGGTTCACATCCCAGGAACTTCGGTTCACTCATCACCCCGACCCTGCTCCAGATCACCCCAGGAACCTCGGTTCATTCAACGCCCCCGCACCCTTTCCCGAATTCCCACCGCAGTCCCAACCCTGCCCCTCCAAATTGGAAATCTGTCTCTCCCCCCCCTGCTCCCCACTCCTACGCCTCCGCTTTCCCCTTCGTTCGTCGAAAACCCGCCCCCCACGCTCATCGTTTCGTGACGACGCCTCCCTCACGCTCGTTTTTCGTTTTCCCTTCGTTCATCAAAAACCCGCCCCCCGCGCTCGTCGTTTCTGACGACACCCCGAGCCACATCCCTCGCTCTCGCCGCTTCTAGCAATGGCCTCCCTCACCTCGTCGTTTCGACGTCAGTAGCACGCATATAACCGACAATCGCACATCCCCTTACAACACCTTCTCAAATCCCTACGTCGGGCACCCTGTCACGGCAAACCTACGGCGTTAGCACCGACGTGCACGACGGTGAGAACACCATGTTCCCTGGGTAACTGCACCTCTGTCCACGCTCCTTTACCTCGTCTGCCCATACGACCTTTCTTCATGCGATTACCTCTTTCGACTTCACGAACAGGTCTCCATTGAATTCACGACGAGTCTCCGTCAACTTCACGAACCTGTCGCTTTTCCTTTTTCATTCAACCAAACCTGCCTTCCCCCCCGCACCACGTCTACAACGCCTGCATCACAGCATCCTTCAACTGGAGCACCCTCCTCGGTGCCGCCAAATTCCACGTCTTCGTCGATCCTGACTACGTCTCAATCCGCGTCGCCGACTCCTCGAGCAACACACGAAACCCATCCGGAGGCGCAACACTCAAGAATGGAACAGATCAGAAAGGGTCAAACGCGGGGGTGTATTCGGGAGAAGGTGAGAATAATAGTACAAGAGGAAGTGAGTACTAATGATACATGACTTCGGTATATAAGGAGACTGTCACATGATGTCAGGGGACAGGGGAAAGTGTAGGTAAGGAATCGGGATTCCTTACACCTACCACTGGGCCTCATTCCCATCCCAATGCTCCTACCATAGCAGCTGGAACCTTCATACGGAAGTCCAGGCCACAGCACCCGGCCCCCAAATTTCCGTGAAACACCCCGACCTAACTCAGAACCACTCACTATATACTTATCTGTGTGATGCTGCGTAGTACTCATTGAATACAATTTCTCCCTTTGTGAAACCTCAATAAATGATCTTATAGTCGTTTTCAAAATAGTTGAGACTCCGCTCCCATGCAAAGAAATGTGCGCAAAACTTATTCAGTGAATAGCTGAAGAACCAGCCGTTGTTTCCCCTTGAACCAAAGATAAAACTCATGGGGGTAGGGGGCTTGATTGAGACCCAGTGATAGTTTCTCAAGTACTTAAAATATTGCTATTATTCCAGTTTACAGCAGTTCACAGTTGTTTGATAAATTGTGTCAGAATTTCGGCGGGGGCATACATGTAGCAAGTGTGGGTAATGTAAATAGTGCCAATAGGTTGTTGACACTGCTGACATAATCCAATGTGCGCCGTGAATGCATCGTAATCACATTGAATGGCTATAAAATATTCAGCACTGGGGTAACGGATGTGATCACAATGTATTCCCGGGGAATATAGGACTATGTCAGCAGTGTGAGAGAGTCAGACATCCACCATACCTGATGCTTACCCCCTTAGCTCTACACATTGGTAGTGATTCCTTGCATCAGTAATTGGACAGAATTCGGAACATGATGCATGGACTACAATCTGTATATTTGGATTTGGTTTGACCATGAAACGACAAGACAGGCTGGAACTGCTTGATGGAGGTCAAATGGGGACTTAGTGTCCGCGAGCTATTGTGGAATGTCATCGATCTTGGTGTTTCTGCTGGGGCTCAATAGAGGTACAATCTCGGACGTAGAATAATCAAGGTTTGTAGGAGTTGAGCGGGTTTTGAGCAAGATATGCGTTGAATAAGTTCGACCGTACTACATTGGCGCTACTTTTCAACGTTTACGTCGGAGTCTCAACTATTTTGAAAACGACAGAAAGTTATCTTATCTTATCGAGGCCACGAGAGTTTGGTAACTAAATTTCATCCCGCCGTTCAGCAGCCCACACTGACCGCTTCGACCCTAAGCGAGTCGCGCCCAGATCGCAGCCCTTCCCCTTACCGCTCCTGTTCTTGCCAGCTATATCATGCTTTGAGAGCGTACGACGGTCTGAAACTGCATATCCTGCGACTGGCCATGCAAAATGCTCAACCACTTGCTTCTAATTGCCTGCATATGCATAGTCATTGCACTTATACTCTATCTCTTCTACTGGAACCGCTTGCTTGCAGGGATCATCGGCCTGGTACTTCGAATCCTCTACTGGAACCAAGGGGGAGCCAGTATCTGGGTGGAAATTGGTGTGTAGTGCGGCTCGTTGTCTCTTGTTCACGACTGAAGTCACTTGACCAGGATCCGTCCACTTTTCGTTGATTACGGGTCGAATTCTGCTCAAGGATGTCAACTATCACTCGAGCAACCAAACTATCAAGATAGTCAAAGGCCAAATTGAATGGCGCTACTGGATCCGGAAACCCATGCTGGAGCAGGATATCGCGACTGGCCTCGGGATGGAGGATCGTGCGTTGCCGTATCTCAGCTATGAGACCCCGATTGACTTTTGTTAGACAAGCATAACCACCGTTCGCAATACTGTCGCGTGCAGATGAAGTTTCAGGGCTTCCAGTGGTATATATACAACCGAACGGCGTCCTACGACGGCATCGTCGAGCAGCTAATGCAGGACATGCCGCGGCGAACGCCATCTTACGGAACTGAGGCGCGGAGGTCGATGAGCAAAGGTTCGGTCATCCCTTCCTTCAAGGCCCCTCCAGTCGTGAGGAGACTGGTGAACTGGTTCAACCGACAACTCCCAAATCTCGATCCGAAGGACCTGCTTCCTCTTGGACTCGACGTCACGAAAGGCATTATCATTATCGGCAACAAATCGACTCCCAACCTCCTGCTGGCTGAGTTTGAACATACTGGAGGCATATTCGGGGTGGTGCAGTCACGGTCGAAACATGATTTATACAAGCAAGTGCTGGACCTAAAGTTCCAGGGCGCGCTGGTGCGGTATATGGAGAACGATGACTACGTTGGTTCTATGGTTGATTCGGGCACTTCTCTACATGAACGGACGAAACAGTAATGGCATTCACTCTTTCTCGTGTGTGCTTCCTTATCCTGTATTTCAGGTACTCGAAGTACGACGGCGACCCGCTTTGGTACGTGACCTATCTCGCGTTTTCCAAGCTCTGGCGGCAGCCGCGACTCGGAACGACTCTGCCAACCCCCAACAAGAAACACGAAGACGATTTCCATGCCTCGCGCAGCAAAGCGAAGAAAAGCTCCGATCACCCTCCCGTTCTCGATCCAAATGCCGAGTATGCGATTGAACTCCGGATCCTTGAGGCGCCGGTGCTAGAACTATCGTATTACGCTGATGTCGTTGGCGAGGTGCCACCATTATCCGAGCGAGTGGAACCGGTTAGCGTGGAATCTATCGACATTGGTAACGGTGGCTTGTCGCCGCAATGGGGCATCGATATTATCGTTAGGAATGGCTTCATTCGTTATGGGCCGTGGGCTGATCGCCAAAGGTAAGCTGCTTTTTGCTGTTTTGTGACCTTACCGTTAACTCGTAGATGCAGAGCAGAACTTCAGAGAGCCTTCTTCCCGTCACCTTACCATGATGTTCTCCCTTCTCGCCCTTTGCACCCCGGTGATCAGAGGGTATGGACGAATATGCGTGTATTCATAGAGCTGGTGGACGAAACCACGCTACATATACCATTTCGTGAACCATCAAAGGTTGGTCTGCTAGTTACCTTCAAGAAATCACAATTGACCATACCGTATAGAACTGGCAGTGGGATGGCCTAGGCGATATTTATGAACGTCGGCGCGCAAGGGAGCCTGCTTCACTGCACCTCGTAGTCGGTGATCGCTCTTCCATCAACTATACGCTGCCCATGGTCGTCGGCGCGGATGGCTACAACCCCCTGCTCGAGGTCCATCTCGACACCGTCGAAATCTCCTCGAGTCTCAACGACATCCGGTTGGTCACGGCCGAGTCGTGTCGCATTCACGGCGAGATGCCGGCGCCTTTGAAATGGGACTCTGAACGTGAGTGGTCGTTCGGCGTGACGCTGCGCCAGTCTGTGTTATACCTCCTGCGAGACCATATCAACATGATTACGGACCTTGTGAGGGACTGGACATCCGGCCCCCCGCACGACTACTATCGGTTTGTGCCTATGATATATCAACTAAAGTTTGAGCTCCACCATTTTGTGCTCAATATGTATACGAACGACCATAATATTATCGACAAACCATTAATTAGAGATGAAAATGGTATGTTGCCTGTTGTTCTCTTTGTCTCGTGGATTGTCGCGTACTAACCTTGCTTGTGTAGCCCTCCTTACGCTCAAAGGCACCCATTGGAACACCGAGGTGACCGTACCTTCGAACAAGTTCAGACCCGATATTACCTGCATTCCCATTATATCCGAAGCCCCGAACGTATCGATCAATTTATCCCTCCCGAAATGGAACACGAACGCCCTCGATGCGCCGAAAGAGGGCAACAACATCGGGCATGTGGGGTTCTTCCAACTCGATGCATCCTATCGCTATTACGCAGAGGTGAAGGAGGGGCATGTAGAACAACTACAGTTGGACCTGAAGGTAAGGTGTCCCTGCATCGGGTGGATGTTGCTCCAACTCATTGACGCGTGCGCTGTTTTGAGGTCCGTGAGTTTGCGTTCAAGTCGCTTGGCTGGGCCATTAGATATTTCATGGTCTTAAGGGAGAACTACTTGGGGTCGTTTACTCATTTCTCCACTCTTGGCGAGTACCTCGACAGACGCAGACGGGGGATCTCAGCGGGCGACCCGATAGAAGCGAAGCACCGCCCCGGTCAAGTGAGGCGTTTCGACCTTGTTATCATCGGTTCCTATATTGACGTGGTCTCATTCATAGTCAAATCCCTTGCAAGTGGAGCTCATGATCACCGCGGAGGACTCGATCATGGTGATCCCTTCGGGGCTCCCTGGGTATGAAAGATCGGGTTCTCTGGAGAGCCAGGGTATGGGCATCGGCGCGTGCGCTGTCTTGGTTATGCCCCAGTTGCAGCTCCAACTAAGGGTCACTGAGTTCTATATGGGTAATCAAATCAACCTCCGTAGCTGCTTGCATGTGCTAATATGGGCATTCAGAGATGTCCCTCAATATCGACACTGTCGCATGCCATGTTAAACCAGATTTCCCCGAGCTGGTGACGAGGAAGGCGTTCAAACGCCCGAAAAGAGACCCACTTCTCATCGATGGTAAGCCTCATACTGTTCGTCTGCCACACCTCCCTTCATACTTAGCGATAGGGCTCCACATCGTGGCCAACCGACTCTTCGGGCCACAACCTCGAACAACAACGTACCTGTGCATATGGGAGGTACGAGTGGGTCAGGTCAAAGGCATCCTCTCGGCATGGGAGGGGGAGACACTTGCAGTAGCTGGGCGCTCTTTCGGCCTGAACTACGTTGACGCAGCGAACGCTCCCGCCGCTGAGTACATGCCGCCGGTGGATCCTGACAGTAAGTTCGGTGCCGTCTGACGACCCTTAATATTGAACCTCTTTTAGTAACGATCCTCAAATTTACGCTCAGCTCGCTGGATTTAACCTGGTTGGCTTCACCTGCAGCCCTGGTGGTTTCTCTTCCAAAGGGACTCCAGATCGATAGCAATGACAAACCCGGCCTCTTCCACAAGAGAGTCACAAGCATCAGGCTCCCGATTGTCACGGCGAAACTTCTTCATGCTACCCCGTCTTCGCGTAAAGCGTGGCTGGAGACCGCTAGTTTCTCCACAGATCTGAACCTTGATATTTACGCTGCTCCGTATGGCTGGCAGGCTAAGGCCCGTGCGCAGAGTGAGTTCGTGGCGAAGCAAGATAGCTTGACTGGTCGCGCTGCCCGAATGCTGGCCCAATATCAGCGAACAGCCTGTGAGTCCGTCGCGTTGGCCGCAGATTTGTCAGTATTTAGGAACTTTGGAACTTTCGCTAGGTCTGCATCTAGACGGCATCTACTTGCCGCAACCTGGGCTGTCTACAGTGTCAGCTCCTCCGATACCTAAACATCCAGGCGTCGCTAGCCATGCACCTATGCGCCCTATGTCCGGCCCACGACGATGGTCTCAACTATCCCATCTTTCGGAATCGGAGGGCGAGGAAGGTATTTCAGAAGCAGATCGCGATGCTCGCTTAGCGTAGGTGACCTTTGACTTGTCCATACCTTCGACTCACCGTTACTAGTAAAACGCGAACGACCACGCCCGTGGTTCTGCCACCTCTTGAGGATGAGGATCCCAATATGAGTAGCGGTGACGAATCTGACGACGAAGATTTGACGGCGGACTCGTCGGATAGTGACTGGTCCGACGGTAAGCTTTTGTAGTTGTCACTGTTTGAACTCGTTCTCAAGTTGCATTGAAGACACGTACTCAGGCGCAGAGAGCCGTAGCCCGCTGAAGACTTATGCGCCATTCGTGAGGCACTATGGATCACGTTTCCTCGATTTTCCTGACCTCTGGAACGGCAGTCCTTTCTTCCTCCTCCGAGTATGTAGCCATCTCGTTGATACCACTCAAGCTCATTGGTTGTCAGGACTCAAGCTTTGTGCCTGAACTTTCACCTTCAGCCTCTGGAACGCAGAAGCACACCCCTGAACACGATGATGAAGGCCAGTTCCGCTCTTGCGATACTACAATATTCCGGTTTGAGTGCGATAAGGGTATCAAGATCTGCTTAACCCCGGTAGTTTTACAGACGCTCACAAGTTTAGCGCATCAACTTGAAGCCAAAGTACTATCAAGTCGCGTCCCTACGTCAACTCTCGCTGACTTCTGTTTTTCTAGCCCCCAAGTCCTGAGTTGAACATTGACACGATCGTTGCTGACCGCATGGGGAGCATCCCCCGTGTTGTGCGCCGTGAACAAAACACGGTCGTGGACGGCTGGATTTCTACGATCCGCATTAACCTTTTGCAGCACGTGACCCTCTTACATGACGAGTCTACAATGATGTCTTTGGACTTCACTTGTGGGGGCTGCCACATATCGGGATTTGGAACCTCTGATAGGCCAACATTGAATCTATCAACACGATCTCTGGGTTTCTCTATCGCACCCGCTGTACGAAAGAAGAGGTCCGCGGGCGGAAACGATAGTGGCATCTCACTCAAATGCATCGGGCTCTCCATTGGCTTTTCGGACAACCAGGTCGATGCACTCTGGGACGATTTCAAGACAGAAATAACGCACAATGGCCCCGAATATATATTGTCAACTGTCAAGGCCCTGCAAAATGCCACGAAAGTTGCACCATCCATATTTTCCAGGCGTTCGAATCATCGCTCTCTGATGACCCAGAAGATGGTCCATGACATTATTCAATCCTCTTCTGGGAAGCCTATGGTGGACTCGCTTTCCACAACCCAACCATCCTATCTGGTTCAAAGTGGGGTCGCTAGTAAACTACGCAACGATATCACCATCCGATTTCTGTACCATCTACGTAGCTGCCTCAACCTGATCAGCAGCAACGAACGACAAGGATTCCTTTCTCTTCGAGGTAGCACTCAGAGTCTGAGCATGCGGGACACGCTATCAATACTGGAGGCTCGTCTCAAAGACCTCGCTCTTGACGTGGACCATTCGATGTTCTCTCATTTCGCAACCCTTGAAGAAACACTCTTTCCCAACCGTAAACGACGCTATGCCCCAATCCCGAAATACGGCGTTACAGCTGCCTCTATCAACGCCAAAAAGACCACTTGTCTCATACTAGATCACAACGGCCAATCTGCCAGCGAACTCTCGATTACTTCCATGTCTGTCGTCGCCGATTTCCGCTACTGTGCTTTCGCGCCGACTGCGAAGCCTGACTCACAGGGTTCCCCTGTGGGCGATGATATGATGCGGAAGATATCGATCCTGACCTCAGTCGAGGATATCTCCGTGATCGTTATGCCGCATCTATTGGTGTTCGCCCAGCATACCTTGCGAGTCCAATCCTATCATGCAGAACCTCCGAGCCCTACGATAAACCCAAGATCCACGTCTAATGCCCAGTCCACTACAGAGCCGACGACGTCAATTTATCTGTCGCTTGTGTTGTCTCTGAACAACGTTGAGGTTCAAGCTGCCGCGCAGAATCTCATTTTTGAACTGGCTTTACGGGGTTATGAAATCACGGCGACCGCCCTTTCTGACGCCGAACTTCAATCAGCGAACATTTCAGTAAAGTTTCAGGATACTATACTCGCGGCACGCTCGCCCTCGGTTTCTTCTCAAGGTCATGATCAAGACAGACTAGCCTCCTTCTCATTTAATCGCGGTTCGCTCAGTTTCCTGCTCAACCTTGATCCCAAGTCGACCTCCTCCCTGGCAGTGGCTTTTGTCGTTGGCGGCCTGATTCTCCGAGTACCGAGGAGTGCATTGAAGCTGTACAGATTTGTGGAAGAATGGAGGGCCGATTTCTTCCCCGGGATAGAGGGAATGGCTCAGAACCTACTTCGTGAGATCAAGACCACCGCCAACAACCCCAAGCCAGCTCCTTCAGTGCGGAAACCTTTCAACTATCGTATGAATGGCAAAGTTCCCTCCATGAAGATCGCTCTTCAAGTGATGCACGGCATGTGGCTTTCGTGGGAGGTCCAGGACTCCTTCGCGCACTTCAAATCTTCAAGTATCACGAAGCGAAGCCACATCGCTTTCGGCATTCAACTTCCATCTCAGGTCTTCACCATCTCATCAAACTCTACTGACCTACTCAACACACTAACCAGAGTGCAAGTCGTGATCCCGCAAATCACGTTGGCAGGCAATCATGATGGCACTTCCATCCAAGTCCTTGCTCTTGTTGAGGAATTCCGTGCGAAAGTCAAGCCTTCGCATTGGGATACCTTGCTTGCTGTTCAGCAGAAATTCGGGCAGGACTTCAATGAGTTCCTGGCGCTTGTACAGAAGACACAAAGTCGGCGAACATCTGCGAGGTCGTCATCTTTTCCGTCACTGCCCATGAAGTACGTCGTGGACCTCAAGATGAAGGGATTCAGAGTTGGTTTAGAAGGGATCTCTTCTACTTTATACCTTGAATGCTCGGACACATACGGGGGCCTTACCGATGTCGATGGTCTCGCATGGAAAGTCGGTCTCTCCGATTTGGCCCTCTCCTTAGCACCCAGAGCTGCGCTCAATCCACGTCATACCTCACTCAGCCGAAACCACCGATCAGCTTTCGTTATAGTCGACGTAGCTATCAGTGCCCTAAGCTCGCATGACGCGGAGACCATCAAGCCCAGTGAAGTACTCAAAGTGGAACTCTCGAAGATCCATGCTGTGATGCAACCGAGTTCCATAGGGGAAGTAGGGGATTTCATTGATCATCTTCAGGTAAGATCTCGTTCTATCCTACTCCTCAGCATACCTACACTATGCTATAGGCAGAGATGCTTGAACGAAGGGAGCAGAGACAACTTGAAGTTGCAGCCTTCAAAGAACGGACCAGGCAGCTATTGCAAACATTTGAAGCACCGGTAAAAGAGACTTCCGCTTCCTCTCCACCTTGGTTCAGCAAATTCAACTTGGATATATCCATGCGTGACATTGGTGTTGCTTTCCCTCTGACTCTTGATCAAGAGTTAGAAATGCCACAATCTGGTCGCGGTTCGAACACTTTCAAGGCTTTCTTGCTTTCAATCGAGTCTGTTAGTTTTGGCGCTCAACGTGGAGAAACGGGTCAAGCAGTTATGAAAAACTTTTCGTTCCAGTTCGTTTCTAGGTAATGTTTCCGTTAACTCCCTCTCGATGTCACTCAAATCCGTTTAGGTTCAGACAGTCCGTGGCCGCTGATTTTTCTGGCGACAGCCACCAAACTCGCAATCGCCTTTTGTACCCTGAGATGACTGCCCACATCCGCTCTGAAACGTCATTGTCGTCTCGCAAACTCTGGGTGTCAGCCACTGTGGACGGATTCATCCTTGATTTAGAGTCCTCCATTCCCGAATATGTTTTCTCTTTGATCGATGTTTACCGGCAAGGCAAAGATCGAGTCGCACAATTATCCGCCAACCTCCCTCACCCATCCTCAACGCCAGAGCCAGCCTCTCGGGACGTAGACGCAGGACTGCAAACCCAATACACTACTCTCCCGACATCTAATGTTTCGGGTTCGCTGACCTTCCTCAGCGGCACGATCCGAATTCACAGTGGTTCCCTCCCAACCTTCCCTCGAAGTCGATCATTCACCCATCCAAACATCGAGCTCCCTGACGAGGCCGAAACTGCTGAAATTGTGCGCTTGCCCGTCGTATCCCTTTGGGCCGAATATCGAGCGACTCCGGCTAGTCACAAACTCAGCTCCGCTACTGATTTTCAGCCATCCATTCTTATCTTCAAAAGTACTATACATTCAAGTCAGAACACGTTGAAGCCGACCTTGCTGCCTTTCATTGCTGACCTGACGAACCACGTCGAAACTCGCATGAGGAAAGTCAGTGCGCTAGCCCCTCGTCCAGACCTCGCCACCCAGCCATCTCTTTCCAACGTCATCCGTAGTAACGAACGCATAACCGACCCAGTCTCGAGTATGCAAATCAGTTTCAGCTTGCGTATCGACCAATCGAAGCTGGAGCTGACATGCCAACCCGACGTCAACGTCATAGCTGGGCTACATTGGGAGTCAGGTGGATTTATGATCAGCATTTCCCCTGGCGCACGCCAAGTTACATTCAATGGGTGCGTAAGTGGATTGACCGTGGGTTTGAAGCATGGCTTCCTCAGCGAAGATTGCGTGAAGCTCGACGCTCACAACTTAGCATTCTCGGTGACCTTTTCTAAGATGGAGGCAGACCGGGGGACGCCGATGAACTCGATCTCCATCGTATTGGACACAGAGTTCTCAGGCGGCATACATTTCTCGCGTCTGCAGGACGTATTGTGTTTCAAGGCAGTATGGTTAGATCGGATACCGATTCTGAAAAGTGAAAGCGTCGCAGCAACGAAGGCGCCTCCTAAGCAAGTTGGGTCTACCCAAGATTTTACCACCGCAGTCCTTCTTCGCGTCCGGCACATAGTACTTGATGTCGACCTTGGCCATTCCATCAGTGCTATAACTCTAGATCTAACCGATTCTTGCCTTCGAACCAAATTCACGGAATCTCACCATGAGGTCGCTATTTCTGTTTCGAACTTCGCGCTAGTAGCCAAGGGCAATATCTCTGGCACGGCAAGTGTACCGAGATGCGTGTTTCAAACTATTCGACGCCGAATGAAACCCGGCACTCACAACGCCGAGAACAACAGGATGCTCGAACTGCGTATGACCAGTGGTTCCCTCGTCGCGAGCTTGGAATCAGAGCATCAGCGACTGCTGCATTACAGGTGTGTGCTCTATCTGGTGGATTTTGCTGTTTATTTATCTTGTACCAGGGCCGAACCGTTGGACATTGAAATATCAGACGATTGGTCAATGGTGCTTGCCGGCCCCCAGGCGCAAGACCGGCCCCTGCTGCTCTCTTTCACTGTCAATAGCGCCGAAATTGTTGCGGCGACAACAGTTGGCGCGATCCCCAAGCTGATATCCTACGCAAATAAATTCAGAGCCAATCTGCAAGCCCAACAAGACGGTGCTAGCCGAGAGTCGAAGACGTTCAGGACGACTCGCACCCCTAAGCCAGACAATGCTTTGTCCGCCGTCGCGAACGCCATGCTCAGTTCGGCTCGTGGGCGGTTCAAGGAAGAGACTGGGCTCTCCTACAACATCAAACAACACATGAGTCTTCGGCTAGGGTTCCTCCGCCTCGTGGTTTTCCCCCGCACAATGCGTGATTTAGAACTGGCTAGTTTCGTTGCGCATGACGTGCATGCTAGGTTGGATCGCCTTGTTGAAGCAGAGACCATCCCCGCGACGAAGAACCTTCTCCTCTCCTTCTCCTCTATGACCATCTCGAGATTCAATCAACTCAATACGAGCGCTTCGATCGACGCATCACAGTTGGACTGTAAACAATGGCTGGACGCGCTCCTGAAGAGTGCCAACGAAGCTACGATTGTTGGCCTTCCATCAATGACTATGCACATGATCAGCGAGGAGAAAGTTCCTGAGGACTCCTCCAGCACCGTCCGCAAAGTGATCACCTACGACTTCGACAGTAAGTTCGTCCGACGAACTGGCGTAAAGGACATGAAGGACATCTTCATCACGCTCAACGTGGCACTTTATTCGTGGCTCACGCTCTTGCGGAAGAACTTCACTCGGGAGATGGACCAAGTACAGGCAGCATCTGACTGGCGCACCACGACACCGATCAATTCCCCTCCTGTAATCTCTGGCCGTCGAAAGGGTCCTGACTCCCTCCCGTTATTAGATTCACCGAGATCTGCAACGAGTCCGCGGTCAATGCAGCCTCCTGTCTCCGCGACTCTGATGAGTGCAGCCAGGCGGCTCACGGATGCTGATGGACAACGGGCTGCAACTCTTGACATGTTCCCAACATCGCCACAAACAGCAGGAGGATCAATGACTCCCGGAGCCATTCCATTCCCTCAGTCTGCAGGCGCCGCCCCTTCGGCTGATGTGCCATCAAGTGCACCGCCCTTGAAGCTGTCAAGCAGTCTTGTCTATCAAGCAAGGACCAGAAGCATTCAGCGATTGACTATGCGTCAACTTGGCGAAGCAACGCCCGATGTCATGCATCCATTCTTCATGAAGAAGGCTGGCTTCAACCTGGAAGACGCGCTACCGCAATATGTGAACGAGTACGCTACGGCTCCATTGGAAGAAATCATGGAGGTTTTGTTGAAGGTGTACAGCCGACAGCTTTTGGTCGAACATCCTTCTTGACCCTAGAATCCACGTCGCTTTCGTTCTCACTTCTTTTCGGGACCTCTCCAGGGACTTTCGTATTATGCATGTATATATGCTCTATTATTTAGGAAGCATCCGGAATCATATAATTATTCACTTCGAAATCGTGGGTCCATTGAAGACACTGAGAAGAGCAAAGCAGCCGTACAGCAGGCCAACAGGATATGCTACTAGGAGTCTTTGGTCGGACATGCGTAGTACCGTAACGAAGATCCCAGAAGCGGAGTATGTGCACCATAGAATGGAAAGAAGCACAAGTGCGTATCCCAATGTGCCGCTGTCAAACCCAATTAATTTAACGTAGTAGAGCAGTGGCAAAATATCTTACTCAAGAGTAGCCATCACACTGACCGCCCCTACGCCGACCATAGGCAAGAGGCAGTAGCCTAGTACTGACGCGACACGGTAGGCGTCAATACCAGACTCGGACATTGAGTTCAAGAGCGCGTAGATTCCAGCGCAGCCCAGCAGTGCTACGCCATAGATATATCCAAACTGCAGTTTGCCAGACTGAAACAGTATTAGTAAAAGTATCATCACAGTGATCGTGATAGTACACACGAGGAGTAGAGATGCGCCAAAGCAAAATAGGAATAACAAAGGTCCCGCGAGGTCGGCATCGTCCATTATGTGAGGCTCGACCTTGCTCAATGGGTTGAGCACGGTAAGTGATTTTGCGCGTATATGCGAGAAGTTGATTCCGAGCTCTGCATTGGAGAAATATCAGAGTCGAACTACAAGTCGGCGTGCGTAGGTGAATCTAACATACCTTCGAGGAGCGGTGGTTCCCCTTCAAACCCTCCAGTCCCGAACGCGCTGAGCCATCCTCCTACAGGTTGTATATTTCCAGCGTAACCAGGCGGTATGCCCTGCTGCTGTATCGTCCCCTGCGCGCCGACGTGCCCATCCAAACTCGGACGAGAGCCCGGATAAAATCCATTTGGGTCACCTGGGCCTGCAGAGTAGAACTGCAGCGGCGTGTCGGGCGGTTGTTGAGATGTACCCTGAGCGTAGTAGTTCGGCTGCGACGAGGATGCGCCGTACGGGTTGCTGGTGTCCTGCCACATATTGTTTCGATGGAAAGAGGCTTCTGAGGAAACGGTCACCCAGAAACGCAAGACCACGTCGGGGGCACGTGCCAGATTATTGGGCGCTTAGCGAATTCAATCGCAAGCATTTTTGTAACTGCTGCACCGTTTCAACCATGGTGAGTCCGATGTCCTTATTTCGTGTGTAGACGCTGATAATTTCTGGGTTGTATAGCCTCAGGTAAGAGTTACGCTACCAGCTAGCGAAAGGATCCTCATGCTCCATACAGAACGAGTACATCGAGGAGCACATCAAACGGCACGGCAGACGGTTCGATCATTTCGAGCGAAAGTGCGTTCCCCTTAGGTTCTGCTGCGAATCGCCACTGAACTACAGGCTACAGGCGTAAGCGTGAGGCCAGAGCTGCCCACAAATCATCCTCGTTCGCCCAAAAGGCATTTGGTATCAAGGCCAAGCTCCTACACGCCAAACGACATGCCGAGAAAGTACAGCTAAAAAAGACACTCAAAGCGCACGACGAGCGCAACGTCAAACAAGCCGACTCTTCTACCGTCCCCGATGGCGCACTCCCCACCTATCTCCTCGATCGCGAAGGCCAAAAAGACGCAAAGGCCCTATCATCCGCAATAAAGCAGAAGCGGAAAGACAAGGCTGCAAAGTACGCTGTGCCCCTACCGCAAGTGCGGGGTATTGCGGAGGATGAGATGTTCAAGGTGCTGAAGACGGGGAAGAGTAAGAGCAAGTCGTGGAAGCGGATGGTGACGAAGGCGACGTTTGTTGGGGAGGGCTTCACGCGCAAACCTGTGAAGATGGAGAGATTTGTACGGCCCATGGCTCTGCGGTATAAGAAAGCTAACGTTACACATCGTACGCCAGCCATTCACTCTTTCAACGCCTTCTGGGCTTCATCGTGTTCCTTACAGCCGACCTCAAAGCTACCTTCCAACTCCAAATATTGGGTGTCAAGAAGAACCCGCAGTCACCGATGTATACGCAACTCGGAGTCATGACAAAGGGCACAGTCATCGAAGTGAACGTCTCCGAGCTCGGCATGGTCACGACAGGAGGCAAGGTCGTATTCGGAAAATACGCTCAAGTCACCAACAACCCAGAAAACGACGGATGCATAAATGCAGTACTACGTACGTGGCGTAACTTCCTTCTCTTCTCGAAATTATTATTTACCACCTCTTGTAGTGGTATGATTGATGCATCGTTCGACACGCTTCTTTCTTTGCTCGCTCCATGCCAGACTTGTATCTAAGTAGGATTGCAGTTGTATGAATATTATGAGACATGACCAGATTACGTAGATTGCCAGCGAGACGTAACGTGTAAGAAAGTCCTGGTTGCTGCTCAACGTATTACAGGCACAAGGTGATATATACGGGTGTGAGATGCAATAATGGCAAGGGAACAGTATGATACACTGATGAGGGGTACATGCAAGCAAGGTCCATGATAGCAAGTCCAAAGGGAGCCCAAGAGATGGTCAACAATCATCAACGCCCACACGCCCACTCAAACTCTACTTGACGGTGGATCAGAAAGGGTGTATCTCGGGAGCTCATCAATCGCTGAGGGATTCGGAGGCGGTGGCCCATCTGGTGATTTGGTATCGTGGTGGGCACTCACTTCGCCCTCTGGCGGGGCAGGAAGGATACCCATGTCAATATCCTGCTGTTTCAGCCTCTCCTTCTCTTCCGCGCCAATTTGCTCGTGAGTCCACGAACCGCCTCCGTATGCCACTTCCTCCGTCGCAACCAACGGCGGAGGAGAACCGTAAGAAAATGATCCCCCAGCGATGGCGCCTGCATCCAGCGGGGGTGTGCCGGCTTCCCGGTAGGGATCAAATTCCTTGGTACCATCGTATGATAGATGCGTGACGTGCTGTCCACCGGGGACGCTCGAGTAACGAACACCCCGTTGCGGTACGAGCTTGAAGGCGCTTTCGTTGCTAGTCGACATCCGAGAAGCACGAGCGCCGCGCTTTTCCCGCTGAATCTGATTTACGTAGCGAGCGACGATGATTGCGCCGTCTGTCGCATCGCATCGCATCGTGAGAAGCGACATAAAGGAACACGCGAGCAACGACTTACACAGTTCCGCTAGTAGCACCACGAGGGCGATGCCGATATAGACACCCTTCGCAATCTTGAGTAGACCAATACATTGGTTCTGTGCGTCCTGGTTTTGTATTGTTCTTTGGCATGCGTTGACAGCAGCCTTCTCAGTGCCGTGCGTGACGAGCCACAGCAACCAAATAGCGACACCGACGTTGAGCACGAAATGGAAGTAGGTGAAATAGGCATATATCATCACGAAGAGTTGCTTCCGAACGATTACACCGGCAAAACTGCAGACGAGGATGAGTCGTGCACTGCAGTGGACGTTCTATTATCGCTCACCCGAGTATGCACACCGCAAACAGCAATGTTTCTACGAGACCTGCGCATACAAACGCTGCTTTCTCGCCAGAAGTCATATCCGGGGTGCCTTGTTGCGATTAGCCCACCAGTCATCGAGTAAGGACCGACGATGCTCACTCGCTACCTCAAACCACAAAATTATAGAGAGTATCCCTGACAACAGCATCCCCAGGAAGGACATGATTAGCACGCCCACGCGCACAGGCAGGCAGCAACAGAAAGTCGTGCCGCCGAAGAAGAGGTCCCGGTAGCTGAACGCCATGTTCAACGAGCTCCAGGCAGTTCGCAACAAGGGTCGATGGTCGAGGAATGGAAGAGAGAGGTGTGTACCGCCGAAATTGATGTATTGTTGACGGAAGCGTAGTCGCCGACTACATCGCGTTATTCACACAAGGCAGTGCTCCGCAGATGATTGTGGAATAGCATTCAATCAGATTCAGGCAGGTGGGCGTTGGAACGGAGGCTTTCTCGGTTATCACAGCCAGTACATCTCACTCGACAGCGCTCGACATCGCGTCCAACGACGAGCAGCCAGTATTCCACGTGATAGGGCCATCTGCCAAGGTGTGCACGAAATGTTACCCGAGTCGACGTGCTGGTGTATAATGGTCCGCCATCTGATAAGTATGAGCCATCGTCCTTTGCTCAATTTTTTTGTTCTACCATCCTGTTGCTTAGTGCCCAGGGTCCCTGGAATTGAACCGATCGCGTATTCAGACGCGACATCTAGCGGCGTAACATGATGAATTGAATTGAAGCGCTTCCGACGCGGAACCACTACCACGGTCTCCTTTGCACTATCAAGTCAAGTTTTCTCTCGGTGGCGTGTTGCCCCGAGTTTATTCTGCGTGCATGCTCCCAGAAGGACTCGCTTCGACCTTGACCCTCCATGAACCCCGATAGTTCTCTGCACTCTGAGCTAGTTCGTAACTTAGTTCGAGTTAATGGTGAGTTCTTAGCCTCCTTTCCACACCCTCGAAAGTTCACAAGGCGCATCACGTAGGTGCGGCGCTCTTCGTTCAAGTATGGGAATGGGCTATCACCCTTGATGATGAGGTTGAATACATTTGGAGGTGTGTACCGCGTTTTACGACGGTCCTGTAATTCACCGTGCCTGCAACTAGCAAACCCAAAAGCTCCTGGGTCAAATGGGTCTTTCTGTTCCTACGGTATTTCACATTCGTTGCCCAATTGTGACTTCTTCCATGGTTTGAATGGAGGGACGTTTGCTGATCATAACATCAGCGTGAATCGGTCGGTGGACATGGCAGTCCTCTATGACTTCCCCTTGCGTCCATCTGCTATAAAAGTCTATTACATCGTGGGTGTGGTCGTCGCGCAACTGGCGATGGCTGGTGTCGAATCCGTAATGATGGTCAGAGGTTCGTCCCATTTTACAGAGGATAATCCTTGAATTGATGCTAACCACGTTTAAATGTGATTTAGCGTACGCACTGTATGGGCGAAGCAAGTATGTCAAATTCTCACTCATATTCCTACTATTTGCCGGATTCGCGACCATGATTGTGGGGCTGGTGTTGCATATTCCTGAGGATAACTTCAAACCTACTTCGATCATGGTTTCCGCTCCTGCTTCGTTCGCATATTTCGGGTCAGTCGTTACTTTAATCGCCTAATCGTATCTGACCATGCAACATGACTTTAGGGTTGCGGCGCTGGTGTCGCAGGTGGCCATTCTGGCCTTGTCGGCCATGAGATGGAGGCCAGGGAGTTCCGCGCCTGTGATGTGTATGTTCATGTTCGATGGGATGCTGGCGTTTATATCTATCTCAAGTAAATATTCCTTCGTCTGTCTGTCGGGAAACTTGAGCTATGTCTTCCTTTGCTGAAAGTTCGCAATAACTATTCTAGTCGTTTCAACGGTGCTCACGATATGTACCCTCCTTCAATTATCATCCACCACGACCAGTTACGCGTAAGTCGTGGACATCCTGTCAATTTCTATACGTAAGGCCAGACTATCTGACTGAACAATGCAGATGGCTCCTGTGTTTAGTCTCGTCTGCGGGTTGCCGGCTCATTTTGAACATACAACGACAGTCGGAACCGCGATATCCCTCCGCACGGACATCCTCTACCCCGCAGTTCACGACCATGCATACTCCTTGGTCGTCGCCCTCTGAAGCCTGACTTGGGTACTTCTTATATTCAACGCATACCTTTCCTCGAGCAACCACACCAACACACGAAATGAAATTTACTCTGTATCTTATATTATATATCAATACCCTGTCGATGTCGCCGTAGATGGCGGTGTGTATCATCCTCATTCTATTCACCATTGTTCATCGAGTTGCCACAAAAATGCCACCAGTTTGGCGACCAGAACTAAGCAACAACTCAATAATAGCCCCTGTGGGATATTTCTCCTTTTGCAATAATAGACGCCTACAAACGGCAACTTCAACCTGAGATTTACCTCCAAGGTGCAGCATCGAGGCCGCCTTCTGAAGCGCGCATCAATCAAGGTACAACATGGACCACAGCAACGATGGAAACTCCTCCTCAGAGGTCCTAGATGCCATGCGAATGGACGTCGACTCGGAACCCTCTGAGTCTCAGTCTGAGGCTCACCCCCGCCTTGGATCGCCAACACCCCCCGACAATGCGATGACCTCGAGCACCATGCGAGCTCGGTCAGTTCCCGCAGGCTCACTACCAAACAGAGTGGGATATGTCTACTCGGCGGAAATGAGCCAGCATTTCTGCCCAAGAGGGCACCCAGAGTGCCCAGATCGTCTCCTCCATATATGGGATGCTCTCCGAGCCGCGCAACTACATACTCAGATGCGATGCCTGCCCATTCGGCAAGTAAAACGCGAGGAAGCGATGCTCGTTCACTCAGAAGACCACTGGAATAAAGTGGAATCTATACAATGTTAGTTGTATATTGCTGATACGAATGCGCTAATTGCTAACGGCATTTCTTTCGCGGGAACGAATGAACTTTGTTACGTATATTGCAGATTTGACGGAGGACCAGATAGCTGACTCTGAAGATTATTACGAGCAGTTGTCGCTCTATGTTATGTCAGGGACAACGCGTTCAGCTCGTCTCAGTTGTGGCGGTGTCATTGAAGCGACACTAGCTGTCGCTCGAGGGGAGTTACAGAAGTCGTTCGCCATAGTAAGGCCCCCAGGGCATCACGCAGAGCCAGACGAACACATGGGCTTCTGCTTCTTCAACAACGTCGCCGTAGCTGCTCGAGTAGTCCAACAGCTCACTAAAATCAAGAAGATCCTTATTTTAGACTGGTAAACAGAATCTCAGCAGTCTTCCAGTAGCTTTAACTGATCTGGGGATAGGGACATTCATCACGGTTTGTTCTCGTGTCCTTCTTTTGTAATTCGTATATAACATGGCCTGAAGGTAATGGTACACAACGGGCCTTCAACGACGATCCGTCGATACTCTATATGTCCCTCCATCGGTATGATAACGGGACGTTCTACCCGTGTGGCCCTTTTGGTTGTTTGGACTCGTGCGGGGAAGGCCCCGGCCTTGGATTGTAGGTGATTGTATATTCTCTTATGGCACATCCTCAACGCTCCCCCAGTTCCGTCAATGTACCATGGCCCTCCGCTGGGATGGGCGACGCAGATTATCTCCTCGCATTCCAGAAAATTATAATGCCAATAGCCATGGAATTTGCTCCGGAATTGGTTATAAGTAAGCACTGCAAGGTTTTTTTTTTCTAACGGTGTATGGCCGCTAATTTTCCTCCCTTTCTAGTCTCTGCTGGTTTCGATGCAGCAGCAGGTGATGAATTGGGACAGTGCTTCGTTAGCCCAGCTGGATATGCTCATATGACCTACATGCTCTCTGGTCTGGCAAGAGGCAAACTCGTCGTCGCGTTAGAGGTGATGAAAATTAGTGAACATTGAATTCCTCTTAACTGACGGGTTGTAACCAATATAGGGTGGTTACAACCTCGATTCCATATCCCAGTCTGCATTGGCAGTGACGCGCGTTATCTTGGGAGAGCCGCCGGAGGAACTCCCGCCAATGGTGGCCAGTGAAACTGCCACTGAGACGATATGGATGGTGGCTAAGGAGCAAAGTAAATATTGGAAGTCTGTTGATCCAGTATCTTGCGAACCAACAAGAGAAGGTAGCGTCGTAGTTCTCCTCTTGGACTTCGTGAGCTAATCTTCCTGGTACGCTGAGTAGATGTCGACAGTCTGGCGTTCTCAATACCTGGTACGCTGGATACACTTCCCATTGTGTGACAAGGGACTTGCGCTAACATTTTACCGCAGAAATTCTCAAAGCCCATCGCCAGTATTACCTCTACTCTCACTATGATATGTTGGCAGTGCCGTTCCCGCCTCATCTTGAAGCACGCTTTTCGGAACAGGTTTCTTTCAGGTATGATTTCATGGTGCCCTTCTACCTGAATCTATAATGTATTCTGCGCACAGTAAGGATTTGATGACTAACAATACCCTTGTCTGTTTCATCCACCAATCGTGAGTTCGTCTGGACTCCCGAGGACGCTTAGACTGAACCCTTTAGTGGGAACATCCGTGCAGAATTGGATGCGTCGGCACGATGTGATCTTGAGCTCGAAAAATCATACTTGGTTAATTCGCCGTCTCGTCCACTCGGCGTGTTGCTGATGTGCTCCTTAGATCGACTATTCAAAACAACTCATCGATTGGGCTCGCGGCGAAGGGTTTTCAATCCTAGACATTAATTCATACCCGAAGCCTGTAGTCGAACCAATAGTAGTGCGTCCGAACTCGACATTGCCGCTTTCCCAGCTAACATATGATAGAATGGGCGACCAAGGGTGCCAGACGGATCAGGCCGCGAGCTGATCACCTACCTCTGGGATAACTTTGTCTCGTACGTCACAGGTCGTATTCTCGCGCAGCAGCCGCCTAACCAAACCCAACGCAGGATATCGAACGCAAGGCGCGTTATCATTATTTCCCATGGGCCTGGCTCTCAACTACTCATGGAGCTCATTAACGAGCGATGTGCGCAATAAATTCACTTGCGTGTTTGTGTGGCTAATCTAAGAATATTGACTTAGCTACGACGGTTATGCGAACCGTTAAGGCCATCGTGCAAATTGTTGGCTTGTCACGGACTCCTGCTGTGCCGAGATATGCAGACGATGTGCGATCGTGGTACATAAAGGTACCAACACAACTCATTTGATATAGAACTTTATTCACGATCATCGCAGCATTCCTTGGTTGTCTTGCCGTCTTCCCATGCCATTGTCGACGCTCGATCCAAGAAGGTTTTCTCCAAGCACGGTTCAATAACCACCTTCGGTCGGTGCTTTGCGTCTACCCTGTGGAAAACACTCACCACTTACCTCAGACGAGACTCAACCTGCGAAACTTATGATACGTGCCTTCCCTACAATTAAAGACTTCGTACACGAAGCCCTGCAACGCTCCCCACTCAATAACGCGCTAAGTCGGCTGAATAATTCCGCTAGATAGATTGTTCTATACATATTCATAAGATTTAACGATAAATCCGGTCTTTCTGGCGGCTCTTATAGAAGATATACCGCATCTTTGCTGGCGGAGACGATACCAACCACTTTCGCCTCGAAATCAGTAATGGATCCAGCCTTTGTTACCACTAGGTCGTTGTTGGCGCTGTCTTCGTCGATACCCAATAGTTTCTCGAGGTTAACAGATCCAAGGGCAATGGCGTCCGCTTTGGTCAGATCTCCCTGGGCATCCAGGTTTGCCTAAAGCGTGTCTGGTTGAAGATGGTCGTCAGGTTGGATGTAGGATGTAGACGTACCCAACCAATCTCAAATCGAGTGTTACGTGCATTCCATGCCTCTTCCACACCGAGACCCACGGTGACATTGGCTGCAAGCAGGGTGGTGACGGAAGTCAATTTACTTAAAGGTGGTCCGGGGAGGCTAGCAGGGGTCATCAGATGATGTTGAATGTAGTTAACCGGCCAAAGGACACACATGCGCTTTTTCTCCCATGTTGAAGGGAACGGTCGGTATTGTACGAGAATCACTCCAATGTTTGCTGCTGCAATTTCTTCGGCAATGAGGTGAGCTTCATTCGCACCGGAGAATGTCAAGCGAATTGGAATTTCAGTTTGTGCTTCGACTTCGGCCTTGAGTTTTATCAAAGAAGCCATAGCATCGGCGCTATCCACAACCACGACTAGCGGAAGGTCTCCCTAATAGCTCAAAGATCAGTTTGCGAATCAACTGAGGGTTCGCTTGTTTACGCTCACTACCGCCTTCGCTCGCTCACCCAACTCGCCAGGAGCCTTGCCGAGTAACAAGCGGCGCAAGGCAGCAATTTGGGTGCTAACGCTCACGGAGGACGCATGGGTGATGGCGACATGAAGTGCAGTGATGGGCTTCTGAATCGCTCCGCTTTCTAGCGCATGTGAAGCTCCGACGGAGAAGGCCACCCCGAGACCAGACAAGAAGCCAGACGACAAAGGAGAAACAACGGCGCTAGTCACACCAGATCGATAGGCAATTCTATGGTATCGGTTGAGAGAGATGTCTTTATAATGTGATATGTCGAACTTACAGTGCATCTCGAGTGGAGAATTGAAGACCATCAACAGCTCTAATGATCGCACCTTCGCCACCAACAAGAGAAGGAAGCCCGGAACTCAGGGGGTCCCCAACGACACCATCAGATGTGGTTGCTTCACCTGCTATCTCTCGTAAACCAAGCGGGGACCCAAATGTCAGCAAACCCGGGCTGAGGTTGTCTAATTAGAAGAGCGAAAGGAACGATACGTAGACACGTACGCAATGGAACCACCTTCGATGTCAATTGTCTCACTACTCTGACCAAAGACCTGGATGCTCTTCTGGCAACTGCTGGAAGTTCCGCTGCAGATAAGTTTGCCGCCTTTGACAACAGCGACACCGCGTTCTCCGAAGGCAGATGTACCAAAGACTTGTTTGATAGTACCTGAACTCTTGACGAAGAGACTGCTGACATTAGAGAATATGACCACGTTGTACTTCGCCTTCGAAGGCACTAAAGGTGGTAGACCCTCGTACTTAATGGCATCTGCTGCTTCTTTGTCGAAGTTAGGAGTCTCAGGGGCTGACTGGAAGGAAGGGGGCTTCTCCAAAGCTTGTGGGTCGTCTAACTGAGGAATACCATCGATGTAAACTTGTTTCGGAGTTGCGCCGAGAGCAAGTGGATGGCTATCCCAAACAACGACATCTAAAAATAGTGCGTGGCCTAAGACAAGAGTCGTCAAGGACGTGTATTACACTAACCTGCATCATACCCTAGAACTCACGTTAGTATTGTTGAATTATGAAGAAGGATCAGACCAACCAGATTTAATGAAACCTATCCTATGGTCCATCCCCATAGTGGTTGCAGGCGTTGTGGTCACGGATGCTAAAGCTAAATTCCTCGGTAAGCCATAATAATGGGCTTGCTGCGCTTCGTAGACAAGATATCTGGAGTCCAATACTGGGTGATCACTCTTGATGGCGAGACTTAGTACATGAGATCAAGTAGTAAAAAATTGTGCTGACCTTCATTACTACATTCAGGCCATTGTCGGCCAGGATGCGTGCGGCGAACTCAGAGCCACGGTAGGCTTCTCGCTTGTATCTCCCGTTAGTAGCGAATATGGCAACCGCGGGAGGGTGGCCATATGCTTTCTTCAGGAGATCGGGGACTAAGTATGTTTCATGGGCATGGTGGAAGGCCGCAAGTGGGAATTTGAACTCATTCGTAAGCTGCTCAATAAAAATTAAACATGGTGTAGACGATCGTTCAAGGTGAAAACGTGCTTACCCTGACTATACCATCGAGATCGACAGCCTCGTAACAATGATTTTGAACCTAGCCAGGTCGTGTATTCTGTAAGTTGTTTTGGAGGTAACGACACTCTGCCATAGTCACTTGCCTTGACGCGTCCACGAAGGACATCCACCAGAGCTTCCCACTGTAAGTCCTCCGGGAAGTCTCCAATTCCATTCCAAAGGCCAGCTTGAGCTTTCGCACAGAATTCGTCCTGGGAGACCTTGATCTTACGCGCCGTCTCGTAGCTTGGCCACTGGATTAGCTACTTGACTGGCGTACCAAAGCTATTTGGACTCACCCTTGTCGAAGTGCCCAAATGGTGTCCATGCGCGTATCACTATAGACTCTGCCTAAACGAAAAATATAGAATGACGGAATCCACCAGCAAATATGAGGTTCGTACTTGGGTTTTCACCTTGATGATTGAGGCAATTAAATCATCGAAACAGTAGAATTGACTTTGTACACACCACATGCGTGTCTGAATTCATGGTTCAATGATTTAGTGGGTATTGATTGCAGTACTAACTCACTTCATCTGCCTCCAACGAGGTGGTACTGAGGGATCAAATTCTGTACCGTTCAACGTGAACGGAGGCTCTAGTAACATCGAAGAGGCGGATCTCTCTTTTGTAGGCCGAAGCTTGATTGTGAATGCTTGTCCTCCGATTGAATTAGCGGACCCAGGAAGCACATTGACGGTAGTAACGCCTCCGGAGATGCTCAGTTGGTAAGCCTCATCATGCGTGTTGAGTCCGTCCAGACTTCTAAGCCAAGGCTGGACGAGGCCCTTGCGAGAGTTTCCATCTGAACTTCCTCGCAAACCAGGGGAACTGAGCACACCCAGATGGGAGTGTAGGTCTACGATTCTGGATGGAAACTTGAATAGAGGTGGTAGCTGTTTGTTTGTAAAGCGTACCCCGGCGTTACCCAGCTCCCCGCAACGTCTACGGTTCCTAATTCCTTATACTTCTGTAGTACATCTTCGCCGACTTCTCCAATGGCTTGTATCAAGCCTTTATCCAGCAGCAAGTCCCCTTTGATGACTTCGTATCCACTGGTCTCTCCAGTCCAGATGGTCGCATTCTTGATAAGGACCGGCTTTGTACCGGGGACAAATCTGTCAGAAGCTTTTCGAAGGTGAAAGTCTGGTGGAGGACCAGGTTCTAGTTCTAGTGAGCGGCATTGATCTAAGATTTCCTTTGCGCGAAGGGGGGGCTTCGCCAGCGTCCTGTCCTGCTCTGTGGTCCATATGTTGTAAGCTGAAAGCGAGAGAGCCAGTGCCGAGAGCAATAACGTGGCCAACAGACAACGAAATCTTGCAGACTGTTGCCTTGGGGGTGGTCGAGGGGGCGGGGTATACACAGGCAGCGCCTTATCATCAGGCGACATTGTGGTCAAGAAAGAAGGACCGTCGGTCAGACATGTATCGCGCGGTAACGCTTGGGAAACCGTATGGTGCTGAGGAATCAGGAAGCTAGGGGCTGGGTTTGGCCGATCTCACAGAAATTACCATACATGGCAGTTCATTCAACACCACCATGTCTTCTTCCACTGCCAAACCTCCGGTCGTGAGACCGCCCGTCGTGCAACCAGGCGCAGGAAACAACATAATGATAAGCCCAACGCAGGTATGATCCTCCAGCCTCGACATGTGGAAGTGCTTTTTGATTGGTCCAAGAAAGCGCGGTAACCCTGTGCTTGAATGTATACGCAATGTGGGCAAAGAATTTGGTGATATTGCGGCAGATTATCAGGTTGGAAGAACCACTGGCGTTTTGTTTCTAAGGTGTGCGCTGTATAGACAAAAGCTCCGAGCGATGTTTATGTTCAATAGCCTCAAGTACCATCGACTTCACCCAGAGTACATCCACACACGCGTCGAGAAGCTAGGGCACTCATATGGACTAAGAATCATCCTAATACACTGCGATGTCGTGGGTACAGTATAACCTTGGAACTCATGCAGTCACTTACGGATTGCAGTCCGAGCATCGAGAGCCCATCCGAGAAATAACGAAGGCACGATCCGCATTCAAGAGGGAGCTACTGGAATACTGACGCGACGCGTCTAGATGGGCCTTATCAACAATATCACAGTTATCGTTGCCTTCTCGTAGGTACGCAATAGCGAGGAGGCGAGTCAGTCTCACAATCAAGGTATTTCAGGTATGAAGACGCGGGGCATTATCTCTCAACGTTCAAACAATTCGAACACAAGCCACCAGACTTGATCAAGGAGCGAGTGGACAAAGACCATAACTCCATCTTACGCACTGCGCTGACAACCATAAGCCGTGTCAACAAAACCGATGTCGAGACGCTCAAATCGTCGTTCGGTGTAAGCACCATCTTCAATGTCGTCTGATAACGGTGATATATCATTTGAAAAAGAGCTTCGCAAACATAGCGAAGGCATCAAGTGACCAGCTTCGAAACCTCCCTGGGTTTGGACAAGTCAAGGTCAAGAACATCAAGAACGCATTCGACAAAGCTTTCCGAAACCATGCTACATCTACTCTTCCGTTACCTTTTACGCAAAGGTCCGCCCTAGCCAGCGGAGCGCCCACACTTGTGGCATCAGATCCCAAGGGGAAGGGCAAGCAACCTGCCCGATCTCCTAGCCCGGCTTGGGACATCGAGGATATCGACCTGGATTCACCTCCTGGAGACCCGCTGATACCACCTCCACCTACCTCATCCAAGACCACCGGAGTAGATGCTTCAACATGGGATATTGAACTTGATCTGAACGATTCTGATTGACTGTAGATCTCCGTTCCGCGATGTCCTAGTAATATACACTGAAGGCAATTGTGGCAAACGACGAGAGATCAGGCGGGGGATTATCCGCAATCATACTGATGCTATGGATTTCAGCCGGAACCAGCATGTAAGCCAGACGACACAACGCGTGCATGTGGCCAGGCCCACTGGCGACGGAACCTGAGCGTGAGTCTCACGTAATCAGATTTTTGGCGCTCGCCGTGGCGATCCGACTCGAGCCCGTCACTAAACTGCCCTAGTCCTTGCAACCATAACTTCACCAAGCTCCTGACGAAGGCATCATGTTACAAACAGGGCTGATCCCGAATGCGCATGGCGACCTTATAACAGATGCGACATACGATTTCTACGGCTTACGCTTAGCGACATGCAGTCTTGATCAGAGGTGATTGTCTCGCCAGCGACTTCCAGCACCGCTAATACGCGTGCATAGCACAGAATAAAGATTTGGCAACTGGACGAAAGTACTGGAAATTGGACAGTACAAGATGACTGGAAGGTGAGCAGTACCGTGGTTCTGTTTTCCCTGTGGAGAGTGATTGACTTGCTCGCGCAGGCTCACGACGCGGCAGTGTCAAAGGTTTCATGGGCACATCCGACATTTGGTTCAATCATCGCGTCTTCGTCTTTTGACCGTACCGTGAAGATATGGGAACAGGTCGTCGACGCGTCAAACAATGGGCCAAAGACCTCAATCAACGGCAATGGAGCCTCTCCCGCTTCTCCTTCTCGTTGGATCGAAAGAGCTGTGCTGCACGAAGCGAGGGGAACCGTTAGAGCCGTTGAATTCGCCCCGCACCACTTCGGTTTAAAATTGGTATGTTACCCTTGATTCAATTTGGGGACAAGGATATCAAAACCCCATAGGCTACTATCTCCTCAGACAACCACCTCAGAATCTACGAGTGCGTTGAACAGCCTTCTCTCACTGCATGGCACGTCAGCGAAGAAGCCGATGTTCTGAATCTCCCGATCTCTACGACGCCATCTTTCTTGTCGCGCACTCACACTGGGGCGCTGGCTACCCCTACCCAGACAAGCGCGACTTTAGATGGGGGCGCGGGAGCTTCGGCGTCTTTGGTGGCTCAGGCTCTACAACAAGGCATCCAACAGAATTCGGCCGCAGGGCCAAATCCCCCAGGACGCTCAGGAATGGGAAATCGCGAGGCAGATGGAGGTTGGTGTATTTCTTGGTGCAAAGATCGGTACTGGGGGGAAGTCATCGCGGCAGGGTGCGGTATCGGAGGAACTGTTAAGGTACTCGTGTCCATTCTCACTCCTCGTCGAAGCCCTCGCTGACAAGGTTGTCATAGGTTATTCAGATATCCGCGTCTCAACGTCCAATGACCCTCCTCACTCTCGATCCTTCGCCTGCCCATGCTGCTTCGACTATGCAAATTTTAACTGGCTCTGCAGATGCCTCCGCTGACGCAGACTCCCCTTCACCCGCCTCGTATGCTGTCACTTCAGTGGCCTGGGCCCCGTCTTGTGGTCGGTCTTATCATCTCATCGCGACTGGCTGTCGTGACGGCAAAGTTCGTATCTGGAAAGTCAAGCCAGCTGCTGAGGATGCCGAGGGTGACGAAGGTGAAGAAGGGCGTTGGTCGGCCACCATTGTCGCTGATTTTGACAACCACAAGTGGGTTCGCCTCTCCCTAAAGCATGACGTTGATTGGATATAACTGACGTTGGGACTAGATCATCCGTTGGCCGAGTAGAATGGAATATTACTGGGTATGTTTCCCCAAGAATTAGGCGGTCCCTCTGAACTGACTCTGTACTTTAGCACTATCCTGTCTTCAGCGGGGAATGATGGTCGCATTCGCCTCTGGAAAGCTACAGTAGGGAATGTCTGGCGCCCTGCAGGTAGTCTTGGAGTAGAGCAAGCCCAAGATGATGATCAAGACAACAGAGAGAGCGGCGATGTTAATATGGACAATTGACACTTTGTTTTTGTTCTCCAGTACTGATATTCGTTCCGAGTTGACCCTGTTCAGAAAGAAGCCTCATGCTTGAGTACTTGAGTCTCCAAAGTATATCCACCTGCGCATTGTTTCCTTCATGTCAGCCGTCCAACAATTCAACGCATTAACGTTTTTTAACGTCCGATATTGGGGTTTGCTCTGGCCTACCAGGCACCGGTTGGTTGTTATTTTTCGAAAGTATTTCACCTTGCATTGCAGCCTTCAACTGCAAGAGGTTGCAACTCTGAAAGGCTGAGGCACCGTGGCACCTTCATGGTGTACCAAGCATCGTGGGAAGTGCAGGGTGAGCGCGTTTTCAAGGTCCGCCAATATCGCGTACCCCTACCCTCTTTCTTCACCGTCGCCGGTGGTCGCGCTTTGTCCAGAGCCACCATGCCAAAATCCACGACGAAGGCCACAGGCAAAGCTACGAAGCCAATAACTGACTTCTTTACGCGTCGCCCACGCACCATTTCCCATAACTCGTGCCCACAACCATCCCAGTCTCCTAAGCGAGCCTTAAATCCCAGTAACACAAAGAAAAACTCCAAGGACAAAATACGCGACCAAGACGCAAACACTATGTCTGCACTGAAGGTAGACGTTCCGAAGCGCCCTGTCGCTTCGCTGCCCACACCGCTTCCCGACTCGGAGCCGGGACATCGAAGCACAAGGAACGCGACAAAGCCCAAACCTTTGCACTCTCATAATGAGCGTGCGCTGGGCTTGGGCCTGCCTGTCACATCGTCCAAATCTACTATCAACGACAAGACTACATCACACCCCGCTGTCAAACCATCCGGGAAGCGCAAGAAGAACATCGACGACGATTCAGACAATGAACACCGACTAGACTCGATGATCACAGTCATGAAACGACCTACAAACAAGGCCAAGGCTCATACTTTCATTTTAACTCCTTCTCCGACGGCTGAAGTCAATGTCGCGCCAGCCCTCGCCACGCCTCCTATCTCGCATAAGAGACCGCGGCTTCTATCACCCGAACCCTCCAGCATTGTCCCCAGCAGCCAGTCTGATGAAATGGAGGTGGATGTATCTAGATTGTCAATCCGTGAAGTAGATGTCGTGAAGGACTCCGTAGACAAATGGCGCCAGGATCCTCAACTAGTTTCGATCGAGGCGCTGCAACACAGGGAAGCCTCCGTCCCGGCCACACTGCTAGCTTCGGAAGATGATCATCACTCCGTTGTCTCGGGGTCGTCTACTACTTCACTTCCCCACTCTAGTCCTGGCGAAATATCACCTCGGACCTCCAATACGTCTGTCATCGACGATGATTGCATTCCCGATGTCTATGCTGGCTCTTTGACCCCACCTCCATCAAGTCCCCGCGCCGCCCCTTCTACGAAGGCGCCAGTCTCCCTTAGCGGAGAAGCTAAGGCAGCTCAGATCATTGCTGACATTAAAGCGCGTTGCGAAGCGAGCAGGGAGAGTTCAGAGGAACGGGTTCTGAGGGATTTCAAGGATAATCTCGACTCGGACTCTGACCCAGAAGAATTACTCATCAACCCGATGTGCGATATATATCTCTCCTTCGCGTCCTACGAATTAACAGTAACGTCCAACGCTAGAATCATGCGAAAGTCTACCCGCGCTTCTAAGCAAGAAGCATCAGCCGATGCTTCGTCGTCAGGCAGCAAGCGTTATGACCTCCGCGCAAAGCGTTCATCTTTAGACGGACCTGCTGCTCGCCTCCCGCCAACTAAATACCCCAAAACGATAACAGACGTCAAGGGCAAGGGGAAGGCTGCTGGACGGCTTTCAGCAGGTAGTCGACGCGTTGAGAATCCCTTGGATGCTTTACTAAAGGAGAAGAAAAATGCCGAGAAAAAGGGCAAAGGCGCGGACGCCCTTCGTGCTGCTGAAACAGCCGTCGCTGGCAAGCAAGGCTTGTTGGCGGAGATGGACGAAGAAGACCCAGCTTGGCAAGACGAAGGGGCTGCCTTCAGTGCTTTGAAATACCGCGACCAATTGGAGAAGGACCTCTCGAGCGACGGCGCCAATGACGACCACGAGATGGGCGAAGACGATCAGCAGAGGCTGTTTGGCCGCAAGTGCAGCAAAAGTATCAAGGTAATTCTGGACAAGGACAAGGGCAAGGCAGTGGATACGGAATCAGAAAGCAAGCCATTTGGGATCCCATTGTGGCTCGATGCAACGGACCAGATGGAAGTCGAGCCCGAGGTACCCCAGTTTACCGCTCCGGACGACAATCCTGTCTGGGGTTCACTTGCCGCGGCACTCACGCGCCAAGATGTCCCCCTCTCTAGTTTATTACTGGAGACTTTACCGACCTCGCTGTTGAGCACCATCGTACCTTACGCCTGTCAGCTGGGTAAGTCTCCCCTTTGATGACCCACAAACGCACGCTGATATATCTGATACTCTAGCCTTAAGCGACGACCATCCGCGTCTGGGTCTCTCTGCCTACCTGGCACTGAGCCGCCTATGGAGTGGTCCTCTACAGTCGGCCACTGTTTTACCGGTTTCGGTGCTTTACTCTGCTTTGTCTCACTTGGGTGCGGATCCGGCTATCCTTTTGAAAGCAGGATGGGCATCAGTGGACCCCCGTCGTGGGCCTACGTCTGACATCACGACTCGGGAGAAGATGCTCTATCGTCTAATATACTTAACCACATCAGCCGCAAGGTAAATAAATACCTCTTGTCTGTGCTTGTTGTTATTGAACCTTTCTCCCTAGATTTGGCTCTCTTGTACCCCATGAGATCCCTAATGTTTTGCTTCTGCTCTCCCATGTTGCGTTGGATCCCTCTTGCTCGCAAGATATCACCAGAGACCTCATTATGGCTGTACACGATATATGTTCTTCCATCGGTCCTAGTGATGATGTCATTCCCGATATAGTGAGCACCTCACCGACTAGGACGTTGCAAATTACTCAGCGCCAATTATTGCAGGAATCGGCTGTCTGCCACAAGTTGCTCGGGTTTCTGGCAGACGTGGAACCTATCAACAAAGATTACGTCGTGGGCCTGCTTGCCTCTGGGTCTGGTCGCACGATGCGAATAGCAAGAGTAATTGCGCGCTCAATCATCCTCGACAAGCGCACCGTTACTTCAGTGAGTCTAATCTGCCAATGTCGTGATTGCTTACTTACAAAATGTTGGTTTAGACTGGTTACTCCAACTTGCCCCCCTTGTTTCCCCTGGTGAAGGCACTGCTGGACGACGCTTCTGACCGTAATATTTTCCAAATCAACTCCCAGACGGATTATGTTGATTTGGGCTACTACGTCCACATCCTGGCGGTGGCACTGTCCGCTATTGATCTCTACACAGAGAACGAGAAAGTGCAGAAGCCCGAGACTTTCTCCCCCTCGATGCTGGGTTTGGGTCGGCGTCCTGAAAAGCCTGACACGCCTCTCCAACTCATCAAGCTGGCTTTAGATTCGCTCCATTCACGGATTGGTTCGTTCTTTTGTATTTATCTCTGCAATACGAGTGCTAATGACGAATCTGTTAGCTGATACCCGTGCTGCCCACCTTGATCGCTCACGAACCAAAGCAGCCATCAAGCAACTATCCATGCGCGTCCATTATCAACGTCGAGCGGCTGTCTCCTCGTATATCAGCCGAAAACAGTCGATTCAGTCGTACTTTACCACCGCTTCAAGATAAACCCTTTCTATTGTAAGTAGAGAGTAGACTAATTGTATATCATAGGATTTGCTGTTTGTCGTTTTGTCTTATCCTAGTCGCTTTATATTTCTTAGCTTTGACGGTTCCGTACAAGTCTTTGGATGTCGCTTATGAACCTTTTAAATTCATACTTTCGCCTTCGAAGTCGCAGATTGTGATCTGGGCCCCGAATGTGATATCTACACAACACACTGAAATATTACCAAGAATGTATACGTGCATGGTCGCCGAATAGCGACAACTCCCCGTCCCGGGTTCGACGTCTTTCCTCCATGAGGACAGCCTGACGACCTTCAATCAATCTTTGAAGGATTCGATGCGCTTTCTCCACTGTGTCTTGCTCAACCAGCCTCGCCCGCCGAAGCCGTTGCGCCTTACGGTTTTCTTCCAATCTTTGAAGATAAGTGCGTCCAACTGGCCGGATCAATTGAGTACGCCCCATCCGCCCCAGTATATCTGTATCTTCGTGTTGTGGTTCCTCGTGCCGTCGCAATGGAAGCAGGACGTTTGTGGGACCGCGCTCTCCCTCGCGGGGCCCTCTGACCAAGACTGGCTGCTGCTCGTCGTAGTTTATCATCTCCGGAATAGTTTCTTCATCGTTGATTCCGCCATGCTCAGTATTCATGTGGTTATATTCTTGGCAGTCGGCAACCTCCGCCGGGAGCGCGATCTCTGCTGTTCGTGGACCTTCGACTTGTGCTGCGAGGCTTGCTTGTCTGGCTGCCTCGGGCACATTCAACGCTGTTTGTATGCGCTGCTCCGGTCCACCTAATCTACATCGATTTGGATTTGGATTTCTGTCCGCGAACGAGCCTATGTATGTCTGTCAGCTCTGTCTTCTCCGTCCCCGAGCTTCCTCGGACTGTAGCTCCTCCTCCTCCTCGTATGTATGGATGATCTCTCCGATGCTCTTCTGCTTGCTCCCTGAACGTCTGGTGCTAGTTCGCGGGGCTGTCGCTCGAGTTGCTTTACCTGAACAAGCGCATTACGATGCTGCAATGAGCCTACTGAGATCGGTCTTATGCGTTCAACTTCAAATATACCTCGAGATCATGCCCAAACTACTACCATTTGGTAGGCGCACGAGCCTGCTCACGAGGGATTTCGCTCTTAGTTGTCATTGATATTATTGAATGGACAAGCTCGATCCCGTGCTTCGCCATTCTGGAGGTATTCGCAACGCTTTCCGCTGGGAACCTCCGGAGGATTCTCCGTCTAATGTACGTGGACTCTTGACGCCGGGTCAGATGGGACCTGGGTGGCCAGAGCCAGAACCAAAACGCCGGCCTCATGTGGCATGGTGTGAAGAGACAAAGCAGCAGCACCGGTACATAAAGGTCCCAAGCCGATATCCGAGGCACGCCAGCAAATTTACAAGATGGAACCACGAATGAGTTATTGGGTCATTTGTGGGCGTATCTCGACACCAGAGTTGGAGTAATATTGCTGTCAAAGTTGATACAGCATAAAAATATAAATATTGAAACATCGTCTGAATAAAACGTTCAGAGCTAGAAGAAATTTACTCGCCCGATGCTGGACGAAATTACTGCCACGACCTTCGAGTCCATACTCAAGAGGCTGCCGGCACAGGTGGCGACCATGTCTAGCGAGCTATCGTCCTCTACGTACGGCACACCCAGTAATTTGCGCAGGTTGATAGAGCCCAAGGCCAGAGTTTCCTCCTCAGACATCGTTAGGCCAGTCTCGATAGCAGCCTGAATCAACATTCGTCAGGAATCTTGCTATCTAAGAGTAACTTAACTGACCCATGCCAAATCGAGTCGTGTATTTCTTGCACTCCAAAGCTCTTCAATGCCAATACCAACAGTGACGTTGTAAGAAAGCAACTTCGATATAGCGCTCTCTTTCGTAAGAGGGGGACCCGGCATGCTGTAGCGTATTTAAAAATCAGCATCATAGGGAAAAGGGAAGACTAGTGTCACGCACAGTCTTCTATCTTCCCAAACATATGGGAACGGTCGCGAGGGCCTCACGATGACACCAACTGCGGCTTGAGCCAGTTCCTTGGCCAGTAGATGGGCTTCTGTCGCCCCGCTGATTGTCATCCTGATATCGGACCCGATCTCTCGTTCGACTTCTCTCTTGAGCAATATCAACGTAGCGATAATATCTGCACTATGGGCTTCGATGACCAACGGCAGTACGCCCTGCCTTATCGTTAGACACCGCTGAGCAAATGAACATGTAAATCACACGCCTTTTTAACGTCTCGGAAGTGGTGTCCCAGGGCACCATCAACAGGAGCAAGCAGCAAACGCCGCAGCAAAGCAATTTGCGTGCTGATACTTGGGCCTTTGGAGTTATGCCTGACAGCAATGTGGAAGCCAGTGACCTCTTTGACGATGGATCCTTGCTCCAACTTGTGCTTCGCTGACAGCGAAAAGGCTGTACCCAGTCCAGAGAAAAAGCCGGATCCAAGGGGTGCAGTGACTGCGGAGGTGACACCAGCCCGGTATGCCAGCCTGCCAAAATACCATAATTAACAGAAGCCAGCATGAGAATCGATGAAAATTTACAATGCGTCCCTGGTACCAAATTCGAGGCCGTCGACTGCGCGGACAACAGCGGTGTCACCGCCGAGAATCTTCGGTAACGGTTTGCTGAGAGCATCGCCAACCACACCGTCATTCGTAGTAGGCTCTTGGTTGATTACTTCCAGTCCTAGCGGTGCACCGAACGAAAGAAGGCCAGGAGAGATTGATCCCCCTTCCAGGTCCACGACGTCTGCCTCGAGAATATCAATATTTCCGTTCACGAAACATGTCGCGCGTTGGCCAGAACATTCGATCTTTCCACCACGAACCACCACAACGCCAAGCTCGTCCTCATGAGATGCAGAGAACGATTTCATAATGCCGCTCGCGTGAGCTGTGAAGACATCCTTGACATTGGTGAATACTACGACGTCATGTGTAGAGGCCGTTGGCTCAAGGGGTTGCAAACCCTCGTATTTGAGCGCTTGCTTGACTTCCTTGTCGAAATTAGGCACCTTGGGAGGGTGCTGGAAGGAGGCGGGTTTCGTGTTGACATGTGGAGAAGACAACTGGGGGATACCGTCAATGAAAACTTGAACAGGGGTGGCCCCTAATGCAAGAGGATGACTATCCCAGAGCACCAAATCTAACGGAGTTAATCCATACGTATCCTATTTGTTAGTTGACGACGTCTGCTTACCTGCGTCCCAGCCTGAGGAGTTGATACCTTTGAGTAAGACGCAACAGGTCTTAGCTGTTTTTCAGCTTACCTTTGCGAACGAAGCCAAGTCGATGACCCATTCCAATGACTTCCGCGGGCGTACTGATCACGGATGCCAACGCAGCATTCTCTGGCATTCCATAGAAATAAGCTTGTTGCGCTTCGTACAGAAGGAACCTAGAGTTAAGGACGGGATGGTCGCTCTGATTGAATTGTGAGTAGGCTAAGAGATGTGGGACAAATCGAGCGAACTGACCTTCATCGCGACTTTCAAGCCATGGGAAGTCAGGATACGAGGCGCGAATTCAGAGGCTCTGTACGCCTCCCGTTTATACCTTGAGTTGGTAGCAAATAAAGCGATCGCCGGAGGAGACCCTGTAGGAATTAGTATCGCTTTGATGCTGTGATGCGAGGACTCACCGTAGGCTTTCTTGAGGGTGTCAGGAACGAGATAAGCTTCGCTTGCATGGTGAAATGCGGCGATAGGGAAACTGAACTCATTGGATAGCTGCGCGAGGATGTCAGCAACGTATCATACAAAATATACACAGAGAGAACCACATACCCGCACGAGCGCGTCCAAATCAACGGTCTCGTAACAGTGAATGTTTACCTTGATACTTGATCAAACACTTACACTATAGCCTCCAGTGGTCCGACGTACCTTGACACGCCCTCTAAGAACATCGACGAGAGCTTCCCATTGTAAATCTTCGGGGAAGTCGCCCAATCCAGCCCATTCGTTCTTGCTCACACGCGCGCAATAAGCATCTTGCTGCTCCTTGATACCTCGCGCTTTGTTATACCTGTGGTAGATGGATAAGTACATGGAAGACTTTGTGAGCGTTGAACTTACGATTCACGGAAGGCCCAGATAGTGTCCATGCGTGTGACCCCGTATACTCCGCCTATGCAACAAGGCCTGAGTTGAATGAAGCAACGCGGGCATTGAAGGCTTACTAGGATTCTCTCCTGTATTCATGAGTGTAGGCATCAGAGAAGTCCTTCACAGCAAGGCAAGACCTTAAACGCACCGCATGCGTGCCTAACGGAAGCATTGTCAATCAGAATCAAACAACAATGGAGCTATGTAGCTCAGAGTCTCACTTCATGTGCCGCCAGTGTAGGGGTAGGTTTGGATCAGGGAAGGAGGAGTTGATTTGATACGGCGCTTCCAGCAACATTGACGAAGGTGTCCGTTCAGCAGTTTCGCGTAGTTTGATCAAGTAGGCTTGTCCTCCAATCGCATTGGCTGACCCTGGAAGGACCAGCGACGTTGTAACGCCTCCGGATATCGAAAGAAGGTACGAATCGTCGTGGGTGTTTAGGCCGTCCAAACTCCTTAACCACGGCTGCGCAGTTCCGGCCAAAGAGTTGTCGTCTTCGGAGCCATCGAGAGCGGGAGAAGACGCATCTCCTATGTGCGAGTGCATGTCCACAATACCGGGGGTAAGCCACTTCCCCCCGGCGTCCACGACCTCAAGGTCAGCGAACCCAGTGCGCGCATTCGCAATGAATCCACGACCAAAGTGGCCCACTCCCTTGATAATGCCTTTATCAATTAAGACGTCCCCGCGAATGACTTCGGTGCCATTCTCCAAACCAGTCCATATCCTTGCGTTGGTGAGAAGATAAGACTTCGTCCCGGGGACGAACCGGTCGGACTGCTCTCGTTTATCGAAGCCTTCCGAGGGTCCTGCTTTCATCTGAAGTGACCGGCATCGAGACATCGTTTCCGACGCATGGGGAGGCAGGTTCACAGTGGGAGATAGCCAAGCCAATTGGAAGAACTGAGCAGCTAAGAGGACGGAGACCAGAAAAGTGAGGAAGCCGAACGCGAGCCTTGGTCGGTTGTGCGCGCGTTTCTTCCTTGTCCAGGACATCCCATCGCTTTGGTCCATTCCCTCGAGAGTTGAAAGCAACGTCGAGTGTTGGTTCAGTGTGAGTGCGCTGGGTGACCGCCAGGCTTCCACGTTCATGTTCCTCATGATTAGGGGTGTCGCCCCTATCAGACTCACTGGGCTGGAACGCAAACCTTGTCGCGTTGTAAAGGTGAATATGGTCATTATATGTAAGTCAATGCTACTGATATGATAAAGAATCCGTCATGAATAAATGTATGAATCTATGTGCGCGAATAGAGTCTCTTGATAATGTGCGTGTGGGGAATATCTTAAATATGTGATGAAGTAGAAGCTCGGAATGGTCATTGACAGAATCATGGCTTCGGCGGTTTAGCATACTTCCATTCGCCATAATCTTCATGTTCGTCACTAAATGGCACGGTGTCTTTGGCCGACACAGGAAGTGTCGCATCAGAGCTCATCGACCTCCGCAGATGAGTGGATCTATCTCTGTGAGAGCCATCTTCAGCGTCATCTTCGGCACCATTTATCAGTCGAGCGCCCTCGTCACCGAGATTTACACGGCTAGAACTTCCAGTAGCATGTAGTGGCTTGTGCGCTTTAGAGTCCAAGCCATCGTCTTCGTCGTCACTAGCGTCGCCAAGCGACCACAGAGCCTCTCCGTCTTCTTCACCCTCAACCCTGGTTCGCAGAGCGTGGTCCTCTCCGGCTTCGGCTTCGCCATCATCGCCATCCCCTGGAGACTTCTTGGTAGCAGTTCTCCCTCGGCGACTCCGTTGCGCTGAGACGATGGGCGAAGTCTTAGCCTTGTTATGGAGAGGCTCTGGCTTCTTGTGCGTGAGAAGGACCACGCCCGATATGAGGATCAAGATCGACACGAAGATGAGGAATAACGCCCATGATTGGTAGGCATCGACTTCATTGTTGAAGATCTACGGAGAATACATGAGCGGGTGCATTAGTGACATAAAACGGTGAGAACACATTACCAGAGAATCTAGAAATCTTGAGACGGAATAAGTTTGGGATATATGGAATAGAGGGCGAAACATACCCAGAAGCTGTGTATACACCATAGAACACGGGAACCACCAAGGTCGAATCGTAAACTTTCAGGCCTCTGTTCAAACAAATGATTTGCAGAACGGCTGTCGTCGCCAGGAATATGAACGTGAAGATACTGGATGCGTGTCCGAACTGGTTACCGGTGTTCTCGTGCGAAAGGGAGCCTGAGATGAGTTGAACACTAGGGATCGTTGATCATCTAAATATGTGTTTGACGGTTCAAATGAAGATGCGACGTACGAGGCTTTGGCGAATACCAAGCAACCACCGGCTAAACCACCCCCACAGCAAGCCCAACCTATTCCGAGCGTCCATGCAATCTGTTTGTCGTCCTTTGACGCCGTCCACAGTTCTAACCACTCTCCAACCTTGACCATAGCCGCATCCCAGTACCCACGGATCGCGCTTCCTACGCCAGCAACCTTCTGCCACAGGGACAATTCTTGGCCTTCCCTTCTAGGACCCGCAGTAGTTGAAGATGCGGGAATAGCTATTCCTGAGAAAGGAGCCGCATTGATCTCCGACCGGGCAGCAAGAAGAGCATCAAGCTTGCTGGTGAATAGTAAGAGCAGGGCAAGGGAGAATGCCATAAAGAAGAAGAATCCCAGCCAGCCACCGCGCCTCCACAGATGTGATAGATGGGCTGCATCCGTTTCAGTCGCGAGTCCGCTATTGATGGAGCCGAAGGCAACGATGCCTATTACGCCAATGATCACGATGATGGTACCCTGGGACTGGTCAGGCCATTGTTAGGGTTATTATTCCCAACTACTCACGTAGATGTCAGTACTTGTAACTGGTGTGCCGACGAGAAAGCGGGCGAACAAGAAGTTGAATACGAGCGACGTGGAGCCCAGCGGTGCTACGTATTCTACAGGGACTTGTTTAGCTGATGTCTGGGAAATATAGCTGAACCCACAAACCTGCGCGCATGTACTCGAGCGCCAGTGTGCTGCCAATGAGCTGTGATAGTCTGGAGAATAATGAGCACCCAGAACGCGCTGTCATTGCCCCGCTATATCTCACATGTAGAGAAGCATGCCCAGCAACCATAACGGCCTCATCCAGTCCTTTTTCCTTGCGGATTTCGGTATTGCACTCGTCCATACGTGATCGAGTTTCGTAAGGTTGAGTCCAGCTGCGTTCAGTATGGACGCGAGCAATATGATGGCGAGGCCAATTACGAAAGCGACAACTGGGCTTCCGTGGCGTGCTGAGGTATTAGGAATGTCATTTATGATGGTCGAGGTAGAGTTATCCATTAAAGAGTATGTCGGGGAGCATCCAAGTGTGGGGGCATAAAAAGACGCAGTTGATGGGCGGCTGCATCATCCCAATTCCGATGACACAGGTCTCCTGACACAAGTGGGGTATTCCCACAGTCACAAATCATGTTCTCACAGTCAGTTTCTTTGTGACTGCTTTAGCACACTTCGCACCTGAAGCAGACGAGCCTCTCTGAGTCCTTTCCGCCACCATCGCGTGTCGCGTTTGCCACCGTTTGAAGCGTACGGATCCACGCCAGGACCCCACGTTAAACCGAAGTCATAGTCCTGTACGGGACTGGTTCGGGAATCTACCATTCATACTCTAATATCATTAAGTCGGCATGTCCAAAAGAAAGGACAATGACCTCATGGACGTCGACTACGATTCGGACATCTCCATGGGCGACGATGATGACTTCAAGGTAAGCAAGGGGAAGGGGAAAGGCAAAGCTGTCGACAAGAAGAAGAAAGAAAAGGGCAAGGGAAAGCCCAAAGACGTGGTATGAACTTCTTCATTACGCGTCAATGTGAGCCTCGTTTATAGTTCTGTAGCAAGCATACACCTGGGAGGCGAATTTTGCGCGTTCATGGGACACTGTCCAAGAGGACGAGGGAGGCAGTCTTCAGGGGGCGGTGAACGAATTCATGGCCAGGGGCAGGAGACGGAGGTACCTCATTCACCGCTCTCCTTGCGCGCGGTAGGCTAATGCGCTGTGCCATTGAAGACTTCTGACCCCTGGTTCAGCTATTCGGCGTACCATTATCCGACATCTGGTCTTGTTGCTCGATCTATCCTTAGCTATGCTCGATCGAGACATGCGGCCAACGAGATTTGACTTGACACTGCAGTACGCACGCGAATTTATAGTCGAATGGTTCGATCAGAATCCGCTGGGTCAGATGGGAGTGGTCGGAATGAGGGCTGGTCTTGGAGAGCGTATAGGCGAAATGACAGGTGTGTAACTTGTCTATCTTATTGCATAGGGTGCCCATAGATTCGTTATAGGCAACCCACAGGATGTATTGAAAGCAATCTCAGAAAGGCACAAATTAGAACCAACTGGAGACCCCAGTTTACAGAATTCCATAGAAATGGCTCGTAATAGCATGAGGTTAGTGAGCACATCCTTCCTTCGCCCCGAATCTCATGGTGACCGTCTGTAGCCATCTTCCTACACATTCTTCGCGGGAAATCCTCGTCATCTTCGGTTCCCTTACTACCTGCGACCCAGGGAACATCCACGACACTCTAGACGCTTGTGTCAAAAGTAAAATCCGTATATCCGTAGTGGCACTTGCAGCAGAGATGAAGATCTGCAGAGAACTCTGCGATAAAACTGGTGGTATGTCCATCTCGAACCGTATCTCCATGTCATTGATGGCGCCAAGGAAGGTCAGTTCGGCGTCGCGTTGAATGAAGGGCACTTCAAGGACCTTCTTTTCGAAATGGTTCCTCCGCCCGCGCAGCGCAATATGACTCCGCGCGGTGGTAACCCTGCCGCCGACCTCATGATGATGGGATTCCCAACGCGATTGCCGGATACGTCGCCGCAAAGTCTCTGCGTGTGCCATTCAGAGCTCAAGAGCGAGGGATTCCTGTGCCCTCGGTGTCTCGCGAAAATCTGCGATATCCCAACGGACTGTGATATCTGTGGTTTGATGGTAGTGAGCTCGCCGCATCTTGCAAGAAGTTATCATCACTTGTTCCCAGTCAGCCCTTACGATGCAGTGTAGGTCTTGTCACATTCTCGTTTCTTTATGGTTGATCTCCTCATGCACAATAGGCAAATGCTCCAGGACGCGTCGTTTACTCCCGACTGTCATGCCTGTGGCCGACCGTTCCCCACTACGCCTCTGACAACAGTGACAGAGGGACTCAGTCCTACAGGTAGGTATCGCTGTACGACCTGCAAGCACGACTTCTGCTCGGACTGCGACGTCTTCGTACACGACGTCCTACACTGTTGTCCTGGATGTGGTAAATAGAATGACAAGATCGGCCTTTCATTTGTGGAGGTGCGGTGTGTAGTCGATGTTAGGGGTCCCCTGACAGAACTCCTGAGAGAGACTGGTTGGGGCGGCACACCCACAAGGTGAAGGGAGTAAACAGCTTGATTGCCCTATTCCAACATCCTGGGGGTTCTGACGGGCCTCGACGCATGGTCATCGCCAGACATTGACACTAAGCTTCTGTACTGCGGCTGCTGGTACGTTTCTTCCTCCCATGTCTCAGGCTCGAGTCGACGTTTCAAATTCTGGTGTTCAATAGGTACGGCTACTAAGATCACAACTTTCTGATTCGCTGGTCTAGGAAATTCCCGTACGCCAGGCAGCAAAGCCACTTGCACCTCTGGAGGGATGTCCCACGACGCAACCAGAATGAAGTCACGTCGAGTCGCACCGTCAGTGACTCTACCAAACAGCAGACCAAGCCTAAACGAGGCTAAATCCCTTGTAGGGCCTGGAAACTAGGCTCGTGCGGAAGGAGCACTGAATGCTGGTTCGGGCACGATCCTGAGGTACTTTTGGAATTGACTTCATAGTATACACTACTAAACCCAATGTATGTGTGCAGGCTCAACCCCACCGTCGTCACACGCATCAAGAGGTCATAGGAGTCGAAGAACAGCATCGCGAAGAAGAACGGCGACGCAAGGGGGTTCGAAGGGAAGGAAGAGAGCAGGCTCATACAGCAGACAAAGAATGCGCACTGGAGGCGTTGAGGGCGGGCGAAGCAGCCCGACAAGCAAGAGTTGTACAACAAGAAGCCCTACGAAAGGCTCGCGATGCGGGATACCAGACACGATTAGCGGAAATCGCCCGAGAGGAAGGGACGCAGGCAATTCAACGCATCATTACGGGCTCACTGGTGACCTTTGGATCTGGATTGGACGTACAAGACCTGGTCATAGGCTTCGAGTGTTGCACAGTGCAGATCAAAAACCTGCCCGCTGATGCGCGAGAGACGGAGATCGCGAAGATTTTCTTGGACCGAGGGGTCGAAGGCAGTCGACTCCTAATTCAGGATAATAAAACAACACTGGACGGTCGGCGCACTGTGGAAGTAGTCACCGACGCGGATGGTGGAGAAGCTATGGCCGTCGATTCGGAAGACATCGAGTTGAGTGACGAGAAACTCGAGGTCGAAGTGGGCCCCTACAATCTTCCCGGCGGGATGAACACGTCGGGCTCCCCAGATACGGACGTTTTGACCATATCATGGAGGTCTCCATATGCCTGCTTCGTCGCTGATTTTGACGATATAGAAACCACAAGGAGGAAGCCGGAGGCTTTGAACAGTCAGGTCCTCATGGGGCGCCGCGTCAAAGTCGAAGTCAAAGTCCCCCCTCCGGACCGCATGACGACGGACTTCAACGCAAATTCGACCATGGCTAGTATCGCAAACACCGCCGTGGACGAGACCAACATACGCGATTTCACTGGGGCGTCGTTTGTGAAACGAATGGGACTGGATGTCCGGCAGCAAGACGACCAGTTCGTTATCGACTCCTTGCCCCGTCATATTGCCGGCATTTCACCTGGCCTGATGTCGCTCGGGGAACCCAATAACTCACAGAAGTCGGTAGATGGAATCATCACCGTAGAGGCTCATTTCGATTCAAGGGAAGAAGCCGTTAGGGTCTACCAGTTATTGGGTGATGGGACCTTCCCCCGGAACATGAATATCAAGGAGTCGATGTTTTGGCTGCACCTACCTGCACCCATGCAATACACGTTGACCATCCCAGCCTGCCAGTACTCTGCCCAAAAGAATCAGTGGGACTCACTGGTGGAGAGTATCAAGGACCAGAATGCGTGCAACCTCGCCATTACAGAGCTAAGATCCATGGACGTCGTTCAGATTCGCCTCGTCGGGAAGGTGAGGGAGGCCGTTGGTGCCCTCAAGGTGAGGGTCGAACACCTGGCCGCTGGAGAGAAGATTGAGGGGTGGCATCCGTCTTCAGGACATTCCAAAAGCCAATTCATCCGCGCTTTCGTTCGAGATACAGGCGGATTCCTGCGTGCTGACCACCGTAGGAAAATCCTCAAGGCTGATGGTAAGCCGGACGTCGTCGACTCCATCCAGAGAATGGTGGAAGCCGAGTTGCAGAAGCGGAGCATAGGCTTCTTCATGCGTCAAGGCGTACCCGCGCTACAAGAAATGTTCGGCAATGAGAATGTTCATTTCAATGCGACGTCTCGACTCATCTTAGTGCGAGGAGAAGAGGCACGACATACCTTGAAGAGTCTCGTCGATCAGTCGGTTGAAGATCCAAAATCCCAATAGCTGCAAGTGTTCCAGCCGAGCAAATTTTCCCTGTTTGCTACGATAATGTCAGCAATCCGTTGGTCCTCGGGTGCAAGCATGCGTGTTGCACGCCTTGCATGCGCCACCTCCTAACTAGTGCGGAAGAGAGCGACAAGTTCCCTCTTACGTGCGTCGGCGAAGAATGCGGGGAGCCCATTCCGATCCCCATCGTCCAACGCTTCTTAACGCCCGCCGATTTCGCGCGTTTGCTCGACGTGGCCTTCACGTCCCACATAACAAGAAACTCCAAAGGTCTGAGGTACTGCAAAACACCGGATTGCGTGCAAATCTACCGGGCGACGGATGATAAGACGCGAACTGATTGTGCTGTCCAGTGCCGCTCGTGTTTCGCGATTGTTTGTTCAGCTTGCCACGAAGATGGGCACGACGGGATGTCGTGCGCAGATGCCCGGTTGTTGAGGGACCACGACGACTTGAGCGAGGCGTGGATACGACAAGCGAAGAGATGTCCTACTTGCCAGGCACCCATCGAGAAATCGGGGGATGCAACCATATGTCCTGCAGGCGAGTCTATGTCGTAGTCATCTCGCAACGATTCTAACACCTGAACGGCTCTGCTTGGTAGATGCGGGGCACATATCTGCTGGAAATGCATGGGGGTCTTTAGTGCAAACGCAATCTACCCACACATGGGAGCTGAGCACGGCGGGCACACCGACGTCGAGGAAGAGGCTATCCCTGGAAGGATAAACGATGGCGAGCACGAACAAGCTTTGCCGCATGCTGGGGAGGCACACCAGGGAGCTGCTCCGACCCCAAACCCGTTGCCAGTCCGAGCAGATCAGCCGTTGTTTGCTGAGCTGGCGATTGAACATATGGAGGTCAGGCTGCTGGAGGACCAGCTCCAGCGATTAGAACGGACTCGCCTAGCGACGGAAGAACACCGGCAGGCGGTAAGGGAGGCACTGGAAGCTCAACGCCTTCGAGTCCGGGAGCAGCAACAGCGTGAGGCGTGTCAGAAGCGGATGTTGACCGTAGAGCGGGAGCAAGAACCCAAACGGGAAAGCGATAGACAGGAAAGGGAAAGACAAGAAAGAGAGGCATAGGCAGGAAAGAGGCTGGGGTTGCACAATCATGTAGGTGTTGAGACGCTGGAGCTACAATTGCCATTATTACTCTGTCACGTACAATATGTCTGTTGTACTTTGTCCTTTAGTATTCTATAGTATACTATAAGTAACATCCCCAGCATTGAAGCTCGTAACTTAAAGCGCTAAATTACATCCTGCCACGTCTCTGCTACCCACTTGATGCAACGGGCGAACTTAGAAAAGGCTTCCTCTATAGCCCGAACCAATACAGGATCTTCAAACCCTTTGATCAAGGCAACACGCTTTAGCGATTCCGCATTTTGAGGGAGCTCGCTAGGGGAGGATAATCTGAGCCTCTTCTCCGGCCGCCCTCTATCTCTTCCTGTCTGCATGCTGCTCGGCGCGTAAGGCGCACCACGGCTAACAGACGAAGATCCTCCCGAGGGCACACCTCCAGCCGGCTGATCAGCTGGTGATAGCGTCACAAGATCAACTGAATATGTCGCCATGCTGACAAGAAGCCGCGTCTGCAGGAGCACGAACACAGGATCTTGCGTTTGCAGTGTACGCTGGACGGTGGCACGTAATCGCGCTTCTTCCTCCTTGCCCATTGGGGGTGCACTTGGGGTCGCCGAGGAAGGATCTGTTCCGAGATTAGGGACAGACGCTGGGTGGCGGGCGACGGCCAGGGTCCTCGCTCGCACCACCTCGTCTTCGAGATTGATCAACTTGGTGGCACCTGGGGTGTCGTCTGGTTGGTCCACTTCGGATCGAAGTAGGGACCATATCCGTTCCATGAAGTCCCCTCCCGGGGCAGTAGCAGACGTAGACGATGGAGCGGGTAACCGGGGCAAGGTACGCAAAGCAGCACTGATGACGATCGCCTGGAGAAGGTTCTGCAAATAGAACAGAGAGGGGGAAGAGAGGAGGAATTGCGGAGGGAGGCTGTTCTTATGGGAGGGGGTTGAGGTAAGTAGGGAGGCAGGGACGGGGTGTATCGCAGTCGAAGGGCGATCTTTGGGATTAGGTACATCGCAGGATATCGACACAGAGGATCCTAGAGCTTGAACAAGTCGAAGCACCCATCGGGCATGGTGATTTCTGTCTTCAGACCACAGTTGCAGATGGGGTTCCAAAGGCTCGGATGCCCATTGAATCCATAAACGCCGGGCTACGTCTTCCCCTTTCTCTTCATTGGTCCTCCATAGTCCTGCGATAAGGTCTCGTTCACGCCTCTTGGCTTGCAATGTTACCGTAGCTTTGAGCTGAGTTTCTGACATTGTGCCCAAGGCAAATTGTTCAACGTCAGACTTCAAATGTTCAGAAAGGGCGATTATGGACTGGATCACGTCCACGATACATACTGCAATTGGCAGATGGGGTACGGCTTCCTTTGTAGTCTTCAAAGGGGGAGTGGTAGGTACTGCATTTGGTTCGTCCAGTCTCTTCATTACTTGAAGAAAGTCGCCATCACGAACGGGTGCACATCTTTCTCTCAAGGCAATTACGACCTCCTTCAGTAATGTGAGACACGTTTGCAGTGGTGAAGACGTGGGAGGTAAAGGCGAAGATAGCTGAACCAGCACCGAATGATGGGGCGGCAGAAGGGGTGTGATGGCGGTAGACAAATCAGCGTAGAGAAGCTTCAGCCGTGCCAATTGGGCAGAAGGTATCGGGGACGATAGGGATTCAATCGCCTTGAGATAGATGGTTGATATCGGCAATCAGTTTACTGGCGACCTCGGATGAAATTGGCAGACGCACCTCGTCCCAGAATGCCTTGTGAGCTATTCCTTCTACCGTGCGATGTAAATCCGTCTTTCCCTCACTGCGATGCGCTTCTATTCGCGTCATCATGGCCAATAGAGACTTGCCGGGTGGCAATATTTGAGAAGGGTCTACTGCGAGTACGTGCAGCCAGTACGCCCTGTTTAGGGACTCGATGAGCTCGTGGGGGAGGCTTCCGTGGGACGCTGGGTGGCGATAACTGGGCTCGCGACGCGTGTCGATGGTGGTGGTTGAGAGTGAAGCCATGGAGGCGGCATCGTTCGATGGTTTGTCAGACTTGAGCGTAGCCCCTGAGTCCCGATTTTCCGTGGGTAGGGTCTCGAAAGACAAAAATAGCGACGAGTTTCCTTTCATGCGTGTAGCTGGGAAGTCCATCGCTCCCCTAGCACCCTCCCCTGATCACCTTCAACAACGCAACGGATCCGAAATGAAAAAGAAACACGCGATATCAATATAATAAAGTATCCATTCCGCCCCCGATGATGATCTGTCCGCCACAGCATAGTACGCCGGGACTTGGAAGTGCTATCTCTGCAACCAGGTCGCTTACTTTGATGCGACTAGCGTAATAATTCGACTGTGGGATTTTTATGATGCATGATAGGCCAATAGCCTGGTCTCTGAAACCAAGTCCAGCGAAGCGGAATGTCATTTTCGTGAAACCTTCTCGAAGACGAGGGATTGGAAAAAGAGGTGGATATCGTTATCTCGCAAGATCCGAGACATTCTCCTCATCGTTCATGCTGACTGTTAGCTAACTTGTGCTCTTCGGCACGCCGTCCCCTTGGAAATTGCATAAAGCTACGGGCCCTGACGCAAACGGTATCGCGCCGATGTTCTACATGATAGTCGCTGATAATTTACGTTGTCCTCATTCCAGGCATTGCTATAAACTGAATCCAACACCGTCTCCCCAACGTACCGCGTATGTTCAGCGCTAACGCCGGCATCTATATAGGGACTAGGAGTCAGCACAGGCAGGGGCGGAATCGTGTTCCTTCGATGACCAGAGCTCCGTTTAGATACTCAAATCTTCGTGAATACATACTCACACAGAATTTCCAGGGTGCCAAACAATTTGTGCTCGTACCCGGATCTCACCCGGACTCCAGCTCTATAAAATGTCCCTCTTGCAGCTATTCACTTACCGTCATAGGAGCCAGCCCAGAATTCGCTACCCTTACTGAACGAATATGACTATTCTCTCAGGGACCACCGCCGCCGCTCCTCGCGTTAACGGTACCACCATGAACGGGCACTCGAAACCGCACATCAACGGTGTCCATCTCAATGGACATGCACCAAAAGCGACCACGGAGAGCCCATGGCCACAGTCCGAGGACCAGACGCTACTAGACAAGTTCGTCGAGGCATATCACGAATTCGAGTCGTACAAGTAAGTGCGATCTACGAGTCCATCATATCAGTACTCATGAACTCTTTCCAGAAGTGGCCAGACTGTGAAGGTCGATGGCAAGACGCTATCGCTAGCGGGTATAGTCGCAGCCGCACGTCATCACGCCAAAATATCACTCGACTCCTCCACCAGCATCAAGGACAAGGTTGTCAAGAGCCGAAAGGTCATTGCCGATAAAGTTGCTTCAGGCGCCAGTGTATACGGTCTGAGTACAGGATTTGGCGGCAGTGGTGCGTCGCTCACGGTTCTCAGGAAGTGTTGCGATCCTAATTACTTGTTCGCTCAGCTGATACGCGGACTGACCAGCCCCTAAGCCTGGGTCACGCTCTTCTCCAGCACCAGCATGTCGGTGTCCTCCCATCTTCTTCGCAACCCCTCGATATCCTTCCCCTTTCCGACCCGATGAGCGCGACAAGCATGCCCGAAGCTTGGGTTCGGTGAATCTTCCCCCAATTACGTCTCCTTAATACAGGAATTGACTCCGTCTTTGCAGTGCTGCAATGCTCATTCGCATGAACTCTCTTATCCGCGGCCACTCTGGCGTGCGCTGGGAGCTCATCGAGAAGATAGCAGAAATCTTCGACGCCAATATCACCCCCGTCGTCCCCCTTCGCAGCAGCATCTCAGCCTCTGGTGGTTAGTTGTTATGTTATCATACGCGTCATCAATGACTCTAGCCTAACCTCACCTCATTTCGTCTTAGATTTGTCTCCGTTGTCATATATCGCTGGGACAGTTGGTGGGTGCATCTCCCTTAGTCACGACATAGGCTCTTTGACTAACGCGTCATCTCGGCAGTGGGCAACCCGTCAATCCGCGTATTCGACGGGCCGTCAGCGTTCGGCGCCAGAGAGATGGTCCCTTCAGCGAAAGCCCTCGCGAGCCACGGCATCGACCCCCTTCCCCTGGCGTCCAAGGAACCTCTCGGTATCCTCAACGGTACCGCGTTCTCCGCAGCTGTAGGCGCGTTGGCGTTGAATGAAGCCGTTCATTTTGCGATGCTCGCTCAGGTGTGCACGGCCATGGGAACGGAGGCCCTAGTAGGCACCCGTCTCTCTTTCGAGCCGTTCATCCACGCGACCTGCCGACCGCACCCTGGACAGGTAAGGCGGGCACTCAACCTTAACAGCTGTGTTATGCTAATCATGAATTCTTCTCAGATCGAGGCTGCCCGTAATATCTACAACTTGCTTGAGGGAACGACATTCGCGTCGGTGCACCACGAGGAAGTCCACATTGCTGAAGATCAGGGGACTCTCCGCCAGGATCGTTACCCCCTCAGAACATCCCCCCAGTTCTTGGGCCCGCAGCTCGAGGATATCCTCCACGCATACGTCTCCGTCACGCAAGAATGCAACTCCAGTAAGCCCCTAAATAACCCCTGATTTACCTTCGTATTCTGAGCTTTCCTCCATTCAAGCCACCGACAATCCCCTCATCGACGGCGAGACTGGTGAAATCCACCACGGAGGAAATTTCCAGGCGATGGCTGTGACCAACGCCATGGAGAAGACGCGTCTTGCCCTCCACCACATCGGAAAGCTCCTGTTCGCCCAATGCACGGAATTGGTTAACCCTGCGATGAACAACGGCCTCCCTCCCTCTCTTGCCGCCACCGATCCATCTTTGAACTACCACACGAAAGGTATTGATATCGCAACTGCTGCGTATGTCAGCGAACTCGGCTACCTCGCAAACCCCGTCTCAACACACATCCAATCCGCTGAAATGCACAACCAGGCAGTAAAGTGGGCACATTCATTTACGTCGAGGTAGCAAGGTCTTATTATCATTTTCTAGTTCTTTGGCCTTGATTTCTGCTCGTGCCACGGTCAATTCACTGGACGTCCTGTCGCTTCTAATCTCCTCGTACCTCTACATCCTCTGCCAAGGTTAGTACACTACCTTGCTCATCGCGTTCGAGCTCTCACACCATTCACCGTCAGCACTTGACCTTCGTGCACTCCAAATGGAGTTTGTGAAGGGCGTCGAAGAAATCATCCGTGAAGAACTATCGCTTCTCTTCGCTTCAGTCGTTTCCCCAGCAGAGCTTGAGGCACTTACATCGAAGGTACTATCAGCTGCTCAGACATCACTTGACACCTCCGGCTCTATGGATGCTACTGCTCGCATGAAGAAGATGGCCTCAACGACAACGATACCCTTGTTCGACTTCTTGACCGAACTCACCCTACCCGACGCCATCTCTTCTGGAATCGCCATGGTTTCTATCCCCTCCTTCCGCTCACACCTCGCCTCCCGCGCAACCGCCCTCCTCGACCAACTCCGTCGCGATTACCTCTCCGGACAGCGCGGTGCTGCCCCAGCTAGTCCATACCTCAACAAGACACGCATGGTCTATGAATTTGTCCGATTAACTCTTGGAGTTAAAATGCACGGCAGCGAGAACTATGCCAGGTTTGCGAAGGGTTTGGGCGTCGAGGATGAGACTATTGGACAGAACATTTCGCGCATACATGAGGTACGTTGCTTACTTTGTTTAACATTTAATTGAGCTACACTGACGGTGACTTCGATTGTAGGCTATCCGTGATGGCAAGATGCAAGCCATTACGGTAGCGATGTTCGCGTAGAGGCTCGTGCTTTACTCCCCGTTGACGCATTCCTTCCATGCTGCCTACGGATCTCGGACTATTGACACAACAACTAACACACATGTAATTGTTATATAGTATATTGGCTCTATTAGACATCTTTCAATCCAAAGTATTCTCGCAAACCTGAACAATAACGATACAGCAGTTTCATCCATAAACCTAATAATTACAGAGCTTTTGCGGAAAGGTAAACCCACTATGTTTGGGCTTTCACATCAACGGGGCGGAACTGTACATTAACTTCCGCAATTTCCTTCCGGGCTTTCATCAACGTCTGTGAAATCTTCATTTCCAACGACGATGATTCATAAACCGTCAGGCCTCCAGGAACATCGACCTTCAGATCTACGAATATCAAAGACCCCGAACGGCGAGCTCTTATCTGACGAATGGCAAGCAGCAATGGGTCCGATGCCGTGGAATTGTTGGTAGATATTAGCGGGACCAACGTCTTGAGGAGAGATTGCCGCGTTCTAGAAGAAACGCTTGCGTCTGTAAGGTCTCCCCATGCACCTGCCAAGAGCCCCAAGCCTTGCCGAAGGATAACGACAGCCACGATAAGCCCTGAGAACGAAGAAGGAAATGATAAGTCAAAAACACATCCACGCAGGCGGCCATGAACTCACCCCCAATTGGATCCAAAGGCAAAGCTGGGATAAGCCAAGAACCCAGGATCGCCACGAGGGCGACTACACTCGAATAAGCATCACTGCGATGATGTATTGCGTTAGCCTGCAGCACAGGGCTTCTTTCTTCGTCCGCCACTTTCTTCGTTATGCGGTAGAGCCATTCTTTCGCCAGAATACTCACGGCAGCGAACCATGCGGCATTAGGGTCGACGGTGTGTACGTGCGCGTGGCCGACTGTGGGGATGTGGGGGGCTACGGAGGCTACTTGTTGAAGGATGGTTTGCAGGCTCCCGGAAGCAGTGTGGGAAGCAGCTTCACTCAAAGCTTCTATCAGAAGGTGGTAGGAGTGTACGCCTATTCCCAGCGCGCCGCCAATGAGCAACAACGAAACCGTGGTGGTACCCAGCGTCTCAAACTTCGCGAACCCGTAGGGGTACTGCTCCGATGGTTGCTTGCGCGACAATCGCCAGCAGAACAGTGTCACGAAATCGCCGAGAAGGTCTGCGTCTATGTTAGCATTTGAGCATGCAGTATCAGGGGTAGGCTCACCACTCAATGAATGCCCAGCGTCTGCCAGCAACGATGCAGAGTGCATGTACCAGCCAGCAACACCTTTCGCAGCAGTCAAACCAATATTCGCGAACAGTCCCACTAATGTGATCTGGCTGCCTCGATCGCCTATGGACGTGTCACCTCCCAGTCGGCTGCTGCAGCGGTATTAGAGCTCACCAGATCCCTGCAACGCCTCGATTATCTTCTCTGCACCCTGGCCTCCCTCGCCATGTGAGTGTGAATGTAAACTGAATATTGAGTGCGAGTGCGAATGGTCATGCTCGTGTTCGTGTTCATGTTCATGTTCGTGTTCATGCTTATGTTCGTGTTCATGCGTGTCCTTGTGGTCGTGGCTCGTCCCATTGCCGTTAGGCGAGGCGTCCTTGCCCTTGTTCGCTGAGTATGGCCTCCGTTGCTGCATTGCGGGTCCGCGAGTATGACACGGTGACTGGGTGAATCTTGGTCTGCTGGCAATATATCTGGTAATATGTCCTGGGAACAGTGCCAATTGTCCGACGTGTTCCTGTCCAGTCGACCACGTCAGAATCCTAGAACGGCGGTAAGCGGTGAAGCGAGAACCACAGCGAATTGGAGGGGTGGGATTGCGCAAGAAACTCAGGAGAGCGCTCCCGACTAAACTGTGACCGTATGTTGCGCCGAGATGGGAACAAACTACGGCGGGTGACATCAGGCCAGGATTCGCGTCGCCCGCCCTCCTGGCTGACACACTGATGGTCGATTGCAAGGAATGACTCCGTGATCACACGGACACCACCGTACATGGCCCACCGTGACGGCCAATAGCGGCTGCGGTGGTACCCATATTTATGACGACACATTGCCTCGATTTCGATTTCACACTATCATCTACACATGTACAATCACGCAGGGGGGTACAAAGACTTGAGCAAATCAACAACTTTGGGGAAATTGGGGCTGTCTTTGGTGCCCAGTGCCAGTTCAGCGACCTTGGGGAGGTCACCCGTTGGAACGTTGTATTCGGCGAGGTTGGAATCAAGCCCCAAATCTATTACAAGCCTGAGAGACGTCAGCTGGGCGAACGCGAGGCGGGTGGCCGGAAATTGAAACATACTGCTGAATTAGTGATGAGAGCTTTTGAATGTCGCCATCCAAGGAACCGGTGGAAGACGACTCAAGATAGAACAGTGTCTTGGCAAGGTATTGTTTGTCGACTTCTGACCCAATTTCAGCCATCAGCTTGACTGTCGGGGAGAGGGTAAGGCACTGGGAAAGGCGTAAACATATTATACACTGTGCATTGGTTGTACCGACCGATGTGATCCCATGAGGGATGCTATAGGCAGCACCAAGTTTGTGTCCTAACGCATGCGAGAGCCCTAACGCACTGGTATCCGGTAAGTACATGGGATTCACCCGCGACTGTATTCCCTACTACGAACCTGTACTTCTGGAGCTTAGTGGGCCAAAGACTCATCCAGGATGCGATCTGCAGCCATTGCCGATACTCGACGTTCTCCGGATGATCCCTGGAGAGGGGCAGATACTTGAATAGATCCGCCATCGCTGAGTAGCAGAGAACCTTCACAGGATGCGGAATCAGAGGCCTGTACAATGTCTCTTGATAAGCAGATGTTTTAGTATCGAGATCCACACATGGGATATTCCTTATTCACCGACTGTGTGATCCAGGGAACGGATTCCTGTGGAAAGCCTGCATACGGCATTTGTTACTCTTACTAATCCAGTTAACTGACGGATATGTACCAAAGTCGAGCAGGTGTGGCTAGCGTGAGTTCTGCGTCCAAGATGATCCCAGCAGGGGCGAGGGCCTGAGACGATACGGCGACTTTGGCACCCTCATCATTTGTATAGCCTGCTCCGATCTATATATGTTAGGAAAAAGGCCACCTACACGGGGCGGGACGACATACTGAGTATTCCGCTGCACTGAGAGTGGTTGGTATCGCGATCTGATAGCGCTGAGGACCACCCTCCTCGTGGAGGAAGTAGAGCATTGCTTTGGAAGCATCAACAGGCGATCCTCCGCCTACTGCGACTATGACGTCCGCGCCGACGTCTTTGAAGGCTTGTATTCCAGCTCGTATACCAGCTATTGGCGAATGCTGTCCGATCTCATGGAATGTAGCACCATAGGCGTCGTGTTCTTTCAGAATAGCTTCTACTCGGCGCACGACATCGGTCTAACGCAATCAAGTCAACCAAGCGATAACTTTAGAGCTTATCATCGTGGCTCACCTTCTCGTGCAAGCTCTTGCCCGTCACCACCAATGCTCTCTTTGCACCAATGATCTCCAACAATTGAGGCAAAGCCGTCTTCACACACCCGGGACCATAGTAGACACCTTTGAGCGTATCGGTATAGGAGTAGAAGCCTGAAAGACCGCTGGTTGCTGGCTGAGACGAATCGATACTAGACATGGGAGTCAATAACTAGAACACTACTGTGAACTACGGCCGCCGCTTTATGGGAAGCCTGAATATGGAATTTGGTCTGAATCAGCAATGCTTTATGCAGAGGCGGTCACTCCCTCACGTGCGTATCGCGGAGTCCCATTCTTTCGTGGATTAGAAAGCGAAATTTCGTCACGGTTCCTTTCGATCATGCGGCTCTTGGCGACGGCGGCGGGAGGTCTTGCTCGGAGTCGGTGTAGACCATGTACACGTCCTTTTAGTTTCGCGTCGGCCAGACGGAAAGAATCAACGCTCAATGACCTACCGCCACCAAGGAGCAATGGCGAAGGCGCGAACCAGCTTCGTAATTCCCGAGATGAAAGGTACAAGTCTTGGGACTTCGCGGCAGATGTACCTCCAAAGTACGTGAACAGTGTAGAGGGATAGATCGTTCTTATCTTCCCGGCAGAAATGGGTACAAAGTATTGACATCAGCCATTATACCCCGACCCATCGCGTTCGTGTCTTCCGTGTCTGCAGAAGGGGCACCGAATTTGGCACCCTTTAGGTAAGTCCTGGTCCTATAAGACGCGTCGCGTCGGCACTGATTGTGGCGTGCTCAGTTATTTCTCAATGGTTGTCATCTGCGCGAAACTCGTCGCGTTTCTGCTAACGCACTACACCACAGGTATCTCACAATCCCCCGCTGTTGAGCATATCGTTCAGCTTGTCTCCGCGACGGCCGAAAGATACGAGAGAGAACATCCTCTCCACGAAGAAGTTCACCGCGAATATTATTAGCGACGACTTCATCGAAGCCGCCAATTCTACCTCCGTAGAAGCACCGGCGGATGTGGACGAGTGGTTGATTAGTGGCCTCACTATGGCTTATGGTGTAAGTGAACCGTAAACAATACGCCTGCTTAAACTTACTCGCTGGTAGGAATCCGGATGGCCGGCGAGAGTGCGAGAAAGCGCCATTAGCCTTGAGTGCGAGGTACGTCGGATGTTATTTATTCATCGATGTGCTCCCACTGCTTCGTTGCTTGAGACTCAAGTATTTTATCTAGCTATATTTCTCCGAAGATATACCGAAGAGCGAGGCAGACGCGACGATAGGAACGACGTTGATACTCGGGTTGATTAAGAAGGTTCACATCCGCGAATCGGTCCTTTCTGACGATGGCGAATCGGTCGACCCTCGGAAACTTCGTGTTGTAGCTCGCTTAGGGGGCTTGGAGTATGCAACGATTGGACATAGATTTGAGCTGCCACGGCCGTCTTGGAAGGAATTGAAGGATTCATTCCAGCTAAAGTGAATGGACCCATAGAGATAGCTGGCATTGTAATGTCAACCTGCTAACAAAACGTTGTATTTGATGAAAGAAACGGGTTTCGATACGTGACTTCGGTGCGTTGCGGGGAAGACAAATTAATGAACAAGGACCAACCGTTTACCCTCGTTCTCGAAACGATATGATGCGTTGATGGCGAAGCGACGTCGCTAGGTAACAACACTGAAGAGAGTATATATGATATTCAAGTAATGTTTCTTAGAAGGCGGAGGTGTCCTAGTTATTGTGTGGCCTGCAGGCTGGGAGAATCAGGGGACCCCTGACGTTGGTGGTTGCCACAATTGCATTCACTTTCCCAGTACGCATGCATAACTAACGAGTCCGAATAGATGCTGATAGGATTCGATAGCTTTTTGTTATCCTCGTGCCTCATCCTGAATCAAATATGGAAGGATGTTTGACATGCGTTAATAAAGTACGTTGGCGTCAGTATAGACTGTAGGCAACGAGGCGATGATTACGGCTTGTTCGAAGTACCCGTGTCCATAGTAAATCTGACGGGGACTCACCACTCTTCAGTCATTCCCAGCGGCATTTTACGCCACATGGTAGTACCCCAAGAGCACGTCGTGGCCTCTCGTGCCCGGGCTGTACAGCGCAAGTCCTCCACCGTCACTATCACGACCTGTTACACAGTACACAAATGGAAGAAAAGTGAAGGCCTATGAGACACGCGCTCAGAAATCCCGGAGGATATCACAATTCACGCTTGGTTTCGACGTGTAAAAGATGCCATTGCGCACGACAGTGAGTCTAGACCTGAGAGATTTAGGAGATTCCCTTATTCAAAGTAGCTATTATTCGAAACCTTCTGCAAATATCGTGGCATCATCAAGGTTACAAGCTCACCTCCTGATCAGTGGGACGCTAGACATATGGACGAGAGCCTCATGGATGTGGGGAGGCACAGAACCCCTGACCACGACAGGAGCGTGAGAACTTATAGCCGATTGCGGCGCGACATATATACTTCCGTGGTTCCCACGCGAGGATATTTAGCAGTATAACGGCTTTTGGCAGTAGATCAGTAAGAACTGCCCTTTGTCGCCGGCGTCAACTGTGAGCAAACCTCTGTTTCCCCCAACGCTGACGGTTCCCGACACTGAATTACAGCCCCCTCAGCCTCAATATAGAAGCTTCCACCAAATTCCCTCGGATCGCGAGCCGGGCGTGATCAGGGAAGAATACCGTAGGTCGAGGTCATCAAAACCTTCCGCAGTGATTCTAACAAACTATATGTTCTTGTCCAGTTACTATCACTATACGGTACACGACTCCACACTTTGGCCATGGCCGAAAACGAACAGACTTCAGCAGCCGAGCAAAGGGCATTCGCTGTTGCTAGGTTAAAACGCGCCGCATCGTTACCGAGAATGAAGGACGGGAGACGACCCCCGATGCACACAGAAGCTGTCAGTGAAGGAGAAAAGGTCGCCAACGGGGAGGCACCGACGGAATTTGCTGAGGCTTCAACGTCAAACGTGAAGGAAAAGGTCAAAACGGAGGAGAGGGCACCAAGCGGGGAAGAGGTGCAGGTTGAAGTAGAAGTGGATGCCGAAGTGGAGCCTGTTGAGGTAGCAAGGAATGGGGGGCACTATAATGGAGACGACAGGCACACACCAGAGCCTGCGCCCAAGACGAAGAGACGTTCGCGATCGCGTTCTCGTTCAAGGGGGTCGAAGGATTTCAAGGGCAAGGCTCGGAGCATCGAGACACCTACACCAATACCGGGGGATTCTTCTCAGGATGAATCACTTCCAATGGTCTATCCTCAAATGATGCTCCCAGTAACTATCCCTCCCTTCCATTCCCCCACACCCTCACGCATCGCTGAACTGCAGAGATCTGGGTTCTTGCGCTCACCGACGCCCACGTCTCCGGAACCAGGCGCGTTCTATTCTAGGACAGCTTCGCCAACACCTCTGCTACCGACGCTGGAAGCTCTCCAGAAAGGGATGTTATCCCGGTCCAACAGCGCCGTGGTCGGTAGACGCATGGCATTGCATAAGCTCACGGGGGGCAAGGATTCATATGATCCATCTCCCTCGCCGACACCGCCGCCAAACGGAGCCAAGCTCGGGAGGAATAACACAGTGTCTGGTGGCGAGCGAACGGCGGCCAGGCAGCTCATGCTTAGTCGCTTAGGCGGCCGTTTCAACAAAGATACAGACCTGGACACGCAAGCTAGTGCCGGAGAAGACATAGTCAGGGCGCCCACTCCGAAGCGCCGTAGGCGACGTTCAAGAAGACAGTCTGCTTCTGCGAGCAATACCGGAATTTCAGATTCTGAGCATGTATCAACGCCAAACACCCCAATAAAGTCAGAAACGCCACTTTTACCTTCTTTGGACGATGTCGCCGCCCTCCGAGCACTTTCAACTACGCCGAATCATGCATTACCTCCACCGACCCCCCCAGAACCTGTACCTATGACGGTGAATCTTAATGAACAATACGACCCCCCCGAACGTCCTGACCCCAAACGACGTCGAAGCGTACTCGTCGAGGAAGAAGAGGAAGAGGACCGAGTACCTAACCAGATACTACGCAATGGAATGCCTAGTACACCTCAGCGCTCTTTTGCGGCCCTCATGCAATCCCGGCAACCCCACTCTTCTGATGCGCCTTCGAATGCTTCGTCGGATTCTGCGCCGGCTTCAGCGGTAGGCGTACCTGTTTTCCTAAGCGCGGCCTTCAGAACGCCGTCTAGGCAGGATACATTCCCAAGTAGCCCTTTTACCACCCCGCTGAGAGAAAGGCCGGGTGATGATGACGAAGAACAAGTCCTATACCAGGCTGCTCGGCCGCTCCTCGATGATACCTTTGATCGCGAGATAAGTTGGATAGCTGATCCAGGTATGTCATTGTCATATATCATAGAGACGAGTTTACTCATGTATCTTGCGCCAGTGCCTGAAATTCGCATGCCTGTTGACGATGTTGACGACGACGACGACGATATGGCTGACGACGAACCTTATGAAGAACCATCAGAGTCCAATCGATCGTCCGTTGGATTTGTTCATGATGAATCTTACCCAGATGACCACGATCAATCCCGGGCCTCGTCGTCCAAAAGTGTCGTCATTGAGTCTGAGGTCTCTCCAGATCCCCAATTCACGGTCCCTGCTTCCCCTTCATCAGTCGCCGAATACTCCCAAACTCAGTCACTTGTCATCGCCAGTGATGACTCTGCTCAGTTGTCACCGCGATCGTATCCCACACGCCTCTCTGTCGCATCTCGCATACAGAGTGATCGCTCGCCAATAAACTCTGAATTCCATGAGTGGGATGACCGCTCAGGGGGTGAAGGGCTACCCAGGCGCAATGGTGAGCAACTCTGGGAGAAAGTCAAAGGCGCTTTCTCCAGATCTGGGTCAAGTGCCGGGCGGCGGTCAAGGACGAACAGCATTGTCAACCGTGATAGGCGCGAACCTGGCGATTCCAGCTTCAACCGTGAAAGTGGTGCTAGTCTCACTAGCTCTAAGACGGATCGAGGGGATTCGAATGTCAGAACGTCACTTATGCAATCTCCATCGGCGTCTGCTTCGATAGTGTCGTTGTCTCCACATCTCGGTTCGCGGGGCGCTGCTTCACCTGCCATTGCTTCTTCAGCAGATCTTATGAAGTATCAACACGAGAAGCTTTTCCCGTTCCCTGGGATCATCAAGCTGGAAGAACAGAGAATCAGAGCCAAGGGCATGCTCTCCGCCTCATCGCCTGATCTGAACGGGCAAGAGGAGGAGCAGCCTCCACTTTCCGGTTCCTTTACTGCTTCTGCTGGGTCTCCTGTTGCAGCAAGGGACAGGAAGCTCTCGCATCAAGCCTCCGACACTCGACTGTTGTCGAAGTATAACTCTCCTCCCATCTCGGCCACCCCTTCGTCGTCGTCGCAACATGAGAAGTCCCCGAATCTCTCCCCGAACTCTCCTCAGTCGACCATTGGAGGAAACGGTGCGAAGCATTCCCTTCCAATGACGCTCACGGGTGTCAAGCAATGGCTCAGCAAAAACAAAAACATATTCTCAACTCAATCCTCTCCTTCAAGTACACCTACTATCTCTCCACCTATATTCCAGAGCGGCACATTCCCCGCGTCGCCCTCACCAAACGCGAACAAAAAGCCTTCTCTCTCAGATCTGTTGCGAATCCGTAAAGAGAGCGACCTCGGAGCGGACTGGGAAGAGATAGGAAACGAGAAGTCTCGCACACCTACGACCACCCCAGGGAGCGCAGTTTCGCAGCAGTCGCCAGTCCTCACTACCCCCCAACCTCCCCAGACGCCAGTTAGCCCAACAAAGCCACTCTCCCCCGTACGCGGTGAATCGACGGACACAGAAAAGACGGACACAGAAAAGACGCCCAAAGCAAAGAAGGTTATGCCTGCGTCTGATTCAGAGCCTGATTTCTCGAGTCCATTTCCTAGTTGGACAACGACATCGACATTCCAACCGCTTCCTGAGCCACCCGCCCCATCATCACCCCCCGAACCTCCTTCATCAACCACCCCAGATCCCACGTCCTCACTGAGCGATTATCCTGCTGCCACTACCTCTACATCCTCCTCAGCCTCGTCATCCCAATCACGGGAGTCGCACTTCACTGAGCAGCGCCCTCCGCCTGTTGAATCACAAGGATATGTTGTGCTTGAGCGACTGAAGGAGAACCTAGCTCGCGGATCGAGGAGTCCAATGTGGGCGTCGGCCGTGGATGACCCAGCGAGGAAGCTCGTCCTATCATCTCCTGTCCTCCAGGTCGTGAATCCCAACACCGTCAAGGATCGTTTCCTCTTCCTGTTTACTGATATTCTGGTCATTGCGAAACCAGTCACTCCGGATCACGACAGTTTCATCGACTCGTATAAACCAAGTCCATCAGACAGGAAGTTCGTTGTGAAGAGTGTAGCCCAACTTCGCCAGCTGCGATTCTGTGACGATCGAATTGAGCAACAATCAAAGGCAAATTACACAGTGCCACCACGTAACCCTTTGATTCGCACCTTCGTCCACCAGTTCTCCAACGATCCAGACCACGCAATCAGCACGCTCTTTGCGAAGACAGGCACGCGGGATGATCCAGCGGTACTCGGCCAGCTGCTCTTCAAGACGCTGGATCTTGACCGAACGCGGTTGGGTGATTATCTATCGCGGAGAACATCAAAGCTTGTGTTGAAATCCTTCATTAACTCCTTTGGGTTCGCCGGCATGAGGATCGACAAAGCCCTTCGCGCGTTTTTGTTGTCCATAAATATCCCTAGTCGCGGTCCCCTCGACCACAAATCCATGGACTACTTGCTCGATTCCTTCGCGAGTCGGTGGTACGAGACCCACGCTGGTGGAATTGCGTACGACAAGGATTTGGCTATCAGACTCGTGCGAGCATTTGTGCAGTTAAATGAACTTCTCCATGAAGGCATTTCCCAGGTTAATGGACCAACGCGTTACCCGAGACGCAACATTACGCGAAGGGATTTCATTGAGGCTTTTCGCCGTTACGATACCAGGTACCTTGTCACTGATGAAGTATTGGAGGAAGCCTACAATTCGATAAAAGACGAACGTCTTTGCCAAGCGCGGAATTCTGCATTGAGTCCACCCGATATATTCATCATGGTCAAACGTCCCCTTCCTACTCGCCTCACATATAAAGTCCAATCTGAACCTATCATCCTCCGCATTCCCCAGTCAGACCCGCATCTCACCATCCACCTTTATGGCCAAAACCTGACCTTCGATCCTCCAACCCTAAACTTTGGTAAATCCTCCGAAGTCTCCTTCCGCATCATGGGCACATCCCTGGGTCCGAAGACCTTGATCATGGTTCGCGCTGGCCCCAATGCTAATCTGTATTCGGGTCTGCCGCTGAGCCATTCCCTCGAGGTCGAACGCGCTTTCATGAGAAATACCTTCCAGATTGCTTTCCTCAACCACAACAACTGCAAGCGGAGGTATATGTTCAGTGTCGACGACCCTCTCATACGTCATCAGTGGGCGGTATCACTCAGACGCCAGATTGATAGCTCTACCAACTCGACCAACTCGGCCTCTAATGGTGGGCGACCAGGCCCGTCCAAATTTTACCGGGCGGCGGAACACCTGGCGTTCCGAATCCTTCAGGAGACACTGCTGGGTAGCGATGCATTTTCTTCACGGCTTTCTTCGAAACTCCTGGACAAGTCTTCACGCATGTCTCCATCACCGTCACCCAGCCCGGGGCGTTTCCTCGTCGATCAGCAGAATCCTACGAACGGGAGTCGCGCAGCTGCCCACATCCGATCCAAGTCCCGCAGTCAACTGTACTGTGAGGATGCTGGTCGGAACGAGCTAGATATAGCAAACTCGAGTGGGAGCGCCTATGAGAAGGACTCGTCTGCTGAGGAGCAATACACGCGCGTCAACGGCCCGCTCTGGTCTAACCAAGAGTTGGAGCTACAATGCCAACAAAATAGCTCCATCGCACTTGTGCTATCTTTCCTGCAGGTTGGTGCACCCGACCTGGGGAAGGACGTCCTTTCGTAGAGGGTTGTTCGTTGTTTTCGTTTGATTAATTCTCTGTACGTATTATTCTGATGTCTAGAAAGCACGCTCACTCTTTCCCCTAACTGTATCTAGTCTATTCGCTGTCTTGCTTTGGTGTATTCATCGACTGTGCTACGTACCATAATTTGCGTCCACGGCTCTGCTTTAATCTAATCATATACGCAGTACTCGACTATTTATTTACTTCTGGGCCTCATCGACATTATACATGATACTGCATTGCACTGATATGCCTCTCATTTTCCTTACATACCTACTACATACTCTGGATGGTCACTGAATTTATCTAGTTCTAATCGCAGTGCCAGTGTATCCGTAAATTTGCGTAAGTTTGAATCGGAAGCCTTCGCTGAGAGCGGTTGGTCCGGTTGGCAAGCGCCACAGCTTCTTGCCAGCCACCTCCATCGTCCAGCATTCATGGTCCCGGAGTGTTAGCTCCTCTGCGCTGCTATACCCCCCAGCTCAGCATTGGCCATTGTACTACGTCTTCCGAACCCCATTCATAAGTGCTGATGGCTCGGGTTTATCGCGACGTAAACCAGAGGTTTGGGCTGTCTTGGTATGACTATGGTAAGTAACTGAGGGCTGGACCCATCAAAGTTGAAACTGAGGTAATCGGAATGAATTGCGCGTATAGAGGCCTTCCACATCGAATGGAGCCAACCGGAGCGATACGAAATTACTTGCCGAGTCGGTGGTGGCAAGTACTCGGATGTATGTAAAAATGACCTACCATCACGAGAATGTGAACTAACGACGTTACTTTTCGAACTTAGGTTTTCGGGGCTTTGGATGTGGAAAACAATGACCCTTGTGTGATCAAGGTGTTGAAGCCCGTCGCTGCACGAAAGGTCAAGCGCGAGATCAAGATTCTCCGCAATCTCGCTGGAGGCCCCAACGTCATTGGATTGCTGGACGTCGTTCGGGACTCCTCGAAGAGATACCACAGCTTGGTGATGGAGTATGTGGACAATGTGGAATGGAAACAGTTATTCCCCAAAATGGCAGAAGGGGACATCAAACATTACACGTTCCAACTATTGAAGGTGAGTCCCTTCGTCTTTTTTCATCTAGTGCCGAGTGGTCCTCTTATGCTTTAATGCTTCCGCAGGCTCTGGACTTCACCCACTCGCATGGTGTTATGCACCGCGATGTTAAACCAGGCAATGTAATGATCAACCATTCCCGTGGAGAGGTGCGTCATAGCTTCGTATGATACTACGACGAACTAACGCTCATGCTGTTGGATGACATGTAGCTTAAACTTATCGACTGGGGACTCGCGGAATTCTACCACCCAGACACTGAATATCATATTCGCGTCGGTTCGCGCTACTACAAGGCGCCAGAACTGTTGGTCGGTTATAAAATGTACGACTACAGCCTCGACCTATGGAGCGTCGGTTGCATGTTTGCATCCATGGTACGGACCTTATTATTGCTTCTAGGACAGCATTTAACCGGTGACTTACGTGTTGCAGATCTTTCGACGCGAACATTTTTTCCGCGGTTTGGATAATGACGATCAGCTATTGAAGATTATGAAAGTACTCGGGACACCGAAATTCGATCAGTATCTACAAAAATACTCTATACACCTTGAAACGGACCATGAGGCCCTTCTTCAAGAGTAAGCTCTCCTTCATGCTCCACTGATGGGTATAAAAGAGGTCTAAATTCTTACTTTTGCTAGCTATTCGAGGCTTGCTTGGACGCGATTCATTACCGCCGACAACCAATCAGTAGCCTCAGTTGAGGCAATTGATCTACTGGATAAACTGCTCAGATATGATCATCAGGAACGGTTGACAGCCTCAGAGGCTCAGTCACATATTTACTTCAGTGAGTAGTTGACTCATTAGATGAAGCATTATCGTTCATGCGCAAGGTGTAGATTCGGTTCGCTTGGAAGCTTCATCCGGAAAGAAGGAAGCAGTCAGTGACTCCGGATTCTGTTCTACATGATATGGTATGCATGCGCCGATAATATTGAACTGTCATGTTTCTCTCCTTGATTCCATTCATTATTTATTACTCTCCTTGTAGGAGATAGAGCGTCTGGAGCTTGCTTGTAGACATGCCACCATCTGAATATGCCTCGGGGCCTTGTTACCTTTCTACTCATGTCGATTCTTGATTCTAGTGTATTGATAAAACTCAACCTCAAGCTTGATGCATGTAGCCCTTACCTACTTTGTTCGAAATGACACGCGGTTTGCTTCGTGAATTTGACCGCACAGTTCGATGAGCCTGGGAGGAGGCCTGATATGGGACCTACTGCAAATGATCTGTTCCAGCAGGCAGCAGGCGTGCAACGTGGGCACCGACCGGTTAACATGCATGATGGCCATCATCATCTCATTGTATCTCAGGGCATATAATTATTTGTATCCCATCGCATGCAAGGTCGGCTAAAAAGTTCCCTTCCCTATCAGAATCCCTCCTTGCGAGACACTACGAGGTCCCCCCAGCGTAATCTATAAAAGGCGAGCTCTCCCAGTCGTCCCCTATCACATTCGCCACCATGCAGCAGGTACACCCTCGCGCTCGCGTTCACCGATCGAAGACGGACGGCGCTGCTGCAATGGGGGGACACCGACATGCCGCCCACCAATACCAGCATGCTCGGCGTACTGAGCCATCTCCCCACACTCATACGCCCTATCCCGCCGAAGAAGCGGGCATTTCCAGTCCCTGGCAGCATATGGCCCAAAACTACGCGTGGGTCACCGAGCAGGAGTTCGTCAAACACGAGAAGCAGACGGGGAAGAAGACGAACAAGTGGATTCTGGAAGATGAGATCCTCATATCTGAGCTCCATGCAGCCGAGGGGAAAGGTGCTTCAGGGGGGAAGACACAGACTTCGTACCATCACGGAGAGGTGAACTTGAAGGGGAGTAGGCCCCCGCTACGAAGACAGTACGCGTACCCTTGGCCGGCTGACGGCGAACGATGGGAAGAAGTGCTATGCGCTTACGAGATTGAGGCAGACCGGTGGATGAGGGAACAAGAGCAGGGACGGCGACTGGCTATGGAACGAGAACGTATAAAGAATCGAGTCCTACAAGAGGAGTACATACGGAGAGAGGCAGTTCATCAACGACAACGACAGAAGGAAGCAGAGAAGCGTCTTCGCATGGAAGAAGAACGGATGAGGCGACTTGCTGCTTTGCGCGAGCAAGAACGGAAGGAACGCGCTCAAGCCGACAAAGCTACAGTCGACGCCTGGCGCGAATACGAAGAGCGGTGGAAAGCTCTCGCGTCGCAGACCGATCCTCTAATCTTCGCCTCAATACCCTGGCCTGTCGTCTCGCCGCCGACAACGCCAGCCGGGATCACATCCGCCGCCATCGTACTGTTCCTGTATTCCCCCTTGCACTCGCCAGGCCAGTCGCGGAAGGATCGAATACGGCACGCGCAGCTGCGGTGGCATCCTGACCGTTTTCGAAAGGTGCTGGAACGTGTTGCGGAAACAGATAGAGAGGCCGTCGAGGAGGGCATGGGCATTGTCGCGCGTTGCCTAAACGACCTCATGGCAAGAGAGGCTGTTGCCTCGCGCCACCAAGTAAGCCTTCTTCCGTCTCCACTGTACACGTCCTTGCAATACTGATTTCATATGTAACCAGAAGCCCACAATGTGACGGCACCCTTTGCACCATGATGCATACTACTTAGATTATTTCTGCCCGAGGCAGTTATCTATGCTGGCCTACGGATTATACGAACCGTGGTTCTAGCGGTATACGCTGCCCTACATCGCTTCGCGGCTCGAAAGTGCGAGCTCGTTGCTGTTGGGACAGGATTACTTCGATCACCGTAAGGATGCTCAACTGATGTTCCATGTATATACCATGTTATCGAAATTAAGACTCATATCATTGCTTCATGTAGTACTGGCGGTGACGATAAGAAGCCCGCCGACACACGTCTATTGCATTGCTTCCGTATGTTGCTTGAAACATATGAAGGCCGGATGTTTGCCGCATGAGATCACCTCAAGTTCGGACTCGCGGCCCTTGGCCCCTCAATCAGTTTACCCTAGATGGCTCGCCGATATTCACAAGAAATTCATGACCCAGTTGAACACTGGTACACCATACCACCAACCCGTTTTCTCCCTCTCCCTCTCCTGTCCCAATTCCAGTATCCGTTCAAACTCTCGCCGATGTTCAGCTCGCCAAGTTTTTGCCTCTTTCAGCTCGCGAGCCCGACGTGCTTCTGCCTCTCTTTCGCGTGCCTCAAGGTCCACCTCTCTCGCTCGCCGTGCCTGAAGTATCTCCATCTCCCTCCTACGAGCCTGGCGTGCCCTTGCTTCTACTTCTTGTCGCATCCGTTCTTCCAACTGGGTCGGCCTTGGTGCTTCAGGTACCCGCCTTCCATCTCAGGCCGCTCGCTCTCGTGCCTCTCTGGCCTGCCTCAAAATCCGTCGCTGCTCGTCGTAATCGACCCCTGGGAGGATAATCTCTTCATCGTGGATGCCGTCGTCGACATTATTCATATGTTCATAGATTATTTCTCTGCTGAAGACGCCCATACACATCCAGCAGATATGAGCCCCACATCTACGAAAGGAGAGTCCAAGTAAATACGAGTCCGTTCAACAGCTTACCTACAGGACATATGATTACACGCTCCAGACCTCTCAATAGGTATTTGACACCTAGGACACCGCTTTAGTCGCTGTATCCACGCTTTGCTCAATTGCTCGTGGTCCTCCGAGCGCTGCAGCTTGGCATCTTCGCAGGACATTCCTCCATGTCCATCTTCGTGGCAAGATGAGCAGACAATCGAGAAACACGATGGGCATTGGACGGTACAATCAGTTTCAACCCTATCCTCCGTTGTCCGGTAGATTTGATTGCAATCTGGCGTTTGTCACTGACTCACATAAGATGTGAATACAACTTCAAGTAAGCGCCTGAAGTCCGCGGGAGTCAAGAACCGTTGCACGACGGGTATCGGAACAGGTACGCCGCACCTGCCCTCCTCGCCAACACACATTAAAGGGAATGTGTCGGTCTCTTCCGCGCTGGTTAGAAAATGCCGCATACCAGGTTTGCAATACACATGCTTGCATGCGAGAACGAAGAAATTGGTGCCATTGTCGTGGCAAACAGGACAAATCTGGTCTGTTACAGTAATTGCAGTTATGGGGATTTTAGCCTCTTCGATAGATTCGGCGATGAAAATCTTCAAGGTATGCCGTGCGTCTTCTCCTCTCTGTGATAACTCGAGACACGGCATTGAACCGAACAATCTCGTTGCCAAACATTTCTTGTAGCGTCGGTACGCCTTGACGGATGAAAAAGCCTACGCTCTGCCTTTGTACGGTGCAGGACCATTCTCTAGAAGCGAGCTTTTGCAACTCGCTTTGCACCATCACCCGGATAGAGTTTGCGACGTCGGGCTTGCCGTAAGCTTTGAGGACCTTCCGCCGATAATCAGCGCGCAGGAACCCGCCTGTTTGTCTAGGGATAGATTGAATGAAGTCGTTGCTCGAGTATCCGAATGATGGGTGCCATCCCTCGATTTTGCCCCCAGCAACCAGACTCTCGATCCTAACCTTGAAAGCGCCCATTTCTGTCTTTGCCTTACCAAGTAGGTGTATCCGGACGACGTCCGCGGCTCTCTTATCACGACGAAGTTGCAAGCATCCGTGTCCTTGTTGCTCTCCGCCAGCGAGTCCCATTGACTCTTTTGAGCCGAATACTGAGCAAGAGGGATAGTTGATGTATATTGCAGCGGCTCGGGGAGATGCAGCCAGAAGGTCGACTCCTTCATACCCATGTCCCCAGGGAGGGTCCCGTCGCTGAGTAATTTGTGGGCCTGCTTTGCCTTGTACCGAGATTCGAAACGAACCTTCACGGTGACAATCCCAATCAGCCTATTTCGCAGGCTACTGGCTTCCTCGAACGACGTCAGGCCAGCCGAAAGTCTTCCGACATGACGACGCAGTGAGTCTAGGGTAACTCTATCGTTATATGGCATGGTGAATGGTCGTAATTGTCCGTAAATGTCTGACATTCAACGTTCCAGTAAAAGTGCGTACGCTTGCTTCGTCCGCACCAGGATTTACGTTGCTAATCAAGCTCGAGTTTGGTTTGAAGAGTGTTATCCGGCGTCCAGTAGGAGGGATATTGACTTCTACTTTGACATGGCGCTCCATGAGCACCTTGCCGTTCAAGGCCTGCACCTGATTCCTTGTGGTCTCTATATCATCGAATTCTGCGACGAAGCGGATGGAGGGAGCCTTCCATGATATGGTCAAAGTGTTTATGTCTCGAGAAACCGACGCGCCCATCCCACCAGGAAGATTGTAGGGGCCCACTTCAAACTCGAGTTTCTCGTCCCTGAATTCGATATCTTCTAAACCGATAGCCAATTACTTCTCCGCTCTCTGCGTCCGTGATCACCTTTACAGCGCGTCGACCATCGGATGTCACTTTATTCTCGAGGATCTTGAATCGTCCAGGTTCGATACCTTGGTCCAAGAAGATATTCGCTATTTCTGCCTCTCTGGCACTGGCAGGTAGGTTCTTGATTTGCATCGTACAACACTCGAAGCCTGTTTTAAGGTGTCGAACATCCAAGCCAGACCCGAATGTCACTAGCGATCCGAGAATGAAGTGCTGAGTCGTCCTCGCCGCTTCCTTTCGGATGATCTCCGTCATTCGTGTCTCTTGTTCCGCATCGCGAGCCTTTCGTAGGACTTCTTGTTGTGCAAGCTTTGCTCGTCGGTAAGCTTCGCGCACTCTTGCTGCCTCGCGTATGCGGCCTTCGTCTGCGATACGCGCCTGCTCTCTTTGTTCTCTCCGGAGTCACACTTCCTCACGCTGCCTATGCTCTTCACGTTGTCGCTCCTCCTGATGTACACGCGCCATCTCTTTCTTAAATTCGTTCACCACAACATGGTGCAAGGCCTTTTGTTGCACTTCATTCCAACTCGTGGATGCGTGGTAGCGCTGTCACTTCCTGTTACCCAACGTCTTAGACATAGGATTCAAAAAACCTTACCTCTAGATCATGCGCAAACCAACACTTCGCCCCCCTCGTACAAGAGCCTGCCTTCCATGCTCGACAAGGCTTTTCGCCTCTCCTATGATGGCGTCCCCATCGGCTTTTTTGTTGACTGTGTCGGTGTGTTCCCTGGTTCATCCGTGAAGTTCACGAATACTATAGCGGAATATGTTATACCTCTACATCGTCCGGGGTGTTCAAAAGTGAACTCGAAGCATATCCATCGTTCCCAATAAAACCTTTCCGCAAGGTAGGTCGGCCAGTTGGCCGACCGAGGAAGCGAACCGAAGTCAACACAATCCCCTGACCAAAAATAGGAGTTGCTCGATCATGATCGGGCGTGCCAAACACCAGCTGAGCCACAGTGGCACAATGTTCGGGGAGAAGGTTTCATTCTTGCCGGTACTTGGTCCTTCGACCTGAATGTTGAATGTTTAATTGGGACGCACTGAGGGTGGGACCGAGGCAGACACATACCCGGAAGGCGGAATCAGCATCTCATTCTCACGAGTTCTTACTATTACTACATTCATACCGCTCGGCTTTCTCACCTGACTCTCAACCACCATGTCGCTTCTCCATTATCACCCATTCAAGGGTCTGTACCTCGCCGTCGAGCTTGTATTCACTCTTTTCGTACGACTACCCGTGTGGGTTGCCCTCTCGTTGCCCAGGTAAGAGAGCCATTTGTCCTGTGAGCCACGTCTCAAACGCTCGTGTCGCGTTTAGGTCATGGCGCCCGAGACCGTCCTGGAGTATCAAGCGTGTCTTGCACCTGAAGTTGTTCAAGACTGGGATCAAAGTCCTGGGCAGGTTCGTTAAAAGCCATGGTTAAACAGTAGCCATCTACTTACATGGTTTAACCACGCAGGACCGGTCCACTTGTGGACACTCCTTCACATCTTGCCATCACCCCAGGCGTCGACGTGAACGGCGTCTGGGTTGACCCCGTACCCCATCTCATCACTTCCCCTCTCACCGAGTGGTCCAGAGCAGCAGGCGTAGACTGCATCAAGATCCCGGGATATTGGATTCACAAGCAGGGCGCGACAATTCCGGTAGGCGCACCCCCCATGCCAGGCGAGAAAGTCCTGTACTCGATGCACGGTGGCGCGTACACGCGTCTGTCAGCACACCCCTCAAATCTCGTCGCCGCCGTCTCAAAGGGGATTCTGAAACACACCGACTCTATACACAGGGTCTTCGCCATCGAATACCGGCTGTCCTCTGAGTCATTCGCGCCGTTCCCCGCAGCACTCCTGGATGCCTTGGCGGGGTACAACTATCTTGTCAATCAAGTCGGCATCCACCCCGCTGATATCGTGTTCGAGGGTGATTCTGCGGGGGCTAATTTGGCACACGCTCTCACGCGGTATCTCATCGAACACCAGAACGACGCAACCGTCCAGCTTCCTTCCCCGCCTGGATCACTGCTGCTCCTCTCGCCGTGGGTTGACTTGTCCAGCTCGCACGACAGGAATCCCGCTACTGATTCGTCATTCCGTTTCGCTGATTCGGACTACCTTGACGTGCGTCCCGGGAAAAATTACATCACTTTGTCAAAGGATGTGTTCATTGGCCCTCATGGCTACGGCGCTGCAGAAACCAATCGATATATCTCGCCCGCCGCGAAGAATCCTATGATCTTCGATTCCGACAGCCGCAAGGGCACCTCGTTGTTTAAGGGATTCCCAAGGACCTTTATTGTCGTTGGTGGTGCTGAAGTGCTGTATGACCAGATCAAGACATTCATTGATCGTATGGTCAACGAGTTGGGTCATGGGGACGGGGTGAAAGACGGAGAAGGCAAAGTAGCTTGGTATGAAGCTCCTGACGCTGTACACGACTTCTTGGTATTCGCTTGGCACGAGCCTGAGCGTACTGATACGCTCAAGGCCATTGCTGCTTGGATCGACAAGGCCTAGTTACGGTGGAATGTCTTGGTGGTTTGTCATCCGCTTTCTACGATTTTTGCTTTATTTTGGAGTCCAGGGGCTGCGTATCTATTATTCTGTCCGTAGTGTTCATGTAGTGGTTCACTTCGGTACCTATGCACATAGTCTGCCGTTCTCCATTATTTGCGGGAAATTGTCAACTAGCTCTCAGGAGTTCGTCAGGGGTGGGCACGGCTTGCTCAGGAATTCGTCAGCAATCTTTTTGCGGGACGCCGGACATTCTCCTCCACTCCTTCTCGCCATACCACCATGTTCAGACGCGCCGCGAACTCATCGCTACGACGATGCCTCCATACCTCGACGCCACGTCCTGGTCCCGCACCGCGATTGAACCGGCTCGGCTTCGCGCTCGGTGCCTCGACCATGGTCGCCACTTACCTGACGTTGCGGTTGAGTCTGGATAGCCAAAAAGTCGCGTTAGATGGTCCTGCCAGCGGTTCAGCATGTACGTGCTGGTTTGCTATTGGTTTGCAACTCATTCTCGTTCCGAATCCAGCTTCCAAGCCTCCGCAATCCGACTTCAGGTATCCCAGCTTTTCGCCTGCGCATGTCCCCCAACCTGTGCGCGCCGCCGAGCCCGAGGTATCGTCCTTTGACGACGCAGAATCATCTTCGGCACCTTCTGAGACGACGGCCGAGCCCTCCTTTGCATCCGAGGAATCCACAGACTCCTCTTCCACCACACCGGAGTCAGAAACTGCTGGCGTCGCGGGTGAAGAGGACTCTGCTGAAGCTGGCACGGGCGGCGGCGGCGCATACGACCCCGTTACCGGAGAGATTAACTGGGACTGCCCGTGCTTAGGTGGAATGGCCCATGGACCGTGTGGTCCACAGTTCCGCGAAGCTTTCTCGTGCTTTATCCACTCGGAGGACGAACCGAAGGGTATAAACTGCGTTGAAAAGTTCAAGGACATGCAGAATTGCTTCAGAGAGCACCCAGAGATCTATGCCGAAGGTGAGTTGTGTATGGATTAGTATGGCTCATCATTCATATGAATTCTCTTTAGAAATTATGGATGACGATGACGACGAACCCGAGGGTGTAGCTATCGCGGAGTCTGTCGCAGCTGATGAGGTTCGACCTCCCCCGGAGTCGGAGAAGTACGAGCCGCCAGTAGAGCACATCAGCTCCTCTTCAACAGACTCCCCGACCTCGGACACAACGTCGACACCATCGCAGTGAAAGCGCCGTCTGCCCCAAAAGTACCTCACCCTTACATTATTGTTGTATCCGCGATATATAGAGTATCTGCCGAGTATCTTTATCATTATCCCCACTCACACATACGCCCCAGATATACATCATGTATAGAGATTATACAACAAGTGATAACATGGTACAAGCAGGGTATCATTCATACGCATGAACTTTCAATCCATCTTGAACCTCTTCTCGATTACCCCGTCATTCAGCTTGTAGCCATTCGTAGCGAACAGTTTCGATCGCATGAATGGAGAGCAATCGAAGATGTCGTGTTCTTTGGCCTAAACATAGATGTCAACGTCATATCGAGTCTGTTTTGGTTTTCGAGGGAGACGTACGCGTTCTTCTAGCTCGGAGGCTTTTACAGTGACTAGCTCTGGCTGGGAATGATGTTGCAGTTGGTAATATCGAGCCTTTTCCTTGATCAGCTGCCCGAGAACGAACGCCAACAACTCTTCGTGGTCTCTCGATTGCGTCAAGTATTTCCTGAAGCCCTATCATCCCTTATCAGTCTCGGTTCCAACAAAAGATATCCAGACTACGAACTCTCTGCAAAGTCTTCTTGATGCTCATCTTCTGCGCGCTCACGAAGCTTCCTACAGCGACTTCGATGGCAAGGTCAATATCGTCCGCTCTGACGTATTCGCGGAGAGCCATCTTGGCCGAGGCCTCCGCCATTCGAATCATACTTTCCAGATGACGAACGGTGATGGGGTACGACCCGGTGGCGAGGGACTCGCGTCGCAAGTCTGAGAACAGCTTCGACATCTTCTCTTGGTCGATATCGTATAACTTGGGCTTGATCTTCTCCCGAGCGTACATGATGTATTTCTTGAGAACATCTTGGGGAATGAGCTGTGAGACGTAAGTTTAGGATTCGGAAGTAAAGGGGAAGGCAAGAAAGGACAAACATCAGCATCGACGGTTGTTCCAACTCCCATTTCTTCCTTCTCCTTGTCAAAGCCTGGGTGGCTTCTGACATGACTGCCTACAACGAATCTAGCGAGGAGCTCATCCGCCACAGGATCTACACCATCTTTCACGACACATAATACATCGAAACGGGATAGAATCGGCTCCGTCAGCTCGACGTTCGCCGAGAAGGGTATCGTTGGGTTGTATCGCCCTCGGATCGGATTGGCTGCAGCGATGATCGCGCACCTCGCCTGAAGTGTAGTCACAATTCCAGCTTTCGAGATAGATATAGATTGCTGTTCCATAGCTTCGTGGATAGACGTCCGGTCCGCGTCGTTCATCTTGTCGAACTCGTCAATCAGACATGTTCCCTTGTCCGCGAGCACCAAAGCGCCACCTTCCAAGGTCCATTCGCGTGTCACTGGATCTTTCCTAACGCTGGCAGTCAGACCGACGGCGGAAGCACCCTGACCCGTGGCGAAGACTGATCGATGCGCAGTCTTCTCGACGTATTTTAGGAACTGCGACTTGGCGGTACCGGGGTCACCAAGAAGTAGCACGTTAATGTCTCCTCTAATAGGGTGCTTGTGGTTGACGTTCTTAGGTACGCCGCCGAATAGAGACACAGCAATGGCGGTTTTGATATCTTCATGTCCGTAGATGGAGGGGGCGATCGACTTGATGATTCGCTTTCGTATCCGTTCATCACGAGCAAGTAGTCGAATCTCTCGCTCGTCCTCTTCGGTGAGGCGGAAGGCGGCGAAAAGGTCTTCCTTCTTGTTGACATGGTTAGCTTCGATCACCGTTGAAAAGACGGGGAATCCGTTCTTAGAGTTGAGAGACGCATCGAAGTTATTGCGATACACGCCTGTGATCTCCTGTTGACAGTTATGAAGACGAGTGACGTAGAATAGGCAGAAGGGTTCTTACAACTTCTTCACCAGGCTTAGCACTGTCGATGAGATCCCATAAAAGAACCACCTCGCGATGCCTTGGGAGACGACCCGCAGGTACCGATCCCGGAGACTCTTGCAGCGTCATCTTCTGATAATTTCTGTACACGGTCTGCCATGGGTGTTTAGCACATACTCTTACAAAGGGTAGGTCAAGTTCACCTGCTCCGAGTTCACGGGGAATGGACCTTTTGATTCGCAATTGGCACAGTAACTGATCTTGACTTCCCTCGTTGCGTCTTGGTAGAACGGTCCAAGGACAGCGCCACATTTTTTGCAGTCGAATTTGACATACTTTAATTGCGGGAAGACGCCACTCCGTCGAGTGACTACACCGGATACACGGACCAAATTATTGAGATTTGCACGACGGAGATCGCGGAGGGAGAGGCTGAGAGGCAAGTCGGAGATCCTGATGTGGACTTCCGAGTGGATTCGTTCGTAAGCAGGGTAGTAGACTAGGATGGCGTCGAGCGCGACTTGGTCGAATATGGTGAGCATGGCGGTGGGTGCGTTGGTGAGGAAGTAAGCAAGGATAGGTTTGGAAAGCGCAAGGTGTAGATAGGAAACTTCGAGGGACTCAGAGTTGGCTGTTACACATCAGTGACTTAGATGGATATTGGCTTCAAGTACATGTAGTACGTACTTTCACCGAGGTTACGGATTCGTTGACCGTAGACCGAGGAACCATGTTCATCTACATATGTCATCAAAAACTGTCTGAAATGCTTTATTATTGATCTTCGGACTCGTTCATTTGCGATCCACTCGACAATGGATTTGGCCTTGATATCACTCAGTTGTTCTAAGGGTAGTTCCTATCGAGAATCATAAGAGCTTTGCAATGCCATGCAAAGATACAGGTACTCACGTCTTCAACACCATCCATATCATCCAGGTCTCGTCGCTCATCGTACTGCCTTCTTGTTCGTCTTTTCATTCGCGAGATCCCTAACTCGTCGTCTAGCTCGTCATCTTCGTCCATGCCATCACTTCCAAGGAAGGCAGGCGCGCGACTACGTCGCAGAGCGCGATTGCCTCGCTTTCCTTGACTCTCTAACCGATCTCTTCGAGCCATCTTCATTTCAGCAGCGCGTCGACCAGCAGCTGTAAGCTCCTCTGCTTCTTCATCGTCGTTCAGCCCAGTGTCGGAGTATGTGTCAAGAATATCATTGCCCGTGTAATCACTTTTATGACACGTTCATATCATCAGCAGCGATTAGAAAGGCTGGATCACGTACTCTTCGAGTGTTTGGCCGAATAGATCTTCTCCGTCCTCATCATCATCGGCTCCTTCCGCGTCGCGTACTGCATCTCTCTCGTCTAAGCTGTCGTCGGTGTCGGAGAATGGTGCAGGTGGTGACGATGGGGGTAACGAAGATGACTGGGAAAGTCGGCGCGCCGGTGTTGGCCCTGGAGGAGGCGTCACGGATCTCTGTCGCTTGCTTCCGCGAGGAGTCTACAGCAATCCATGAGACTACAGACCGAGGTCGCGATTTCGATACCTTACCGACATATTTGCGTGGTGGTGAAACGCTTGAAGCTCACGACGCGAAGCGACGCGCTCATTATCTTTTGAGACTCCGCGCGAAAGCGCGTTTGGGCGCCTTGAAAATTAGCGCCCGGCTTCCTTCGACGACTGAATCGCGTCTTACGGCTCCACGAAGAAAATATAGACCTTTGGTACCTTTCAATGTATTATCGCGCAAATCCCTTTCTCAGCTTCCAAATCCACAGGTTGAAGGATGTGATTCATGAAGCAGTTATGTTGTGAGTAGGGGCTAGAACCCTCGAGCAACTGCACGGGACTTAACCGTGCTCCGCAGACTTAGCCTGCTGCGCGGGAACATTCTAGATAACTTAGCTTACTAATTACTTTCTTATCCGCAGCATAGTACTTTGTAGATAATTCTAGTATTGTTTGCTTCTGTGTATTTAAGCGCGCTCTTTAGGAGCCTTGTACTATAATTAATACACATTCATATTCCCATATACTGCGCACAACAGGTTATGGGCCCTGAGGCCTAACCAACTTCCTCGAACATTTGCAGTCGCCCTCATATTTTTGCAGCCGTATTTTCCCACGCGCCGACGTCAACTCCGGAAAAACAAATCACGTTAATCAACCGGACTCTACGTTATCGTCACATTTGACATCTGTCGCCACACATCGACGTCATAACCCCCTAGTTACCATCGCGCACTATGTCTAGCTCCGTAGATACCACCGGATCGTCCAGTATCTACCGTATTGACCCCCTTAAGGGCTCCGAGAATTATTCAGTGTGGAAAATTAAATTAATTGACATCCTCACTGATCTCGGACTGTTGGAGTATGCCGAAGGGACGGCTCGCGCACCTGGCGCTGACGCAACCGAGACCGCTAAGCAGGAATTCGCGCGCAAAGACCGCCAAGCGCTTTCAACAATCAGATTGCGCGTTGCGGATAAGCTACTCGTTTACGTAGCTGGCGCAATCTCTGCTAAGCAAGCATGGAATACACTTAGGGACATGTTTGAGTCCCGCGGGCCTATTGGCATTGTCCTTGCCCGCCGTAAATTCTTCCGTGCCCATTGCGATGATGACACATCAATCGAGGAACACATCAGACTGATGCGCACTTACCAGGAGGAGTTACATTCACTCGGTCAGAAGATCGATGAAGAAGAATTCTCGATCACACTGCTGACATCACTCCCGGAATCTTGGAACGCCTTTATCTCCGCGATCGATACCACAGCGCTTAGAAACTCGGCAACGCTCATTGCACGAATTCTCGAAGAAGATCGACGTCTTAAGTCCAAAACTGAGTCGGACACTGCACTCGCATTTCGCCGCAAGCAACGTTACAATCCCAATATTATTTGCGATAATTGCGGCAAGCGCGGACACATCCAGTCAGAATGCCGCTCAGGTTCTCAGGACTCCAGCAATCGGAATTCTAATAATAATAACAACAGTCAGCAACGTGGCAACCGCCGTTTCCAAAATAAGAAGCGCCACACACGTGCCTACAATGCCGACGACGAATCCGATTTTGATTTCGCGACGATTGATCACGCATATGCCGAACTTCCCCCGGAAACATACATTGCCGACTCGGGTGCAACATCTCACGTCATTAAGAAACGAGAGCATTTTATTACTTACAAGCCAACCCCAGGTCATAAAATCCTGGGCATTGGCAAGTGCTCTGGTTTAGGCAGGGGAGATGTTAAATTAAAATCTATTGTACATGGTAAAGAGCACACTCTCGTGCTAAAAGACTGTGTACACGCGCCCGACGCACCTGCAAATCTTATTTCCATCTCACGAGTATTTGATGCAGGGGGAGCCACTAAATGGCAGCGCAGCAAAGTCACAATAACCAACCGGAAGCGTATTCCGATCGCCGAAGCCTACCGATCAGGTCGCCTGTACCTATTGCCTTTTGAGGCAATAACCGACAAACAAACGCCGGATGCAGTATTCCCGGCGGTAACCGCACGCACTTGGGACCAGTGGCACAGAATTTTAGGACACCTTAACATGGGATCAGTCAAAATGCTAAAGCAAAAGAATATGGTGGAAGGAATGCATGTGGACGAGTCCATCCAGCCAAGCTCCCAGTGCGATGCGTGCGTGCAAGCGAAACAGCACATCAAACCTTTCCCAAAGGAGTCAGATCGCCAAGCCGATCAAGTCGGTGATCTCACCTACTCAGATATCTGGGGTCCGGCCCGTACAACTGCCATTTCGGGAGAACGGTACTTCATCACATTCACAGACGCGAAAGTTCGCAAATCCGTTGTCTATTACATGAAGAAGAAGTCCCAGGCATTGCAGAAATTGAAGGAATATGCTGCATTTATCAAGAATTGGACTGGGAACACTCTGAAGGAATTACACATAGACAATGGCAAGGAATATCTTAGCGACGAAGCGCGCGCATGGTGCGCCGAAAACGGAATCAAAATTACCACCACCGCACCATACTCACCATCACAGAACGGTGTTGCCGAACGACTTAATCGCACACTCGTGGAACACGCGCGCGCCATGCTGATCACTTACAACGTGCCTTACTTCCTTTGGAAGGAAGCCATCAACTACGCGAACTATTTACGGAACGTATCTCCGACGCGAGCGCTAAAAGTACCCAAAACACCGGACGAAGTATTTTACAAGCGCAAACCCAATATTTCGGAATTGCAGGAATTTGGTCAACCCTGCTGGGTGTTGTTACAGCCTACAGATGGCAGAGATAAGCTCAAACCGAAGTCGCGCAAAGCAATATTTACCGGGATCAGCGAAAATTCAAAAGCATTCCGTTACTGGGTGCCCGGATCACGGCAAGTTCTCACATCACGGAATGTGGTCTTCACAGTAGATCACACACAAAATACTACACAAGAAACCGAAGAGAATGTGCCCGAAATAATCATTTCGCACTCGCCGCCGCTCGAGGGGGAGCCAGGTACTACGAATCATCAAAACGAGCTTACGCCGAGCGCTCCAGACCCCTCGATCACGATCGAAAACGTCACATCAGTCCCTGATCCAACACCGGAAATGCCGACTCAAACGCCATCAAAGATACCCGTGCCGCGTGAACGCAGTGCTCGCATTGCGGAAATACTCAAGTCCACTAAGCCCAACTATGTAAAAATGAATAATCCCGACGCTAGGGGACCACGAAAGACACACGCGCACATCCTACTGCCAGACGACATCGATTTCGGCTTTACATCACTGATCACAGGCATGTCATCACTAACCTCCGATGAAGATCCGAGGGATATCAAAGAAGCCGAGTCATCTCCCGATTGGGATAAATGGGATGACGCATGCCGCGCCGAGATCAAACAGCTAATTGACAAAGGAGTTGTGAAGAAATGCAAGCTCCCGTCCGGCAGAAAGGCTATTGGAAGCAAATGGGTATTCAGGCGCAAGAGAAATGAATTAGGACAAATTATCCGACACAAGTCACGACTCGTCGCGCAGGGATTCACTCAAATTCCTGGTCTCGACTATTTTGAGACATTCGCCCCCGTTATCCGGCTCGAGACCCTGCGTCTATTATTGGCAATAGCTGCCCAATTCGATCTCAAGGCACACGTAGTTGACATTGTTGGAGCCTATCTCAACGGAAAACTCAAGGAGGAAATATACATGGAATTACCTCCCGGCTACAACGACGGCTCCGATGACGTATGGAAACTCGAACGTACACTTTACGGACTCAAACAGTCTGGTATGGAGTGGAACGAGGAACTCAATGCCGCATTTGTCAAACTCGGCTACGAACGACTCTTCGCAGATCAATGCGTCTATATCAAGACGACCGATCATGATCTCACGATCGTGGGAGTCCACGTTGACGACATGATCACGCTCGCATCATCTGATGATGCTATTACTCGCGTCAAGGCAGAACTCGCATCCCAATTCGAAATTTCAGATATGGGTGAACTCAAACAAATTGTTGGATTTGAAGTCACTCGTGATTGGGAAGCGCACAAAATTACATTGACGCAAACACAGTACATTGCACGCATTCTCCAGCGTTTCGAAATGGATCAATCAGACCCTGTCAAGATGCCAATGGATCCGAAAATAGCGCTCAAGAAAACTCCGCCCGACGAATCACACGACATCCCCTATTACGCTGCTGCAATCGGTTCACTGATGTATGCAGCACTAGGAACTCGTGCGGATATTGCATATGCTGTGCAATGTTTATCTCAATTCACCTCGAACCCTAATCCGACACACTGGACAGCAGTCAAACGCGTATTCCGCTACTTAAACGGTACCCGGCATCTCGGTATCACTTACCAAAAGAAGGACAACTTTGTTCTCACCGGCTACTCGGATGCCGATTGGGGTAGCAACCCCGATGACCGGAAATCAATCTCAGGGTATGTCTTTCTGATAGGCAACGCCCCTATCAGCTGGTCTGCCCGAAAGCAACCGTCGGTAGCACTGTCCAGTATGGAGGCCGAGGTTATGGCGCTTAGCGCTACTGCACGCGAAGCTATCTGGTTGCGCCGCCTACTTACCGAATTAGGTCTGCCGCCATCCGGACCGACAACCATTTTCGGTGACAATATGTCATCCCTATACTTCGCGCGTCACCCACTTCACCACGCGCGCAGTAAACATATTGATATCCACCATCACTTCGTGCGTGAGAAAGTTCTCGCAAAGGAAGTAGATGTATTGCGGGTTACATCCGAAAATAATTTGGCTGACCTATTTACCAAGTCACTACCACTACCGCGCCACCAGATTCTCACGCAGATGCTTAACCCCGTCGCAGTTGAGGGGGAGTGTTGTGAGTAGGGGCTAGAACCCTCGAGCAACTGCACGGGACTTAACCGTGCTCCGCAGACTTAGCCTGCTGCGCGGGAACATTCTAGATAACTTAGCTTACTAATTACTTTCTTATCCGCAGCATAGTACTTTGTAGATAATTCTAGTATTGTTTGCTTCTGTGTATTTAAGCGCGCTCTTTAGGAGCCTTGTACTATAATTAATACACATTCATATTCCCATATACTGCGCACAACAAGTTATAGCAGAGGTATAGCCAATTCAATGTCGAGCCTCACCGATAAGTAGCCCCGGTATCCCTCATTCGACGTTCATTGGACGTCTGCAGCTAGTGCGTGGAGTTGCATTGCCGTTGCATCGGATCCTTCCCCACAATCACAACTGTACATTGAACTCATCCTTTTTCAAACGATCTGACAGGGGCATTAGAAGCAGTGGTAGCATGCGATCCCTCCCGTAGATCCGACTCAAGGTCGAGGAAATCGAAGTACTGTTGTATAAAGGACCCATGGCATATCTCTGGTCGGCATGGAGCCTGCCTATTATCTTGCTGTCTGCGTAGCTGGCTTTCTAGGATACCTCATCCTTTTGAAGCAACGACGTCTTCCTGCGCCTCTCCCCCCAGGCCCCAAAGGCTGGCCTGTCCTTGGAAATATTGATGTTCTCCCCTCAAGTCACCCGTGGGTCAAATACTCAGAGCTTGGACACCAATATGGTACGTTGGAACCGACGACTCATTCAAGTGTGCTTCGAGTCTCTGATATTGCACTTTCTAGGTAGCATCGTATACCTCAAAGTAATGGGCAGATCGATGGTCGTTATCAACGACGCCAAATATGCGTTCGATATGTTGGCTATGAAGAGCCGTTATTTCAGCGATCGCCCTAAGTTCGTGATGGGAGGGCAGCTGGTTGGGTGGGACGAATGCCCCGGCCTTATTCCCTTCTCGGAAACCTGGTTAGAGTATCGACGACTTTTTTCTCAATTCATGGGCACAAAGTCCAAGGTTGGGGCCTTGCAAAATGTGTTACACGATGAAACCCGCGCCTATATCGATAGTATCTTCAAGGATCCCCGGAGGTGGGTCCAACACTCGCAAAGGTTCGTCTTTCTAGCTGGCTGCAGCGTCACGTCCGGCGTTTATAACATTCGTCGAAGATTCTCTGGTGGAATTGCCCTTAAGATCACCTATGGCTATTCCGCCGAGCCAGAGGATGATCCACTAATAAAGCTCGTTGACGAAGTCATGGCACACTTTTCGGATACCATGCGTGCCAATGCGTATATGGTCGACTTATTCCCTATTTGTGCGTATCTACTAGCTGTGCTTCAACCCAGGTTCTGATCTTGTTTATAGTGCGCTTCGTTCCGCAATGGTTCCCCGGGGCGTCGTGGAAGCGCAAGGCAGCAAAATACAGGATGAACCTGGTGCAGACGGTGAACAGACCCTACGAGATTGTAAAGCGAAAAATGGTGAGTTTAATAATAAAGAAAGGATGAAACAACATGTCGCTAGACCCGTTCAGGCTGATGGGACGGCTGAGCCATGCTTCGTGACCCGAGCACTTGAAAATACTACCCTCAATTCAGCGCAACACGAACGGAATATCCAATGGGCCGCTGTGGGTATATATGGCGGTTGGTGAAATTCTTTTTGTGCGACATGAAGTACGTCTTCAGCTCCTAATTAGGTGGCGCAGACTCGGTATAATTTATCTTCCTGCCCTCCACCTCGAGTTCACAAGCACTCATACCACTTATAGACCACCGCCGGCATTGAGTGTTTCGTCCTCGCCATGGTGCGGCACACTGACGAACAGATCAAAGCACAAGGCGAGCTAGACGCTGTTCTTGGGTCTGGCCAGTTGCCTACCCTGTCTGATCGCTCCCGCCTACCTTATGTCGAAGCTCTATACACCGAGATTATGAGAACGTATACGTTTGTCCCGCTAGGTATTCATCTCCCAGATCCAAACAGCGAGTCTCTCGATCTTGACCTTGAATTTAATAGGGCTTCCTCGTACCACTACTGAAGATGTCTTGCATGGCGGCTATTTCATACCCAAGGGTACTACGGTTATATCGAATGCCTGGTCCGCGCTCCGTCCCCTTCGTCGCTGTCCCCCGACCTGACAAAACGTGTAGGCAATTCTTGCGTGATCCTAATATGTACAGGAATCCAGAGTGCTTCAATCCCAACCGCTTCCTAGGTGAAGAGAGCCGTGTTAAAGAGACGAATCCCCGCGATTATCTGTTTGGGTATGGACGTAGGTAAGCCAAGGGATGGCTTATATATGGGATGTGGCCCTCGCTTACTTCGGTGGCGATTCAAGGATTTGTCCAGGTATTAATCCAAGCACTTAACGCTCAGAACCCAGCTGATAAATTGCTACTCCCTCGCCCAAAAGGCATGCACCTAGCCGAGGCCACAATGTGGCTCGCTTGCTCGTCTTTGCTGGCATCCTTTGACATAAGACCTCCAGAAGAAGACGGCAGACCTGTTCTTCCTGTTCCTCGCTTCGTGGATGGGTCCGTGAGGTGCGTAACCTTGTTACTACCTTCCTGGAGGATGTCATACTTATCATATTGTGTTTCCTGTGTATCTAGTCATCCGGAGCATTTTGGATGTACAATCCGTCCTAGAGCTAGATTTCCATAGCCCGTTGGGTAGTTAACGTTTTAACGCTTGACCTTTATTTTACCAAGCAATATATCATGAAGATATTCAGTGTGTCATTGGGAAAGCGTGTGGTAGACACTCAAACTTTGTTCTGACAAGGCAGACTTTCTATAAACTCTGGAGACCTACAGAGAAACTACCTATTGCAACGGAGCCTCGTCGGCGAGGAGAATTGTATGTAAAGATTTCTTTCAACGGCCTCGTAGTCCAAGTCCAAGTAGAGATGCATTGGTGATCGAATGATCCTTGATACAGGTAAAAACACTTATCTCAAGAGGAACAACTGCATCAAGCGAGAATTGAACTCGCGGCGGGTCGAAACACGGTGGCAACGACCCAGGTTACCACTACCCCATTGATGCACATGTTATAAGGGGATAAATGAACATCACAGCATGCTACTGCTCCTTTTATTTACTTATAGACAATGGAGCAACCGCTGACTACCATGTTCCTTCGTCACCAGCCGTTCAGAGGGCTGTATCTGGCTTTCGAGCTTCTACTGACTCTCTTCGTGCGAATACCCGTGTGGACTATTCTGTCGCTACCAAGGTAAGAAGAGCCTTGATTTCTTCAATTTATTCATTTGGTATTTATTCCACTACCGTGTGCAGGTCATGGCGCCCTCGATGGTCCTGGGATATGAGACGTGTCATATGGGTGCGACTCATCAAATTGATCATCAAGCTACCGAACAAGTTCGTTTGGTATCGTCCCCCCTGGAGATTTAACTCAAACTCGCGCTTCCGTACAGAACTGGCCCCATAACAACAGTTCCAAACCATCTTGCGATTACCCCAGGCGTGGGCGTGAATGGGGTCTGGGTTGAGCCCGTACCACATCTAATCACTTCCCCCCTCTCTGAATGGGCAACGAAAGCAGCAGTTTCTCCAATCAGGATCCCAGGATATTGGATTCACAAGAATGGCTCGACTATTCCGGTGGGCGCGCCTCCTATGCCTGGCGAAAAGGTCGTGTACTCGATGCACGGCGGTGCCTACGTACATGAGTCGGCGCACCCTACACAGCCGGTTGCAGCCATCAGCAGAGGGTTCCTCAAGCACGCTCAATCAGTGCTCCGAGTCTTTTCCATCGAATACCGGCTATCTTCATCCCGCCCTGTGCCGTTCGCACCGTTTCCAGCTGCTCTCATCGACGCGCTAGCTGGTTACGCGTACCTCGTAAACGAAGTCGGGTTCCACCCCGCCGACATCATTTGCGAGGGTGATTCTGCGGGGGGCAACCTTGCGTACGCTCTCACGCGCTATCTAGTCGAACAACACAACAATGGCAACACACAGATTCCCGCTCCGCCAGGAGCCCTATTACTCCTGTCTCCCTGGGTCGACTTGTCCTTCTCTCACGACGAAAATCCTGAGACCGACGCGTCCCATCGCTTCATCAACTCGGATTATATCGATATACGGCCAGGAATACAGGGAGTGAATTATCCCAAAGTGGCCTTCCTTGGTCCTCACGGGTTCGCCGCCGCGGAGACGAACCGATATATCTCACCGGCAGCGAAGAATCCGGCTATCCTCAACACCGAAAACCCAATGGAGACTCCTCTATTCAAGGGATTCCCAAGGACATTTGTCGTTGTAGGCGGTGCCGAAGTGCTATACGACCAGATCAAGACGTTCATCAGTCGAATGGTTAGCGAGTTGGGCGCTGGCGACGGGCTCAGCACCGGCGAAGGCAAGGTGGCTGTTCACGAAGCCCCCGACGCTATCCATGATTATCTCGTATTCCCATGGCACGAGCCTGAGCGCAGCGAGACACTCGACGCCATCGCTACTTGGATCGACGCTGATAAAGCGTGATTTATCTAGAGGTCATATTTAATGTCGACACTCGCTCAGTCTATAGATCCCAAAGGAAGGTTTAAACGAGGACGATTCATAGCTACAATATACCACATGCAAGTTCGATGTCACTGCTTTTGGCGTACCTCTATATCTTCGGTGCTTACATCCTCCGAGGACGAAGGAACGTTGCGTTGATTATGCTGGTGCCTTGTCGACACCTCGTTAAACGCTTCGCCGCTCTCAGCACTCCGTAGTCCACCAGCTTCGTAGTCCCGAAGATAGAAATATGTCGCTGGCAGAGCCACGAGTAGGGCGCTGACGATGTTACCGAGGTACGCGGCGATGAGCGATCTATAAACAGGATTCAGTCAACTAGTTGATGACAGATGGAAATGCGCATCAGAAGAGAAGAGTGGCATACTTGCGAATGTACGCCGCCGCGGTCAGCTATTCGTGGCGCCGAACACATATATCAGAAGGTCAAATTTCCAAGGATCAAAATTCCCGGACGTACATCCGCACCGAACATAATGCCGAGGGGAACCGAAAACATGTTGGCAACAACTGCGAAGAATGTTGGGTCAGTATTATTATTATTAGGCATGCCGTAAGTCCCTGCCTACCATGATCAAATCCACAGGCCACGAAAATCTATCCACAGGGTCAGCGAAGAATCCAACGAAAGGAAGTCACAGAAGGTACCCAGATAGGAATCCATATCGCGAAGATCTGGGAGCTGAATGTTAAATTGGTGGTTTGCTACATTGGAGGCAAGTAATACCTTTGAGATTGTGTCTTTCGCCCCGGCCGCTTGCTGATTGTAACAAGTGGCGATCAGCTCGGGTACAACATGCTAAGCGAGGCTTATTTACCCATACAGCCACGGAAACGAGCCAATTGCATCCTATGCCTCGCAGGAAGATTTGGTGCCACGCCGGGTCCGACGCCTTGTGCCTACGCAAAGAATGAATATCAGAAGGTGAGTATCCCGCCCGTACTCGAGTAAACGTACATCGCAAATGTCTTCGCGTAAGTGAGGTAAGGCTCGGTAGATATTATTCCGCTGTCTGTTAACCGCGTTAGATATGCGCTTTGAGAGTCGAGAAGGAAATCGGTAACGAATCTCGCTTACATCGAACCAGAATAGCTGCAAAGAATAAGCTGCCTACGAGGTTGCCGAATGTGACTAAGCATAATATTGTTGAATACCAGGAGCATTTGCGATGTGATTCGGATCGCCCACCAATAATCCAGTTAACGGGGAGGGACCACCATGGTATAACACCTTTGATCAAACCCATGGGAAATATCTTGAAGATACAAGTGAGCTTCACGAACCCGGGGCTGAGATAACGGCTACCAACCATCATGTTACTAGTCAAGAGTTCTTGTCCTTGCAATACAATCCTGTTGGACAGCGAGCTTGGCGTTATACTCCGCGTAGAGGAAAAGGAGTAGGAGGTGGAACTTACATCACTAAACCGACAGGAAAGACAAATCCTCCCATTATCTTGACGAGCCCAGGATTTGCTGAGTTGATCCCAGCAGAGCCACCTGAGATGATCTCAGAGAGCAAGCCTCCGAAGGAAAGCATAGCTCCTGCGAGGAACTGCAGCCACCGCAAATGAGACCTTGGTTAACGCAACGTGTAGATGGCTACATACGGCTTTCATGAAGATGGATTCGTAACGGTCTCTATGTTTGGCCATGGCATGGTCGAGCATGGCCACGGCCACTTGCTTTGGTTTCAGCGTGCTGGCGGAATTCATCGAGTCTTCAAGGAGGTCAGAGTTGAAGGCAGGAGACGTGGGACTGCCTTGATCGTCGACTCTAGTAATGAAGGACTGTGCTCGTTGGAGTTGATTGGCCGATTCGGCATGAGGTGTCATGGGTTCTATCTTTGATTCAGCGCGTACTGCCTCAAAGGAATTTGGGACTGACCACACCCCGCATTGCCCACTATTTATGGGCTAACTCCCACCACGGCTAGATTTAATGGAAACTTGATAGCGAAGCGTGTAAAAGTCCATTCACGGAATGCAAGGTAAGAGGTGGGACGACGACGCGTCTTCGCCGGCCTAAGCGGTAGGAAGGATACTAGTAGCATATCCAGGAAGTAACCTACTCTGACGTGCTGGATGCGTTTTGCACTGGGCAACCGCCACTGACCATTGGCCAAGCCTTGGTGTGCGGCTATTTTTATCCTCAGCCACATCAATGGATGGGCGCAGAGTAAGTCCAAGGAGCGTGGAATTGTTCCTTTCAAACGCCCTTGAAACTTGGACCAAGCGGAGATATGTACCTGATGGTTGTTGACAGACGAGGAATCGAATTAGCAAACGATATGGTGAGGTATACAAATAGAAAACTATGCAATGAAGGATAGGGAATTCAGAGACAGCAAGGTCCAATCGCGAGGGTAAGGCGATGGCGAATAGCGAACGGGAAACTACCGGTGGAAGCCTCGATGTCCGAATGACCGCATCCCACGTCGGCTACTCGGAGAGTCCTGCGACGAGTGATTGGATGGGAAAAGCCCAGCGCGGTTGTGGGAACTGATCTGCTTCCTGCGCAAGTGGGTAGGGGCAGGGAAGGGCTCGGGAAGGCCTTGGTCAGGCCCTGGCTCAGAGCGGAATATCTTGGGCCTCCACTCCTCCCTTTCGTCCATGATCGACGAATTCTTGAACTTCTCAACTTGCGATTCTTTCCCTCTATAATTCGATTCGGGATCAGCCAGTGTACGGACCAACGAACCAAAGTGACTTACTGATAATCTGCATAGCTCATTTCCAAGATCTTCTCACTTGAAAACATGTTCCTAGCATGGATGTTGCGTTCGACTCGATGCGGGCACGAGGCAAGGCACATAACTCACCACTTTTGTCCCAGTTTGGCTTTCGCAAACGTCATTAGATCTTCGACAGCGATAAAGTTCACGAATGCGTATCCAACGTTGCACCCTGCAAGCATACGACAGTCAGATACCAATCGTGCAGAAATTCTATCAACCTTACCGTTTGAGAAATCCATTCTAAGATAGAGGAAATCGATGCGGCGAGGGCAGACGGAATCGATATAGGCGATTAGATCGTCGTTCGTCATCTTGTTGGGGATATTTCGGATCATTACCGTAGTCCTTGTGTCCAAGCCAGCTTCGATTGTCGGAATATCCAAAGCGTTGTTTTTCGGAGCCGGGCGGGAGGGATGACCATGCTGTTGAGGTTGGGGAGAAGAAGAGTGGACGGAGTGACTAGCCATGATTTCCGCGGGAGTAGATGTTCTGGTAGGGCCGTCGTGGCGCCTGGCTTGCATGCATCTCCCTTGGTGCTGAGCTTGATGGGTGTTTCGGTCGGCTGAGCCTCGACGAGACGGAGGATTCTCTGACCAACGCTCTCCGGCATTGACGGGATTGGAAGGCCCAAATGGAATCAGGACATGCATGGGTGACCCACTTCCTCTCATAACGGTGTGCAAGGTACCATCCGACGCTCGGACTACGTCCCCTTCTTGCGGGAATGCATTTCCGTAGGGGAAGACGAATTGCTGGGGGTGTTGGTAAGGGTGGTTCGAGGGGACGGGATTCGCCGGAGCGTAGAACGGTGTCGGGATGTCAAATGGAGTAGCAGGGGCTGGCGAGGGGTATGGATATTGACCTTCGGTGGGAGGTGCGTAGACTTGGATAGATGTCGACGAATACAGATACATTGGTCCTGTGCCCCCCGGGCTTGCAGCCAAAGAGATGTCAGTCGGTGGGATCGTAGTTAGAGGCGACTCGGCGGTGTCGACGCTCACACTCCTGGGGCGAACTGTGCTATCGTGCGGCCCCATGGTCAAGAGACGCTCGCGATTTTGAGAGGATTGACCGGCTTCATGAATGTCGGATTGGGTATGTCGGTGCGAAGTATCTATGGCTGGGAACGGGACCCTAGTGGTAGTATCGAGCCCAGAGCTCGCGTTAGGAGGTGGAGGAGGGAGGATGTCAACGCCAGAAACGCGAAGCTGCATGCCGTACAACACTCGCTCATCGAGTGACACAAATGCCGACTTGGCATCACGAAGGTCATAGTAATCTACTATGAAATGTGAACAATCCTGCGCCTACGATATTCATTACATTTGTTGTTCAAAAAAGAAGCGGGAGTCTGGCACTCACATTCTCGACGGCTGACGTCTCTTGTACGGGTGCGAACAACCTCAAGGCACCGAAAGAGCCCAGAAAACGCTTCACTAGAGAAAGATCATAACCGCCTTGTTCTGAGGCAAGAGTTAGGGAATAATTTTGATTGTCAAGTTGGTCGTCCGATTTTCCGGTTTCGCTGACGTGTAAATGGAAGGCGCTTTGCATGTAGGCAAGGTGGTCGGAATAGCCGGTCAACTAACGTGATACTGTCAAACTTGGTTATTGAAGACAGCCCTACTTATCGCGTACCTCCAAAATGACCTCCAGAGAGGTTAAGGTGCAGGAAAGTGCATCTGTCGCGTCGGCGACGATATCCGAAGAAAAAGTCCCTGGTTGTGAAAAAAGGTCTCGTGCTTGACTCGCGACGCGAGTATCGAAGAAAATGAGGAGTACAATTCCTTGTGCTTGGTGCTTTTGTGAAAAAGATTTGATTGCTGGGCGGGAACGAGAGTTAGAGGACGAAGAATTGAGTTTGCGAATGACATTGAGAAAAGAGCTTTCAAGTTGCGCTGAGGATGCACGGGGGGAGACATTTTTCACCTGTACGGTGAGAAAAAGCAGACGGGGGGAATTAGGAACGTGGAGGCCAGCCATTAGCGTAAAAAAACTACGTGCCATTAGAAACCTGGATAAATTATCGCCTTCAGCTGTAGGAAACAGTTCGCTGTCGAAGTCGGTTGGATGGTGAGACGTGGCGCTGGTCTCGATACTTCCCGAAGTACGTATGGACGACGACGGCGTCAGTGGTGGACTTGGCATAGCGTTGTATCGTACTTGTTCGCTTTGGTAGTGTCGCGCTGATAGACCGTTGAGGTGTTTCTCAGCCGCCACGGTGGTTGGGGGCTCTTGTGGAAGGTCTGGGAGGTCGAATTTGGTGACCAGGTGCGGGGGCGTGGCTGGTTGGTGGAGATTGTCTCGAGGAACGATACTCATTAGGCGCTGTGGGATCGGTCCAGAATGGGGCGGCAACCTTCGTCCCTTGTTCAGTGGTAGTCTAAGGAGCGACAATTACGAAAACGCACCAAAGATTAGGCAAAGACGAGCGTTGTGGATACTGTCGAAACTGTGGCCTCTCAGATATACGCGCCTGAAGAGAATGCGCAGAAGCATGGGATCCTTGATCTTGAGACGACATGATGAGAACTACAGGCGACGTGACAGACGACGTTGGGGGAAGATGAAAGATGAAAGTGGGAGGTGTGATGGGTAAATAAGGTGTCCGATTTGACGTACCGGCATCAGAAAAGAAGATGGCGGTGGCCCACTGAGCGAGATTTGCGAATCTTGACTCCTTGTGGCGGCCCGTTGCTACGGCCTATACGTTTTCTGGAGCCAAGAAGCTAAAAAGAAGCTTTCAAGGAACAAAACCTGCTGCTCGAATTAGAAGAGGCCTTGCTATCAATCGGCCCCGGTTCTTACCTCATACGCGTTCTGCATTCACTGCTGGGAAGGCTTTGAGTCCCTGGAATGTGAACTTTCATGTCCGCGTCTTCCTTTAGAGGAGAAACGGAGAATCCTGGCGTTGATGAGAAATTGAGCAATGTTTGGAAATTGAGTGGTTCGAAGCAGGAGGGAAAGATCAGGCGCTCAGGGTGCTTCTGCAACTCCATGTTCCCACGCCCATAATAGTCCTGACTCCTCCTGAACTACCACCTCGTTCAGCCCAAACTCTACCTTTATGTGCCGGTTCCTTTTTTTCTGTCGGCGAAAATGCCAGCGAACACACAAGAAGCCATGAAAAGGTGTTTTCTGTGGGTCGATGCTCTGAACGTGTAGATGCCACTAACACGCGTATGAACCAGAATTACTTCCACGTTTCCGACCACCTACTTATAAGCAAAGGATGGCAATTACCCAATCGCCACCGCCGGGTGGAAGCATCTTTTGACATTCTGTGCGACTGTCGACGAATAGATGATTACCCCAATCCACGACAATGTACGGAGGCTCTGCCAATCATAAATGTGCCCAGCGAGCATGAGGCAGATCGGCTCCGTCCTGTGCCACCTGTATCACGAATGATGGAACACGGACTTTCCTCGTTGTACTCCTCTCCCGATACATGCCGTACGCGGTGCCAAAGTTTCGCGCAAGCAGTGCCAAAGCATACAACGCTGTAAGCTGTGCAAGCTGCTTCGAAATACTTTGCCTGGCAAGTATGCTGGAATGGAATTCTTTGTTCTGGTTCCTAACACGTTCTTCGTAAGTTCTCCGAGGCCAGATGGGAGAGATACGCATTGGAACCAACTCAGAAGCAATGAGTAAATATCAAAGAAGAGGTGGTCAACTTGCGATAGTCTAGTCCATGGGCCAAAATAACAAAGTAAACGATGAATACATGCTCCTGAGCCACGCAGTCTGGACCGTGTGCGATACTTTGATAGTACTTGGAAGTAATTTGGCTCTGTCCATCACAAAAAAACCGTGACATTGTCACGCGTCACAACAGAACCTCCGCGCCACCATCCCAAATTCCATCCCGAGAAGACTCTCCAGTGCACCGAGCCAGAAATGCCGTCGTATCAGATGCTATGTATCACCACCCATTTCAAGGAATACGTGAGTCAATGTACAGACTCTCTTTTGCCTTGCATCACTGACAGCGGGGCAGCAACACATCCGCGAACTCGTTCGACAGTCGGCCATGCACGTCCTGAACGCTGGCGGCGCGGTTAGAAATCTGAATTACTGGGGCACTCAAATACTGCCGCAGAGAATGTCTAGGCATGGGGTAAAACAGGACCGAGGAGAGTACGTACTTTCCGATGAACCTTTACTATGTTACGAGAGCGCTAAACGCGTACAGTTACTGGACCATGCACTTCGATACGTCTCCCCAGACTCTGCGGTCGCTCAATGGGATAATGCGACGCGACCCACGAGTTCTGAGATGGACAGTGCTGAACCTCGGGTCGAAGGTGGAAGACGTTGCCAATGCCAGCAACAAAAACCTGAAAGGTGCTGCTGGCGCGCTGGAAATATCATGATATTCCCCATCATAGAGGCTCCGAGTGGCCTCCTTCGCTGGCTATCTCTCGTACATTGCACATACCATGTTTTCGTTGACTAGCAAATAGACCACCTGATCTGATCCGGGAGCTGGGAATGAAATAACCGGGCTACAAGGTTGTACATGTGCCCTCGCATGCTGCATTCAACCAATCCACAGCTTGTCATTCGACCGCCATGCCCCGCATTCTTCGCTACCAACCATTCAAAGGATTGTATCTCGCAATCGAGGTCCTCTTCACTCTCGCTGTCCGAATTCCTGTGTGGACGCTTCTGTCAATACCAAGGTAAGAGTCTCGCGGAGACCGTCTTCCGTGGTTTGAACGTCGTATACAGGTCATGGCGCCCCCGACGATCCTGGGATATCAAGCGTGTTATCATGGTCCGACTTGTCAAATTATTCATGGACCTGCCGTTGAGGTCCTTTATAATCGCTCTCCGAAAGAGCGCAATTCTGACCCTCGCTTTCCCATAGGACTGGTCCCTTCGTGACCACTCCTAATTACCAGGCAATTACCCCTGGTGTCGGCGTGAATGGAATTTGGGTCGAACCCGTACCCCAGCTGGTCACTTCGCCTCTTTCCGAATGGGCCAAGACAGCAGGCGTCACTCCAGTTAAGATTCCGGGGTACTGGACGCATAAGCAGGGATCCACTATTCCCGTCGGCGAGTCGCCCATGCCAGGTGAAAAAATCATCTACTCGATGCACGGTGGCGCGTACTCGCACCAGTCGGCGCATCCCACCGACCTCATTGCCGCCATTACCAGAGGGATTTTGAAACATACCGACTCCATGCACAGGGTCTTCGCAATTGAATACCGTCTGTCTGAGTTCGGACCGTTCCCTGCCGCCCTGCTTGACGCGTTGGCGGGCTACAATTATCTCGTGAACGAAGTCGGCTTCAATCCCGCTGACATCATCTTTGAAGGCGATTCTGCGGGGGGTAACCTCGCCCACGCCCTCACGCGTTATCTCAACGAACAACACGATGACACCACTGTCCAGCTACCTGCGCCCCCTGGAGCGCTATTGCTCCTCTCCCCTTGGGTTGACCTATCCAACTCCCACGACGAGAACCCCGCAACCGACTCATCGAGCCGCCACAATTCATCGGATTATGCTGAGATTCTCCCCTTATCACCCCGCGTCGAACACTCCAAAAAAGCTTTCATTGGTCCTCATGGCTTCGGTGCTGTAGAGACTAACCGATACATTTCGCCGGCGGCGAAGAACCCCGCTATCTTTAATACAGACAGTCCAAAAGGCACTTCCTTGTTCACAGGCTTCCCAAGGACTTTTGTCGTCGTTGGTGGGGCGGAGACCCTCTACGATCAGATCAAAACGTTCATAGACCGGATGGTCAGCGAGCTAGGCGTCGGCGATGGGACCACGGAAGGCGAAGGCAAGGTATCGTATTTTGAGGCCCCCGATGGCATTCACGATTATCTTGTTTTCCCTTGGCACGAACCTGAGCGCACCGAAACGCTCCAGGCCATCGCCAAATGGATCGATGCGGACAAGCCATAAAGACACTTCACGGAATCATTCTATTGCCGCCAATAATTGCGGGGCCACTATTACTCGCTTACCTCTGATTTCCTTTCCTCTGGTGTATGTATCAGTACATCTTATACCTAACCGATCTCTTGTACAATAGTCACACTGTTTACTGACCAGAGCACAATGGTATTAGGGCGTTGTCCACGGTTTCATGATCGTTCCATAGCCATCGTTGCTCCCCGGCTACGCATACGTAAGTCAAGGCAGTGGGAACAAGTTTAGGTATTTTATATGTCGGCATTCGTCCGGTAACTATACATCGCGAGGACCCCACCTGGTCAGCTTAGCTCGCCTTCTAAATAATGCCAGCATTCAAGAAGCACAGTTGCTAAATTGTTGCTCTCTATTAAGCTCTGAATTCCGCTCCCGAGCCTTCTCAGCGGCGGTAATGGAGAGTTCGAGGCAATGGGAAGCCTGCGGTGCAGATGTCGCGCGAGCGGGAGGAAATGGGTCCGACGTCCTATCAGCGGGAGATCTACACAAAACTCAGAAGGGGTCGTTTCCCCAGTAAGGATACGTATCCCGACGTGCAACCAAACCAGGCGTCTGGCGACCCCTTAAATTATGTACATACCTATATACGTGAAGGCCAACAAATGCGATTAAAGCCAATACGAAGCTCGGGCAGCGGTGGTCTTGGCTACCCGAGCTCGCGTGATCGATGCGAGCCTCTCTGGGTACTCCAAAGAATTTGGAATCGACGCGAGTACACGCCGCCGAAGAAGAATGCGTCAGACTCCAGTGTATTGGCTCGTGGATGGATGATATACAAGGACATTTTAGGGGTATGTCGAATAATATGGGTCTGCTAAATGTCTTCAGGACTAGAATCCTTGGACGAAGAATGAGGGTTCAGGCCACGCAGTATGGATGACCTCCTCCCATATTGCGACAGGGTTGTTAACACTACCATGTCACTGCGTCAGTGAAAAGGCGTGAATGAGGACCCGTACCACTCACGTCTCCTTTGTGAGCGGTAAATTGAAGTCCGCTGGATGGTCTTGCCATTCTATTAGTATAGTTTTGAGTGTCTCACTACGCGACACGAAAGTCTGCAGCTCACGAACCTTCTGGTTGAGTCGGGTCGTCAATGCCAAAACCGAGCCTCCAAGTAATACCTTGCACACTGTTCGTAAGGCTACATTGGAACGCGTTAGAAAGAACAGCCGGTGATGGCGCTTTAGAATCATGTTGCCTAGTATTCTAGTGGAACGGGAACTCACAAATCCGGAGGGGCAAGAGAATGGTTTTTCAGCTTCGCGGTCTTGATCTCCGTGTCGATAGTAGAAAAGTCAGTGGATTGTCCTCCCACAGTGCCACAGTACTGCTGAGGCACATCGCGTTTCCCACCAACAACCACGGTCCTGACACCTTCTAATTTAGACATCGTGATCTACATTCATGATTCCAACATGCCGAGATGAGATTTGAGTCAGCTGCAAAGTTTAACGGCAGGGGCTCACGCTGAAGAGGGAACAGTGTAGGCGCGAAGTGGTATTCGCTGTCTGAATGCGAGGACTGGGAATGGTGTGTTCCCACCAAAAGACGAAGTAAGAAGGAACGAATGAACGCAATCCGAACGCCACGTGACGAACGGAACGGAGACGGAACGCGAACCAGACAGCGCCGCGTGCGACTGCTGGACTCGACTTCGCAACGCAACTGAGGGGGAAAATCTTCTTCTTATTTATTATAGGTAGGTGCTAGGTACTATATATACTTCTAGTAGATGTAACTAAGCATGCAGAGTGTGCATGTGCAAGTAAGTAATATACTACCTAAGAAAGAATGCGGCCGCAGCTGATAGCAGACCGAAACAAGAAGTAAACGAAACGATATAATACGTACAATAAACCATGTATCAAGGGATGAACACGGTTCAATCCCTACAACAGGAAATAGCACATCTGCGGTGTAAATGCGGACCTCATTCATATGTCATGTAGTTGTTTAGAAGAACGACGAACCTTCCATTTGAGACTATCACGACATCTTTGGAATGGAAAAGTGCTTCTTTAGGTGGAGGAACATCAAACGGCTGGCATTCTTGGCCCAACCTATCCAGAAGAAATACCATCAAGATCCTATCAAAGCAGATAGTCTCGGGCAAAGAACGCACCTCTGGCTGAAGCTATCCTCATGACCGTTGATGACATGGTGCTCTGCTTTTGACATCCAGTTTGCCCGCTTCTTGAAGGGGTGATGTGTCCCGTTAGTCCATTGCGCCGGATTATACAAGAGCTTTTCCTGAGGATCGGCTCCGTTCTTGATTTCTTTGACAATCCGACCAGCTCTGGCGGTTGAGTCCAGGCCAGCTTGTGGCTCTGTCGTAGGCTTGGGTCCGATGATCTGTAGTCGCGGAAGTGGAGTATTAAGTAAATGGAAACAAACAGCCTGATGGAGGCAGTTGGACTGACGATTCGGTGGAGCCACTTGATATCAATAGTCTCAGCCTAGGCAATATAACGGTGAGCGAAGGCACTTACGTGCGCAATACAAATGTAGCCTGGCGACGATTATTAGACATAAAGTTACTGAGATCTCACACATTGGCTCACCACCTCCGTTGTTCGTCCGGTTCACCCCGATTAGATCTGTATAGTACTCAGGAGGTAACATACTTACCACATCTACGATCAGCCGTGAAGCACCGGCCTCTCTCAGTTCAAGAAGACCTCGAAGCAAGCTTTTCTGCAGGCCATAAAAACTAGAAGACGAAAAGCTGCCTAAGACAAGCACCCCAGTAGAATTATCTTTCATCGTGTAGAATTGCGAAACGCCGCTGCTGCCGTTGACCGCAGCCAAAGGCGGCCTAAGCCCTGTCGGCAAGGCGACGTCAGACAACGGCATGCTATCCAGCAGAACATTGAGGTGATGTTTCCTTGCATCTACGCGATCTAGTAAGGGTTGTTGCTGAGCGTGCGCGATTGGGCTGGGCTCGCCGGAAATGAAGGCGGCTTCGCCCTCTGCGTATTCGTCGTATCCGTTCGTCCGTTTGACGGCTACGCAATTGCGCCCGCGGTATGTGCTTGAGTTCGTGAAATGCTTCGTCGATGTCGAGATTCGGGATCTGTATGACAGCTATAAAACATCTGTCACGACCGACCTTTGCCCTGTTTTATGAGGAGACGTACCAAGATGGTGTGCGCTTCTGTAGAGTTCTCTAGCTGCACAGTGAGTGTGACATTGTCGGCATCTGGCCACGTCCTTTGAGCAAAATTGCCCATTGTGTAGTTCCAGCCTGCAGCAGTGCGGGAATAGCTCGATAAGAATCTATGGTATGTGTTAGACAATGTAACAGCCAAAGTACAGTTTACCAACGAGTTCTGTCGGGTACCGAATGCCTGGTAACTCCCGGTAGTCAGTGCATTGGCGTTGACAGCAGAGAATGGGTCGTTCCCGTCGATGAGCAGAACTCGGGCACCGGACAACTACACAGGAAATGAGATGTAGATGTCATGTTTGCCTGTGGATACGCACGGAAGACAGCTTTCCCTTGAGCTGCCCGGGCAAGGCCTGTTGCCAGAACCCGACTTCGGTGCCGAATTCGGTGGAGGAGACATTGAAAGCTTCTGGAGCTATGTGGACGCTCTGAGACCCATCCATGTTAGTCGGCAATACCAAGGGCGTTGGCAGGTACGTTATAAACGAGGCTTATCCGTTATGTAGTCAGAACTTTCCTCCGACAGCGACACGATGGATAAGTTACCGTCATAGCAGTAATTGATATAGGCGCAATGACCGTCATTGACTCGTTTGAAGGTACGGAAGAGATCAACATGGAGTTCAAAGTCTGATGAATAGTTCTGGCTGCTAATTCTAGCCAAGTCTGTGTGGAGATCTTCATGGACGTCGCGGGCGAATGGCTCGGGTGCTTGGATCTGATAGTTCGCGGACGTGTGGAACGCGAGAGTCTTGTTCAGTACTTCAATAGTCTATGGATGCTGAGTGTGTATTCCGCGCAGATTTCGAGGTCACGTACGTTCGCCTTGACGAGCGGTTCGACAGGGAAAGACGTAAAACATGCGCGTACTTCTCTTGGAGACACCCATTTCTTTCCTGATATTTTGGCACAGGGATCTCCTTTGGCATGAGCTGATATTCCCGCAGCGAGCGTCAGGACGAGGAGGGAAACCATCCTTTAGTGGTTGTAGTGGGAAAGAAGAAATAACCTAATATGGAATGACTGTTGGCGGCAAACCGTTTCCTTTCCAGGCAAGGTCGGCGCGCCAGGACGCACGTGGGGAGACGGCACATTTCTTACCTATGTTAGGAACCACCAAAACGGTCGGTGTCCGCCTCGTCACTTTTGACTTGCTTCACACCCTTATTGCACCACAAGCACCAGTGCACGTCTTATATGCACGGGCGTTCGAACCTCTTCTTGGGCCTCTCGACCATGACCGCATTAAAGACTCGTTTCAAATTTGTGCGTGCCAAACTGCTGAAGGCCTGGGGACATAACTGACCGTAACTTAGCCTTGAGAGCGGTTCAAAAAGAAAGGGCCTCGTACAAGGGAGGTAACAATGCTTGGTGGGGGGAAGTCATAAAGAGGACGGCTCTGGGAGCAGGCGGAGATCCCGACAGTGAGCAGCGTCCTACTAATTGCGAACATGACAATGAAATCTAGTCATGGTTCAGAAGTGGAAAGCTCTCTGCCAAAGATTGTCCCCAGTCTCCTTCGAAAGTTCAGTTCCAGTGGCGGCTATGTCGCGTTCGGGGACGCGTTATCTACTTGTGAGGGTTTCGTGGACTCTTACTTATACACGTCTAATGCCTATGCTTAGTGCGGTATCTCAAGGAGGACAGGAAACTCAAAATTGCAATCCTGAGCAATACGGATTCCAGGATACGTACGAACCCCTCCCCGTTGGATAATTGTATGCCCCTCTGACCTGGCTCTGTGTAGACCAGGTCATCGACGTACTTGGCATTAAGCGCTACGTCGATTGGACTGGCTTAAGCGCGGAGATGAAAACAGAGAAGCCGAACGCCGAAATGTTCACAAGAGCCATAGGGAGAATGAGCAGGCTTGAAGACCAGCCCCTCGAGTTGTCCCAGTGCCTTCATATCGGCGATGAACTCGAAAAGTATGTTTCTCCTTTCTCCAGGAACCTTTTACTCATCGATACTTCAGCGATTACCATGGACCGAAAAGAGTTGGAATGCGAGCACTGCTGCTTCGTAGACCCGGGTACGACAATAACGTCGACCACGGAGTTGAATTGACGAACGTTGATACTATTGCCACTTTGGCAGAACTCCGACAGCGATTTGAAACCGAATCATGACACGAATATCATTCAATTGCGAAGCAATATATAGCAAGTAAATAGCGAGGGCGGTGAATGAGCTGGTTTAATCATCATCCTCTTCGACATCACCGTATTCGAAGATGCCGAGCCGCTCTCGCTTAGCCAGATTCACAGCTTGCTGCAACGACTTGACGACCTGCGGATAGGCCGCCGTGTACTTGCAGTTCTTGCGGTCGATCGTAGCAAGGCCTTCGCGGAGTAGGTCGGCGTTGATGCAAGCAAGAGGATCGTTGGCGGCGTTGGGGTCGGTCGGATCTATCAGGCGTAGGTGTAGGAAGGCCCCCTCTTTGTGGTCTACGTTGGCGACTAACTTCCGCCCTTCACACAGGGCCCGGAATCGTTCGATAGCCTCTGTATGGTATTCGCTTTCTGGGCCAACCAACTTGATGAAGCTGATAAAGTGGTCATCATCAAGTCTGCGTAGGGTAATAACACACAAGGCCGTTAAATACCTTAGACGCGCCTCGTGTGCTTGGCCAGGTAAAGAACGGAATTTGGATTCCAGTGGTCGTATGTTGGCGAAGGAGATAGTGTCCTGGTTTCCGTAATCGATGAAAGTGACCTCAGCTTCTTTTTTCAGGGGAGATGAGCGTCGGATTTTGGCACGATACCAAGCACCATCAGAGAATTTGGCTGATACTAGATCACCGCCTTTTGGAATAAAGTTTGTAGGTGCAGCTACCGTTCGATGATAGAGGGAGAAGTCCCGCATTAGTTGCTCGAGTGAAGCTATGCCTGGCATCAACGGGTGAGTTGCATCGTGGAAGGATTCAGACATTGACTAACCTTCAGTGTTGAGAATCTGTACGGAGAAACCGAATCCGTTGTGAGTCCGTACGTCGCTGATGATGATATCGAGATATTCTGGTTTTAGTGGCGCTGCACTAGTATCGGCGACGGCCTCGGCCTCAGACGCTTTCTTCTCCGCCTCTGCATCATACGATTGCCATATCTACGTGAAATAAGTATTTTGGCGCGGCACGAACGTATGTCTGACTCACACCTATCTTCGCTTCTTTGGCTTCGCTCTGAAGGTCTCGTTGTCATTAGAGTATATTACGACGGACTGGAGATACTCACCTCTGCATCGTACAATTGCTTCGACCAAGATAGTCCTTCGGCTGAATAATCGTGGACACTAGCTAAGCCGGCTTTGACAAGGGCAATCGCAGCGTTCTCCGACTTATTGAGGTAGAGTGCACCGATGAACCCGCCTGACTTATCTACCGTGTCGATTTCGAACTCGGCGTCGCGTTGCATGTACCGACGCGTGGCGAAGTCTAATGCTTCTGTTCCAAAGGGTTCACTCTTTTCGGATGGGTTTCGAGCAGTGCGAGGAGCGCGAATTCCTGTGAAACTGCATGGATTCAACTGTAGCGGCAATCATAGAAGCGCACTAACCACCAAGAACAAGGGTGAGAGTTTGGTTGTCCTTCGGCAGGAATATCCTATGGAACGAGGATTCAATGACAGAACAGAGGCGAATACATCAAAGAAGGGAAACCGACTTGAATCGTGAGCCAGCGGCGACGTATTCTACAACGGCGGGTATTCTCCCAAGGCGCTTGAAACCGTTGAGGAATTGGTTGGCACGGGTCGCCGTCTGCGCGGTATTCAGAGACAATTAAATAGTAGACGGGATGGTTATTACCTCCGAGATATTTAATGGTTGTTTCGGCGCTGGAATGTCCTTCCCAGAGTGTAGACCGCGTGCGTCCGCTACAGCTCTATTGGGTTGCTGAGCAAAGGTCTTGCCAGAAATGCGTCGGAAAACTCACGCTTGTTCAGCAGCCATCAACTTATCAAAGTCTGGCGATCGGTCTTCATCATCACGTCGATGGCGAACGACGGTGGCAAGACCCTTCTCTATCAATTGCTCAGCAATGTTTCTAAACGAAAACATATGTTAGCGATGGAAGATATGGCATGGACATTCACTAACGCGTTATGCCCGCCGTACCGAATAGTTACACATTCGCGTTCTTCGTATTCCCCCTCGCGAGGCCGTACGAAGTCCACGTGGACTTTAACATGCTTGCCAATCAACTTTTTGCGAAGGAACTCCCTCGCTTCGATCGCATATGATGCTTGTTTGGGGTCGGCCAACCTATAGGACGGTAATCAACACAGTGTAACATTTGCTGCAGTAGCGGAACTAACTTAGGACCACGTGTCGAACTCAGTTGCAGGCGGCGTTCCTTATTGGAGGCATCCACAACAGAAACCTGGTCGCCACTCCATATGCGGACTACAGTGGCATCGAATGCTCGTGCTTGGCCGTTGACGGTGGTGACATTGTTTGAGGCAGTGGTCGGCGCGGTAGCGTTAGCGTACAAATGCAGACGCTTCTCCTTCGCAGACTTCTCTGCAGAACGCAGGCGTTCCATGCCACCGTAGCTGGCGAGGATGCCGGCGTGCCAGTCGACTACTCGAGCTAAGCCCCCACTGACCAGATGTTCAGCAACATTGCCGGCGGGATGAAGTACTGGAATCGAGCATGATTAGTAAGCTCGCATATTCGATTCGTTACATACCTATTCCGATGAAAGAGCTGGCTGGCGTGGGACCTGTTGTATTAGACCCGATCGCTGCGGCTGTCGGATTAGGTAGTCCAAGAAGTTGGACACGGACTGCACGATGCAGAAGGCGTGATTCGGTGAAGAATTTAGCCTGGACAATGGATGCATCAGAAAATAACGACTCTGGACGATAGTACTGACTCACCTCCTCGCTCCATTGCTCAGAAGGTTCACCCTGCTTGCTTGATGTACGGGGGCTGCGTACACCTGCTAGTGCGATGTTGACAATTTGGTGCTCTCCATCTGGCATGAGAAGACGAACACGCATGTTTGTACCATCACGGACATGTTCAACAATACCATCAACCGATTTGCCTTTCCATTCAGTTAGAAAACCTTGTGAGTCTTCCGGCATGGAATGGTGCACGGCGCGGGCCTGATCGTCCGCGGTCAGTGAGGAAATGGAGGGCGGAACATAACGTACTTGTGGACCATGGGGGTTCCATACACCCTTACCCGCGGCTTTAGCTTCGATTTCGATTTCTTTCTTCTTTAGATCCTCTTCCGTTGGATCCCTTTTGGATTCCTTGATCTTAGCCCAACCATTCTTCAGCAGTTCGGTGGACAAGTCGACGCCCCCAATTTCTGCGGACCCAAGGTCTCGAGGGACGTCATCATTTGAGGGTAACGAGTGTATTGATGTGAAAGTGACTTCCTTGCCAACGGCGTGAACTCTCATAAATTCACGAGCTTCAAATGCCCAAGGCTGAGACTATGAGCAGCATAGCAAGCAGATAGGACCGGTGCGCGTACCTCATCTTCCCTCGTTGATGACCCCATTCGTGGAGCTGATACGTCTGCTAAATGAAGTACTCTGTCGCGAGAATATCAGCAAATGACCTGGAGAACTAAATCTTGCATACCTTTCTTTTGGAGGCTGGCCTTGCGGTCCTGGACGGCCACGAAGAAGTAGAGAGTCGCCAGAAATGACGGCTGCACGATAAAAACGAACATATTGAGTGTTCTGATATGTTTCCGAGGGCCGATGAATACACACATTTTACAATCTAAATACATTTCCGTAAGCTCCTGCGACCAGTACACTATCCAGTGACTTACAGCTTTCATGGCCATTTTAATCGAAAATAATGGTGAAGATCAGACGGCAGAGGCTGAGATGGTGATGGTTGGAACGTGTTCAATGTAGTAACTTCAAGGTGGCACTTGCACGAGACCAGCAAAGTAGATGGGATGATTTCATTAAGCGCCCGGTACCCCTTTGAGACCTAGAAGTTCCCACGGACCAGCGATCAGTGTCTCCGTCTCGATCAGGGTTCCGAATCTGCCAACTTACCACATCGTGCCACAGACCGCTGATTAGCAAGGCTGTATACTCCTCCCCGTAACGCTTAGATCAAAATCGTATGGAACAGGCTCAACCAAATGAATCTCAGAATGTCAAGAACGACGAAGAAAGGTCCAAGTATCAGAAACGAGCAAAATTGAAGGAATTAAATAAGGTTCCTGAAGCGAAAGGTCAGCATACATGTAGACCGCGCAAGTGGCCGCACACCCTTTAACGATGGGACAGAATCATCCAAGCTCGACTCGTCACTGAAGCGTCACACTGCGCTTATAAAGAGGATGCGGCTGTCGATGGCAGCGGAGAATCGTGACCAGATTCTCAAGGACATTGACTCACTGTCTTTGGAGAAGTACGTGGACGAAATCACTGGGGCCGTGTTAGAAGGGATATCAAGATGCAAGACGGAGAAAGACATCTGGGGCGCTGTTGAAGTGAGTCACTAGCCTCACTGTTGAAGGTGCACATGTCAGACATCTATAGGTTATATGCGCACTTCACAGAAGGTTTCCTGTCGCATTCACCCAGACTTTTGTCCCATTGCTCGGCACAGCACTCAGTGCACCGTCTAGGGCCTCTCTCGCCTCTCTTGCGCCCGAACAACGAGAGAAGGAAGATACTGCGCGCGTAGTTCGTCAACGTCCGTTGCTCCGAGTCTGCTCGGAGTTGGCGCTGGTAGGGATAATCAAGGATGCTCCCGACAAGAGTGGAGGTGAATGGATAATGAAGGCGATTAAGGACCTAGTAAGTACGCGCTTATGCACGAGAATCATCGGTGAACATATATCCAGTTATCCAATGATCCCAGGTTATCATCTCTGCCTCTGCTTTCGACCTTTCTCAAATCATACGCACGCCCCTTCTTAAGCATCTCGCCGCAAGCTTCATCCAAGCCAATATCAAACTTAGCAGAGCCCGGTAGCTTAACATCTGTGACCAAGTGGAACAGCGAGGCTGCTAACTTTCCTCCGTTGACCTCTGGAGAAGAAGAGCTCGTGGAGAAGGAGATTCGCGATCGCTTCAAGCGGATGTGCGAGGGGTATTTCGACTCAGTTTGTAAGAAACTGATGGTCGAACACAAGGTCTGCCGGCCCTCTGACCCAACCTTGCCTCATTTACTCAAACTTTTTGCTAGCGGCTTCAAGAACAAGATAGGCGCAATCACGAAGCATATATACGATCCGGTGAAATATTTGAAGATCGTCAACAAGCATACGAGAAGATGACCAAGGGCTATGAAAAGTTACTCGCTAACTGCCAGACGTGAGTACGCCACTGTGATGATTCGTCTAGACTTGAATGGATTTCTAGTCTGTCGGAGCTTCTCTATTTGCCGATGCCTACTCTACCCACTACGAGCCAGAAATCGGAGTCCATACAAATTGGAGTCAGTAACGGGAGTTCGCTAGAGGATACAGATGATATCGTTGTCACTGGAGGCAAATGGGAAGACGAAGAGGAACGTCGGTTCTTTGAAGATATCCAGGACCTCAAAGATTTCGTTCCGAAGAGCGTTCTTGGGATCGATGAAAGCGAGGCTAATACTGAGACATCTGCAACTGAGCAAGTTGCGGAGGAACAGGATCGAGAAAAGGAGGAGGTTCGTAAACTTGAGGAAGAACTAGCCAAACTGTCCGTCGCCGATGAGTCTACTCACAAGGAGGAAGCCGCAAAGAACGACGTCGAAGAAGACGAGTACGTGCACCTCAAGATAATCATCAATCTGGTTCTTGACTTGCTCACTTTTGCTCAGAGCTCCAACACCTACTCCGGGCACTCCCAAAGGCGGGACTCCCCCTCTTTCTCCCCATCTTGCGCCCCAAGGTACCTCTCAGCTCCTTACAGCCCTTCTCGCGCGTCTTCCGGACACGACAAACCGTGCTTTGATCGACCAGGCTGCCATCGACTTTGCTTTTCTCAATTCCAAAGCTGCAAGGAAGAGATTAGTACGGGTACGACATCAGATGTTAGCAAACGTCCAAGCTATCCATTAACGAATCCTTTAGTTCTTGTCACAGGTCCCGAAAAATCGGACGGATCTCCTCCCTCATTACTCCCGACTGGTGGCTACGCTCAATAAATATATGCCAGACATAGGGACCGAACTAATTGCTGCGGTAAGTATTTTTCACTGCGTAGCGACACTAAGAATTAATCTTCGTAATCGTTCAGTTGGATGAGGAGTTCAGATACCTGCAGCGCAAGAAGAACGTCGTCAAGGAGCTTTCCGAAGTCCGGCTAAAGGTGAGGCATGTACAGCCTCGCTAGTGGTTGGCCGTCTCACTTTGGATCATATAGAACATCATCTTTTTGGCCAATTTGACGAAGTTCGGCGTGGTACCCCCTCACCTTATATTGCATATCTTCAAAGTATGCTTGGACGACTTCAGTGGCACGAACGTTGGAAATATCGCCCTCCTTTTGGAGGGTTGTGGAAGATTCCTGCTTCGAAGCGACAACACGCGGGAAAGATTCAGTGCCATGGTATGAGTTTCACAATTTCGACCGGCTTATTTCTTAGCATTCATGCGTAGCTTGAACTCATGAAACGGAAGCAAAGCATGCAACACTTCGATCAACGTGAACAAATGTTGCTCGAAAACGCTTATTACCAAGTGGGTTGCTTCATATAGTTTCGGGCGTAGCTCTTACATGATGTAGTGCAACCCGCCTGAGCGAGCTCCACGGCAAGAGAAGGAGCGAACTCCCATGGAGAGTTTCATCCGGCATCTCATTTACGACGTTTTAGCCAAGAGGACGATCGACAAGGTACTGAAGCTCATTCGCAAACTCGACTGGAACGATGCGACTATACGCAAGACGCTTCACAAAGTGTTCACGAAACCCTGGAAGATCAAATTCGGGAATATCAGCCTTCTAGCGATGTTAACGTATGACCTTACACGGTACCATGCTGACTTTGCCATCTCCATCGTTGATCAAGTGCTTGAAGACATTCGGCTGGGCATGGAACAGAACATCTACAACACAAATCAGAGGAGGGTTGCTACGATGAGGTATCTTGGGGAGCTATATATCTATCGGCTGATGAGTTCCGGGATCGTGTTCGATACTCTGTGGTCTTTGACAACATTCGGTCATCGTACGTTCTTTGTGTTCCCATTCCCTCGTCGCCACTGACGAGTTGAAACATAGCTGAGGGAAGACCGATCCCCCGTCAGCCATGCCAATTGGATATGCCCGACGATTTCTTCCGTGTTCGCCTTGTCTGCGTGTTGTTGGACACGTGTGGGATGTGCTTTGATCGTGGCAGTCAAAAGAAGAAGTTGGACAGCTTCTTGGTATTTTTCCAGGTAGGCCTAATGTTGCTCGCTTCGAATGAGGTAATCTCATGATGCTATACAGTACTACATCTTCTGCAAAAACCCTTTCCCGATGGACATTGACTTCATGGTATCTGACTCCCTTGAGGTTCGTCGTTTCCCTTCGCCATGACTGCATTGACTAGACTATGCAAAAGGCTGTACGACCAAAGTTACCCCTCGCGAAGAATCTTGAAGAGGCTGCACTCGCAGTCGATGAAATGCTGAACTCAGCACTGCAGACCGCAGGGTGTGAGTAAACCTAAAGAAGTGATCTACAATTTCCTTTCTAACCAACCATAGTCGGTAGCGGTGATGACAGTGGCGATGAAGAGGAGGAAGACGAACGACCCGAGGCCTCGGAGGATGATGAAGAGGAAGCTGGAGCGTCGGACTCACCAGTTCGTAGTCTGCTCGACGTTGCCTGACCGATACTGACGTTTACCGTCCACTAGGTTGAGGAGCGGGCACCTTCACCTGAACAACCCGTAGTACTCTCGAACAGCAACAGTCTTCAAGAGAACCTCGGTCCCACGGAAGAGGCTGATGCAGAATTTGCCAAAGAGCTAGCCAAGCTTGTCACAGACACATCGGCCGAAGCTCGTAGAGTCGACAAGAAGACCGCTTTAGCATTGTGGGATTCTGCTGTGATGCCTCCTACTGTGCGCAAGAAGCGAAGCGATGAGAACGACGAGGAAAGTGGTGAAGGCGCGGACGCGGTGAACACCATGAACTTTACGGTGATCACCAAACGCGGCGGCAAACAGGTATGGCGCTTCGTTATCTCTTTTACTACCGCTTACGAGCGTGACTTCGTAGACGCGCCAGATTGCTGTACCGTCCGAGTCGGCTCTTGCTACCCATACCCGTTCTGCTCAGCTACAAGACAAAGTCGAACAGCAGCAGCTCAAGAAACTTGTGTTGGATTACGAACAACGAGAGGAAGCTGAGGAGATGAAAGGTACGTTTTTTGGACCTGTTAGGAGGGCGATTCTAAGACAGTCGCCCGGTTTAGCACTAGAAGCTCGGTCGCGTAATGGAGCTGTCAAGATTCGTTATATCGGATAGCAGAAGCACGACTCACGCAACCCACATCAACGAGGCGACTCTCTTCCAGTCCTCTTCAACTGCAGTGCAAGTGATGGTCAGGGACCGCCCATCTGCGGTGTCTCCCGGCAGGTCGCTTATCATGCGTGATCATCCATGTTTCCCCGGGTCAGATGGGTTAGACCGTTTATTTAACCTGGACGTGCTTTGTGATCTGATGAGCAACGGCAGCTCCAACGCACAGCAACCATTGAGCGTAGGATTCCCAACCCGATGGTCTAGTGCCTGGACTATCATGCATCTTCGTAAACGAACCTGATGTACCCCCCTTTCCTCACTGTCGCACCAAACTGTAGCATTATCTTGCCCTGGATTTCTAAGAAGTATGAAATTCGGCAATTTCCTGGTAGGCAGGATTTTGAGTCGCCGGAGTTATTAGGCTCTCCCCCCAATGGGTTTGATGCAAGGCCCCGTTTAACACAAATGCTAAACTGAATCGTGTTCAAAAATCGGCTGCTTCTTCGGTCTTTTTCATCAACCAAGACCCAATGCCTTCATGTTTCTCTAGTATTTTCGGCACTGCTGCTCAGCCAGTCGACCAGCCTCGGGCAATCAAAACGACAACGCGCCTCGAACTGCACCAGGGCAAAAGGATCAACCAGTATCGCAGAGGCTTGAAAATAGGAACGGGGAAGCACGGCGAAGTATATTGCTGCACTAACGAGCGGACAAACGAGATTGTGGTGAGTGCTCATGCTCTTTGGGGGTTAGCCACTACCATGCTCGTTTCTTCAGGCCATGAAGATAGTCAAGAGGAGTGGTCCCAGGGACCGACTCAGGCTGTTGCGACGAAGTCACCAGTCCAGTACCTCTGACAGACTTGGTACCACGGAGAACAGCATCAGGAAAGAGATTGCTATCATGAAAGTCTGCCGCCACGTTCATTTGGTCGAACTATTCGAGGTTATCGACGACCCAACGAAAGACCGAGTATGCATAGGTATGGCGCCATGTGGTATTTCCTCTCCATGAAGCTGATCAGTACGTCAGTGATGGAACATCTATCTGGTGGTCAGGTTCAATGGGCCGACGAGAACGACAAGCCCCTCCTATTCCTTGACCAGACTCGGAGAATTATCAGAGATGTCATTGTTGGGCTAGAATATCGTAGAGGCCTCCCCTTGACCTCAAAGATTGCCCCTATTGACTGGCTTGTTTCCACAGTGCACTTCCATGGCATCATTCATCGAGATATCAAGCCGGCCAACCTCATGTGGTCTTCGGATCGCAGTACCATCAAGATCATCGACTTTGGTGTTTCCCACTTCTCCCCATCAGAACACATGGCGCCTGTGCCAAATCGGAACGGCCTGCATCATCAATTCAAAGCCCTCTATGACCCTTTGCTTTTCCCAGCCTCTGACCTACTTAAGCGAATAGGAACACCAGCGTTCCTCGCTCCCGAAGTCGTTTGGTTCTTTGACCCTGACAAGGAGGCTTCCGGCACCTCGTCCGATACCTTGACTTCGCTCACAAATGAGAATGTAATCCCCAACCAACGGCCGCCTGTCACCAAGGCCATCGACGTTTGGTCGCTTGCAGTCACGTTCTATTGCCTGCTCTTTGGTCATACACCATTTTCCGTGCCCCCATCAGCCAATTGCAACGCCCATCACTCGGAGTTTGTGCTGTATAATTTGATTTGTACGCATGATTGGGATGTGGGCGAAACCATGGGTGCCGAGAAAGTGCATACCGGGGGGAGACGACCCAAAGATCCTGGACATGATGGATACATCGTCATCCATCTGTTGGACCAGATGTTGCAGAAGGACCCACGGCGGAGGCCGAGCCTGGAGAAAATCAAAGTGCGTCTACAATATCCACCGTGATGATCAAACACTTAAATTGTTTTAGAAAAATCTATGGCTACTGCGTGATATCAGCAAACCCACAAAGTGGCTGCGCGACACGGCACCCACACCTCCCCTTCCGAAACCTTTAAGCTTGGCTTGGTTCAGGCAACTGAATTCCGTGGAAACCTGAGATTACAGCAAGATTCCAGGGACTCTTTATTTATCTATTTATTCAACTTTTGGGACTTGTACGCATAGGACATTAGCATTGTATTTCACGTATTACGGGCGAACCCACTGGCAGAACACTAGTAGTAGACGCCAATGATATTAGTAGCCCACATAAGCGCCAACCATCGAATGGCTCTTCTGTGACAACGTCCAGAATGGCTGATTCCGATGATTATCTCTTTGACGATGTAGAATTGGACGACACCACGCTTGCAGCACTCGATGAAGCGGAGAAAACCTACTTCTCTATCACTAGCACTGTAGTTCACCCTACGACTCCCCCTACGCCTCCGCCTGCCAAACGGCTGAAGACCGCTCACCGCGTCGCGACGCGTCAAATTGACCGAACTGCTAGCCTGGACAATGTAGAGGACTTGCCAGATATTTCAATTCAGGACGACGGGACTTACGGACTTGGTCCCACCCCACCCGACTCGGACGTGCGCAGAAGGCTAGGAGTGACCAGCCAGCAGAGGCCGGTTCGTCAGGAGTATCCCCATCAGCCTGCAAGGGCGCCGTACGCAGGCAATATTGCGTCTTCGTCATATGCTAAACCGCAAAGTGCTCGGACCCTTGCACCCATACCACCCACCCGCTATGTACAACAAGAGCAACAGATCGGCATGGGGGAGCTACAAAAACAGATTGAAGAGGTTTGATCACGTCGCCTGGTATCTGTCAATGCTAAAACTTCGTATCATATTCCTGTAGCTCCAGAGACAGCAGGCTCAAATGCAGGCTGAGCTAAAGCAAGCCGTGGACGCGAAATTGACAAAAGAAGGCGAGGTTGCCGTCCTCAGAAAGGCCATGGAAAAGGTGCGTACTGCCATCATTTCATTCAGACTAACTCTGGCCTCATTGAGTTATATAGACGTCTCGCGATCATTCAGCTGAGCTGTCTAAACTACGAGCAGCGAAAGAGGAGGCAGACGCGAAACAACGTAAAACCCAACAAGCAATGAGGGAAGAAATGGAGTCGCTAAAGACGCAGTTTGTCTTCAAGGTATATCTATCCTCGTTGACGCGTAGAGTCGACGCCTGTTCACGCCCCGTGGTCTCATCAGCAACAAGAACAACTTTCTGCCATGCCGAGTCTGAAGGCCCCCAGCTCTGTACGGAGCAAGAAGATCGCGAACATACCCTCATCCACCCCCCTACACCCGTTATCTCAGGCAGGTGCTTGGAACCGCGAGGGCTCTAATGTCGCTGGCCCAAGCAATAAGATCTTTGAGACACCCCGACGACCGCGATATATGCCGTCGACTCAGCGACTCACGCCTAAACGTTTGCAACCTCCGAAGTCGCCAGAGAAAATGCGACAGTCTGCTATGCTCCCCGGGTTTGAGAACGCTTTCATGCCCTCTTCACCTGTGGCAAAAACGCAAATACAGTCCAATAAAAAGGGGAAGCAGAAAGCGATCGACTTGTTAAAGGATGATAGTGATGGAGTTATTGAGCGCGGGCTTGATTTATGGGAACGAGCAGACGCTGTCATACCACCATTTCCCCTGGCTCGTGCGGCACGGTCAGAAATGGGTGACATGGATGTCAATATTCAAAGTGCACGTCCGACGGAGGCGCTGTTCGATGTCCCTATGACCGACGAAGTGGCCGCAGATGTACCTTTGGTTGTGGATGAGAGGCTTGATGATGTGAAAACCTTTGACTGGAGTGCAGAGGTAGGGACATACTTCGTTGACTCCTTCTCAGCTCAGGCAGAACCGCATCTAGCTGTCAAGGATTGTGTCCACACATACGGCTATCACGTCGACAGTGCTGACCTTGCAGGTCCTGATGGGAGTCAATTTCCCTTCGACATTGGTCAATCAATCCGTAGAGCGATATCGCGCTGCCTGCGCCGTTGTCCTTCGTTCGCTAGCAATTAACACTGGTTCTGTGCCATTTCATGAGGTGCTTGAAACCGTGCTCTGCGCATTCACAGACATGATGCATGTCCTCATGTCGGCCAACCTCGTAAGTCTATATCAGGCACTGTCACCCTTAAATATTGATGATCCTTAGGTCCCTCCTTTGGCTGCCTTGTTGGACTTGATCACATTGCTAAATTTCTCTTTGCCCAACGTCTCCAATGTGCTATTAGCTCAACAATCGGAAGACCCCGATCGATCTACTGTCCTGGTTCATCTGAAGGTCATAACAACGCAGTATCTGCGGCCAGCTGTTCAGGTCGAAGAGAAAATGCTTTTAGCCCGCGGAACTATTGGATTACTGGAAGCTTTGTGTTGGAATGTCTCCGAAGAAAGCATAATGAGGTAGTCAAGATCTTGACATGCTACGTCCCCGAACTAATTTCAGGTTAGGATGAGCGACATTGCTTCGGATTCGGATATGATACCAATTCTTCTAGATCGCTCTCAACCAGACGACGTTCTGTCTCAAACCATCCGGTTTCTCGCCCTTCTAGCTACTCGTCAGTCCACATTAGTTTTGTTATTATTTCACGCCTAACAAATAGTGACGTAGATGACGCATTGCGTCGTGTTCTTCTCACTGTCCCCCCGGATGCTCCAGCTAACACAATTCAGCTTGTCGAGAGAATATCTACGTACCTCGTGGACCAGCGTGAAGGACTCGAAGTGAGTTCCGCACCAGTCATTATGCAACCGCTGTATCAATGATCACAGGCAGATTACTCGCGCAGATTGTTGATATGCTTCTTTGGAACGCTGGCTACAAACATTGATTGTGCTAGTATACTGGCAGCATCCCCTGTGCTGATTCCTGCTTTGATTTCCTATGTCGCGAATCTGGTCTCTCCAATATGGGAAGACGACAAGAAGTACTTGGACACTCCAAATCTAGCTGATTGGTACGTGTATCAAATATTCTACCTCATTGATCATGTTGTAATGCATGGTTAGCGTGATTAGGATGCTGGGAGATACGCTAAGTCTACTCCATCATCTGGTCTTCTCCACCCAGCCTCCGTTAGACCTGCTCCTCAAGCTCCAGCAGGCTCCCCTTCGATATTTCAACGGGGCCAATCACGTCTTTATCGTGGCCTTCGGCAGACTCAGTTATGCTGATCCACCTTCTTGGATGAACAAGACAACGGTTATTGCGCTGGAGAGGGTCATTGGTACGTGAATTCAACAAGTGGATACATGATCACGAATAGCTTAGATACGGTAGATATGGCCAAAGATCTCCTTGAACATGTGGTGGATGGCCCGGAAGGTGACGCCATATGGGAAGTATACCAAGGGAACTTTGATAATGCGAGCGAGACCGACGAAGGGGACATGGAGGCCCAACTCTTAGGTACGGCTCCAAGTGGAGCTTAGGAACCATCTATTGCTCATGTATAATTGCTCATTTACCCCGTTTCAACTTGCGCGTGTGCGAGATCATGAAACAAATATGAGTCATTTGAATGGTAAAATCCAATCTTATCTTCTTATAGCTTTTGCAATTGCTAAATGACCTTCAGTTAGCGTTCACTTTGTTTTCTGATCCATGAGGCCTGTGGCCTTGTGGCACGGAATGACTATCTGTAGCCAGCCTGCCCAGCCTCCGCAGCCTCGCAGGCTACTACACGTGTAGGCTACGTGCGCGGAACGTGCAATTCACACATACTGAACACTCCCAAGCCGTTCTTCCTTGTCGGCTTCGCCAAACATTCGGCGACGTTTATCGAGCACCGCATTTATTCAGAACAATTGTGGCTTGACATAAAGCTACGCAGCACCTTAAGCGACATTACAACAATCTTACACAACATTGACCCCACGCCCCCTCACTAGAAATTTTACAGAATGCCTGTTGACAATATCCAACTTGAAGACGCCGCTTACACTGAGGCTATGGCCATGGCCGGTCTTTCCTCGCAGTGAGTTTAGCATTTGGTAGTCGGATTTCTCTTGCTCACAGCGAGGTGACATGCAGCGCACCCAGTCTGCTCCTCGTCGACCAGGCGCGGGAGATGAGCAATTCACCTAGCCCGCTGGCGATGATGCTGTCGGATCCAGACGTCCTGGAGACGATTACCTCGAAGACACCTAGGAAGAAATCCCGCGATCGGTCGAGGTCACCAGCACCCCGGAGAGACCACAAGACGATCAACTCTCTGCTGTACACCTTGGTTGGAGAGGAAGAGCGACAGGCACTTCACCTCAAATCCGCGCTGAACGCTGTTAATGACCGTTTGCAAAATGAAATCAGCCGGGCGAATCTGGCGAGCGAAAGAACGAGCTACGCAGAGTCGAGAGCGATGGAGTTCTGTTCTAGAGCAGCTGCCGCCGAAAACTCTCTTGCTGCCGCTGAGAGGGAACTGGCTATGTTGCGGGCTGAGCTTGAGAGTTGCAGGTCACAAATTCGAGCGAACCGCGATGAGCTTAGGCACGCCAAGACACAGGTGGCAGGCTTGGAGAGAGAGCGATCAGACGCTCAAGAGTCCGCACAGCACGCAAAGGATGCCGCCAGGGAATACGCACGAATGATACAAGAATACGAAGAGAAGGATATCTCTGTCGAGGAGGAGCATCGCGCCGCGCTCCAGCGGTGGTTTGATGAAGGCCAAGAACAAGGTTGGCAGGAGGGCAATAAAGTCGGTTACAAGAAGGGCAGACGCAAAGGCTTCAACGCAGGGAGGACGGAAGGTCTGCGGGAGGGTCGAGAGATGGGGAAGAAGGAGGAGAGGAAGTCTGCACTCCTTGCATTTGATGACTTCCTCGTGGCTCAGACGTATGGGCCTGATGATAAGGTACGCCGCTGTTCCCCGTTTTTCAACACGACGACCGACGCGTGTTCATAGCTTGCGGAGATGGTCCATAGATGGAGGTCATCTGTGTACCCTTCGGCACAGTTCGATGCCAGGGCCCCCACACCTGTGTCTCAGCCCAGTCACTGGGGTGAGGAGAGTGAAACTGATTCGAGCGACTCGTATTAGACTAGATCAGCAGAATCGGAGCTTTTCTGTTCAGGTGTGTTAGACGGACTTCAGAACAATGATGGTTGTTATTCGTGATGCCAGTCTTTAGGCTCGAGCACAGCCTCCGAAACACGGAGGATATTTCCATCTCTCTTCAGCAGTGAAATTCGAAAGAGCTCGCCCAAGGTTGCTGCACGCGAGCGGTGATTGAGGGAGTAAATTGGTGCTTGAACTGAGTCAGCTAAGTTCAGGAGTAACCTAGGAGGGTCATCAGGTGATCTAGATTTGGATCATCAGTTCTCTATCGCAGCGTCGAGTATATATAGAAGCCTTTTGTCTTTTGTTCTCATCCAACTGACTGTTCGATCCCAAAGTATTTCCCGACGATGAGTACCGGTCCTCTTCCACCCATGCCACCCTCTCCCGGCTTTGGATTGCGTCGCAAGGGTCTCAAAGCTCCCCCACGTCTGCCAATGTCTGCCTTCTCACCACCAAATTCGGGGACTTCAGAGAGATTCCCTCTGCCTGCCAGCCCAAGCGCGCTGAATCCAGAAAAAGTCCTCGATGCCCATGTTATCATATCCGATGACGACGCGAAGTTGGACAACTGGAAGAAGGCAGCAGGTCCAGCAATGGGCAAACGTATAGGTGGCATCGTTGTGTCCTTGGAGAAAGTGGCCGACGTCCAGAAAACATTGTCCGAGTAAGTCATCGATTATCATGGCACTTATCAGGCCTAATGTATGGTGAAAGAGTGACCTCGGCAGATAAGAATGGTTCCATCGTCTCCGTGGTTGTGCCATTCCGCCTTGAAGATCCAATACCATCAGAGCCGCCTGTTTACCTCTCATCATCATCGATTCCTATCACATTGACGACTGTTTATACTCAATCATCTCCTCAAGCAAGCGCGAGTCTGCGATGGGCGCTGGAGCAAGGCCGCCCAGTTGACATAGACCTACAAGTCACGTTGACGGAAACATCATTCGAAGCCTTCGAGGATCTGCTAACAAAAAGTACGGCGGAATTATCAAAAATACCGCCCATCATGATTCGTAAGGTCCCCCTTGTTTAATATGTATCGCGCTCACGTTTCCTAGGAAACTTCCTTCCGCCTCCAGATAACATCGATTTGCCAATCGTCAAGTTGATGAATCATCCTAGTTACTTGGCCTACCAAAGCCAGACCGCTGCCTTGTCCCTCTTCCCCGACTTACGTATCAAGTTCTTGCCGCCATCATGGAATGCGGCGACGCCAAATTCCCCTCCTCCCGGTGCCACATTCTCCGAACAGGATAGCAAGCAGACCAAAGAGTGGAAACGCCGAATTAAGATGTATTGTAAGCATGGACCTAACACTCCACAATCCCATCACTAAATATATGTCAAGTGAGCCCGGTCGTGGAGGCTTTTGGCTACGAGCGCATCATATTTGGATCCTCGCCATCTGTGTCGTCTCCAAACCCATCAAATGTGGGAGATTGGTACGAACTGGCAAGGGAATCGCTAGCTGAGTTGGGCGTTGAACAAGAGGCGATCGATACAGTTTTCGCTCTGAACGCTCGAAAGGTGTACCAGTCTTGATCAACGAAAAGGTCCTCGAAAGTCGTTATAGCTATATATTGTCACAATTGTATCGAGATATTTGGAAGCTGGCTTATCATACCATACTGTGTAAGCATGTAATGTCTCGTTTCGTAGCTTTTAATCAAGCATTCGCACCAACAAATCCCTCGAAAATCGGTTACCTGCACAATGTTTCTGCTTCAAGGGTTTTCGCCACATTTAGCAACCCGTTGCTGTGGCTGTGCTCCCCTTGAGATCAAACACCTTCCGCATTTGGGAAATTTGTAGCACAGTGCATCACGTGCTAGGAAAACTGCCACTAATGGTCAAGCGCGGGGTGAATTCAACATTCCCCCCCAACCACATCCTCTCATCGCGCCGGGCAGCAACCCGCTCCGTGAAAAGCAGATTTTCAAGCTGGCGTACGCTACTGTTCGCCGGTCTTCGGACAGGATTCGAATGAGCCAGTCGTCCACCCAAACCTCGATGCGGATTCAAGACAAGGAGCTTGCGAAGGGGAGAACCACTGTTGATGACTCGTACGTTCCCTGCAAATATAATGCCATGATCTCACCTTGGACTGTACTCTCTACCACTACATCAGGAGCAGCAGGGAGTCGTCACCGCAACCTGTAAGATAGTCCCAGCAAAGAGCAATAGTGGCTGCTAACTTCCCCATGTTTATCAATGCACCAGAGACAAAGACGATCCTTCACGCCCAATTCGGACGATGAGCCAGTACCGCCTATGGCAGACGATGATACTCCTCCGCCGGAGGATAGGCCGCTGATACGCAAGCCTATGGGCTTTGCATCCGCCTTTGCATCGACTTCTTCCCTGAATACGTACGAAGCGGCGCCTCCGAAACCCACGCGGAGGAAGGCGTTTTTGCCAGGGCAGGAAGTGTTCATTGCAGTACATCCCGACCAGCCGCCAAAAAAGCGTGGCGCCATCAAAAAGGTCGAGACCAAGAAAGTCAAACATTTCAACGATGCATTTGCGGACCAGACTGGCCGGTGGAGAGCTACATCTTACGACCCAACACCTCCTAGCAACCCTCCAACATATGCTGGAAACGGGCCGTACAACTCTCTTTTCCGCGCAGAGAAGTCAGCACAGCAAGATGCGTCCGCACCTTCACCGCAAACGAACCCGGACCAGCCTCCAGCGGCGCAGAACGATACGAACAACAATGCCGCGAGTTCTCACCCCACCGATGCTGAAGTGCAGCCTGCTGCGAAGAAAGGGAAAGGCCGCCAAAAGAAGCCTGTGAAGAATAAGGCAGCCAATGCAAGCAAGCCTCCAGCTGGCGAGACGCCACCGTCGGTGCCGTCCACCTCGGCGACCCCGGTAGAAAGTGTGCGTCACGCTACCAGCGACCCCGTTGACAGTCATCGTGTACCCGACTATCATCATGGAGGGCAAAGCTACGAAAGTCACCAATTCTCTAGGTCGGAGAATGGAGTCCGACAAATCGCAGGTCCAAGTTCGGCGCAGGGTGGAGGGTACGTGCTCATCGACAACACCCCTCGGAACGAGCCGGCCGCTTCACAATCCAAGCCTTATGGTAGATACGATGCTAAGATGGCGCTATTGTCGCTAACACAACCCTTAGTGTCTGAGAGCGAGCTCCAGAAACGGGCAAATCGGGCCCTCCCTGTGTTGACCATCCTTATTCAGGACGCACGAAGCGGGGTCCCGGACTTCCTTCTTGCCGAAGTCAGGGTACCTTTGAAACGAGCCGAAAGGGCAGAAGATGGTTATTGGGCGGACGCAAACGATATCTGCGAAAAGCTTCAGACGGGCCCATCAAGAATAGATGGTAAGTATCTCAGACTTTAGACTTCCCCATTGGGGGTCTGATCACCTTGGGCAGGTCCTGCGAAGGTGTACACTCTCAGAGGGAGATTCCGACAGTTCTTTTTGAGGGTATCTGCAGACAACGAAGACAAGTGGGATTCTGCCAATATCGTGGTTACACCCCAGCGGACGTTAGAAGTTTTCGTAGAAGAGGTACGATTGTCCAATTTGGTTTTGGTAGCGTTTAACATTGGCACTGCTTAGTCCATCCCCACCTACTCTCAGTATGCCCCGGCTCCTAGAGGAGGGGCAGCTGGCCAACCGTCACCAGATCCGAGACGCGGGCGTCACTATTCTCCCAGTGCCAGAAATTCCCCAGATCGCGAAGAGTCTTTACGCACTACCTACTCCTCACACTCTGAAGGGTATCGGAAACGCCAAAGGTCACCATCCCTCGAGCATCATCCTCGTTGGACTGCCCCTTCGTCGCAGACCAGATCGACGATATCACCTTATTACCAGGACCACGGTTCCTATGATCTGCGAACTTCCGGCGTACCCCCCAAGAGGCAGAGAAGCTATGCGAAGGGTTCCATTGATCATATCATGATGGATCCGGCAGACGATTCAGATGACGATGATCCCATGCCCCCGGCTCCTCCTCGTGGATATCATACCCCGACTCCAGAGGCAGATGAGGATGAGGTACATGAGATGATTTCAAAATCCATCAGTCCCATACTCGAGCAAGACCGATCTTGGGCTGAGTTCTTTCAGTGGAAGGCGTCGCCGCAGACGGCATCGACAGTGCTAAAACAATACCGATGGGTGAAGAGTATGATTGATGCATACAGCGGTAAACCTACACCGAATTTGAAGTCCCGGGTCTTTACCATTGAAGAGGTATGTAGTCTAATCGAGTTTCCCTCAGGTATTGCTAACCATGTGTTCTGTCGGTAAGAGTCATGTCCTGGCTGCTTTACACCTTGATGAGCGTTGGGGCCTAGCCTGCCAGGAGACACTTCGTCTCCTTGACCTCTATGGAGGAGAGGATCAGGATTCACGCATCACTGAAATACTGAATGACCAGTCGACGCCAACCTACAACGCCAAACCGATCAAGAGACTATTGCACCTTCTTAGGGAGATTCACCAGCAGCACAGCAAGGGCGAAATCACGCTCTCTCCCCCTGAACCTGGTCCTGAGCAGTCGTAGAACCTTATATCATATCTTGTAGTGAAGCCTACATATGTAACTAGCTTCCTGACCAGCCGGCGGGGTCGATCAATTAAGCGCCCAGTATCATGGGTCAGATATTTCAAAGTCAAGTCGACTCCAAATTTTCGCAGTCGATTTGCAACCGTCGACCACACTTTTATGCCCCCTACCAGCAGTGCGCACAAATCTCATGACTACACAGAAGGAGCATCCGCCATAGATATCACAGCAGCACTTGCAAATAGCAGACGATCCAGGCGAGACTCGCAGTACAGCACCATTTACGGAGAGGATGGGGAAGGAGCTATGTTTGCTGGCCCGGGGCATTCAGTCAATCCGAGCAGTGTATCAAGAATGCCCCACCTAGATCGCCGGCGGCTTAGTTCTGCCTCGTCGCGGAGGGCGGTAAGCAGGCGGTCGAGCAAGGACAGCGACAGTCAAGTCTCTCAGCAAACTCAAGATGGAGAAGGAGATGATGTGGACAGCGGGTCGGAGGCAGGGGACCTCGGAGAGCGTCGCTCGCTCAGGCCAGGGCCTCGCAAGAGGAAATCAACGTCCCGCGCCAATGTATTCGACAACTTTGCGAGTTTCTTTGGCCGTAATGCACCCGAAGCGCACCACCAACGGCGTCCATCCATTTCGCAGCGTTCTTCAATCTCAAGGCGGAGTCGCCGCTCTGACGCTGGCTCAGATTATGCTGTGGACACGGATGGAGACGACGACGAGGAACGCTGGGGCTATACTTCTGGAGACGACTTCTCCGACGTGTCTGATGAGCTGGATGACAACGTCTCCGTCACCAACAGTATGAGACGTGACTTCGAACCAGGCTCTAACCCAGGTGCACTACTCCCTTTGCTCACCAACGATCCAATATTCGGCGGCGAAGCACGTATAGATATAGACATACCTTTTGCATCCCTTGAACCACCTCCCCCCGGGCCACCCAGTCGACAGACTATATACCTTGCCGATGAAGATAGCAATGTCCGCTTTATAGGGTTTGGGACACCATCAATACGATACCGTTTGTGGCATTTTGGATGCTTTGTGAGTCTAGGTCTCTTGGCTCTCCTGGGACACTGGTTCCCTCGGTTTTGGCTACGCTGGGTGGCCAAGGAAAAGGCTTTCAAAGATGCGAAGGGAGGCTTTGTTGTGATAGAGGTATGTGGCTTAGGATCGGATTCCTCGACTGTAATTTGAGCCTTCAACAAAGTCAGCGCATGGAGACATTGCGATGTGTCCGCTGCGGACGCTAAACTACCCCTACGACATCAGCACCGTATTTCCTGAACGTGTAGACTTGAGTTCTGACGGACGTTTACCCGATGGTTCAACGCCAAAACCTATCACTGGACCCCTAGGGAAGCTCACTGTAGTCGACTATCGGTACACCCGATTTGCGCTCGATCCTCGAACAGGTCTCTTTGTTATGATAAAGTGGGTATATTCGTCCTCTACCATGGCAATGAAAGATTCTCAGTTCATTCGCAGGAATTGGAAGGACCCTTCTTGGACTGGCCAATCATCTGTTACCAATGGGCTTACCGAACCTGTACGAAGGCAAAGGCTAACTCTTTTCAGCAAAAACGAGATCGACATTGAAGGCAAATCATCGCTCAGCCTGTTAGTGGACGAAGTACGTTCCTCCATCTCTATAGGATTTGGACGCGTGTCTTACATCCCCAAGATCATACATCCTTTTTATGTATTTCAAATTGCCAGCATTATCCTCTGGTCTTTGGACGATTATTATTATTACGCTTTCTGTATCGCTTTGATATCTTCGCTCAGTATCATCACAACCTTGATTGACACCCGGAAAGTAAGTTCGAGGCCATCAAATGCATTTGACTTCTTGCTGAGGTTCTTTTCCTTTTGCAGACTATCGCCCGAATGCGCGCCATGTCTAGATTTGTCTGCAAAACAGATGTATTCGTCGATGGTATTTGTGAGTTGCACGCGTTTCTAAAGTTACCGTACGTCAACTTCTCCCAAGGGTTGGAACAAAGTTCTAGTGACTTGGTCCCAGGCGACATCGTCAATCTTTCCCAATCTCAGTTTCACACCTTTCCTGCCGACATGTTCCTGTTATGTGGTGATGCCATTATAAACGAAAGCATGTTGACTGGTGAAAGTGTCCCGGTGAGCAAGACTGCTCTCAAGGACGAGGAGATCGCGCGGTGGAAGGATGTCGATGACGTTACCGCCGAAATGGCCAAGGGTTTTCTGTACTCCGGTACTCGCGTCATCAGGATTCGTGGTGGTTTGGGCGACGGCGGGTATACCAAACCTGCCCTTGCTGTGGTCACTCGTACCGGTAAGGACACAAGTTATGACTCTCTACTAGGAACTCACTCGTCTCAGGGTTTAATACCACCAAAGGGGCATTGGTGCGATCGATGCTGTTCCCCAAGCCAATAGGATTCAAGTTTTATCGTGACTCGATGAGGTTCATTGGTGTACTAGCCGGGATTGCTGGACTAGGGTTCTGTGCCAGTGCCGTGCAGTTTGTAAAGTTGGGTGTGAGTGCAAGAGGTTGTTTTACCAACATTGCGTACCTGATATATTATGAATCTAGGTCAAATGGCACACCATAGTCATTCGAGCCCTTGACCTAATCACCGTGGTTGTCCCTCCTGCGTTGCCCGCTACTCTTTCCATCGGCACCAGCTTCGCCATCAGCCGCCTTCGAAAACTCGGCATTTTCTGCATCGCACCCAGCAGGGTGAACGTTGCGGGCAAGATTAACGTCTGTTGCTTCGACAAGACGGGGACACTCACGGAAGACGGCCTCGACATTCTGGGTGTTCGGGGACTCGATCGTAACGTCCAACGATTTGGCGAACTCTTTGAAGATATATACGATCTATCTCCCAGCAGAGACAAGGCGTCGTTCTTGCATGCAATGGCTACATGTCACTCGTTGAAGATGGTGGACGGCGAAATTATTGGGGATCCTCTGGATGTGAAGATGTTTGAGTTCACGAAATGGACGCTTGATGAAGGAACTGCTGCGGGAACAGGTGTCATCAAGGCCCGCTCCGGTGCTATTATCGAGCAAACATCTTTGGTTCAAACTGTGGTTCGCCCTCCCGGCAGCGGCCAATTCAGACTGGAGGATGCCCTGAGAGGAGGGGCTAAGGTTAGTGTTTGTATCCCTGAGAAATTTGGCATATTCTCAGACCCATTTCGACTTAGCATGCACATTTCTTGGAATTGGGTGTTATCCGTACTTTCGAATTCGTCTCATCCCTTCGAAGAATGAGCGTCGTGGTCAAGCGGTTAAAAAGCTCCTCTATGGAGATATACGTCAAGGGTGCTCCGGAAGTGATGAGCGAGGTATGCGACCCGGATACATGTACGCGTTTTCTTCCATTTAGCATCCAGCCTGCTAATATTGCGACAGTCCCGCAGGACTATGGTGACCTCTTATCGTACTACACTAAGCGCGGGTACCGAGTGATTGCAATTGCCGGGAGAAGCATCGAAGGACTCTCGTGGCGGAAGGCTCAATTGATGAAACGGTACCTTATTCTTCCGTCCTTCCATGCCAGCGTCTGAAATCATTCCTTCAGTGATCAAGTGGAGACCGGTTTGCAGTTCCTTGGTTTGATTATCTTCGAGAACAAGATTAAGCGCGGAACGGCGCCTGCTATACAGGCCCTCCGCTCGGCGCATTTGGCATGTCGGATGATAACTGGCGATAACCCACTCACCGCCGTTAGCGTCGCTCGAGAATGCAGCTTGATCAACCAAACAGCAAATGTCTTCTTCCCTGTCTTCCTCATAGGTTAGTGGCCTGTCTTCGTCGTACTTTGATCGCAATTCTAAGCACATATACGTCGTAGGCAATGCAACAACTCCAGCGTCCAAGCTACAATGGTCATGCATGGATGATCCACAGTGGCTACTCGATGACTATAGTCTCAAACCGTTAGACCCGCCGCCACACCAGGCTGTCGAAGAGGATAGTAACGAAACCCAGGACTATTCTCTGGCTGTTACTGGAGACGTTTTCAGATGGATGATCAACTACGCACCCCTCGAGACGCTACAAAGGGTGGCTATCGCAGTCTATACAATTGTAGAACTGATATTGACAATCGCTCTTAGATGCTCGTCAAAGCACAAATCTTCGCTCGGATGTCGCCAGACGAGAAAAACGAAATCGTCGAGCGACTGCAAATGCTTGGGTATACTGTCCTTATGTGCGGTGATGGTGCGAATGATTGCGCCGCTCTGAAAGCCGCGGACGTTGGGATTTCGCTATCTGAAGCAGAAGCTAGTGTTGCCGCCCCGTTTACAAGCAGTACACCCGATATTGGATGTGTATTGGAAGTCATCAAGGAGGGCCGTGCAGCGCTTGTAACAAGCTTCAGCTGCTTCAAATACATGTAAGTGTCCCTTCTCCCGTCGCCAAAGGGCGCGAAGTGATGACTATGACATAGGGCGCTGTACTCGCTTATTCAATTTACGACGATTACGCTGCTCTACTCGCTTGCATCCTCATTGGGCGATTTCCAGGTGAGTATCCGCTCTGCTGGTTTAGCGCCATTAACTGACCCTCGCGGCGATCGAAGTTCCTGTACATCGATCTGTTTATCATCATCCCTGTCGCCGTTACCAGTGAGTCGGGTCTGCTTGATAGTGCTATTAACTTTCGGGCTGAGATTCGAGTTAGTGGGACGCACTCTGCCGTATCCCTTCATCCATCACAAGCGCCCCACTGCGAATCTCGTCTCGAGCAAGGTGCTTTCAAGTATTATTGGGCAAATTGTCATAACAAGTGCTGTGCAATTCTGGGCATTCTTCTGGGTTCGAAGACAGGAATGGTACGCCGTTCATTCGGATTTTGGAGTCTATATAGTAACTCGTGAACAGGTATAGCCCACCTACAACTGATACCCCTACTGTTGGGGACAAGCTAGAAGCAACCAATTTCGAAAATTCAGCCCTATTTTTGGTATCGTGTTTCCAATACATCCTCGTTGCTGCCGTGTTCAGCATTGGTCCGCCATATCGCAAGCCCATGTTCACAAACGGTATGTTTCGTGAATGACTGCGATCCCCGAGTAGTTATATTGACTTTGTGTGTCTAGGCTGGCTCATGCTCTCGTTAATCACACTGACGGCATTTAACATGCTAGTGTTGTTGTATCCACCGCAACTGATAACTGTCGTCCTGGAGCTGATGCCACTCCCTTTCGTGGGTCGTACGGATCTGCTGGTCTCCGTCATGATTAATGTGTGTTTGTCGATGGTGTTCGAGAGATGGGGTGCACAGGGGATTGCAGAGGTGGTCGACAGTCTTCGCGAACTCATTTCGCATGACACTCGGCGGTATCAGGATGGCAAGGCTTACAGAGCGGTAGACATCGGTCATGATGGATAGATGTGATGCGCCCAGCACGCGGTTCCTGCCTTTGACAATCAAAACACTTTGGACTTGGTATTTCACGCAAATGCCGTGGCGACGTTGTTTTCATACTCAAATTGACAGAAAGGTTTTGCTACAGTCATTAGTGTTGACCAGAGACGCTGCTTGGTCGGACAATTGTCTGAGCGGATCATCAACGTTCAAAACGGGAAAGCCTCGATGCGTTTGGCGCAGTGATGCCTTTGTGTCGAGACTATTCCAGAGTGCGAGTGGTGATGCAGAATTTGATTGAGGTAACCAGCCGGATTGTCGCCAGGACGGCATCCTTGTCGGAGTGTGGTTGTGCTTGCACTGGGTGTGAATCTGAGCTTTAATTTACTGTCTGGACCTGGTGTTATAACATGATGGAACAGGCTTTGTGGGAGTTTCGCTTTGGCAACGGTCATCGCATTTCTTACCTTTCTCCTCCTCGTCCATCGCCCTCCTCCGCCCTGGAGGCACTTCCAATCTTTTATTTCTTCAACTTCGTCCAGAGGTCTTCCGCTGTACACGTCGAGAAACCGCAGGAATCGGGCTCAACGTTCTTTTGCCTATTCGCCCATCTTCAAGCATATGCAATTCGCCATTTTCTTTCTTATCCGCCGTCAAATGCTTGCACTCGTTCTCTTTCAATGTTTTTGCATGCTTTCCGTCCAAATCCATGCTCGTCCGACCATCCTGGGTAGACAGACCACCGGCCCACCAACTACTGTGATGACGGTTAATAAGGCAGAGACGTGCGTGCTTTCTTGATTCTATAAGCCTTACAGAGTCGTGAATTCCATTTCAGTGTGGCTGGTACAATGACTGAGACTTGTATCATTACCCTCACACCGATCACCGACCAGAATGGTCAACCTGCCGTGGAGGAGGTCAAGAAGTGTTCTATCACAATGGATACTGCTTCTCCTCAGAACAACAACGGCGGGGCTCCGTCTGGGACATCATCTACCACAGCAGCAGCCACAGCAGCCACATCATCGACCGATTCGGTCTCATCATCTTCCAACGCGGCTGCTTCTACTACTTCCATCTCTGCCACCGTTACAGCATCCTCAGTGGCAAATTCCGCCACGAGCGTGGCTATTGACTCCACTTCCTCTACCGCCGTCTCGACGTCGAGTGCAATTGCCCAGAACCCGGCCATCTCTGTCAATGTATGATCTCCTACATGTCTCATTGATTTGTGTTAACAATAATGCTGTGGATCTAGGGGGTCACATCCATAGCGGCTACCGCAGTTTCCCCCGGTTCTGTTGCTTCAGCTTCAGCTGCAACGACTTCGTCAGCGTCTGGATCCCGCTCGGTGTCAGCTTTAGTATCTTCTTCAGGAGCAAATGGCGCTATTTCCACAAGCGCTGTATCAGCAACTACGGCTGCAGGCGCCACCAGCGCTGCTGACAGGTCTGCCACATCTGCTGCTGCTACCGAGACGTCGTCATCGGGCACGGGCACGGCAGCTGCAGCCGAGTCTTCTCCTACAGACGGCTCCCAACAATTTGCTCTTCCCGGTCAGAAGTTATCAGTTCTTCCAATTGGTCTTGGTGTCTTCGCGGGTATCTCTGTCATTGCGCTCATTGTAGTTGGCCTCGTCACATATGAGAGGACTAAGTATCGCAAGGTGCGTCTTGAATTCATTCCTGCCTTTTGCACCGCATTCCTAACAGCAATCAAATCAGGCGTTCAGGCAACGAAAGCTTGCAGAATCAGGCGCTGCCATGGCTTACGGTGGCATGGCGTACGTTAACCATCACTAGTTGTCAATGGAAGTATCGCTAACAATGTATCCGTAGGCAACGTACATAGATGATTTTCATTGTCAAATGTTTCATAGGACCATTTTTTTGAATACGGCTTTAGACCCATGGCGTGAAGCTAAACGTTCCGTAATTCCGAGAAGCTGTAAAGCATAGCACAGGGGGACATATTAAAGGGGCGAGGCGGTATGATTACATCGCCCATTCCCTCCATTTACGCAGTAAAGCTAACATGCAGCTACCTCTACTACAAGCAATCGACAATGCTACTATCACTTTCCTCGTGGATGATTGCATTGAATGGTATTCACCCTTTCGTGTAATCTACAGCATCAAGGAACTGACTTACCTTGTGTTTAGGATGACTAGACTCCCCCCAGGATTCACCCAGGAATTATCAGTACATCTAGCTGAACACAAACCACCCATCGATGAAGTTAGCGGCGTCCCAATTTTGGATTTTAACGCGTTTTGTTGTGGTATTGAAGCCTTTCAAGCATGTCCCAACTACTCGCTTAGCTGTTCTACTTAGGGGCTCACGGTTTTGCTGTTCTTATCGTGAGCATGCCCTCCAACTATTCTTCTCTTGACCCATGTCTTCTGTATAGGAAACTGAAGTGAAGGACAAGAGGCGACATTACACATTGTTTGACACAGGTCCAGATGCTTCGTCTCTTTTACAGAACCTCAAAAGTATGCACGTCCCAGTGCATAGGATCGATCGTGTAGTTGTCTCCCATTGGCACAGTGATCACACTGGGGGATTACTAACTTTCCTCGGACACCACCGCAAAGCAAGGGAGAACACCGGGCTTACGTCTCCATGCCTCGTTGATGTCCATCCTAGTCGGCCAAGTCTGAGAGGCATAGCCCCAGGTCCGAAGTTCGACAAAGTTATATGTGCACTGCCCAGAGATCCAACGTTTCAAGAGATCCAAGATCAAGGCGGGCGTCTGGAAAAGAGTAATGTAGCTCACACTGTCGCCGATGGGACAGTATGGGTCAGCGGCACGGTTCCCCGGGTCACTCCATACGAGAAGGGTATTATGGGAGGCCTGCGGTGGAACGATGAGACCGGTGCTTGGGACCCAGAACAGGTACATAGAGTCTCCTTATCACCATGGAGCGTCGGCTGAATTGTGGCGGGCACAGCACATTATGGATGAACGTTACCTCGTTATTGACATTGCGGGGAAAGGTCTAGTGATTTTCAGCGCGTAAGGTTGAAAGTCTACAACGAGTTCACGTCATTGAACAGATACCTACAGGTGCTCCCATACAGGCATCGTGAACGTGATGAAAGACGCTGTCAACAACTTTAGCCGCCCAATTTACATGGTCAGTGATGCTTGTTTCATTCCAACAGCATTGTTATCAGCAATCAAACGCCGCTGCTGACCTGGTCCATGTAGATCATTGGGGGTTTGCACCTCGCCGGCCCAGAATTCGCAAATCGCATCCAGCCTACTGTTGACTTCCTGTCGCGTTCCTTGGCGCCTGCTCCAACCTACATTCTTCCTATGCATTGCTCTGGAATGGCTGTCAAGATCGCCTTGGAGAAGGAGTTCGGACAGGCGTGTGTTCCTGCTGGTGTTGGCGTTAAAATACAGCTTGACGGTGATAGAACCGTTGATAGTAAGTTGCCTCGGCCGACATATATGTAGTCTGTTACTCCCCGTCAATGATCTGATAGATGCGGTGCGGCTCAAACTTGGATAGGTTAAAATTACCTCCTAAGTTTGAGTCTGAGTCTCGGACCGGGGCGCTCTGCACGGAACTTGGTTTCGGTATCGCGCCCGCTGTCTGTAACACGCCGACAGCGTTCCATATTGATAACTTCTCCTCAGCCACCTTCCAAGGACTTAGGTACTCAAATTCAGCGTGGCGTCTAGCTTGCATCTTGCTCTAAATCAACGATGCGCCTCGGAAGCGCTAGCGCTATTTCCGAGTCTATGTAAGATGCTGAATGGTGAGAGGGCGCTATATATATCACCCTATTAGAAACATTCACACCAGTTTCCATTTACACAGATTTACACCGCCAGGCTCGTATTCACGCGACGCGGATGCCGTATTCACGAGTCGTCATGGGGTCACCATTTATGGTTGACTTACGGCCTCGGATTCTTCGCCTGTCGAATGTGTGAGCTTCCCATTCTCACTGAATTCCTATCATCAAATAGCTTCCCTCAAGAAATCACCATCGATATCAAGGATTGGATACCTATCTGAATGCCTTCCTTCCATCAGTTTCTACAATGTCGGTGGTTTTTGAAATCATGAACAATACACAGCGATAAGCAGTGACCAGCGAGTATCGGTGGCGTACTGGCCCAACATTGAAGACTTCACATTTGCGTCGACATAACGTGATGATCATGCTGGTGAACTCTTTCGGGGTTCCGGCTGCTTCGCCCTATCATAAACCTCGTCCACTGCCTGGCTTCTCCCGTGCGCTCTCCCGTTCTCCCGTACGTGTTCTGATGTCGAGCTTGAACCCGGTCTGCCATGCATAATCGCAATGACCCCTTTAACCTGAACGTGTATATCAGGCCATCTCGATTCCATCACTCCTCGATCGCCGATCGCTCACCAACCCGAGTTCGATCATATCTAGGAATTATTTACGGTGAATACCTGTAAATCTACAACCCCTACTCATGCATAATTTGTTGATATGATTTGATGACTGATTGATAGTCGTGCTTGCAGAAAGTTGATCATGCAAGTACAATGCTGAGCACAGCCGTTTCACCAACGTGTTTAGCGAAGACGGTAACATGATGCTGCACCATCACCAAGAGCCTTTTAAAGGTGAAAGGTCTCCTTGATCTCTCGTTTCCTGGGATAGTGGCTGGCTGATGTTGATTCACTTGATGTTCGATGGTGGCAAAGCACAGCACTGCTAAAGACCACATGTTGGTATTTCACATTTCCCTTGATTGCTAAATGAGCAAGGACCTCAGTTAAGGCTGCCATGAGGAATCGATATTAGTAGATATTCTACTTCGAACGAGGGCCTCATTCCAGGAACTGTATAAGCTTGGATTTGTGGCACGGCTCAGCCTTGCCTAATGGTCACCCTCTACAGCATGCTAAGTTCAAGGTTCCGTGTGCTACACGCGCCTTGGGGTAATGGAACACGGTGTAGCATCCTGCATTAATTTCATACCTTGGTGGGAACCATGTCATGTATCAACCTCCATCAACATGCCCCAAGCCCGAAGAAAGCATGATGCTACCTCCGATGGAAGGCCCCTCAATACTACCTCCACGCCGACATTCGGCGCCAAACGTATAACCTTGTCCCATGGGGAACAGCAACTTGTGATTTCTCACTTGCCGTATCTGTCAGAATATACGACACGTTAATTCTGCTCCCGAGGATACATATGTGATTTGATCCTTCAGGGAATACTTCCTCCTTGGAGCAGCAGCCGCAAACCCATTCCAGTTCGGTGAAAGACAATCGCTTCGAAGCTCGCTGTCCCCGAAGTGTTACCCCGTAGCACGCATCAAAATCATGATTGGGATTCATGATACTCTGGTGATGTATATATGGTTCGATACGCTACTGGTGCTATGCGAAGCTTCGTAAGTGGGCCCCTGTTTGCCCCTAATTCAGAAAAGGTTGTCCTTCCACCAAGCGAGCCAACATCCGAAGCGCGATACATAACGCGTGGGTTGATCTCATCCTGTGGCTTCGTTTGAATGTACAACGTTATATTCTGCCGTATCACACCTAATGCTACAATATCCTACATATGGGAATTGCTCCTGTACTTGGGGTACGATCCGGTTGGTATATACCCTAGGGGCTAAATGGTGGTACGCGGGAGACGAAATCGTTTCCAGAAGGTGTGGCACGTCAAGCCTTCAGGGTGGGTGAATGCGAATGAGAGATAGAAGGCGAAGGAGGGTGACTGGGCGCGTCGGGGATATCGACGGGATGCCGGGCAAGGAAGGAGAGTGCATGTGAAGAACTACAAATGTGCGAGTGTCTCTGGGACGGGGACTGCAGAATGGGGATGAAGACGGCTGGATATTTGGATGCTAGTGGGTGAACGTAGGTGATGGGGGAAGCATGAAGAAGAGGACGTAAGGGGCAAGGTTGGAAGATTGTGTACATCCGAATCGAGAGTATGCATAGAAAGGATGCAGATGGTATCAACTTGTTCCCGGAAGACGACCGTGGAACGGATGGATATGATACAAGCGGGTAATAAGTCAAAGAGAAATGGTAAACAAAGTCGCGAGTTCTCAACAGATACTGTACAGGAGTTATCAGTTTCCGGGCAACGGGAGGGGATATAGCCGTGCTTGATGACGTTCAAGGTATTGTGGTTGCGTGTTACGTTCATTTACATTGTTATCGTGAGGATAGCGAGGTGAATGGTTTTGATGAGTGTCTTCATCGATCGAAGAAGATCATCTTCTTTCCCCGCGGGGAGAGCTTGACTCCCAGCTCAGAAACCATAGCCCCATCCTCCCGATGGTCGTCACATGCGCTGCTAGCATGCCTCGCACGCTTGTCTTCCATGACACCGGGAATCTCGCCATGCCGTGCCAGATGATGCCAGAAGAGTACGTCTCCAGCATTGAGTTTGCGCGAAGGCAGTGGGGTATCTTTACTCTCTGTAGACGCATGTCCGGGGTGATTGTACGGCATCACGAACGGTGGTGGAGGTACTGCGTAGGTGAACTGAGAAGGAACTGATGTGTGTGGGTTCTCAAGTGTGGCAGATGCGTGGGGGGAATGGAAGCGGAATGGAGATGGGAATGATTCGTGAGCAGAAGGTGGTGGTGAGGGGTAGGCGATAGAAGGCTCGCTACGCTCGGGCGAAACGGGGGGCAAATGGCCTGGGCGGATAGGCGTTGAAGTAGATGGAGGTTGCGAGGTCACAAAGGGGATATAGGGGTCATAGGGGATCACGCCTGGCTCGTCCTCTATATAATGCCGCTCGGTGCCAACGATTTCGCTGGAATGGAAGACGAAGCGATGTCCATTTGTTGCACGGTTAGTCGCAGTGATCGAAGAGGTACAGCGAGAGCACTTTGGCATGGACCAATGAGCGTGAATTTCTTAGAGGTAATTGACCGTGGGGTACTCACTGGGATCACGATCATGTAGCCGACGCTGGTACCACACCCATGGCAACACAATGTCTGGGTTAGGCATTCACACGTACGCGATGGCTGCGAGGATGTGGAGGGCTGGCAAGGGGATGCCGGGCGCAAGACGTCGGAGTTGGAGGTGTACGCCGAACAGTTCACCGGCAAGGCATCCGACGAGTACAGGGACACATTCGGCCTCAGCAGAAGTACCGCCTAAAAATGAAACAAAAATCAGGAAAGGCGTGCAATGAGCAGGCGAGCACGTACCTTCATCCCTCTGTTAGTTAGAAACGAGCCGCAGGACTTGCAGTCGAGGATCCATACTTTGTGCGCGATGGGGGGCGGGGGCGGGGACGGGGAGTATGGATTGTGGGGGAAAAGGTGCATCTGGTGGGGGACATGGTGGTGGTGCGGAGGAAACATGGTTGAGGGCGGGGGACTGAACGAGTGGACGGTTGGCTGAGGGCCATTATAAAGAGCGTTCATGATGGTGGTCCTCAACTCACAACCCCTCCCAGATATATATATATTATATAATTATTATATATATCTCAGATCTATAATACTACACCCAAGCAGCACCAAACACGCGCGCTTGCCAGATACCCCTGCTAAATTTAATCACCGGCATTAATGGCTCCTTCCACTAACATCGCCACCCTCACCAAGTCCCATCATGCAATCGCTGCAAAGAAGCGATATCGCGTACAACAGCCAAAGGAGGTCACTTTCGACGAGGAGGCAAGAAGGTGCGTCCCCGTCGCTGCTGATCGTCCATCGCCCTCATCTCCCTGCATTCGCCCTGTAGAGAATTTCTGACAGGTTTCCATAAACGCAAGCTCGCAAAGCAGACCGCTGCGCGACAGAAGGCCATCGAACGAGAGAAACAGCAGCACCTTGAAGCGAGGAGAGAAGTGAGACTCGGTCGTACAAGCGATGATATTCTCTCCACACTGAACACTGCTTATCCCCTCTTAGCAACGAAAAGCCTTGCGTGAACAAGCCGCCGCCAATGCAGCACAAGTAGAGAAAGCATATGGGGGCATGCAAGGTGATTAAGTCCGTCATATTCCACGCGTCTTCACGACTTTATCTCCTTGGTCGTGTGTGGGCACTAATGTTGCTTATGCAGACGATGATGACGATTGGGAAGGAATCTCACGCGTGAAGGAAGATGAAGAAGCCGAGTACGAGGGAGAGGAGGTTGTGGCTACCGTTACCATAGTCGACGATTTCGACCCGACAGAGATCATTCACGGTCCCTTGAAGCCACAACCTTCTTCCCCGAATGCCCCGTCCGCTCGGGGCCATACCAGTTCTACCGCCGAGCGGACTTCTCGGGTCCAACCTGTCCCTCACCTCGGCCACAAGCACCATCCGCCATCCACCGCGCAATCTACGACATCCAAAGCCAGACCCAAGAGTATTAAATACGAGACCAATGCCGCCCGCAAAGCGCAAAAGATGAAACAGCGCGCGCGCAGGACCGAGAAGGCTGAGCGAGCCGGTGGGAAGGCAGCGAGGAAGCGACCGACCAATAGAACTAAACGACGATAGTCTCAACTCAACTAGGGGGATGGATGTACTCTCTCATCAACCCCGCATTATACTCGTTCTGGACATTAAACACCAGTTTTCAAGGCTCCCCGGGTGGTGGCGTACCAGTCTACCTTCATCACTCAGCCACCCTAGCCTTGCCTATTGGATTTATGCTGTTGAGACCATCCGGCGGGTGTAAAACTCTATTGAACGGTCACACTATCCGTCCCTTTGCATTGTTTCTCGCTTTGGGCTCAATAAAGTATACATATACGTCAGTCGACTGATTTTCCATCCTAACACCCATCGGGGACACCACCTCAGCTCGTTTGATCAAATCCATTCAGCACTCTTCTATTCGACATGACCATACGCTGTATCATTATCCCACTCATCGCATCGTTAATCGGTCCGTGCGGGAGGACAGTTTCTGGAATTCCCATCATCTTGTTCGTTCTCATCCAAGTGCGACCCAAGGGCCTCCACAGGCCTTGAACCGGGAGTTGTTTCCCTGATCTACAGAAGCTCCTGTCGTCCGTGCCATCCTGACGCCGCGCCTCGGAAAACACACAGGTTGTCCGATAAGCTCGACCGTGTTAACAGAGGCCATGATTCCCCTACAACCCGTATGTTTTCTATGAGGAACACGGGCCGCTAGTTCCTGCGAAATGCGCCGCCTTCGTTAACGTGCATGATCATTCGTTTGTTCCACTTGGACCTTGCATTTTTCGCGTTTGACTTGCGGGGCCAATAACATAGGTAATCTCTCCGGACACACGCATTTAACTCTATTTGGGAGGTCTGACCTGTGGTGTTGGTGAGATGACCGTGGGCTACATGCAGAAAGACTATTTCATCAGCGACTTGACTTATGGGCAGCCCAACCCCGCCAGGAAGGACGCTTTCAGGCTTGGGAGCCTTCCGACGGAGTTCACGTTAGGTAAACGATGTTTTTTGCTTGGTGGATTGTCAGCTTGTTTGGGATGCGTAGAACTTTCCACTGGACATGAGAGGGGCGCGTAATCGAGCCATGTCTGTATATCTGCTGTGGCGTGCCGTATTCTCGGAGTCAGTCATATGATACAGGGCTTGTGAGTTACAATCATATGAGCTGAGACGCATTGTGCATCCTAGGATGTTATCTAGTCTACAGAAATAGCACACATGTCCGTATACATGGACACGGTGGAATGGGTGGATTTAAATAAACGATAGACCGAAATCGTATGTCTGTTCGCCGAATACCGACGTAACTGGGGCACGGAAGGGCGCGAAAGAGGAATTTACGTATCGATGTGCGCTAGGCTGAGATCCTATCTCCGATACAGGGAGCTGTGGGGTCGAAAGCTGCAATAGGGCACACTGGGTGCAGGATAAGATATTATCTACGGTAGTAAGTACCTCTAGTCATCTCGGACGGAAGTGTTGTGCATACGGGTTGACACATACATCATAACTAAAGGAAAAGAGCATGCCAGGTTCCCGATTACTACTGAGTAGCAGAGGCTCGTACTTCGTATTTTCTAGTTGAGTTGCATAGGCGGGGATCTCCGTAGTATGGCCAAGGGGCATGATTTATGTAAATGCAATGTAAACTTAATGTGAGCTATGAGGGTATCTACAAGCGTGTCTTTCCTCGTTGATTCTCTAAACTCACTATCATTTGATAATTATCTCTAATTAACTAGAAAGCGAATACCGACCGACTTCTGAATCGTGGACAGTACTTCATGGAAGATGTATTTATAGTTGTCTGTTTGTCAAGCTATTGGCTTGCCCAACTTGGGGCCTCTTTGTCGCGACCAATACTATCGTTCCCACAGTTCTTGAAAAAGCATCCAGTTCTTAAAAATGAGATTTTTGAGCTTTCCACAGCGCATATGAGCACCCAAATTTAATATAGTGTAGGTATATGGTATGGAAACATATTCTCGAAGTCCTGGTCAAATTATACAAGGCATTGACAGTAGGTATTTTTGATAGTGTAGATTTCACTCATTTTATGATGCTAGGATACTCGTGCGGTGGACTCGGCATATGATATCGGTTACATATGTTAAGGGTATATATATATATAAGCAAAATGGCCTCTTCCATTTGTCGCATATTATGGTACACGAGCAGTAATGAAGTGTCGAGGAGAGATCGTGACAACAAGCTCCTATCAATCACAGTTCCGACAAACCGATTGAGAAGAGCCCCTGAGTATCCCCATCCCGGACGTTCGGCACAGTTTGCGGAGACCGAAATATCTGTGATCATTCGTGACGAAAACTTTTTCAAGAAGTGGGTGCATTATGGAGTCATTTGCCGGCATCGCATTAGCCATTTTCATTGCATTGAAAGTTGCCCCACGAAAAATCCAGAAAATAGCCATGCATGTGAACTAGTCCTGTGCCAAGTCCGAAGAGGAACCAGGCTGTGGAAAGACTACAAAACTATTCCTTCTGAGGGGCCCCAAACCTTTTTCAAGAACTGTGGGAATGATAGTACCACGGCGCGATTACTTGCTGCTTCCCGCCGTTCTCAACACCGTGGCTTGCGGTCCTTCGGACTCATCTACTTCGAATCCCCATGGGCTCTCTAAGCGCACGGCGATCATGCTAGACAAGTTCCTTCCAAAGTGATCTGGAGAGGTTCAAGAAGGAATGGCTTCGGTTCTGCGCCTCTGCCTCTGAATAGGTGCGTATAGTTGTATTGACGAAGGCCAACAAAAAGCGAAGGAAGTTACCGGCGAGATGGCGTACGTAAGTCTACGGTAGACCTGCATACTCCGTGGCGACTGCCAATTGTGTTGGGACAACTTCTACAACTCGTGTATCCTCGCAAGGCCAGAACCCCCTGGCCTTCGGTCGCGCTGTGGAAGGTTGTCGGTTACCGGTACCGCCCAATACCAGGCGGGATCAATATAGAGGTCGAACAAACAATGGCACGGATGAATGCACCTTCGCTGCCTCGGATAATCTAAGTATCGCTTTGTTGCGAGCGTAGCTCGCATGCATTCTCTGGGCACTATGCCCGCACAAACAAGACCAAACAGTAATCGGGCAAGATTGGGTGACTCTCCCCATCTTTTTGGCGAGTTTCTGGTTTCCACCGCCTCTTTTTGTGTATCTTGACGTTCAGAACTTGCCCTTTGCATCAAGTACTGAAGGTTTCTCAAAAAAATGTGGAGCTTTTGGCTGGCTTTTGGGCCAGAAAGGGCTGGAGGTGGCTCAAGCCGTGACGACGCTGGCGCCGCGCTCTGAACAACCAGTGTAGTAACTTATTTCTTTCGGGCATGCATAAAAAGGTGTGTCTCTTTCCGTGTAAGTAGGTAGCCTACAAATATACTGTTTGATCCTTAATGCATATGCATAAACATGCATGCCCTAGCACTTCGAAGCGAGTGTACCGCCGGCGCGCCCCGCTGATCCATATTTATTGACCTGGTGTATCCGTTTAGGTCGGAGGCGGCCCGATCACATATGTCTCAACAGCTTGAAGAGCCAAGTTTCAGCTGAGGCCAGGCGGCCCTATAACTGCCTCCAGTGCGCGTGTTGAAGTGCATTCTGGTACCCCGCAAAACTATCGCGTACATGCTAAGGTCCAACATATATACTTTTAATCCATCTACGACCTACACATGGGTATCATAGGTGCGTGTCGTACGGCTGTGCGCTAGTTAGGATCGTGAGCAAAGGATTGTGGGGTAGATGATGCCACGTAGCTTAAATCTCTCAGTGCACCTCGTAACCATACGATGCTTGCTCACACAGTTCCCTTGCATGATCAAGGTGATGCTGCACAGCATCAATTCAGCATAGCAGTGTATCCATCACCGTGTGACTCACAATCTAGGTTGATGGCGAGTTTTCGGCTGTATATAAGTAGCTACTTTAACGTCGCAGGGCACTGAAAGCAATGTCCATCTTCAATGTCCCACCACCCGAGTGAGTACTATAATCACGTTCATCTATCTTGAGTCCTTGATCAGCTCATCGCGATCCTCCAAGTTATACATCGGTCGCTCATGAACCCATTACCGTCCCCGAAGACTCTGTAGCAATACATCAGCAACTTGTTGGGGAGGATCAGCAATCACAACCCTTGCCGCCACCAAGTTCGACCGTGCATACTACAGAGACGGGGTCATTGGTATTGTCATGGAATCCCGCGCAGTTATACGCCGAACCGCCGGCGCCGATCACAAGGACGACCAGTCGCACACCTACGCAATCTTCAGAGGGATCTGCTTCTCGTCTCAATCCAACCCGTCCGCCATCGCCCACACCGTCGGAGAACCCCCCAGGGTGAGTCCTCCTGTCAATCGTGAGGCCCGACAATTACTTGAATCCGCTGGTTGCTAGGTACGTTGAGGCGAGGATTCCGACCGGACCCGTGGTATATACCTTTTCACCCTTTGGCCATAACTGTATGATTCTCGTGCCCCCTCCCGAATCGCAGGATACTCGACCACAATACCACATCTCAGTCGATGTTGACTGCTTCAATCCGTTAGTCCACATTACGACGGTTAGACGAGGGGCGAATGAATACGGTGACCATGTTGCTGAATTCGAGTTAGCTCGATTAATTGAATACACGGTCCAGTACTTAACTCACATTCTATGCAGGATGGGTATATCCAAGTCTCCTGCGACTCTTAGCATTCGAGGGAAACACTACAAGCTGAGCGAAGCGATGCAAAAGAGGGGGACACCTATGTCTGTGAGTCCACGATGCCCTCCATACCTCTTGTTCTTATACGGGCAATTACTCAGCGTTCATGGACCTGGCAATTCGTTCGTCATAAGTTGTATTGGGACGGCAGCAAGCCTGTCGAGTGTAAGGTCAGCCAAGCAATCTATCTGTTTGAACCGAAGCCCTAAATAAACCCAACGGCGTTGCTTGAATTCAGTGCTACGCATCCCCAGAGAAGACTACGCTCTACGCAACGTTCATACCCGCACGACGGCCTGAAGTTCGTACTCAACCCATCATCCAAGCGCAGTTGAAGATCACACCAGCTGGTTATCCCCTCTTCGACGACATACTTGTTTCTGCGTTGATTGTGGCGCGATGCCGCGCGACGCCTCAGGACAATGACCTGTTCAATTTCCAGTGGTGATGAGTGGCTACCGTTTAACGACGCCCGTTCTATTCGGTGGTGGCCCCGCGAGTTCCAGATCCGGACTCGAAATGCCGTAGTGGTCCTCCCTTGACATCTCTACGTCTCAGGGTGGGCCAAGGGACAGACTGTACAGCGTAATGCAACCTGTGCCCACGTTTATTTATGTTGTAGCCCGATAGAATGTCAATGTAAGTGATATTGATTGTAGACTTTGATGTAAATACTATGCCACAATGCCTTGAGTATGAGGCTGGGTTGCTTCGTTCAAGCTTCCTTGCAAGGTTACCGTTGCGGCGATATCTCGAACAGGGGGTAGGGGCATGTTTACCGCTGTCTAACTCGCAAGCTATTGGGCTTGGCGTTCAACGTGTCGGGGCAACTTCACGACTGTGCTCTCGTCCGTCACGACCAATAACGCCCTGGAGTGCATTGCGCTGCTTCTACGAAATAGCCAAGAGGTGGCATTGACCTGCTGTACCCCGGACTCAATCCTGTCTCATTCTTAGGATCATGAATTCACTCTACACACTCGGCGTACGACAGACAAGTTCGCTGCAGAGCGATTTGGAGAGGCTGAAGAATGGCGACAATTCTGCGTCCTTGCTAGGTGCGTACATTCCGGCAGAATGTATTATGCGAGGGGCAAGCTGTTCCACATCTCCCGAGGAATATGAGGTTTCGATGCGCCCATATACACATACATACTTCATCGCCATTCTGTCACCTATTACCGTTGTCTAGGCGCTTTCTGACTTTTGACGCAATGCCGTGTTTCCTCGCTAGGGCAGATCTCCGCTTCGCTCGCCGCGATGAACAGGACGGTCGAAGACTACGACTCCATGGCTAAGCGGGAGATAATAAAAGCCAAGCAGGAAAAGGCTCAGATGTATGCATTTGCTTCTCCTCGGACGCGAGTATGCTAGCTCATCCATGGATCGGCGTCCGTATGCGTGTATGTATCCAGGCGCGTCCAGAAGTTCAGGTCGGATTATTTGGAACTGCGCTCGCAGTTTGAGAGGTTGAAGGACCAAGCGTCAGCGGAGGTGCGCAGCACATATGTTTTGATGCGGTGGTTGGCGGATTGGGCTAATGTATGCGATAGCAAGTGGCTGCTCAACGCGCGGAACTCATACACGCGTCGAGCAATGCACAGACATCACCGTCGGACGCGCGCCGGCGCTTCCAAAACACGTACCCCCCTTCGTCCTCCACGCTTCACCCCGGCCTACGTCCTAACGGAAGTTCAGAAGTGGTGGCTGAGTCCCCTTTCCGAGGGAGTTCCCCTGCCGGGATGAGCATGCGGGAGCATCACGCGCTCAATGAACATACGTTCATACAGAATACGGAAGCTCGGTTGGATGACTTCCTGGCGCAAGGTCGGGAAGTCTTGGACAACTTGGTGGACCAGAGGAATATGTTGAAGGGGACGCAAAGAAGGCTCTTAGACGCTGCGAATACGCTCGGCTTGAGTAGGGACGTTATTGGATGGATCGAACGGCGAAGGCGAGTGATTTTCTTGTGCTTCTGCGCCACCTCGCCCTGATCTCAAAACTTTTAGTACACAAGATATGTATATCTTTCTCGCCGGTGCTGTCTTCACCTTCTTCTGCTTCTATCTAATATGGAGGTATCTTGGATGATTATGCGTTTGGCCGAAACCTTTGCTTCTTTATTTATAGTTGCTACGCACGCTCTGCTAATACACAGATACCATTTGGACATCATGGCCACCTCCGGATTGAGTCAGAGTTGGAGACCCATGCGACTACTGAAAACTTTTCACTGCAGAGCTATAAACTCTTGATGGACCGAGAAACTCTGACGCCGCTCCGCTACATCGCCGATCCGATGCAGCAGGAGTCGCGTTGTCATTCATACAAGACTGGTCGCCTCCGCTATCCACGGTCTGCCAAGTGATAATCGATAGATGACGGGATAGTAGGTACATGGATGCGTACCAACTGCAAGCGAGGCCTGTGTATTGATGGGCATATGCCGATAGTTAGGGCACGGCACCAGGACCAGGAGAGTTCCAGGTGGCGGCGGCATGGAAGAGGTGGCTATATATGGCTCAAGGAAACTGAGGAACCTGTCAGGAAGGGAAACTTCCGAGTTTCGAAGGTCGGATGATACAGATCAAGGCAAATCGATGCACCGCTGTGCACCTACCCGTCTTACGACCACCAGCCTCGCTGACAGATGGGTTGGTCTGGTGCCAGCAACAAATGTTGATGAGTCCGCATCGGGGTAAGAGATGAAAATTGCAGAGCTTTCGTGACATTGAAGGCAGCGTTTGAGAGCATGGTCAGCAACGGTTGTGATGCTCTGGGGACGCCGGGAACGTGGTGGTGGTGGTAAGTGAGAGAGCTGGGCTGGTCACTGAGTTCAGTGGCAGAGTAGAATAGACCGTGCGAATTGCCACATGGCTTCTGTGTTAAACGGGGAATGCTTAGTCAGCTGTTCGTCATGCTAAGGAGGACAAGCTCTTCTTCCGCCACAATCGTCCTTTGCTCCTTCCCCCTTTCATCCACCTCGCCTCCTCCCCTTTCCGTTTTCTTCCTCTTTCCCCTCGTTTTGACCCTAGGCGTTCTCTTTCATTTGAATGCCGCCAGCAAAGCATGAGCCCTCGCACGCAGCGAAAGGGGTCATTACATGGCGGCCCACAAAAATCATGACCATGCGCGACCTCTCCAAGGACGACGATTTTTTGTCGCATTTGCTCGTCGAGAAGCTAGGTACGGGTGCGGTCCCTCTCCTGGTCCACAAAATGGACCCATCGAGGAAATTGCCAAAGACCGACGCTCAACAGCTCCTCCAGATCGTGCGACGCGTGAGTCTCGTGGTTCATGGTCTTCGTTTTGGCGCACGCGTTCTCAAGCCCTCTTATTCCCTAGCTTGTCACTAGTAAGCTTCCGGTGCAGCATGCAACCAGGCAGGCTGTGGACGACCTTCTTAAGTGCGTGTCTATTCTTCCCACCTTCACCCATGGCCTAACTGACCGTCTCCAGACTCTCTCCAATTCGGTATTATCTCCAAAATTATCAGCAGAAACAGATCAACGCGTTTTCCACGTGCGTACATCGTATACGTTCATTCTGAATTCCTCCGTTGAAGCGGAGGCCTTTTCTTAGACACGCATCTCGTTATTTCGAACTTTATCACCCATCTGGATGCATTGAAATCGCTCATACCTCGCGGTACTCACATCGCACCGGAAAATCCGAGCTGTGCATTCTGGCGACGCGACCTCTCACCCCTGGTTCTGTTATAACCGAGCTGAAGGGTTCCATGGCCAACCTCTCAGAGGAGGAAGACAAGGAACTCAAGCGCACAGATATTAAGAATATCGATATCCGCCGCGATTTCAGTGTCATTCACTCCAAGCAGATGAAGAAGAACCATCTCTTCCTTGGGCCTGCCCGATTTGTCAACGTGAGACTGTCTCGAATTGTCTTGTTCTGCTCCTCTGACCCTTGTATGTGGCAGCACGATTGTGATAACAACTGCGAACTCTTCCGCGAGGGAAAATATATTACATTTCGTGTGATGCGTCCCATTGCAGTGGGAGAGGAGATAACCGCCCATTACGGCGATGGATACTGTACGTATCACCCATTCTGTTCGCTGGCTTCGATCATCTCACCTTACATCAGTTGGTCGCAAGAACCGCCATTGTTTATGTGAAACATGCGAGAAGAGGGGCCGTGGTGGATACGCACCTGATCATAGGGACTCAGATGCTGGATCAGGCTCAGAATCAGGTTCAGGCAGCGACTCGGACGACGCGGGGTCTTCAAGCGACCCTGATTCAGCCAACAAGAGGCCACAAATACCGCTGAACATCAACGAGCGACGTACGCGCAGAGGGGTGTATGCTACGGTTCAGGTCGAAGATGATTCTTCGGACGAGAGTGAAGACGACGCTGGATTATCGGAGCCTGTTCTGAAGTCCAAATTAGAGGAAGTCACACCCGAAATCGAGGGCCACCCTCTTCTATCCCCACTGAATTCGTCTCGATCTTGTTCCAGCGTGACCAACGCCGCTGTCCTCATGACACCAGACCCCGACGCTCTACCGCATCCTCGTTCTTCCCCTCTCACGTCGGTATCTTCCTCGCCTATTCATGGCTCGATAACAGGTGGTAAGGGCAGTAAACAATCCACTCCAACGTTTCGATCCATAATCTCTACCCGCCGGCAGAAGGCTGCTGCTGCCATCTCAGGGACCCCTCAAACTGGGACTCGACCGGCTTCCGAGGACAGCGTGTCTGTGGCTAGGAAATCAATCACGCCGCATGGTCGACGCTCTGCATCCTCCAGCCGCGCTTCAGTCTCTGCAAACCCTCGGTCCTCCAAGGGAAAAGAGAAAGCCTCGACCCCGAGTGTCTTGGATAGCAAAGGTAAAGAGCCCAAGATCAAAAAGGAGGAGAACGAGAGCAGAATTTTGCGAGCTCGACCATCTGTTGCGTCCGTGGTGCCAGTGGAAGTGACGCCGAAGAAACTAGAGATCATCTATGGCTCCGACGGTAAACCCTTGCCCATGTGTGGCACGTGCAACAACGTACTGCCTCTCATTTCTGTGGATCACAAAATCATCTGGGGGTTAGAGGAGACTTCATCTTCATCAAGGAAGAAGAAGGAAAAGCGAGACTGCCCTCGTTGTCTTCGACACTTCGCGATTTATGGGCAGCCATGGCCGCATAGGGTGCCCGTTCCTGGCTCAGGAAACCATCCCACTCCCCGAGAGGAGCCCACGCCCTCAGAACCCCCCACTGCTCGTCATACCGCAAAGTCCTCGCCAGCCATTGACAAAAAGATAGTGGCCGCGGCAACTTCTGTGAAAGTTGGTCAACGACGGCGCCGTGAACAGGAGGGAGAGGAATCTCCGGCCAAACGACGCAAATTGGAGAAGACGAAGGTCTCAGTGGGAATGTCTGCCAATGCCAAGAAGGAGTTCATGAAGACCAACCTTGCGTCCAAGGGCACGCCAAAGATCCTCAAGTTCTATGGCCGATCAAGGGCGAATAACACGTCCTCTCCAGACGCTCCAAAGCGCAAGAGGGGGAGACCGAGATTGTCTTCGCCGATCGCCCGCAAGAGGAGCAAGAGCACCAGTGCCAAGGATTCTGGTTTCGACCAACCTCGGGAATCCAACGGCCGGTTTGGGAGGAAGGACGAATCCGCTAAGAAAACTGCGAAACGCAACAAGCTGACTGCGCCAGCAGGGAGAAGGTTCTCGTCTGACGGCAAGACCTTGTCGACGAGGGCGGAGAGGGCATTGGAGCGGGGCAAAGTGCGATCGTGGCTCGACCAAGAGGCTGCATCCCTTAAACGTGCCAGTGAGGTACCGTCTGCTGATGACAGCCCGCGCAAACGGAAGTTCCACGACGAGGATGTCGAAATGGAAGTCAAGTCCACTTCCAAGGACTCTGAAGAGCGAGAGCAGAATAATACTACTCCTTCCTTCAGAGGAGGGCTCTTGGGTAGGCCTACACCCTACACGATGGCACGACGACCAGTGTGGCAAGACGAGCACTCGACAGAGGAGGAAACATCCTCTTCTGATGAGGCAGGGCCCTTTACCCCGGATGAGACGAGGACTCCACCGGCTGTCACAGTCGAGGGAACTGATATCGAGATCTCGGCGAAGCTCGCCCCTCCTTCTGCCCCCCGATCATTTGGAGCCTTCAAGCCATCACCTTTCATGTTTGCGAAGCGTCGATGGGCATCGAATCCTACTACCATGGATGTCGATTCTTTTCATTCATCTAGCACCGAATCAACTGCGAGTCCAGAGGAGCCGGTGTCCATCTCTACTGCCATCAAGCGCAACGAAGACGATGTTTCTGATGTAGAGTATAGATCTGGGAGCGAGGCAGCAATATCAATCATGTCAACGCCTTCAACCTTGACATCAGTCGACAACGCGCCCGAACTTTTGGAATTTGTTCGTCGATGGTCTTCACCCGGTCCGAGCAGGCTAACCGCGTTCTCAGTATCAGATGTGAGTAGTTCTCTTCTATCTCGATGTTTATTGGTCTCATGTCGCGCCCGTAGGACGACAAACCGATGCCCATCTACGACGATGACTCGGACCTCTCATCGGACGAACCGGAACAGGAGAGCATAACGTCCTCCCCCAACCAGCTCAGAAATATATATCCATCGACTTCCGGACGATCAGCATCAGGTCACGTTCCCAAGTCTTCGTTGAGTTTCACAAATGGCATAGTAGCGACTCCCCCCAACCTCGTTAATGCAGGATGGGACACCTCTTCGGACGTTTCGGATTGAGGGTACTATTCACTTTCGTTTTTCCACCAAACTTGTTCATCATCAGTCCAATGTTGTGTATCTTCGCTCGCAGTTTTTTTTACATTATTTATCACTTTCCTATTTGCGCAGGAGATTGGCTTTGCTTTCACTATACATATATAAACGCGACTTTGTTAGTTATGTTATGACCATTGTAGTATCGACTTGAGTAATCAGAAATTGGCAAATGTATTGAGATGCACTTCGATTTTTGCGCGAATTATTGAGGTTGTATATACTGTACAGTTAGCTACCATTCCGAAGTTCACTGCTGACCGTCGGGTTTCAACGAACTACGTCCCGCCCTCAGAATCTCGTCGGTTGATAAGAGATTGACGGCAATAACAGAACTAGAGAGTTCTAGTGAACAGGGAAAATGGCGTGGAATTTTAGAAAGCTCACCATGAGTGAAGCATCTGTCTCTTTACCCTGTAGTTATCCCAGATTCCTTCCACGGTTGGGTCGAACGGCTCGCCGGATTCAAGGTCGACGCCGACGGTGTTGCCCTCGGCTTGTTCATCCTGCAACCCCAACGTTCATATGGTTCAGAGATAGGAACAGAAGGGATGGAATGCTCACTTGTAGCGCGACGACAACATCCTGAACGTCGAAACCACCATTTTGAGCCAGAGTTTTTGGGATAATCAACAATGCGTCGGCAAATGCCTGGACTCCCATCTTGACTCTCCCCTTCGCACTCTTCTTCACCGGGCCGCTAAGATACGCGGAACAAGCAACCTCAAACGCGCCGGCACCTGGGATTAGGCAGTTATCCTCGATAGCATTCTTCACCGCCCGAAGGCCGTCGCGAAGTGCATCTTGAATTTGTTGGATGGTGTGGGGATTGGGACCTTTGATGAGGAGGGTAACCGATCTAGGAGCCTTAACCTCTTCGATGAACGTAAACTTCTCCTCTCCGAGCGTATGTTCGTACACGAGACCAGCCCAGCCGAGGACGTCAGGCGTCAGGTCATCGACTGAGTTCTGTGCAATGCCGCCGCAAATGAGCTGAAGGCTATGGAAATCATGAACAGTGTAACGGGTTAATCGATGACACCAGCGCTAAAACGATTGTTATTTACCGCTCCATGTTACGGCGTTTGGCACGTCGAAGTGCGAAGATGCCGTTCTTGGCGAGCATGTCGAGACTTAGCGGATCGATACCTTTCTGGTTGATGATGACGAAGTTTTTGCGCTTTTCTTTGCTGTCTACAGCTTGATCGCAGACAAGTTGCTTGAGTTCGATGATCTTTTTTACTTTGGCATCGGTGAACCGGCGTTCTGACTCTACGAGTTTTTCGCGTTGCTCGGAGGAGGAATAGAAAAATCCTGAATTGACTTCACTAGACAGTAGACATATTCAGCGCGTATGTGGAAGGGGGAGCAAGGAAGATTGAGATACACACGTCTTTTCATACTCCAAGCTGACATTGAGGATCATGATGAAAGCGTTTTCAAGGCGTTTGGGCATATCCGGATGGCGAGCACCATGATCTAAGACCAAACCCCGCACGAGCTGGGTATCTGATGCGGTACGGTGTTGCATTTTCATGATCTCCACCATGTGAAGGTCAATAGGATCTTGATATTGGTCTTTAGCATCTATTCAGCGGAATTCAATGAGACTGCGTCGCTGCGTAATGAGAACGTGCCTTTGGCTACAAGGGGAGGCTTTATTGTCAACACTGCATCGACGACATCCGCGGCCAGTTTCCTGGCAAGGGTAGCATTGATCTTGGTCGCTAAAGACGTATTGGCAACGTTTATCAAGGTGGCTCGATCGATGCTAGTAGACTGCTTGAATCTGTCCAAGAACTGTGGGGTAATTCACATTTCATCCAAGTCAAAAGTAGTATGATAATGAATGTGCTTACTGCTAGAGCTTCCTTCTTCGCAAGATCAAACCCCTCGCCGATCACGGTTGGATGTACTCCTTCAGAGATGAATCGATCTGCCTGCTTCAAGAGTTCTCCTACTAGGAGAACAACTGACGTGGTACCGTCCCCGACTTGATCATCCTGGGCTACAGCTGTACGTGCGATCATAGCAGCAGTAGGATTCTGAATCTGCATTTCCGACAATAGCACCTTGCCATCCTTGGTCATTTTGATTTGGCCCGAGCCATCTACGAGCATTTTGAGGGTGCCACGGGGCCCTGTATAGGTTACATGTTTTTTGAGCGCTGTTCATGTCTTCAAGACGCGTCCTGCTCGCCTAGGTTGCTCTTGACTACGTTAGCAAGACCCATCGCCCCATTGGTATTCACCTGCAAAGGATTCAGAACTGGCACGGTATTTGAATCATTATGCGACGCACCTGGAGAGCCGCAGCCCGTCGAACGCTCTCTGCTTTGGGATTGATGAGTTCGATACTGGACGACATGGAAGCTCTAATGATTTTCGCGATCTCGCGTTCAGCACTTGTGTGCACTTAACGAGCGTCTATTATTTAATCTCAGTATTATGTCATGATCATCTAAGCGCTCAAGAGATCGGTGCCAATTTTTCTGGCTTCCTGAGTCCCGGAATTTGAGGCTGGCATGGCTTCGAAGAAGGTGTGCTCTATTTCTTGCTGGCCTTTTACGTGCCTCGTGAATGGGGTAGGTCTGCTGTCGCAGCTTGTGCCGATGCGCTGGTCAGGTGGCGCCCCTAAATTCAGATCGAACCTTAAACCGGGTGTGGGGAAGTGAATCACCGGCTGTCCTCTGCATACTATTCGGGGCGAAGCCACAGTCAAGCTCTTGCTTTCAGACCATCACTCCCAAATGTCGTATAGCAAAATTCGGTCAGCTCAAATCAGTGCGGAGGAGCACTACAAGATCACCAACGCCCGCCTTGAAAAGATTCGTTCTCACCTCTCGCAGGCCCCAAGAAGCAACAAATTGAAGGACAAGGTTTGTGTGATCACGGGTGTTGGTTCATTGAAAGGAATTGGGTGAGCGAATAGTGCGACGTGCTTCTATATTCGTGTTTTGAACCATGGGAATACGCAGGCGCGCTACGGCCATTCTTTATGCCCACGAAGGTAGGATAACAGTGGTCGCGTGTGTTCTTTGCCGCATTGACGCCACTACTTAGGTGCCAAGCACCTATATTTGTTGGACTACGATCCCCAGAACCTCCCCAATCTCAAATCCACCATTGAGAAATCTTACCCCAATGTCAAGGTCAGTAAGATACTCACCCTCGATACCAATATAAACTCAGGATTATCTTTAGGTAACCACAGTTCAGGGTGACGCCGCAGACGAAGTAGTTATTGCTGGCCTCTGCAAGCAGGCCTTGGACGAAGAAGGCAGACTCGACGTGTTCTTCGCAAATGTAGGGTTGCTTCGCGTCCATAATGAACGGCAGATTCTTAAAGTCTCTGCAGGCCGGTTGGGCGTCAAAAGACACCATCCAAGATGCAACCGCAGAAACGTTCAATAGGTCCATGAGGATCAATGCCCTTTCGTAAGCCGAGGGTGATCTTCTCAAATTGTCTCTGGTAACCGTTCACAGCTGCTTCCTCGCCATTAAGCACGCCTCCGCGGCTATGTTAAAGACGAATTCCACTCGGGGCAAGGAAACAAGCGGCGGTAGTATCATCCTCACCGCCTCTGGTATGTCCAGACACCCTATTTCTGACCGTTACCCATCAAATTGACTCTCGGCTCTAGTCGCGGGCATCCGTTCAGGTGCTGGAACTCTGGATTGTGAGCCTATTTCTCACTCAACGAAAGCCAGTCTAGCTCATGCAATTTTTAGACAGTGCTAGCAAGGCTGCGTGAGTGCACTATTGTGGAGCATGTTCTCACTCACTAAAAACTCACATTATAAAAGCGTGAATTCCATGGCTAAGACTGCCCCTTATCAATTACAAAAGACCGACATTCGCGTAAACTCTATCTGCCCTGGCATCATCGAGACTGGGATGACTGCTGCCACCTTCGACTACGCCCACTCCCGTGGCACTAGTGGCAAGATTGGACAATTAAACCCTCTCGGTCGGTACGGTGTTCCAGAAGGTGTGTCGTTATGTCGTTATGTGGGGGACCCTTGAAGTCGATCGACTTGCATTATCAGAAATCGCGAAAGCCGCTCTCTTCTTGGCGTCAGGTATGTCTACATTCCTTTCTCTTACCATAGCAAATAAGTCATTGACACACGCACCCCTCGATGCAGATGACTCGAGCTACGTCAATGGACAAAATATTGTTGTTGATGGTGGGCTTTCGTCATCACACCCTGTTGTCCCTGGCAGATGGGCGTAGAAAGTTGTTAGCCGAGATGTACACCTCCCAGTTCTTCTGTTTCCCTATTCAAATCGGTGAGAGTACACAAAGTACTGTATATGGCGCAGTCGTTACCTTATCCGGAAGTAAGAACGATTCCATCATCTACTCGAGATAAATACATGGCATCGGCTAAGGACCTTGGTAGTATTCAAGAAGTAGCTCACACAACAGTACTCACGCGGGGTAGAAAGAAGTGGGTCATTAAAGGGACCCTAGCTCGCGCCACCGCTACATCGTAGTCTGAAATCTTCCATTCCCATGGATGTACTTTTGCCGTCGAGCCAATTTCAGCACCGGCGCAAGTACAGTCTGGGTAGCAAGATTTCAGACTAGAAGATAGTTGGGCGCCGGCAACGGGTTTGCGAAGGGGTTCTCGACAGAAGCGATGGGGTAAGCGAGGCATGCAAATATTTTTAAGTAACCTCACGTTACTTTGAACACCTTGCGGGGGATGGAGGTTTTGGATATGGGTTTCGGTGGGTTTTTATTCTGTTTTCGGGGCTGCGCTAAAAACATGTGCCTTCAAACAGGTTGTGTAGGTGCCCGTCTATCACGATAATTTGCAAAAGCTCGGAGTAGCAAAGGTCAATCCTGCGACCAGACACTCCACAAGAAAAGCAAGGCCCTGATGAATCTCAACTGTTAAACGACCCTATCAACCACGCATCATTGCTATACTAGATCAAACTCGATCCACAATGTGGGTGGCCGTAACAAAAGGGCCTTCGGTAAGATTGAGTATTTGGATAGACCGGATCAACTTAGTACATGATGCGTCATGCATTCATGGACGGTTAGCTCCGTGCCGTTCATCGACATCGATTTAGTGGCCGCAACCCGGGTTATAAGATTGCCAGCGGACGATGCGGGTAGGAAACTGTAGAAACATCGGTACGAAAAAATATCTACCTTCATCGATGGACCAGCGTTCGTCTATCAAACTACAGCCCGTACATTGGGCGTAGATATCAAAAGCGGATGCTATAGGCTGGGTTATAGGCTGGGTTTCGAGCTGAGGAACCTCATGGAATACGAAACTTGCAACCAACGCCCTCGAACAAAGTCCGCTTCCACATGGTGACTGCCATGGTCTGTGGGTCGTACGTGAAGCAATAGGAAACACCAGTTTCTAGCATGGCAATGAAGCACGATATGGCAGAAGCCAAGGTTCCGGTTCTCGTCGTGCATTGTCATCGTGTCGGGACTCGGTATAGACCGGGAAGCAATTGTAAATTGTTGTCCCACAATGTGGTGAGTGAACTGTCAAATTAATGATGGCACATCAGGCTAGGAGCCAGCTACCCACAACGTTGCGCACAAGGTGAGGGTGCATTACTGACGTTGAACGCCACCGTACTCTTGTCTGCAGGTGACCGAGGCAGACGAGACGTTCGATTGGTTTATATAATGCGGAGGGTCATCTCTGTGGGTGCTAGAGAACCTCCATAGGAAAAGCTGGGAGCTATCACGGCAAGTGATTTATGGCGCAGGGCAAGGCAGACTGAGCTGGAGAGCTGAAGAGCTGGAGAGTGTAAAGATCGGTAGGCGTGGATCGCTCCGAGTCGGAGGGTGAGGTAAGCAGGAGTTCGTGCTATGTATATATGAAGGCCGAGGGTGCCATAACTTTAGCACATCAACGGATCACCCGTGTATAAGGAGAGGGCCAAACGGCGAGCACACTGCTTGGCCCATCCTGCAAAGGGTATGAAGTTCATCATGAATATGTTCGCTTCCTTCAATAGACACCTCACATAGACCATAATGGATGCTTAACAAATCACGGATATTGTAGTGTTTCGATGGGTACAAAATCGGCCTTCGTGTGTACAAACGGGTGCGTGTAACCGTACCGTGCGTCGTCATCAAGCTAAGACACTAAGTATGTACTTTTGGGGACATGTATGTTCCAGGAGTTAATTGATCTCCAAGAGTTTACATTCTGTTCCAAAATCCGGTTACTTCAGTGGTAAAGGAAGAAAGAGAAAGGCGCACCGAAAGTGAGCCTAGAGTTGGGGGGTATAGGACCCGAGGGCTTCTTTCCGTATCCTAGTTGAGGAGGGACAACGATGACTCTCTCGCCGCCAGCTTGCATGCCGACTAGGCCTTGGTCCCAACCTATAGACATGTTAGTTCCTGAGAGTCTGGGCTGTTCGCCGGTTCACATGCCTTTGATCACCTCCCCGGCACCTAGCCTGAAGGTGAACTACGAAGGAAGGGTTAGAGAACAAAGTCACCGTGAAGTGGTCTGTGAAACGTACAGGCTTCCCCTTGGTATTCGAGTCGAAGACCTTCCCGTTGTCGAGCTTGCCGATGTATCGCATCTTTAACTTATTACCGGCCTTCGACATGGGTCCTGTTCCAATTTTGGCGTCTACTATCTTGAGTCCCCCAGGAAGCTCGACACTCTTAGCCCCCTTGTCTTTCTCCTTCTTTTCCTTCTTCTTCTTCTCCTTGACCTCCGGCTTTGTCTCACTGTCCCCGCTCTTCTCGCTCTCCTTTGTATCCGTCCCAGAAGGAATGGCTGTGCCATTCTCGGCCTTCATCTTTTTGTTCTTTTTCTTCTCGGCCTTGGAGGGTTTGGGCGCATCGGTGTCCATGGCGTCAGATTCACGGGGGCGCTTAGCCGGTTTGGCCTCTGCTTTCTCCTCATCGCCGACATCTTCGAACCTACTACGACAGGCCGTCAGAATGTTCGGGCAGCGAGTACAGCTTAGACCACACACCTGCCATCGCTATCAACCTCAGCGGGGTCGATTTCCACGTCGGAGCTAACTTCCCTCAGATCAAAATCATCTTCAGACTCCATGTCAGACATTTCAGACATGTCCATGTCCGGGCCAGTCTGGTCTGTGGGGTATAAATAATGAGGAAAGACTTATTAATCTACAATGGGTATTCTCTTACCCACGTAGTATCCGGTAAGATAAATGGTGCTAAGAGTCATGAGCTAGATTAGCGCGACAGACTTGGGTGTTCTGAGATCTAAACCTACTTTTTACCAACAGCTTCAAGAACATAATCCTCGTCTTTGAACAGGGTGATATCGACTGTGCTTTGCTCAATCTGTACACGGTGAGAGTTTACACCATAATTATATACTGCAAAGATGATGCGAACCTTGCCAGGCGTAAGAGACGTGATCACGGTGGAAACGAGGCTGACAGTTGGTTCCTTTTCTTCGTCCTCCTCGTCTTCATCATCAGATCCATCATCAGGGATGTTGGCATAGGAGAGCTTAATAGTCGTTCTGCCTTTTTCGTCGGCGAGTTTTTCACCAAGAGCCACATTTGTTATTTTAAGGTCTGCGGGTGGGGAAACGACCTCAGGCTCTTGACCCGGCGCGACAGCAAGACTCCTAGAAAGACATCAGAAGAGTTCCACTGCAGAAACGCGTCGAGAAGTACCATAAACCAACTGGGATGCTCATCGTTAATCTGGCACAAAGATGCTGCTCGAGTTGAAAGAGTCGGACGCGAGAAAAACTGTCTGATCGCTCTGAGATCACGTGGTCGATTCAAACTCCGCCGGATATGATAGCTGCAGCAGCGCGTTGCTCGCCAACTTCAATACCATGGTGAGCTTTCTTCTGAACTACCACCAACATACGTGCTCATGCGCGCACCAAGTCTAATGTACTCAGGCCGTATCTTGCTGCAGTGCGCTCGACGCTGACAGCTGCCCTTACCTTGGAGAACTTCTCGTCTCAGGTAAATGCACTTCGTTTACCGATGAGATGAAGTGATCAGAGGGAGTTCTTTACAGATAGTTGAACGCCACAACAAACCGGAGGTCGAGGCCGGGTGAGTAGCCCACTATCACACTGCAACACTGTGTCTTGATGTTATATCAGTGGGTCCAAGGAAGTGCTCCTCAACCCTCTCATTATATCGCGAAATGAAAACGAGCGAGTCTTAATCGAACCGTCGATCAATTCCATTCGGCTTAGCATCAAGATTAAGCAGGCTGACGAGATTGAACGGATCCTGTGCCACAAGTTCACTCGTTTCATGATGCAGCGGGCAGAGAACTTCATTGTGTTGCGGCGTAAGCCAGTTCAGGTGCGTGACATACCTCCGGGATATATGTATACACGCTTTGAGCACGTCTGAAGGGTTACGACATTTCCTTCTTAATCACCAACACCCACACGGAGACTATGCTGAAGCACAAGGTTGTGGATTTCATCATACAGTGGGTCTGCCTCACATTTCGTTTCCGCAACCGATCGATGATCTGCTCCATTAGATTCATGGAAGAAGTAGATAAGGAAATAAGCGAAATGAAGCTGTCTCTCAACGCCCGTGCCCGCATAGTGGCCGAATCCTACTTGACTGCGGTCCGCACTAGAACTTGTCTGTGGATACGGCAGCTAACATCCTTTTACAGTTCAATTCATAGCTGTGATTTTTCGTTCGGACAATTGGAAGTTGGCTGTGCTCTTTCCCTATTTCTGGAGTTCCATGCTGAGCGGTTGCGAGATGCAAGAGCAATGAATTGGGGAGCAAAACGAGGCTGGTCGAAAGCTTCTAAGGTGGTGTCCATTTAGGCCGTAGTTTCTCCGCCACCCTTTTCCATTGTCATCTTCGCCTCTAATTTTGACTTGATCACGTCTCTCCACTCGTCCTCTAATATGCCATACACAATTGTGTCTACATATTTCCCCGGAGCCGTCGACCAGGCGTCTCTCATACGGCCATCCACAGTTGCACCAGCTACTTCCTCGAACCACTTTCTCATGGGTTGGTTCGCAGCACTGGTTTGCGCAGTAACGCGATGCATCCCCCTCTCCGCAAAGGCAAAATTCAGCGCTGTATACAGCGCTTCCGTTGCTATTCCTTGCCCGTGTACTTGCGGTGAAATCAAGATTCCCACTTCGCATGATCGATGCGCGTCACTGATCTTAAAGATCCCCGTCATCCCAACGAACTTGGGTGAGTCGTCTTCGAAGAGGTGTATGTAGAAGTCGCATGTTTGTTTGTCCTGAGAGCGGGCTTCCCGTAGCTGACGAGCGTCTTCGATTGTGCATATGTCTGGGATAACTCCGGCAAGGTAGCGAAGAACGGCGGGATCTGATCGGAGGATTGATACGGCGAGATCGTCTTCGACTTGCGGGGTCGCTAGCATGAGCCGACCGGTGGGGGACATAAGCTTCATATACTTGAGATCGTTCATTGACCAAGATGTGCGTTAGGAAGCGTTGACAAAAAATCAGAAGGTAGACCGTATATGTATCTGATACTACGTAATCTGACTCGTAGAGACGAATGGAATTAGCCGATAAGTAAACGGAATATGAAAATCCAGTGTAAGTATATGGATTGTCGCTAGCAAGGGACCAGTAATTAGGATTGACTTTGACTCAAGGCGAACGCCTCTTGCTGTCGGACCCCGAAAAGTTCAACGAGATCTGAAGGATGGATATTTAACGCTTTAGCGCTCAGGGAGGGAAGGACCAACAGACCTTGAAGCCTAGCTTCCTTCTTCTGGCGCTGAGTTTCTTTCGTTTTGGTCCCAGAGAAAGCCTGTCAGGTGATAGTTTAGTATTCGGTACAACAAAGGTACCCCGCATGTTTACCTCCTTGATGAGTTTCTTTTTGCGCTCTTGGATTTCCAGAACCTAGATCGAACTTGAAAAGTTGCTTTGTTTTGTTAGAACGTCGAAGCGACAAACTTTTGATTCCACAGTATTCTCAGCGATGAGTTGATAAACGTGGACATTCTTCTTTTGCCCAATCCTAGGGGAAACAGTGTGAGATACGTCGATGGCTTGTAAAACTCGGTCAACTGACCTGTTGCATCTATCAATGGCTTGGCTCTCTATTCCTTCCTGGATGGGGGTTCAGAATACGGTCGACAGAGATGTAGGTGAACAACACGGACCTGCCACCATCTAAATAGGGCGAGGATAGATGAGATGCGCATGACATTATTATGAGACAAAATACGTACGGATCCATGCTAGAGGAAGCAAGGCGAGTCAATAGGGCACTATGAACGATGAGTTCAGACTCACAGATAAACATTATTGGCGACTGTGAAGTAGGTCTGTAATTAGTAGAAAGATAATAGTTTGTGGGGTTGGAGCAGACCTGTTAAATTCAAACCAAGGGCCCCCTGTACGAAAAAGTCAGCGAATATGTGGTGGTTGAAAATAGACAAGCTTACAGCCTTCAAAGAGATAAGCATAACCTTGGGATTGACTCCTCCGAACACCCGTGTCGACGATGTCTTCCTCTGCTTTGCTTTACCTTTGCCCTTCTTTTTGTTGGTGAAAGCGGTATCGTCGTCAGACTCTACGAAATCATCGTCATCGTCACCGCCTGGAACAAAATCATCGTCGGCGACTGCCACGCCAACGTCGGCATCGTCGTTTATAGTCTTTTGCGAAGCTCTGGGGCGCCTCCTGGTGGACGACACTTGGGTGGACGACGCTTGTTCAGGCTCCGCTCCCTCTTCAAGGGGTACCGAAAACCGAGCGATAGTTTCCTCGCGCTTCTGAGCAGACATCTTCCCGTCGAACCTAACGTACGAAATGCTGACAATAATTCGTTAGAACAGTAACACGCGAGAATGCACATTGACCAGATATTTACTCGTTTTCTTCGAACGCCTCCGCAATCTAAAGGCAGAGATGTCAGGGCGCGGTGCCGATAGCAAGGCTGTTTATGATGAAACTCACCTTATCCAAGAACGAAGTAAACTGGGAGAAAACAATTGACTTCTCTCCTGCCGGCGTAAGAGTAAGAAGATGAACTAATTGTTCGATCTTCGCAGAGCGACCCTCCGACATGACACTTCCTTCTTCCACTGAGTCGAGAGCGTCTGTGGGTGGGAGAGGAGCTACGAGATCATTCTGGCGCAAAAGGCGGCGATCCTAGGATAGAGGTTAGGAATCTGGTAACCCAGAGAGAGAGCGCGCGCTCACCATTGGACATTTGGGATCTCTGGAAATAACTTCGGTGATACTAGAACAGCTTGTTGATCAACAACTGGTCTAATAAGCCTCGCAGGAAACATACCAAGCCAGGCAGAAGCAATGTGCACAGGGTGTGATCCGAGGTTCTGATAGGACATCAAAACACACGGCACACTCTTCATTGTCTTCAATTGCCTGAGCTAGCACCGATTGCAAGCGCACGCGAAGTTCAGGAGTGAGTTCGATGGAAGGCTTGTCCTCGTCTTCGAGGTCACTTCGTCTCAGTTCCCCGAGGAAGCTGCGAGGGATCAGATTGGGATGAAGAGCAAGCTGTCGTAAACGGGTCAAGAGCCCCAAGACGTGCGACTGTGCCTGCACGTGGAGTCAGACTGGTGTTTGGGTGATCAATATCAAAGAACCCACAAAGCTGGTAGTGGTGGAATTCATGAGCTTTTGAACACGGTCGGCGACACGTCGCTCAGCTTCATCGTACAAAGCCTTCATCGAGATCAGTCATAGCTCGATTGAGAACGCCTGAAAGACACTCACTCTAGCTTCGTCGGTCAACTTTACTTGAACAACGAGCATCTCCACCGGTGGGAGAGGAACAAGATAGTTCCCATTCTTGTCTTGCATCTGTAAAGGTGTGTTAATAACGTTGTGTTCAGATCGCGAAATACTTACTTCTTTGGTTCGTCTGATACACATTTGTGACATAAGAGACTTCTCTATAGTCAGAAACTTGGTACAATACACTACATTAGTGACTCACTCTAAGAAGCTCGGAGCCGGATGGGAGGCCATTTTTCAAAGGCCTAAGGAGGAGGCGTTTGAAAAAGTCTTCGTCATCCAATGGCTGGCACACTCTAAGGAAGGTAAGCATCGAACCCAGATCCTGCAAATGCCATCGTATTTAACATGTGCGCTACAACTTGACGAGAGTAAATATACCTTCGGAGAATTGATCTATAGCAGAGAGAAGACAGTAAATTAACCCCAGAGATCAGACATGCAGATAGGCCTACAATGGGTGTCCCAGATAGAACCCAGCGTCTCTCAGCATTGAGCGCACAAGCGGCTCTAGCCATCTTCGTTTTTGGGTTTCTTATGTTATGCCCTTCATCTAAAATGACCCTCTGCCATGGTTTGAGTACCACTTGTTAGAATGTGGCAAGAACAACAAACCTTCCATTTTACGTCGAAAATACTTCTGTCTTTCTTCTGCTTCTTCTTGCTGGGCCCATCACCGGCCGGCAAATCGTGCTCGCCAGTGAGGACTTGATATGTTGTGATGACTATGTCATAGCCAGAAAGGTCCTTAGCGCTCAAGGATCGACCAGCGCCGTAGTACACTGCAGTCGTCAAGATCCCTAAAACAGACTTTCAGAGCCAAGAATGCAGACAAGAATTACTCAGCGTACCGGGAACAACATGATCTTTGATTTGTTTCTCCCAATTGGACATGATGGAAAGAGGCACAACTGAACCCGGTTAGTCTCGGAGAAAATGATTTACGTCCGACATACCGATCAAAGTGCTCTTGGAGAAGTTTGTCAGTTTATCTTTTCTAGTCGCAACGATAAGCGCAAGCATGGTCAGTGTTTTGCCCTAAGAAAAACGGTCAATGTGTGGTGATGTACAGAACGTGAAACACTTTTACTAAGCCCTTGCGTACGAAAACATTTAGCAAGAACGGGGAGAAGTACACTGGCCCAGCTCACCATGGAATCAGCACAGAGACCGCCTCTTCCTAAGGCCGGCGGCGAGTCAAGCGCTCTGGGTGTGTGCGCCGCAACTATGTGTCAGAAGGATCCAGCGATTAGTAGCAGACAGTGTAAGAGGAAGCGCGAATACTAACGGTTGTAGTAAATGGATTTCTAGACAAAGAAATATGTTAGTGTCTGGCCGAGCACGACGTGCTCATCCTCACCTTGTTATCAATCTTGCGAAGTTGCCACATCTGAACTGGTTTATCGGTTTCCTTCTTTGGCAGAATCGGAGTTTCGTGCTGAAGGCACCACAGAAGACCCTGGCTCTGAGAAAAGGATTAATACAAGTGTGGAGTAGTCTTTGCAAATGGCGCACTTGATGCTTCAATAGGTTTACATTTAACTCTCCAGACTCGATACTTGGAGGATCGGGGTAGAGGGGGAGTTCTAGGATATCTTCGACCGAGCAGACTACGTCGAGAACTGCAGAACGTCTCTTGTCATCATCTACCTTTTCTATACCCTGCAAGAGTTGGGCCAACTCGGCAGACTTTTGGGCCTCCGTGTTTTTTGCCACCTGTGCCGCCTGTTTTGCGGGGGGCGGCACGTTCGAAGGGCCCAAGCTGGGTGGAGGAGGCCTCGTGCGCGAAGGGAAGCCTCTTTGTCCTGGAGTCGCCCAGATCAGCATCGGCTCGAGTAAGTCTCGTTTATCCGCAGCAGCATAGATTTTGAGGGTGCTGCACGAGTATAAATACACATTTGTAAAATTCTCCAAAAAAGCCGCACTTACACAGGTAAATTCCAAGCCTTGCCTTGCACTATTGTTGCATATAAGACCAGAGAAATATTCGAAAGATGATCTACTCACAATTTCCCTCGCGGATAATTACCTCTGGGGTCACCAAAGCTCTGTCCATTAAAGGAGCGAGCTTCGCTGCGACCTGGCGAGGTAGGTGTCCAACTTGCTGCCCTGCCATGTTCTTCACTTGAATGGCATTGCTGTGTTCCTTCCATTAGAGAGGTATAGAGGAACGACGCACAATGTACGTACCGATCATATTTATTCTCAGGTTCCCGTCTCAGGGCAGCCTCTTCACCGGAGCCCACAAGGCCTATTCAAAGTTCACAGCCGTAAGGAGTTGAAGCATCATCAGGTACTTACCCGTATAATACCTTCGCGCATCATTTGATATCAATAACTTGTTGTAGATGAAGGGAGGATGCTCACTGTATACCCACGACGTTCGTCATCATGGTACAATATAAGTCTTCGCGAACATCTTCAACGGGCTCCTCTGCCTCTTCGACGTCTTGAGTCAAGGTAAGCTGATTCGAGCTGGAGGCTTGGGCATTAGACGATACTTCCTCTAGCCGCGCCTTTCGTTTCCTTTGTGTAAGATCAATGACGGCGGGGGCCTTGGATGCCTTAGCAGGTGTGCGGGAAACGTTCGATGGCTCTACCCGGCGCAGTGCGATAGCACGCTGAACCTTCTGTTGATCGACAGAGCTGAAAGTCGCAGTCAATTGACATAAATATCTGGACCCGAGGCAGTCATACCTTAAGCTGCTGAGCCCATGGAAATTTCCCAGTGGAATAGCAGCCAATGTTCCTAAAATCGCTGTCGTGACACATCCCCTAAGCGTGGTACGCGTGATGAGCACTGGGTGTAGCGAGTGTCCAGCAAAAAATGCCTCACCAATGCCTCCACTGAACCGTATCGCCGTATTCATTACTGATTGTCTGCCCATAACGCAGGCTTCCCAGTTCAATATTGGACCCCTAGGATGCCCATGCCATCAGGGACGTGAGAAGAGAAGAGAAGATAGACCAATCACATTGCACGTTCCGTGACATTTGGCTCTGGAAGTCTTGCTGTACTCTATGTGATGGGAAGTCACTGACATTTGGGCGCGTCGAATGCCGAGAACGCGTCGAGATTGCGGTCGTGAGTCAAACGCGTCCGTCACACCTGTGATACGTGACAGGGAGAAATATTGCGTGAAGCAAACAACACTAAATAACGCGTCTATCTTGCTCCTATCCACATCGCGAGAAGATACAGGGAGCCTCAGGATCTTCGCTAGACTCTTCACGATGCCAGAAGACATCAACCAAGGAATGGCTGACTTGGCCTTCGACCCCGACCAGAATCCAGAGGAGAAGCGCGCAGTACGACGGCAGTACAGAAGTTTGGCACGGGATCTGGAAGGTGGAAAGCGCATTCTCCGGACCATCCATATCAAAGCTGACGTTACGATATAGACAAGCGAGACGATAACCAATGCACCCCAGATCATTTGATATCCAAAGTCCAGGATTCAGACGGACTCTTTATGATTGGTAGGTTCCAATTTCATGCAATATGCACTGTTCGAGACCATTGACCTCAGAACGTAGTCAAGGGACCCCAAGAGGCGACCCTCGACTCTGCATTTCTTTTAATGGCATCCAATATTGGAGCGCAGAAAGCCCGTGCCATGAAGTCGGGGACAGGCGCTTTCGATGTGGATGAATTCATCACGAAACTACTTTCGTTTATGGGTGGCGCTCAACAAATGGAAGACCAACTACCCGAAGATTCGGACGATGAGCAGGTAGATGGCGCTGATGCCCCTCTCAACTGGGAGAAGATTGGGCGCAAGGCCCTTGCCCAAAGTCGAAGGGTTCCTGTGATGGATTTCATGTAGGCTGAAGACAGTCACTAGGCTTGCCGTTTCCTAATGTAGCACAGGCTCGGACCATTGACGATTGAACAGAAGAAACGGAATGTTGTCAAACGCGCCAAACTAGAGAAGAATAAAGAAGATCTGAAGCGACCTCAAGAGCTCAAGGAGGAGGACATATCCCGTTCACCAAACGAGACGACTAAAAACGTTGCAATTGTAAGCATTCTTTGTTCTCAACATAAATATATACTCACATCCCCTCTTCAGCTACAAAAGCTCCTCAATGACAACCCGGACCCAATCAATCTATTCAAATTCATTATCAATCCGAATGACTTTGCTCAATCAGTGGAAAACATCTTCTATTTATCGTTTTTGATACGAGACGGCCATGTTGCATTCGAAATCCAGGATGGTGAACCCATAATATGTAGGTATTGTGCGTATCACCACTCTTCATGGACTCACGTTCTACTAGATCCGTGCGAACCGCCCACGGATGAAGACAGGATGGGCGGTGGTTTAAGAAAGCGGCAACTTGTCACGCAATTTGATATGGCGACCTGGAGGGTCGGTCTCCCACTTCCCGTTGATGATACCGATATGTTTCCGACTCATCACATCCACAGCGTGCCATCGAAGTATTCAATATTACCGAGACGAAGATACCCCAACGTCCGCCAGCGCAGACGAGGTTGGGCGACAAATGGTACGGTTGAATGACACCGCTGGCCTTCGAAACTTGTGCAATCATACCAGTAAATTTTATGAATCTTCTGTGGGCGACAATAATGCCAATAATGACAATGGGTCGTCAATTCGTGCCTCTATCTTATACCGCTCCTCAATAGTCAACTACTCAATGCTTACCGTACCCACCTTTTTTTCGTACATATATCGTTTGTCTAAAGTGCATCCGATGTGATCCACCGATATCTTGCGTTGGCAGTCCGTACAGACTGCAACATAGACCAAATTAGTCAAACCATTCAGCTCAGTTCAAGACCTCTAACAGGAGCGCCGTCACTACTATTGTTACAGCAATCAATACGCCTAACACGCCTAACACGAAGTTAGGGGGCTGAACGGAAACTTGAGTTTCCCCGCCGAATTGTATATGCCATATCCGGGTTCCTGATTGTCGCTGTAGATGTGAGCGAACCATCCGACACCTCCGCCAACTACGGCTTTGAGATCTTTGCAATGCTGATCGAGTAGTGTATAGTAATCCTTTAAAACTGATGAGCATGGTTGTGATCAGTACAGACATACATGGCTTACTTGCTCGTTTGCTACATTTGCTACAGCGTCAGGGCTATTGGGCTGGACACCTTCAGATGTCACGGAAGGCCACCCATTCTGATAAACGCCCAGTTGAACATAAATCGAAAAATCAGAGAGAAGACCAACCTCATCGAAATACATTTTCTTGCCCTTACCATGGTCAATGAACCACTGAAGATCGGTCTGGACTAGGGGCCAGGCATTCTTAGCTAAAAAAAATGAAGTCAGCCTTATTTCATAGTAAATGACTGCTAGATAGATTGCTTACCTGTGGACGCTTTTTGCGAGAAGAAAGGTAGCATGTGTATATTGATAGAGTCAGTTGCGTCAAGGACGTCCTGTGCACCCCCTCTCTCTTGGTATCCGAAGGCGAGCTCGCTAACAGTAACGGGTATTTGAAGACTTGATAGGTTTGCCTTTGCTAGCCGAACTTGGTTTGCAAGTTCAGCGTGAGGTAGGACGTTGTCAAACAGAGGCTCGGAGCCAAACTGCAGCACTCGAGTGACAAATTTTGCTTTGGGGTTGGCATGAAGAGCGGCGAGGAGGGTATCTCGACGCCCTATCCAGAGATCGTCCCCGTCAAAGCCAAACTAGATGGGATGAACCCTTTCAATGATGAAACCACGGCATTAGTTTCTAACGCACCCAAATCAGGGCATGAACACCCATACCACTCGCCCAAGCAGCGTCAACGATATCGTTGCTGGGACGAAAATTAGCGAAATATCTCCGTAAACAGGTGCAACCCACTAAAAGCCTTTCCGGTCACAGAACCCGTATAAGCGAACGTAACGAGACTTGAATTGATTTCTGATGTCAAGGAACTCTTTCTTCAGTTGAGCTGGGCTCTGGCCTAAATGCCGTTCATATTAGGTGACGGTCATCCACGAAGAGCGAATCTAGTTTCGCACACGCAGTGACCTCGTAGCTAAAGCCAAGGAATGCGTACTCTTTGGTAGGATTGCACCACCAATTTGTCAGGCTACTCGGGATGCTGGCAGGCATCTTGAACCCCAAAGCTGGGAAACAGTTGGGTGGATCCATGAATGCCGAGAGTTCCGTCTTGTCACTTGCATCCTTTGGAGGCGGTCGTGCCAAACCAAACATGAATTGCAAGTGCAACAATAAGTGGAGAAACAGGATCATCGAAAGGGGGGGATTGAGATTGACGGTCATCGGTTCTGTTATGGCTTTTAAGCAAAACGGGGACCTCGATGCGAGCCATAAAACGATACAACTCTTCTCACTCACGTAGCTACAGCATATCAGATTGCGCTACGAGGAGAAGCAACATCTTGATGCCACCAGCACATGGATTGCTCGGAACAAGATAGTTATTGATGTGCCATAAGAAGGTACAACCGCGAAGTTGGGGTCAGACTGCACCTTGCCCACAACGAAGTAGTATAACCAAGGCGGCCTAAGATAGAAGTCAGTGTTCGATGTAGATAGCACGGGAAGATCAAATTGCTTCACGAACGAAACGAGAGAAGACGAAGTAAGGCCGAGAACTCAGCGAACAAGCGCAACAGGGGCATTCTTGAGCTAGACGAAAGCTTGAAGTCAACTTGAAGTGACCAGTTCCATCCTATTCCTGATTCGAGTTGCTGATCTTCGCTAGGAGGCCACTCCAATATCGGCTACAGCTTGTATAGACTGCCATCCGCGTGAATCTTAAATGCTGGCAGCAGATGATCGGTGACGATATCGTGACTTCGCAAGAGAATAACATACCTCGCGGGTTTATTGCGCTGAACGCGTTCCTAAGCCACTGACAATTAGATATTCCAATTATTGATGGAAGGAGAGAGAGAATAAGCATAATACACCCCGCGGATCGAAGTTGCTTACCGATTCCTTTTCACCATACTAAATGAACCACTAGAAGTCCACCTACACCATTCATGCGCGCACCTGTTTCAGGGCCCGTTTAGCGAATTGTAGAGAAGTAGATAACTTGTAGATACCAACTGAGAGAAGAGTGGAGAATCGGACGCGTCGAGCACGCATCCTGTACTTTGTTCTTGGTGTAAACGCCGGAAATATTGGCGTTGAAATTAGTTGGGTGAACTTAATCAAGTGAAGCAAAATTGTTCGCTACCCAGCACAAACATTATGCCCCTTGCCCTCAGGGGGAGGAGCTATAGCAAACCCATACGCACAGAGGTAAACGGGACTGCATCGACTGGTTATCGCTGGATTCAATAATATAAAACTTACTTGAGATCGCAATTGTGACCATCCATGGGATCAAAGATGATGATGCACGTGGCTAAATTTAGAGGATAAAATAAATCAACATTATTACGGTAGATCCGATACATCAACGCCAAGCGGCAGCATATCGTGATCCTTCAACGCTTTGGGATCGAATACATTCTTCGAGAGCTACGTAGAAGGAATTAGAAGCTTGCTGCAATGGAGAGAACCTCAGTACTCACGTCTTCAATCGCATTATCGTACGGCACGATATTCATGTGGTCTGGCACGTCGTCTTCGTTCTAATTATATAATTATATGACAAGTTACCTTGTGAATCTAGACAAAGAGAATGCGACGTGGCAGCTTACCAGCCAGCTTTCTTCTACGCCTCTCAAACTCAGGAGGAGATCACAAGGGAATTGAGAGGGTAGAATCAGCGCATGGACAGGTGGGACGAATGGTCTTCCCTTGGCACATAGCGCCGAAAGATCCTAAAGAAGCATTCAGCACTTGGTCCTCATCTATCCAAACATGGCGTTAGAAACTCACATTAGCCGTGGATACGGCCAAGCGAATATCCCTTCGCCTTCCTCGAGCTTTTCTACCCACCAAGACAAAAAATTCCCATATGCAGTCAAGTAAGAGGATGGTCTCTTGAGGCGACTTTTCCTCCAGAATAGACAAGACTGGCCGGAACTGGATGGTTGTTAGTAGCGCCCCAGCCACCAATAGTTGTGCTTACCAACTGGTCGCCGCGCGTGTCTACACTCCAGATGCGTGGATTTGTGAACTCAGATTCACCCCGCCATCGCCAATAATCCGCCCTGGCGTACTCATCGCTTCCAAGGATCAGCCAAAACATCTCGTCATCGTCGTTTTCGCCCTCGACAAGCCCGTGAATGTTGTCGGGATCTGATGAGAGTCGGTGGGCGTAGTCCAAGGCTGCTTGACGTTCCTTTGGTGGAGAGCCCCGACCATGCCATACATACAACGTATCTAAAATAGATAAGCAATAACTGAATCCGGAACACAGGCTTTTGACGTTCTGGTAGGATCAATCAGTGAACTATTAGCGTATACGAGGTATCATTTCGACAAACCAAGTCTAGTTCATCGATAAATATAACACCGTCTGATAGGCGAACAAGATGCATGCAAGTATTCTCTGCGGACCAATGCGCCCGAGTTCCCTGATGGTTTGCATGAAGACCTTAACACGGTGACAATGGCGCATATGCACATACTTGTCTTATGATCATTTGCCCGCCAAGAATATGCACAAGTTCTGATGGTTCCCTGTATTGATGAACGGGGTTCTTCAAGAATATTGAGACCAAGCGCAGCGAAGCCGGCCGAAGTGACTCACCAAGGCTGTACCATATCGGCGCGCAAAGTCGTGGAGTTTGTTCTCTTCTTTGTCGCCCAGTTGACTACGCTTCCCTTGCCAACCCCATACAGTACTTGAAACAAGTCCTGTGGATTTGACCTTGAAACGGTGGATAACAGCGAGCACCTCCGAATCATAGAAGATGGAAGGATCCTCCGTTATGATTGTAGATGTGTTTCCAGATATAGCGATAACATCTACCGAAATCGTCTGAAAGTCGGTAGGTAGAGTAGCCTGCGACGTTCTATTGGCAAGGGCAGCAAGATCAACCGGGGGTAAAGGATCATCATTGGGTTCTGCAAACACAATTAATGCCATCGTTTGATGAACATGGAACAAATTTCTACCTGAGTGGATTTCAACGACGCCGAGTAATTCTTTGGTCTCATCCCCGGTGTTCGAGGTTGCTGATGTCGCTGATTTCTTATAACCATCTTTGTCGTGTCTTATCAATGAGCCGGCAGGCGTCGGAGTAGGCGTCGTCTCTTCGGGAAGAGGAGGTAAAGTGATCGCCGAATATCTCTCGTAACTAGACTTGCGTTTCTCCGCTTGCATGGGCGGTAAGATTCTTGGAATCAACGGTGGTTTCGGCGAGCTTGGTACCGGGGGAGGTGGTTCTACAGTTTTGGCCTCGGCAGGGCTGAGGGACTGCGGTGGATGGGTGTGCTCGTTGAAAGCTTGGGCAACATCCATGACGGTTGCACGGTTGCCAGTGCTGGGTATACGGACATGTTTGGAAAAGGCAGAAGGTGTCCTTTCTTCCTGCGAAGTAGTCGTTGATTCCGGTGATGATTTCAATGGTTCCTGTCGTTGACGGTCCTGGTGCGTCGGGGGTATAATCTGGGTAGGCGCCTCAGGGAGAATGGGGCGCGGGGAGGTGGGCGGAATGGATAAACTCCTCCCAGTGGAAGCGAGGCCAGGCAGTGCTCTTGCACCGACCATTCCCTTGGGCTCTGAGGAAACATACTGTTGTGGTGAAGGAACACGCCGGGGGCCGCCTTCCGGCGGTCCCGCGACAAGTAAGTCGGATAATGTGGAAACTGCAGCCTCACGAGTCTGGGCCTCGACCTGCTTGGTTGGAGCCGAAGATGAAGGGGGACTGGAAGTAAGAGGAGGGCCGGATTTGTGGGTCGACTCAGAAATGACCTTGGGTCCCTGGGTACCTTTGCTTTTCCTAGGAAGTTTGGCACGATCCCGCGTGGGCTGTATGAGTCAAAAGCAAAAAGATGAATGAATGATTTACGGAGATGATGACATGAATGCGTAGAATGCGTATGAAGTATAGTAGAGCAAAGCAAGACACACAGTGAGTTATTCCTCGTTTTGACCATCACTAAGTAAAAAACGCACATGAGCTAAGGGCTTTCCTGACGGTGCAGGAAGTGACGAACGCCCCTTCGCCGGCGTGGGGCTGCCAGAGCCCCCGAGGCTGCGGCGAACACCTAATTCATCTACCGCCGCTGTAGGGGAATCCTCCTTATAAACCACCATTGTCGTCGCAGAGCCTAGACCAGGGATGTTAACGGGCGGCATACTTTCGATAGGTCGTGGAGATGGAGACTCGGTTCCTCGATGAATCAACGATTGTAGCGATGGTGCGTTCCGTAGGACCTTTGGCGGAGTCTCCTTGCCGAGTGGTGCATGGCTAGTGAACGGAGAAGAAGCAGAAGGATCGAGAGTCTTTGACTTCCGCATTGCCGCTGGTTTGGGCGAAACGGGGGGAGGTGAAGAGGGCGTAGAAGAAGGTGAGTTTGATTGCCATCGGTCGAGTACAGATGCCCTTTTGCCACTACTCCCTGGGCGAGATTTCTCTACAGGGGGCGAAGGCGTCCTAGCTTCTATTTGCGAGCTGGCCTGAACCATGCTTTGCACGAATCCCCGACCTTGCAATCGGCTGATACTAGGAGTTGGCTCTTTCTGTGCTGCGATTTTCAGGAAAGCTGGAGACGGCGACGCCGAAGCCCCTACATTTGGCAACTGCGAAGTAGGCTTTGGATCTGGAAGAATTGGGCGCGCTAGAGATGGCGTGTTGACGGATTTAGGTGGAGGTGATGATGGAGTCATGATGACTGGCGTTTGTTGTCGAGGGGTAGCTGGAGCAGCTGGCGACGGTGTCGACCGCGGAGGTGTTGCCATTCTAAAGCTGTCTTGCACAGGTGACTTTGTGATGGATATTGATGGAGAAGGGGAGAAAGACTGTCTCGGAGACTTAGCTGAGCTTTCAACTGGCTTCAGTGCGGCGACGGGCCCGTTGGGCGTGCTCATGGTGCGGACACGCGCAGAGACGCTGACTCTCGGTGGTGCTGGTTGCACGTATGTGCGCTCGGCGCGAGGGACTTGCACCGGCGTTGACGGCGTGCTCACTCGCCTATCCCTTTCCTTGGGAGGTTCAATGGTCTGCGGCGTGCCAGCGACGGCGCGAGTCCCGCTGGACGTACTCGGACGGGTAAGCCCTGGTAAAGCAACACCTCCGCGACCAAACACCGGATGAGGGGCATTAATCCTGGTTCGCTGCTCGAATTGCGTAGGATCATGTGCATCTTGCTGAGGCATCTGTCGATTCAGCCGAGGACCAGTAGCTCGTCCTCCCATAAACTGCGCCAGGGACATAGGCTCAGGTTTCGTCGTCGCCCCATGGTGGGCGGATGGCCCCGCAGAACTTGTATGCGAGAAACTCGTGGTGAATGCTCGTGCAGGCGTTGGCTTCGCGGTGAGTTTTGACAGCGCATCGTCGTGGTTCTTCTGCCGGTCCATCGGTGAATCGAAAGTCTCTAAAGCATGCGGTCGAGAACTACTAATGTCACTCGGTTCTGCTAGCTCTTTAACCTTCGCTGAGCCAAATGAGCAATTGGACATCAACGTCTGGTGTTGCCATCAACAGAACGGGTGCTTACACGCATCCAGTGTACTTGAACCTGGTCCATATCCAATTCCCTGACTCCTCCTCAGACGCGCTGCTCTAAACGCACTGATCTCCTCTTCCAGGCGTTGCTGCTCGGCCTCCTCGTCTGCATCTACTTGGCGTTGCAATGCTTTGATTTTGCTTGTCCATTCCGCGAGCCCAGCGTCTGGTTTGGGTATCTCATAGGTGCGCATGCGAGAGGAAGATGTTTCCATGGCCGTAATTGGCTAAGGCATACAGCCCTTCACCGAAGTAGTTGTCTCAAGAAAGTAGCATGAATTCACTCAAAGCGTGCAACTTAGGGGATACAGCGGGCGCTAACTGTGTGGTGACTTGAATAAATTCAAAAAAGATTGTCTGAGGTCTATATAGAAATGGATGACGAGCAATTATTGATTATGAATGTACAGCTTATATGCAATGTTCAAGCAAATCACAACAAGAGCGCAAAAGCAGCAGAACCGATCATGGTCAATGAAGCACCAACGGAGGGAATCGAAACGACGCCAAGGGCTCCGTTGTTCGCAGCATTGGTCCCAGGGCTGGCAGTTGATGCGCTCTGGCTGATACCCGAGGGAGTGTTGCCATCTGAGAAAGGTTTAACGCAAATCAATGTATGGGAAGGGGACAACATACCAACGAAAGCCGCGCCACATTGCGTTCCAAGATCACGATTGATAGCGTCAGCAGCGCTTGGCACATCTTGCTTGATGATGTTAAACGCCTCCTTCGCGCAGGTCGTGCAAGAGATATTGGTAGGAACTTGCGTCTGAGACATGATTGTCCCAAAGATGGATGGCACGTTGTTCACAGTAAGTGGCCCAACGAGACTCTCTACGGTCGTCAATGTCTCAGTGACGCACAGCTTGTCCGAACTATTTGAGGCATTAGGATAGCTCGGATAGGGCGCTTGTCCACGTACTCTTTCAGGCACACAACCTTGCGGACAGTGGGATAGTACTGCTGAACAGTTGTCACAACCGAGGACGCCGTCGAATCGTCATTGACGTTGAGACCGAAACTACCGAGATCAGTGCTGCAACCGGATAGAATGCTACGAGTGGTGGCTTCTAGCGTGGCATTTGTGCATGGTGCTTGTGCACAAAGGCCGGTCAACCATGTGTCGATGGGTTGGATGACAGAAGTGTTCCCTCCATTCAGAGCGATAGAAATGAGCGCTGACGGATTCAGACAATTGGCTGTGTCAGCATTGGTGACAATGCCACTGAGAGCATTTTGGCAGCTGTCTGACAGTGATCTAGGATGTAAAATTTAGGTTGAGCATGGAAGCCCTGGTGGCTGTGGCGGGCACTTACTGAGCGGCGACCAGCCCAGCGACGAAGGAGAGCGACAGGAGAGACGACGATTTAAACATGGTGTAAAACAAAGAAGACGGGCAACAGAACAAAGCCAACCGCGAGTTTGCCGTCTTTTATATGAGCCTCGCTTGTTGACCCTAAATTACCCCAAATGCAGTGTGAACGGCCACCATCCCCGGCATTGGCGTCACATGGAGTTTTCGTGAGGCATACCATCGTTCCGCAGCTAATTGCAGTGCTGCCGCGAGATCACACCCCTTTGTGCAAGAAAATGCCAGCGCCGCTGTTTCTCGGTCTCCAAGGTTACTATATTATATATACATCCGTTGAGCAGCCGCCCAAGCGGTGTTGCGCCGTCCGATATTCCAAACAGATGGCTCAACGACTGGCGCTGCCACACTCCTTGGTAGCGGCTTAGTTGAATCATCTGCAAGTACTTACAATGAGCAACTTCAGCCGGTGTTGAAAGCCGCGGCGTGAAATTTGAATACTTCAGCGGCTTGTTGTCAGCCCAAGTTATTCCTCCCACGGTCACTTTACAGCATCATAAATCTTGGCAAGTGCGCAGCTGCAAGGACGTCTTCTTCACCACAGCTTGTCCGCAAGTACGGACAGCGACGACATCAGATACTCAACATCGCTATGGTCGAATCAATGAAAACCCATCCCCTTTTTTTTACTTGTTACCGACCTACTAGAATATTGCAAGTGCGCTGGGGGACTCAAAGGAAGAAGCCTGACTCCACGAAGGTCAAAAGAGTGAGGATTTGATCATGTGTAAATAGTAGTTACAGATATAATAACGCGAGCCTAGGTCCTTCCCAAGCAATAGACTTGTTGTATACGAGACTCGGAAATTATTGCTCTGTCTGCCCTTATACTCCTGGATCTTGGTGATAGCGGGGGCACAGCTCTAGCTATTGGCATCTTCAAGTTGGCGTCCTGTTCAGCTCTCGGAGGTATGCGGGGAACAGGTTACAGGAACACCCAGAGGGTCACGGTGCTGATTGGACATACAAAACCACGTGGGGCGATCCTCTTCTATACGTTCTCGTTGGCAACCCACCGCTTTATCTCCAGGAAAGTTGACCTCGATTTGCATACTGCACACGATTTACGACTAGCTCTCGCTAACTATGGCTGGAAGTGATCTAAAGTGGAGCATCAAGTTCTCTTGACCAACGTCAAACGATGGCCTGACATATCACAAGCCTATTCCCCGACTTCCGCTTTGATGACCTCCTGCGAATCGATTGAGGTATCATACTCGCCTTGGATAAACAAGACGCTTGCCTTCTTCCCATATCAAGTTCTCGCCGAGCATCGCGACTCGGAGGAGAAAGAAGAGATATTCCCGGCGTAAAACGAAAATCAGGCGACTGCAGACTTCTCCAGTCTTCTCCATGATTTCGTGCCGTGTTTTCGAGTGCCCCTTGGCGGTGGGGACTGATATTGAGTTGCATTCATGCTATGTAAGCGAGTTTCCGATTTTCTATGTCAAGGGCGCTAATATGCGCTGGCAGGCAGTGTGCCGCTTCGTCCGACACGAAGGCCTCACAGGTGGCTGAACTTCTGGAGAAATCCCCACGTTGATGTGTAACGGATATAAACAAGCTTTGACATGTCAGGAAACCCCCGCCGGTGTGTGCTCGTATGGTATCTGGACTTCGATCACAGGCAAACCATGTGCTATCACGATCATGCGACTCGTTTGCTCAACACTCGTGGCTATTGCGTACTTGGAGTAGTGCCAAAGCGAGGGCCGGGCGCAAAGTACGGGGACTGAACCGAACGAAAGACAACTCAAAATTGTATAAAATGGGACAGGCCTACGAGCACTATTCTCCATCCCCCACAGGATTCCCGCTGCTACAGTCCTCAGAGCCATGCGTTTCTTGTCTCTGTTGTCCGCCGTATGGACAGTCGGCCTCGCCTTTGCTCAGTCCAACGCCGACGCGTTCATCGCCAAAGAGGGTCCGATCGCCAAAGCGGGCTTACTCGCTAACATCGGTCCTTCGGGAGCGAAGTCGCAGGGTGCCCAAGCCGGCGTCGTCATTGCCTCACCATCGGCGACTGACCCACCCTACCTATTCACTTGGACGCGAGACTCGGCTCTGGTCTTCCAGGCGATCATTGAACAGTACGTTGCTTGCTCCTTCAGACAAACAACTCACCAGAACTTCGTCGACAAACGCGTCTGTTATTGTAGAGCCATTAGTGGGACGGATGCTTCTCTCCGACCCCACATCGATAACTATGTCAGGTCACAGACGATATTGCAACAAGTGTCCAACCCATCCGGCACTGTCTCATCCGGGGGTCTCGGAGAGCCGAAGTTTAACATTGACTTGACCGCATTCACGGGAGCTTGGGGGTACGTGCCCTTTCTCCACGCTAATCAATCCGCCACGAAGACTCACTCATCAACCGTTGCCTCTAGACGTCCGCAAAGAGGCGAGAATCACTTCCAACATCGCTAAGGCTAGCTAATATATTTTACATGTCTAGACGGACCTGCTCTTCGCTCTATCGCATTGATCAGCTGGGCAAACCACCTTCTCGCTACCAATAATGCCTCATACGTCACCAACTCGTTGTGGCCCATAATCAAACTCGACCTCGACTACGTTGCTAACTCTTGGAACCTGACTGGGCACGTGAACGCTCCGTTTCACACTTATTCATGTCCTAACAGTACATCACAGATTTGATCTTTGGGAGGAAGTCAATTCGGCATCGTTCTTCACAACTGCTGTTCAACACCGTTCTCTGCGCCAGGGCGCAGCTTTGGCTCAAGCAATTAGCCAAACAGGCGTCGTCGCTGGATACACGACCCAAGCCGATAACAGTCTATGTTTCCTGCAGGTAATTCGCTCGGTACCCTAAGTCACACGATTCTCTGACATTGTTTCAGTCGTACTGGAACCCATCCGGCAACTTTGCGACCGCAAACACTGGCGGAGGAAGGTCAGGAAAGGATGCGAACACAGTCTTGACTTCTATCCATACCTTCGACGCTGAAGCCGGATGCGATGCTACAACATTCCAACCTTGTTCAGACAAAGCGCTCGCTAACCTCTTTGTCTACGTCAACGCATTCCGTTCCATCTACACCGTCAACTCTGGAATTCCCGCCAACCAAGCTGTCGCTACTGGTCGCTACCCAGAGGATGTCTACTTCGGCGGCAATCCTTGGTACCTCGCTACCCTCGCTGTTGCTGAACAGCTCTACGATGCCCTGATCGTCTGGAACAAGACAGGCTCGCTCACCGTCACCGCCGTCTCCCAAGCATTTTTCGCTAGCCTCAGCCCCGACGTCGCCGTCGGCACCTACGCCGCATCTACTTCGACCTTCACCACCCTCACCGCAGCCGTCAAGACATTCGCCGACGGGTTCGTCGCCAAGGTTGCCCAATTCACACCATCCAGCGGTGCACTCTCAGAGCAGTATGACCGTAACGACGGCCATCCTCTTAGCGCTGTTGACTTGACATGGTCGTACGCTTCTGCTTTGACCGCCTTTGCTGCGAGAGAAGGCAAGACACCTGTAAGTTGGGGTGCCAGTGGCTTGACTGTTCCCACCACTTGCGAGAGGAACACCAGCCCAGGCGGTGGCGGCGGCGGCGGTCCTTCCGTCTCTGTCACATTCAAAGTTCAGGCAACAACTGTCTTCGGAGGTATGTGTTACACGGCACTCTTCTGGTAGGGAGCGCTGACGAACGGCACGCAGAAAATATCTTCTTGACCGGCTCTGTTGAGGCACTTCAAAACTGGTCCCCAGACAACGCTATTGCCCTCAACTCCGATAACTACCCAATTTGGAGTGGTAAGATATTCTTATCTCCTTGCAATACCTGAGCTCACGAATCCTATCACCGTAGTCACTGTCTCGGTCCCAGCCAACACGAGAATCGAGTACAAGTTCATCAGGAAGTTCAATGGCGCAGTGACATGGGAATCTGACCCCAACCGCGTCATCAACACACCTGCCCCCGGGTCTTTCACCGAGAACGACACCTGGCGTTAAATACCCTTTCTCCATATCACATAGTCGGAAAACTTGTAATGAATAATATACTTTCGCTTCTTCTCTCTTGACTCTTTATACCTTGCAATCTGAGTACAGAAGATATGCCAGCCATCTGGTATTGGTCATCAAGGCTTTATAGTGTAGTGGTTATCACACTGGATTTTGAAGTTACTTGACTTCCAGTGACCCAGGTTCGAACCCTGGTAAGGCCTGCTTCTTCTCTGGCTTTATAGTGTAGTGGTTATCACACTGGATTTTGAAATTACTTTGATTTCCAGTGACCCAGGTTCGAGCCCTGGTAAGGCCTTTGTTTTGCCTTTTTGCTCGTCGGTACGCCCACTGGGACTTGTACGATGTAGCCATTGATTGGGTCATACGCCCTTCGCACAGTAAATGGGTAATCGGATGCCCGACGAGTTGAAGTGCTATTTGCACCTCGGGATTCAAGTAGAGATTCGTCTAATGTGTTTACTCTACTAGTACTGGGTGACATTTCGACAAGCGGCCTTCTGCTTCAGCACCCATTTATCTACAATGTCTTTCTCCAACTCGATTCCGTGGTTCGCCCGAAGATGGCGGCGAAGGTCGTATGCGCGAGAGAAGACGTACTCGCACAAGGACCCTGAGTACTCTATAGTAACAAGAGTGGCGTCGGAAAGTCCCAATGCTTGCAAGTGAGGATGCGGACACCTTAGCGCCTGAGCCGCCTCCACTTTCTCCAATGCTCGCTTCGAGTAGCCATTCCCAGTGATAGCATCGATGTCCAGCAGCGCGTCCGATTCGCATGCATGCCCATTGAGCTCCGTTTCCTCGGCCTCCGAGCTCGTGGCGTCGCCAGAGGGTTTATGCATCTTGGCGAGATGTCGTTGAAGGAGGTGTTTGTACCCGAACGCTCTCTTGCAAGCAGGGTGAGGGCAGACGAAGTCCCGACGTCCTTGGTGGTTGACTCTGATGTGTGTCGTCATCGCCTTTTTCTATTCGATGTCAGTGTAAGCGTAGTCCAGTCTATAATTGAGGAATATTCAATTACGGATTTGAAGCGCTTGCCACAGGTATCGACATCGCATTTCCAGTCCCTCCCCAGCTCCCCTCCTCTTCGCTTCTTGCGCGGGGGCGCTTCACCATCCGAGTCCTCTGCATCAGAATCGGTCATCGCCGCACCTAACCTCACCTCTGCGTCGCGTTCCTCGTGCAGCGTCTGGTGTGCGCGCAGACCTTTTTGAGAGGTAAACACTCTGCCATTGCAAGAGGGGTGAGCGCATGTTGGTGGGTGGTCGACGCGGGTGTGGTGTTGCAGAGCCGTCCAAGTGCTGAAATATGTCGGGGCGGAGGTAGGGGACAAGCAGCTTGGGTGGGCGCACATGTATCGCTTGTCTGCAAATATCGTTGCACCAAGGCTGATAAATATAAAAGAAATGAAGTCTACATACCGTCGTGTGTTTTGGCATGTGCACGTAGCTTTTGGCTAGTGGAGAAAGATTTACTGCAGTCCGCATGACTACATTGGTACGGTTTGGTCCCAGGCGGCGCGTGCACGGTGCACAGATGCGTTCTAAGTTGATGGTGCTTAGCAAAAGCCTCTTCGCAGTCTACTTCAAAGCACTTATGGGTGTTCAGCACCATGAAATGACCAATATGCATTCCGGACGCACTTTGAACGGCTTTTCTCCGGTGTGGAGTTGGAGATGAGCTTGCAGATGCTGAGACGTCCAGAATCGCTTTCTACAACTGCCTATATCGCAAAGGAAAGGCCGCTCTGATTCAGGGAGATGACTCCTTGCGTGCGCGTGAAGATGGCTCTCTCTGAGATACGATTTATGGCACGTCTCGCAAACGAACGGTCGCTAATTCGCGTCTCCATCAATGCCCTCTTATCCGGGCCGAAGGTCACTTACCAGACCAGTATGAGACCGTCCATGCTCCTCCAGTCGCGAGGGCTTCGTATACGCCTTTCCACATCCTTCAGACGTGCACTTGTACCGTCTCTCGGGGCACATCTGCAAGGCGCCATTGACCATCATTACGGCCGACCTGCTTGTCGACGGTTTCGCGGGATTGGAATGATCTGATTCAAGTTCTTCATAGCTGGAGCCTGCGTCGGACGATAGGTGTATCACCAGTGACTTTGAGCGTTGCGCAGCTTTGCGCTTTCCGAGGACACTGATGGACTGGACAACGGTTTGGGAGGGTGTCATGGCTCGGTGTAGGAAATTTAGCGCTGAAGCACCAGGCCATTTGAGAGACCGGCGACCCTGAAGACTTCTTGGTTGTAACCATTTGGACAAGTAAACGACAGGGCTCTCTTATGCTCGCGACTTGAAGGCCTGAAGTCCTATGAAAGAGTGCAATTAATGTCGTGACACGTAGTCCTTGTTGGACCGAATGGCGAACCTGCCATGCAGACCGCGGCTTCTCTTCCATACCACCACCATCACACCATCCTTCCTTGTACCGCAGTGGCTAGTCGCTGGATGAGCCTAGGGCCCAATTTCGACAAAGATGGCGCCTAGCTTTCGACTCATACGCCGCTGCTTACTCTGTACGTGATTCGTCACCTTGGGAGAGCTCGTCTAACGGCTCGATGCAGCCACCTTGCTCATACTGTATACCGGCTGCTTCAGTATCTCGCTGGCGATTCATCGACATGTACTTCATGGAAACGCCCTCATAGCAGTCGCCTTCGAATCCGCCCTAGCGGCGTTGTGTTGTGCTTGGGTGTAAGGAACAGATTCAAATACCCATCCATTTCTCGAATGACCCACGCCTTTGCAGGTTGCTCAGGAAATCTTTCACTCGACGTCCACAGCTGATAGGTTACGAAACTACGATGGCATTCACAATATTACCTTTTGAACTCGGTAGGGCGAGTTCCATTCAATCGCTTCACTGAGGGTTGACGACGGCAATGCGCCAGTCCTAGTCCTCATCCTTCTTTCATTGAAGCCAACGGCACGCGCACCAGACTTTATCTCCAGTGTGCTATTCGGCCTCCAGATCGTTACATACGTCAAAACCGCACTACGTAAGTCCTCTCGCTTTACTGGTAAACCATCTATCAGCCAACTGACGACATGGGCTCGACAGTCGCTTCATACTGCTTATTCCTGATCACCGTATCAATCATCGTCGCCTACAAATTCGATCGACTAATTTGGATACGGGATATCGACGAGTCACCGTCACCTTTTCCTCCATCAGTCGTTCTGGCCTTCTTGCTTCCATGGCGCAGCTACCCCTCCATCACAGCCTCTTCCTCGGCATTCGACCGGGGTCCTCAGCCTTACGCTCCTGTCGAGTCCAGACACTTCTGCCTTCCCGAATGCACCTGTACTTCGAAGCAGCTCCTCACTGCTCCTCAAGCGTCTCACATGTCGTCTCAATCTACGTCCACGTCTACAGAAGCTTCGTCGACGATGCAGAGTGACACGCAATCGACGATGTCTAAGCTTATGCTTAAAGATGAAGATCTTCCAGAACATCGGATAGCGGGCTCGTCTTCCCTTTCTCGCTCCCTCATCCGTATACCGAATGACTACGAAAGGCGTTGCTCCATCGAAGTCTCCCTGTGATTGTAATGTATTACAAAGGAACACATGCAGATATCTTCGTTCTAGAAGCAAAGTTTACGGACATCTTACCTCAAGGATATGAAGAGCCTCACCCGAAATATGCGGTCGAAGGTAGACACGTTTATGTCAATGAAGTTGGTGGTACACGTGGACTTACAGCATAATCCATTCAACGCCTACACAATCCCCCAACTCTTCTTAATTAAGTCTGCTGCTCTTTCCGCGATAATATACACAGGACCTTGCATATGGGCAGCGGGCATATGGGGCCACCGAGTGACTTCTAGTCAGCGCACATCTAGTCAGAAATAAATTGAACTCAACAAAGACAGAAGCATCCACAACGCGTATCCCGCGGACTCCTTTCACCTTCAAATCGGGGTCTGTGACGCCCCAGCGCGCGCCTCGGGGTGACATCGACGCCGACCCGATGGCGTGGAGGCCCATGGAGACCTGACCTTGGATGTATTCGTCAAGTTCGGAGTCGTTGTCGAAGTCCACTGACGCTAAAGGCCCGTATATGTCAAGGATGTAGTGCTTCCATGCTGGTAAGGCGACGAATTTGCGAGCAAGTCGGAAGAGTTCGCGGACTGCGAAGCGGTCGAAGTCGTGCATTAGCAAGGCGGGATCGATTAAGGGTTGATCCAGCGGGTTGGAAGTCTTAAGCGAGATGGAACCACCTAAACACTTATCGTGAATGAAGCCTTAATTAGCCAGAATAAGTATGGCGTCCTACGCGACATGGGGGTGACAACGATAGTAGTCGCGCTTAAGAAGTTGCCAGTTGGCGGTAATGGGTGCAGCCAGTCGTTCAGATTCATCTGTGGAGAAATGGACAAAACAATACACACATTGAAAGACAGCTCAACATGGGGTGTATTGGGTCCGGCTGATGGATCCGAAATACACTTGCATTCTCGGGCGACCGCATATATCCTAGGTGTGTTGAGGCGGAAACCGTCAGCGGACCCGATTTGTTCACTTTCCACTCTTCTAGTATTTCAGCCATCAAAGTTGTGTTTCGCGTGAACCGTTCATATGTGTTGTTGTCGTTCACTAGTCAGTGAATGACAGCGGCGGGTTGTTCCGTAAAACTCTGGCAGACGCTGGGGAGATGGTGTGTTGGCTTGATGCCGAGTGCAGACAACGCGTTGCGATCGCCGAAACCTGAGTGAAGAAGGATGTAAGGGGTGCCTATGGAGCCAGCGGAAAGTATGATTTCTTTGCATACTGTAATAACATGTCGATGGCCAACTACGCCTACCACAGAAATTATATGAATAGTCATATAAAGACAAGGAGCAAGCGAAGGACATACCGTCAACAACCTCCTAAATTCCACGGCATTGAAGTGAACACGCGAGCTGGCAGTTCTCTTAGCACGAAGCAAGCGGAGCACTCGATGGTTAAGGATAACGTGAAGGTTGTGTCGCTGCATAGATCTGGAACCAAGGTACGACGTCGCGGAGCTGTCAGGGCAGCCATCTGCGGTAATCGTGCACTGCTTCCAACCCGGCAATTTGACCGTGATCAGCTGCAAGTGATCGATGATTCAGTTATTGAGCGGTACCGAAGGCCAGAAGCTTTCCAGAGTTATAATCGACGTTGAAGGGGAATTGCTTATTTCCTTGGGTGGCATTGAACATCTATCATCAATGGAATGTGAGATACGAGAGAGCGTAAGCTCAGGGATCCCGTGAAAGCCGTGGACTGAAGGATCGTGAAACATCGGGGAGGCAGTAGGACTAGACTATCGTTCGTGCTGGGGTCAGAAAGTAGCAAAAAAGCCCGGAGGAAGAGAAGGAGTGCGCATACCTTCTTGATATAATGCTAAAGCCGGTTCCACGACCATCCTTTGTCTCCAGAGATATTGGAAATCTTGTCGTAGTCTTCAGCCGAGCCTCTGGTGAAAGTCATTCCATCTATTCGTATAACATTGTCACGGTAAACAGAATCCGTGAGGAACTTGAAGACTTGGTGACTCACTTATAGAAGAGCACCCTCCTAAAATGTGTCCCCTGATATAGGGAGTACCTTCCCGCAAGGGCAGCTTGGGGAGTCGTTGTGTAGTTCCAGGAGAGCCCTGGGGAGGAGAATAAAGAAACGTAGAAAATTGGGACCTCGAGAGCTTGTATGCCTTCGTGGCTGCTCATCGAATATTAGACCGTGACATGAATGGGCGACACCCGTGTGCAGGCATTACTCACGATCCACCGGATTCAATGACCAGTACCCGAATTTTAGGATCCTCTGGTGTTAGTCGATTGGCGATTACATTGCCGGCCGTCCCACCAAACGCATCGCAACACCGTGAGCAAGACGGCCAGGCACTATAGCGTGTCAACTCACCATCAACGACCACGAAGTCATAGTGTGGGGACAACTCTGACGCCGTTCTGAGCACCTTACCATGGGCGAAGTAGCTAACTACCACAAGCAAACCAAGTCAACGTAACATTGGGTTCCAGTGAGAGTTGATTGAAAGTGGAGGAAAGGGAGAATAACTGGGAAGAGAGTGAGTGGGTATCTGAGTTTATCTAAAGGGCACCATATCACGCATTCTGTAGGGATCAACGTTAACTTCAGGGGCGTCTGCGCTTTGATCAGCGCTGCGAATGGATAAGCCGAGGAGGTGAAAACCCTGCGTGGATTTCCATGCGTTCGGTGGGCCGCAGAAAGATAGGCACCTTTCCATAAGCACTACCGCGCCGACAAGCAATATGAGCCGTTGTGCAAAGGTAATCTTTTAGGAGCTAGGAGTTATTCCCAGTTATTCCCACGCAGTAACCAAGGTCACATGTCAGTCTGTCATTGCACGAACGGCGCGACCTGGCGAAGAACCAACTTTCCTTCGCGAGCACGCTGCCATTAACGATCGAGGCGTTAGTGAAGGACTCAGCACAGGAAACGACGCGAAACTCTCCCAGAAACGGCCGCTGCATGTCAACAACACGGTCTCTACCCCTTCGTATCCTATACACAATAAATAGCTCCCCCCAATACATCCTAGCTCGCTCGCTCTCCGCCTACCCAGTGCAGCCTGTGTCGGAATGTACTGCAGAAGACCAGGGGGACTCTCACCAACTATACGGCACCGTTGCCTTCAAGCACTGTCTTGATACCATTTGTCGGTCGAGTCCTGAGCTCCTTCAGGACAGGTCGAGAGATTACTCGGTGTATGTCCTGGATCCTCTGGAGTCGCTGTCTGCACCCACGCCGATTGGGGGATACGCATCGTCGTCGGAGCGACGGTCTCAGCAAAGCGGGGTGGCTGTGGGTCTGGGATTGATGTCATGGGCTCGAGTGTCAGAGGAGAGCAAGTCTTTGCAAATAGCAGGGACTTTGATAAACAACGGGAGGGCGGCCCTGGAGGTTGTGTTTGCTTTACGTGAGGTGCGTGAGCCTACATCTACGCTCAGGCCAAATTGTCATGTTGAGTACTCGCGTAGACACCCGCTACTAATTTGAAAACGGTTTCTCCACCACCGATTGTAGCCGAGAAGGTAACCTCTCGACGCCGTCGGCAAGGTACGTTGGTACCAGAAGTACGCAGATTGAAGCACTGACGTCCGTCAAGAGCCTAGCAAAATCGATGAACAGTTACTTTCTCCTCTATCCTTGGCCAAGGCGCGCGCGAAGAGAGTGCCGCCGCCGCCACCCCCGCCTAAGCGCTTAGTCCCCGAACAACCCCCGAGTGAGGCGGATCTACTTATGGCTTCAGGCGTTACATATACCGGCCCTCCAAGGAAGTGGGGCAGACCAAGAAGTGGCAGACCTCGGTCGAAGGATCCACCGCAGTCTGTTGACATTGAAGATGATGAAGAGGAAGAAGACCCTCCCCCCACATCTCCCAAAAATCAACGTCTGGCTGCGTGGTTATCAAGCTGTAGTGCTCACTCCCAACAACCTCCCTCGGAGGTTTCTGCTGGCTCCAGTGAGTTACTACCACCTTTTATAGTTGTGTGCACTAGACTGACTGTTATCCATCATGCCAAAAAGCGGTCGATTCTCCTCACACCGCGTCCATGTCACTACCACCGGACGCACTTCCTCCATCAACAAATCCGCTCTCGGAAGCTCAGACGGCTGTGTTGCTTGATGCTCTCATGGCGATCGACTCAACTACGCCAGGAAACTCTGTATCTGCAACAAACCCGGCCTTGGTGTCTGCACTCAGGCAACTGGTATCTGCAGCCTCTGCCGACCGACCGAGTCCCAATACTTCTCGCGCTACGCATACTCGAGTTCGAGCTCATCCTGCTTCGATCTCTGGCTCAGAGTCGAACTCGCCGTCGAAATCACAGGATGACGAAGTTGTCATATTAGACAAGGAGAATGTCAACCCTACGGCTTTCCGACGGAGAGCTGAGCGCGAACGGGCCGAGGCGAAGCGTATGTTGCTTACATCTAGAATCGCCTCTAGTTCGCGACAAGTGGGGGATTCAGAGGCCGCGACAACATCGATACTTGGTGCTCCTCGAAATCTGAACAAAGTTCGGACTGTCAGTAATAGTTCTTCATCGTACACGCACGTCCCTGCTGCCAACCCAGCACAAGAGGAGAAGGTCACAAGGAAACGACGACTGAGCGATCTCATGGATGAACGCGATTCAGTCAGGAAACGAGTGGGCCAACGCGACGCCCATAGATATTACCGAACCATTGAGACCCTTTGTTCACGAGCGGAAGCGAAGCAATATTACCGGCAACCTGAGCAGTCCGCCGCGCATATCATGTCAGACCCTCCGCTATTCGACCGCTCCGACTCACCGTCTAGTATTGCTGGTCCTTCTACGAGTCCGCCCCCCCAACGACAACGTTCGCTGCATATTTGGCACGAAAGTTCTACTATTCGGTCTTCGTCTGTTTCTGTGGTCATTTCACCCAAACGCGGGAGGGTATTGTCGACTTCTGCTTCCTCGCCGGTAGCTCCCTCAACGGCGAAAGCTTCAAAACGACCTCGGCAGAAGTACGTAGTACCAGAGTGGGCACGGACGACGACTGCGACTCAGCCTCGGCTATCCGAAGAAGCGCAGAAGGCGCTCGAAGACGCTGTTGCCCAACGGAATGAAGAGATCATGAACCGTAAGCGTGCTAAGGCTCGTAAGCAGACGTTTCGTGGAAGAGACAATGCCGGTCAGAAACCAGGGCTGGTACGCTCTGATACGGGCGATGGAACCCAGGTTTCTCAACAATCAAGTCTAACTCCCCCTTCAGCTACTTTCTCCGATCCACTCACATCGAATAACATCCATCCTGTATTCGCTTCGTCAGACCCCATCATCGACGGTTGTCCCCCCACCCGACCTGTATCCCCTTCACCATATACCTCCCAACCTGAACTTGAAATACCCAGCACACCACCCCGACGACACGATATGCTTCATGACAGTTCTTTATTTACGCCGACGCCGAAAGGAAGGGACAACGGCAACCCTCTATTTTCGCCTTTTGGTGCCATGGGATCCCCGGTTCCGCAGAGTAGCATCTGGGGGAAGATGGTTGGCCCTCATGGACTTCAGGTACCCGATCATGAATCAGACGATGAGGAGGATCTGCCTGTACATGCGCTCAGCGAAACTGCAGCCAAGGAAACAATGACTCCCAACGCTGAATCTCCACCTGATTCGCTTCCTATTGCAAGCAGCGATACAGAATATGGCGAGTCCATGAACTGTGATCCAGCTGGCGAGACAGTCCCGGTGAAAGAACATTGGACGGATTTACCTCCTTCGTCGCCTCCCCCTCCATCAAGTCCTTTTGAAGATGCAAGCACCTTACCCTCGGAATCAACTGATACGCAAGATCTTACGATGACCCCCACGCTCTCCAATGCTGATCTGGCCATGTACTTTGATGTAAATGGGTTCGACTCCTACTTCGCATCTGTCAACAACACCGCTTCGCAGCACGGTGGCGCAGAACCACTCTCGGACGCTGCTTTGTTCAATCAGTTCACTCATTTGGCTTCGGACGACTCGCAAGCGCAGGCGCAAGATGGTTTATCGTTGGAACTGCCGGCCGATTTTTCCATGCCGGATAATATAAACGACCTCGACTTTACAGAATTGTGGCAAACGATGGTGCCGCTTCTTGAAGCCGGCGCTTCAGCTGACACGAGGCAGGAGTCTGCGGGCCTTGTGCTGGATATCTCTTCGCAAGATGATCGATCACAGTCGCAGGCGACTGGTGACATCGACCATGAAAAGCTCGCGCAGGAGGTTCATGCGCTTTTCAGCGGTTGTTTGATGTAGGAGGTTTGATGTAGGACACTGCACTAAAAGTAACGGACTCTTTGTCTCGCAACACTGTACATCTACCAAATGCGATATATTTATGTAGGACAAAATGACACCCTGTATGTGCATTGTACCGCCACTGCGCGTGTCGACGGCGTGGCGCTTGTTTGCCCGGAACTCTATAGCGACCGACGATACGGTATATCCATGGCTTGAGGCCGACCCTGAACCAGCGTTCCCCGTCGCGTCCACGGTTAACACTCTTGCAGAGGACGTTTCGAATCGTATCGTCTCTTCCCAGCTTGATTTGGACGGCATCAGTGCCATCTATACCCGGGAATCAAATTTTTCCACTCAGTCTCACAACTGTCGGCAGAGATCTTCGTAATGACACTCTCGACGCAATCTGCATCGAATACCCCCGTATCTCCCCCAGAACTAAAACCAGAGCAGCTCGATCCTCATCAGCAGTCAAAAGCCGCAGATGGCGCAGAAAGCCCTTCAAAGACCACGCCTAGGACCCCTCGAACGCCGAAAAGCAGCCAGCAGCCGGCGAATGCAAACGGAGGAGACGATTCTGCGACCTGGGGCTCGAATTTCTGGGTGACTCTGGTGGACCCACAGGTGCGAGATCCTGAACATGCCTTTGCAGCAGTTTGCCTTTGTTGTCTGACAATTTGACGTCCACCAGACGCACACCTCTTTCTATGCATGTCCTGCGACAGGCCAAGTCAGCTGGGACCCGCCCGTTGGAAATTTCGTGTATGTCTATGGTCTAATTTGATATAGACTAGGTGCCAACTTATTTTGACAAGACTTCCCCCGAGTACGGACGGCGAGTGGTGGGAGTTGAGTGACGATTCGCGCGGCGGAATACCGTACTACTATCAGACAAAGACAGGCGAAACAGTTTGGGAGAGACCGCCTGGTTTCGTTATCCCTTTGGGGATAGTCCAGGTGCGTATACAGTCATTCCGACATCAAATGGTGCTGATGAAACATACAGGATACAGCTTTGGGTCGGCGGCTGTCTTTTCATAGATTATCCAAAGTGATAGAAGACGAACCACCAGAGATCAAGGCACCCAAGCCGCAGTACAAGCGTTCCAAGTCCTACGCGAATGGTCAAGATGGTGCGCATGAGCAGCTGCAGTTACGGAGGCCGAACTCGACCGCTCCGGCGTCTTCACCCAGCCCCACTTCAAGTCAAAAGCAGCACAGCCAGGCCGTTAGGAGGTCTGTGTCCAGTGATCAATACTCAGTCAGTGGCGCGAACCGGTTGCTCCATCCACATTCCCTGGCGCCACAGCTTCCCACTATACCTGGATCTCCATATACGACTGAAGCTTCGTCTCCCCCCTCTCCTTTGTCTCAGCGATCGATGACCCCTTCCCTCGCGAACGGTAAGCACGAGAAAGACAGCCCAAATGGGAAGTCCAATGGGAAAACCTCACGGAACGGAAGTGTCGATTCGGCTACGCGCTCGCGCTCAAAGTCCTCGTCCTATGTTCCCCATAGATCTCCCCCTGCGCAAGGTTTGAATGCAGCGGCCGAACTATTAGTTGGACCAAATTCCGACAATGGACATAGTCCGGGATCCGCTCCTCGGCAATCAACCACAACCATGAGTACGAGGAAGTCTTCGGCTAATGAGGAGATAGGATTAGTTCTTCCACGGTCGACTACCCCCACTAAAGACAAACAGAATGCTCCGCCGCCTTCGCCTCGTAGACCTATACCAGCTGTTCCCGGGCCTTGGAAGTCCTCAGTTGCTGGAAGGGGTATCAGCAATCCCATACCAAACAACGGTACGTTCAATTGCCAATATGTTGATGTCGTCTATTCAATTTGCAACAGAGGCCACGTTCAACATGAGTCCCGTCAAGAATCGCGCTGCAGGGAAACCCATACCTGTTGAGCCAACGATGCGCACCGAACTATCACTTCAACGAACGAATACCGCGACACTTCGATCTGGGCGAGTTACGCGTCTTGGTATCTGTCAACGCAATTTAACATTCGATTTTGTAGGACGTACCCAATTCTGCCGCATGATTTAGCTTCGGCGATTCAACAGTTCTCGGAGTCGGACTACGCAAAGCTGTATTTTTCGACACATCGCACTGGTTTTATATTTCGTCGCAAAGTCCCCGTTGCACAGATGATGACCTGGCAAAAGGTTCGCCTCGTTTAGTTTGGTTTTCGATCTTGCTCACCTCTATCTCCGTCCTATAGCCCCCGTTAACATCACCGTTACTGACAATCCGAAGATCTCTGCACAAGGATGCTGTCAAGGTTTTCAAGGTTATACAGCGTATAATGGGTGATCGAGAACGCGAGCGAAGCGTCAGCGTTCGCGTGGCGGACACTCACGTCTCCACCGTTGCCTCCATAAATGGTTCGTCGACGTCAGTGCATAATGTGAGCATTCTCGAGGAGGAACGGTGGCTGCTGGGTGAGGGTCTCACACATGGCGAGCTTCGCGATGAGATATACTGCCAGCTTATGAAGCAGCTTATCGGCAACCACAATGCGTATGTTTTTAATTTTGTCCTCGTGTCCGAGCCCCCTTTGAGGCGTATGGATCTGTAGTGAAAGCGTGTTCAAAGGATGGCAGTTGCTATGCGTGCTGCTGATAACGTTCCCACCATCAAAGAACTTTGAGACGTATCTGCGATCCTTTATCCAGCAAAGAACGTCGCACTCAGAGGGCCGCGTGGACGTGATGGCGAAGTACTGCCTGAGGCGACTCACGTATATAGCCAAGAAAGGACCAAGAGGCAAGCCACCCACGGTCGCAGAGATCGAGATTGCTTCGGTGAGTCCTCGAAATGGCCATCCCAAACTTAATCCTCAAGCTCATGCCCACGCAGGACGCCGCTTTCAATCCATCCACGTTTGGCGAATCACTGGACGCCATTATTCGTCTGCAGGAAAGGAACTACCCACACCAGAAAGTGCCCATCATCCTCCCCTTCCTCGCGGACGGTATCCTCGCCCTAGGGGGCCCGAAGTCAGAGGGCATCTTCCGCGTCCCAGGTGACGGCGACTCGGTGTCCGAGCTCAAGCTGCGTATTGACCAGGGGTACTATACACTGGATGGGGTCGATGATCCTCACGTCCTAGCCTCCCTCATGAAATTGTGGTTGCGGGAGCTCTGCGATCCGCTGGTGCCTGAGGAAATGTACAATGAATGCATAACAAGTTCTAATGACCCTGAGTCGTGCGTCCGCATCGTCGAGCGGCTGCCAACGATCAATCGGCGGGTCGTGCTCTTCGTCATCAGCTTCTTGCAGCTGTTTCTGGACGATAGGATCCAAACTGTCACGAAGATGACACCAGCGAACTTGGCGCTGGTGATGGCCCCAAATCTGTTGCGGTGCAATTCGGAGTCGATGGCGATCGTGTTCACGAATGCTCAGTGCGTACCCGTCCCGCATTTGTTTCCGATGGTTGACACGATCAACTCACGGTGACCTGCAGGTTCGAACAGATCTTCGTATATCATCTACTGCTTCATCTGAAAAGCGACGAAATCGACACTGACTACGTTCCTGTCCATGGATTGGGAGCGGTGCCCACCACCTCTGCTCCCCGAGTATCAAAATCACGGTCCCGGCGATAACACATACAACATACATACATACATACATACATATACCATAGCATCTCTTCTACACGATGGACCCCGTATATATACCCATCTTTGGATATCACTCACTCACTTGTCGCATACTTATTTCTGCTTTGTGCATTTTACCTGCTCCATCACCACGGTCCACTATCATTACGGTCTCATGTATACAATAAGCACTAATACCTAGGTAATCATCGACTATTCTATCATGAAAAGCGGGACGAGAAGTTCTTGGATCTTTCGCGTGGTTCGTCGTGTCGACTTGAGCCGCTCCATGAGTCAAAGTCCCATCCTCGGTCGTCGTCATCACCGATGGTCTTCCACTCGTCCAAGCGCAGCCTACCGTCGGGGGACTCTGGTGTTCCTGCCTTGACTAGCCCATCGATCTTCGTCATGAGATTCCACATCTCCTTCCCAAAGACATCGTTAACCTCCCTCCACCCAGCTCGCTGTCCGCCAATATCGCGTCGAACAGTATCCACCAACTTCCTGGTCCGGCTATCGAGCTCCACGCCGTTCACGATCATCTCTTCCAGCGCATCATGCACGCCTTTCAGATCCTGGAACGAACTCCACCTCGTCTCGATGAGTTCATTGTACGCCTGTGTCGAGCACCCAAACACATAGGAAGCGATCGACAGATTCTTCGCGTAGTTGAATATCGCGAGCGCGAGGTTCGGGTCGCCGTATTTGTCCCGGAACTCTTTTATGAGGAGCGCGAGCAGGTGAGGGTACGTCGGGGGCTGCATGGGGAGATCGGGCGACTCGCGCCAGGCTGCTTCATATTTTTGCGACTCGCCAAACACCTCCGTCATCCCCCACTCCAGCAGCTGCTGGTCGTTATCACACAGATTGATCGCCTCTTTCTTCCGGTCCAGCAGCTCGTCGAACTCCGACGTCCACTTCATGCGCTTCGAGTGCCGGCGCAGCTTCCCGAAGAGGTCTCCCACCGACGCAGCGTCGCGCCCGATGCCAGGGCCCTCGGCACTGGGCCCCTTGGAGGAGAGTTTTTGCTCGGAGACGGCGTTGAAGATCATGTTGAACATGTCGTCGAAAGCGTTGATTTCGCGGGCTGTCATGGTCTGCCGCCGCGCGTGACGGCCGTGTTCGGACTTGTTCGCTGTAGAGCGCAGGTTGCGGACGGCCGAGGGAAGGAGGGGGGGCATCTCGTTGATGTCTTTGAAAACATGGTCCCAGACGTTTTTCGACTCGAAGATAGACTTTGAGTCCGAACTTGAGCCCTCTGAATTTCTAGGTACACATGAGCGTATATTTTTATTGAAACCACTGTACACATACTGTTGCCCTGACTGGCCCGATGCAGGCGTCGAAGGCGACGGCGTACCGGTGCTCGAGTAACATCGCAGCCTTGCACAATTCCGTGGTCTATGAAACCATGTTTGATGTTCTGCAAAAGTTTCAGCCTGTTTCTACCTGCTTTCCAGGAGATAGTTACCTTGTATGTGAGTTCGTGTGCCAATCTGCCTTTGCAATGACCGAAGCATTTGAGAGTGAATGAGTGTGACAAAATCCGTGACCGATAGTCTTGCAATAGGCGCCTAACTGCAAGGCAACAGTTTTCTTTCGATGAAATTGGGAAAACAAAGGAAACTATGAATGAAGGTCAACGAGGACGACTGAATTGGTTACCTGCCCGGAGCTGCTCGATGACTGATTACTCAATATCATAACTTATTAAGTACCAACCCGATGCTACACAATGAGAAGACGACAGGCTAGCAACGCATCGCAGTATAGTTACTTGTTGTTACAAGTATCGGGATTGCGAGGGCGGTGGACTCAAACCAGATACGGAATACGGAATTGTTTACATGGTAGTTAGCCCCAGTGTGCTCTCTCGCTCGACGTCAGGTGGCTCGAATATGTTCATGGTCAGGGGGCTTTGAATATCGTTAGCTATAAAAGGGCTGGGTCTTTCAACGTCAATAGTCGCCGTGACCAGTGTGCCATTGATAGACCAGACATGCGGGCCAAGGGGAGCGCTCGACAATCCCATGGAGCGGTTCTGATCGACGAAGAAATCAATACGCCTCAATCCCTCCTGCTTGGTTAAGCCTAGCTCGCGTAGCGAGATTAGTGGTGGTTTATTGGGGCGAGGATTGCTGATAGGGAGGAGAACATTGTGATAGAGGACTAAGTATCAGGATCTGAAGTACTGACCTGTGACCACGCAGGAAAACATGGTGATCGAAATGATCGAAATCGGGGTCATTATCACTCGGTGAGTGTGACAACAGTGTCACTCGATTGTACATCCGTGACCGATCGTGCATTGGGCGCCTAACTACAAGTTCTAGTAGATCCCTGGTACGACTCTGAACGGAGCCCTCCGCGCATACTCCTCCCACTCCTGCCCAAACCTCTCCGCCGCATCCTCCATCTTCACGCGGCGCGCCACCCCCGCGAATATCACCGCACTCTCCGCGCACCACACCGCCCATCCCACCCAACTCACCCACCCCACCAACGCGTACTCTCCCACCCAACTCCGCCCCGCAGCGAACAGCACGAGCAGCCCCCCGCCGTACGACCCTGCGAGGCCCGCGTACGCATACGGCCCGCGCGTGATGAGACAGTGATCCTTCTTGAGTGTCGCTTGGAAGCACCACAGGCGCAGGGAGGTGGAGAGCAGGGATATGAGCGTGCCGAGGGCCAGCGTGCCATTGTAAGTAGTGGTTCTGCCGCCGCCATTAGTGTGAAGGGGGGCTGAGGCTGCGGTTGCGATGTGGAGGAGCGATAGCGCGCATAGGAGTATCTACAGGAAGTCGTGGCTAGGTGCTTAACTCGGGTTTCGCGTCGGACCGTGGACGGAACTGCGACGGATGTGGCTACGGACCTTGTGGAGGAACACGCGGAACACGATGGTCCGCTCGAAGACAGTCTTGTGCAGCATCTGCTCCGGGGGGCACCGGGGGGTTCGGCGGCGTCAGCGAGATGCAGAACGCGACCGCCGTGGTGAGTACGAGCAGATTATCGATGGTCAATATCCCCGACGCCATTCTGACTTTCGTATCCTATCCTGGTGAGATGCAGCTTTTGAAAGTTTGCGGTCAGCGTGCGTGCAGCGTGGCGAGGAATACAGGACCCACACCACACCTTCAGCTGGCGGGCTGAAGCTTGAAGGTCGTTGTCGTGTCCTGTGGCTGGCACGTCGCATGCCTGCCTTATATGCCTATCGCTTATCGTTATTCGGGAGGGTATCTTTCGCTGGCTTTGGATATGCTCGGTATCGCTGCACGCGCACAGGGACGATCCGGGACGACAAGGACACAAGGACAGACAAGGACACAAGGTAGCTTCCTGAAAAGTCCAGATGTCTAGATGTAGCAGTGGCCTTCGACTTCGAATTCATTCATGGGACGGGATGCGTAGATATGCCGTGGATCATATTCCTATGTAGGCCTTGCTCTGAAGCCAAAGCAAGATCACGCGTCCCCCTACATACTGCGCAGAGAGGTCTGAGTACTGCGCCGCGTCCCGACTTCCGACGTCCCGACTTCCGACTTCCGACTTCGGCGCCCTGACCTGTTGCGCGTTCCGTCCGAAACCACGAGAGGGTCGAGTGAGCACTACTAGTACGGTGGTAAACGTTTACCTAACTACATGTTCATCCCACCGGCCCCTGCTTCTTGCTTCCTGCTTCTGTTTGCCCCTACTCGACTCCGACTTTGACAACTTCGACGGCGACGTCTCGCAGAACACCATGCACAGGAATCCGCGCTCAGACTCCCGTTCTCTGGCCACCATTCTCCGTCCTCCATTCTCCATTCTCCATTCTGGCATCACCTTCGAGTCCCAGACTTCTCGACTCCTCGACTCCACCACTCTCGACACAGCCGAAATCCACAGGCCATCACTATTCAACAGACCGCAGGACTGCGGGACCCCCAACGTTGGCACTCCTTCGTCCCCGCTGAGCAGCGTCGTCCGTCTTTGCCAAGTCAAGGACGAGGGCAACAACGCGGCTTGTACAATAATTACTAATATGTGATGTACATCTCTGCCAAAGCGACTCGAGCGGGCTCGTGCTGTCACTGTGTTTTGGAAGTTCGACGGTATGGGATATGTGTGTGACGGCGAGACCCTGGAGGCTGACACACCTATACACCCATACACCGTACACCGTACACCGACATACACTTCGACGCGACGCGACGCGATATCCACCAAAACGAATGATCAATATAATCAACACGCACAACACTCAGTGTCAATTGATACCCTCGTCGAAGTTGTCCGTCAAATTAGAACTATATAGGCCGCGTTATATAGCCTGTAGTTATGCCGTAATAAGGTATGTGGTATATGCGAAGGTCCTTCGGTGTTCTTCAGTCCTTCAGTCTTTCAACCGGTCCTTCAACCGGTCCTTCAGCCGGTCATACCTCCAGTATGCGCCATAGATATCACTAATTGAATATTGAATACTGAGACCATGCGCCCGTTCAGAATTACGAGCTCGAGCTCGAATGTTCTCTAATCTTCAGGTTCAAACGTTCAATGGCATCGAAATTGAAGACAAATGCTTTGCACGCTCGGGCTCAAATACAAGGACACGTCAAATACACAGTACATAGTACAAACACACTATCCATTACATATAATGCTACAAAAAAACCAATGATTCATGGAAATAACCCACAACCCAACCCAACACCTTTGACTGGCATCTACATGATCATACACCCCCACCGGCACCCCCCATCCTCCCTCCTCTTCTCTCTTTCCCTCTCATTTACCCTCTCCTGCGCCTCCCTCAGATAATCCAGATACGCCGGGCGCTGCAGCCGAGCCTCCGCCTCCCTCGCAGCCGCCAGCCGTTGCCGCCGAGCCTCCGCCGCCCTCACAGCCTCCGCCGCCCTCGCCGCCGCCAGTCGCTGCTCTTCAGCCTCGGCCTCCCTCACAGCTTCTAGCCGTCGCTGCTGTTGAACCAGAGCCCGAAGCCGGGCCACCCTCGCCGCCATCTGCTGCTCCCCTTCCTCATTCACCCGCTGAATGTGCGCCCGCAGTCCTGCTACATCATCGACAGCCCGCGGGGGGATTTGGGGTGGTGGTGGTGGTGGCGGTGGCACCGGAGGGGGTAGTGGCAACAGTGGTGCAGGAGCTCGCTGGCGCGCCTCCCTTGCCTGCCGCAGAACCAGCTCCTGCTCCTCGAAGTTCACGTGCTCGGGTACAACCTCCTCGTCGTGGATCCCACCGTGCTCCATGTTCATGTGCCCGTAGATCGTCTCCGCGCTGAAAACGCCCATGCACCGCCAGCAGATATGCGCGCCGCATCTACAAATACAATTAATCATAAAGCAGAGTCGCGCAAGCACGCATGAGTAATGAATATTGATACGTTGATACGGTGAGTTGATAGAGATCATTTAAACGAAGCGCGGGGTCGGTGCTCACCTGCAGGCCATGTGGTTGCACCCGCCCGCCTTCTCGATCGGCGCCTGGCAAGTGGGGCATTTCTTCATCTGGCGTATCCACGCCTCGCTCAATCCATCGCGCTCCTTCGAGACTCGGGCATCTTCGCAGGACATCCCTTCGTGCCCGTCCTCATGGCACGCCGCGCACACACTCGAGAAACAAGATGGACACTGCGCGGTACAACTACTCCCCGCCCTGCCCTCCGTGGCCCGGTAGATTTGCGTACAATCCGGCGTCCTGCAATACTTCAGACTCTGCGGATTTCCCGTTACGTGCGACGTGAACGCCGCCTCGAGCAGATGCGAAAAGTCCGCGGGAGGTAAGAACCGCTGGACGATGGGGATGGGGATGGGTCCCGCACAACCCTCTCCAACGCACGTCAACGGAAAGTTGTCCGCCTCCTCCGCGCTCGTCAGGAGATGGCGCATGCACGGCGTGCAGTACACATGCGCGCACCCGAGCACCAGCGGATTCGTCGCGCTGTCGTAGCACACCGGGCATATCTGGTCTGTCGACGCGCTCGCCGCGACAGCGATCTTCGCCTCCTCCGCCGCCTGGTCGATGAAGCTCCGCAGCGTATGCCGCGCCTCCTCCCCGCGCACCGTGATCATGCCGGACGCGGGGTTGAAGCGCACGTGCTCGGCGCCGAACATCTCCTGCAGCGCGGGCACGCCCTGGCGGAGGAAAAAGCCCACGCTCTGCCTTGGTATATTCAATGTGCATTCGCGTGACGCGAGCTTCTGCAGCTCGGCTTTGACCATCATCCGGATGGCGTCCACGACGTCGGGCTTACCGTATGCTTTGAGCACTTTGCGCCGGTGGTCAGCCCGCAGGAAGCCGCCCGTATCTTGCGCGACGGTGCGGACGAACTGGCTCTTCGAGTACCCCAGAGACGGGTGCCACCCCTCGATCTTCTCCCCCGCAACCAGATTCTCCACGCGCACTTTGAGCGCGCCGACGGCCTCCTTCACCTTCCCCAGGAGGCGCATGCGCACGATGTCCATATATCGCTGTTCGTGGATCACGAGGTTGCACGCGCTCTTGTCTTTGATGCTCTCCACCAGCGCTTCCCACTGGTGCTTCTGCGCGGCGTACTGCGCGGTGGGGACCGTGATCGTGTATTGCATGGGCACGGGGAGGTGCACCCAGAACACCGACTCCTTGATGCCCATGCTTCGCGCGAAGGCACCTTCGCTCAGTGTGTGGTGCACGCGCTCTGCAGCGTCGGAAGACTCGAACCGCGCTTTTACCGTGGCGATCCCATCCAGCGTCTTCTGTCCGTTGTTAACCTCATCCAACGACTGCAATCCGTCGGAGATAACGGCAATGTGCCGGTGCAGCGCGTCCATGACCTCTTGATCTCTCTGCTGTGTGACAGGCTGTCGCATTCGTCTCACAGACGGTGTTCCAGTAAACTGGCGGATGCTCTCCTCGTCGACGATGGGGTTGAGGTTGTTGATCATGATGGAGTTAGGGTTGAAGCCTCTGATAACGCGTCCGGGAGGGGGGTTGTTGACCGTGACTTGGACGCGGCGCCCCATTAATACTTTACCGTTCAACGCCTGTACATGTCTCCTCGTCTCCTCCATATCGGAGAATTCCGCAACAAAGCGCACAGATGGAGATCGCCACGAGATCGTCAGAACATCTGTATCGCGCACGGCAGACGTGCCCATGCCCCCGGGCAGATTGTACGACCCCACCTCAAACACAAGTCTCTCCTCCCGAAACTCCACGCCCTCCAGTCCTGCCGCCATCGCCATCCCACTCTCTGCGTCTGTGACGATGGTCGCCGTGCGCCCGCCCTCCGGCGCGACCCTGCTCTCCTGGATCTGGAACCGCCCGGCGTCGATGCCCTGGTCCAAGAATATGTTCGCGATCTCCGTCTCGCGCGCGTCGGCGGGGAGGTTCTTGATCTGCACCATGCAGCACTCGAACCCGGTGACGAGGTGCCGCACGTCCAAGCCCGCGCCGAAGGTTACTAGGGAGCCGAGGATGAAGAATTGGGTGGTGCGCGCGGCTTCCTTCCGCGCGATCTCTGCCATGCGGGTCTGGTACTCTGCATCAGAGGCTTTGCGTAAGGCTTCTTGCTCGGCGAGTCGGGCGAGTCGGGCGGCTTCGCGCCCTCGCAGTGCCTCCTGGATGCGTGCTTCTTCTGCTATACGCGCCAGCTCTCTCTGCTCTCTCTGGGCTCGTACTCGAGCATCCTCCCGTACGCGCTCTATCTCTCTATCTTCGTCTTCATGTTCTTTCACCCGATCTCGTTCGCGTGCCTGCTCCTCGAGTTGCCTCACTTGGGCTTGAAGTGTGCTCCGGTGCCGCTGGGCCTACGCGCATTTATGTAGTTTTACTTTGTCTTGAATGAGCACAATTTCATTAATTTATACTTACCTCATCGTGCCCAAACCAGCATTTCGCGCCCTTTGCACATGAGCCTGCCCTCCAGGCCCTACATGGGATCTCCCCGCGTTTGGGCTTCGTGTTCGCATTCGCACTCGCGTTTGCATTGGTCTGGTTGTTTCTGATACCGCCACCGATACCGCTTGACGATGCAGTAGCAGGATTTTGGTTGCCTCGTGGTGGTCTCCGACTTCGTTGACGCTTTGCTGCTTGGGACTATACATAGTGCAGGAAGATGGTAAATTCAGCTTGAGACCAATGGATCAGGTCGGTATCGCGTACCTGTTGAGAGCCGTTGATCTCAGACATGGGGGACGACTTCAAGTGACGGATGAGCAGCCGCGGTACTTGCAGAGAAGGGCGTTAAAGGCCTCCGGCGATGAGAATGCATCGAGGCCCATCAGAATCACCATGCCGGGATAGCCAATGAGGCTGTTGGGCTGGTGAGCTGTGGCAGGTCTTTCCTTTCTCAGGGGTACGTATCGTCCTCCGACCGCAAACCTGATCGGCTGAAGGCTACCTTCTCCGCTCACATTCATTCTTCGCGACAGATTTTGATCTTTGCTGATTTACAGGAGCATCGGTATTGCTCACAGAGGATTCGTCCAACCAATCCTCTTGGACAATGGAATGACACTGCGGGCATAAGCCCATAACCTCACCGAGGGAATCCAGAAGTTAGCTTGTAGATTAATATAAATAATTTCTTGTTTCCATCACCAGTGGTATTAAGATGTAAATGTAAATAACAATTACAATATATTCTCATTTACTCCATTGGGGATAATCAAAATACCGTCTGCGATGGCAGCCAGAAGTTATTGAAAATAGTAATCTAAATATCTTCCGGTTATCTTCTAATTACCATCGACGATGGAAATCAGAATACCTTCTGATTTCCACGCCAGATGATTGGCTGAAGATAATCCTATTACCATCAGGATACCCTCGTCGAGGTTATCCTGATGGTATCCTGATTTTCCTTCATCTTATCTTCAGGCTTCCCTCGGCGATGGTATTTTGATTATCCTCAATATCTATATCGGGAAGTCTGTTATCTACAACTCATGTGACTTTTGAAGTCGGCTATCGCCGGGTCACTTTGGCCCATCACACCGTCGGCTGTGACGCGGGTTTTTCTTTTCTGCTTTCTTACCATCATGTTCGCGTACGTAGTAGGAACTATATGTAAGACATTTTAAACAAGTGTCCCAAGTCGCTTCACGACTCCGTGTGAGCTTAACATCGAAATTGTGCATAGTTTGCTCGAAAATGTGGGATTGAGGGCGGGACTGAAGCTAAGGCTGGTGCACGCGCGTATACTCAGCAATTCCCTTCCTCATTATTGGGTTTATTTAGCACAGGTCAATCAATCTAGCTACTATCACTGTGTGACTCAAAGTCCCCGTTGACAAAGCGACAAAGCTCACCATCAACCGCGAGTATTCCCTTAAAGAAGCCACGGACTGGGATTGATGCGTAAGAGAGTCAAAACGTTGATCTCGACGACGCCATCTACCCAAGTCCTGCCGCTTCCTCGCAAGCAAAAACAGTAGATACAATTCCTTTAAGTACGACTATATTGGTACCATATGCATTGTTTTTGTTTTAATACGCTTTAATAGTAATACGGTGGTCGCAACAATGTGACATAGAATCATGTGAGTTCAACTACAGATACCTCGGAAACCGAACCCACCTCAACTTACGTTGTAACTCCGTCTCCTCTTGCCCTCACTGTTCCAATTTCCGTAGCACGATGTAAGGGGTAGCTTTTCCCCACTGGGGTTTTTAATCCGCACCCCGACCTAGGGTAGTCTTATAGAAGCCACTCCTTACATCCTAAACAACCTCGCACCACGTCTTAGTAGCTTAGTGTGCTTATTGCGGTATAAAAATGCGGATTCAACAAGAACATGGAATCATGTGACTTCATTGTGGTAAAAAGCCTGCGGACCTCCTAATCAACTCCTGTCAGCACAGACGTTAGCCCAGCCATGAGACCATACCGAGACGTGCGATGCAGTTTGATATCTTTGATCTCCGTTCCGTATTGACACATTGGTACAGATACTTGCTTTCCTTGACATCGAGGCCGGGGTGGACAACTCGGATGATGACGATGACGATGACGGCGTCGATGCAGATGGTAAGTGCCTCATTTAAATATATCATCCCTAAACTAATGTTTAGCTTTCCAGACCTTATCTCAGATGCACCAGAGATATCCTCAAGCATCTTGATTACTGACAGACATCACACTGACCAGCTGGAACACTGGAATACCGATGCCGAGTCCATGGTGAACGCCATCATGGATCGTTACAGAAGTAGCCAGGGATCCGCTTGGAAAGCTCAACATACGGCAGAACGAAAGAAATATACAGAGGGGTGGAAGACTACCGTGGCGTATCTCCCCTCTGTTACTGACGGAGACATTTGGAAAGTCGCTGTGACAGTGGGATATTTCCTTTGCATAAATTTGATACAACGGCTTATTCCCTCTTCAGCCTGGAACTGAACTCAACGTTGTTGCAACCATATTCAACAAAGTCTCGGCTCTGGAGATTGATGGAGTTGAAAGTGCCTTCTACAGAGAAGGTATCCCCGGTGTTGTCTACGTCGAGGCTCGAAACTACGGCGCTGCCTTAACCGTTCTCAAGGGCATAAACAATGTCTGGCTCCGGTATTACAAGGCTGAAGGTGGTCCCGTCGACTTGGTACCCATCAGCGAAAGGTTGGCGCTATTAGCAATGGACAACAAATTCGTCAACGAAGTCGAAAAGATGGTGAACGAGCAACAGCGATTCGTCCGAATCCGTGACCGTACTCGATATCGACACAACCTCGGTATCATCGCGAACTACAATATGGACGCAAGACACGCCCTGGTCCTTGTCGTACCGCGCGAGTTGATCGCTGTCCGTGGTCGGCGTCGGCGCCTTGCTGCACCCCCAGCACTCAAAATGGATTATTTCGTTGAAGGAGAGGAGGGTCACTCCTCTGACCGGGCCTTGCTCACTTCAGACGGCATCAGGAATCTAGACTCGGTGAGTTCCGACGGGCAATACCTCTCGGGACTGGAAGTCAGGAGAGTGGACGTGGACAAACTCGTGTATCATGATATACACCCTGCTGCTCACGAACTGGATCTGTTTGAGGCTACACGGGACGACGAGATCTGCAAGTTCGTTAATCATGCTCGATATCTACAAATTCGCCAAGGAGAGAAATTTGAGGTAACCCAGGGTCCTTGGAAGGGATTCAAAGGTGTAGTTGGAGAAGCCATAGTTACCGAGCCCACCCTATCAGTACGGCTGAAGGGTAGATACTGCTGGGAGGACATTGAGGTGCCGAAAGAGGATTTGGCTCATACGGGACCGCAGGGTAGTATAACAACGGTGAAAGCAGGCCCATACACTGGATTGAAAGGGAAGATACGCAGTTACCTTCATCATACGGCGGTCATATCTCCCGACACCGATGCAGAACAGACGATCGATGTCAGGGTGTCGGATATCCAGCGTACCATTGATCTTGGCGACGAGGTGGAGATCATAATGGGCCTTCTTAAGGGACGCTCGGGATTTTATGTTGGGGTGGACGAGGCAAAAGCCGAGATATACCTCGACGACCCGGCCTCCGCAGAAGGCAAGGAAGCACCACAGGTTATAGGCAGGATGGTGAGATACTCGCAGTATCACGTATGAGGCGCTCTCACATGTTCCCGCAGGTCAGCATACCGTTCGCGTGTATACGAACTCCACCGGATACTCGGAATGCACGAATTATGGCACAATCCAGTCAATCCGGGCCCACCCCTTTCCAGCTCCCACCAAATACCTGGAATTCCCAAGATTCCCAAGCTACGTATACGGGTGACCCTTTTCGAGGCCTCGAAGTGGTGATCGTTGACCACGCGCTCAAGGGTTATGAAGGCTACATCGTTGGCTCTCGTTTGGTTAACCAGTACATTATTGACAATCCCAATGGCGGTGACGACCAAAGCACGGAAGACACGGAGGACGCGGCCATACTCGAGTTCGAAGTCAATAAACTGAATCACATCACCAGTTATACCACTCGACTGTCAGCTCGACATCTGCAGGAGAAATAGTACGTCTATTACACGATTCCGCATCCAATGTTGATCCCGCAGTAGCTCCAAATTACCCATCATGGAAGTGATCCATCTACCACCACATCTTCGCCGTCCCAAGGCAACTGGGACTGTCCCAGATACCCAGCTGCCTATGGCAATGACCCCGTGCGATGGTGATTCCACGTGGGAAGGGGCGACACACGAATATACGAGCGATCTCGACGTCACCTTCGCAGCACATGATCGCTTCACTCGTATGTAGATTAGCTATTTTTTCACCTATATTCCGGCACTAACGCTGTCCTGCAGGCCATTGGTTAAGGAACCCTGTGATGATGCACAAGAAGTTCCAAATCCTGATTCTAGACACCCTTTTCGATGACGGCTCTTATCGGACTGACAATGCGGTTAGTGGATACACGGTTGTGACGGAGGCGGTGGATCGCTGGGCTGAGCGGGTCTTTGTCAAGATGGGGGAACAGAGGAACCTATCAACCAAGAAAATTCTGCTGAAGAAGATCATTTCCGATAACCTCTTCTTGAGACACGGCGAATGAGTAATTGTCATCGGAGCGGATGTGGTCGGCAATGAACAGATCATAGGTATGGCCGGTTGGGTGAACGAATCTCCGTACTCACTAGACGAGGGCGTTCAAATGGTCGCACTTGCTGAACCACCAGGGTTTGCGTATGTTCCTGAGGTCAATTTGTGTAGGACAGGTGCACCAGCGCTATGGAAGGGAGATGTTTACAATTGAACACACATGTACACGCAATCATCTATATAGCTCTGATGTTCCTCTTATGCTAAATAATGTGCGACTCCTTCCCCTTTCTATGATGCTTTGACACGAAAAGCTACAAAAAGGCGCATATGCATTGAGTAAGTCAGGTGTTCTGCAGGGGCAGTTCCCTTATCACTCCGGATCCCCTGTGTGTGTTAAGGCATAGAAAAGAAATGTCAAAGCTTTTCAAGAGGTGGAAGTAATATCGTATATACACACACGCGGTTCATGCGTACAATCCAGCCAAATCATGACTGGAGAAAATATGTAAATATGTACATGTGCACGTAGTGCGTGAACTGGCGGGACAATTGAAAACGGTAAAAGAGACGACGTGTTATGAGCATAAATATTAATATTAGGTCTGGAGGCGCTTGATGAACTAGGCTGTCGCAACTTCCGCAACTTCAAGTGCCTAGTTGCACGCTGTTTCCTCACCACTTGAAATTTCCCAGTCAAAAGTCCCCAGGCTGGGGCAGGTTCTGATTGGTTGTCGAAGGTTCGCGCGGTTGCCGTTGGTGCGTGTAGGGCACAGTCGGCGAGTACCAACTTTGACCGACTACAACATTTCAAAGATCTACCACAAATCACAGGTTTCGTCGCTTCGCACCCCGTCCTTCGTAAGTCGCCGTGGGATTATGACGCAGGCTAGATTACCTAACGTTGTCACCAATTTGCACGAAGTGATCCCCAGTTGTGCCCGTACCACCATCTCCAAACACCTTGCACCCCAGCATCGACAACAACGACGACGACACCACCAGGACCTCGCTAGTGTATCTATGCTGCCTATGTGCATGCGCCCGGCTGCCTGAAGGTAAGTAGGCCCGTCTCTCGCGTTGTCTGGGGCCACAAATGCTCAATCTCTTTACGTAGAATTTCGCTGGAACGACTAGCTTGCGGAAAGCGCTCAAAAGTATCAATAAGTGGTGACCTACATGTGGGTAGGCTATGATATATAGTGAGTCCCGTTACCACATCGGTATGACTGATTCGCGCGCATATATTCGTCTACCAAAAGAGTATCAGGCGACACAACGGCCGGCATGAGTCTTGGACATATGGTAAGCTCGTGATTTACATGATTTACATCACTCACTTTTAGGCTATCATCAGGCAGCGTGTGGGACCATGTTCAAGGCGACGGCGCGCCGCGATATCGACTTCGTCGGCGCGAAACGCGTCGGAGTCACATTTCGTGAGTTTGCACTTGTACCCACCCCCCCCCCCCCGACGATTACCTACCCTTCTCTCATCCATACTAGTAGTGCCAGCACATACTTACCCCCCGACCATTCGGAAGGACAGATGCGAATCGTCCCGAGTCCAGCACGAAGACACTGGGTACGTAAATAACGGCAGTTTCACCCCATATATGTTTGATGATGCCATTGCCAGGCTGCCCAGCGCGCTAGTATGTCTGCATTCAATAGAGTGCCCGGGAGAGGGGGAGAGGGGGCAGGAATAGTAATTACCCATATATGACCTACCACAACGAATATATCAACCTTTCCTACCCCTTATCGACTGCTCTAAACAAATGGAAGAAAGCACCAGCCACGCGTAAGTGTGTGGAAGCGGATGTATTGACGATACATCAGTTACAGCTGGTTCAGACCTGTCGTGACCTACATCCACCGAAATCTGTAGGCTATATTCCGATTGACGTAGCGCTCATAGCTCGTCGTAGGTCGACTTTTCTCAACCTTTCACCACCAACCCTAGCCTAGGGACTTTTCACTGGGCTTGAAATGTCAACGATGTTTGACTTTGGGGGTTTATGCATATGGCCGTTCGTTCTGCACTTTTAATCTCCGCGCAACACTTTGTGACTTAGCGCGCAAATAGTCACAAACTTTGACTGAGCGCAGCTTTTATTGGAGCGCAACATTTCTAGAGTAGATTATAGAGCGGTCCGGGAATAGGTATATAAAGCAGAGCATAGCTTTTCATTGAAATGTGCATCCTAGAACGAGGAGGAACACTAGTACAAATGGTATAGAGGATCGCCGAGGTACCCGCCCACAGAAAGGGGCATTCTCACAGTCACAAAAATGAGATTGATCACTTGTAACAAGGCATATCTTGGTCCGGAGAATTGTATTGAACTACCTAAAGTGTCCCGGGGTCCATCTGTACCACAAATGGACACTATAATACTCTTAAGTCATTTATTTTAGTATACAGATTGTTCTAAAACTTGTGAATGGTCTAATTCCTCGTCGCCGTTGAAAGACTGGTTCAATCATTCAATGGAAGGAATTGGTGTTGTAGTCTGACCGTGTGAACGCCCCTTTTTGTGGGCGGGTACCTCGGTAATTCTCTACACCGTTTGTACCAGTGTTCCTCCTCGTTCTAGGGTGCACATTTCAATGAAAAACTATGTCCTGATTTATTTACCTAATCCTAGACCCTCTACAAGTTGTTTTAGAGGAGTTGCGCTGTAAAAAAAGTTGCGCTCAACAATGAACACCATAGAGGAGTTTGTTTAGGGCATGGTCACTCGTTCTGAGATGGCGCTCGTGAGCGCAATCCCCATGTACATGTATTGATTTCGACACGCGCTTTCTTTTCGAACTCTTCTTGCGTGCACAGATCTAAGACGCCACATTGCATTTTCGATCGTAGATGACTTCTTTGGAGACGCTTTTGCCTGGTGGACCCACAGTGTCTACCCTGATCATATCTGGGACCCACATAACCATAACCATGTGATGGACCCACAAGATCCTGCTATATATCTAAGTACTTGTACAAAAATGCATTATCACTGATGATCAAAATCTAGATACACCCTTTCCAGTATGAATTTCGTTCTCGCTATGTTTCATTAGCGCCCGTAGCGCCCAACACCTTATAATTAGTTCCTGTTGGCCTGCAGGTCAGATTAATTATAATAATACCAGCTAGTACTTTATGCCCACCCGCGGTGAGGGGACACCTTGATCACCACCCGACCTACGGCCGTGCTCACTCGGTATACATTTTCGTGCTTTGCGATGTCAAAGAAATGAGATTTGAATGAGATTGGGAGCAAATAGCTTGTGGGGAAGCGTATGGACACTTACCGCGTGCATTGTGCGATATGTATGATTCAAATAAAGCTTAAGCCGTTATTTTTTTACCATGCCAAATCCCGAGTGCATTGCGAACAGGCCGCGGCTGGGCCCGGGTGAACAAGTCAATGAATCCCGCGAGTCATCTTATAACGCACAGACATGCCATGGCCTCAGATATATAAGTTCAATAGCATATACACCATATATTTAATTCTACCTGCGGCCGCGAATTGGCCGGTTTCAAATGGATATCAGCGCTAGCGGATAATGATCGACGTACAATGAATACATTAAAATATACCATCCCTGTTAAGCTCGAGCTGTAAGTTCCTTGGAATTAGTGGTGGCGTAGGTTCTTCAACGAGAGGGACATTGATTCCCCCTTCGTCGTCAAGCATCCCCCAGACGCTCCGATAACCCACCAAAATGACCTCTACAAGATCCCGATAACAGACACTGACCCACGGCGGCACGTTCGCAGATATCAAGTTCGTTATACGTTGGTGGTGCAGTATAAGTCCTCCCAAGGGTGCGATTATCAATATGACCATGCTCAAGTATGCAGGACCACTATTATCGGAGTGAGGGGAATAGATGGTCGGGCTGTATGTTTCTGTGATGGTCGCCGTGGCCAGCGATGTTTTTGTCACCGTCATAGTTGCCGTCTCGGTGATGACAGAGGTATCGACGGAAAGCCCCATAGGGCAGGCTACCAGGTTTGCCATGATCGTCTCTCAATTTGAAGTGATTCGGCCACACCAGTATGCGAGAGCAATTACAACCGCCCCCCCCAGAATCCGTGGCTCCCGTAATATCGAAAGTGTTGAACGACTTGACACATGTCTATTATTTGTGCCTTGACCTTGGGGAGTATCGACATATATTTCTGCACGTGTTCTATTACGTGGAAGTGGTAGTGGTGTCATAGGAGGAGGAGGAGGAGGAGGGACCAGGGCCGGAGGATCTGCTAGATCTGGTACAGCCCGCGGTACGGGTGGTGGTGGTGGTGGTGGTGGTGGTGGTAGAGGCGGAGTTTCTATAGCTATATACGGCGTACATTCAGTTAACATTGGGTCGTTTCATTTTGGCACTCATTTGTGGATGAAGAACTCGTACCTTGATTGGATGAATCGGAACTGATGAAAGCAATATCTCCATTGCGGGCTTGAACACCCTCCCCCGCGACTATTGCAATCCTTCCTCCAGGGAATTCCGCGCAGTCCTATGCCATGATGTTAATTGTCTCTCGCATTCATCTCATCCGAATACCTTACCAGACGTGACATCGCTAGCGGGTTTCATATCTATCAGTCATGGCAGGGATAATCCAAAAAACAACCTCACCTTCCATTCGTCCAGCTTCCTCCAGATCAAGAACTTCGGCCGTGATCCTGGATCCCACCAGGCTGGCAACAAAAATCCGTCGGGCTCCGGCATGACCAATGACGAATCGACCGTTATTGAGGAAGCAAACGTCCACAGGAAAATTCTTCTCAGGATTGATGAGTAAAGGTGTATAGGCGGTGAGGAAGTTGCCTGAGGAGGTGTCATAGATCTCGAGTCCGCTGAGGGCATATATTATAATGCAGCGAGATTGGTCAGGAGACATGGCGAAGCTGAGACTGATATCTCAAAATAAGTTATGAATGACGAACTTAGTCTCTTCCAAGGGCGGCTTACATGTAATCCTGCCACGTTTCGGTTTGCCATAAAAAGATAACATGATCGTCTGCAACAGATAAGCGTATGGCCCTTCGAGACTATTATCACGAACACTGCACATCATATCATATTATATAGTCACTTACATTAATCCGCACTCATGGTCGCATGGGTCGTGTGCCGCCATCATCATAGCGACAGATCCTTCATGTTCAAAAAAACCGAGTCGCCAAGGTGTGCTTTGGTTACAGTCGATGGACATCATCTTCGATATGCCGCCTATCGATGTTTATAAGCTCTTCGATTCGGTTTATCCATGGATGGAAGCATCATCTTACCGGTCAAAGCTCTGTGGATCACGAGGACCTGTTTGTGTATGATGGCTCCCATGATGGAACCATCTCGAGACAGTGCTAGATGATGGACGCCACCATTTTGCATTTCATCCTCTGTATCTCTCCCGAGGATGGTGGTCTCGTACTGAGTGTTTCATTAGTTTGGATCTGTTCTATATAGTCGGGTTTTGCTTACGTCACTGACGCTTCCGCGATGGTGGAACTTGTAGGTGATTATGTCCCCGTTGGAGAAACCCGCATGCAACTCGGTATTGGTGGTCGGATTCCAGAGGAGAGTTGCGACATCACATGGTATGCTTTGGGATACTGGTGGACCTTGCCAAGCGACACATTCGAACGGGCTGTCAGCCTTGTAAACCTACGAAGACTCTTAGTTACAAAGCGAGAAATGTCTTCCAGAGGAAGAATTACCTTAATCCACCCTCCCACTCCTCCAACTGCAACAAATGCATGAGGGTGAGGTGAGAGTTTCATGCTCATGATGGCCATGCATTCGTCGTCTGCAACACGGTGAAGGAAGTAGAGATCAGTCATATTCTCAGAGGAAAGTGGGGTTCCGACTGCGAGATATGGCTTCGAATTCCATGCAATACATATGGCCACGAGATATAGAGACACATCGAGATCGTTATTGCAGGCACAACGTGTACATACCATTACAGGCCTAGGGAACGTACGCGTTATGGATCTAGATCTCCACACCCCCCACGTTGCATCTGATGGCGGAGATATATACTAGTTGCGACCCGGCGAGTCCCAATTGCGAAGACATAAAAACGACGTCAGTCATTGCAGATACAGATCGCCGGGATTAATCAGGCATCGTCAGCACCTAGCCGCATGTACCCACCCTGCAGTGAACACGAGGAGGCGATAATCGTGTGGTCGGCAGGTGCCTCGTACGTGAAGTGAATGCATATTGCAAGTCATCAATGTTGCCGCCAGTTGTGCTCTTTGTGCAATGACTGAAGCGCAATCGGGAGGAAGCACGAGGACGAAGAAACGAAGTAGGTCCACACTTACGTCCTTATGTACATGTAGATAACAAAGACGATACTCTAGTAACGCCACGGCCTGACCCACGCCTTTTTGCACTCGCAAGACCCAGGGGGCCACTCGCCAGCCATGCTAGTGACCGACGTAGTGCTAGCTATAGCAACCAAAGTAAAGAGGCATCACCACTATCCACCCAGACACCGGCGTCGCAGTTTCACATCCGGCGCGGCAGTCCTCACACATCACCGCCGATATCCATCCAAACACGATCATCGCAATATCACAGTATGCACAGCAGTGGTGCCGGTAGTTCCAGTCAACGGTCACCCCCCCAAGCTTCGCGTTCTTCTTTGAGGCCCCTTGAAAGACAACAACACGGGGATGATGGAGGTGCTGAGCAGCGACCTCGCCGTGAGTACATACGTGTATGTATTCTGTTTCCAGAACACTGATGCCCAACTCAGCCAGGTCCCCGGTAGCGTATCGAAACTTGAAGACGCTCCCATCGAAACCCAACGAGGCCGTATTCAGGTTGCATGTCAACCAATTGGAGGTCAGAGAAAATACCAAGGAACCCCCTGTGAATACAAAGCAGGCGCAAGGTAATTGGCATGCCCCCCTGGTATTGGAAAGGTATGGCATGGGAAATACACCGGGACCAAATGCACCGACGCCAATGGATGGAGTGGAAGGCCTTGAGACTCCTCAGACAAGCTACGTCCCACAAAGAGGCGAGGTAAGCTTTCATATCGCTCGGCTCCGTAGACATACATAATCCTTTGCCGAACCATGGAAAGTCTCTGTCGCTGCGAGTTGCGCAAGTAACGCTAAGGACCCCGCCGGCATTGTCACGCCCAGAAACTAAACCGGTACCCGCGCATGCCACTGTCAGCCCGAGCGACGAAGCTCCCTCAGAAGTGGCTTCCACATCGCACTTAGGCTCTGAATCATCACGTTACCACTCACACTTGATGAAGTAAAGGAGGTAGACTAGTCAGCAGCTCCCGCAGCATTACACGCTGACAAGCCGCAAAGGAGGATTTCGGGCGGCTCACCAAACGGTACAACAAGCTGGATGATGTGGCCGACGAGATTCTAGCATTGAACGACAAGCATGACGCCTTATCGGGCAAAGTGGACGGTGTTTTGGAAGGAACTCAAGAATTGTTAGAAGAAGTACAATCTATCAAAGACAATCTCTCAACAATGATGGGTAACATGAATTCGTGCCAAACTTCCTCGGATTCATCTTCTCGAGCGCCAAATAATACCGGGATCCCAAAGCGTAGGAGAGAGGAGTCCCTTGTTCTCGCAGTGCGGTCATTTCGATCAATAACAATGAATTGACGAAATTAACGCTATATATTAGAGGAGTATCCGAAGTTATCTAGCTTTTCTCCTTGGGCTAGAAGAGGCGTGCGAAGCACAAATCTTGACATCCGTTACTGTCGACGAGGCCAACGCATTTGCGAAATCACGGGATGTCGATTGCTGCACCGTTGACAATTTTAGGATCGACTTAATTGGCCCACCACGGAGTCCTTGGAACATGTCCGCAGTAAATGTATTTGTCGCCGCGTTCGAGCAATTCCAGGGCTTGGAAATGGACCTGAAGATCGTGAAGGATGCATTTTTCACGCGATTGAAGACGCTGAAGCAAGATTTCAAGCTAGCCAAGAAAACGAAGAACGAACAGAAATTCAGGAATACCCAGAAGCGCCGGCAGATGAGGAAGAGAACGGTAACGTCCGATTCGCGTTAAATCAATCCACACCGCGTCTCAATCTTGTCAGCTCTTCACGCAGCGCTATGACATCGCGCTGCAGGATCCCCGCCTCCAGAGGCACCTAGAGTTGTTGGGGCGTCTGGGCGTTGATGGGATGTCTAGTGATGAATCCGACAAGGAGGATGGATCCGGACCAGTCTTTCGCGTGCGAAGGCCTAATTGGAGGGCTCCGATTGTTGGACGTTGGCTGCAGGTCTTCGATTCCGTAAATCTGAAGCGCAGACAGACTACGCAAGACAAGCGGGGTTGTTACCCACGCATACGCGTTCGAAACAGTTCGGAACCAAGTTGTTCAAAAGGCTTTGTAGAGGGATTACCGATGAACGCCTACGACGAGTCATGGATGGCGAGGCAGTCCCAGGTTCTCGCCTCGAAGGATTATGGGGATTTCTCTCATGGCATTGACTTCGAATAGGAATTTACCACAGAATTTGCGGGTCCTGTTGTACATATGTAAAGGAATGGATGTAAACTCTGAAAATATCCGTAAACTTCCAAGTTCCATTGACACGCGTCCGTCGTCCGTCAAATGGCCATTTGAAACCACCCGGTACTTCCAGGGCTGCTGTACTTTATCTTATCTCTGTCTCATGTGACTTGTAATTCATCTTATCTCTGATCCATGTGACTTGTAATTTATCTCTGATTCATGTGAGTCGTGATTTATCTTATCAAAACCCGCTTCGGCCTTTTCTTGAAGACACATGGCCGACAAAAGATGGAGTACGTACGTAATATGGAACCGCGGGACACTCGCTGCGAAGTGCTGCTATTTGAATTCAAGGTTACAAATGTTTCTAGCGGCTAATTATGAAAAGTCCAGGCTGTAACTGGGAGTGCGAGGACTTCTTGCTCTGTCTGCATCGAAGGCTGCCTTCCGGGGTCTAGTACAGTGTGTACACCCGAGTAGGATGACGACCTTCATATCGTTGCACGGGCACTCGTAAACCCCTCGGTCGCGAACTAGTCGCGAGCCAAGGAATCTAACCAACTTGTGCCTCTGCAAAGTCATGTCAATAATGTGGCCAAGGATAGAGAATATTATGGCGTTTGTTCTGCACTTTTAATCTCCGCGCAACACTTTGTGATTTAGCGCGCAAATAGTCACGAACTTTGACTGAGCGCAACTTTTATTGGAGCGCAACGTTTCTAGAGTAGATTATAGAGCGGTCCGGGAATAAGCAAATAAAGCAGAGCATAGATTTTCATTGAAATGTGCACCCTAGAACGAGGAGGAACACTGGTACAAATGGAGTAGAGAATTACCGAGGTTCCTCCTCATTCTAGGTCGCACATTTCAATGAAAAGCTATGCTCCGCTTTATCTACCTATTCCCAGACCGCTCTATAATCTACTCTAGAAACGTTGCGCTCCAATAAAAGCTGCGCTCAGTCAAAGTTTGTGACTATTTGCGCGCAAAGTCACAAAGTGTTGCGCAGAGATTAAAAGTGCAGAACGAACGCCATATGAACGCCAAATGGGACCCCTCCCTTTAGAAAGGAAAGGATATGCGAGCTACGCTCGCAATAACACATGGGCCAAATTAAAAGCTCAACGAATTTGGTCCATCTCTTTATAATTAACCATATCAGCCTCCCTCCGCATCGGCCGTCCAAAGCCTCACTGACCTGCAGGACCTGCCAAACGAAAGGTGAGACATGGACCAAACAAAACCTAATGAATTCGGATGAATTATTTAATAAAATGACATATAACATGAGTTACAAGTACTATAGATCTATAGCTAGCTAGCACGGTAAGAATTCATTCAGGTTCTCCATATATGATGGGTTAACGCATACCGAATTCGAAAAATATTTGCCCGTCATGATCATGATCAGGTTGGCACAAAGCCATCCCGATGATGCGCACTCAGTTCCACCTGACATGGGAGCGAAAGGGAGGATAAATGTATTGGTTATTGTGACCCGGCATATAGAAAGAAGAAGAAATTTGTACAGTTGGGATAGTCGACGCTAATTGCAATGTGTCCGTCGGATTCGACGATGCTATGTTTCCTCCTAGTGAATGACCGTTGAAGATTGAAGACAGCTCACATATATGAACGACTTACAAAGATTTGAGTAGGAATTCTCTCATGTGAGTCCATGGCGATAACGACTCTCGCCAAGAACCTTGACAAGCTGTGAGTATTGGATAATAGCGATGTGAGAGAGATAGGTATACTCACAGTCAGATGACACGGTGCATGTTCTTCTGTGAACCCCCCCGCGAGGACTTCAGGAATGGGACCCGTTCGCCCAAGGAAAACACAACCAATTCCCCTCTCCACACAATATGAGGGGAGATTCGCTGAAGCCCTTCGTTGATGTGTCCTTTTTGCGAAAGATAGCCGTATACCTTGAAGCGAAGCTTAGGCGAGCTGGATAAGGTGACTGTCGCTTGAAGCAATGTGGGGGAGTCCAGCGCCGGAAACATCAATGATGCCTCCTGCACATTTACTACGGGGAGGCCGTAGCGAAGGATACGAGTGGTGGTGAATTCCCTTCGCCTCCCCGCAGCTGAATGACCATACAATGGAAAAAACAGCCCTTCGATTTTTGGCTCATCGTCAAGTGTAATCAGTTCCACATTTTCCCTCTAGCCGAAGATCTCAACTTACAGGGCTTGGTTGCAGTGTTAGATCAAGGACGGCGCCATGCCTTCGGAGCTGCCTTGTGGAATGATGTGAGGAGTTATGGGTAACAGGGCGCATCGCGCAGTAGAGGCAGTACTTGTCAATATCTGTATACGTAGGAACTGGAAAAATTTGTGCTGATATTTATGTGTTGTAATTACGTGCTTGAAATCAGAGTAATATCTAACGAGTACAAGTATTTGACTTGTGCATGCACTTGTTGTCCGCATTGTGGCTGGCCACGAGCAATCGATTGTGTCCAGCTTGTGCGCTAGCTGAACAGTCTTGGCGCGATGGCTGCATGCTAGCCACCGCATGCACAGGGTCTGTAGATTGGGGGTGAGGGCATAGTCCACGATGAGAATCAGATCGCGTCGTTTTGGCCTTTCCTTTCACCAAATATTGCAATGTTCAAATCATCCAGGACTTGTGTTCAGGGCCTCGTCTAGAAGTCAAGTGCGTGGGGCAGAGGGTTTGAAGGAAGTCACTGCCGCGGACGGATCGAGGATAACGGTCAAAGCGTTGGAAGTTCGGTGACTCCGAAATGAGATACATTTGTACCTCAAGCCTCGCATGTGACGAGAGAGTTGTACTCAGTTCACTGAACGTGCCTGGTTAGATCCCGGCCCGCCTTCATTGATAGCTGATAGCGGCCCATCTATTCCATGGTGAGCAGGATCGTGTGTCCTACCCCTGAGCTAGACCGAGTACATGATCAATCAACACGTTGTAAATGTTCACCCCATTTTTTGTCTCATGATCTACGATGTGGATATTCCAAAAGAAACGGTCTGACATCGCTGAGCTTTATTGTTGTCGGTACGGTATACATGCACTTGTGATTAATATTGTATCAAACCTGGGAAGTAAGTTTATCTGATCGGATCGAAATTGTGGGTCCGCGAATAGCATCATGGAATAGCGTGGAGCGCTTACAATTGAGTTTCAGATCACTAATTAGCTTGAATATATGCGTCAAAGATATCAATATCATTGTGTATATGCATTCTGGGTCTCATCGGCTGACTTGATCCGGCGAATGTACGCAACCGCGCATGCAGTGATGGCTAACCCATGGACAATAATATCCGTTTTCTCGGCTTTCCCCTTCCTTCCTGTGGTATGCACGTTCTGATATTCACAATGTCACATGTACGAGATCTACTAGGATCTACTGACCTCGAAGCTTTATAATGGGTCAAGGTTGTGGCCATGGGACCATAACCGGTACCAGGACCCCGGAATAGGAGAGGCCATTGGGAGATTTTTGCAGTTTTGTCCGAAAAAAAAGTAGCCTCCCAACAAAATTTCAATTTTGTCTGCAATGGTAAATTAGCCTAGTTGGCCTCTAAAATTGTCCGATTTTGGAAGTAGCCCTTGGAGTCAAGGGGCATCTGGAACTGTAATCGACTGGATGTACCCACCCAATACCACTCAGTTAGACACCCACCCACCCACCACCTTATCCTGGTCTTTAATTAGGCCCGTTTGGGGATTGGCAAGTCGAACGGAGCGAACACCACATCGATTGCTAACCCAGACTTCGGTAGCCGTGGGAAGCAACTCCGGGTGATGGGCAGTTTCTAGCGGCGACTGGTCAATTCAATGGTGATCAGTTGTAGGTAGTAAACAATCCTTGATTGGCTACAATGTGCAAATGAATATGGATAGACCAGGCTTGGTATACTCTGGGAGAAATGGCGGTTCTGGTAGTCACCGAGGCTCAGTGGGCTATACAGTAGTTGGATACACTCTAAATGTATTGCTGGTTAGCTGACCGGTAAATTGCGACTGTGGTTTGCCTTTTTGTTTTCACTCGCGAAGGTCGCTGGTTCTAACCTGGCTACAACCAAGTAGTTGAAGTGCCTGGAGCAGTACATTCAGAGTGCACATACTAGCTTGGGTACCATTGGGTGGTAAATACTTATTTTGAGTGCTGTTACGAATGTTGGACTTGCGCGGATTCGAACCAGTCGATTACAGTTCCGAATGCCCCTTCAGGAAATCACAACAACTAATTTTGTCCGAAACTACTCAACGGATTTTGTCCGCTAAATTGAAGTAGCTGTTTGGCCAATTTGGGGTCAATTTGTCCGATTTTCAAGTAGCCAAAACGCCAAAATTTCTTCACTTTTGTCCACTTCCCCCAATGGCCTCTCCTACCATATTCCGGGGTCCTCCGGTACCTCTACTATAATATATGCGGTGAATCAATACATAACTTTCGGACTAACAACACCGAGAATTGTTGATAGAACCCTTCAATCAGAAGGGTTCACTGTGATCACCGCCCCACAATATATATAGCTGCCGACGCGCCCTGCGCATGGTCAGGGTTTCTTACAGATTCGACTTCAAGGAAGTCCGACGGACGGGGCTGGTGTCAAGGTGTTTTGTCCAGGAGTAGACATGTTGATTCATGTGACTTGAAGCGTACATCGCGTGATTTATGATCTGCCTCATTGGATTGAGATAGTATCTAATGTCATTATAATTCATAGACATACTTCATTAATATCCTTTGGGTATTGCCGGACACAACTCGCACACCCTGGCCAGGGCCACCCGTCAGGATGACCAACTGGCCATCGATTGGAATTGAATCACTACTTTATGGCGTTCATTGTGCACCTTTAGTTTCCGCGCAAATAGTCACGAACTTCTCGATGGGCTGAGCGCATCCTTTCTTTGCAGCGCATTGCTTTTAGAAAGACCCGCAGAATTGATACCATACTTTATACTCGACTTAGGTACTTGAGAACCTCATTCGGTGCCTCGTGCTAATGTCTAAGTAGCTTATGCTGACATGTATTTACCGGTGATGTCTCAGGATCTTTTCCCCGTTTCCATTCGATGATTAGTGCTGAATTCGCAGCCAAGCCATGTTTTCTAGCAACTTGTATGGCCGTTCAATTTATCATGATGTTCTATCAGTTCTCTCACTCAGCACGCTTGACAACAACCGTCCGCTGAGTGCACCGACGTTGTCTATTGACTTATCCCTTGCACTTAAGTATCCCTTTAACTTTAACCCCTGGCTTTATCCCGTGGGAGAAAATACGAGCTATGGTGCGCTTCACCTAGTCACCGCTAAGTTGGAACAAGCGCAAAATCGGTCAGTGAGAAGTTTTTCGCGGTAGTCAGGGGAGCTGCTCAGAGTATCAAACCTCATATATTCAAGTAAATTGTATCAAATAATGTCAGGATACACTAAAAAATATAGTACGTAGTCTGTAAAACACAACTTTCAACCATAAGCATCCAAATGGCCTGTAAAAAGGTCTCTATTCTTGTTGCTGCCGCTCATGCTCGCAATGCAAAATTTGCAAAGAAGCTGGCGGAGAAACCAGTTGAGATTTCAGGCTCAAGTGACTCTGAAGTCTGCCGCTGGGATGGGGGTGTCAACCACAACCCGAAAATGGAAACACCGCATGCATCGTTGGATGGATGCTTACAGGGGAGGATTGGGGGCAAAGGATGCACAGTTCCAGGTCCGTAAATTCAGCTTGAGGACATATAAATCACATTGTCGCATCTCAGAAAGACTGGCGCAGCTATATGATCAGTAGTTTATCATCTCTTATCTTATCATATCATTACCATATCTAGCTACCCCTAACTACAAATTATCCGTATATGGCAAGTGCACGTAATGACGCAAAATCGATGCGACTTAAAAAAATAACTCCCTCAGTTTTGAAGCTACCAAAAATCGGTCTGGGGATCTTTTTCTCCTTGCTATGTAGTGTATTTTGCCCAAAGGAATAGTGAGTTGAGTAGGATTTGATGTCTTCATTTTTCTTGTTCCAACTTAGTGGTGACTAGGTGAAGCGCACCATACAATTGAGTCGGAAGTGTGTGTGCAGTCTGACCGTGGGAATATCTTAAAAACATGATCATATTCAAATAGTGACCGTGAGAGTACCCCTTTAATACAAACGACGGTACATTCTACACTGATCGCCGTACCTCCTTGTTTTGAAATTATCAGATGATTATTCAATTATATTATAGTATAACTGAATCACTTCCGGAGACTATGCAGAGCAATCTAGGAAGATTGCGCTGCGAAGATTGTTGCGCGGATATCAAAAGTGCATAGTGAACGATATACGATACCAATCAAATGAGGCAGCTAACGGTGATCATTACTTGTTGAAATCTTTACTCGTGGTTTCAGAAATATGCGTGGCCTAGAGGAACATGGAAACCGACCTTTTCCAACGACAGAATATGGAAAATATCGTCTTCATCGTCGCTCGCCATCTTCGTGATCGCACAGTGAGAAACAAGCCCAGACGCGGTGACAACGTGAAATCGACGAGACGAAGTGCAGAGATACCCTGCCGCCGGTCCATAACGTTTGTAGGGATCTGAGGCAGCTTCCACGGGTGTAAAAGAGCATATGGCTAGAAAAACACCAGGTTCGGAATAGAACTGCGCGATATGGTCAATCTGGCCTGCTTGAGGCTCGGCTGACGGTGTCGGGCGAAACATGACAGAGCTATTTCTCCATTTACTCGATCCTGTCCGACCATAGGGGATCCCTCCAACGTACACGTCGTCGTAGAAGAGTGCATGATCGAAGTCCACAGCCCCAGAGAGAAGTTCGCTTAGAGGCGCTTGATAGCCATCTTCAACTGATACATCACCTGCAAGTCTTGAGCCCAAAGTGTACTCTGCCACTCCAATCGTGACGCCAAAGCCATGTGCAGCATCGAAGTCATCAACACGATGATAGCCTCTGGCTGGCTCACCAGCGAGTGTTGTGAGTCTGTGCATCATTTCAGTGATATTTCCGTGCTCGTCTTCGTTGGCAAGGAGGGCACGCATATTGGCACTGCGGGCAGAAGCTAGCATAAAGGAGACTTCCATGTCGCCTATGACCACATTATTGAGTGTCATAAAAAGCCTTATCATGGATGTCTTACTTGGTTTCCTGTTTATTTGAGCACGGTGCATAAAGTTGATATAACGTTCGTAGTAGGGGGCGCTATGAGCGTGGACGGGCCCAAACCACTCGAGCATCGTGCCAACGTGCAATGCAGCATGCTGATGTGGCTTTATTCCTTCGTCTTTATAAAGCTTCTGGGCTTCAACCATGTATCGATGCATATATGTGGTATATGATTCGACATCTCCAGGAGATGTGGTTCGCATATTGGCGACGCGAACGGCGTTGATGAGATCCATGAAATTTGCCAGCAGCGCTTTCATCCTATCGTTGGCGTTGTGCCATAATCGTACAAGGGTGATCGGTAAATGAATGGTGCATAAAACGCGTGCCTGGTCTGCAGATAATTCGGAGGTAGTTGACCATTCGCGAGATACACTGCAGACCCAACTCGGGAGTTGAGTATTATGCATATCCGTCCAGATTTCTTGCATTACGTCCTTTCCTAGTACGATACGACGGTGTTGACGCTGGCGCTGACTCTCACTAGTGTTCATGTTCTGTATATGCATTTTTAATGTAGCGAATGCCGTATCATCAGCGGCAATCTGAGTGCAACGAATCATAAGCATGGCGAGAGATTGATTGATTGCTTGGATCAAACCTTGCGCACAATAACCTCTGCTAGCATCGCCTTTCTTGTTCGTGGCGCAAGTTCAGATGTTTCAATGTTTAACAACTGGCAACACGCTTCTAGCCCAGTAGCCGTTACCCCACGAGCTCGGGGTAGGCCATCCCATTTATCGTCGTCAGCACCGCAGGCTATGATAGCTTTCGCCGCTAGGCGAATTGCTTTGATATTCAGATTGGTAGCTTCATCCGCGGACTGACCGGAAATCGATGGCTCTCGAGATCCCTCACGGAGAGTTTTTGATAAGGTTTCTTGCCCGAGGCGATTAAGCTACGCACATGAGCCGCGGCTACTCTCCTTGACGCTGGAAATGAACGCACCTCGCCACGTAATCCTTGTGCCAACAACATCTTCATAGTCACCTCTTTTATATCAGTGGGATCGATGTCGAGGAGTTGACATATGGTCTCAAATACAGGTACAGTAATACCTGCTCTCTGCGAAATCTTGTCAGCCCTGTTCTGTTCGATAGAAGTCTCAATGATTTTGAGGGCTGCGTAGAGCTTGGCGGCGGCGGCTGCAGCAGCAGCAGCAGCAGCAGCGTCAACATCAACGTCAACAACAGCGTCACCATCAACGTCAACATAAGCATTATCATCATCAGTATTGGCATCAGCGTCAGCGTCATCGCCGATAGCAGTGCCACCGATGGTCTCTGAGCAAAAGGCAATAACGTCCGGATCCTCCTCGTTCTGCCGCTAGAAAATAGTTCAGGTTGTGGTTGAATCCTAGAGAAATAAGACGTGCCCAACGCGCTATATTCTTCGCCAAAATCCACCTTGTACCAAGGACCACTTTGCTGGTTTCACCCGTTATGCTGAGTTCGCTGGATATGACGTATAGAACCGACCGGTGATAATCAAGAAGCTTGTAGAGTAGATCGAGCTCGTTTGCCAAGATCAAACGTTTGCATTGATTGACGTCTGCAGGCTTAACGTCGTGACGCTTGATAACTTTTGCGGGCCCTGATCCATCTCCTCCTTGTTTAGTCTTGAGGTTCAAGCGAAATAGATTTCGTATATGATGCTTCAATAAGTTGATGTCTAGAGCGTGCATCGTGTCTATCACGATAAACTTGACTGGGTCCCAATATTGCAGCTCAAGTAGGGGAGTCCAGCGTAGACCAAAGGCCTCAAATATTGCGGTCCTGTCGTCGGCCGACCTTGCGGATTTCCACAACTCTGCGATACGCCGCACGTGTTGTGCGTCGCGCATAATCCATTCTTTTATATCGAGAATGTCGATGTCGTCAACGTCAAGGTCGCACGTCGTGCAGAAATAGTGGGCATTTACAGTTCCGGGAAGACCTGCCACCTGGCGAGCACCGAGCATGTCGCAGATGAGGGGGACAAGTAGAGCTTTCATGGTCCTCCCAGAACAACATCTGCGCGTGCGTGTGAAGAAGACACCCGGCGACCAGAACGGCTTGAATTCATTGACAAGTAGCTGTATATATGGGTTGATATGATGAGTGTCCGGCTTATGCGGGCCAGCGATGATGCCTACGAGATAGATATTCTCAGGGAGATAGCGTAAATGAGGCGGGAAGTTGTAACAAATGACCCATATTCCAGTAGAGGAGTAGCTTTTTTTGCCTGGTTTCATCCCGATTGGCTCGAATGAGTCGACGGAGAATCCAAACACCAGACGGCCCTCTCCTTTCCCCTCTAGAAAAGGAAGTCCGTCGCAATCTTTTAGCTCCTTGAATACGGCCGCCAGCCAGATGTCGGTTATAGGATGTGTTCCGTCGTTGTCTAAGCTGGTAGGATAAGCGTCGAGGATGTCCTCTACGCCTTTCCTCGACAACAAACGCCCCAGCCAATGCTTGAAGTCTTGATGCAAATATTTAATTTGCGGCACGAATCTGGGACGTAGCCCAGTCGTCACTTTTTTGAATAACGGTGTGCCACAAACCGGGCTCGTTTCGGTCTCGTGATGCGTGCAAGATCGAGCTCCACCATCACTTCGGTCGTATGGGTAGAGTGCGTAACACGTCGGGCAGCTTACATAGGCATGGACTACGGGATCTAGATGCAAAGCAGAAATTACAGTCTTGGGGTCTTTCGGAAGGTTGTCTAGTGCTGATGCCGCTGGAGTGCCATTGAATTCAAGAATATCTTTCAGGCTAGCCAGATGTACCTGGAGTGCTCGTCGTGGCCCGAAATACAATGTGTGTAGGGTGGCTGATAGAAGATACGCTGCCCTGTTTGTAGGTTCCTGAGAACCCATTGGTTGAAAGTATACATCTGCGCGCTGTTAACTTCCCATTTCGCTTGCTATATAGAACTGACACTTGCCTGTGTGAACAATATTCTCTCGATCTGATGTGTCACCGCGTTGAGCGTGCTGTACCGTCCAATGAAGTGTTTTTTCATTATTCAGTCGATAGTGTGCGGCTTCCAGAAGGGCAATGACAGACGTGCGTTCTCTCGATGGCCTCATGTTTACGGCAGTAGACATGAGATAGGATAGTCGATACTCTAAGTGTAAAAAGGGGACGTTGGAACGCGACGCCTCTTTTAAAGCGTGATCGCCTTCATTGGGTTTCTGCCAGTCCATGCCAGGGTTCTCAAGGCCGTCCTTCGGATCCTTACAAAATACGAGAGGGTGGATAAGGGGGGCAACAGGATGTTGATAAACCATAGCTAGCTCCATCTCGACTAATCTCGCCCAATGCCTTCTTTCCTGAAGCCTTGATAGAGGCTTCAAGCTTGTCAAAAGGCGATTGGGTGCAACAGGCCCACTCGAACTTTTGTACAGTGCTGCCATTCGACGATCGTCTCGAGTGTGGTTATGCTTGGTCCCTCTTGTAACGTGCCTCCCTTTACCGATGCGAGTCTGAGTGTCCGGATTTCATACCGTGCAATGAGTTCAACATTTGCAGACAACAATCCGCTGCGAGCGACCCATTGATGGAGAATTAGGTGTCTATACTCAATATCGATCTACCTCAATTTATAATCATATTGATCCTTGTGTTGATAACAGAAGCTGATGGTACGGGATATATACATGTACACGTGTACATATGTTCTGTATACGCCATGGGTACATAGCTATAGCATGTATATAGTCGAGATAGTTTAGCTAGCGGATTTACCATCATTTAAACGTGACAATCGCTCCCATTCCTCCCGGGCTGCGGCGAGGGCTTGCTCAAGTAGATCGAGTTTGAGACCCTTGGGCTTTACGTTCATACTCTTTAAAAATTCCTTCAATCTCACCACTGTCATTTCATGAATGTCGTAGTCAGACGGCGGCGATGCAGATGCTTCAAATTTGGACGGCGGTGCAGCTGACTGAGACAACTTCCGCGGTCTTACAGGACGTTTCAACGGTGTGTCAGGCAATCTACAGGCATGACCAATCAACAGCTTTCCGAGTGTGATTGAAACCCTACCTTCCATCATCGGATGCGTCAAACTCAATTACATTGGCTTCCGCCTGGACACCAGAAGTAGTTGCTTCGTCTACATTTACATCGATGCATGGGGATCCGTGAGAGCCCTGCACCTATGGATAGAGATTGGTAAGTCAATGGACAGGTGCGATGTCGTTGGCGGATCTCACGGGTTGAAGTTCATCTTTGAGGCGGGCATTTTCGTCTGTTAGCGTTTCGACTTCTTTGGCGCTGGCAGTGAGACGTGATTTATAGTCACGGATCTGGAGATCATCAATGCAATTGTTGGGCTAAAGAATGAATACAACAGACCTGAGACCGCGAGTCCCCCAGAGCCTCTTCCAATGACTTGACCTTCAGTGTTGTCAATGGTGTGCGGACCGTCAGAGCGAACAAACTAGGAGACAAACTTGGCTAATATAGAGTTGAATGTCGGTTTCTGCCTGCTCCAACTTCTTGTTTAACCTTGTGGCCTACGAGGATATTGATATTGCCTTGGTAATGAGAGAGACAGATAAAATTAATTGACAACAGACCTCTGTCTTCGCTTCGTCCCTTGCTTTCCGCACGTCTTCGATCTAGCGACAGGCTTTTTTATAACTGACCATTCGAAGGAAACCGTCGCACCTTCTGATCATACTCTGACAAGTCTTCTGCATAGCTATCGACGGTGGCCGTCAGGTCCTTGCACTATTCGAGCGGATGTTCATAGCAATGCGATCTAAACAACTAATGAAAGTCCTACCTGCTGCTCCAGATCGGCATGTATCTGTCGCATATTGCTCAACTTGAGGAGACATTGGTAGAGAGCACTAGGTGAGAAGACTTAGGACGTACCGTATTCACCAGTTCATCATTTCTGCCCTTCAGAAATTTCCTTTCAACGCTTAGCCTCGTGGATTCCTCGACCATCGCTTTCGATGCCTCTGCCTGTGGCATACATAGTTTTTCAAATGGTAGTTCGTGAAAATAATAGCATCATATACCTCTGCGAGCCGAGTAGAAGTCGACTCTTCGCTAATAACTTCCGTGGCAGCATCTGTGCGTAGACGGTCGTTCTTTGGCCCTTATGATTTAGTGCGTTGTGGGATGGCAAGGTCGTTGTTTACCTCTCCTTCGGATGCATCAAGGGAAAGGCTTTTCGCGTCTAGCTCTGCGACCTTCCGCTTTATCTGTTTAATATACTCGAAATCTTGCTCATTTTGTACCCGGTATGGGATTACCTCTGATTCTAGCTGATCGACCTGGAGAGAGTGAGTGAAAAAACGAGCATGTCGAATATGACTTACTTTGTTTTTGTCCGATAGCTGAGTGACAAGCGTAAGAACGGATAGGAGGGCAGCAAGGTCCATTACTGAGGGCATCTTGACGCGTACGATCCACTGAATATTCATAGATGAATCTCTATATATATATGGAAAATCTGATCACATGGCACACGCATACACAAAGGCATCTAACTGATCCTAAGGTCGTGTTGGTACAACAAAGGGAAGGATATATGAAAAGTTCCCGATATGAACAAGGACTTGGCGCGATCAATCCTCAATCACTCCGAGTTTTTTTCGTATCAGCTCGCTTCTGAGCTTCCCGTTGAGATTCCCGTTCCTTCTTTGACTGACTGTGTCTTGCGAGCTTGCGTTTCTGCGACTCAGAAAGGATCCAGGTTGGCTTGCCTTGATTCTTGGATAAGAAGTGGTCAAACATGGGGCTTGACTTTACGTGACAATCAGGATGAGGGATGCGGGCGGCGTCCAAGTCATCGATCCAATCTCTGGTAATGTCTTCCCAGTCTTTCTTGCGGTGCCAGACACGCTGGGTATTGCTATCAGCGGACATTGCCGAGTCTTCGTAACGAAGGATAAATGTGTCACCGGGGTGGGTTGTCCACACTGAGGGTATCAAAGGGACTGGGCTCTCCAGGCTCTTGATTAACGAAAGGTTGTCGGAGGAAGCGGTGATACAACGGAGTCTGTGCAATTTTTGGGGTGTGGTGTGATCTCGCGTTACCACGTTCCACGTGCAGTTGCGATAGGTGCAGCTGCTCGTGGAATCCACCTTGGACACTGACGCTAAGATTTCTTCTAAGGTGAGAGGCGCGCTTTCGGAGGGTTTGTTCCTTTGTACACGCAATCAGAGGATGCGATTAAAAAAAATCAAAAAAGAACATACTTTGATTGTCCGTCCGGGGTCGATGAGAGTGGCGCGCGCGCAAGAGATTCCCTCCTTTGTACACGCAATCGATCAGATTAAGCAATGGGAATGGATATACATATGAACTGTACTTTTTTGGCGGTTTGTCTGTCGAGGTAGAGACTCTCTCAATCTTGACACGGACCGATATAGGTTTGCGTGCTTCCAAGTTTGAATGCTTCGAAGATGAGGCCTGGTTTGAGGACGAGCCTTGGATCGGCGCGGGAGCACTTAAAATTCATTAGTTGTAATGAATAAGGTACGTAGAAAGGCGATACCGTATACCTTTGTGCGGAGGCATTGGATCCATGCTGAGAAATCGAAGGAGCGTCAGAAACGGGACTTATATTAGGTATGAATCAGTATAAGGTCATGAACACGAAAATCCGAAAACTAACGGAGGGACACCTAAAGCCACTTGCCCATCGATGATGCACGCAAGATGATCAGGCTTTGCGGAGAACACTGCTGAGTGTTTCGAGAGGATGGCGGAAGCAGTAGCGATGAAGTCGTCGCGATGGAAAGTTGAATGCAGCTGGGACAGTGTGTCCGCCAACTGTTCCATGGCCAGTTGTCCCGCACCGGTATTAGTAGAATAATCAGAGAGCAGATGCAGTATGATTCTTCGAGTGTCGTTGTCAATCAAGCCGCTAGTTGCCGCCGCCTTGCCTTTGGATTCTCTGCGGTAAATCGTCGTATCATTGGGCTCCGATTTACGGAAATTCGTCGTTAAAATCTGAGTTATCACGTATATGTTAGACAGTGATCAATGGGTAATCATGGTCTACTGACGCTCGGCCTGTCGACGGCTGGGCTGCTGAGCCTATAATGGCTTTTGTGAACACTGGATGTAGACATGTTGATGAGGTGGGATATCCGAGTTAACTGAGTGTTGATGCAGCTACGTATACGTATAAAACATATGCATGGTCTATACTATCGACCTCCTAATCTGATCACGAAAACGTGCATCGATAGCATCTTGATTGAGTCGTGCCTCTGTGGTGTTAACCTTGATCATGAACATGAGGACCCTAATAATCAAGGCTATGTAGATAGATCTTGCTTCCCATCGACCATTCCATTGCTGTCAGCCGTGACACTGCAGGTTTGAAATGTACCTGTGGAGCGGCCACAATCGTGTACCGTTCTCCTTATATAGCTAGCTGATTTCTTTGTCCGAATTTGAAGGTTTTTTGCTTCGAGGAAATACAAATGTGGTTACATCTATGGCATGGATCAAAACCCGCACCCAACCAGGGTGCATGACCATGCGCATCGCATTGCACGCACGCACGCGTAAGCGCATGCAATTGCAACCTATAGCTACACGTAGCCACAACATACAATGTCATCGACCGATGCGGCATCAACAATATTGATGTCTTGTATTTCAAGAAAACAACCTGATATTGCAATGCACCGTGCAGTTTTAAACATGTTGACACTAAAATGATTATCTCTTCTTTCACTAGGGATCGCCTAGCGGTGCTAAAATACCTTACTTGCATTTGGGCTGGTGATGAAATTTACAGTAAAAGCACCTCGTCGCTTGACCTGCGGTCGAGCTCACTCAGTGGAAGAGGGCAATGAGAATTTAGTGCAATACAAGGAAAAATACGTATGACTGGCTACAAACATTTAGGGTACGGATCCGGAGCCATGTACCACAGAGGCAGCTGTGCCTGTTAAGAATCCAGACGAATTAATCAATGGGCGGGTTCCGGGGGGTGACCCATGGCCAGCTGCTTTCCAAGCAAGGTAATGTCTACTTAGACTATGTGTCGCGTTTAACACATGCCGACTGAACCGAGGTCACATGATTTATAAGGAAATTTATTCTACCGCACGTACTATTAGTCTGTGTATGTATACTTATGAGTGGTAAATCTGTCAAAGTCGATATGTGAATGCCATGAAGTCAGTTGTGTCAGTCGTTCTTTCGTATTTACAAGGGTCTTCTACCATATCGACCGTCCCTCCAGCATCAGCGACACAAAATCTCAATATAGGACACCCTGCGCGACGCCGGCCGCCTAGGATGGTCTTTAATAAGGTATCGGTACTTGGAGTAGTGCTACGGAAGAGGAATCGTAAGCTCAGAAAATAACGTGCTACCTGGCGAAGGGCGAAGATTACTTACACCTCGAGTGCGAGCGTTGTTAACAATGGGAAGAGGGTTCGTCTCCCCTCAATGATCAAGAGTTCTGCTAGCAGATCACTTGGGTAGCTGAGTCTAACCTCCGTCACGTAGTCGAAGGAGTACAGGAAGCCGACCCAGGCCTTGGAGCACATGAAATCGCCATGAATAAGGTTCAATTTGGTGATTTGTTGGAATGGGAGTGCCGACATGACCGATATAAACTCGGATAGTTCGTCAATCCGAAATTGGAAGTGCAGGGGCACCATCCAGAAGCCAACATCGCCGGCATTCACAGGGACCGATGAATCGTGTACGACTTCCACCTCGTCTACGCTTGAAAGGGTCTGCCATACAACTGCGAGCAAAGCTTAGGACCGGCTCCGGGGGCGATCCGGAATACAGCAAACCAAGGTAGCAATCGCCTGGGAAGGAGAACGACGCTAGTATCTCGCCTATTGCTGGGCAAGAGGTGTTGATGTCCAGGAAGCGCAGCTGCGTCGCGATCGGTGGGTGCAGGAGCACAATCGTGCTGTTCTGATCGTGAGGTGATGTGGCCCATGTCAGCCAGCATGCTTGGAGCTGGAGGTCGGCGACCAGAGATGACAGAATGACCTCTGTGGTGGTCTGGACTATGTCCAGCTTCAGAACCGTCAAATTCGGAAGGAGTGGGATGCTTTCAACCATGATGAAGTTGGTCAAAGTGATCGTTGTGATAGTATGTAGCGAGTTCATCACAAATAGCCCTCTAGGTAGTGGCCCTGGTGTTCTCTTCATACCCAACTCGAGGCGTTTCAGATTTGTTAGGAATCGGGGGTTCAACTTAACTCGCATCTCCACCACCGCTTCATGATTTCTAAACGTCGCTTGTATGGCTTCAACCCGGTCCAATGAAAGGTATAGACGCGAGGGAATCGTGACGGTGTGAAGGGCGTGTATGCAGATAAGATCAAGGTTGTGATAACCAGCTCGTTTGACATGTGTCGCCTTTTTGGTTTCCGGCCAGGAAAGATCGACAATCGACCATAGCTCTCCACAACTAAGCGCTACTCTCCTCCATTGATAGGAAACCTGGGTGACAATCAACCACGGCTGCTGCCCCGAACCACCTCCCGTGGAGGCAAAGAGCGTCATCAAGCAGATAAAAATATGCCTGAGCATTTCGTCTGGTAAGTTGGCGCTCGGCATCAAGGTTTTGGGTCTAAATGGCGTTGATGAGTGAGAGGAGATACCGGTGTTGATGTCGTGAGAAGAGGGGAGTATCTGAGCAGTATATGTACCAGCAGGCAGCGCAATGGCGGGTGGCTCAGCAGTCCTGCTCGGATATTGATGGCTTTGTTGAATCATCGAGGATGGTCAAGCCTTTGAATTGCTCAAAGGCCTCATTGCAACGAGCAATCGATATCTCTATATCTCTATATGTTATCTCTATACTTTACAGCTCATTGCAAAATCGTAGACACGCCCCAGAAAATTAGTGAAAGTTCATTGGCATACCAAACATGGAAATTTAATGACAGCCATGCGGGACTCTCCGAGGCGACCCCGTTCTCGACATAACCAACGTCCACACAATCTAACCAGCCTCCCACCAAGAACTTGACTATATTATCATTCCCTACAGTGCCCAGTACATTCAATACGCTTACAATGCTGACACTTGTTACAGCATGCCTTTCTACGCCGCCCTCCTTTGCACTCTGGGAATTCTTTGCCGCATTTCAGACACGAAGGTTCTTTCTTCCGCCGTTTGCGGGGTAAGTCGGGTAAGAAGGGGCTACTCGGTTGAAAATAGGTGCCACTGAGAACAGGACCACTCCCATGAGCGATGGTGGATGAAAGGATGGTAGAACTTGCGGCAAAATGGGTGAGGGGCATGCATATGCTCTTCAGGTCGCCTGTCGCTCGCAGAATATCTCTTGGCTCCCCATCGAAGTCTGTCACGCTGAGGACCATATCGTTGATTTCCTCTGAATCACCTGGTGTACCGGTACCGGAGGCCTTGGTTTCCTCTGAGTTAACTGGCCACATGGGTGTACCGGAGGCCGTCGCGGTGAAGATCAGATCATTGGCTTCCTCTGAGTCAAGCGCTGTACCGGAGGCCGTCGCGGTGAAGATCAGATCATTGGCTTCCTCTGAGTCAAGCGCTGTACCGGAGGCTGTCGCGGTGAGATCGTTGGCTTCCTTTTGATCTGTGTCAACCGATGTACAGGAGGCCGTCACGGTAAGGACCGGATCATTGGTCTCCTCTGGGTCTGCCGAGGACAGATCAATATTAATCTGCAATTCTGACAGTTGTATGCCGTCATCGGAGGGTGGCGCTCTAGTCAAAAAGAACTTTGAGTACAGTTAGCAGCGGGAAGTTAAACACCTACTTCCGCTTGAGATTGGTAGATGAAGGGGATAACAAGTCGTCCATGACCGTGACTGACATCCATGCGTACAGCAAGAGCCACGTAAATTCCAAGCATTCGTGTATCGTCTCGCAATTGCGGAAGGCCGTTGCTACCTGAGCACATCGTTCCAAGCTCTGAGGAGACACAAAATCAACTGCAATTTTGATGCAGGACGTGATGTTGGACACCTGGGGACATATATATCATAAATAAGAAAGAAGGGAGAAGAAATGCATACCTGGTGGGCACATCCTGCTGGAATGAAGACACAGTCACCTTGATTTTGCTCGAACGTGAATGGTTTAATGCCTTTGGTTTCCAAGACGTCCAGCAACTCAGGCGTCACATACAGCTGATGCGAATTAATGGGGTCGGCGAAGTCGCAATGATGTTTCAAAATTTGTCGGATCGCATCTGCGTCTTCGCTACGGAAAATGTGCCACAAGGCCCTGCCAGATGCCATGATGTTGACAGCGTCTGCCATATCCATATGCAAACGAGTACTGCCGTGGTGGTGGTTGTCATGCTTACTCGCAGTTGCAGCGTAGACCTTCGGACCTATATACGCATTTGCTATCAGTCATCTTCATGTTTCCAAGAATCTGATTACACATTACCGATGTCCGGTCTGCAATCGTATTCCAATGGATACATGGCCACCAGGTTTAGTGGACCATCGTCATAGGTGTACATTGGGACAGGGAGAGCACTTTTGAAATCACGAGCTACTATCGGTGATTTATCTTTGAATAGCATGTCTTCTGGATAATCCTACATATAGGCTGTAATGAAGGCGTAGGTAGACGATGAAGGCGTAGGTAGACTCACCTTGAGCTTCAAGGAAGGCCCATCTACCGTCTTTGATTTCCCCAAGTTCTGCAAGAATGTATTTACTGTCGTTCTCGTTACACGATTTGTTTCGCAGTCGACAATGTCACAAGCGTCGTCTCCAAGAAAAGAAGAGAGCCCCGTTGGAGACCAGTCGTACAATAGTCCAGGCGCTCCACGAACCATCAATGGCAAGCCCTGGGACCAGATGATCTCGAAATCGTCTTGGGAGCATTCACCCTCTATGACATGGATGCCGCTCTCCGTAGTAATCCGAGCGGTATTAATCACCTTCGCCAGCGGGGCACTACCTGCAGAGGTTTCGAGGCGATTTCGTGGCATGCATCTTAAGTCCTGGCGCAGACGTTGAAGGTCGGGAATGGACATCATCGATGCAAGCACCATTGGGGAGCGCTCGCAGCGATCGTCGCATAGCAGACTAGACGAGTGGCATGTCAAGCAGCACATTGCGCCGCAAAGCTGGCAAATCCAAGCTACTAGCCCCATAGTCCACTCACAGCGATCTGCCACTTAACATAAGAATCATAACAATCCCATGAACCTGACGCAGCATACCACATGTAATCGCCATGCTCAAGGACTTCTGTATTGGGACTATGGATTCCTCGGTCGAGTGCTCCTTAATAGCCTCCAGTGCCTGTGAGACTACTGGAAGTAAAAGTGGAGCAATTGCAGACTATATGTGGTCAGTGACAACGAACTTGACATCGAAGTGAACCCACTTTCATCATGCCGACGTGCTGACGGGTCATTCGAGGGTTGAAAATGCGAGGGAAGTCAACGTCAGGTTGCGTGCTTGCGGATGGATACCAATTAGTAAAATTCCCTCCCCTCAGGTCGGGGAGGCATAGCGAGTCCCTCGCGATCCTTCTCGTCCCTAGGGTGAAATGAGATTGAGATCGCAGCCTGCATAGAAATCGGGCAAACCTTTGAATCGACATAAATCTGGGTGAGCGCCCGCTCGACATTCCAGGCACTTGGGAAGGGTTTTTTTTTGCTTTGAGTTTGCGGGAAACTGGGCACAAGGGCAATCTTGAAGGATCCATACGTCCGCTTGGGAGTCTTCTTCGAAGTCAGTTAAGTCAGACAAAATATCTCCGTCGTCCAGCATCTGTGAAACTTTGTAGAAAGGACTACACGGCCAAGATTAAACTAAGTGACTGACTATATATGATACTACTAGACCTATGTGTTACGCACGATAGAAGTTTGTGAAGGAGGAAAATGTCAAAGGAGATTGCGGCACAAAACGAGATTGTTACAGGCACAAGTTTGAAGATATTTGTATCAGAGAGGTTTTTCTTTTTATTACTGTTCTTTTTAAGCTTGCTACATGACGGAACTCGAACCCACTTCCAATTTCAACCGTCAAACTCTGACATTGGCACTGAAGCTATTTTACATCCATTTGTACCTGTTAAGATATGCATCACATTAAGAACTGATCCAGCGACGCATTAGCCGTTTGGACTAATTCTTTTGGACAGTATATACACTTACAGCGCTTTGAGTACAAAAGATTCTTGATTATCGTACATACAAAATCTACTACGTTGAACATACATTACATACTTAGCACAAGCGTAACATCGGTACACTGTAGGAAATCAATACTTATCACAAACGTACCATCAGTATACTGTAGGGAACTTTAGATAGTTACAAATGATGTACGTAGTATAACATGGCAACAAATATTATAATTTCTGAGCGCACTCCCAAGGCCGGCGGCCGGCGGCGACGCGCACATGAACAACATGGATTTTTTTGGGAAGGAGAAGAACTGCCGTCAATAGAGGCTGGGTATGATTCGCGGGCAATATCACGAATAATGCATCATGATGGTAAATAAACCTATTATAAATAAGAGGTAGTGATGAATATAGGCGCAGGACGGTAGTACTTAAAAGGAATGATTGTATCTGCTGTTTTTGCTTGCGAGGAAGCGGCAGGACTTGGGTAGATGGCGTTGTCGAGATCGATGTTTTGACTCTCGTACGCATCAATCCCAGTCTGTGCCTTCTTTGAGGGAATACTCGCGGTTGATGGTGAGCTTTGTCGCTTCGTCAACGGGAACTTTGAGTCACACAGTGATAGTAGCTAGATTGATTGACCTGTGCTAAATAAACCCAATAATGAGGAAGGGAATTGCTGAGTATACGCGCGTGCACCAGCCTTAGCTTCAGTCCCGCCCTCAATCCCACATTTTCGAGCAAACTATGCACAATTTCGATGTTAAGCTCACACGGAGTCGTGAAGCGACTTGGGACACTTGTTTAAAATGTCTTACATATAGTTCCTACTACGTACGCGAACATGATGGTAAGAAAGCAGAAAAGAAAAACCCGCGTCACAGCCGACGGTGTGATGGGCCAAAGTGACCCGGCGATAGCCGACTTCAAAAGTCACATGAGTTGTAGATAACAGACTTCCCGATATAGATATTGAGGATAATCAAAATACCATCGCCGAGGGAAGCCTGAAGATAAGATGAAGGAAAATCAGGATACCATCAGGATAACCTCGACGAGGGTATCCTGATGGTAATAGGATTATCTTCAGCCAATCATCTGGCGTGGAAATCAGAAGGTATTCTGATTTCCATCGTCGATGGTAATTAGAAGATAACCGGAAGATATTTAGATTACTATTTTCAATAACTTCTGGCTGCCATCGCAGACGGTATTTTGATTATCCCCAATGGAGTAAATGAGAATATATTGTAATTGTTATTTACATTTACATCTTAATACCACTGGTGATGGAAACAAGAAATTATTTATATTAATCTACAAGCTAACTTCTGGATTCCCTCGGTGAGGTTATGGGCTTATGCCCGCAGTGTGACAAGCTGCGCTGTGTTCGTCGACCCAATACACAGTGAAGTGGACTTGACGGCCGTATTTCAATTGAACGAGCGGTGCATCTATCCTAGGCTGCTGGTTGCAGGTAGAGCGAACGTCCGCGAATGTTGTTACGCTCCCATTTACCCTAGAATCACCAGGTACTCGAGCTTGGGACTCGTAAACCCACACGAAGCCCCTAGCAGCCCTCGAGACAGCCACTCAAGGCCGCACCATGTTCCCAACCCCCCCATACAACCGGCCTAAATCAGTTTATACTGTCGTTTGCTAGTGGAGCAATATGTACGAATGCCATCGCGTCTCGTTTCCGAATGGTCAGCTGCTCGAGACTTACGCTTCGCCGACCAATCACCCTCTCGCTGAACCCCCGGTGGCCGATCCCCAACCGATACCAGGTCCTTCTCTGTCTTGATGGAAGCGCGAAACCCGTCACAAACCCGTCATCAGCCACCCAGGCAGCCACACCTGCCCGCCATGTTCTCAACCCCGTAAGTGCCCACCCAACAGGATTCAGTTCGCTGGGAATCAGGACTCAGGACTCGGACCGCGCCCCACTTCTTCACGAGCTTGAGTCAGGAACAATCAAACGATCACGGCAACCCACTGTGTTCTACCCGCGAACAGGACGAGAACGTTCTTCCGATACTCCAATGGGTTATATAGCTTCGACTGATATACTGCAGACTGACAAGGTACCCTCACTTCGCGCTCTGCAGCCATCCGAACATCGTTCCAAATATCTGCCTTGGTGCCTAACCAACTCGCGCCGATCCCCAACGGCGCTACCTCCCCCACACCGCTACGGTAGTACGGATGCCTGCCTTGCTAACGTCGCACGTACCCACATTTTGCGACAAAGTCCACGTTAACGGCGTATCCAAATGGACGCACCAGCCTAAAGCTAAAAAGACGGCACTTTCGATTCGACGATGTGATACGAACACCGCGAACATACCTTGTTTATTGCATTTGCATTGGGTTGTCCAAAGCGCCTTGACATGCACGCCGTTGTTGTAGGTGATTTCCCGTTCTAGGCCACGGGTCTCAGGTGGGACAAACCCACTTATACCGTTACTCGCCCCAGCGATGGTGCATATGAACCTCCTCCTCCTCCTCACCGCTAAGCTCACGCCCAGGATGTCTCAACCCCCATGCTAAACGATAAACACAAGGTACGTTCCCCAAGCGAACCTATTGTTCATCCACTAAACAACAAGATACCAGAGGCACACATACATAATGGCTATTGATACAAATGCAGATGCAATATTATGATGACTATAAGTTAAACCGGCACGACAACCACGACGGACATGCTATTGTTCAGGGAAGAACCCCAGCAAGCCCTCCTGGTCGTCCCCAGTATCGTTCTTGTCCCCGGAAGCCCTTGAAGTATCTAACCGAATCTTCATCAGTTCATCCCAGAAGAGCGTCGGCCCATTGTCCGACTTCTTGAGGAACCCGCGAATGTGTTTGAGCCACTGCTTGACGAGCCTGAACCGCATATCCACGTGCAGGTTGTTCGTCGAGTTGTGCTCGAACGGGGGGAGGCCTTCCTGGTACGCCAGGAGCGCCACCTGCCCCAGCCAATAAAAGGGTAGCCCGTACGACATGAACGGCGGCTCCTCGTTCGAGCCGTCGGAGTGCGGCGTCTCCGGTGAATGTATCCAGCTCTGCAGCCAGTTGTGGAGGCCGTACTGCAGCCGGTGGACCTGCTGGTTCGTCTGCTCGGTGTAGTCCTCGGCGATACTGGTCTTCGGGAGGCGGATCTCCATGCAGACAGTGAAGAGCTGGTAGAGCATGATGTGAACAAGGATGAAGAGGGAAAATGGATTGGAGATTATGGGCGTGCTGAGTAGCCGGGGCTCTGTCATAAGCGAGAGAGCCTTGGGCATGCTCTGGCCGATGAGCCGCGAAGTCGCGTCACCGTACGGAGAAGACGACTGCAGGAGCATGAACCACTCCTTTGACGAGGCCGCTTTCCACAGGCTGTCCTCACATGGGAGGTAAAGCTCTACTTCTCCAGGGAGATATGACGGCGGAAGCGCGAAGTATATGCTATGACAGCAGTCGTGCAGGTAAGAAAGCAACAACGCTCTACGCGACACGTTGAGCATTCGTCCAGACACAGATCTTGAGTGGAGGAGCTTACCGTTTGGTCATTTCGTGGAGAACCCACTTCCGCCACATGTCTTCGATCGAGGATTCGGTAGGCCTTGGCGGGATCCACGCAGTGTTCCTACTCATCAAGTTCGAGCGCCGAACCATCTATTCATGGTGGATCAGTGAGGATATTCCCAGGCGAACAGCGTGGGTGCGTACCATGACAAGCATGCCGTGATATATACTGGACGATGCTCTCTGGTCGACCTTCTGGTGGAAAAGGCCTATCGTCTGGAGCAGGACTACAGCAAGTATGAAGTCTATTTGTTCGCTACAGTCCGTCGGGTTCTTGGCCTGTCATGTGGTCAGTTTAATTCCCATCAATAACGGCGGATATACTCACGAATTCCTGGACTAGGGCGTCTCGAGCTGTCTCGAGTACGCTGTTCACAAAGCTAGTCGCCTGCTTCGTCTTCACGAACAATGCACCGCATGCTTGCATGGCACGCAGCAGCACCTGTGGCCTTCCATCTACCTTGAACGTTGCGGGATGAACGATGGGCATCTGCGCGCAAAACGCCGAAAAGAAGATATACACTAAAACGGAAATCAATTATCAGTACTCAGTGCCGGGTAGGCATATGGCCGGGGCGGCACTTACGGAAATGGTCGAGCTCGGCAATCTGTAAAGTATAACCGACACCACCGTTATTGTCGCTGTCCGACGCCGAAGGGCTAAGCGGGTCTGGCGCAGAGTATGGTGTTGAGTGGTGCGCCGCTCCCACCATGCCCGTGTCTAAAGGGAGCTGTTGAGATTGGCCTTGCTGTGTTTCGACTGCGTTATTGGAGAATGGAAACTCTGGTGATCCGGAGCGTCGCGCAAAGGGGAACACGCCAGCACTGGTGATGCCTCCCGCGCTGTTCGGTGGAGAATCTTGGAGCTGCGTTTGCGAGAAGAGCGTGCTGAAGAAGGGCTCAAAGAGGTCGCTCTGGTACATCGAGCTCAAGTGGCTGTCGACTGGGGTATGTTCGTTATCGGTTGCCGAGTCGGATGATACAAAATCTGGGGAAGGGGAGGGGAGGGGAGGTTTGTCCGAGCTGTCATATCGCTGTGAAACAGGAAATGAAAAGTCAAGCGGAATAGATGTGGATTGCAGGTCAGACTCTGACAGCATATCGTCGACGTCGTGTATCTGAGGCGTTGAGTTGATGGTGAAATTGGAGAAGCATGATTCGGGGGTGGCTGCGAACAACGACGAAGGGGTAGGGAGGGAGGTTGTCGACGTAGACGGCGACGGGTTGGATTCGTGGGCAGAGGAAGACGTTGGCGCAGGTGCAGTTGGAAAACTTGGCGAAACCTTACTGGTGGATGCATGTGCACTGTTCCTCTTGTTCGGCAAGAACACGCATTCCTTTCCGCGTGATGTACACTTTGAACAAGGGAATTTGTTGTCGCATTTGATCTTGGAATCGCTGCAAGGTTGACAAGACTTTTTGCGTGAGCGGCCGGGGTTTAGCCTGTGGAATGACATGGAAATGTGAGCCCGGGTTGTGGGTCAATGCCTGCAGTGCTTACGGATCATTGCAGCTTCGCTTGTGTCGAGTGAGGAGGTCGCTGCGAGTAAACTCCGCTGCGCAAGTCTACGCACAAGAGGGTGTCAGTGGGGCACAAGCAGCAGCAGTTGGCAAAGGAACTTACATCGCATCGGTGCAGCCTTTCGTTTGTATCTAAGAGGGATGCGCCAGGTTAGTTTGCTGCGTGCTTCGACGACGACCATCGACTACACGCACGCGTTCTCAGGTGGCGGTTCAGATGGGTTGTCCGCGTGAATTTCGCTGGACAGTGAGGGCAAAGCTTAGTCTGGGGGAGGACAGGTACGTTTCCTCTATGGGATCGCATTTTGGACGGTGTGCCGTCCTTCTTCCTGAACTCGAAGGGCTGGTGGTCGAGCTCAGGGAATTCTGGCCGAGAACCAGATGAGGCATCGGACAAAGTGGCAGTATCGAGCGTCAAGGAGGCTGAGGGGGAATGAGTTCTGTCTGGGGCCATCGGAAAGGCTTGCGTGGCTCTGAGACTCCAAGTGGATAGCGGGGAGAGGAGTTGATGGTGGTGGGTCGAGAGAAGAAGGCCAACAGATGGATTGAAGTAGTGCTGCAATTTCAATTTATTTCAATACACGGACAATTGCTGGATGTAACAGCGAAGAGAGCGTATCCATAATGGCTCACGCGTGGAGTTTGAATTTCCTTGAGGCCCGGCTCCTTCGGGTGGGCGCCTCTCAACGGACAGCCCAGGAACGCGCATGTTCCCCGGCCGGCGGCAGTAGACATTTTAAGGTAAGGTATGATATCACACAGATCAGCGTTGGGTTCCAGCATATCTCTGCGGCTACGCTCTCGCGAATGTCGCCTAGCTTTAATTGCCAAGGTCCGCTGCAGCCCTTGCTTTCAAATCCCCCATCTCTCTCTCGATTGCCCATCTCACACCCGCTTCGACATCGTCGGCCTCATACGTCGGGCGTTGCGAGGGAGGGCCCTGACTGGGTTCGTACACTCCCGTGTGCACCAGAACCGAAGGCCATCCCGCAGCATTCGCTCCAGCTATGTCTGTAAGATCCCATCAACTCGACATCTAACCCGATATGTCCAAGACTCACCAGACTCTGGGTTATCTAACGTGTGTCCACTAAATATCAGCACCCCCACGAGATGAACATGAGGAAATGACGCACCTCCCACCATATACCTGCGCAAATGGAGCAGGGGCACGGGCGCAGAAATCAAGAATTCAGTTGCTTTCGGATGGCGACGGAATACTAAGCGACGACCGAACTTACACCGGTGGCAGTTTCCCTTTCCAGCCCAGTTGTCCCATGTGAGCTTTTAGCACCTTCTCTGCAAAGCGATATGTCGCTTCAGTGGGTTTGCCGTATTGAATGTAGGGATATTCCGATCCTGTCAACGCCTATCAAAGTATCGCATAAGCTGGGCCGTCCCAGTCGCATGACCATCCCACGCAGTTGGGCTATCTATGTCCCACTGTATTCTACGCGTGCGACGCCACCGTGCCACATACCTTGTAGACGGCCTGGAATGCCTCCTTGAAGGCACCCTGTCCTAAGCGAGGACGGCTGAAGTCGGATCGCCATAATAAATCGGGATTGCAGAAAATCAGTTCTATGGGTTTCTCAGCCGCTCGATATGGACCTCCGATTATACCACCTGAGAGAATGATATCGCATAGAATCTGTCGTGATTACAATTAATTCTATATCGATGGACTCGTTGCACGCAGCACGCGTACCTGTATGTCCAGTGACCAGTTCCGGGGGTCATGGAACACCAAAGCGGCACTGATAGGTGTTTGGGAGAAGTCGACTGGCTTGGGGTGTATCATGAGCGGAGGCATTGTGAGTCTAATCTAGTCAATCAGACCTTGGCAGAATGACGTTCGTCTGATGTCAATTCATGGAATGGCCAAACGCTGCAAGTCCAGGCCTGAGTGTAAAATATAAACGCAACATCGGAAGCGGAAACATACGAAGGGTTCCATGCGTGTACGTCCAATGTAGTGTACACGTTTTTGAAACCGTATCTTCGGGGGAAGCAGGCTTAACCGGGAATGAAGACGCAGGCATGATAAATAGAATTACCCCTCTGCGACCTCCCGTACCCGATCAAGCTTGCCACCGAGGACAAGAACATGCTCATCGGCGAACTTTGGACCAAAGGTCTTCAGGATGGTGTGTGCTTGGATATACTGGGATGGGCGAATCTAGACATTGTGAACGTCATGAGAATGCAAAGAAATGAACGACTGCGGGGAAGATTCATACCTCGAAGCCAAGTTGCTTCGTTAACATATGACACCGGTATTCCTCTCCGACGCCTCCCCCGTTCGTAAGCTACAGGGCCAGCGGAACGCAAGCCACGAATTGAGTTCCCCGGTCCAAGGGGACGGGTGGTCACGCTCACCAAAATGTACGGTATCTTTCTGCCATCAATTGCAGCAGTGTGATGGTTAACCCAAAAAGCTACTCACATTCCCCACTCATTGTTTCCTTCCAGCATAGCCAAGGCTCGCCTCGCGGCAGGAATAACCTTAGGACCTCGTATCAGCACCCCATCCTAACAGAAATTCAGTTCCAGCCGTATCACATAATCGAGAACCACGATTGCGCGCACGATATCAAAGACAAATGCCAAAGGCGGTCGACCGCTGGAATGTTCGTGAAGAGTTCTGCATTTCGTCAGAGTTATTGGAGCTCCGTTCTGTGTAGAACGAGCGGGGAAGCCCCGGAACGCCTTGAGGCTGGTGAGACCGAGGGTGCGAGGATGGGGAATCTGGGGTAGTCGTGACGCGAGCATGGTGGTGTGAGTGGAATTAAGGAAATAAGGGAGACCCGTTCGATCGTCCGTGCCGTTGTTTAGTCGCCACCCTGCAACCAAATAACGCGTGTCCGCACTTAGCTACTATGATAAGCGCCCATCGATCATCCCGATGCCATACAGTCACCACTCGCACTCGGGCCAGTTCTGCCAGCACGCGAAGGGGACACTAGAAGAAGTTGTACAAGAGGCGATTCGTCAAAATTTCAAGGTCTACGGGCTAAGTGAACATGTCCCTCGCTACAGGGAAGAAGATCTATACCCTGAGGAGGTGATCAGTCAAGCATGTTCTTGTATAACGATGGATATACCAACGAATTCATCCAGGAAGGAATGCCTCTGAAAACATTGGAAGACAAGTTTGAAGCCTTCTTGGACGAAGCCCATCGCCTTCGGGTTATTTACAAGGAGCAAATCTACCTTCTGGTGGGGTTAGAAACCGAATACATAACGCTCAAGGACTTGGATAAGCTGGAGTTGCTGCTAAAGAAACACCGTATTCTCGGTCGCATAGACTATATCGTCGGCTCGGTCCATCATGTGAACGAAATACCCATTGACTTCGACAAAGCCACATACGAAAGGGCCGTAGCGTCTTGCGCGCTGGATTCCAACGCAAGCGACATTGACAGCCCTTCCCTGGAGCAATTTCTGTGCAAGTACTTCGATCAGCAGTTCGACATAATCAGTAGATTCCTGCCTGAAGTGATAGGCCACATCGATCTTTGCCGCCTATACACACCTGAGCTCAAATTGGAGGACTTCCCGAATGCGTGGCAGAAACTGAAGAAGAATATAGAGTTCGCGGCTTCATATGGTGCTTTATTTGAACTCAACGCTGCGGCATTTCGCAAGGGTTGGTATACGGCGTATCCAGGAATGGACGTGGTGAAGGTGCGTTCGTGAATGTGCTCGACTGATATCCGGGTATTCAAATCTTCATAGCTCATTCAAGAGCATGGGGGCAAATTCACACTTTCAGACGATAGCCATGGGCCACAAGGCGTCGGACTCAACTATGACAAGCTGGAGAAGTATGTTCAGGATGTCGGAATATCAGATATATTCTATCTCTGCCAATCGGAGGGGAGCGCTTTCTTCGACAGAAACGTGCGTGCCGTAGGGGAAAGCGTCGATAAACTATCCATACACAACCGAGCTACTATCAACGCACCCACACCGCATCACGGAGATACTGAACCACGTTCTCAACCACGTTGTACTATCTCTAACCCATGATACACTCTCCATAGCACATCGAGAATGAAACGGCTGAACGTGCTCCCCTCCGTCCCCACAGCTTTCCAAGCTTTGCCTACGACGATGGCGTCAACGAACGGGAGGAGGTGATCTCTCAAGGGTGTGCCGTCATACCCACTAACAAGATTCAGCGTGTCATTGATAGTAACCAGGGGCGGGGCGTGGTCTTGCGATGTGGGTATGAAATCGTTTAGGAAGAAAGTACAAGGGAAAGTCTGCAGCAGATAACTTATGATGGGGTCCTGACGGGGATTCTGCGCGTCGGTGGAAACGAAGATAGGAGTATTGAGGGGAGAAAAACGCTGTGATGTGTACTTTGGTAACCAGCACTGAAGCTTGCCGGCTTGTCCATTTGTCTTCGGTATCGTAAGCTCATTTCGCGTCTTATGAAAGTTGTGAAGGTCGGCGAGGAAAGTTTGCAGTCCGTCCTCGTCGTCATCATCCGTAAAGCCAAGGACGAGTCGAACTATGTCGTGGCAGATAGTCCGGATATTTGATTTACTCTGCTCCAAGAACCTGCCGTCGCCCAGACGTATATGGGCGCCGATGTAGTCATCAATACCCATTTCTCGTGACAGTGTCGACAAGTGGCGCTTGATCTCATTTGATACCTGTTCGATCTGGGGAATAGTAGGGATCATAGATTTACGAATGTTACTTCGAAGTTTTAGAGTTGAAGGACGCAGCCTCAACCGCGCAGAGCCAAAGAGTGTTCCAAGCTGTAGTAGACGTTTGTCGGAGGTATCCCGAGCCAGCGCGTCGATACGGATGCTTTCTTTGTATTTTGTGGACTTTTTGTTGGCTTCTGACACAGACATATCCGTGTCGAGAAACACGTACTGATACGGATCCGTGTCGGAAAGTGTATAGACGTCCTTCCCATCACCATATACATCGGGATGGCCAACGTTGATGCCAAGATTATCGGACAGCCAGGCATCTGTCATATTCCAGCGCTGAACCAGCTGTTGAGAGTTACGGATCGCGGTAAAGCTGACAAGCCAGTCCCAGGGCACGAGTGTATAGTCGAAGTAGCCATAGCATTCCGGAGGGATGAAGCGAAACGTCCTGGCACAGTGTTCAAGGCCTTCCTTTCCCTGTAGACCAAGCGCTCTTCGTAGAAGGTCGTATCTCATGTAATGAATGACGCGTTTTCCAAGCCGTGCAGGGGGGAGCAGAAGGGTACGATTCAGTAGACGTGCAAGAATTAGGGCATTTTCGAGTGCAATGCGTTGATTATGATATCCACTATGAGGGAGGTATGATAGAAACCTTTCGTGTGGGTCGCTACGTGTAGTGTACGCGTCTAGGCCGGAAGCCTCAGGCTCAAATTGGACGACTTGAAGAGGAAGGAGCGGGGAGTGCGGAGGGGTCGAAGCGAGACGGTTAGCTGGAGTGTACGCGTCTGAGAGTGTTGCTTGATCCCACCTCGTAGTAAATAGGTAGTAGGCGAAGCCGAACGAGGTCAGGCAAGCTGCGACGAGAAGGACGACGATCGTGGCCATGCACGTCGACATGGCCATGTTCTGGGTGGACTGGCTGCGTTGTCGCCTAACCGGCTGTCCCACATCGCTTGTACTGGAACTTCCGCTACGCGTCGGGGTATTGGGCATGGGTCCCCGCATTCGGTACCGGCCCTTTTCCAGGTTCACAGAGGGCGAGCCGACCTCGCGATGCTGATTTGCGAGTTTGAATGGTATCATGGGTATAATCCTACGCGAATCCTGGGTTAAAGGCGAACATGCGATGCAAAACGATAGCCGTTTACCTTGCGATGCGGAGAGGCAGGAAACGAAGCGCTCGTTGTGGCTGTGAAAGCGTTTATGGGCGTCTGCCGTTCCTTTCACATTGACCATCACCGACATTCGTTTCGGGTCCCCTGAAAAGGCTGAAATCACCAGGAATCTGCCAGGAAATGATGAAAGAGACCATGGCAATGGGAACTGGCAGCACGAGCACGAGCACGAGCACGCACCCCAGATCCGAGACCACCGTTGCGAGCCGCTTGTGATGTTGCAGGCGGCAAGCCGTTGCACAGCACGACCTCACCAATTCGTCGCCATGGAACAACCAACCAATCTCGGACACACGGGCGCATCTGTTTTAGATGATCCCAAAACACTGGTTTTATCCCCCATCTTTAAATTGAACGCTCCTGATTCCAGCCCTACATACTTTGCTTCCACCTCCTTCGTTTCTACTTCGTCGACCATAAAATATTATGCTGAGCGTTCAATCACTGAGCCCAGCGATGACCTCCAGCGAAAAGGCACCCCGTCACCGACCGGCCAATCTTGTGCCCCCTTCACCTCGCCCGCTTTCGACACCAGGCTTGCCTATGAATTCTCCCCGTCTTATGACTCCCACGAGCTCTATGAGGCCGACCAGTGAGCTACTTGGTAGTGCAAACAAACTTCCGACTCGAGATGGTATGTGGCGCAATTCACTGATCACAATGGCCCAACTGACGGGTCTGTAAAGTCGAAGCGCTTGATCAGTGGTTCGCCAACTTCCAAATCTATGAGGCGACACTAGTGCGTGATTCTATTGCTGTGATATGAGATGAGTACTGATGTTTTGTAGGAGGAAATGGCTGCTGCCTCAACGGAGCCAAAATTCAAGGAAGAGCTTAGCACGATAGAGCATTGTAAGCCATTGATGTCCAGCCGCAGCGATGATCTCTGACTTGCTGTAACAGGGTTCAAAATCTTATCAGAGCCTGAACGCACCGCTACACTATACACGCTACTTCAGCAATCATCCCAGATGCAAATACGGTTCCTCATAGCCGTACTCCAACAGATGATCAAATCTGACGCCAACCCGCCCCCAACTGGTGAGTGTCATTGAAGTATCCCATCGGTTGGAAACTGACTGTCTTCCTAGCCTCGATCGATGGCCAGATTAAAGGCAAAGCCACCCGAAATGCCCGCCCTCCGAGTCTCAACTTACCCGATCCTTCCACCTCGCTCCCATCCTCTCTCGAATCGGCCTCGCTCCGATCAGCAGAACCCAGCGCTAACGCTCCCAAGAGTGTGGCGCAAGAGCTTCTCGTCAGCGCTCCGGCAGACGAAAGCTGGGCCAGCATGGTCAAGACCCCATCAACCCCCATGTTTGGAGCTGCCAAATCGCGGGAACAAGAACAGCCAACAAATCAATTCAACGGGGGCTTTACGAACCCCGCAATGGGTCTTCAAGGTATCCCAGGCAACCCATTCAACAATCTTGGTATGGTTGGCGCTATGGGATTGTCCCCTGAGGCGCAGATGCTTGCCGTGCAAATGATGATGGGAGGATATGTCCAGCCCGGGCTGATGCAGATGCCCCAGCCACAGCCTCACCGCCAGCCCACTGGATCGAACAACAACAATAATCGCCAATCACGTCAACCTGGCAACAACTGGCGTGCTCCCGCCAGTGCCCGTTTCCCCACAAGTGCGTTGAAAAGCGGCGGCCTGAAATCCAGCGGCCTCAAGAGTAGTGGGCTGAAAAGTAGTGGATTGAAGAGCAGCGGCCTCAAGAGTGCCAACAGTACTGGTAGCGCTGCTACGCCTCGCGAAGAAGACTTTGATCCTGAGATGCTCAAGGACATTCCCGCTTGGCTCAAGACGTTCCGCCTGCACAAATACACCAGTTGTTTCGAAGGCTTGACTTGGCAGGAGATGGTTTCGCTTGATGATTCCGCTTTGGAGGCGAAGGGAGTTGTAACTCTTGGCGCCCGAAGACGGTTGTTGAGGACGTTCGAGATGGTCAGGATCAAGATGGGCCTACAAAGCGCACCCGCCGCAGACGCTTCGACGCCTTCTGCCACCGATGCGGTCACACCAACAGCTCCCAAGACCGCCGTTGACCCACCTTCTTCATCACCATCGTCAACTGCTCTCCCTTTGTCTGCGACTGTATAATGCGGGACCATTACAGCGCACTGAATATAGGACATTCACATATTTTTTGCTGTTACCCTGCCACGATATATCAGCGTAAATTATCATTGTAATACTTCGACCATGCACTAGTCTATAATGTTTTGGACTTTAGAGGAATAATGAAAGTCACATGGTGTTACTTTCCACCACAATCATGATCTATATAAATCCTGCATGCTACCAATACCTGTGTCGTTCGGGGAGCGGCCAAGGCGGTCATTCTCTCGAAAACAATCGCGTCGGGGCGTAGTAGATGCGCTGCTCCAGCGCTCCCGAATCACCAATCTGGGCGTCATCCTGCTGGCTGCCTTTGCCGTCCTTTCGTTCCTTTACAACTTGCGCTACTACGTGTCCGAAAGCTACTCAGGGTCTGCACCCCCTCGCAGCATACTCGCCACAATCTCTCGCCAGGATGCCGAAGGGCTGAACCACCTTGTTATTGTACCCGGCCATTCTATTTGGACAGGACACAACGCCAATGAGCGGTTGAACGAGGACGATTGGATACTCGAGTCGTATCAGCGGGGTGGAGGTCGTGTGGCCGCGTTTTATGATCATATAGCCAAAGGGTATGGGCATTGTACTCATAAGGTAGTGTCAGCTTAACGATGAAACGCAATCAGAGCAGAAATAGCGGTCAATGATCCCCACTCCCTGCTCATCTTCAGCGGGTCGGTACTAGACTTCTTACTTGACACGCGTACTCTATTGCTGACTCAAATCCATCCTTAGTGGGCAAACTCGGATAGGCTCAACCACGACCGAAGCTGAGTCCTACATGCGATTGGCCCACAAATCCAACGCGTTCAACCTATCATCGTCGCAGGAGCTCTTCTCTCGTGCGACGACTGAGGACTTCGCTTTGGACTCTTTTCAAAACCTTCTCTTTTCCATTGCACGTTTCTACGAGTATACTGGCCGATACCCCGAGCGAATCACTGTTGTTGGATACGAGATGAAAAGGAGACGCTTCGTCGAGTTTCATCGGGCCGCTCTGCACTGGCCAATTGACAGATTCCACTATCTTGGTGCCGATCCCTACGGCGAAAAGGGCGTCCAAGCACAGGAGGGAGAGGTCAGTCGATGCCGACGCGCAGCGTGCATGCATGGCTTACTGATGTGCTTCTCTCCATTTCTGTTCTATAGAATAAAAATGGATATCTGCCATACTTGGAAGATAATTATGGGTGTCATTCATATCTTCTAGCAAAGCGCCGTCAAAGGAACCCTTTCCGCCGATTCCATCCATACTATGCATCTGCACCCGGGTTGAAAGGTTTATTCGACTGGTGCCCTGACAAGCCGACGATGCCATTCGACGGAACACTTCCTTGGAGTACTTAGACTTTGGCTAAACACTTTGCAATGATCATCATTCGCTTTAGCTCCATGCTCTTTCTTCTAGCCCTCTGGCCCGGAACGATGAAGCTCGATAATGACGCTCATTATACAACATATAGGTTTGCGATTATTACTAGAGAAGTAGACTACGTTGTTACATGCTACTTTGGGCAGACCATTACCGCGGATGGTCTTCAGGAATGATGCCGCCGTAAGGGTCTCCATAATCTAACGTCCACTGTGATGCTTGCGAGGTTCGTCGTGAACTTGAACCATACTGGTTCGACGGTTCGCCATAATCGCTTGCAGCTGAATGCGGCGAACTCCACGAACCAATCGCCTCACCGGAACGCTGGGGTGATCCATACCTGTTGTATATGCTTTCAAGACCAATGCTAGCCCTGTTCGCCTCAGGTATTTGGACCTCTGGTGGGGCGGTGCGCGTGGTGTCCTTGGCCTTCACCACCTTCAGGGGTGGCACAGGGGGATCTGCGTCGAGAGAATATACCGAACCGCCAGAGTCGCATGAAGAATCGGGGTGCCGGGATACTGACGTTGGCGTCTCCGGGAGCTTCTTCTCGTCAACACTGCTAACCTTGGTCAATTCGGAACGATCATCCGATTCTTGATAATATGGATCAACCCCCGCTTGGACGGGAGGGGGCGTAAGGGGTCTAGGTTGGGATATTCTCCATTTGCCCACTGACAATGATTGGGGTGGCAGAATCCGTCGCGTCGTAGAGAATAAGATCACGTTGACTATCCCTGATAGAAGGAATACCGATCCACTAAATAGATCACCGGTCATTTCTTATGCCCTTCAGTGACAATGAGTAGTCCCTCACCTGAATATTGTTACCTCAAATGGAACCTTGACTCCGGCCCACACACTAAATCGAGAAATTGCGATAGGAAGTATCAGTATTGTGTACGCCACCTACAAGAACCAGAGTATGGTCATGAGGAACAGCGACTTGACAGGACAGGCGTAATAGAAGACTTACTGGATATCTGAAAGGCAGAGATAACAATGAGTCTAATTACTAAAGGCCGACCAAATGACCAAGACTTACAGAAGCATCTGCTTAGAAATACGCATCGTGTGGCTATCGGCGACTCGGCCTCTCCAATCACCGCCGCTGTCGCGTGCGAGCTTGCGAAAGCGAAGGTGCCAGCCGTTCACAATGAGGTTCCCCCGAAGTCGTAAATAGATGAGAGTGTAGATCACGAAACTCAACACTGCAGAGGTAAACATCTAGATAAGGGCCAAATTCATAACGCCGCATGATCAGAATTCGACTCGGGCACGCACGAACATATAGTCCAGCCTAAGCGAGAGCGTCAATACACATCGAATAACTGAGAAAGGAAGCGCTGACGTTATACGTTCCGCTGGATATTCAGGAGATATCCAGCACCAATAACCAGAGATGGCGTCTTCACGATGTCAGAGTAGGCTCGAGAAGCATATAGCATACTCACGAAAGGGTCCCTTTTTTACTGTATTTAAAGATGCAGGTCCAGCGATGACTATCGCACCAATCCCGAACCACCCCGCAATAAGTGTGGACCATAGTACGAAGTGCCGTAGCTTTATCTCCAGAAACAGGAGACAGAACGTGTTCGTAGCAATCACCTAACGGGAAAATTCAGCTTTTTCTCTCGAAGGGTCGAGGTAACTGTTTGTCAGACATACGAGTGTCCATACGGCGGATCCAACATCTGACAGATGCTTCAGCACACCTGCAAGAAATATAACGTTAGGCCTACAAAACGCCGATCACCGTGGACTTCCTACCTTGCGCAACACAGGTGCTCCCATAGTGGACACCCATCTGTCGAATCCAGGTCGCACCCAGAATGGAACCAACCGCTAGATGTGGTATGTCAGAGCCCGAACTCGGTGTAGCATAGATAAATGGACCTTGAAAGAAGTCGCAAAGGAGTAGCGATGTGAAGTATGCGGCGACATGAGTCCGAACAAAGAGGTTCTGGTCCTTCCAGTCCCTCGTGTTGAAGGCCGAGAGCTAGACATTACGAATTGATTCAAGTGGGTGATAACAAAGTAAACCAACTCACCACAATGGCGCCGAGCAGTCCGACAACTGCAACCAGTGAGAAGCATGAGATGACGACAAGAGCCTAAGATATCCTTATTCGATTTAGTGTCATGCGAAGGATTGAGTTTACTTACGGTAACGCCATTAGCTTCCCTAGCGGTATAAGGGACCATAAGCTGGAAGACGTCACCGTTGGGTAACTTGATTGCGTCGGCCATGAATTATCCTGAGTCCCAAAACAGCTGATATTACAAGAAACGAAGGAATATGACAACAAGAGGACCAGCCTCGGAAATGGTGGAAGGGAGGGAGGGAATGGTTATCCTGACGGTCAACGTCGAAGATGAGGGCTAGCAGCAAGGTGTGCATGGACCGACTGGGCGGTCGATACTGTCCTAATTCCCTGACAAAGAAGGGATTGATGTTTGAGACGACACAGCTCCAAGGCGCATCCCCATAACGACTTTCGATACACCATGCTGAAACACGGTGCGGCACGCCATGGTAGCTGAGCGGCAGCCATAGGGCGAGGACATTTGACATGAAGGATGCAAACCTCTGCACCTGACGCCCTTTGTGTACGCCCTTTGTGTACGCCCTTGTGATATTTGTCGCGATGGCGAGGACGGGAACTGAGAGCTGAGTTTAATTGGTCAAATGACAGAAAAAGCTGTTGAAGACGGTGGGAACGCGATTTTTTTGAGATGGACAACCGTCGCCGTCGCCAGCGTCCCATGCAGATGGTGGACGTTGTGGTTCGAGTTCAAGATGTCGAGTGCGTGCGACAAGCGCGACTCTTCCCACGCCCATGAGGAGTCGGGAGGGCGGGATGGTTGTAAATAGCCAGGAACGCACCGCAAAGTCTAATTTGTCCAATGAGCCCTTATTTGCCCTTAGTGGAGGCACACCCTTACAACCAAGTACGTATGCTAGAATTACCTGATATTACCCCGTAGTAAAATAAAAATCGACAAATACAAATATCGTGAAATCGTGATAATATAATCAAGGTTCAAGCTACCGCATCGACTGTGACCTGAACTGGTCCGAACGCGAGTAGTTCTCCAGCTCGAATGTCCGTGGCCGCATTTCCACCTTCACCGTCCTTTCTATCCGTACTTGTACATCAACATGTGATGGAAGTTCAGATTCGTGTCTCCCAATCGACGAGTCGAAGTCCGGGACGGTCAGGTTGAATGTGTTTCTCGTGTCCTTCTCGAACTGTGATCGTAGCGCGCGACTGGCCGCGCGAGCTGAATCGATATCTTGTGTTATGGTAACTGCTTCCTCTAGACTCGCCATTCGACGGTCCATGGATGCGTCTAGCCGCCGTTGTGAGACGACGGAGGCCGGGAAAGAGAGAGAGAAATACTTACTATGGAGATGAAGCAACAACCGTTGGCACATGATCCAGGTTATTGCATATCCAACAGAACATGCCGCCGTCTATTGATAATTGCATATGCAGTAATAAGTATATGGGAGAATGTAACCAAGGAGATGCGTCATGCTCACCTGCAGGTTTTGACTTCGATACAGGATGAGGTTTACGATGTTTACGACTTGATGCAATCCGATCAGCGCATATATAGTTAAAACAGAGACAATGGCATACATGTGAGCAGCAAGAAATAGCCCAAGCCATCATACAGCATCCTGGGTGGGGAGTAGGTCTCAGTCACCGGACAACGGGCGTGGTTAATCCATTAAGCCACGCACATGTTCGCTAGCCTGTACATCAAAGAAGATCTCGCCGAGATCTTGTGTTGCAGAAGATAGAACACCGAGATTGCTGTGGCAGTAAGGTCATAAGCGATAGCTATGACATAGTATACCCAAGCTGCCAATCCGTTCAGATACAAGGTAGCACCGCGACAACTGGAAGACATTAGGCTACTGAACGAGGCCGTTTACCCGAGATGACTCACTTTGACTATAACAAGCAAGTTAATAAGTGCATCAGCGAGTGAAGGGAATTCATAACTTACATATTGTGGAGACACGACATCTATCAGTAACCAGGTCAGCGCTAAGTAATCAGAGAATTAATGAGACGGACATTGTCTTCCATATAGCGTTGTTATCCACTGGAACTGCACGAGTGGTTGTGGCTTATGAGATACCGTCCATCAAAGTGGAGTGGGGGCAAAGCAACATACAGCACATGCAACGACGTAAGCACCGATGAGCGTCCATCCTACAATCTTTGATCGTCGTGATAGGTTGTATGCCCTGTTACGGCGTATGAGAAATCGGCGTGTGTAATGGAGAAATGAGAAGCGTTACCTCACTCCGATGATGGCTTGAGACACCATTGCTTGGAGGACTTCATGACGCCAAGCGTTAATTTAGTATGGCGGGTGCTCCATACAAAAGACACACCTTTGAACGAAGGCGGCACAAGGTAGAATAATCTACACGTTGTATCCGTGAAGTGGCCGTAGAAAAATCCCGTACTGCTGACGACCAAGCAGCATATGCTCACGAACCTACCATACCGACAATCATCGATGAGATGGCACTGGATGTACTCTGTGAGATAGTGCACCCACTGTATGAGAAAGAAGAGAAGTGCAGAAAGCCTGGGAAATGGATCGTTATATCAGCAGGAGATCTACAGAAGTACGAAGCTCTACGAACGTGAGACGCCCTAAACTTGCTTGGTTTTTGTAAAACCTCCATACCACAGGTAAAGTCTGCACGAAGCTAAGAGCGAAGGCAGAGTGTCAGGGCAAACGGATTTAGCATAAAAAAACAGGACCTCACTCGAATCCAGCCACCGCAAGGGACGCAATGCGCAGGTAAGCCGCGGCATTATAGTCTGCTTGGCTCAACATAGTCTCGATGAAGAGTTTACTTGAGTTAACGTGGGCGAGCCACCGAGCTAGAAGGACTGTTCGCTGCAAAGCCTGGGGGACTTGATGAAGGCACTAAGCAACCAGAAGCGACGCTTCGACCACGCTGCGGGGCATAAGGCGCATTCCGAGAAGAGCGCTGAACTCTCAATATCACGGAAACGACAAGGGTGTGAAACGAATACCGCCTTCTACCCGCACACATCAGTTGCATGCTATGGTGTACGTTAGGCACTGACAAACCATCATTCGTGACAGATGAGTCCATATGGGATGTAGGAAGTAAAGACTCAGCGACCTTGATACCCATCGGTGGTGTTTTGAATTGGGAATCAGTTGACAGTAAATTGTTAAGGCGGCTCCTTCCATATTCCAAAGCGAGCATCTGACCAGAAGGACTGTCTAGAACATGGTCCTTGTCGATGATGGCAGCTTCCATGAGCACACATGGGGGTGCCTTCTAATGAAAGTCATGTAAGAAGTTTCGGGGACTGTGATGGGGCCTGTATCTGATGAGACGATTTGGCCATTCTAGTCCCTCTGGTCTGCAATCAGCAGGGCGCAATGCCGTCAAGCGGGAGGACGGTAGCAGCCTTGTGCTTGAACGCTTGCAGTCCTGAGTAGCCGACTAGAGATGCCGGTCAATTCTTCCCACAGTGCAACGCACCAGAGTCCCAGATGCGATCATTTGGTCCTGGTCAGCACAAGTCAGTAATCGCAGCGCCACATAACGAAACGCCTGGCCCCTGGCAATACGATTTTTGCATTTAGTGTTCACCACCATCATCACTCCGAATACAACGTGGAAGTTGTAATCGAGCTGGGGCATCATATGGAAAGAGCAGTGGATATCTGGATAACGTTCCGCCACCGATTTGATGAATACTTCCGGACTTGGCGATCTGTGGTAACACGCTACGCACCTAAATTGTGTGCGCCATATGCTACCACCCTCGTTTGTCTCTAAACTATCTGTCCAGATGTTCCTCAAACTCCACTCGCAACCTTTACAGTGGCCAGGCTGACCGACTTCCCAAGCCATCACCCCCCCAAGCCACTCCAATCATTGCCCATCATCATGATTGGCGTCACGGCAGTGTGTTTTTATCCCACCATCATCACCGGGCAATTGCCGGAAACCCTACGATTCCAATGCGCGCCGAAGCCAGCTCGCACACAAGAATACGAAAGATATTTGAGTAGCCAGTGATCCGAATTATGCATTAGTTATTAGATAGCGTAACATACATGATAGCGTGGATATTAACATGAATATTGCAACTGCGTGATAAATGTTGAGTACGAATCTAGGCGCGAACTAAGGTGGGGAGGGAACCATCAGAATCGTCTGCCGAGAGCATGTAATCGAAAGACGTACCCGATGAAGCCGTTAAATGCAATTGGACGATGTTCGCCCATGTAGACCGTCTGCGATTGCGTTCAACCTCACTAGGGTTCATTTGTATTGTGTGTTGATCAGAAAGGCCGAGGTCGATAGCCATGCTCATTGCCATTTGACAATAAACTTTGAAACCTGCGGGCGGACCCATTAGCACCCGGAACAATACGATGGCGGGCGAGTGGGAAACTCACTGGAAATTCTATTGTTCTTGTACTCTAGCCATGAGACCAGCATCAGAGCGTGGAGCGTATCCATGTTTGGAAGATGAGCAACGGCGGTCAATATACTCTGCAAACGCGAGGTGAGCCGCTGAATACACGCGACAAGTTGAGCATAAAGGGGCACCCACTTTGGCGGTTTCCGAATAAGACTCGGACACATTATGCAGACCCCTGACGGCGAGGTCGGGGAGATTAGAGTACCTGCGAGCTGATGAGTCCACGGCATTGGATGTGGGCGCGACAAAGGATGCTCACCGCGCTGACAAAGCTGCTATGCAATTTGCAAGAAGCGGCGGTAGTGTCCCTTCCCAGAACTCAGCGAGGATCTCCTGATAGTTCAGGAAGGGAAACTCCGATCCCAACTGCTCAAAGAACAACTGGATGAAGTGAGGCATTAAATCGGAGTGCGGTCGTTGGGATTGGTCCGAGTCATAGAGATGCAGGGCTCGTGAAGAATATGAGGGGGATCGTGCTTGATGTGTGCTTTGTAATAGCTGGGCCGGGCCAGCTGGAATAAAGTTGTATCCCATGGAGTCACCGCGTGTATTGCTGTGATAGGACGATATCGACGAGGACGGGGTGTGGCGAGATGTCGGACTTGTCGCGCGGCGGGGATCCGGAGGGTAGGACGGGTAGCGGCTGTTATAGTCGCTGCCATCTGCACAAACTACACCGCTCGCCTTTGGTGAATGCGAAGTCGACCTGGGGCCCGAGTGCGACGATGCGGGACTCGATGAACTCGAAGCCACTGAGAATGCGTCCAGGGCGGGATTACTACTGGATCTGTGGTTATTCAGCGGGTCTGCGAATGTGCCTAACGGTAAATTATACAAGACTCACCTTCGTTCATCCCCATATGATGAAGGTACATTGGAGCCTGCTATGGCCCGACTGCGCTCTGCGAAGTAGCGTTCGCGATCCTTGAACTTGCAAGGGATCTTAGCAGTCTTGCATGCCTCGCACTTTGATTCTGGCGAGGGCTGGAGACACTTTATCTTCTTGAGACGGCTGGTACAAAGAATAAGACGACAAGGACGCCCTGGACAAATGGGCCTACTTGCCAATTGTCGCAGGAAGTGACGAGACGCGGACGCTTTTTGTGACCCTGGTTGTGTTGAGGGGATTCGATGATGAATTGGAAGGAGTCGTCCATGGCTGTGAATGAGACAAAGTGAGAGAGCGGAAGAAAGAGGCGAAGACTATATAATAACCTCGAGGCTGCGACAGTCACGGGTGTAACGGTCTCTGTCATGGCGCGCATCCTTATATTCGTGGTTGGCCATGAAACCAGAAATATTCTTGAGCCGATCCGATCTCTCACATGCTGAGAGACGAACTGTTTCAGTCGAGCAATTTTATGTAACGACGAGCCTCCGATCCAAGCCAAGCCGGCCTTGCCTAATCAGCGAAACCATATACACGTGGCAACCCGCGGCGTCTTTCCTGAAGGAGTCCCCATCACCCCGTCCTGCTTCCGGCCTTGTATACACTTGACATACATCGCCTGCTCAAGCCGCATCCTTCCAGTCCCTCTTTTTAAGCTTCCGTCTGCTACGGTCACCCAAGTTTTCGTCCAGCAATACACTTCGATCACCATGACTCATGTACTTAATCACGGAGCCTGTCCGACGACTGCACAAACACAAAGGCAACAGCAAGCAGTTTGAAGTAGGGAAAATGATCTGCAAGTCAAGCCTGCAAATGAGAGGCCCACACTGTCAGACCGTCGCATGATTACAAAAAAGTCGACCGTAGCCATGAGAATAGGCACCACAGCTTGATGCCCAAGCAAACGAGATGTCGGCCTCGAGTCACCAGGTGAGAGAATCCCGATAAACCGCAGTCAACGTATATTAGGCGACAACAGTCACATGAACGTGGCACGATCCATTCATAGTAATGAGGTCCTTGATATTTTCTACTAAATATAATGTGCATTATTAGATACGTACAATCAGTGGATACTCTATGCATTGAGATGCCCATTACAGGTCCGTGTGTACCCGCGAATGACCAGAATCTTCGGACACAAGAGGAAGTTGTTCTTCATGCTCCGTCTTCGCACCGGAATAGCCGGAGTACTGGCGAACTTTGGAAGAACGAATGCTCCGAAGTTCCTCAGCATCACCTTCGCCCTCGTCCTCAGAGAATAATAGCCTTGCGTTATCACTCGGAAATTCCTGTAACAAGCCACACCACATTCATTAAAACCACACATTTCATCTTCGGTGACCGACAAGCTCGCTTACCTCGGATTCTTGCGATGTCTGCGATGTTATTGTATCCGTTTCTCGTAACGCCGTCGTATACCCTCCGTCTTCTATGTCGCTGAGGTCATCAGGGGTAACGGGATTGCCGTGAGCATCCAGCGGAACCGTAGATTCTATCGACTTGCGATATTTGTGGAAGGTAAAGAGAGCGATGCCTGTACAGTCATAGCGTCAGAGAAGCGGGTACCGTGGGGCCATCCTGACTTCCTTACCGCACGCGGTAATTCCTACGCCGGTTATATTGAGGGGGGTCAGTTGGTCGCCGAAGAACCAGGCCGATAACGTTATCGTAGTGACTTCTTTGGCTATTCCAGCAATAGACATCGGCACAACTCCTACTCGCTGGATAATGCTAGATTCAGCAAAAAGGATATCAGAGCATTTTCAAACGGATGAAAATTAAGCAACTTACTAGAACTCGCTCATGACCATACAGAATGCGACAACCCCGGGTGATATGAGATAGATGATGGTTCGCAGTATCCTTCTGAGTCCTGAGAAATGAGGGCTTTGGAAGACAACTAGCCAGTTTTCTACGATCGCACTGACAATTCCGATAGTTACTCCCATGGCGGGTGCAAGCCAGTACACCGTCGCCGCTGGATTGTCCATACCCATCTTCTTGTCCTTGAGCAGCAACTGCGTTAGACTCCAGCGAAACCCGCCAAGTGCGCTAGCACTGATGACCAAAATAAATCCACTCAGGATGAAATGGGTTTCGGTGGCCACCATTAACAATACGCCACAGAAGATCAAGAATATGACCCCGACCAGACGGAAGGAAAATTTCTCCAGACGAAAGAGGAAAGCGAATAGCAGCACGAATATCAGTGACGACGATTTGCACATGGCTATTCACGAAACAAGTTCGTTGAGGCGGTTAGTGTTCATCATAATCGGGATATGGGTGGAATCGGACACGGACTGTAGAATGATAGAGTTATGGTCTTCAACGACAGGTTTGAGAGGCCAATATCAAGACTCGTCGCTATAGCAGTCGGAACTGCCTTTTTCCTACGAACCAACTCCACAGTCAGCAATACAGTCGCGTATACGATGTAATAGATATCCAAGCCAGTACGTGACGACTTCGATCGCAGTCAATCGCTATGAGACCATGCGCTGATCAGATCGGCCTGCTGTCGATATACCCACAGCAATGCCATGAACACGACACGGACACGCAATACGCGGCCGCCTTGGAAGGCATTCACGCCCAGGAATAATCCTCCCCGGCTCACTTTGGGCAGCGCGTTTCAGATTCGCGGAATTTGTTCGCGCCACCACATCAAAGCCCAAGCAGAGGTAAAGGTGAATCTAATCTCCGGAGATGGAGAAGTACACAGAGCACAGCATATTGAGGATAAGATAGCGCCAATGCGCGTCGATCGCCAGCACGACCGCCATGGCAATGTGGCAAGGGCCACCGCGATAACGCAGCCAGCCAGTCGTGCTTTACGGGCACGCTAGGGCATTGAAGGGCCATCTAGCTGACGTAGAGCCCAGGTAAAGCAAGAGACACAAGACCTCTCTAACACCATGCGTAATCGAGACTCACCCATAGTCCGCACGGCTCGGAGACCGTGGTGGCCGAAACCGTCCAGGCCAAAACAACCTCAGAAGAGCAGCCAATGCAAATTGCACGAACATGTGTAGGGTTGTGACGAAGAGGGGGAAGCCGAAGCCGAGGTGCTCTGGAGAGAACATCCATTTGTTGTACAAGGAGAGGACGGTCGCGAATAGGAACCTAAGGCAAATCAGTCAATGGCGCGTCCATCTCGAACAGAGCGCAAGATTCACTGCCTGTCCTCCGGCCGAAGCTACTCACCACGATGCAATGAACGCTGTATTTATGATGGCATTTTTCCACCAGAGTTTCTTCTTCTCGGCTATCGAAGCCAGATGGACATTGAGGTGCCCTGCATGGTCCAGGTCGTACTCGTCCGCAGGATACACCTCCACCGAATGAGATTGACGCGTCGGCGCATAGTCATGAGACTCGTGGACCATGGCGGTCGAGTGTGTAGAGCGTGGGAATCCAGCACACTGAATGTTACACGTAGGTTATCTGATATAATTCATGATCGCAGCACTACGCTAGTCTGGGACACTTTATTAGCGCGTGCCCGTCCTCGAAATATACAGTTTCCAGTCCATCAAATGCTGTATGGATGATCCACTGCAAGTCCGAGTGAGAAGATCGAAGAAAGCGGTTTACTGTCAATCGGCGCCAAGTATCAACCAGAATGCAGAAGAGAGGCCTCAGGGCATGCTGGACATTGCCCAAGAAACACCGAATGAGTCAAGGAAAGGACTGTCAATTCAAGTTGGGTTTGTACCGGTGGAGGTGGGGTTTCCTCCCTCATCGTGAGATTCTGAAGCCACGGGCTGCTTGGTACGGTTCAGATGATTGGGATCTCGCCTACAGAATCAGTGCATCCATCCACTAGCAAGGCAATGGATCACAAACCAGCTCCGCCAGTGATCGTGTTGTTTTTGCTGCAGATATTCCCTCAGGGCCTCATCTTTCTTCATCATCGCTCGGAATTCCGGGGTCTGCAGCAACTCGAGATGATGGAGGGCATGTGGGTAACTACCCCGTCATGATCAGAGCTTCGCACTCAAATACGCGGAGGCGTATGTGGGAAACGTACTGTATGAAACGCGCATATTCTTTCTCCTTCCAGTAAAGCAGATATTCCAGGTAATTTATGAACGCTGGCTGCTCGAAGAAGTTCTGTTGCGCCAGGGAGTGTAAGTAGAATGGATTTGCGAGAGCCTGCACAAATTCCAGCTCCAGTTCAAACCGGGCCCTGTTGACAGCCTTGTGATCCGTGCTGCTGGGTGATGTGGGTTGGGCATTATCGTCTGCAGGATCCATAGCCGACTATCTACACGATGATTGAAGTGGTAACTTGAAGGATTGTTTGTTCCAGGGACCCGAGCCAAGCTCAGTGCTCACGTGCTTGCCATCAATTTTATTGGCCGACTGACGCGTCGGTCACTGCAGCAGCCACTCCCCTCCCATCCCCACCGAATCTCGCGATGTCTAGTGCTGAAGAGTCAGGAGGCTGGCAACTTACAGAATCCGACCCAGGGGTGTTCACGTAGGGGCTCTCTCGCGGCTTAGAGGTGTACCACCGTTAATTCGATTCCGATCCTTCGCAGCGAACTATTGAGACGACTGGGTGTACCGCTCATAGTCGACGATCTCTACTCTCTCGACTCGGAATCCCTCGCCTTACTACAACCCCTTCATGCCCTAATTTTCCTCTTCAAATGGATACCAGAATCCGCCTCAGACTCCGGTTCAGCCTCATCTGGGGTCCCCGATCCAGAGTTTCCTGGCTTCTTCGCTCATCAGGTCGTTAATAACGCTTGCGCAACACTTGCAGTGCTAAACGCTCTCGGGAATATTCCGTCTCTGGCAAGCGGCCCGGAACTTGCTGAACTCAATAGTTTCACCACGGGCATGGATCCTCAGACTCGCGGCTTGGTAATTACCAGCGCCGACTGGCTCCGGGAGGCTCATAATGCCCTTTCGCCCCCCAACGCTATCTCTCTCGACGAATTAGGGTTGCCGAAGAAGTCCGAAGATGCATACCACTTCGTGGTGTACCTCCCTTTTATGGGATCTGTTTACGAACTTGACGGCTTGAAGCAACATCCAGTGAACCACGGACCATACCCTGAAGCTGGTGAGGGCTGGCTTCAAAAAGCTCGGTAAGTCCACGCCTTCGGCGCATTATTACGTCCTGTATATCTCGTTTAGTCAAGTCATCGAAGCTCGAATAGCCACCTACCCTCCCGGTGCTGTACGTCGCCTATTCGTCGGGTGTTCACCTAATGCTGACTGATGTTATTCTAGCTAGAGTTCAGCCTCTTAGCTCTGCGCGATGACCCCTTACCTGCGCTACAGGCTCAGTTGACGCAGCTCCGATCTGCCGGTCTCAACTCTGAGGCCGCCGAGATTGTGGCCAGACTTGCGAACGAAAATTCCAAACGCGAACGTTGGGCGGTAAATATCTTCCGGCGACTTCACCCCGCTGGAACTGACTAACCATCTTCTGTGCTTAGTTTGAAAATAGCTTACGGCGGCACAACCATACTGGCCTTGCCTACGGTCTCATCCTTGCGTTAGCCAAGGCCGGCATGTTGGGAAAGGCGAAAGACGAAGCCAAGCAAGTGATGAAGACTCGGCTAGAGAAGCGGCGGGAGGGAGGCGAGGACATGGAAGAGGACTAGTCTAGTGTCGCCTGGAGAACCCTGTATCATAGTGAGTATTCTTAGTTGCGCTCCGTGAATTCGTTGCGCGTACAGTCGAGAGAGGAGACCTTGCGCCTTCCTCGCGAAACCCGATCATCATCACAATTCAAATTATGTGCACACTGAGTGTTCTGAACTTCGATCACGCTGCTCGCAATTTATTCCACCTATTTTGGTGGGTTTCTCTCCCGTTTTGTCGCAACCTAGACGTCGCGTTGAGCCCGTTTCGGGTTGTAAATGATGATACTGCTCGCTTAGCAGAGCTACCATGTGCACCATCTACGTTTGGGCGGGCGGCGGCTTCTTCGAAGTTGGCCGCCGCCATGCCAATATACCTGGGTATGGAAGTTCAGGCATCGCTCACTGGTAACTGGTATGTGCCTTCGCGCTATTGTCAATTGTCATACATTCCTACTGCTTGTTGTAGTTTCCAACTCAGGATACCATCAAAGCACGGTGATCAAAGAGGCCTTCTGCCAGGAGATTATGTGTTGATGGAATCCAAACACCATGTTGCAGACAGCACCACAATTCTTGATCAAATTTCTAGTCGCCACTCGGATTCTGCACTCCCTCCGTCGCTCCTCCCTGCTCGTCGCTTCCGGCGAACAGTGTATTTCTCTCGATGATCGACGCACCCATTCCGGCCTATACGCATCGTCGTGGACACTCAGGCGATCCCAGTCAAAGTGCAATACAAGTAAGCCGGGCATATCCCTCGGACGAACCGGTTTCGTTGTCCAGGGCGGTTCAGATCCCCATCTCAGGGGTGCAGTGATGTCCTCCGGCGGCAATGTACGATTGACCCGTTCGTCTCACGATCGCCTAGAGCTCAGGGTGGTACTGTAACGACAAACGACAAACAGACAACGCACACGCCATCAGAAATTCAGCGCATACGATTGAAGGTCTCGTGGCGTGGGGGTTCCATTCATCCTTAACAGCGAGGACTGCGCAGCCGATGTGAAAGCTCGGCGAGGATAGCCGAAGTTTCACAGCCGTGGCTACAGCATCACAGGCTCGTCTTGCATTCGAGTCGTACCGAACAGTGTAGGCGCCCTCTCACATCTCGGTCGTTCAAGTGTGCCGATGTACTGTGCCGCGTCATACGTGTCCTCCATTATGAGTCGAAGATTACCAAGATGCGCACCACTCCCGTCTAGAATGCACCCTGTTCCCACGCTCCCACGCCACTCGCAGGGAAGGGGGCCACAGGAGATTCAAGGGTGCAGGAGTGTGGAAGTAAAGATGGCGGCCAGTTGACTTAAAGGTCGTCCTTTTCGCCATCATCCCGAGCCCTGGGGCTTCGATTAGGTGGCGATGGGGTGCAAAGGGTAAAGCTATCTCTGCCGCCCCAGGATTCCTGTTGCTTCTCGCAATGCTCAACTTCAACTCAACAGATACGTTTGCTCAAAATGTTGCCCCGCCGCTTCTCGAAACACCGGATGTTCGAAAGGAGCGGATTGCACAAGAAACCGTGGCGCTTGAAACTAGTAAGCGTATTGACGCCGAGCTCAAGGCCAGGCGTATCGCGTTGCAGAAGAAGCCACCAGTGAAAGTTCTTGTGCTTGGTCAATCAGAATCTGGTTTGTTTATTACCTTTACTCAACGCTTACCGAACGCTTAGTCTAGTACAGGAAAGACTACGACTATAAAAAGTAAGCGGACGCGTACGTACAATGCTTGGAGGTGCTTAAGCCGACAATGCCCCACAGATTTCCAAATGACCTACGCCCGTCAAGCTTGGGCGCAGGAGCGGAATTCATGGCGGCCGATAATTTACCTGAACATTGTGAGATCCGTCAACTGCATCACGACCATACTTGGCTCGGAGCCCGATGCCTTGAGGTTAGCCGGTGGTCTGACATTGGGCTCAAGTTCACACTAACGCTCCAACTAGGGAAGATTCGCATAACTCTCCTACCTTATCCAGTCATCTTCAAGTCCTGCTGCTTCGTCTGGGACCCATTCGACGAATACAGGAGATATTGGAACGCCTCTTTAGTTCCGCTACCATTTCAGCCACATCACAACTCGGTTTTCGACCGCAAATAAGTCGTACCCGCCGAGCCGGGCAATCCTTTCCAGAGATATCTGTGCGCTCCCATTCGGGGTGGAAGGGCGTCCTAGACTCGGTCGAGAGAACCCAATATATCGCAACAGGAAGCCCGACGAGATCAATCAGCAAACGGAGACACGGCCACCCCGTAGAGGAAGTCTCTGATCTGCTCTATAGGTGCAAGGATGATATCATCGCCCTGTGGTCTGACGATACAGTCCAAGACCTTCTCGCTCGTCACGATGTCCAACTTAGAGATAACCCGGGATTGTGAGGTGATGTTTACGTACCTCTCGGCTGTGCATTGACTTGGTTTGAGTTTTTTGGACGACGTGGACCGGATTGCCTCCCGAGGCTACGAACCGTCAGACAAGGACATTGTACGCGCTCGCTTGCGCACACTCGGTGTACAGGAATACCGATTATCATTGGACACCGGTGCGTGATAACCGCATTTGATGGCTTGTGCTACTTCCAACGTAGCTTGAAGCTGGCGGCCCGCAAACCGAATGGGTGATGTACGATGTCGCTGGCTGTCGCACCCAACGGGCCGCCTGGATTCCTTATTTCACAGATGTAACGACCATATTATTCCTGGCTCCCATTTCAGCCTTCGACGAATGGATACACGAAGGATGCCGAGTAAACCGCTTACAAGATACCTACATGCTTTGGCAGATGCTCTGCGAAAGTCGTTTACTGACACATGTGCAGGTCATTCTGTTCATGAATAAATGTGACCTTCTTGCCAAGAAATTGAAGGACAAGAGGATCAAAGTTCGGGATTATGTTCTTGACTTTGGGAGTAGGAAGAATGATTTCAAAACTGTAACTGACTGTGAGCGTTGTGCTGGGCAATGTTGCATCTAGGCTAACGCCAGCTACGGTAGTCTTCCACAAAACATTCAAAGACATATTCAAGAAGGGGGACAAGCGAGAGCGCCGCCTGTATTCTCATTTTACTTCAGTTGTCGTGAGTCCTTCACATTTATGAGAACAGCCAATCTAGAAGTATACCTGTATATAGGACACGAAGGCAACGGCACTCACACTATTTGGTGGTATGTGAATATATCTCGATTTGTACATTGGGCACCATTAATTCGTTACCTCAGTCCACGATGCAATCCTCAAAAGATATAATTCCGAAGCTGGTCTGCTATAGGCCATCGTATATCCGCACTCCCAGGGCTCGGGAGGCAATCCTCATCAAGTTGTTCAAGTAGATGGTCCAGCATACCCCACCTTCGCTGTATATATACATTTCGATCTCGGTGGCTATGCAAACTGTAACGTGCGCAGAAGTGTCCTCAGTGGAAAACCTGCTACAACCCCTTTCAGAACAACCCTTGTCGATGCTACCTTGGAGGTATTCTAGAGATCCGGTCTTTTCTTGTATAGATCGAAGTTAGGACGCCGGCCAGATATCTGAATGTCCCTGGCCACACGTTCCGCCCCTTCGAAGACGCGAAGGAAGTTAGCCCCGGTAAGCCCTGCAAGTTCATACTTATTCCATCCACGTTTGTATAGTTCGGCAATCTAGCACAAACCGATTTCATTGAGCGTGTCTAGTCGGACAGAAGACCGGAGGACATACCAAAGCTGGATATTTTGAGACATCTTCTAATCCTTTTGGAGTGTCGCCTATGCCATCGAAGTCGCTTCCTATCCCAACGCTGTCGCATGGTTGTGATTCATGGAGGCGGATAGCTAAGGGGGAGAATACTGACTATTCTTTGCCGGCGATTTGGGCAATATGGTCGACGTGGTTGGCTACTGCTTCGACGCTGGCCTCGTCTGGCTTGGCTACAAACGCCGGTGCGAAATTGACCTATCAGAAGGACTCAGAAAGCATTTTTCGCAACAACTTGCGAAGATTGATTAACCATAACAACGGCATCGTTCTGGCCTTTACCGGGGCCCATTAACGCAAGAATATCGTCCGGAACGTTGCGTGGTACATCATGAACAGCTCTGGCAGAAGAATGAGACCATATGACCGGCGCTTTGGAATATTGAAGGGCCTGTCTTGCTGTATCATCCGAAGTATGTGACAAGTCAACTAATACTCCTAGTCGGTTCATCTCGTCAATTAGCGATCGGCCGAACGCACTATGGCGAACCTCATGAGAATGGTAGTCAGACTTTGACAGGATGTGGTCATACCTCAACCCATGATGCAGAGGTTTCTTCCCTGGTGCCATGCCGCAAGAATCTGCGAAGGCGTTGTGGCAGATGTGAGTTAAAGTCATGTAACGGACGCCCAATGCATGGTACTGTCTTAACACGGCCAACGAGTTGCCGAGTTGGTGTCCTCTGGAACGGCCAGAGGGGTTATATACATCTCTGACGAGTATTGGGAAGGTCACGCTCACCCTTCTACGCCCAAAAGACTGGCTATCTTGCCGCTGCGAATGGCAGTTTTTACGTCCTCGGAAGTAGCAGCATAATGAAAGGTCTATCTCAGCAGATGCTTGTCAGGCCGTAATGTAAGTGTGTTTGGGATGGCAACGAACCTCGGGATACTTGTCAATTAAGAGACGGGCTACATCAATTTGTTCCAAAGTATCGCTGAAATACGTGTCAAGACATCAAGACAGTCATAGACAAGGCACAGGGCCAGCATACCGAACACGCCAAGTAGCGTTAATGAAATCTTTGCCTTCTTCCTGTGGGTCAGCACAGCCGACATAGACCGACCTGTCCAGGTATTGATTGAATGACGTATACCCGAATTATGCATTTCTTACCAGAAGAACCCTCCCACTTTGCCTTCTCTCAACCGAGGTATATCCACGTGAGCAGGCATAGGGCTGTTGAGGTCTATGGCGGTGACATTGTTCTTGTACAGGAACCGCGTAAGGATAGCTAGGTCTGCGGCGACACCATGAAAAACAGTTCTACCAACATTTGACAAGGTTCGGCATTTACCTATATGTCCGTCCTGTACGCGCAAGAATAATCAGTCGAGTGTATTTAAAGGCCTGCCATCACGTACGATGACCGGGGCCTTGTCAAGGATGCTCAGCGCGGCCAGCATAGGATCACTAGGCAACCTGCCTAGCCATGGAAATAGCTCTTCCGGCATATTGTCTTGAAAGGCCAGCAGCGGAACCAGCCCTATCACAAACAAGAGAGTGAGAACGCCCCAAACCGCAGCTCGAGTCTTTGAATTGGTTTGAGTCTCCTTATTGCTGTCATTTCCATCACCATTCTGGTTCCCCTGGCCAAGCAATTGGGTTCGTTCGTTATCGCCACCGTCGTCGTTCATTCTGAATAGTACTGATTGTGTGACCCCGAGAATAACCGCCATGGTCATCCGCGCAGCAGCCTGTGAGCCGCGTGTGGTCCTAGATTGTTCACGGCCAGACGAGCTGCTATCACTGGAGCTTTGGCTTCCACTTCGTTGGCGCGGCATGGGAGAGAAGGTCTTAAAGCAGGATGAGCACCATGAGGAAGCCCAAACCCCTGTTAGGCTTAGCCGATATCTTTCAGAGTCCGGCTGCAACTCATTCTATGTTGGAAAACATTGCAATTCAAGCAAGCCACTCGCGCACTCCGCACCCAGTTCGAGTTCGTTTTGACAATTCAAACCAGCTCTTGACAACAGCATGACAGCCGCCGCCGCTCAATCTGCAAGTTTTTTCCGTTTGAAACTGGTCAGGAGAGCAGCTCTGCAACAGCAGGGGGCCGTGTGTCGCCTGTCATTGACCGCCAACAAATTTGCTGTTTAGATCAGTGGACTGGTATAAATATAATTGATGTCCTGGCAGAATATCGTGCTCGACACCATCGCTCGTTGCTGAGCCGATATCATATGTTCCTATCAACAACAATCACTTATAAACATGGATCAGTGATGTGCGAAATAGATTTCGTATGCTTTGGACAAAAAGTGACTACCTTCGTGAGCTTCGGATGTCTGAGGGCACCCAGTTGACTGGGATAGAAAACCGTAGAATGAGAATTCCGTAGAATCCAGGAACCTTGGCGCTCCTCGGTCCACTTCTAGCTAGTCCCTCGTGAGAATCCGCCGCATGGCCCTGCGGTAATCAATCCCGCGCGCCATCTTCCGACCAAACTTTCGTGCTCGCCGTTCTAGACAGTGCGCTCAAGTTCTTCGTCAGATTTAAGTATTTGAGCACGCGTCTTTCGCTTAAAGTTATGATAATATTGATAGAAAGTGGTTAGATATTCAGAGCTGATGAAAAGTAGCCACAAAGCGAAGTATGTCTGAACAATGCTTGAAATAATAATGAAAACAAAAGAATTTGAGGGATTTTATCATAGAATATTGATGCATAGGTGATTCAGAGGTAAATAGATATATCTAGTGACTAATACTGTGGCAATAGTACCTTATTACTGCTTTGTGCATTTAATGTTAAATCATCAAGTTTTCCAGCATATACTACTTAACCTGATAGTCCATTCACTAAAGTATGCATACAAGAATATAATTTGAATTTACTAGTAAGAAAGCGAATGCTTGGGCTCAATGTTGACGATCTCTTGAGCTCGCTGGTTGAGACAGTGAGTACGACGTCGCGATTGATGGACGGGCAGTCGGCTACCCTTGATGGTGATCAGACGGGATCGCGATTTGGTCCACCCGTTTAGGACATTCCCATCAAGGGACTTGACATAAAAGGATAACAGCCAGCGCTAATCACGTCAGCGCACTCCTGCCTAGCCAATCCCATTCTACCGTTTTCCACCGTGGAATTTCTACCCCAGTGAATTCGGATTTCTGGGATGTCTACTACTTAGTAGTTAATCGGAGCCAGGTCCGAAACAAGATCAAAGATTATCTTATCTTTCTTATCTTTAGGCTTTCAATCACCCATTGGCTCTCCGGCGCGAACTGTTGAGCCTGGTGGGTGTGTGCTTTTTTAGTTGTCGAGTTTATTTTCGACTTCTGAGGCTCTTGAAGCTCCCCAGCCCCCCCATCTATAATCGGCCGCATCTTAGCCTTAATATAGTTTCCTGGTACGCTCAGCTGCAGCCTCCTATCTCATCCCTGTTTCAACGAGATGAGCGACGAACACACTACAAGCCCGCAATCTGCCGCCCAGCCCGCGCCGAGGGCAGACGAGCAAGAGGTGCCTACCAAGGTTATATTCGTCGGCGTCGGGTCAGTCTAGGTCGGTTCTAGATATAGTGTCCGTGGGCCTAATCTTCGCTTTTAGCGGTGCAACATGTTCTGGGAAGACAACGCTTGCGAAACATCTCAGGCGGATCCTTCCTAACAGCGTGATCATCCATCAAGACGTGCGTTACTCAGTGTGGATACGATGTTGCTTAAGCTCAAATTAGCTAGAACATTAGGACTTTGCCCCAGTAAGGACTTGGAAATTCAACCAGTGTGGATGACTAGATGAATTTCTAGCCAATGGAAGAAGTGCCTCTTCATCCCGTACACGGAGTACAAGACTGGGACTCTGCTCCAGGAGCCATCTCATGGGCACGCATGGTCACATTTCTTCGACATGTACAGGAGACAGGAGTAATCCCGCCCGATCATCGAAGCCACGATCATCTCAATGAACAGCAAGTTGTACCGGTACCCGACGAGCTCGCTGACAAGTGGAGAGCTCACTTTCAAGCTCTCCAACAAAAGCTCGAGGTAGAGACCAAAGAGAAGATCATTTGGGGCTTGGTCGATGGATTCTTGCTTTATTGGAATCATGTAAGCCATGATCAATATGTCTTGCCAGCCCGAATTCCGACGTGTCTGGTTAGGATGTGGTGGACCAATTGGACGTGAAGTTCTTCTTGAGGGTGCCACACGACGCATTGAAGAAGAGGCGTCATGACAGACACGGATATCACACTGCGGGTGAGAGGTCTTGTTTATTCCTTGGCGTGTTCTTTGCCATTTACAAGAACCCTCCCCTTCTTTCTTGCTCGCGAATCACCAAATTGTATACACAATCGCATATTCTCCCCGCGCTCAATGTCCGCACGGCTCACCCTTCGTCCTTGGCCGCTATTCCACTCCCCAATGAACGTCAAAACCTCTAATTCCCCGCTTCCTCCACAAATATTTGACAATCGGTGTTCCTTGGCTTTCCGTACGGAGTGCAAATCGATCTTTTAGAGGGTGCACTATGGCGCGATCCCCCTCAGTACTGGGGAAACGTCGTATATCCGGCATATGTTGAGGCGCATCGCCACCTATTTGTGGACGGCGATGTCGAGCACGGGAAACTCACGAGCGATGCGGATAAGCTTGTGCTATTAGAAACACTGGAGATGACCATGGGGAACGCCGTGGAGAAGTGCTGCAGCGTATTGGACGGTGCCTTGGGGAAATTGCACCCGACGGTTGATTAAGCACATAGACGGTAGTAAATAGGCGGATGCACCAAGTCCGCTCGCACCAATCCAAAGTCGCGCGCCCGAGCTTGGGATTGTGGGCCACATGAGCAGGAATCGTTTATAACTAGCGTGTTTGATGGCGCGGGTCTGGACGCACATATTGCTCAGGTTCAAAACATGTTTAACACCGGATGCGCAGGCGCTAAATGGCCTACCGCGGGAAATAGGAGACGGCATCCCGGCGAAAAGCCGACTTTCCTGATTGAGCGGCCGGCTCGGTCAGTAGGGGAATCACATGCGAATCCCATGGTACAACCGAAATCCTGTGATTGGTCCGAGCCGTCGATATATAAGTATCGAGCCGGAGAGGCGACGCTCTTGGACAGTTCTCTATCCTCTACCACTACCATCCCCCTCTTGCACACACATTCAAATGGCACAGGTCATCGTTGTTGGTGGTGGTCTCGCCGGTCTCTCTGCTGCTCACACTCTCCTCGAGCGTGGCGCAAGCGTTTTGTTGCTCGACAAGCAAGGGTGCGCGGATCCGGCTTCTATCTTTTTTTTGGGAGGAACTCATAGTGCTACAGCTTCATGGGTGGAAACTCGACGAAGGCTACTTCGGGAATTAATGGTGCAGGCACGCAGGCACAGCAAGAGCAGGGCATCCCTGATACTACAAAGATCTTCTTCGAGGATACCAAGAAGTCGGTGAGTAACCTTATTTACGGGTCTGCCTCTGTCATTTCTCATATTTTGGCGTTTCAGGCTCGTGATCTCGCTAGAGATGATCTGATTCGCGTTCTCACCGGCCGTTCTGGTGACGCCGTCAACTGGCTGCAGGACAAATTCGCTCTCGACCTTTCGAAGGTCGCACGGCTCGGCGGTCACTCTCAACCAAGGACACATCGTGGCGATGCCCAGTTCCCCGGCATGGTATGTATACTCTGCGTCTCCCGCTTTAAAGCCGGTGGCCAATCTTCGTTCTTCTCAGGTCATCACCTATGCTCAATTGGAGCGTCTTGAGGACTTGTCAGTCAGCGACCCCGAACGTGTCAAGATCATTAAGAAGGCCCGTGTCACCAAGTTGATCAAGGATGAGGTTGGTGCTGTTATCGGTGCTGAGTACACACACGGCGGAAAGACCGAGACTGCCTACGGCCCCGTCATTCTTGCCACTGGTGGTTACGCTGCCGACTTCTCTGAGGATTCACTCCTCAAGAAGCATCGTCCTGAGCTTTGGAATCTCCCCACAACCAATGGTGACCACTGCACTGGTGACGGACACAAGATGGCAATGGCCATCGGCGCCAACGGAATCGACATGGAGAAGGTTCAGGTCCATCCAACCGGTCTTGTTGACCCTAAGGAGCCCGAAGCCAAGGTCAAGTTCCTCGCAGCTGAGGCACTTCGTGGCGTTGGTGGTCTTCTGCTCGACAACACGGGCAAGCGTTTCGTCGACGAACTTCAACACCGTGATTTCGTTACTGGCAAGATCTGGGAGAACGGCAAGGTATGATGATCGACCCGATTCTTTCACTATTCACATGCTAATGGCTGCTCATCAGTTCCCCATTCGCCTTGTGCTCAACGGTCCTGCTTCCAGGGAGATCGAGTGGCATTGCAAGCACTACGTCGGACGTGGGCTCATGAAGCGCTTCGAAAATGGCGATGAGCTCTCCAAGGAGTTCGGCCTCAAGCCCGAGGTTCTCAAGAAGACCTTCGAGGAGTATAACCAGAGCGTCCGCACCAAGAAGGATCCCTTCGGAAAGAAAGTGAGTATTTCATATTTTCGCCATTTAACGCGCACGTCTAACCTTCAAATATCAGTTCTTCTCTGGAGAGTGGAAATACGATGACATTTTCAACGTCGCTGTTATGACCCCCGTCCTCCATTACACCATGGGTGGTCTCGAGATCGACGACCAATCCCGTGTCATCGGTCAGGACGGCAAGCCCATCGCTGGTCTTTTCGCCTCTGGCGAAGTAGCTGGCGGTGTACACGGTGCTAACCGTCTCGGTGGTTCCTCCCTTCTTGGCTGTGTTGTCTTCGGCCGTGTATCCGGTGATTCAGCAGCCGCATACCTCCTCCAGACCACGGGTGAGATTGTGAAGAAGGCCGGCGGTCGTCTTGGTGCCCTCGCTGGACAACTCTCATCTCAACCATCAACATCTGCACCTACACCTTCCGCTCCTGCTGCCACAACTTCATCACCGACTCCAGTTGGCAAGACCGGACAGTACGCCATGGAGGAGGTCGCGAAGCATACCAAGAAGGATGATGTCTGGGTAGTTATCGATGGTCAGGTCTTGGATGTCACTGAGGTTAGTTCACTGTGCCTTGTGTCCAATGCTTGATACCGATTCTTTGAGTAGTTCCTTCCGGATCATCCAGGAGGAGAGAAGGCCATCATGCTCTACGCCGGGCGGGACGCCACGGAGGAGTTCAACATGCTGCACGACCCCAAGGTTATTCCTCGATATGCACCTGACGCAGTCATTGGCTCACTGAAGAAGTAAACGGCAAAGCTTTTGGAAAGTACGGATATCGATGCCTTGCTATCATCATCGGTGTCTGGGATTGTGCGCACTTCGTATCGTATCATTTCTGTTGCTCTCATTCGCTGTACCATATATTCTTTCTGCACCACCATACATGTAGTACAGAATACACATAATTTATTCATTACACCATCCAAATGTCAGAAATAAGTCCTCGCGTCAACGGCCCGACGCAAATGCGTATTTGCTCGCGGGATTGCGCCTCCTCTCCAAATTACCCTCTGGATCTAATCTAATCTAATCTAATCTAATCGCTAGGGGCGGATTGTTGAAGTGACATCATGGTCATATGTGCGTCATGGGTCCATGAGCCTAATTAATCCACCATACGGTGGCCACGTTAAAAGCACACGCCTTACTGAATTTCTATTTACACGACTCTCATCAAGACATCCCCACAATGTACTCCTCGAACATCATCCAGGCCGCCAGACTCTCCACTCGCACTGCGCGCCCGATAGTGGTCGCAGCGTTCGCCAAAGGATCCCGCAGCGCGACGACGACCACGCCGCCACCAAGCGAACAGGCTCCACCACCTCCTCCACCGCAGAAGAAAGAAGGGGACTCAAATGGACTACTTCTCGCCGCCGCTGCCGCCGCTGCAGCGGGTGGCGCATACTGGTACTTCAACGGGAACCCTAATGACGCTCAGAGGCTCCAGGCGAAGGCGCAGAAAGAGGCAGCAGAGGCACGCCAGAAGGCGAGCGAGCTGAAGGACGCTGGGAAGGCGAGGGTGGACACAGCTGCGAAACAGGTGCAGAACCATTATGACACGAAGAAGGTGCGCATATCTTTGATTTGATTGTAGATCATATCATACTGATCACGAGATCATGTATAGGATGCCGCAGAGCAACGCATAGATTCTGCTCGTACGTCTGCGACTAATGCGGTATATGATGCAGAGGCTCGTGCGCGCCAGGCAGCAGCGGATGCACGAGGCAAAGTCGAGGGTTCGATAGCATCTGCGCGCCAATCCACCGAAAGCTTGTATAACGAAGCCAAAGAGAAGGCATCTGCCGATATTCATAGAGCAGAGAAGAAAACAGAAGAGGCGACGTCCGGATGGTTCAGTTGGCTTGGGTGGGGCAAAGCGAAGGCCGTAGAAGGCAAGAAGGAAGGTGCTGAGAAGGTCGCCGAAGGTGCTGCTAATGTTAAAGAGAAGGCGGAAAAGCACACTTAATAGCTGGACGAAAGAGAACCTGGATACGTGTAACTATGTATTAATTCAGCGACATGGGAAATCGTGCTGATTCTGGATGAGAATGCAGAGACTCGTGTTGAGACAGATGACTCAGCTGAGTTCGCATTACGGCAGTGTGTGTCTTCTCGAGCGTTCATATGCAATCCGAAGCGTCGATTAAAACTTTCTGGCCGTCTGTACGAGGATTACCCGCGTTAGGCGATAACAACCTGACAGTCCTTCTCTTCTCGCCTAATCAATGATTGAGAACACTAATTCCGAGGTTGACAGCGAGTACGCATGACTGCAGTTTACGTCCTGGCCACGACTTGCAGAAACTGAGGACACTAACAAAGCCACGGACCGACTGAGGCAACCATCATGGACTGCGCGGCGTCGGGAATTAGAATTGCCAAACATATGGAAGGATAGCACCAACAAGATGGCTGCAAGTCGGGCATCAATCGCTGATGAACGTCCCCAAGCAGGATGGTGGTACCTGGTGGTACTGTACCACATACTGTATCAGCCTACGCCTCAGAGACATTTAAGGTATGCCCCGTACTGAAACTCGGAGGCGGTGCGTCGAGAGCGTGTACCAGATTAGGGTCGCGCGGAAGTATTCATCAAGTGGTAAATATTTGAATGTGCAGGGTCCTATCTCAGGGCTTGTCAAACGGCTCGTCCTCGTCCGACACTTTGTTCACATGCGAGAGTCCGTGTCAAACATTTCATCAGCGGAATGGATGAGGTGGAGATGGTCGTACTGACCGTGTACGATTCGGATACCTGCGAGAGAAGCGGACAAATGTGAGTAATTTTGTGCTAAGTCAGAACCCGGCTCCAGATAAGTCACACAAGAACATAGATGCTGAAATCATGTGGTAACGATCGTCTATATTTTAACGATCCGCCATTGGGCGATCTCTTCTCTTCCACAACAGCCCTCTTCATTTATAGTTGCATGTCCGGGGCATCAACTTGGGCAAACAATCTCTTCTCTGTACTCCTTCGACATTGGATTATTCTGGACTGCTGAACCTTGACTTCCGACCGCCACCATCTCCCTTGTTTCATACGACACCGACGACGACGACGACGACCGCGCTACCCCAGCTCCTTGCAGCATTGCAGCGAAGAGCTCGCAACGACCAACGATGACTGCCATCACCCGGCGCGATGCAGATATAGATCCCCTCACAGCGGCTATGGCACCGCCACCGAACGAGAGTGAGGAAGACCGCCAAGCGCGTCTGGCCGCTGAGCACGCCGCGAAAGTACGCTCGGACGCCATCGATGAGGAGCTCAATCGACAACGGCAAGCAGAGAAGAGAGCGCCAAAGCAGGTTAAAGTTCTGTTGCTTGGTGAGTAGGCGCAATCACGCTCTCGGCTCGGTTCTCACATGCGAGGATATCCCGCCCACAGGGCAGAGTGAATCAGGTAACTAAGCACATCCTTTCGGGGTGCATTGAGTCGTTTGCTGACCGGATGCTCGATAGGCAAATCGACGACGTTGAAAAGTGCGTAGCAGTATTAATCATAAATCCCGATGTCTTACATTATAATACTTGGTAGATTTTCAGCTCATGCATTCCCCAAAAGTGCGTAACGTTGATCATCCCCCGCACGTCCGCACTCGTTCTGACAGGATTGATAGGCATTCCGAGCGGAACGTGCTCTCTGGAAAGCCGTTATCCAGCTCAACATCGTGCGATCTATCCGCTTAATTCTTGATTCCATGACAGAAGCCCAAGAGGCCCACTCGTCCCCCGCCCCATCAACCTACAGCACGTCAAGCAGCTCTCGGCCCGCGTCACCGCTCGTCGAGAAGGAGTACCCCCGGTTATCCCCAGATCTACTCAAACTCAAGATGCGACTATCACCACTCCTCTCTGTCGAGGAAGCTTTGACGCGGACGCTTGCACCCTCGGGCTCAAGTGAGCTCGAAGCAACACGGCTCATCCCCTTGCGATACTCCAGCCGTTCGAACACGCCCCCGAAGGAGCCATCAGTTTATGCTGGGGCACTCTGGAAAGGTGCACTTGGTCGTCTCATGAGCAGCGACAGAGGTAGTGACCCCGACGACCGTGAAGAAGTCGTGTGGGATGATCCCAAGGACCCGGGGCTGGTATTGCATGCATGCGCGGCTGATATGACCCAGTTATGGAACGATCCGACGGTGCGAAAACTGCTAGAAGTGCAGAGACTCCGACTAGAAGAGATGGCGGGATTGTGCGTCCTCCTTAAAGCACTATTTGGACTGATGTAGAGTATCATTTGCAGCTTCTTGGACTCCCTCGACCGTGTCACTGCGCCTAAATACGTGCCATCAGATGGTATGTTGGTTCGAGGTTCCAGGGGAGCTGTTGGTTGACACGGCGTCCTCGTCTTTCTAGATGATATCCTGCGAGCTCGACTGAAGACGCTCGGCGTATCGGAACACCGGTTTAAATTGAAGACAGGTATTTTTACCTTGCTTCTTAGTGTGGGGAACCCTAGACGAATTGTAAGCAGGGAACATGATGAGCCATGAATGGACGGTGTTCGATGTTGGTGGACAGCGGTCACTGGTGAGTTCGGTTGTTTAATCAGTTGGTGGCGATTGATTAGTTGATGTTTGGTGAACCCTTCAAGCGCGGTAAGCTCAAAGATCTTCGACATTTTTTGATATGTTACTCATAGTCTTTCATTTCTAGCTGCCTGGGTACCTTACTTTGACGACGTAGAGGCCATCATCTTCCTCGCCCCCATAAGTTGCTTCGACCAAGTACTGCAAGAAGACCCATCCGTTAATCGTCTAGTACGTGCCCCCACACCCTACACCTCGTTGCACGTTCAACCCTTGATATGTCTGTCTCTCTGATAGGAAGACTCTATCCTACTATGGAAAGCTATCGTATCAAACCCTTTACTAAAACACACAAGCATGATATTATTCCTTAGTGCGCTTTCATTTAGATTTTTTCTTCGGCTCTAAGTGGGGATGCTGATTGTCCGATGCTCGCGTAGATAAATGCGACATAATGAAAGCAAAACTCGCCTCCGGAATACAGTTTTCGAAATACGTAATTTCGTATGGGGATAGGCCGAACAATTTTGAGACTGCGTCTAATTGTGAGTTTCGTTTCGTGCTGCTGGGATGAAGCGTGAAAGCGATGTTTGGAATGACTAACTGACTGACTGTTCGTGTTTGATACGTAGATCTGCGCAAGAAGTTCTGTGAGTTTTGATGTTCTTGTTGCAGTTTGGCACTGGGCTCATCTGTGTGTACAGCTGGCATCCATAAGCAGTGTTCCCCGAAGTCAAGATCGTACTATTGCCATTTCACCTCTGTTATCGTGCGTACGGTCCGCCTATCACCGCGCGGTTGTTGACAGGGATTGTTAGGACACTTCATCTACCCTTCATATCTTGCAAAATGGTGAGGCTTTCTTCCATGCCAAAGACAAAGAGACGTACGTTAATGAGGTTATACATAGTTCAAGACGTTCTACTGCGTAGCAACCTTGAACAGAGTTCCCTCGTCTGATCCCAGTGTTGTTTGTCACCATTATCCCTTGCTACCATACTGCTCCACGACTCCCCACTGCACCCCGGATCTTCAGTAATTTCTTGCATTATGTATGTAATCTCATCTGGATGTAATGTAATTTCCCTAGTCTATCTCAACGCGTGACACTGTTGTATTACCGTTATAAGTATCAGCATATCTATATCTTGTCTTATTTTCCTGCCATGAAAGGAATCATTCGTCATTATCGCTCGCGAACTCGAGTGCCTGATACTTCCTCGCCTTCTTGCTCGGATTAGCGAGGGAAGCACCTTTGATTGGGCGTTTTGGCGCGGGGGGTTCTGTGTGAATGGCTTCCGATTAGCGGCTTGGATACAAGATAGGATGGTGGTTAGACTCTGACTCGTGGATGTGGCTAGCTTCTTGGTGGGTGGGTCCGCCGGCGTCGAGGAAGATGCGTGCTTCTGGCTAGTACTAACCTTGTTAGGTGGAACCGCTGGTTTCGATGAAGCGAGCTTAGGGGATGATACAGGAGGCGAAGACGGTGTCGAATAGTCGACGTCCCTCGAGGCTTAGCGACAAGAAGCGGTTAGTATCCAAGCAGATAGCAAGTCGCGTCAAGTCGCGTCACTTACAGGCACGCCTTGGCGGCGATATTGCCCGTGTGGACGTGGCGGAGTACGCAGGGGCATTCAACCGGTGATTCCGGGACTTTGCTTGTAGGGCGATCTTCGGGGCTCGTTATTCGAGGAGGTACTTTGAGGGGAGTATGCTTGGAGACACGTACCTCGAGAAACACGTCCGTTGCATGTGATGCGGCCTCTTCCGAGGTTAACTCGACGAGGGGGACGTGAAGCGGGCGTTTGGAGGTGGGGCCGAGGGTCAGCTACAGGTGGATGCGGAGTCTTAGGGTCGTTCTTTGGGGGAAATGCGGGGGACTTGCCTTGATCTCGGCGTTGCGCTCCGTTGGATTCCAGCCCGAGATGAATAGATCGCCGCTGGTAAACGTGTCTGCCAGCTTCTCTGCAAATGTATCGAGTAGTATTGCAGATGGGTTAGATCCCTGCGCGGTAGTTATTCAGCCTGAATGTTTCCTGCAATGGAAAACGAACGACGAGGCTGAGGATATCGTCTTGAACCCATATCCCGCGCCACCACCGCCCCTCGGGGCCAGACATGCCGAGATGGAGCGACCATCTCTCGTCGTCGACGGTCGAGATCAGCACGAAGCGGTGCGCGCCCTGGTATATGATCTGCACGAGCTCGTCGAGGCCACCGAAGGAGGAGATGAAGTCGATGGTCATGCTGCGGGGAAGCGCCCGTGGTGTGGCGCGGTGCTCCGGGCGCTATGGAGGTTTCGGGCATCACGTTTTGTGCAGAAAGCGAATGATATTCCACGCGAGGATTCTCCTCTGCCAATAATCGACATCATGATCCTTCCGCTGGCCGCTGGCAACGATCCAGCGTTTGGTCCGATGTGCGAAAATTCGGCCACGCACGAGGGAATGCTGTTAAGCGCCGGCTATTCGAGGTATAGGCATATAATAAGGAACACGCAGACATCAACCTTTCTTCAATTTCAACCACCATGTCGACCACTGGACTTTTCGCTTCGGCCCTTGCTGAGCACGCAAATGACTCCGCTGCTGCTCCGGCTGCACCTGCAGCACCGCCGTCTGTCGTAGAGTCTATGCTCGCGCAGATCCTTGAGTCAGTGCAGAGACAGGTGAGTCGCTGCGCGCAAAAACATCCGGGTTGTCTCACCAGCTATTTTACGGTAGAGCCATGAGCTTGCAGAGCTCAGACAAGAATGCACAGAACTTAGAATGACCAACCACAGTCTTGAAAGACAAGTCCGTGAAGGAATCCAGGTGAATACTTGCAGAATCTCATTGCACTGCGCTGCGTATTGGGTCGCGTCTACGTGCGTGTCCTGATTGGCAGCTGCGGTCTTAACCTACATTACACGTTGTATTAACCTATCTGCAAGGGGTATTCCAACGGACATAGAACTGGCACGCCTGGCTTCATGACGCCCGCCATCCCAGGCAGCCCTCAACTTCGCGCCAAATCACCCTTCCTCTCTACGCCCACCCAAATCATCCCGACGCTCACCACCACCCATCATGCGTCCCCATTGGGCGATAATTCACTCGTAGTACACCCGCATCCTCACCGTGACATCCCCGGCTTCTATGTCGTGATTCCAGCTGGTGGTGCAGGTACCCGCCTCTGGCCTCTGTCGCGAGAAGACCACCCTAAGTTCCTTCTCGATCTCACGCTGAAGGGAAGGTCTCTCATCCAGGCCACTTGGGACCGTCTCCTTCCCCTCACTTCTCCCGCTAGAACAACGATCGTAGCCGGCCCCAGCCATATTAAAGACATCCGAGAACAGCTCCCCGATCTCCTGCCCCACAATCTCATGTGTGAACCTGGGCCGAAGGACTCCATGGCCGCTATAGGCCTTGCAGCGGCTGTTCTCGCCCGCCGTGACCCAGATGCCGTTATTGGATCTTTCGCGGCTGACCATATGATTTCTGGTGATGAGGCCTTCCTCTCAGCTGTAGCTGAGGCCGTCGAAGTCGCGCGGAAGGACTACCTTGTCACCATTGGAATTGCACCCTCACATCCTTCGACTGGTTTCGGTTATGTTCGTCTTGGCGACAAAGTCGATATTGCAGAAGCGCCCAATGCTAGATTGGTCTCGAGCTTTAAGGAGAAACCTGATGCCCGGACTGCGGCCGCATATATTGCGACTGGAAAATACCGTTGGAACGCAGGCATGTTCGTGACCAAGGCCAGCTTTTTGTTGCAACTCCTCAAAGAGTACAAGCCCGAGATCCACCAAGGATTAATGAAGATTGCGGACGCCTGGGACGATGAAGCGCGAAAGCAGAAAGTCCTAGATGAAGTATGGCCTACTCTTGAGAAGATTCCCATTGACAACGCTGTCGCCGAACCAGCTGCAGCTGAAGGTCGTGTTGCTGTAGTACCCGCTACGTTTGGTGTGTTAGTCGGCCGAATGCCTTTGCTCCTGATAGTTATTTCTTTCAGGTTGGGATGATGTTGGTGATTTCTCCTCTTTGGCGGACTTATTGCCCGCGGAAGCAAATCAGCCACGTATCCTTGGCGACAGCAACTTAGGTGAGTCGTGGCCCTTGTACGATATACTTTGATGCTGAGAAATTTTCCAGTTCTCACTGAGCAGATGGCTGGAGGTATCGTTGTACCAGGGTCCGGCCGGCTCATCACTTGTCTTGGTGTCGATGATCTCGTTATCGTGGACATGCCAGACACTCTGCTCGTTACTACTCGAGCAAGATCTCAAGAAGTCAAACGCCTTGTCAAGAAATGTCGCGACGCAGGCTGGAGGAATCTCCTCTGATTGTATCAAAACGCAGCCACAAATAATCATCTCTCCCTCTCTCAAACGGACAGTAATTTATTTTTCGGTTTAATGGATGGCAACGCAATATGTCGGACTTTGGGTTTGTCGCGTCTGTAATGTTGACACCGTAGGATTCCTGGAATCATCGCAATTCTCGCAATTCTCGTAGTCATTCGTCCTTCATGTGTTATCTTCGAGTATTTCGGCAGATCACAACATAATTATTGCCTTGGCTTTCTTATGCTTCTTGTGCTTCCACCTGTTTCACGCACATCAGCACACGCTTCACGTCGATTGCACCATTCACTGCGAGGAAGACGCAATCGATTTGACTCTAGATGTGCTGAGGGATCCCCTTCAGAGCAGTGCACCCACGCCGACCCACGCGCTAACGGTGGGCATAGACCTGATTCAATATGCCATGGACCCTTCTACCAGCTCTCCATCCCCAAAGGGAGCTCTGTATAAAGTGAATCAACAACGGAACTATGGAGCAATCCCAAATCCCTCTAACCTATCAAAGAATTCGAATTCGATGAGCAGCGAGTCGAGCAAGTCGAGCAAGTCGAAGGTACCGTCCATCGAAGAAACGGTCATCCCAATCGGAGCGTTGCCACTTCCACCGTCGGACCAAGATGCAAGGCGAGGGCTGCACCGAGGATTGTCTGCGAGACAGGTGCAGATGATAGCGATTGCTGGGACTATTGGAACTGGCTTGTTCTTGGGTACTGGGCGGTCTTTGGCGCAAGGTGGTCCTGGTGCAGTTTTGATCTGCTACACCCTTATTGGATTCATTGTCTATGTGACATTGCTGCTGCTGGGAGAGATGGCGACTCAGTATCCTGTTGCTGGTGAGTGCAGAACCGCTTATTGTCGGCGAGAACGCGGGGTCTGGACTCTAACTTGAATTTACGTGGGCTGTAGGGTCGTTCAATACGTATGCAACACGCTTCTTCTCACCGTCGTACGGATTTGCATTGTCCTGGAACTACTGGTTCAACGATGCGGTCTCGGTGGCTGGTGATCTCGTCGCAGCGCAGCTGGTCTTGCAGTTCTGGACGACATGGAACCTCTGGGTCATCAGCCTCATATTCTGGGCATTCCTGGTCAGCTTGAACGCGATACATGTAAAGGCATATGGAGAGCTGGGTGAGTGGAGTAGACATGTCCTTGATGGATCCCACGTATTCAAGCTGTATACTACAGAGTACTGGCTCGCCTCTCTCAAAGTGGCGACGATCTTGGTTTTTATCATCTTGGGCATTCTCGTAAACGTCGGTGTGAACACGGACCACAAATACATCGGCGGTAGCAACTGGCGAATCGAAGGAGCTCCATTTCGCGGTGGATTCGGCGGGTTTGCACGCGTTTTCGTCACTGCCAGCTTTGCTTGTACGTCTCTTTTCCCTTTCATTCCCGGTGCATCACTCAAATATACGGCAGATGGTGGTACTGAAAGTCTTGGCGTCACCGCTGGCGAGACGAAGAACCCGTCGAGGAACATGCCTCGCGTGGTGAAAGCTGTCTTCTGGAGGCGAGTTAGTTATTTATCCGGAGAGGCAGCCATCTGACGCGCGGTTTGATCGCGTCGATAGAATTCTCATCTTCTACGTTCTGAGTATTCTCCTCATTGGACTCAATGGTAAATGCTGACATGGCTATGCCAGTGCTTTCACTCGCTCACTGGTGACTTTTCTAGTGCCTTGGGATTATCCAAATCTGTCGAATAAGAGTACCACAACCTCTCCGTTCACTATCATCTTCGAGAAAGCTGGATCCAGTATGTCTGTTTATCTTCTCACGAAAACAATTTTGTGTGAACTGACCTTCGTTTTTAGCTGTCGCGGCTTCTTTCATGAACACTGTCATTCTGACATCTGTTCTATCGGCGGGAAACCATGCGCTTTTCGCCGGCACTCGGGTACTATACGGTATGGCTATGCCATTGCGAATACAGAGAAATTTGGCACTTACGCACAGCTTTCGCTCAGGTCTGGCAGCGGTCAAGCAAGCGCCTAAATTGTTCCTCTGGACGACAAGGGCCGGTGTTCCGCTGCCCTCGCTTCTTTTGACAAGTAGCATCAGCGCGTTATGTTTTGGGAGTAGTTACGTTGGGAGCGGTCAGCTCTGGGGCTGGCTGCAGAATCTTGTGGGTGTATCGAACCAGGTGGGCTGTTCATTTCCTTCTCCATCATGATCAATATTCAATATAGCATTCATTCTGTAAGATTGCTTGGCTATCGATAGGTCTAGCGAGTTGGCGATTCCGGAAGGCATGGGTAGCACAAGGCCGGTCTCTGGACGAACTGAAGTTCCGTGCTTCTTGGACATGGCCTTGGGGTCCATTCTTTGTCGTAGGTGTCATGCGCTATGTATGTCATTCATTTCACCGCTGATACGTGTGCATAACAGATCATCACAGTCACTGCGCTCATTCTCAGTAAGTCATGCGTCCTTCCTCGCGTCCGGTGTCGGTTAAAAGAGAACTTGCTCATGCGTGTTGCTGTATTGCAGTCCAGGGATGGTCTTCCATCTTTCCCCATTTCACTGCTGTCGACTTCGTTTCTTTCTATATCGAAATTCCGATAATGCTGACGATGTATGTCGTGTGGATGCTCGTTCGCCGGCCAGGAGCAGACAAATTTGCGCTGCCTACCGATACAGCAACGAGGGACAATGCGCGTCCGTCGGGGCGTTCCGGAGGCTTGTGGCATAGCGACCTCGTTGATGTACACAGAGTGGATTTGAAGCGCGACGAGCACGAAGAGGGCGAGGAAGACAAGGCTGATGACGAACAGCGGCAGCGGCGGATGGAGGGCAAGGCCAAGGCGCTATGGAGATTTTATTATTGGTTTGCATAATTCGGATTCATTCTGTGTATACTATCATATCCTCATTATAATTGTGCCTCACGTTTCTCTTGTTTTCCAGATTCAGTGGATGCGTCAGTCTCAGGGTCGACATATTTATGTCCCTATTTGTCTAGGGGATAATCCTGCTCAACAATGTGAAACGTTGGCTGCTGGAGTTGAAGTTCGACTCGCTCACAGCCTTGAATTTGCAGAAAAACTGCATTGTGCGTTGTTGTCTCCCGGGGCCACACTTAGCCTCAGCGCCTCCTTTTGTTCAAGTACCAGAACAGCTACCCATCAGGCCCGCCACATTTGACGCAGTAACCGACGCTTATAAAAACCTTCCTAGTACTCACTTACGGATCAACATCTTCCTTGCCCAGTTCTCGTAACCCCTACTATCACAGAAACCCAAGCCCAATCAATGATCATGGCTTCATCGACATCGCGCAGAGCGGCGAGAGCCCAGATCGCGCCCGTGCTATTGTTTGCATTGTCATTGGCGGTCAGTGGAGAAGGAAAAGGTGGAGGAGGACATGGTCGTGGAAGTAGTTCAACAAGTTCGGGAAGTTCCAGCGGTAGCTCGTCGTCGTCATCGAGTTCAGGCTCGAGTGGCGGAGGCGGTGGTAGTTCTAGCGGAACGGTCATCACTAGCACGGGCTCTGGCTCGAGTCGCAGATGCTTTAATGAGCAGTTAGTGACCCTCGCATTTCATATGCCTCGCTGTTTACTCATGCCCCCTTCCACAGCAACCAGCAGATCAAGTGCCCGGTGAATAAGAAGGCGTACCTCATCGCAGGCTCAATTGTTGGCGGACGTGAGTTATCTATCCTCCGTCTGTATAAATATATTTAAGTGATCTTTTGCTAGTCGTCGGTCTGGTCGTTATACTTTCCATCTTGGTCTGGTTCTTGAAGCGGAGAAGGCACCGCCGTGTTATAAACGAGACTACAGAAGTGCCCGCCAAGCCCACGCCTCCTAGTCGCAAGAACACGAACGAAAAGGATTACGAGCGCCTCAAGGAGCCTCCAGTATAACGCTGGACTGCTATACAATATTCATCTGATTTCACCCATTCTGAAATGGACTATCACCAGGCCTTACATACTTTATTTTCACCGCTTAAATTTGGTTTCTCCTTTGCACATGTTGGTATCCTACAGTTCCTTATCCTATATTACAAGTTTCTTCCTATGCTATCTATGCCATGGTCATCATCAATGTATTCTACTTGCATGCTTACAACACGATTTTATGTTTATTGTCCCATGATTTCATTTCATCGTCCGTCCGAATTACTTTCCTATCTTCCGGCTTGCAGTCTTGATGGTCTATTTGAGGCCTAAGTCCTTTCTAATAGCATTTTGCAAAGCGACACCATCGTCCTACGGGCTATCAGTATTTCCAACCCAAGGATGTAAACGATCATGATACACACCTGGTCAAGGGACCAAGTAAAGCAGCCACCGAAACCCTTCTGTTTAGCGAATTGCGCCTTCATTGCTAGCGATTGCGGGTCATCGTACGAGACGAATGTATTCTTCGCCGTGTTAAACAAGAACTACAGTCCCTCACGTCACATAATTACTTCCGAAGGTTCTTCAAACTTACTGGAGTAGAACTGCAGTTGTCCCAGCCTTTGTGGATGGGGTCACTTGATCAACAATACGGCGGATATATCTGCGACGCACGTACCCCTCTTGTATCCATTATCCCCTACGTACGACCCGTCCTTTTGTTTTTTGAGCGCTCGCATTGACACAAGTTGATTGAAACCAATTTGCTGGCCGTATAGGTGAGTGAGATCCCCCGCTGGCGCTATATCACTGTCCCCTTCTTCATGTTTATAGGTCCCGGGTATTAGGTGCTTGCCCATATGTTCAACGTTGTCCGCCAAAGAGGCCGACATCTTCGTCACGGAACTCCTGATCACATATCCATACAAGGGTAATCCTAGGAGGAGCTTGTTCGCCGGGAAGCCGGCAGCAGTCCAGAATCCTAACGCGGCCTGTGCATTGGCATTTGAAAGTTTGGCATTATTACAGGCGTTGCCTTCGTGGTGGTTATCACCATAGTCCAAAACTCAGTATATAGTAAGATTCGCTTACCCAGGGGAGCGTTAGGACCAGGTGGTGCCGTTCCGCCAGAGACATCGTAGTTCCTAGTGATCAACTCTATTAGGATATTCTTCCGACGAAGGTCGTGCATGCACTCACATAATATTCACGTGTGTCATCTGGGCAGCAAAGTCGGACACATTTCGCATGGGTCGGGCATCAGGACCCAACCACGGTTGATGAGGCACCGCCGCAGAGATAATCTTCGACCAACCCATACGGGAGCGGAGTATCTTGACGAAGGTGAGTAGATTGGTGGCGTCCTTGCTTGAGTGAGGGTTGCCAGAACCTTCGGAATTCGGATATTCCTGCACACGTCAGAAGAACATGAGCTATATGCACTGTATATGCGCCCTGAATCCTGATAGAACGCACCCAATCGATGTCGATACCTGGAAAAGTATCTCAAGGTTAACCTCAAAGACACAGCGAATAAGAAGTTCATGGCATACCATCGAGGCCAAACGAATTAACGGCGCCAATCAACTCGTTGGCAAGCCTCTGTCGATTGTCGTTGTTACTCATAGAGTTGGAGAACCAGTAGCTACCCGCCCAACCGCCTTTGATTTGTGAGACTAGGCTGACGCACAGAACGACATAGCATACCAATGGAGAGGACAATCTTTGTTCCCTTGCCGCTCTTACGAGCACTTGATACCAGGGACCTCAGAGTATCTTGGCTTCCAGAGTCCCAACTGATTGCGGAGGAAGAATTTGGTACTACGAACGCTATTCAAGGCGGTTATTTGGCTTTTCGACGTATATATGCTAGGGCGCACCATAGAAGAGGACGTCAAACTTTGAGAAATCGATCTTGCCAGGTGGGTTGCTCCACGCGGACCAGCTTGTATAGTACGCCGCTGCAATAGGCTTCTTCCCTTCAGCGCCCTTGGTCTCCTCGCCTTTGAGGACGACGTGCCGAAGCGAACACATTTCAGGATGTCCAACAGCACCTACATCATTGTCAGAGAGAAACATTGTAATGGCGGTGTTTCCAGTAAGTGTGGAGTCGCCGAGGACGTTTGTCATGTACTCCTGCAACCCGTGTTTACGCTCTGCGATGAGTTCATCGTCGACCCAAGCCCTCGGTAGAAGCGAATTCGACACACTGCGCTTAGGCGGGAAGTTGTATTGATCGCCTAAGCTCCGATGAAGCTCGTAGAACTGGTATATCCATCATGCTATGAAAACAAGGAAGAACTGGGCGTAGAAGTGTACCTCAGAGAACCTTCTGAGGACTCGGTACTGTCCTTGCTCGGTGTTGACTTGGAGGATATAAAGGATATGGGGACTTGGGTGCGACGTTGTCGTGTGATTTGTGATTGTTACTTGGAAGGCGGTAGACATTGCTTTGGGCAAGATGGAAGTCAAGAGTCAAGAGGGAATCGAGTCTCGACGTACTCAAATACAAGCTTCCTTATTTGGATTTGTTGTACCTAAAAGGGGACCCTACAAGACCCTATACTTCGAAACTCCTCGTCAAGCGCCTCCGAAGCGCCTATGTCTTAAAGAATGAGGCGGAGCGTCCGCGTCCGCGTTGCCTTCAAGACACATAGCTCTGCGGCGATGAATTAGTGGCAAAGAAGAGGAAGAAATTCACCGACAGTGCACTGTGTGGCACATAAACATCGGTGTACGATCACAGTGGCAAAGGGAATGGGTGATATGGATATTTACAGCCACCAGTGCGTTACCTTAGTTAACTGCAGCAGAATACAGAGAATAAGAGTAGCTGGTCGCCAAATCCAAATAGTGGTTCTGAATCCCTATTGACTGAACAATAGCGTGGACACGTGACCGCCCATATTATAGCAATGCAGTGCTTCTCGGACTTCTTAACAGTGCGTTCTGCACTTTTGCGAGGGTGCCACTAAGTTTCCCCCAACGTTTCCAAACTGTATATATAATCGACCAGTGAGCCTTCATCCTCCTTGAAAATCCTCCTTTCACTAAACTCCTGCGTTGCAGACGACACCTGGCGGCTGGACTCTGCAGTGCTATTACGCCCATTCGCGGTCCACTGGTTGGTCGCATCGACTAGAATCCATAATCATTAGACTCAATCACGGCAAGTACTCTTTGGGTCATCCACGGCATGTAGTCTAACCTTCCCTAGCTTTAGACCACCAATCATGTCACTTTCCCCACTCCAATCACCCCCAGCACTTCTCATTCCTCCACCCATCGAGTATTTGCCGCAGCCAGAAAGCTCTGATACATCACGAAATACATCTTCAGAGCGCAAGCATAGCCCTCTTCGCAAACGGAACAAGAAAGCCAGCGCAGAGTTTGCACGTCTCTTGACCCAAGGACTCGAAGGCAGTGAGGTCCGGAATTTACAAAGGGTGCTGAATACCGTGAATGAACAATTGAGAGTGGAGAAGGCTAGGGCAGACGAGGCAGAGAAGAAGGTTTTTGAGGTGCTGGTGCAACTAAGAAGAATAAATGACGAGAAGAATGCAGCCTTGCGGGAAGCCGCTACCGCCAAAGAGAATGTTAAGTGAGATGCTTTCTTGAGTTGTGTACCTTGAACGCTGATCGATCATGCATAGTCAATATAAGCTTCGCCTAGAGCAAGCTCAGAATGAGATATTTAGGGCGCAGGATATTTTGAAGATTGTAGACGGGCAAAGACTCGAGGCCGAGAAGATGGCTGCTAAGGACCGAAGTACTGCGCATAAGCTTCGCGAGGAGAATCTAGTATATCTAGCGCGAGAGGAAGGGAGAAATCAAGGAATGAAGGAAGGTTTTGAGCGCGGCAGAGATATGGGGTATCATGAAGGATACGCACGTGGCCATTCTGCAGGGAGGTATGAAAATGACGAGGAGGAAGAAGAGTATTATGATACCGGAGATGAAACCGACATGTCACCCTTGTCCGATGAATCACAGGAATACGGCGACCCACCGCCTCCACCACCTCGCGAGCGCAATGTCCGTGCGTCGTCAGTGCCAGCCGTGCCTATCCCTCCACCGTCGAACAGCGGAAGTAATTCACGGCCTACCCCTAGACGAAGTGGTGTTCTTTCGCCCGACATTCCAATACATGTGCCACCAGAAAGCGACATCCCACTTTCTGGTCGGGATTCCTACATTCATCTTCCACCTCCGCACGAATATAATCGCCCCCCAACGATGGCCCCCGTGTCGTCGCCTCGTCCTTCGAGTCGCGGTGCAGGGGAGGAGACTCCTCTACGAGTGCCTCCCCCTGAGAGCGTGCGCTCTCGACGATCAGTTCGCTCCATGCGATCGATGGATCGAATTCGCCGATCTTCGCCTGAGTCCAACTCCACAACCATTTCACAATTAGAGATGGTAAACCATCCTGGTTCCTCTTTCGGCCGCAGTCCCATGAGTATCATCCCTGAAGTCCTCAGTGCCCAAGCCAGCCCCAATCCCAGCACTCTGCGCGAAGCTTCAAGTAAACCTTCCATCGTAAGTCTAATTTACTTCGCTGCTGAATGCTGCTTAGCTGAGATGTGAACATAGCACACTCCTGCTATATCAGTGACTCGAGTTCCACCCTCGCCTCGTACAGCTATGGCCAACCTGGCTGAACTGGAACAGGTCGCAATGAGAGGCGTTTACACGCGGACACGTTCGAACTCTAGCTCTTCACAATCATCCAGTGCCAAGAAATCTCGAGCTCCCTCGGGTGACCGGCGTAATAGTCAGGCTTCAATGAACACGGTACCCGATATTAATATTGAGCCGCCGGTGCGTGTTCTTCTTCCGTTATCTATGCGGTTCCTTGACAAATTTATCTTCGTTAGTCCCGACCGCCATCTATGACTCGCAGGTCAAGCTCTGAGATACAGGCTCCTCCCCGTCGCATGGGTGATCTGCTTAGCCCAGAAGATGCTAACCGTATTCGAGTGCTTCCACCAGAATCATCAACTGCACGGGACTCCGCTCCTTCTTCTACGCCCTCCAATCCTCCGGCAGCAGCACCCGCTTCGGGTGCGACCCCCATCATGCTGCCGGATGGGCAGTTACCCCCCTTCTTCGTTGCTACTACATTCACCCCTGCGGTGCCTCAGCACGATCTCCTTCCTCCTCTCTTTGAGGCGACTGGGGGTACTGGCTCAGGAATGCCTGGCGGACTCAACTACCCCGAGGGCGGCGCTCCAGTGATACCTGATGGGTCGCTTCGCAGAGGCAATGTCGATGAATCTACTAGTAGTTCGTCTTCTGACAGCCTCGATAGCGACGCAAATACGTTGACCACGCCACCTCCTCGTTCACGGACACCTCTGACCAGCTACACCGGGACATCTCGGCTAAGTGCTGCGGGTGTACCATTGCCTCCGTCTACTGTGAGCGGGACCCCCAGAACGAATGCTAGTTATTTGTACAATCCAGCACCTAGTGCTGCGGGTGTGCCATTGCCTCCGTCTACTGTGAGCGGCGGGACCCCAAGAACAAGTGCTAGCTATTTGTACAATCCAGCACCTGACTCGGAGGCCCCCTCGAGGACTGTGAAGAGGGCTTCTTCGAAAGCCTCAACTGTTCGCACGAGCCGCAGTAGTCGGAGGTGATCATGACAGGGCTCCTTGATGGAGCCACCGTCTCGTTTCTATTTGACGATTTATATTCCATCTTCTATCTTCACGACGCATTTCATGACCCCGCATCTACACTGTATCATAGCATTGATTTATCTTGAAATTTATCTCTTCATGGGTCTCTCTCATTGAATAGTTGAGATCGAAATCACTTCGAGAGTGCCGAGCGTCCTCCTAATACCGACATTTCCTCGCACACTAGGTCGTCCGCGCTCGTTAAAATAGGTCTGCGTTCCCACTTTTCCCCCATTAATGATCACAACTTGACATGCATCACAAGGCTGTATAAACTTTCATCGCCTCGAGCAAGGCCCATCAACCACAAAGTAAATATTGCCGGCCGGGTATGATCTCGACACCCACATACCGGGGCTTGGCTCGCTGTTGACCTCATTGGGTTCGTGTGAGTGAACTTTCCTGAACAACGGATTGGGGTTTATGGACAGTTGGTGGAGTCCCATAAGGCAAGAAGGTCACCGACGCATACGTCCATCAACTGTGTCTAACACGGGATTTAAGAGCTAAATTTGTCGCTTGCATCAACTCCAACACTCGACTTTCTCATACAGGGCACTCTACCATTGGCTGCCATGAAATTATTCGACTGCGGATTGTCATAACATCTATGTTCAACACAGCCTGCCCTTGCTATTGTTGGGCAACGTGCCGCTAGGACTCGATCGCTTCTGCATCCAAGGTGAAGTTCGTGGGCTTCTGTTGCATCCAAAACTAAGCCGTCAGGCTTGGCTTGCAGCTATAAAATCCATCCTGAAAGCCCAATGAAGCAGCAGTCACTCACTCACTTGACTTCCTCGGTAAAAGACAATGCACTTCTTCGAGGTATTCACTTTGATTGCAATGGCTGCCTCTGTCAGCGCCGGCGTAGTCAAACGACAAGGCGAGTCCAAAAGCTTGGACCTTTACCAATAATAGGGTTCCCAATATAACGGATAGACCTGCTTACTTTTCTGGATTCATTGTTTAGGGCGAGACGACTCCAGCAACGTTGAATCGAGTCCGCCATGGCGGAGACGATGACAGAGGGCATGATCGTTCCCTTTCATCGGATGATCATCCTCACACCGAGAATCACTGCGGCCGAGATGACACCATCTCATCGGATGACCGCACCCATACCGAGAGCCACCACGGTCTAGACGATAGCAGTAGGTGGATGAATTCGACGAATGACAATAACTGATGACATGCTATGACAGCCTCGTTCTCATTGACCTCTACTGCTATGACGCCCACGAGTGTTGCATTGAGCGGTCAAGTGACGCCTGTGCCCGTGACTAGCACTGTCGACCGGGGTCGGGACCGGGACCGTTCTGGTTCTTCCTTAGACGACCATCCGCACAGCGAGGATCGTGATCGGTCTGCGTCGTCAGACGATCGTAATCACGGCCAAGACGATAGCAGTAGGCCACCATGTTTGGAATAGAAATACCAACTAAAAATTAGCGACTATTGCATCGGCCACGGCTCTGGGTTCCCCGAGCGCTGTACCCGTTGGACAGACAAGTCTTTCGCCGGCACTTGCCACTGCTCCCACCAACGACATCAACGGAGCAAGGATGTCAGCCGCTTCCGTGACCGGCGTTGTGACCATTGCGGTGATGGTCTCGAGCTTCATGACCGCAGGGTTTGGACTATGAGCGCTGCGAACGCCGAAGGAGATAGAAGAACGCGACCCAGAGGAACGATGTGTTATGTTGGACACGATTACCAGGACTCTGATGAACATTTCATGACTTTGTGGACTATGGACTATATACATAGCTGTGCGGTACCTGGTGGGCAACTGTGCATTAGATCTATGCATATTGCTGTATGTATCAGCGCTGACAAACCGTGAAAAGGAGGATGTCGTCTATTGTGTCAATCTCGACGTCTTCTACTTGAGTCGGATGAGCGGTCCCTTCGGCGATCTCTGTCTTTGTCAGACCGCCTGCCGTCGCGGTTGCGATCCCGATCATAGGCTCGGTGACGACTGCTGCGCCGCTCGTCGTAAGCTGTACGATCGTCGGGGTCTCGCCTCTCTGAGCGTCTTCCGGGCGAACTCGAATTCCTCCTGGAGTCGCTCCCCCTTGGGGAATCTGACCTGTCCTTAGCCCCATTTCTGTAACCGTCCGCATCCGCATCCCGCCTGCTACCTTCCCTTTCCTTCCGAACCACCGGCACATACCTCTTCTCGGGGCGCTTACTTCCTCCCTTCTTTGGACGACCATCGTCTAAAGCTTCCTTTTCTTTCGCACCAATGCCTAGTAGCGCCGGTCGTGCCTCAGGAAGGTATGGCTCGACCATGCCTTTACCCTTCTTCGATGCAGCTGTCCCCTCTTTCCAACCCATCCCTCTGAGTAAAGCAGCACCGAACTGAGAAACGGGGACTCGCTCATAGTCTGTCAAAGTCGCAGAATCGGGGAGGTCTGCGACATCTTGTTTAAGCGCGTCCTCCTCAGACACAGGCGTAGGAATGATGTCGATGCTCGGTTCGCTGTTGTTGTTTCCATTAACACCAGCAAGGATGGCACGTAAAGCCCTCTGATCTTCGTTTTCCTGCTCCTCCTCCATTTTGACCTCTATCGTTTCCTCCTCTTTAATCTCCGACATCACTGTATCCTTATCCTCCACCTTCGCCTTTACTTGCAAACCAATGTGGACAGGGCCAGAATTTATGGAATCCCTTGTGCCCAAACCCCCAACGCTTCCGTCAGCTCCAGTCTGGGCAGCCCCCGATGCGGGTACAAACTGTGTTGCTGTTCGACGCTTTCGGGCGACTTCTCGCCAGTCGCGATTCTTGAGGGCAGGAATTATGAGCGGGCCCTCAAGCTTCTTCTTCGGCTTGAGTCTAAGTAGGCCGTCGTGGTCCAAGGCTTCTGTGAGTTGAAATCGCTGTAATGATGAAGGAAACCTCGCAACACACCGCTGAACTCCAAAACGGTCGAACCCAGTCACTAATTCATCCTGTATTCCATCGTCATCTTCATCACTTGAGTCCTTGTCATCGTAGTACGCTACGGGCTTGTCTTTGGGCCTCGGGGAAGATGTCGCACTACGAGCAAGAGGACTTCCAGGTACTGAGTCATTTTGTGAAGATAAATGTCGAGGTAGCGAAGGAACCTTGAACGAGGAGCCACTGTCAGATTCTGGGCCAGATGACTCTCCTCGAGATATTGGGGTCGGTCGCCTGACCGTGAAGGAGACTTTCTGAGGAGCAGACATGGTGGTGAAGAACAACCTTGACTCCGCTGCCTGAACTGGATGAAGACAATTCTTACGTAATCTTTGCCTTATGTGAGATTCCGTTCTCCAGCCCTGGTGTTCTGCCGCACTCATGTCCTCCGCCACATTCCGTGCATCGCTGCGTCTTGTACATCGAATACCCCGAAGCCTGAGGCTTAACACGACCCGGAGCCCGCCACGCAATTTGGTCATCATACATCCGCGACATTTCGCCTCAACGACAATAAGAAGTGCTGGAATCTCAGAGCATCCTCCCGCACACAGGACGTTTCTGGTGTCCTCCCCGACTCAGGAAACGCTTGACGAACAGGAACTTGATGCTCAGGTTATACCGGCACAGGATGCGCGAATAAGTATAACTGACCGAGCGGCCGAGGTGTGTGGCGTGGCTGGAACGCAGGCGTAGCGGAATTAATACCATCATTTCAGCAACTGCGAACAATTGCTTTACGACAGCATGACCCTAACGCAGCACTTCGCGTTGTCGTGGAATCAGGTGGATGTCATGGCTATCAGTACAAGCTGGAGCTCGCAACAGCCCGGTTGCCCGAAGACTAGTGCGTTTGACCTCTCCACCTGCATGCACCCTGGGAACTAAGGTTTCATTATTCTTCAGCCACTTCACACATCCAACTATCGCTCCATCAAATGTTCTCGTGGATGCCGTCTCGTTCTCTCTGCTCAACGGCTCGACTATCGACTTCGCTACAGAACTCATAGGGAGTAGTTTTAGAGTCCTGGACAACCCGCACGCGAAGGGTAGTGGATGTGGATGCGGGGTCAGCTGGGAGTTAAACTTAGACGACCTTCCAGCAGGAAGATCATAATAATGACAGTTGTTAATCAACGCTTTGTTCTCCGCACGGTATTAGACCTATGTATGTATTTATTGAATCTCGTATTGGAAGTCCCACTTATTACCACTCGTTTGTCAACCATGCGCTTCGTCACACCGCCCAAGGGCTAGCCTCCCCGGTAACTGGGTGCACAGGAGCGAACTGCCAACGACTAGATAAACGCCCAGGTTAACGCCCAAAGTCACTCAGCCCGAACGGCGAAATCGTGGCTTACGCAGCATTGTCCTCGATAAGCTGAGGAATCAAGGCTATGCCGTCTGGATGAATGGGCGGCCAAAATTTCGAGGCACCAGCATCACGATGGGAGACAACGAACCTTACAAATTATTTATCAACTTAAACAGCTGGCGATTAATGAATGATATCGCTACTTACGGAAGAAGAGCTTCTACGCCTACTTGGGTTTCGAACCACCCTACATTCTCTTTGTCCGTACAATCATAATTTGTTTGGGAAGAGAGTGGAGATAACGCACCGGCCACCATGCTTTCGATCTCTTCTGCAGTCAGACTGACTTCGAGCCGTTTGATATCGATGCTGGCAATCTCCAAATACCCAGGTAAGCCCGCGTCCGATGCTCGCGTCCAAACTGCGTACCTGTGCTTGCATCAGCTCGAGCATACGTGGTCCGAAGTCGATAGCGCTTCGGAGCGCCGCAGCTGTGTAATCCTCAGGTGTCTTGAAACCAGTAAATTCTCTCATCAGCGTTCAGGATCCATGCTAGAAGCCAACGGCCTTACCTTTCTCCACTGTTCTATCGACACTTGCGCTTTCTTTGTGGATACGGCCACTGTACTCATCGTCGGATTGCAATCTGCACCGAGGATGGCTTGTAGAGTTTTCCCCTGGCTATTAGGGGTGGAGAAGAACAGATCATCGCCTTGCGCGTTAGTTAGTAACGAAGATGGGAAATCAGTGATAGGTGACCGACCTTCTAGGTGAAGAAGCAAGATCGAGAGGGTCATGCTTGCGTAGTCTAAGAACGGCACAAAGGCAGAGCGAGAAGCTTCTACAGTCGGGGCCAAATTATGCATATTGTTCAGCGCTTGAAGCAATCCGTTCTATCAATAGTTAGGTGCAGCTACGGAGTCTGGGAGTGGGCAAAACCGACCTTTGTAAACGCCATCCCCAGTTTCAAAGCGTGCCTTGGGCTGAGATGGTGATATGAAATGATGGCTTGGAACTGAATGTATTCTTAACCTACTCCATTGCTGTTATATCGTCGGGGGATGTCGGTAGTTTGGCGAGTGGGTACGGCATCTTGGTAGCTGGTAGTGGGAGAAGTCTAAGGAGACCATGTGGCACAGAGTCCTGGTAATTATACCGAATTGTCCCTTTGTCCTCCAAGCTGAAAGGGGTGCCCGTTACATGCCTTTCAACTTGCTTTCAACTGGGAGGTAAGTGACAGTACCGTGGCTCCATTTGGAAAGTGTTTCTATATAAGGCAACAAAATGATCCTCGACGACGTGGCGAAGCCCTACATTAGATTTACAACTACGCAGCTGTCACTATACAGGCGTATCCAAGTGCTGCGGCGGTGCAAAGTAAATCTGACCAAAAATTACCCCCGGATCAGATTTTGGGGTTAGGTCCGACGAAGATGGAATGACTTGGCAGCTGAGCGTCTACCAGCGCCAAATATGCAGGAACATATGACATCGCCTCAGCTTCCAGAAAACGGGGCTGTGACTCGTCACTCGGACTGCGGTGTCGGTTTGCATACGTTTTGACTCACACCAACGCCTATCGCAAGCGCGGTCGGTATGCCCCCTATGCCTATATATACAAGGCTGGATATCCCCTCAGTGACCGTCAACACCCCGGACAACTCACTCAGATCATCATCACTAGTATCACCAACAGATTCACCAACAACACAATGCCCGGAAAGCACGTACGATTTGCAGCGGACATCCCCGCTACCCCCTCTCCGACATGGTCCCAATTCTCGCTGCCTTCGACCAGCGGCCCAAAGACACCATCACCAGTCTCGCACTACGGCCTCGATTCACCTTACTTCACCAAGCCGCTGCCCCAGATGACGGTGCAGATTCACCCGGCACTCGGATATACTACCACCCCACACCTCAACTACGACATATCATGCCACCCATCAACACTCACACCCGCCCACCCAACACTATCTCCGGCAATTCTGAGCGAAGCTGCCACGCGCCCGCCTCTTCCATCAATCACACTTGTCTCCCAGTACCTTCCATGGAAGCTTGAGATAAAGCCGACTGTCGGGCATTTCGTGACAGTGTCGGATGTCATCGACGGGATGTATCGTGCCCTACGCCTCACTGTTAGCAAGGCGGAATATGCAGCGCTCCCATCACTAGAAGCGCGACAACGGGTTACCGACGCGTACAGCCATCGCTGCGCGCGGATACTCGACTCAAGTGCAAAGCAGGTGGAGATGCAGAAGGGTTTGAAGCGGATTGATTTCTTCGTCAACAAGAACCGTTTCATGGGATTGTCGAGCACCACCCTTGGCCCGCATGTCTGGTCCATCAACGTCTCATGAACGGAGACGGTTGACCTATTATTCACTTCACGGACTACTCCCCCGCATGCGCGCTATACCCCACCCTCTAAATACCCACCGATCACGGCCACTAGTCATGATATTGCTGAGACCAGCCTTTTTATAGCTAACGATATAAACGATCCCGCATGCGATTCGAGTTCATTCTCCACGCGATTCCGAGATACTTGTAACAAAAAGCAACCATACTACGATCCATTGATAGTGTCTCTGCCCCCTACTACTAGTGCCAGAACACCAATGATGATGTGAATTAAGATCATTCATGACTGCTAGCTAAGCCGGGCGCTGAGTCACTGATGATTGACTCTAAGGCCGCTTCCGGACCGACCATCGTATCTGGCCAAATGCAGGATGCGATATCGCAACATGCCCTGTGCCGAGATCGATACTCAGGACACGTACCAGTAGATGTACTGTCATTTGGTGCATCTCAGAAGTCTACCCAAGATCGTTCGGTCAGGTAACGAGCTGGTAAATACGAATATGTATGTCGAAGAGTGGATCAACATCAGCGGGGTTGGTGAGGCTAGACGGCGGCCAATAATAGTTTATGATATCGAGTAACTAATATGCGGGTGAAACTGGCAAAACAAAGTAAAACATGAATGCAGGTCGACGAAGACGACGGAATTGGCTACCTAAGAATGTCCGATACACCGAAACAACGTAGCTCATGAAATGATACAACACTTCCAGCCATTGCTTGGTTCCTCCTGGGGCCCCACCCTGCCACTGCTTCTCCTACGGTGGTGCCTTGCTTCGGGATTGTGTACGTGGCCATTCGCGGGTACGCCATCGCGCATGAGCATGCTCGCCCTCGTGGCGGCTTCGAAGACTTCGTCCACACCTTCAATTTTGAGCGCAGAGCATTCTTTGTACGCACGTGCGCCGATGATCTGGGCGACACGTTCGCCTTGCTCTCGGGTGACCCATGGGCAGGGGTTATCAGACGTATTTGGATGGTGGGCGCTGGGTCGGAGGTCGGCCTTGCAGCCAACAAGGATAACAGGAATAGTGGAGCCACAGATAGAACGGACTTCTTCAATCCACTGGCAAGGGAAAGTTTAGCTTCGTTGCTTCCGATTCATCCCTCACGAGATAAAGCGCAAGGAGCGAGTGATAGGTACACTCACTTTGGTTGTGACGTTTTCTAATGAATCCGGGGTGTCGAGTGAGAAGGCTATCAGAATAACATGGGATTTTGAGTAAGACATCGGTCGTAAGCGCTGGCAAACTCGGTGTCAACGAGCAGCAACGGGAAATGAAACGGATGGAAGTACTTCGTATTCTTCTTGGCCACTAGAATTTGTTAGTCCCGGACATTGGTTGTCGGCGATCACAGGAACTCACGCAGTATCCCAAAGGGCTAGCTGAACAGGCTTGTCGTCCAATCTAATTTCAGCAACATAATTGTCAAACACAGCTGGAAGTTGTTTGAGTTTCTGGAAGATTTCTGGGACATGGATTGGGCTTACTCGGTTGCTGCACAAGGTGACGATATGAGTATAGATCACTCTATACTGCAGTCGAAACACTCACATATTCCTTTGGAAATTCACCTAGAGCGAACGAGCAGAGTAGCGATGTCTTCCCACAAGCACCTGTATAGCGCCTTCAGCATCCCTGGAAACCAATATACGGCAAATACGCGCCATCTCCAACGATAACGAGTTTTCGGCGAATCTTGTAGAGAATCGGGTCAGAACGTGAGGCCCCTGCGCAGGAGAACGGTCACGTACAGCGTTCTGTGAGGACATGGTAAATGTGTATTTCCTCCGGTCTCAGTTCAACTGAGTGGTCGGCCGCTAGTTGGTCTGTGCGAGAAATGTACTCAGTTTGTGGCGCAAGAAAAATACGGGCAAAGGACGCACTTGGGAAATGAGAAGGGGGGCGACTCGACGAGGAGCGCTGCTGAATGAAGCGATATCGGATGAATGGGATTGAAGAGAGGACCACAGCCACTTGAATGTGCCCTGCGGGTTGTTTACGGTTGTTAAGACTGGAGGGTGCTACCAAATTGAGGGCATGACGACATATATTACCTTCAAGTTGAGTGCAGCGGGTGCAGTGGTCGAGGTCAGAATCAAGCACAGGGCGGAATGAGGGTAGTAGCCCTCATATATATAACAAGGCTCCTGGTCCATGCATGGCAAGCACCGCAAATCGGCGCCCTCTTTCTTCCGGTCGGACTAGTGTCGCCGTCAACGTGACATACGTGACTCTCACTCAAAAATCCAATTCGGCAACACCGCCCAGGAATTGTGCTCTGCCTTCAACAATCATCATTCATTGCGAAGCTAACATCAAAGATTGCTGCCTAGGATCTGACAGACGAGCTGGAACCCTGATGTCAAGTCAAAGTAGGTTTGCTCGTTCACGTCACCCCGAGATACGCGAATATAAAGCTTTCGAACATTCGCGATTGGATTCTTCTGGAAGCAGACGAAGCGAGAATATCGCACACAGGGGGCGGTAAGAACCTTGCAGCGAACATAGGTTCTCAAGCACCTACTTACTTAGCGTGGTATATAATTACCATCCCTTGGCACGAGTCTTGCAGTATGTACTCACCGTTGACAGAACCTTACCTCTCACCAAGTCCGAACCCCGTCAAAAATGCCATGTCGTCTGGGTTCTGGTGCTGATTGCGCACCCGTATACGCCCGTCAATGAATGGGGGCGTCCATAATCCTGAACTCTCGGAACCAAACTACCAGTATGTATTTATTGGCGACGCCTCGGGGAGCAGAACGACCAAAACGCACGATTGTATAATCGTTATCAGTCCCGTCGACACATGTCAGCCGCGACTTCCTGAAATATTGGTTGCCTTTGCAGGAGAAACGTAGTCTCCGAGAAGCGGAAATAGATGCAACCCCCAAGGTTGCCGAATGGACCATTGGTATCTGCCCAATGGCGACGATGCCGTGAGTGGCAGAGCTCAGCAGTTGGGCATCGCACGCACTTCTGAAGGCTGATTATCCGGGCTAGAAGGGTGTATGTAGATTAGGGAGACGAACTCCTGCGAGTACCTCTACCAGGCACATCAGCTGAGGCTGAGTTTTGACCATCTTCGGCAGGCCGGATTCAACCGGCCCCATTCGTTGTCTCTGGTCGCGTGTAAACCCACGAGAAAAGCCCTAGGCTGTTCCTAACCTATAAATATTATCTAGGAGTTAGATTGGCTGTCATCGAACGGTAAACTCTTGAATCCTCACCGGAAGGAGAACTGCAAAATGGCTCGGCCAACTGTATGAAAGCCATATCGCATTTCCGGGCATATATCGAGAGCATCGGTCACTCGAGCCACGGTAGAGTTATGCTTTCAACGTGCTGGAGATCGAAAATTTCGAGACAACCGGAAATGAGGTTGCTATGTCCCCTACTTTAGCCAGAAAGAAGAGGTGCACATGGAGCGGGGTACAGGACCAAGTTCTTCGAAGTGCACTGCACGCACGCTTTGGAGTATAACATAAATTGTTGAAATTCCGATACCAGTGCAACCGCCGTAACAGACTCGGGTCGAAGCCTGTTTCGTGAGCATGCTGACAGCAAATGATCGTGGGCCTATAAGCTGACATAGGGTGGCATCTGGAGACGAGAAAAGCTCAGTATCCAAATCGTACCGCACTAATACTTGAGGGGAAGAAATAAGGCGCGTAACTAGACGATCGTGACGCGCCTATCCTACGAATCACGTGGTCCGAGGCTTGTTCTTTGCCGGGACGACGTGCTCACTCTCCAAATCTGCCATGATACCCCAGTCAGCTCTCCGTGTTCTAGCGACAAGGCAATGCATACGGCGTCTGGCCACGCAACCTCCTAAAATCACCCTCACTGCTTCCGCTCCACCAACTTCCCCGCCGCCTTCAACGCCGCCGAAGCGACAAAAAGCATGGTTGACGCGTCAACTCGAAGGCTCGCCAGCGGCTTTGTCTGTATTGAGAGGCGTGGGTAGAGTATTAGGATACGGGAGTCCTGAACAAATTGCCGGCAGGCGAACCTTCGTTCTTTACAAACAGTTGTGCGCCGTGAGGCCCGACGAGGAGAGTGCATTCTGGCAAAATGGTAAGTAGTGCGCATTGATCCGCGGGTTTCTTACCATATATACCCTTTTACAGATTGCTATCTGCCACCGACTTTCCAATCATGGTTCACCATAACGAACCTTCATGTTTGGCTTCTCACTGCCCGTCTCCGTGCGCTTCCACAACCTCATGGGAAGGCCTGCGTGCAAGGCCTGCTGGACCACTTCTTCATCGACATAGAAGACCGCATCCGTGCCGTTCTCCAACCCCGCCTCCAACCCCCTGCACCCTACACCTTCAAATCCGACTTTTACACGAACCCGAACGCACCCCCTCCGCCCGACCCCAAGTCAAAGACTAGGCAAAAAGCGCCGAACCGCGCGCCCGATCGCATTGTTATGAGGCAGATGAAGATTTTCAAGGAGCAGTGGCAGGGGATGGGGCTGGCATTAGATTTGGGGCTTGTGAAAGGGGACGAGGAGCTCGCGGCTGCGATGTGGCGGAATTTGCTGGGTGCTCGCGGTGCTCGAGGGATATCCTTGGAATCCTCGAAGGCTCAGTTCAGGCGGACTGTCAACCTAGTGGGGGGAGAAGTCGTCAATGTGTCGAAGGTAGACTTTGAGAAGGAAGAGACGCAGGATGATGGTTCGGGCGTGCATGATTTCCCACCACAAGAATCGGACAAGTACGTGAAGTATCCGGAACTTATGCTTGATCTTGTGGGGTATGCTCGAAGGGAGCTTTCGAGGTTGGAGGCTATCACCGACGAGGAAATCATGAAGGCAGACCCCTCCCGGTTACGATTTGGGCCAGTCAAACCAAAGGCGTAGCTCTCCCCTCTCCCCCGACAGCTTTTTGCATCCCTTGTCGTACGTTGCACCCAAAAATATCTCGCGTCCACAAGACTCCGCCATATTATCCCAGACAGTAATACATCCAAATATAATAATGCAACGAGCCAACAAGCAAGTACCGTTGTGTCATTATCTTAGCAGGCTCTCATAAAACGACTCTTAAAAACGTTGCGTGTTAATGGTGAGTGCCTAGGTTACATCAGCGAAACTAACATATAGAGCAAAGCGAAGCATCAAGCAAATGAACCCGGGCCGTTGAGCGTCAAGCTTCTATCGCTTCCGTTTGAGCGGATTGGTCGTGCATATATGGGATCGCTCCAGCGCCTGATGCTCCGATGTATCAAATTCGATTCCAAGGTCTTCCGCCAGTGCACTTGCGTCCTGTGGTGGGAGGGCATCGGTAGCAAGTTGCCAGAACCTACGAGTCCAGGAGTAGAGACGAGTGGAAGCACCGTGAGCAGAAAAGTGAGTGAAGAGGAGTGCGTGGCGTCTTCAAACGTACGAAGTGAATATCTTGCGGCGTCGTGTCCACTCGGCTCTCCATTTTACCCATTCTGTGTCGATTTGGGCGATGTCATTGGCAGAGACTAACGTCGCTCCCCCTCGAAGGGGCTGTAGTCGAGCCAGAGCCTTTGCAATCTGTATTCGAAGTTATGGCGGCTGCTGAGGGCTCTTGGAATTGACTCACAGCCGCTTTTGTGCCCGCGACCTGAGTGTCGAGTTCGTCGTTAGTTGGAGTAGATTTGAGGCGAGCAAGCTCTGGGTGACAATCCGCGTTTAGTATCCACGAATCCGTGAGGTGCATAAGTATGAACCCGACCGTTGATGAGAGCCTTCGCTTCAGCTGCCTTGAGGCTGTTTTCCTCTTCGACCTGTTTGCGTTCGGCCTCTAAAGTCGCGATTTCCTCGTCGGGAACTGACGCGATGTTCGCCTGGTTGGCGACAAAGAAGGTAGTCTTCCCTAGACACGGTTGTAAGTCCATATATGCACATATGACGCGTCTTACCATATAGCTTCTGTACTAGTTCACCCTTCTCGGCCAGAGACACCAGAAGTTTCTGTGTCACTGTCTAAAGTCACCATAATAAAAGTCAAGCATATATGGGGGAAAACTGAAGGTACCTTTGCAACGGCTCCTTTGAGATTTGCGGCGACGTCTACTGCTCCAAATGGTCTGTTCATCTGACATTCTTCAATTCCGTCTGAACGCGTCGCGATGATGGAAGGAATTCACCCGTTTCATGTACTCGAGGATCTTGTCCTCGGCTGAAATTCTGAGTGAGAAGTTAGTAAAAGTCCGTAGAGCCCTAACATACCTTCTTGGCCCTTCAGAACCTTGACATCAGTTTTGGGTTTGCTGGCCATGATGGATCAGAAGGAATCAAGAAGTAACTTGTTGCAACGGGTGCAGGGTCGATCTTAGCGCTTATTTGCTTCTATTTGATTCGCAGGCACTCGGAAGGTGCTTACTCTAAATTATCAGCGAGCCTCTCATAGGTCTTTCTCTCACTCTACTCTCTCCCGACCCCACACGGATCCCAGCAAGGCGAATTCCACGGGCAGAGTGCATGAACGTACTCGAATATTTATGACTTCAAATGTCTCCAATCAGGACACAACGAGCCTCCACTTTATCGTCCGTTCGGGATTGGCAGGCGGAGTCGCTGGATGCCTGGTATGTTCTTGTTCAGTATGCAAGACGAACGCTTGGAACGCTTTGATGCTAGGCTAAGACGGTCGTCGCCCCTCTTGATAGAGTTAAGATTCTCTTCCAGGCGTCGAACCCGGATTTCCAGAAGTACGCAGGTGAGTCGCACGGGCGGAGGGAAGTGGGTACAGACTTAGCTGAGGCGTTGCAGGATCTTGGAGCGGAATATTCCGGGCAGCGAATGAGATATACAAAGATAATGGTGTTCGAGGACTCCTACAAGGACACTCTGCAACGTTACTACGCGTGTTTCCGTACGCGGCCATCAAATTCATCGCATACGACCAGGTCCACTACGTCAGTACACATAGAAAATGCTTCATTAGATACAATACTCAACTTCCCAACAGATGCTAATGCCTACGACGCAATCAGAAACCAGTGCTCGAAGATTCGCCGCAGGAGCAATATCCGGTGCGTTGAGTTGACTGTGTAGTACTTACAATCAATGACATCGACGACAGGAATTATCTCTGTATTCTTTACCTATCCTTTAGAAATCATCCGCATTCGAATGGCGTTCCATACAAAGTCTATGGATAAGACATCCCCGCTCCGACCCTCTTTCGTCCGTGCTGCCCGCCAGATATACACTGAATCCGCGACATCATTGAATACCCAGAACTATCTGCATCGTTTCCCAATGTTGAAATACTACAGAGGGTTTACCGTCACCGTTGTTGGGATGATACCCTATGCAGGAGTGTCGTTTCTGAGTTGGGGAGGATTGAGGGCCCGCTTCTTGCCTGCTGATGAACACGGCCGTATTATCCCCAACCCCGTCGGAGACTTGGCGATCGGAGCTGTCTCTGGAGCTGTCGCGCAAACCGCATCTTATCCTTTCGAAGTTGTGCGACGCAGGATGCAGGTGGGAGGTGTGACGCAGCCTGACCGATGGCTTCGCTGGGGGGAGACGGTTGGTTTGATATGGCGCTCTCAAGGTTTGAAGGGGTTCTTCGTAGGCCTTAGTGTAGGTTACTTGAAGATAGTACCTATGACAGCTGTAAGCTATGCAGCATGGCAGGGCGGTAAACGGATGCTAGGCGTTTAACAAGCACCTTTAGATCAGCGCGTAGCTGACTCAGTAAAGCAACCGTGATTTGCATATTGCCGGTAAGCGCTTGTGCGTAGATAACCGGTAGTGTTGCGGAAAATTGGTCCGTGGTCTGTTTCGCAGGGTGGGAAATAGAAAGCTCGCGAAGGGCCTGAGATTTGCAGGGAAATTTTCTGCAAATTTGCGGTGCATAGCGCCGGGCGAAAAATTGGCAAAATTGCTCACTTTAGCACCTGTGAAATTGCAAAGTAGGTGTGAAATTGGGTACACGTAGTTGCGAAGTACAGGTTGTTCACTACGCCCACACCCTTAGCCACGCATCATCCTCTGGGACGACATTATACGCCGGGCCTGCCTCATCTAGAGCTCGCTCCATGGACTCTAATACTTGCGAGGACTCATCCGACGTTTCCGACTGCAACACGCTATCCGCAAGTATGTGAAGGTACTTGCTGACATCAAATTCGTCTTCGAGATCAAACCGGACACCTCGAACGTTGACCATACTTCTATCGCCTGCACGAAATGTTAATAGCAAGCTACTGTACCGTCCCCCCCAAACCTTGCAAATTTACGCCTATTTTGCAGCCCCATTTAAGCCTCTGTTTCCCCACGTGCAAATCTGCAGCAAATTTGCAGTGCAAATTAGCCCTTGCAAAGTTCGGCCGCCAATTTTCCGCAACACTAATAACCGGTCAGCAACGTTTCCGAATCGGACACAAATGTCCCCAGACCCAACACTGACAGATCGTGAGCCCAGCGTGTCAGGCAAGCAGAAGCGAACGAGAAATCGTTTGCGATTAAGTTGCCTGGAGTGCACCAGGCGCAGGCAGGTGAGTCTTGTTTGTTATGCTTAGCCGCTCGCCTGACCAACTTCGTCGTAGAAATGTGATAGGAACCAACCTTGTGGACTGTGTGTGTCCAGAGGTGTTTCCCACCTTTGTCGATGGGAGAGTGTTCCCGTTGCTCGTCCTGCCCCGCAGCGGCCTCCGAATGTAGGCATGGGCGCCGAGTCCCACACAGCGGTCGCTTGCCAGTCCGAAAAATCAGGGGAACCAAGCGCAGCAGAGATGTTGGCGCGGATTGCCGCATTAGAACAGACCATCGCAGAAATGAAAATGAATACGCGTCAGCGCCCCGTTGAAGTTGAAAACGAAGCGTCTGAGTCTCCGGACAACAACGAAAGTCACAGGGTGCTCAGTACGAATGGGGAGACAAGCGCCCTGATACCAGTGAAGAGGGACGCGTACATCATGTCAGCAGCGTTAGCATTAGTATCTATAGGACACCATGGGGAGTACATTGGAAGGGGGAGTGTTTTCTGCGCCCTACATATGGTGAGTAGTAACGTTGTTATCTTGCCGTATACTTATGGACGGTTATTCCCCTTTAGCTTGGATCACCCGATGGGTCTTCGTTTCCCTATGCTAAATCCACGGATGCCGTCGGGCCATATCGACAGTCTATGAACGAACTCATGCCACCGGTATTCTTTAACACCGTTGAACATTTAGTCTCCAGTATTCCTCCGCGCACAGTCACAGACACCCTTATAAAAACCTTCTTCGCTATGACCAATTGGTAAGTACTGAACTACTCAAAGCCACGGGCCGAAACATTGTTCACACATACACATTTTAGGAGATACGGGATATCGGAAGACTGGTTTTACCCTGCGTATGAGCAGATGTGGACAGCGCTTAACTTCCCGTATGGCGCTGGCTTGCAAGTTAATCCAAATTGGCTGTCGCTTCTTTTCGCGATCCTTGCCATATGCCCACAAAGTGCTATTAGCGCTGCGGCAGATACCCAAGCGGAAGCGTTCTTCACGTACGGGATGATGGCACGCCGCGTCGCGGAGGACACATATCTTTCTGTGCCCGCGTTCGCACCATTGGAGAGTGCTGCAGATGGTACGACGTTAGGCTGTCTTGCTGCACCGATACTAGCCTATTTCCTTGCGGAGCGGAAGCGTATCAGTGAAGCGTGGAAGTTGATAGGGAATAGCATACGGAGTGCGCAAGCCGTTGGGATGCATCGTGATCCTTCATGGAGGCAATGGCACACAATGTCGGAAAATGAGCGGATGCTTAGGACTAGGGCGTGGTGGGGCTTGAGGCAATGGGACATGTAAGTGACTTCCATGTACATTGTTACCTACCGATTTGCTTATCAACTTTTGTCTAGCTTATACTCTTTTACCCTATCAAGGCCACCGATGATCCAACCAAGCTCTTTTGATGTCCAATTACCCGTGGTGGATACGAAGATGTCTCTGACCGATCAGTTATTCATCACATATCAGTTGGAGCTGGTAAAGCTTTCTGCTATCCTTGAGAAGGCGGTCGAAAAGGCAAGGCCATCCGTTCCGTTTTAAAACAGGGTTCTGACTTCGATTGAATAGTGCTTGAGCGTGGCCTACCCTACAGGAGAGGATGTTTTCCAGTTCGACGAAGAAATCAAGCTGTGGCGTGCCAATTGGGCTACTTACCTTCACGATTCCCCTTTCTTTACGGTGGATCCATCTACAGGGACGGCAGAGCATAATCGAGTATTACGCAATCACCGGTTCTCGATGAGAACTTGGTACCTCACGAGTCGTATCAAACTACACCGATCCTTCCTCACCCAAGTTGGCCTTCCGAGGACCCCCGAAGCCATCTCACTCAACAAATGGCGAAGCCGAAGCCGCGACGTCTGCATTGAAGTCGCCATAGAAATGATTTACCACCAGATGGCAGCCTATCATCGCGTACTTCTGGCTCGCAACGGGCAAATATCCGTCGATGAAGTCCCCGTGAAAGATAGTTGGTGTTTCGAAGGGGTGTTCACTCTGTATGATGCGGCGGTGACCGTTGTCGTTGCAATGACCTTGACGGAGCCTGAGAAGAGACCTCAAGGTGCAGAAGAGGCGTTCGACAAGGCGGTGGTCATGATGAGGAGTATTGCTGCTGCATTGACTGGGAAGAGGGCAGATATTATGGGCCTTGCGTTGGAGTCGTTGAGAGTCCTTGGAAGAGAACAAGGTTGGAGGCGAGGGGATATGTCGCCCGTGAGTGCTTTGTCGGTCTAAGAATTACTAGGCATTAAACTCACATCACGTCAGGCCGCCAGCATTGATATTAACAACGCAATTGTATATTAGTTCGCCATCACAATACTTCTCAGTTTGTGGATCACGGCAGTAGCGATGCATTCCTGATGCGTATATAGTAACAAGCACGGCCGTCAGTATCCTGTATTTTATTCACTGTATGATATGCCAACTCCTGATTGATTGACACTCCATTGATGTTGACTCGGCGAGTCGACGCTAGAAGCCATATACGTGTATAAATGACATTCGCGGCACCGGGCGCGTTCGCCTCCCGATTTATCAGGGTAAAGCCATCCAAAGTGCCCCAATAACAGGGGCCTCCTTGTGTCATATCCAGCCACATTAATGGAGATGCCCTCAGTCAGGATCTTCTTGGATGTTCATCATCATTCGTTCGAACGTGGGTTGATAAGTGATAAGTGAATGCATTCGTGACAGTGACTGGCTGGCCAAGACTGTCGATATGCACAGTTAGCATTTTTCAAGGGTTTACCATATTATTATCATAGACATGTAGGCGAGTCGTTCTAGAAGAGAAGAGAAATCCACCCTAATAACAATCTCTTGCGGGCTTATCTGAATAGTGGTACTTCAGCGCCAGACGACAGGCGACCTGGGACCAGGTCCAGAGTTTGTGAGGCGCAGTGAAACAGTAACAACGATAATACGGAAGCCGAGGCGGAGAAATTTGAGTGAATATTCTCTCCTGAGGTTCGAGTTTCGCCGAGAGGCAACTGAGACATGGCTCTGTGTTCCTGACCAACTTGAAGACAAACGCATTCATGAATTTCTTCAACGCGCTGTGCAACTGTTGAACCAAGACCGGTGATCAGCGCCGGATTCAGTTTGGGTGAAGGTCAGACCTTATGTCCTACGACACCTTCTTTCAATGGCGTGATGCTCCCTTTCAAGTCGTCACTGAGGACTCGTGGGTGAACTGTGGGTCGTGAGAGGGATTGGTGACATTTCGCCGAAGGTGGCTGCTCGCTGGACTACTTCTCCGTGCACCGGAACATTGGTGCAAGCCAGTTACCGGTCAACCATCACGATTCCACCGTAAGTGAGATGACTGGCGTCTGAGAGCGCTGGATTGCCTTGAATTGGGGACAAGTAAGAACAGCAGTCACTAAGTATAGTTGCTCGGCCGGGTGACGACTTGGCCGGTGTCAAGTAATAGAGAACATAATGGGGCTTTCATGATTTCTCCAAAGTGATTCGTGCGACTGCACTGGCGGCTTCGATGGCCGGATTTAGCTGTCATGGTGGTAAAGATATATGGGACAGAGTTCACTAAATCACCGACACGTGCCCTAGGAAGAGATGAAGTCAAATGTGGCATGCGCATTATCCTACTAGTTGCATTCCTTTGTCCGCGCGTCGTGATTAACGATGGGACCTAACACTTGGTTGCCTAACCTGAGACCGAGGCTGAGAGTTTCCAGCCTTCAGGCCTCAGGGGTGCCCCTGTCTTCGAAAATTGCCTGTACATGACACGACCACCGTACGTATACTTATAGCCCCGGTGTTATATGTCCGATGGAGACTGAGGTGCCGCAACAGGTCGTCCCATCTTGGTGATTTAGTGCATATTTACTTGTCGTTGCTGTCTGTGTCTCGTTGCGGTGGTGATTGGTGATTGCGCTAGAGGTAGACATTGAGCGCACTCTATTCCATGGTAAGTAGTAAGTGGTTTGTAGCCACTGAATAAGCAAGGGCTTGTCTAAAGCGCGAGAACCTACGGTATGATACGGCAATATTACCGTCTTCGAATTCATGAGGTCAACCTAGGCGCTAGGAAGTGGTGATGAATTGCTCGGGCTCGTAAACCCCGGCTGATGTGCAACGCACTGTTTGGGAGCTATTCCCACTCTTGGCAACTAGGGCGCGAGAATGATGGGAGCTGATATGGACCGATTTAGACCTGTTCGCAAATTTAGACAAAAGCCCGTAGCAATGCGTGGGTAAGGTGCACATGCCCGCGCTATCTGCAGACCAGGGACCTACTACTACTGGATGCAAGTCTATGAATAGATGAAACCGGGGTCCATCAGCAAGATGGCAAGGGTGACAAGCCTGGGGGATGATAACATAAATATTCACCGTGTCAAATACAATAGCAAATCATTGCTAGATTGTTTCAACCGTCAGGTATCAAACCGTGTGCCTTTAGCAGTGTTGATCAGCCTCGAAATGATCCAGTGGCGAAGAATAATGGTCGTTTCGAAGAAAATATTTCCTGAGGGTACAACTTGGGTACAACAATAAACCACTCAAGCGAGGAACCGAGATAGACGGAGATGAATAAATCCCTGGTATTACGTAATCCATCCTTGGCTTCATCGCATCACCGGTGAAGCCTCTTAACCTGGCACAATTGCATCCCTACCTCCTTCACCTTTCCGCTCGTCGCCGCCGCCGCCCCCGAGCGAGCTTTTGTCTGCCCGCCGTCGACGAACCCGACAACGAGCACGCCCTCACGCCCAATTCGGAGAGGTAGTTATCATCACTGCCTTTAAGCAGACAACAGCCCAATAACCGAGTTCGCCAGCTTGGCACCATCTGCCCCCACATCATCACCTGCGACCTTCTTGGCTGCTGGTCGTTGTACAGAACGAGAGTCCCTCCTTGTGATAGGAAACCAATATGCCTGTCCCTCTGCGGACAACAATCCAAAAAGCAGAGGCCAAATACAATGTTACCACTGAATGTAAAGATCCATTGTCTTCTATGCTCGTGGACGGTCTGCTCATTCGCACTACATAGTCACCAATTACAACCTCCATGCTGGTGCAGCCAACGGTGACATAGGATTGGTGGAATTTGCACTCCACCGTCGGCAACCAATCAATTCAGTGCTGGATGGCGTTCAACCGCTACATGCAGCAGCTGCTGGTGGGAATGAACAGGTGGTCAGGCTCTTGATCGACTACGGTGCGGATGTGAATGCCCCAAGGTGAGCACCGTCGCCTTAATTCATACATCGTATCATTTGCTGTACCTATGCGCCACCGACTTTAACGCCACCTCCTTTCCTGCCCGAACTCATGCTCACTGTAACTCTTCTCTGCAGGCTTCCCAGACGCTACTCCAACGAAAAGGGACGAGATGCGTCTGCCCCTATCGTCGGTGACACTGGTGCTACCCCACTTCACTTCGCCTCTGCGAACGGCAACACTGAGATCGTGAGGATACTTCTGCAGAGGGGTGCTCACCCCGACCTAGCAGACAAGCATGGCGTCACACCAGAGCAATTAGCACGTCGCCAAGGATGGCTAGAGTGCGCTGATTTGTTACGAGATTGGGTGCAGAACAAAGACAGAGACCTCCGAGAAAGGGAGGGGAGGATATCCGGCTATCAGCCAAGCGCAGATGAAGCCGTCGTAGGACGTGTAGACCCTCATGAGGCATCCACCTCTGGCCGAAAGCGTCTACACGTGAAGAAGTCCATCGACACTGCGTTCCACATGTTGAAAGGGTCAGCCTCTGATGCTCACCTTCGTCTGCACACCCTCAAATCCTCGTCATCGAAACCAAACATACGAGTTGGCTCAACTTTTCATACCCCACCGGCATCGCCTACTCGATCTTTTGGCGAGTATACATTCTATCCCATAACCCCTGCGGACGATGGCATCGACCCTGCCGATCCATCCAAGCGCCGACCTTCCTTGCCTCACGTTCTGAATCCACTTTCATCTGGTAATCGTGAGCTCCACAAGGTCGATTATATTCTTCTGGGTGCTCAACATACTCTTTCTGCAGCGTCTCTTACTTCTTTCAAGTCATTGCCACGTCAATCAACAGCGTCACCAAGTCCCAGGCGACCTGCATCCGCTGGCAGCGATGCTGATAGAGTTGACTCCGCCTACTCTCCGCCCCCTGCATGTAGGAGGCTCGGGTCGAAATACTCCCTCATGAATCTCTTCAAGAAGGGCCAGTATCAAAGTGGCGAAGTTCTCTCCGACTCCTCTTCCACCCATAGACCCAGCCTTAGCCCTTCAGTGGCGCCTAGCTCGGTGTCTACCTACAGTTCTTTATTCAACCCACCCCTGTCGCCTACTTCCCATCATCAACTCCTTCCAACCATTTCGAATGATACTAGTTCGTCTTCATTGATCAACAAGCCCCCAGGATTTCGCACAGGCAGGAGCTCGCCTAGCTCGAATTCAATACCCATCGCTACTCGCAATCGCAAGATTTCCAGTACTCAATCACAGTCTCCGCCGCATCAAGGTCTTCATCAAGTCTATAGACACCACGGTCCATCAGCAGTAGAATTGCATCATGCCATGGCTCAACAGCACTATGCCTCTCAACAGTCTCTTTCAACATCCCCTAGGCGTCAACATCTGGAACACCTCAGAAACCGTTCAGCATCGGTACGTAGTGGAGCTTCCGAGTTATCACCACCCCTGCTGTCGGACGACGACATCAGCCCCGCTCCAGATGATTTCTCTCTCCCCTCTTCGCCTCGAGTGGTAGATATTCTTTCTTCGTCGCCGCCTGCCGATATGCCGCGAATGGGTGTTCTTCGTGCAGGAACTGTTTCGCCGAGGGATCGCTCTGGAAGCGGCAGCTCCATCGGTCGCTCTCGCAACAGGAGCGGTGCTGTCTTTGATGACGGCGTTACAGTTCCGGCCATTGAATCCATGTATACTCGAGCTCCCGTTCGTCCACCAGGTCCAGGCATTCTGAGAGGACATAATAGAACATCGAGTGGTACCAGTGGCGTGGAGAACGGTCGGTCCCTCAGATTTGATTCCGTAGGCTCCACCCGTCGCCCAGACAATATTCTCGTTGTGTCCGCGGTTGATAGTACATTGCGTGGCAGCACCAGCACCAGTTCTTTGCCCCGCGTAGTTGCACCTACCCAAACGGAACAATCAGCCGTTTCCAGTTTCCCGGTTGCCCGCAGCGTCGAACAAGAGGAACTTGAAGATGATTATGGGGAAGTGTTGGCAGAACCCTCCCTCCCTAAGCCGTTACTAGACCTGGAGGTCGTAGAGAGCGCAGTACCATCCAGGCTACGTGGATTGTCGTTCACCAGTTCTTCAGATGGCTCGTACTCGCCGGTAGACGGCGACATGGGTCAAGAACAATTGCTAATATGTGAACACGATGGCACTCACACTCAATTCCCCTTCAGTCTCAATCAACCGCCTCTTCTCCCCCTCATTGATGCATCAGAAGGACGCACCCCTCCGCCAGCCGATGACCCCACTGATCTTCACCGTTTACGCGTTCCTTCAGCTGACGACGACGAGGGCAACCGGACCCGTGGTGACTCTATGAGTAGCGCAAGCACTGGCGTCAGCTCTCAGGGCGCTTTGCCTGCCATATCGTCGTCAACGACGAACGCCATAGAGGATACGTTGGATGAGCCTGTTGTATATGTGGAGGAAGTGGATGGACTAGAACCCACGGTGAAAATTGCCGTTAATGTACCTCCGGCCGAGAAAGACACCCCAGGCGCGAATGGCTTCGGCCCCCGTCGCACTCGTACCCCCATGGATATCAACATCTCGTCCATCTCGACTCACGCCCAGGCCGAGGCTCTCGTTCAGAAAGCACAACGAGACATCCTGGAAATGGAGAACGAGATTCTAGAGTCCGGAGGGTTGAGTACAAGCAGTACAGGGTACACTCCACTCAGTGCTAAATTAGCAAAGTATGGGGAAAGTTTGGCTTTAGAACGTAAACTCAGGGAACAGAAGCAAAAGGAAGAGCAAACGAAAGAGGACACGAGTGTATCCTCTACCGGGTCTAGCCAATCTTCACCACCTTCCTCCACGTATACTTCGCAGGACGTTTTGAATGAGCCCACAAGGTCCGCGCCTGTAAACGTTCACCGCCAATATAGCTTAGAGCACCGGCCGAGGCGACCAGGGTCCCGAGTTACCCAGAAGCAACCTCGACGACCGCACACCAGTAGCGGAACTCCCGAAACCGCTAGGAACCTATTCACGGCCAAGACCCACCAATCCTCGCAATCCGCATCTATCATTGACATTCGGCCAAGAGCACTCTCAATCGATGCCGAACTCGACTCCCCTACTACCCCGCATCCTCGTCAACCTCCGGATTCTTCTTCCGATGACTTACAGCCGACCGTGGAGGATAGCCATCCTAAATCGGCACCGTATACACCTTCCCCAATGTTATACTCTGAAGATCTCAGTCGTACTAGTTCGTTGGAAGTCAACGATACTGATGGGGACTGTCCTTCGACATCGACCACCGGCTTCACTCCCCGCACTCGACGCGATCAACCCAGAGATATCGCTCGCGCCACTAAGTTGACGAAGATGGGCTTTACTGCCCCTCATCCACAGCCACCGGTACCACCCACCAAACGTTTTGGTGGTATTAAATCACTCATCCAAGGTCTGAAAGGAAAGTAGTGGCCTCCGGAACAGGATCATCCCTTTTTATTGTTCACATGTACTTATATACACGTCGTCGTTCCTTTTCTCATTGTCTGTCTGTCGCTACATTATTAGCTTCCATTTGTTGTTGTAAACTGCATTCACTCCCTTCTTGCTGCATCTTGTTGTCACTCCTGTCATCCTTCGTTGCATTCGGCCATGCTTTCTTGATTTAACCTCCAGCATCATTGTACAAGACTTTTCTATTGGACTTAGCAGTGTATCAACAGATTGATATTATTGACTGGGACCTTCAGGGTGTTATGACGCGACATACTTATCGAGGGTTGTAGCACCCGGACGCTACTGAAAGACATGTTCCCACATCGTTGGGACCGTTCTCATCAGATACCTACATCGTCTATGTACATTGAGAAGATTGTTCCGGTATCCCAAAATCAACAAAATCCTCAACATCGATCGTCAGATCCGTGTGAGCGACCAGTCCATCAGAGTTCGTAGAGTTCATAGAAGTAGGAAACCAAAGCATCAAATCCGGAACACTCAAATCCTCCATAGTTGATTCTGATTATTGCTTGCGCACTCCCAAGTTTGCGCTTGCCGTCCATTCGTAAGATCTCCGTCCGTCAAATCGAGACATTGGCCTGCAGGAAGGACAGTAAGCACAGCCGTTGAATCACGATGGAGAAAGTGTCAAAGATAGAACAACATACTTGTGCCAGTTAAGCGGATGTAGTCGTCTGGGGTGTACGTCCATTTCTGTGCGGGAAGGTTGACGTAACATGTCCAGATTTTTGCTTTCGCACCGCTCGCCGGACCTGTATTGTAGCCAACTTTAGCCTCTTATCATTGGGATATATACATATGAATGGACACACTGGAACCAGCATCGAGGCAGTAGTTGGTCCCGGAGAGCTTGATTTGCTGTCCTCCGCGTTTGATGACCCAATTCTGGTAACCTTCACCAGCTGTACTGCAGTCGTAGCTACGCCAAATGTGCGTTAATAATGACATGTATTAGTGAGGAATCAAGAACGGACATCCGTACCGGTGCGCCATTGCCTAGATATGGCACATCCAAGCATTTGTTGACACTTCTGTACGGCGAAATATGATTCGGCCCTGTCTGGTAATTCGGGATTTCTCCGGATGGGCAGAAACTAAATATTAGGTGGTGTGGCGGGTTTAATAAGCTCGCGTGCAAGGTTCTGTGATTTTTACTTACGTTACGGTGTACCCCGTTCCTGCTTGCGGGCATTCGTATAAGGGTGTTTGAGGAGGAACACCTGATTGAGGGGGAGGGAAGGCAGTTGGGGGTTGAGAGAAGGCATCGGGGCAATTGAAGACCTCGCATGTAGCGTGGAGGCACAAGCCACCTTTCTGTGAGAAGTTATTGAAGTTAAGAATCAAACCTGCTCTAAGAGAGATGATGGCTTACAGGTGCTCGGTCGATCGGAGCAATCGAGACACCTACGTTCAGCCAGTTCACATCCTTGACGATATAGTAGTAGTTACTCTAATAAAATATTTGAGTTATTCATTACATGGACGTTGAGTGTCTGTCGAGAACTTACATCTCCGAAGAACCCTGCACGCACGGTCCCAGCTCCGTCCTGGTTGCCTCGATTGAAATCGGTGTAGATAAAACCACTCCATGTATCAGAGACTGTTCTGCTGGTGGTCCCGCCGTATGATGCCAATGATCCCTCCGATTGACCGTTGATGAAGAGGTTGATGCTCAGAGGGCAGTTATTGACGATGTTGTAGATTCGACTGCCAAAGACGCCGTACGCGCTGAGCAGAGGCAGGAATTGAAAGAGGCGCATCGTGGTTAAGAGGAATGATCCTTACACCTCTCAGACCTCGATGCACAATATTTAAGCTAGCGTCGGGACTAACGACAACCCTGGTCGACTAGGCACCTGCTGATCATGTCTTGGCAAGCGCTCGCGGTGAAGGTAGTCCGTGGTCGAAACTGCATACCTTCCACCCAGTCTCAAGGCGAGGCGGGGACTAGGTGGCATAGATGCAAGGATCGCTTCCAGGTACGGATCTCGAGAGGCGACGGCAACTACAGCGAGGAAATGCCTGGAAATGCGCGATGGTCCCTGGTCAGATGATGAAGTATTTAACGCCGCTGGTACTTACAGTGCTAATGTGCCGTACATTTGTTTCGTATGACGGTATGATTTACATTCAGAGTCTCTTGCGGGGTTGGCTTCAAATTCTGACTCAGATGGGCTGCCCGTACTATCACGGACAACAGTAACCGTCTGCAAATGAGAACTGAGAAGAAGCTAGGGGATTTCCTAGGGATTTCCGAGGGCGGGACTTAAGCTGTATACTCGCCATCCGGACAAGAGATCCCGGAACGAACGAGCGGGCCAACAGGTGTGGTAAGTGTTTGTCTCGGAAGTTGACAGCAAACATCCGTTCAGGTTCCAGGCTTTCGGCGCCTACTGGTCTACACTACTTCCTAAATCAGCCACTACAGTCTGGAACGGTACAGTCTTTCTCGAAGGCCTCTAAATCCGAAAACATGTGAGAGTCATTTAGCTACTAAAATCCCAAATTGTGTATACTTATGCTTTATAGAATCCGATAGAGTGCCCTTTCGAATTTAGACAGGACACGCGGTCGCTGGGAAGGCCTGGCACTCCAAAATTAGGCGTACCCTCGCTTTTGCTGGCTTCACAAATGTTGTCATCGAGGGAATGTTGTCATCGAGGACTGCTCGCTACGCGGAATTACCTTTCGAAACGACGACTACCGGAGATAAACCGGAAAGGCTGAGCTATATCAACCAAGACAGCTTGAGGGATTGCTCGCGAGACCTCCTTCCCCCCAGACCTACAGCACGCACTACAAAAAAATGAAACGTCAATTGGTGGGTTCGTTGATGGAGTTATGGAACTTAACTAACTCATGTTCTATGTCAGAAAACACCGCCAATTCATCGTGTCCCAACGGAAATCCTCTTGACGATATTTAAGGAATGCCTCCCGGACGTGCGATATCGAAAGCCCTCGTTGGACGATGCCCCGCTGCTCCTTACCCATGTCTGTTCAACATGGCGCATGCTAGTAGTGCAGACGTCCCTCATGTGGACATCGCTCTGCGTGGATATTCTGGAACGCCGCCCGACACCTTTGTCAATCGTCGAGTTATGGGTGGATAGGATTGGGGAGTTACCATTCGATTTTGCATTTCGGCTAGATCAGTGGCCGCCTGTCCCCTTGCAGCTCGTCCGACAGGCCATACTGATACTCAACCTCCTCGCCAACAAGATGTCTCTTTGGCGAGATATCCAACTAGTTCTCCCTGGATCATACAAATTACTCCGTTCGATTCCCATTGACACCGCGGTAGATCACCTCTCCAGCCTCACAATTGATTTGCAAGACTGGAAGGAGGAGGAGATGGACGCCCTCAATCGCATCTTCAAATCCACGCGCTCCTTGCGCAAGCTGACGTGGAGCAATCGCGCCTCGTGGAGCTCATGGGACAGGAGCTTCGATGACTTTCTGTGCAAAATGGACATCTCGTGGGGGTCTCTCACCCACATGGTGTTCGATGCGTGGATCTGCCTAGGGGACCTCCTTTACGTCCTCAACCAGTGCACAAGTTTGGTCGAGTGCGATCTTCGTCATTTTGGGGGTGGCTTCGTCACCCCCGGTGATTGTTCGAAGGTCCCTCGCCTCCTCCTACCCCAACTACGAACCCTCAGCATCTATCAGCTGTACCTCAATACGGGATTAGGTTCACTTCTCGACTCAGTCCAGTGTCCCAACCTCAGAAGCTTCACAGCTATTTGTGGCTTCACTGACAACGTCCCGTGGCCACAGTATCAGTTGCTCTCATTCCTGGAACAATCCGCCTGTTCCCTCAATTACTTGTCCTTCGACTACACCGGTATCAGCGAAGCCGAACTCATCCAGTGCCTATCCTTCACCAGTCATTTGACGCAGCTCCGTATCTCCGACGGTAGGGGAAAGATAGTAGCTTCAGAGAAACTCCTACTCGCGCTCACGCACAATCAAGATCGCCTCCCCCTATGTCCAAACTTAGAGACTCTTTACCTCGAGCTACTGATCTCTGCGCCGGAGGGGATGCTCGCTGATATGGTGGACTCGCGGAATGCTGCGCAAAGAGGAAGAAGCGTGAAGCCCATACGCCGGCTAGGCTTTACCGGCAGCCACAGCCCGACGAGAAAGCAAGATATCCAGCGACTGAAGAACTTGGTGAAGAAGAGCGGACTTGCGTTTTGCGTCTTGTAGATTCGCAATGGCGGACATTATAACTCTGGATTTATCTTTCCGATAGAGAAAAGTACCCGAGCTGTGAGCAATAATTAACCGAAGGGGTATGGAATGTATATGTTTGATGTAACCTGGTGTGAACCGACCGTAGCGGTCACAAAGTAGCGAACTTTAAAGAACGTCAAGGCAAAAAGTGAACCAAGCACGGTTATCATAGCTTCATCAATCCTTTCATAGCGTTTGCAATGGCGAAACTCGATTTCGCCATTATCTGTCGTGATTCTTTGGTGACCTCAGGCATAGATTGGACTTCGCTGAGTTTGTTGGCGTGCTCGCTGAGCTCGCGTAGTATGTCGTTGCCCTGTTGGGCATTTGCTGGTGGGAGGTTGTCGTTGCATACGGCGACAATGCTCGATACAATGGTGATGATTTGCGTAAGGTTTTCGTTAAGGGTTGGTGGAGGTGTCGGACTTCGTACCCCAGACAGCACGCTCTGGATGGCGTATACGATGGACTCAGTTTGAGCTTCCAAGTAAGGCTGGAAAGGACCGTGAGCGACCTAAGCCAAGGCAACTACGGAAGTCATACTTTAAGCTCAGCCCAAGCATCTTCCCCACCATCAGCAACGCCGGAATCGTCGCTGACCATTCCGCCTGTACTCCGCGTTTGGCGATCGAATATAGGTGGAGGGGAATTTGTGTCCGAGCTCGAGTAGTCAGATGGTGGTTGTCTTCGTGCGTCAAACGAGAAATTCGAAGGCGATTCTGCAAGACGTGAACTACCAACGCCTGCGCCTCGGGTTGAAGAAGAAGAGCTACTGGCTTTCCTTGTATGTGATGCTGAGCTCCGTAGTTCATCGACAGACCGTAGCGCGGGTGAGTATCCATTAGTACTTGAAGGTCCCGAAGAGCCTGACGAGGAGAATTGCTCCTGCTCTGCCCAGGTCGCCTTTCGGATGAGGATTGTCTTGCCAATTTCCGTTATAGTGGCGGATACGTGGCTAGCAGCGGCATCAAGTAGACTGACGGGAGACATCCCAGAGCTTGTGGCATGAGTTCTTGATGCTGTTGTGAGGTTGCTAAGGGTGGCTTCTGCCCGTTCGCGGAGGGTGCGCAGGGCTTCAAGATCTACGTCTGCGCGATCCCGCGGTGAGCGCCGTTCGTAGGCACGTACATCCTCAATGATCGCTGACACAGTGTTGACGATAGCTTTCATAGGTGTAAGCACCCTTGTGGGCGCGTTTGATCGGCCAGCAACCAAGAGACTATCGATAGCTGATACAAACGCAGTGACATGGATGTCGAGTAGACCGCCTTCCGGAGAAACGGGCAGCTGATCGTCCGATTTGTCCAGTTTGGGCGCTTGACTGTAGAGTTGGGAGGTGGCTAGAAATACTAAGATTTAATATCAGGGCATATGAGTATGCGTGATATGTACCTTTCACGCTCCTGAGCTCCGTCTTTGCCTGCTCATACTTGCGCTTGTACTCCTTGAGCTGATTGTCGAGATCGCGGATTACTATCAGGTCTGCGTCCTTGGCGGTCATCAACTCGTCGTTACGTCTCGACAGATCATTCAGCTCTGTCAAAAGTCCCTCCATGTCAGAGCGGAGCTGGTCGAAAACCTCGGCATCGGCCTTAGTGGTTCGAAGGTTAGTACGAAGACATAATACAGACATGGGCTACTCACACCGCCCTGGGAGTTAACTCGCTCGTCTTCCAACTTCTCGCAGCGGTCGCGAAGAATCTGGAGCTCTTCCTCGTCCTCACGGGCGCGTCTGGTCTCGCGTTCCTTTTCTCTGGCGCGTGTCTCACGTAGTTCGTCGAGTTCCTTCTGAAGAGCTTTCATGGCAGAACCTTGCTCTTCCGCACGCTATCAAATTCGGGCCATGAAGCCTAGCTGTAGAAACAAGATGGAAAGGATACGCACCCGTCGGAACGTTGCCAACTCATCCTCCAGCTGTTGTACCCTTGACTCCCCTTCTTTGAACATCTTCTCCTTCTCTCCTGCATCCCCCAAATCCCGCTGCAAGTTCGTGATCTGCGATTGCATCGTAGCAATTTTGTACTCGTAGTCTCGCCGTATCCGCTCTTGATCCTCTGTGACGCTTGCCCTCCCATTCTGCAATCGTGAAATGGCTGCCACCCCACTACTGCCCGCCCGTTCTGGTGTAGTGGAGTTTCGACTGTACCTATCCATGTAGTCTTCGCCACTCCTATTCCCCGGCGCCTCGTCGTCGTCATCCACACCCATCAACCGAGCACTCAACCCACTCAACCCAGCAGGTGGACTATGTGGAGTCATTGGACTAGGATACTCACTAGCGGTATCTAGTTCCTGGTCTGTAAACCCTCCGTCGCCCTGATTCCGATTCCTACTCCCGTCCTGCGCGTCCATCACACTACTACTACTCTCCCTGACGTCCCTCCCGTACGGGACCTTGATCTCTTCCTCAGCCATGGTGCTCTTCTGGGGTATAATCATCCCGCTGGTGGCCGTAGCGCTCTGAGCGTTGGCTGTCGAGTCGCTACCGCCACTGACACTAGAGGATCCAGCCCGACCCATATAGTCGCGATCGTCTATTCGTCTCGTGGTGTCTTGAGAGGGCTTTCTGCGAGATGATGCGCTGGGGGCGTAACCGTCTTCACTTGACCTACCAGGGCCATAGTTGTCTGCGCTTCGGCGACCAGAATTATTTACAGTGAAGTCAGACTCGCCGGGCCTTCGTCGATCTTCTGAGGGTCGTCGACCAGACCCTGTTACACTTCCGTATCCACTATCACTGGGGCGATCCCGATCCTCAGACGTACGTCCCGCGGATGTGCGACCACTCGGGGGAGCTTGACGATTTGAAGGGAAGTCAGGAGCTGGGTAATCATCGTAGTTTGAGCCTGGGGATGGCTCTCCGCTTGGCTGCAAGGGTTGAGTCAGTTCCCAGACGTCCAAATGATATTTTAAAAAAGCGTACGTCTTCTTTGAACTCCGGGTATCTTCTCGCAAGCTCGAAGTACACATCACTCGACAGGTCTTCGAAGCGCGAGGTCGGGAGGGTGGCTAGCTTTTGTCGGGCCTGGTTGCGTTTCGGGTGGAATTCTTCTCGGACAGGAAGGAAAGGAACTTCAAGAGTAAGGTAGAAACGTGGGTTTGAGGTTATCATGAGAATTCGTGAAGCTTACTTTCGTTCTCCTTCTTCCGTCGAACAAGTTCATCGTATACATCAGTTGATAGTTCATGGAACTGCTGTATCGTCAGCCTCGTGAGCTTCTGCCGAGCGCTCGACCGCGAGTTCGGAGGTGCTATGAGATAACAACCCCAGTCCAAGTGAGATACGAGTCAGAACGCATATGAACAGAAGGCACGTACACCGTGCCAAATATGCGGCAAGATAAGATGAGAGTTCTTCAAAGTGCACCTTTGAAACCATGCGATAATCAATCGTCGGTACTGAAGGCACGTTGCGGTCTCGGATCGGACGGTAGGAATCCGTTCGGTAACTGGAGATGCCTGAGTAGGCCGTAGGTGTGGGCGATGGTGCTCGCGATGGATTGCGCTTCATGGTGGCTTACGGTGACGATGGGACGGGGGAAAGTGAAGAAGTGGAAGTGGTCGTCGTGGGGAGAAGAAGAGAGTTATATCGGCAACGTTCGCATCTACTCGTCGTCGAGAACAACCGCAACGCCGCGCTGCATCCTCGTTGCAAGCTTCAAGATGAAACATGATCAAACAAAACAAATGGCCACGTGCCCCGCGTGTTGCTCATCGAAATCAATTTAAATGAAGTAGCCACACCAAGGCCATGCAGGATGGACGATACCGACATGAAATAACAACATACGAGTCTATAGATACGACAAACACGAAGTTCTAAATAAAAACAGCTATTTCACTGGGCTTTCGCCTCTCGTTCCAGCTTCTTCAACGCCCTCCTCCTGATGTCCTTGTGTAAACCGTGCGTGTAATCAATGAACAACTTGGGTGAGTTGATCAAATCAATACCGTAATGCATGAGTGCATGCGCCCAGAAGGGAGTAGAAGTGCTGGGTATGGGACCGAAAGCAGCCCCACACGCGAGGCCGATCTTGGAAAGCACCGCACGAACATATGAAGCAGGAGTTGGGATGAAGAGGGATGGCTTGCGGATTTTGGAGAGTTTGGATACCTGGTGCAGATGTGAAAACCTTGAAGGACAGGTGTGGGGGAAAGAACCTACTACAAAGTACGTGTTTACATGCTCGACGGTGACATTGTCCTTCTTGACTTCCTCTGCAAGGGCGCTTGTCCATGTTGCCAAGAACGCTTTGGTGCCCGAGTAGGTTGCGAGCATTGGCGAAGGGATGGCGCCTGCGAATGAACCAATATTGAGGATCAAGCCTCGCTTCCTAAGGTGCTTAATTGGGTATCAAGGGGTCTGTCGGGAGGTGCCAAGGGACATACCTTTGAACCATGCCTGGGAGAATTTCGTAGGTGACGCGTAGCGTGGCGTTCACATTGATAGCAACAATGTCCTTGATTTCGTCTCTTGGTGTTTCCACAAAGTTGGCTGGCATATTATGCGATTTTCCAACATTATTTACTACGTAAATGTATTAGAATACGCGGGGTAGATGGTCGTGTACTGAGGGGGGGACGCACCAAGAACACCAATGTCCAATCCGTTCAACGCAGCTGCGAAGCCCAAGTATGCGGCCTCATCATCCTTCGAGAAATCAATTGAATGGACCTTAGTGGACACCGAGCTGTATTTCTGCTCTATGGATGCAAACCATGGAAAGTCAGTCATAGAAACAGCCTGAATAAAACCTCACACACCAATTTCTTGTGCTGTACTCTTCAAGAACTCCGCGTTTCTCGCGACGAGCAACACGTTGAAACCTGCCTTCGCCAACTGGAACGAGAACTCCTTGCCGATACCGTCAGAGGCGCCTGTCACGACCGCCCAAGCACCTTTTCTAGCACCGTATCTGTTGAGCTATAGGGGGAAAGTGAATTCCAAATGCAATGCTCTAGTGTCAAGTTGACGCACGCTTGTACCGGGGACGACGAAAGTTTGAAACAACACTACGACCGACTGGTACACGACTCTCGCGATGGATAGGGAGCCCACAGCGAAGAAAAATAGAGATAACCACGGCTGGTCCTCGGCTACACATCAATGGTAAATCCCCTGCCTCAAACTTGATCAACGAACTTACAGAAAGCCTTGAACTGTTGCAACGGTAAATCGAACATGCTGGCCGTTGCTGTTCGACAATTGTCAGGTTTTTCAGGGGACTTGTAAGATTGGAACAACACGGAAGCCTTACAGGACGTGAACTAAATTGAGTTGGACGCGCCCGACCTCGGCAAGCGCCTTATCGGGACAGGGTCGCCGCCCCGCCGACCAGAATCTTATCATATCACCTCAGGGGTTCATATATTATATAATTCCCCTTGAATCCGTGCATCACAGAAGGGGAGGAAGTTTGGCCTTAGAAACCAGTGCGTACCCACATCACTTGATACTGAGCCCTTCTGCGGAAATGATTGATGATACATCGATGTCGATCTGGGCAACCACACCCCCATGTGGTTGAGAAAAATCCCCACAGGCAAGACAAATCGTGGTTGTGATGGATTTTAGATGATACGATTCAATTAGGCTTCTGCTCGCATTGAATTGGGTTAACCAGGACTACTTATAGCTCTCGGATCGTTCGCAGGGACTTCAGCTACAATTCCCCCCCCCCACAATACCATGGATATCGAGCAGTACGTGCTAGTATACCCACTATCATTGCAGAATGATACGAATACTGAATAATCACTGATTACCTAGGTTCAGGAAAGCTGGCTACCAAGCTATAGACAGAATCTGTGATTACTACTATACGCTCCAGGACAAACCCGTCGTCTCCAGTGTAAAGCCTGGCTACCTTCGTGATAGCTTGCCAGGTATGGTTTCGTCGCACCAAAAAGTAATGAGACCTGCAGTTGATCAATTGTGCATTCCTATTGATAGTGGATGCCCCTGAAGCAGGGGAAGACTTTCAGGAAATTGCGGACGACTATCAGAAATTCATTATCCCGGGTAAGCGAACGTTCGCCGTTCTTCCTCGGGTCGCCTCATGCTCATGCCCCACAATTTGCTGGTCTAGGCTTGACACACTGGCAGCACCCGTCCTTCTTTGCGTTCTTCCCCACAGGATGTACCTTCGAGGGCATGCTCGCAGACCTTTACGCCTCCAGCACAATGAACCCCGGATTCAACGTACGTATACCTTACATGCATCGTTCTCAATAATGTAATAAATGGGAGAGTTAGTGGGCTTGTAGCCCAGCATGCACTGAATTAGAAGCGGTGATGATGGATTGGGCCGCTAAGCTTCTGGGTCTGAGCCCAGAATTCCTGAATACGTCTGGCATAGGCGGAGGGAGCATGCAGGTAGGCCAACCGTCGCTGGCAGAGCACATGCCACCAAGTTTCTAATACAGTTATACCTTAGAGTACGGCATCAGATTCTGCTTTGATCGCTGTCGTTGCCGCACGGTCCCTCTATCAGCGACGGCACCCCTCTGTCCGACAGTCTTCCCTCGTTATCTATACTACGACCCAAACACATTCACTGGGCCTGAAAGCAGGGTTAATCCTCGGTTTATCCGTCCGTGCGCTCGAAGTCACTTGGGAGGATAAATTCTCCTTGCGAGGGGAGACTCTACGAAAGGCATTGGAAGGAGACGAGAAGGAGGGCAAAAAGCCTTTCATACTCCGTGAGTGCCATCTAAACATCCTGGAATTGATGGAGTTAAGTATAACTATCAACCAGTTGCCACCGTTGGAACAACCTCGTCTGGAGCGATCGACAATTTATCTGAGATAGGGGCAGCCAGTAAGTCCTCTCGCTCCCTAATTCAACATGTTCATTGAAGAGTTGGTCACAGCGAAAGATTACCCAGATATTTGGGTACATGTTGACGCAGCCTGGGCGGGCGTGGCATTTTCATGTCCAGAGCATCGCGAATCACTGCACCTGAATGCGATCAACGAATACGCGCATTCCTTCTGCACAAACTTCCACAAAGTATACCTCCGTCGCCTATACCAGCAATTTGCCAGCGCTGACCAAAATTATCATGTGTAGTGGGGACTTACTAACTTCGATGCTTCTACGTTATGGGTTAGAGATCGCAAATACCTGACAGATGCTCTTGACGTGACACCTCCATTCTTGCGATCTGCTGAGGGCGACGCGGGTAAGCAAATTCAGTGGAAACCTCCGAAGTATATAGATGTCTGAGTTGCAATAGGCACCGTCATCGACTACAGAAACTGGCACCTCGCTCTCGGACGACGATTCAGGTCCCTCAAACTTTGGTTCGTCCTTCGTAGCTTTGGCGCAGAGGGCTTCCGAGATTATATCCGGCGAACGATCAACCTAAATAATCTCTTTGCGTCCCTCGTATCCGCCTCTTCGGTGCTCTCCTTGATGACCGCTCCTTCTCTCGCACTCTCTGTCTTCCGACTGGACCCCAAGCCCGACAGTGCCTCTCTTAACAGTTCCAAGGCGCTATCGCTAGAGACTCTTAACGACTTGAACAGAATATATTACGCTCGAATATCAGCGCGTAAAGATATTCTACTCACCCAGACAGTCCTGAACGGCGCGGTATGCATCAGGTTCGCTGTAGGCGCCGCTAGGACAGAGGAAGTGCATATTAGAAAGGCATACCAGCTACTCAGCGAGGAAGGGAAGTTGGCGTTGGAGGAGTGGAGGAAGGCAGGTCAGAACGGAAATGTGTAGATCTCAGGCATGTCATTTTGATTTTGTTCCATCCACCGATTTACGGAGGGAATCCCCTCTCTGGAATCTGGCTACATTAAAGACACACGATTGCCAATACCTACCCCGTTAGGAGGGACGGGTAGGTCGCCACTACGATTGCCAATGAAATCCCTGTATCTATGAGGACATCAGAACAATTATAAGGGTTTGAGTGATAGTGAATATTCACATCCGATCAAGCCGCTGATGCTCCTCGGGCGACACAGATGGCCTAGAGGTTTTGAGAACTGATCGTAGATGTTCTTGCGTAATCTCATGCTAAAAAGAGTCAGTAGGGGCTTTAGAACAACAATTTGAATGGAACGTACTTGTTTGGGCGCAGCCGGAGGTGCTCGTTGCGTATTGGTCCGAGAAGTTGAAGCAGATTGTATTTGTCGTAACTATCAAGGACAGTGTCAGCACTAATGTTATGCAGATGGTCATAATACACTCACTCTCCGTTGGAGAGCCATCTCAGTGGCCTTTGACGCGACCTTGCTGCCTTCTTTCGGACCACCCACTATAGTGTACTCAATGGGGGCTTCATCTCGATTTGAAGGGACGTCAGCCGCAGGAAGATTGGAAATAGCTTGATGCACCACTTCAAGATGGGCGTTGTAAAGTAGAGCTTGCAGGTCAGCCCCAGAATAACCCTCCGTGGCCTCCGCAATCTCGTCTAGATTGACTGAGGGTGCAAGCTTAACCTTCCCTGCGACTGCTTTCAAAATCTGTTGACAATGCTGAGTCATTGTATTCTGGTATACGTAAATTAAACACGTACGTCTTTGCGTTCGCTAGCATCGGGCATATTGCAGAGCAGCGACTTGTCTAACCGACCAGGTCGAAGTAAGGCAGAATCGATCATATCGGGACGGCTGTAGTAGCGTTAATAGCGTTAACGACGGCGGTACGGAACAGACCTCGTTGCAGCGAGAACATAAACGCCGTCTAATCCCTCGGCACCATCCATTTGTGTAAGCATCTGGTTGACAACACGATCAGTCACACCCGTACTGTCGTGACCTCTGCAAGCATGGCGATCAATTGAGTTCGTGCGCGAGTAGGTTGAACTGCCTTGCCTTTTTGGTGCGATAGAGTCGAATTCATCGAAGAAAAGGACACAGGGTTTCGCAGCACTGGCCCGCTCAAACAGTTCACGGACCTATACGGCATTTCACGAATGAGACAAACCTTTTTTGGATTTAAATCACTTACAGACTGTTCACTGGCTCCGATATACTTATTCAAGATCTCGGGTCCCTTGACGCTAATGAAATTTAATCCGCACTCTTTGGCGACTGCTGATGCCAACAGTGTTTTACCACAACCCGGGAACCCATATAACATGATGCTACGGCGAGTTAGTCTCAAAGAAGAGAACGAGGTGAGATAAGACATACCCGGATCGCAAACGCAAAGGGGATTGCGCAAAGATCGGACCATACTTCGTCGGCCACTCTAGCGTTTCCCTAAGAACCCGCTTCGTTTCATAGAGGCCTGTGACGCTGTCATAAATATAGTTGAGGACCAATAGACGTGCCCCTTGCCTCCTACATCGGACCACAGGACATCAGACTTCTGCAACTTCACGTCTCTCAACGATAAAGGTGTAAAGTCGACTTGAGCGGCCTCGAAGTCAGCTATCGTCAATTTTACCTATAGGTTGTTCGTTAGCCTTGTGTCGCACCAGTGGCGATCATTCTGCTTACCGAGTCGGGGTCTGTTGCTGCGCGTATAGCGACGCGGTGCATGGCTCTTGCCACCAGGTCTTGTAAATCACTAGCAGAGTAACCTTCTGTTTGGGTCGCTAGTGAAGTGAAGTTCAGCCTCGCATCGGGATCTTGACATAAGTTGACTGCGGTCTTTAGCCGTTCCTCGACTATTCTGGAGAGAATCTACAAGGTGACAAGGTGCCAAGCGTAGGATTAGTTGAGGTCTAGGGATATAGTCTCGGACTACAATCTCACATCTCTACGAGCAGATTTGTTAGGTGGTTTGACGTGAACCTCTTCTTCAAATATATGGGATTTGCTGATGAGGGGATGTAGGCCGGTGGTGGAGCTAGCTGTTGCAATAAGAACAATGCCTCTGAAGTTGGACGTCGCCATCCGGGATGCTGCAGAATATTGGTGCAAGAATAACTCAGTCAGATGCCTGGAACGGAAAGAATCCGCGTGCTATGCCAGAAAGCAATTTAAAATAAGCAAAACGGATAACATTGAGTACTCACCTCTAACTCTGCGCTTAAGATTTTGTCCAAATTATCCATGATCAAGATCGACGGCTTATGCCACGCCGCCTTTTCGTATGCGTGTCTGAACAGAGCCTTCAATGTCGCGATGGGCTTCTCGGTGTAACGAGATAGGTCAATGTAATGAATATCTAAAAGGACCGAGGCAATTAGCGTGAAAGGGCAACGACGATTCGGATGGAACTGACATGTGTATGTTTTAGGGTCTTCTTGAAGAGACTTCGCTACGACCTCCACAATAGACGTCTTCCCGGCTCCCGTACGACCGGTGATCAATAATCCAGATACTAAAGTCAGTCAATATTTACACAGAACGTATATCGTACAGTAAAACGTACCACCAGGAAGAGACTTCACCATAGCATGAGCGCGGAGTTTCTGCAAACAAAAGGTTCTACACGTCTCTAGGATATCGTCGACACCTGCAAGAACGCTGAGGAGATGGGATACATTAGATTTTGCTATGGCAAAGTAAAAGCGGGAGATTGACCTCCGCTCGGTCACCGCAGGCGGAGTAACGACGCCATTTGGCTGAGGCGGCGATGGTACGTCGAGCGTCTTCGCATGAGGTACTTCGATTATCCTGTACAGCAATTAGAAATCTAGCCAGTCTATGGCGGACGTGATTTCAAACCGTGTTAAATCCCACTCTTCAGTGTCGTCCTCAAGATTCCGGAAGACTATGTGATCATCTGGTATGTCGCTCAGCCAGGAGATGTAGACTTCTGACTCTTGTTTGGCTCGGTCGTGCGAGGGTTTATCTTTCTCTCCTCCAGCGGTCAAGACTGTCGGCGGTGGCGGCGAAGGTGTTGCAGAACTGGTAGTCGGTTTTGACGAAGGGTCTACCGGGGGCTGTAAACGTTTGACCATATGCGCGTACAGCGTGTTGTTGTCGTCAGAACTGGGATCGGGTACAAGTGAGTTGGGAGGACGCCCTGTCCGTAAGCGCACGAAAGTAACCCAAGAGACATAAGCGGTGCGCAGATCTCCAGAATAACTATCTATCTTGGTAATAACATCGTGTGGTGACAAGCGCTTCGGTAGGACTCTCGTTATACGAGAGCTTCCTTGTGTTGTTTTGGAAGGCGCCGAACTTGGCTGGGACGGAGTGGCGGATGTTTTGGTGTCCCTTGAGACTTGTGACCTAGCACTCCCGTCTATCTGTTTATGTAGTTTAGGCGCAATGCTAACTTCTGTGTTGGTGGTCAGAAGAACTGCGGTCCCTTTCGTCGATGGATCCACAGATACTAGTAAGGAGTTGAATACATAGAATGCGTGGAAATACTCGAGGAGGCGCACCGACGCGTAGCCGAACTCTTGTCCTTCCAAGCACCCATATGTCGATCTCTTGACCAACCTTTGCCACTCGAACTTGGGATAGCAGAGTAGATTCGACATGAGCTGCGTGGATTTCCTATGTCACGGGCTTCAGAAAGATAAACGAGGAGCGTCAGCTTGTAGACCGGCAGAAACTTACGATGATCTCCCAGTCGTCTGATGTGACTGGTTCCGTTGCAACTGATGTTGCGAAGGAAAGATCGTGAAGGAGACCGATCTCCACCTAGAGAACTCGAGTTAAGAGTTGGGGTTCGTGAATCAAAGAAGCTGATCACCTACCAAGTCTCCCTGGGTAAAGCCAAGCCCCTGCGCATATTGAGGGTCTATTTCAACAGTTTCGAAGCCCTTTTCATTGGGACCCGACGCGTTGAACTGTGCGAGTGACGATGCGGAGGCCATACCAGTCCATCCAACATATGCTTCTATCTTTACATTTGCGCGACTTGAACGCGATTCTGCGACCAAGCTAAGATGAACGGCAAGTCCTTGTGGACGCTACGAATGGACGTAAGATGTCGTCCAGCGCCTAGATTGGGTATACATACGATGTTCCGTTCCAAGAGAGGTCCATAGATCGATATTGGAAGATTGACCAAGGATGAGCGCAATGAATTGAAGTGGATTCTTGCTCGGCGAGGCATCGTCCTGGAGGTGTTGTGGACGTGGAGTTCTGGCCGGCGTACATTCGCTCAACTACCCGGACTCTACTTCCGCGAAAATCACGTGGCAGAGCCTCCTGACTCCTGAAGAACTCTTGAAAGAGTTTGTCGTTAACCGCAACGAAAATGAATTTCACTTCGCGTACGACTAGGGCTAAAGCTTAGGGCATTCCATTGTCGATGCTTATACACTGACTTGAGATATGACAGGTCCCATACATACGTAGATTCAACGCCGTATCGTTACGATAAAGCCGAACTTGTCGAGGGGTTGGATGAGGTAGCTGTGTGCGCGTAATTAATTTGAACCGAGATGAAGATGGTATGTTCAGTGTTCCGAACATTCAGGCCAAGGCTGCAGATTCGACGATGCAGTGACAGCGGAACGAGCGCTTACCTAATCGAATCCGACGCTCGCATTTTCCTATCTCTTCATCAACTCCGGCGGCCAGCTGGGCTGCACAGAGTTTGTGGCTATATATCGGGCCATTGCACCACCCCAAATCAAACGCTGGATGATGTCTGCACCTGATTCACTCCCCCTTGCGCTTGCCCGACAGCTGGACGTACTGCTGATCGACAATTTCGACTCCTTCACCTGGAATCTTTACCAGCAAATATGCCTTCTCGGTGCAGACGTCGTGGTCATTCGGAACGATGCTATCTCGCCTGCGCAGTTCCCCCTACTGAAAATAAACTCGTTGATCATCTCGCCCGGTCCGGGCCATCCAAAGACAGACTCGGGGATATCCAAAGCAGCGATTGCGTACTTCCAGGGAAAGGTGCCTATCCTCGGTGTGTGCATGGGCTTGGAATGCCTTGTTGATTTCTATGGAGGCTCTATCGCGTGAGTATTGTACATGTCTACTCCGCTCACACTCGAATAATAGCCTAGGTATGCCGGGGAAATCATGCACGGAAAGGTAAGCCGTGTCAGGCACGATAACCGGGGGTGCTTCAAGAGCATCCCGCAAGGAATCAAGTCGATTCGCTACCACTCTCTCAGCGCATCCCTCAGCACGCTTCCCCCTGAACTCGCGATCACCTCGACAACCGAAGAGTCCGGCGTGATCATGGGCGTGCGCCACCGGAAATACACTGTGGAAGCGGTGCAGTATCACCCTGAAAGCATCCTCAGCGAAGGCGGAGATGACCTGGTCAAGAACTTCCTGTCGTTCCGGGGCGGGCTGTGGGATCAGAACCCACATGCGATGGTCAGCGACCCCAACATCCCACCTTTCGATGCCACGATTTTGCCACCAGACCCGGAGACCAAGAAGCAGATACCGTCGATCCTGGACCGCATCTACAAGCAGCGGCTCGAAGACGTCGCAAAGTCCCAGGCCACACCTGGCACGACGTATGCTGACCTAGAAACCCTTCTGTCGCTAAACATCGCTCCTCCGATCATCCCTTTCTTACCGCGCCTCAGACAGAAAGGCCAGAAGCATCCGTCGTTGCTTGCCGAGGTCAAACGTGCTTCACCGTCGAAGGGGCCTATCAATACGACAGTTTCGCCGGCCCACCAAGTCTTGACCTATGCCCTCGCGGGGGCACATACGATATCTGTCCTGACTGAGCCGAAATGGTTCTTGGGATCGTTGCAGGACATGCTACACGCTCGACTAGCCGTTGCCAATCTCTCAAATAGGCCTGCCATCCTTCGCAAAGATTTCATCCTCAGCCGATACCAGGTACTAGAATCGCGGATATGGGGAGCGGACACGCTATTGCTTATCGTCAGCATGCTGAACGAACCGCTACTACGCGACCTATACAATTTCTCCGTCTCGTTGGGCATGGAGCCCCTCGTCGAGGTGAACACTGCCAAGGAGATGGAGCTGGCGCTCTCCCTTCCAGCGAAGGTCATCGGGGTCAACAACCGCAACCTCCACAGCTTCGAGGTCGACATGAACACCACCAGCCGCCTCACTGATATGGTGGAAGGCAAGGGCGTCGTGTTATGCGCCCTCAGCGGCATATCCAGCGCGGCCGACGTAAACAGGTACGCAGCGGAGGGCGTCGGGGCGGTGTTGATCGGTGAGAGCTTGATGCGAGCCAAGGAACCCGCTAAATTTATTCGCGAGTTGATGTCGATGCCGGAACCACCCGCCGTCGAGGGCAGATGGGGCGCCAAGGAGACGCTCGTGAAGATATGTGGGATACAATCCAAGGAGGAGGCTGTCTTCGCTGCGGAGGCAGGGGCTGATATGCTTGGAATCATCCTTGTGCCTACTTCGAAGAGGTGTGTTGACTTAGACCGGGCGAAGGAGATCTCAGCTGCGATACAATCGCTGCGTGCCCCCGCTCCTCCGCTCCCCGCTGCAGAGGCATCCACCAGCAACGCGCCTTGGTTCACTGCAAACGCCACCCGGCTGTCCACGCATTCGCTTCGTCCCCTCCTCGTCGGCGTCTTCCAGGATGCGCCCCTCGATGACATCCTGCACGCCGTAGCTTACCTCCAGCTCAACATCGTGCAGCTGCATGGATCGGAAACGGTGGAATTCGCACGGCAGATCCCTGTGCCTACGATCAAGGCATTCCATGTCGGCAAGGGGTCTAGGTTGGAAGGCGTCACGCGTGGCGGAGCGCACCATTTCGTCCTTTTAGACAGTTTGAGGGACGATGGGAGTGGCGTAAGCGGAGGCTCGGGCAAGACTGTCGATTGGGACTTGGCGAGCCGCGTTGTGGATGCAGGAGAGGTCGTGCTTAACGGAGGCGCTTCATACAATGCGCAGGTACCCACTATCGTCGCGAATGGCGACACTACAACGAATGGCGACACTACTGCTGTCCCTACAAGTGATGAAGCTGTACCAGAAACAACGACGACGGCGGAACCCTCGATTCCACAAGCCCCGATCTCACAATATCCTCTACCCATCATCCTAGCAGGCGGCATCACAGTTGACACAGTGGCCGAGGCGATCGACAAGGTGAAGCCGTGGGTGATCGATGTCAGCGGCGGCGTCGAGGCTGGAAACGGGCCCGCAAAGGACCTCGACAAAATACGCACGCTCATCGCCATTGCGAAGGGCTGGGAGAGGGTGCCCAGCACTCCTGCCCCTGCCCCTGCCCCTGCCGAACCGAAGGAAGCTGATGTAACAGACAACGCTGCGGTCGAGCAGTAAATTGGATTGGGTTTGTATGTATGTATGTATTGGAGATATGAGTGTTATTGACATTCTTGGGGTATTGTGGATTTGCCGAATGGCGATAGGGTGCTGGCGAGGCTCCCATGACCGGGAATGCGTGCCCGAGCTCGCGACTGTGAGAGTCGGCTTTGGTCTGGGTCAGATTTGGTGCACGCGCTGTCTATGTCATTAAAGATGCAGATGAATCAGTCAGGTGGAGGGATGGTATTTAAAGGGGAGACTACAAGATCAGTGACCCACTTTCGTGCCCGTGCATCATGGCCGACAGCATCTTGAGTGAGCTGAACGCTGCTAATCTCTTCGACCTTCGCGGGGTGGTTGCTGTAGTCACTGGAGGGGGGACGGTGCGTGCAATCTTAGTAGATCGATGATCGAGATGTGGCTGACGCTTTAGAAAGGGCATTGGGATGATGATAAGTTCCACCCTCGTTGCGAATGGTGCGACTGTGTATATCATTGGGCCAGATCAAGCGAATCTGGACAAGTCAGTTATATATATTCGACGTCCTATGGGCCCATCCGCTGACAGTGTGTACGTGTTCGCGTTCGACAGAGTGGCTAGTAATTACAATGCTGCTTGTGTAAACGACTCTCGCAGAGGACGAATGCACGGATTGGAAGGAGATATCCGACTCAAGGTCGGTCTCAAGCGATTCCTTCTTTTTGGCCGTTACTGATCACATTACCGCCTCTCATTTAGTCAGAGGCCAAACGTCTTGCAGACGAAATCAGCAAGAGGGAAAAATACGTGACTGCTTTATTCAACAACGCTGGAGTTGGTGGTGGCAAATTCGTCCGACCGGCTGAGGCTACGGCGGCCGCGTTCGTCCACAATCTCTTCGACGCGATAGATCCTGATGACTTCGATAACACGATACGCACGAATGCGGTTGGTGCGTACTGGATGAGCATCGCGTTCCTGCCCTTGCTTGAGAAGTGGAAGAACGCGAACGAGCATGCTGCGAAGAAATTCGTGCCGCAGATCATCATGACAAGCAGTATAAATGGTTGGACCAAGGTGGGGCCACAAGCATTTTGGGTCGACTACTCCTGGTACTAAATGATAATACAGGATGCTGCTACTTCGAGCTTCTCGTTCCCGTACCTCTTCTCCAAGAGTGCTATTGGGCATTTTACTTCTACTTTGGCGCACGAGCTGCTGCCACTCGGAATAAGAGTCAATGGGATAGCACCTGGTTAGTGCTTTATCTGTATCGAGTCGTCTTCGCCGCTGATTGTCCTTGTCTTTGTCTCGTCTCAGGGGTGTTCCACACCGAGGTTCGTACATCGCCAGCGAAAATGTATACATGAACCTCACGAGAATGCTCTAGATGGCCATCCCAGGCTCGGCCGACGAGCTCGGGGTATCAAAGCCCACCCACAAACTCACTTGGCCGTTCCAGATCCCAGTCGGACTGGAGACCGGGTCGAGATCTGATATGGGGACCTTGGCTCTGTTCCTTGTCGCGAATCACTTCGTGAACGGCGAAACTGTCTTAATCGACGGAGGAGTAAGCTGTTTACCCCAATTTCACTAGCATGGTTAGCTCACAACTGCCGCCTGTAGACGTTGCTCAAGCATCCGTCATCTTATTAGTTACGTCTTGGTAAATAGGACAAACTGTCGACGTCGATACGTAGAGGCATATTTGCCGACAACTAGCGCAAGAATCGAAGGAATTCACTATTGCCCTCAGCGTCGTGCAAGTCCACTCCGCTTTGCGGTACACTGATTATATATAAACAAAATATCCGGAAGCTACAAAATGGACACCGATGTAAAACATCCAAATTACTCTTTGTACATAGGGTGAAATTCTGCTACTTCATTTGTACCAGTATTAGTCCATCTAACGGCGCATACCACCTAGATGTGTTCCGGCAAGCTCGCGTTCAAGTGCCTCACTAGGATCATCCATTACAGGGGAATGGGGGCGGTCGTGCGGCACCGTGAATCCAGACGTAGAGCCATGTTCTTGCATAGGAGAGTTCAGGATCTCGTCGCGAGTGGGGATCGGAAGGCTATGGTCCCGATGATTAACGAACTTATAACGCTTATCGAGGGGAGGAGTCGTACCTATCTTGTCGCCGGATCTGGCCCGCAGCTCTGGCTTGGGCGCGAACCTCAGCACGGAAACTGTTCACTTCTTCCACAATCAACTTCTTCATTCCTTCGATGCTATCTTCCTCTTCAAAGGAGAAGTCGAATTTCTGGTCCGCTTGTTCATCACGGAACTTGGAGAGGGAACCTTGGATCACTTACGGCTTCACAGGTCGGTTCGTCAGCCGGGTCGTGCCAAACTTGGAGATACGGGTGGTTCAGTGCCTCTTCGCAGCTTAGACGCTTAGCGGGATCAAAGCATAGCATTCGGGACAGAAGGTCGATGGCGTTTGGGTTGGCACCTGGGAATAGAGTCGAGAATGGAATTCTCGGTTTGATCGGTAAGGAACGAATGTAATCTTGCGCCTACAGATCCGCACAAGCATCAGCATAAAACGATTCGAGCGCATGCAAGCTGTTAAACTTACGCGGGGAGAACCGACTCGTCGTAAGGTGTCCTCCGACGGTGTTCCCAAATAGTGCAATATTTGGTTCAGCTGATCGACATAACTGTGATGTATTCGATCAGCGCCGAGTCATTTGAGACGCCCGCTGGATTGAACACTCACTCTCTACCTTTGTAGATAGGCTTTCCTCCAAGGAGTTCAGCAAGAATGCAACCGACCGACCACACATCAATGGCAGTGGTCTATTTATAACGAAGTCAGCTACGAAGCGCTTCAACGACGGAACAAAAAACATACGTAGTTGGCGAAACTCAACATGATCTCCGGGGCTCTGTACCACCGAGTAGCAACATACTCGGTCATGAACCCTTGGTTACCTGCTGTTTTTGAGGTGCCACCGCCCGGCGTATATCCTCTTGCGAGACCGAAATCGCATATTTTGAGTTCACAATCAGCATTAACCAATAGGTTACCAGGTTTGAGATCGCGGTGAAGCACGTTGGCCGAATGAATGTATTTCAGCCCACAGAGAGTTTGGTATACGAAGGATTGAAAATGGGCGTCGGTGAGTGGTTGTTGTGATCGAATCTGCAAGTTGAATAAACATTAAATGTGTAGGATAAGAACAAGCTCCATACGATCGCATGGAGATCGGCCTCCATAAGTTCTTCCTAGAGATATTCAGCATTTCGTTATATGGAACTGTGCCCCGTGGCTGCTCACATAGAGATAAACTTCGTCGAAGTTGCCGTCTGGCTTGAACACAATATCCATATCATACAAGCAAGTGATCTACAGGCTTCGTCAGACACTGATTTGATCGAACATGTTCTAGGTCACTCACATTCTTGTGTCCACGGAAATGGTGGAGTAACCTAGATAAGAACTCAATTTCATCAATGCTTGCTGTGTATTATGACCTTACCTGATTTCACGCAAACATCTCTTGGTTAAAATTCGCTAGTTGTTAGGATGATCCGTTAGCATAATGTAGCAACTAGTTCGACATTCGACAACGCGGCGCACTTTAGTGTTGATATTGGTTATCTTCTTGATAGCGCAGCCCTCGCCTGATCTGCGGTGTCTTGCAGCGACTACACATCCATAAGCGCCCTGACCGAGTTCCTTGACAAACTGGTACTCGGAGTCGACTACGAAGGTGGAGTTCAGAGCCGTGAATGTGTGCCTCTGCATTATGTGGGGGGTGCCAGACCGGTTGAAGGTAGGATCAGAGAAGGAATGATCACTTTATAGCACTCACGCTAGATCTGTTATGTTGGCTAGGGGCACATCGATGAGCTACAAATACAACCATACAAGCTGTCCCATTAGGCGCTTCAGCGCTTACCACCTTCTTCTCAACCTTCTTCAGCTGCACACTAATAAAGATCTTTCCTGTATTTCCATTCTTTGGTGTCGAGAAGGATCTTCCGGCCCGAACGATCGGGTTAGAATGGCTGAATTTAGGTGGGTGCTACGTTAATGTCCTTACTTGGTCACAGTGAATGCAGTACTGATCAGTTACACTGCCCCAGTATGGCATAGATTAACCGCAGAGCGCTCATCTTATTTCGTTTGATGAGGAGAGGGGCTTCATACCGGCGAATACGACGGGACTATGGTGCATTGTATTGACGGCCCGAGATGGCACATTTGTGCTTCGCAAAGACTTCACGGTGTCCGTGAACATCACATCCAAAGTCGTTCATCAACTGTGATCCTTTAGATTTGACTAATTGCTCACCGGTAACAGTGATTCTTTCCCGAGGCAACATCTTTTCTCTCAGTCGCGTTCTCCCGGTTCCATGGGCGTGGTACTTTTTGACATGACTGTGAGACGTTATTGCCCCAGTTTGCAGTTCATGGATGTCATTGGGCGTGCTTGGCGCGAGCTCGAGGGAGCTCTCACCAACGGGGTGAGAGGCCGATGCTTGAAGCGACTCGGCTAGCGTTTTTGACACAAGTTCATCTGACCTCGGTCTCCCTCCCATGAACGTTTGAACAAGCATATATATCTCGGCCTCGAGAGCAGTTTGAATGCGTCGTTTCCTCTGTTGGGTCAGAATGAGACAACCTTATTCCTTCTATGCACTCTCCGCCTCCTTCGCTTTAATATCCGCTGCTCCTAGTGCCCCGCAATGGAGCTTTAATCTCAAAGAATCAACAAGTGGAATTGTCGCCCTCGAATCTATCGTCGTCTCCCCCACCCTCGCAATCTTCTTTGACCGCGCGTCAGATGATCCTTTGCAAATCAATAATCACTCTGCATGGGGTGTCCTCTGGAATCTCGAAACCAGTACTGCCACGGCCCTTGACGTGTTGTCAAATTCCTTCTGTGCTAGCGGTGCACTTTTGAGCAATGGAACCATGGTACAACTTTCATCTCTAAACTAAATTTCCAATAATGACCATTTGTGCATTGCATTCCCAGGTTAGCGTCGGAGGAGACCATCGTGGCTTCAGAGGAAACCCTGTCATCCAACTCGGGAATCAAGCTCTCCGTATCTTCGAACCCTGCGCCTCTCCCACAGGCGAGGGTTGTACCCTTTTCGAGAATCCAGATACACACCATCTCCTTGAATGGCGACGGTATCCCTCTTCCATCCGTATTTTCGACGGAAGTCTTTTGATTGTCGGAGGAACGCACGTCAATGCGGCGTTCTACAACATAGACCCAGCGAACACGTTTGAATTCTTCCCCGCAAAGGAGTCCACCCCACGGCCGTCTGCTTTCCTTGAGCGAAGTCTTCCATCAAATCTGTTCCCTCGGTAAGCTATGCGCTGCTGTTTCCAACCCCTGTACTAATTCTCCGATTTGTTCGTGATTAACACATAGGATATTCGCTCTCCCCGATGGTCGCGTATTCATGGTCGCCAATAATCAGTCCGTCATCTATGATATTGAAGCCAATACCGCGATCCTACCCGACATCCCCAACAACGTGCGAGTCACCAGCCCCATCGACGGATCTGCCATCCTCCTTCCCCTCTCCCCACCCGACTATATTCCAGAAGTTTTTGTTTGTGGAGGAACCGCAACGGACACACTCGATCTCGCGCTTCTTTCCTCTCAAACTCCCGCATCATCCCCAATGCAGTAGAATTAAACTTACTGAAGAAGGAATTGAGGCTGGGTGGCAGGTAGAACACATGCTGGAGGGTCGCACTATGCCTGAACTCGTCCATCTACCCAACGGACAAATCGTCATTGCTAATGGTGGCGGCTCTGGTTTCGCTTCCATCGCCACAGTCCCTGACCCCGTAGGAAATTCCAATGCCGACCACCCAGTATTGACGCCCTCGCTGTACACCCCCGACCTCCCTCTTGGCCACCGAATTAGCAACAAGGGTATGCCCACTACGGACATTGCTCGTTTGTATCACTCCAGCATCACCCTAACCCCTCAGGGCAACTTCCTGGTTGCTGGAAATAATCCAAATACCAACACCAATACGACAGTGGAGTTCGCTAGTGAGTTTAGAGTCGAGACCTTGGACCCTCCGTTCATGTTCGTGGAGAGGCCCAAATTGTTGAGTGTGCCGAAGAAGTTAAGATTCGGGCAGAGGGTTAGAGTTCCTATCTTCATCCCGCGGTCATTGAGAGCAAGCAATATCAAAGGTATGCATTTAGAAGATTAGAATAGAAGACAAGTATTCTAACGCCAGTGTTATCACTTCGTAGTCTCCCTCATGGACCTTGGATTTTCGACCCACGCCTTCCATTCCGGCGCTCGATTAGTGTTCATGGATGCTACTATCTCGCCGGGTAGGAACCTGCTGACATTCACAACGCCCCCGAATGGCAGAGTATATCCTCCCGGACCAGCGACGATATTCTTGACTGTGGACGATGTCACCAGCGAGGGTGCATGGGTTATGGTGGGTAGCGGGGCACCGCCGCCGCCAACTTTGGAGTGATTGGTTGGTAGGGTAGCGAAGAAGCAAGTTCAAGTAATCATCTATACCCACGTAGCTATGTATTGCTCAGTGGGTATATAGTAAGACCACATCACACCTCGGCTCGATTGCAACACGGCCTTCTTAACATGCCGTTTGTAGATCCATGCGTTGATTAATCGATTACCACCAAGTTTAGTCGTTATTTTTACAAGGCTCCATGATGCATTGATGAAGCTCAGGTCTGAAAGCGGCGGCGTCAGCGCTCGCTGAGGATCTTTTGCTAGTCTGGAGGTCCGTCTGGAATCGCTGGCTGAGTAGCATGGCTACCTAGAGATCATCGCACTCAGTAAACGACATCAGCACAGGTACCAAGTAAACTGTACAACGCATATTCGCCGAACAGATGTAGTACCGTAATAATCACATCGCAAAGGGTCCTTCCAAGGCGGAGTCCGATCTTGGCACGCCCGCGCAGCCCACACCTGTTAGTCGTCCTGGACCCCTCGGCGTGCAGGCGCTGTGTTCGAGTGGACAGCCTTCGGATGAAACCATCCTTGGCTGGGGATATATAACGGACACGCGTTGAACACAACTTCCCATCCAATTTCTCGTTTGTTCCTAGTACTTCATTGTACTTTTCAGGCCCTCAGTAAGCCCGACCGTACAATGGGTGCCAAATTCCTCTGCTGTCTTCCCCTTCGCCTGGGTGTCCTCCTCGTCTCCATAGTGCAATTCCTCTTAAACTCACTAGTTGCTGCCATTATTTGGTACTCACTATGGTATGTCCATGAGAAGAGTCGTAAGTCACAATACGCCCTTCCATCACCTATTTTTCTGACCCTTTCCTAGACGAGGACTTGTCGACGCGGACCAAAATATGGACGATCTTGTACGGGGTCATCTATAGTGTGGGAGGCATAATGGCACTTTTTGGGTACGTGATACCTACGAAATACCTGGTTCGGCATAGTACTTACCATGCTATAACGGATAGTTTTATTGGAACATTGCGCAAGAAGTTCAGTTTTGTTAACGGCTTCGCCTCGATGCTGTGGTACTTGTTTGGCGTCGAATTGATCTGGTCGATCATCGCCCTCGTCTTCTGGTTCAAGGAACCTAAGGACCGGTTGTTACGCAGCTGTCTCAACGGAGCAAAAGATGACCAGAAAACTATAGACGCTTGCCATAGCGTCTTCGACCCGGAGCACATTAATAGTGCTGGGGTCATTGCTGGAGTCATTGCCGTGTTTGCCATCCCTCTTCTCTTGCAACTCTGTAAGTCTGCATCAACGATCTCGATATGATCTCCTTGCTCATCAGTTGCGTTAGATGGCTGCTACCTCGTCGGTGCATATGCCAAGAAGCTCCAGAAGAAGGATGTGGATCGCAACATGATCATTACAACCTCTGGCTTCAAATACACAGCCACCGGCACGGACGACGACTCTCGCCCGCTTACACAACACGACGGGTTGTACCCATACAAGGATGCCAACCACTCTTACGGAAACAATGGTGGTCATCACGCTTGATGACTCTTATAATTCCCTTCATGTAGTGTAACACGTTGGCGTAATCACGCCTGGACACGGATTGGACTTTTTACACCACTTATTTATTAGCTTCGCTACTGTATGCAGGTACACCAGCGAGCAATCACGCGTCCATCTCTAGACTCTCAATACATCAATTACCATGTATCCTATTAAGCTACGCATTACTCGGGGCATAGTATGCTTCGAACGAATGGATTGATGTCTATCCAAGACAGATCACCGAAATTTGAGGAACGAACGAAGTTCATAGAATCATACGGAAGTACTACTGTGCATGATGATGGATGTATCATCAATTAAGTATAGTGGCCCCAGCGTGTATAGCTAGCGTCACCATATAATTATCGCAGCAAGACAAACTTGAAGCTGGGCTCAAGCCTCACAGCCCAGAGAAACGTGAAGCTTCGAACTTGGAGGCTCCTGTCGTATTAAGGGGATGCTCAGGAGCTACTAGCGTTCAGACTCGCGATCACATGCGGCCCGCTTCTTCTCAACTTCGACCGATGTACCCAGCGAGCCCACATACAAACGCCAGGCCCTCAACGACCATTGATCATCGATCAGCGCTCAGCGCCGGCTCAGACGTCTTCATCGCCCACTAGTGACACCACGCACCTCGAGTATTATCTGACCCTGAGCGCGAAAGCACCATCTGTCCATGAAACCCCGGACGCTCGCTTGGAAGTTGAATGAGCGGGCGATGCATGGGCGCTGATAATAACTACGGTGGCGAGCTAGAAGATCCTCCGCTTGAGCCCACAACTCCCTCTTGATCATCATATCATAGCGAACCGGTGTGCTATTTCCATCGCCTCGCCCCCCGATGCATGTTTCGCTTGCGGCCTGGAAGGGGTATCGCCCCAAGGTTCCGTCGATATCCCTACGACGACATATAAATCTTGCGCCCATTTCAAGCTTTTCCCGAAGAATGACACAGTCCACCAAGGTTCTGTTCTGTCTACCGTTACGCGTTGGGGTATTTGTGGTGGCAATATTCCAGCTCCTGCTTAACGGGGCCCTGGCACTCTTGTTCTGGTATGGCTTCGTCAGATTTCGCCAATGTACGCTATATCCTCAACCAAAGACGCGTTATTGACTTGGTGTTGTCTCTAGTACACGTCCTCTCTGGACCATACGCCGGAGTGATCATCTACGCCGTTACATTCTCAGTTGGCTTCCTTATGGCCATCCTAGGGTAACTCTTGCTTACTTTCCTCGTCTTAATTTGGTTGACGCAAATTAGGCTAGTCGGTGTGATTCGAAGACAGTACCATCTCATCAGCTTATTCCTGCGGTTGATGGTGTACATGGCCATTTACATGATCATATACTTTGTGGTCACTCTTTCTTCCCTCCTTACAACTTCCGAAGCCGAGTACGTCGAGGAATGTACAAGAGGCTCACAGGATCAAGGTGTTTGGGCCGACTGTAAGAGTGAAGCTGAAGCTCTGAACGACCCTAGAGTACGGACCGTAATTGTAGTGATATTCTTCATCATACCAGCCACACTACAACTTTGTGAGTGATCATTGCACTACCTCAACGCGGTGGGCTGACCGTTGTACAGATGGCGTCTACATTGTCAACGCGTATCACACGCAACTACAGCTCGATAGATACTTTAGCAGTGGCATCCTTCCAGCGTCCGCTTCTAAACGACAATCGTGGACAATTGACGGAGAAGAAATTGAGCCCACGGACTGGACATGTGTGTCAGCGAGGGAGAGCCAGGTTGACCTCGTGTCTCATGCAACGAGCTCGAGGGATGTCCAGCCAACTAGTTCGGAGAGTGTCCCTCTTACCTCGGATATTGACAGTGCATTCCGGACTCCCGAGATTATTTTAGAGCCTAGGAAGCGAGCATCTTCACCTATCATTTAGTACTTGTTTTAATGGGCTCTGCATGCGACACTGCATTTCTAACGAGTGTTATAACGACCGTATGTTGTAGTAAATACTGCATCTATTAACGGAAGGGTACAAAGTACACATTAGTCTACTTTATATATCCAGCAATAAATTATTCGTTTTCGAGCATTGTGCAATCCTGTATCTAATATTGACAATATGATCATTCGCCACTTCCAACATATAACCATGTTGCGGACAAATGCACGGTATTGTTCATTCCATACTTCCAACCTGCTGCTCAGCCACGCCTGCCCTTTTTACGCCCTTTGCTTTCAGCTCGGCTTGGTTTCTTTCGACTTCCTCCTGGACACGTTCAATGGACTTGAAATATTTGACGGTCTTCACGTGTAATTCTATATCTCCGTGTCAAATCAAGGGAACGTGGAGACGGATAATGAAACTAACCAGCCGTCGCGTCCTCATCTATGACAATGAGCGCCCATGGGTGCATCTGCAGGGCAGAGAGGGTCCACTAAAGCCACGGTTGAGTGCAGGTCGTAATGTGAGGTGGTAGGATACGTACAAGATGATTCACGCCCTCTTCGATAGCCTTGCTCAATGCCAGCGCCTTTCTTTGGCCTGTTACGACGACGACGACCTCTCGCGCTTCGAGGACCGTACCGACACCAACAGTGAGAGCCATTCTAGGAACAGCAGAAATATCGTTGTTGAAGAAACGTGCGTTGGCGAGGATAGTATCGTATGCGAGTGTTTTGATTCGCGTCCGAGAAGCCAGGGAGGAACCTATGGTAATTGAGTCGATATAAAGATGGATGTGTGGGTGGAACGGAGCTTACCTGGTTCGTTAAAAGCAATGTGCCCGTCTTCTCCAATGCCTCCAAGGAACAGTTCGATACCGCCGTAGGACTTGATGCGTTCTTCATAAGCATTGCATTCGCCGATCAAGTCGATCGCATTTCCGTTCAGGATGTTGACCTGCGACGGTGGAATATCCACTACAATGCCAGTTAGCTCGGTTGAAGACGCGAGAGACCAAAGCACTGACCATGCGAGAAGAATTCGCGAAACATGAATGTGTGGTAAGATTCTTGATGATCGCGAGGCAGGCCGACGTATTCATCCATGTTGAATGTAACAACATGCTTGAAGCTAGTATGTACTGTTGAGCCCTTTCCCAATGATCTTCATATGTTCAGTACGTACGAGAGTTTGCCTTCCTTGTGGAGCCTGATGAGTACTTTGTAAGTCGGGATCGGCGATGACCCGGTAGGGAGGCCAAGAACGAATGGTTTCTTGGCGGTGGGTCCGAAGTCGTTGATACTGGATAAGGAACAAGTATCAGATCTTCGCATCCATCATCATCCTACACCGAAACTTCTGCACCGTTTACAGACATATTCGGCGATGTATTCACCGACGGCGGCGGGGTCCTCGCGGATAATCAGACCTGTATTTCCATGAGCACAAATACAGGTGAATGGATAAAGCTAGGCGACGTACGCATTGGGAGGTGGGCTCAGTGATGATTATTGCTCGTAGATGGTTCCGCGCGCAGCAGACCCAAAGCTGGCTTTTATGGCCGCCAGCGCATGAGGTGGGTGATACGCTTTGGTCCCGTCATGAGCACGTCGAAGGATCAGTACCGTTCCGACGCATCCGAGAGCCAAAGATGGAAGAAGCCAGGCCTATGAATGGTCTTCCTGGAAGCTGGACCGCACCCAATCAGGAAGGCTTATGGAATGGTATGTTGTGGATGCAAGCCACAAGCGGTGACAAGCACATGGTGCCTATGCCAGAATCGTCGGTGATGGGCTTCCTAGCTTCATATTTTTACTCTGATAGTGGACTCGGGAAGCCGCTTCCAGCCCCTTCTGCTGTTGAGTCGGCCATGGGTGGGAGGTGTCTGAACTTCACGGCGACGATGCACAAGGTTGATGTTCAAGAACAGGACCGTCGGTTGAATGAGTGGGCGCTTATACGATGTTCTTCAATCAGTTACCTCCATGAAGCATCTTCGACGAAAGCTTGTTCTGTTCGCTGGCGCGGTTTGCCTACTTCTCCTTGTCGTACCGCTCGCGACACAGATATCAGGGTCTTATACCGTGCCATGGCACCCAGCACCCTTCGTCGATACCGTTCTTAGACGTGCCGTCACGGAAAGTTTACCCAAAGAGGACGCGACTCGCATTCGCAATATCCAACAAGAACTTACATGTCTAATGAGGCAGTCCCAATGGGCCGGAGGAAGCAGAAATGCGCGTCTTATGGCGGATTCTACATGTGCCCCTTCTCGATACTCTCCCAACAGAGATGCTACCAGAAGCTTGAAGCACGTTTGCTCTATGATACGCGGGAAAAACGTCCTCGTGGTTGGATCCAGCATGTCATATTTTCTCCATAATATCTGGCTTCATATGCTTGCGCCATTCGATGGCCACCCACACACCTGCCTTGGGATCGATGTTTGCACCTGGCATCATATCTGCCTTCCGCCCGGCGTTAATTCTACTCTGGAGAGCTCTGGCCGGTTCAAAGTGGCACCCACTGACGAGGATCTCCTTCGAACCGACTCAGCACTATTTCGCTATGTGTTGTCTGATACGCTGCACCCCTCGTCGAAGCCTTGGGACGACGCATTCCAGATACCCACCGTTGATTCCTCGACAGGTGTGCGATTGCGAGAGTCTTTCTGGATTGGTAGAGCGCGGTCTTCACAAGTAATCGTTCTTAGCCGTCCTCCTGTACCTGCACCTGCCTGGACACACGATTCTACATCCGCCGGCAACTGGTCATTTCTGCACGGCCTGCCTATCGACGAAAGCTTGGCGGCGATCCTCGACACTGATGCTCCGCGAGAGGGGAATCTTTCCCTTCGACAAATTCTGATCCTCAACGCTGCCTTGCATGCGACCGTATCTGTCTTTCTGCCGCCGGTCTTGCAAACTCTGCAAAAGCTACAAATAGAACCCCTTATTCGCGCTCAAACACTTCTTTGGCACGGGAACTGGTACACGTATCCATCTTGCGGCCGTTATCGGAAATCATCGACAACGAACATGGTGTTTCCACTAGGAGACAATCCTTGGATTCTGTATCATAATTTCCAAGGTACGATGTCTGTAACGCCATCTTCAATCGTATAACATGGATATTCTAGTCCATATGCAAAATGTCCTCCTCGCGGAACTTCTTCCATCATTCAACATCATTTACCTCCCGTTGTCGATATCTTGGAATAGAAAGGAGACAGGCGCGAGCAAGGATTGCCTGATGAACACAATGCAATCCCAAGACACCGGCGCTATAACAGAGGTATTCATGAGTGGGTTGGCGCACGTTTTGTTGTCCATCGGTGAAGGGGAGAGGCGAGCATCTTCTCATTAGAGGATATCTATAAGACGCGGTGTACGTGCATACAGTGTCGCGTGTAACATCTCCTAGCGTCTACGTTTCTTTGAGCTCGAAGCAGAATTAGAACTAGCAGGGTCTTCTTTTGGGCGCGGAAAGTTGCCCTTCTGCAATGCTTCTTTCGCAACCTGATTGATCCTCTTCCACCTATCATTCCCTAGTTGTATCCCGCCGTACCAACGGGACACGACAAGCACGACATTATCACTCCGCGTGTCTTGAAGCAATCGAGCAAGGCGGTCCCCACTACCACTTTCTCCGCCATCTTTCTGCCCCGTCAACGCCGTTGATTTCGACGGAGGCGTTGCTGACACCGCTTGAGCCCTTTGGCCCATTGACGAGCCGTGATGATTCGGTTCTTCCAGATTCTGCTTGAAAGTGCGATATGCATACATACAATGCGTAGCGCGTTTTAGCTGTGGTTGCGAGGTAATGTAGTCCAGAAAATTTGGCAACTGGTCCATGGAAGATAGTGTTGTGGCATGCGCGAGGAATGCAGACCTTCGGTCGATTATACGCTCCGAAGCGTAGATCGCATGCGGCCAGCCAGACTCTAGGTGGAGAATATAAGAGAACGCGGGCAATAGAGTAGAAGCTGCACTGACACCAGTGCTCTGTGCTGCGGTTGCGTACCATCGTCGAGCCAGAGCCCCAGGGAACATTTGGGTAGTAGGAAACGAAGAGTGTGATGCTGTGACAACGTGACCGTCCCGCTCCTTGTGAGCTACCACCGATGCATCCGATCCGGCTTCCCCTCGAGCTGATCCTCAGGATAATTCCATTTCTCGACGATCCCCCGAGTATTCCCAAGAAAGAATGGGAGCACATTCACCTCTTGGCAAATTCGAAGATTCGGCGTCGCATTGGACCTCCTTCTCTCTCTTCTTGCTCCCTCGTATGTCACGCATGGAACGATATCTGCCGGCCCTATATATTTCGCTCGATTTATATCGATTGCAATGAGGACACCACCTTCGACGCGTTTGCCTTCCTCCATTCCACAGCCCCCCATCTCTGCAAATATGTCCTGGAGCTTCGTCTGCGCTTCTGCAGTGAGGTTGTATGGGTTCCAGCATGGATGGATGCCTGCCTCAGTCGCTTGACGAACCTGCGAGAATTGGAGCTACGGTACTTGTCAGAGATGGAGCCGACGGTCGCCGCACCACTGGTGCAAGGGATTGCATCCCTGCTTGCTACCATCAGCCTCAAACGCCTCGCCCTGTTATTTTGGGATAAGTATGATAATGCCTTGGATTTGTCTCTCATCCTGTCCGCCTGCTCAGCAACGCTCGAGGAATTTACGATCGACTGCCTCCTTTGGGAGCCCAGCCGTAGGATCATGACATTTGTGCCTCCCGTTGTACATCTGAAAGCTCTTCGGCGACTGGAGCTGGACGAATCAGTCACACCATTTGCCCATACCAACACCATTGAATGCCCAGATCTAGCCACATTCACCATATCTCACTACCAGGCTCATCCTTGGGAGCTGCCGCCCTGGATTCCAGCGAGCATCTCTGATCTCAATTTGCGAGGTATTATGTCTTCCTCCAGCCCCGTCCTTACCTCCTAATCAAGTGACAATCCCTTCAGTTTCGGTTCGATCTGGCCCCCTCCAGTTCGAACGACTCGTATATCCCTCCTGCTTGACGATCCAGTTAATATCCCTCGACGGTGATATTACATGGTTGGAAGGGAACCTCAATCGCCTGCCGTTCCATCATCGCCTCCGTGAACTCACTATCAAAGTTGTTAGCTATGGCCAGAACCTATCATCCTTCCCCGAATCTGCGTGCTACGAGACGCTATGTCGCCTCCTACCACCGCACCAATACCCTGCGTTGTTGAAACATATCATCTTCAACATAAGAATTCGCGAACATGCAGATATCGATAGTGCCAAGTCGGACAGCATTAGGATGAGGGAGACCGTGAGGTTGGAAGCGGCATTTTCGCCGTTAATAGCAGTGGGCGCATTTTCGGCTCAAGTAGTTCTTGTGCACCAGGGCCCCGGGGAGCACAAACCAAATGTTGTAATGCAATGCATTGTTTGATGCATTGTGTGACGTGTTGGTGGCCGCTTTGTCGGACTCAGGCGTGGGGGTTGGGGAGAATCTATTCATCGAGTAAGCCATACTCGATGAAGGCAGCAGACACCCTGGCTTTGGATCACAACTTCATTTGATCGATAGCATCTAGCAGAGCATCTATTTCAACGGACAGAAGTTCTTGAGTGCCAGTAAGTACAATCCTTCTGGGAAGACACTCTCCAGGCGTGCGAATTTGAACCTTAGAGTAGCTGAATTTATCATGCTCCAATTTCGATAGTCTACACCACCAAGTTGTTCATGCTAAGTGAGTGCGTATATTCTGTAGTCTCGTTGAGGCCTGACGGCCTCAACCAGCAAATCCCCGCCCGTTATGCCACGAATACCTCTCCTCGGGCGTTTGAAATCCCAGGAATATATAGCGCTGGTCATCGGCTTTCTGTTCATCGCCTTCGAGGTCGTGATTCGCCTTATTACCCTCTCTTTGCCTAAACCAATCATCAATTGGTTCTACGAATGGTCGAGGTCGCTATTCCATAAACTGAGCGGCGGTCGCAAGCCCCAGTCAGCGGAAAAGAAGATCGCGGATCGTATACTCAAGGCGAGGGACTTCAGCGACCTCTGCGAAATTTTCGGGTATGAACACGAGGAGCACGTCGTTCTCACCAAGGATGGATATCTTCTTGGTTTGCATCGCTTACCATCGACCCACGGCGAGCACAACACCAATCCTGGGACCAGCACGGGCAAGCCGGTGGTATACTTACACCATGGCCTGCTCATGAATTCGGAAGTGTGGGTTTGTCTCACCGAGGCGGAGAGATCGCTGCCCTTTGTTTTGGTCGAGCAGGGGTATGATGTATGGTTGGGGAACAATAGGTGAGTTTACTACTTGTCGCTGCGGATCGTATGCCAACGTTTCGCAGAGGTAACAAGTACTCGAAGAAGTCCATCCACCACACCCCAGATGATGCTAAATTCTGGGTGCGTCGCGTAGAGCGCTGATCATCTTTTCCGTGGTCTTACGCCATTCCTAGAACTTTTCCATCGACGATTTTGCATGGCACGATATTCCAGACTCGATCAATTATATCCTCCACGTCACGAAAGCCTCGAAATTGAGTTACGTTGGTTTCAGTCAAGGCACCGCTCAAGCCTTTGCTGCTCTCAGCATCCACCCCCAATTAAACGAGAAGATCAACGTCTTCATTGCCCTCGCGCCGGCGATGTCCCCTGCGGGGCTTTCTGCTCCCATTGTGGATAGCTTGATGAAAGCATCGTGAGTAGCGAATTAAGTTTGTCACCTTTTAGGCTGAGATTGACTCCACTACTCCCACAGCCCCACCCTTATCTTCCTTTTCTTTGGGCGTAAAGCTATCATGTCTTCAGCAGGGATGTGGCAATCCATCCTCTATCCACCGATATTCGCATCCGTTATTGACAGGTCTCTGGGTTGGCTATTCGACTGGCGCAGCTTGAACATTTCGAACTCACAGAAGATCGCCGCGTACGCCCATCTCTACAGTTTCGCTTCGGTCAAATCGGTCGTTCACTGGTTCCAAATCATGCGGAACGGCGCGTTCCAGATGTACGACGACGACGTGACCGCTATCACTCGTACTTCGGTCAGCTCTTACCGCCCAGCACGATTCCCGACGAAGAATATCGTCACCCCGATCGTTCTTCTGTACGGAGACTCTGACAGCCTTGTGGACATTGATGTCATGACGAAGCAGCTACCCAAGCATACCGTGGCACGGAGACTAGCCGGATATGAACATCTCGATATATTGTGGGGCAAGTCCGTCCACATCGATGTGATTCCGGAGGTGCTCAGTTCTTTGCGAAAGCATTGCAGTGTCAAGCTCGTCAATGGTATCCATGCCGATGACGTGAGCACGGTGTGAGGTTTTCATACCAGTTTACTTTCCTATACCCACATACCAATTCAGATAATGTACAAATAAACCCGGTTTGCTTAATATACTTACCAGCGCTGGCGCTTTGCCTTAAATTCTTCAAGTGTGCTGATCCTCAACATACTCAGCAATGGAAAATGACAGCTGAAAGACCTTTCGCGTAGTGGTGGGCGGTACATTGAATCCAGACGGGGAGTCGAGTCAATGCTCTGTTTATATTTTAGTATACAAAAGATCATATCTTAGTTATACGAGGGTTCATTCCCTTAGAACAGGGGAAGGAAAGACAGGAGACCAGAAGAGCAAATCACATGACCGCGACGAACCTGCAGGGGCCGCAAATTGAAAGACTTCCCTCTCTTTCATACTCTTCCTGAGCGTCCTACGTTGTGTTACATTTTGTCGCGCTATGAGGCTCAGCTCGTCAAAACTTCACCTCCCAGCCCCTCTCGTGACGGCCTTGGAACAAACAGGATATAGAACTAGCGCCGATTTGCTGTTTAGTGCTTCAGCGGAAGACATTTTCTGCCAACTACCTCCCAACACGATTGGATTCAATGAGTTTGAAGAGTGCTTAGCACGCGTATTGGAGGCTTCCGCTGCCAAGGGATCTGATGCTAGTAGCCTTCTACGCGGTCAGGCTACATCAATGCCGATATGCTGCTTGGACACAGGCGTAGACGATCTCGACGGATTATTGGCGGGGTTGGGTGGCTCGACCGTTATAGAAATTTCTGGGGACATCGGGTCCGGAAAATCTGTATGTTAACATGTCCCATCGTATCGCGTGCGACGGATTATGATCATCTTGATTCCAGATGCTAGCCACTCACATAGCACTGCGACATCTCGCGTCCGATCCTGATGCTCAGTTGTTATGGATTGACACTACTGGCAATTTCTTGGTTGATCAAGTCACCGCACTTTTGGCGCTTCACAGTGGGCAGGTACGTGCGCAATTCTCCATGAAAACATAATCTTTGAAGGAGGCGGAAGGGTGTCGCCACAGCTCTTGAACGTCTGCATTTATCCCTCGCATTCGACCTCGACTCGGCGTATCAAGTCCTGCACGGTGTTCGTCATCCCAGCTGCATCGTCATTGATAGCATTACGCCACTCCTCGGACCTACTCTCAGTGCCGTATCGGCTCAAGGACATGCCCTGATGGTTGGTTTTATGAGACACCTCAGGGCAATTGCACAGACATCTAACGCGTCGGTGTTGGTGAGTAACACGCGTTGACCGTTCAAAACTCTTTGAATGACCTCTTCACGATGTCAGATCATCAACAACTCCACCAGCAACGGGAATAATCAGCTTAACCCCGATGCTGTGTTCCCTACGACAAGAAAGCCAGCCTTGGGGCCCTCGTTCCCTTTCCTAACGGATGCGACCTTGTGGCTTACTCGCCGCGACTCTACGATGACCGGATGTATATCACATACTGCAGAGATCTGGCGATCAAAAACAACGGTGCGTGCTTCTTTGTGGAGACACTACTAGAACGCTTTCTTGAATAACTCCAAGTCTTCGAAGAGATGGTGTGCTTTCCGAAGTCAAAGCGGATTTCCAATCCCGCCAGCGACCCCAACTCATCAAGGTGCTTGATTTCCCCTCCCGATGGTCCTATCACCCGGCTTTTTCCTTGTAGTTGTCGCCTACACGAAGGACGCTCCTGTTCGCACACCCAAACTTGGACACGGATCTTCCTGAATAATTCTGCAACTGGTATCCTCTTGAGGAAGGCAATTAGGACGATGCTTCGCTAATCCAGAGTTCACGTTAAACCATTGCGCTCATCCTTGGTCGATCATTGTCGATATACGGACCTCTCTTGTAGGTATACACATATTGGGGGCAAGCCGCTTCGCCCCAACCAAGGTCGACGCCTTCCAAAACATCACAAGGAAGTTTTCGTACAGCAAGACTCCTACCGAAACGCTGGTTGCTACATGATTATCTTCACGATAGGAAGCTATTCTAGCGACTTGCGTACTGCTTATGTTTCGGCTACTTGCGCGCGTTTACAGACAAGGCGCCCACCCATCTCACTGGTACCCGACCTCAGTTCTGACGAAATAACTGGGTCTACAGCACCTTCGCCACCACAGCCGACAGCCTTATCGCAAAAAAGATCAAATTTCGCTCATTCATATATCTACACCTACACCAAGGTAGAAACACCGTCCATAATCCAGAGCCATCAGCAATCAGAAGCCTAGCAAGTCTGATGGGCGTGATCTCGAACCGTATGAAATTCCACTCATCAATATCGTGCACAAGGTCCCGGAAGACTATATGAGCATCTGGTTTCTCGTCCAGCCAGGCCCGTTCCTACTCTCCGGACTCCAGATTGGCAATCCTCCGCGTGGAAATTCGATGTGACAAGCAGCTTAGGGCACCTTGTCAAATAAGGACTTGTGTTAATCAAAATTATAAGGCGGGGAATAATCTTCCGTGAGTTAAGCCCATGAACGATTCCCCTGAGCATGACCTGGGGCCTATCGTCTAGGGTTGAAGGGAACGAAGAGGCGAAATGTACCGTTTCAACAGAGGAGATGTGAATTGTGTGTTTCTGGATTCCTCCCTCACGACTTGGTACTCAGTACTGAATTCTACGACCATCTACTGCTCTGCAGGAAACGGAGGCTGCGGACGGAACGTACTCGTACCAGTTGCTTACGCTAGACAATGACAGCTTGACCTACTTGCACCCGCCTCGGTCTCTCTACCGCCAGTCGATCTGGCCGCTACCATCTCAAGGTAGATAACCGCTTACCAATGTCGGCAGTCTCCCATGCGAGCACATTAATACAGTGCGCGCGACTTCACTTGGAAATGGCACAAATGAATCCTGTTTGTGAGATTCTTCGCAGCGATCACATCACACGCTCATGTTTCGGACGTATGCTGCTCGTAGTTCCACAGAATTCTGTCGTCCCATACGGAGACGAGCTATCTACGGTTGGTGTACGTCCGTGTGTATGTTGCCAAGCTATCCGACAATCCCAGAGGGGGGGTCTGGACGACCCAGTGCCCTATCACCTGCGCAGATTTAACCGGTGATCGAAGAAACAGACTCTCCTTCATCGATCGGTTCAGCTAAGTTAACCCCTGCGCGTAGCATAGCCCGGGATCTCACAGCCTCAAATATCGGTGATGTATCTTTTTTATCCTACTGTCGAAGGACATGTGGCTCATAACATGCTCGGCACATTCACAGCATCATGGAACGAAATAGACCAATGCACCATGCAGTTAACAGCAATGCTTAAACACTCTGACTCTCGTAATTCATCCAGGATAACATTTGGATCCCCGTGCAGATATACATGTGTGGCACGCGAGGACCGAGCTTTATACCGTGCCGGTCTCGAAGTTTCCGTCAGATACATAATTAGACGACTCGCTAGTACACACTATGCCACCTCTTACAGATCTCGCAGAAGAAACTCTCATCCACGATTTACTCCCTCTCATACCCCTTGCCGACCTACTCAGCCTGACTTGTACGAGTAAAGTGTGTTAGCAGGTTCTCCGTATGCACAGACCTGACGCTCACTTCGTTTCCCAAGCTCTTCCACAGGATATGTTCAGACGAACCGTTTCGGAAGAATAAACTAGAAAGGGATTTGGTGAGAGTCTATGTTCTAGATAATCGATGATCCATATTTCTCTCAAGCCGATCGGCAAACGGTTGTTTGGGCACACCCCAAAGCCACGATGCTCCTTATCCTAAAGAATTCTGTATCCCTAATGCCACAGTTGTCTCTCTGGCTGCTGGCGGGATGTTGGCCCCTCCTCCATTATCCCCACAATATGCGCTAATTGTGTGTAGGTCTTTCTTTGCCCTGGACTCTGGGGTCATGTCTATGTGCTATGCGCTAAGGACAGTGCAACACCCTTACGGTACCTCCATATACAGATGTAGCTATCAGCTATCGCTATGAGTTAGTACTTGTACAGATAAGTATAGCAGGTTATGTAATGATATCGAACTTAGTTCTTACTATTACCTGCTCCAGCTTCTCGCCGGACTTCCGCACACACGATGGCAGGTTACAGCATACTCGAGACAAAAATCGACATCCCCCAGGATGAAATCGACCACTTTCGTCAGATGCTGACTATTACACGCTTTCCAGCATTGCCCATAGTCCCTGGCGCGGACGAAGACCGGAGCACGTATGGTACCAAGCTCTCAGATTTCAAAGGCGCAAAGGAGCATCTCCTGAGCTTTGACTGGCGTAAATTTGAAGCCGAAATGAACAGGAAAGCTGATTGTTTTTCCCTTGGCACGCAGGCAGTACTGACCTTACGCGATACTTCTGGCAGATGGAATCATTTCCTTGTCGAAATCGAGGGTGCACAGTGAGTCATCGTCCGCTATAATGTGAGTGGATGTGGCGTTGATTCTCCTCGTTTCAAGGATTCATTTCGTTCACGAGAAGAGCAAACGAGCAGACGCCATACCTTTGCTCGTCTTGCATGGATGGCCATTTTCCTTCTGGGAATACAAGTACCTCATCGAGCCTTTGACCAATCCTCCCGCGGGGCAGCCGGCGTTGGTCCAGCTTGACTGTCAAAAGCCCAATAAATTAATCACATTTTTACCACAGATTTCACGTCGTTTTACCCTCTCTTCCGGGTATATTTCTGTCCAGCATCATCCCAAACAAACAGCACAGTACCCCAGACGTGGCTCGAGTGTTCAACACTCTGATGGTTGATGTACTTGGCTACCAGACATATGGGGCTCACGGAGGGGATTTCGGCGCGATCAACCTTCGACAGGTCCAGCTCAACCATGCTGATACGTGCAAGCTTATCCATTTCACGGGATTTCCCGCTCCTCGTCCGGCAGACTTTACGGACAGTGACATGGCCAACTTAGATGAAGTTGACAAACGCGTGCTAGCCAGAAGCATAGCATTCCAAACATTTGGGCTCGGTTATTTGCATATGCAAACCACAGAGGTCGTGCTCATAGCTAGACCATTTACAGCCTACTGACTAACTTCTGTTCCTGAAGGTTGCTACCCTTGGTTACGCTCTGTACGACGGTGTTGGCATGATGAGCTGGGTTGGTAAGGTTGCCTCCACCTTTTCTCCTCTCAGAAGGTCTTACGCGCTCTCAGTTAGTAAATATCGGTCCCTAATGTTGAGTTGCAAAGTACCAGAGGAGAAACACGAACAGGTCTGGATGGACCAGCTTGTCAATGTCCTCCTTTACCAATACACGCACTCCTCCCATACGTCTATGCTAATGTACAAGGTAACGTTCTCGGAGTTCACTTCATATGTCCACTTATGTTGCCATCCTGTAGCAAAGTGGTCGAAAGTATATCTTCGAAGCTTTCGGAAAACAGCCGAACAAGCAGGGGTGCCCAATGGGTATTTCTTCATTCGATGTGAGCGAGCGTTTATTAGTATTGTATCGATGTCTGACCACTCACTCCCTCCGCAGGGTGAAATCATGTAGGTGCATCGCATCGCATCGCTCTTATCAAGACTCAAATAGTAATATAACGTAGGCTAGCGCCCCAACCGTGGATTAAGGCTGCTGGGAACTTGGTATACTACAAGCGTCAGTAATTTGCTACCAACCCGCCAATTCCTATTACTCAAATGCAACACGCAGATCATCCTGAGGGCGGTGGTCACATTCCTGCCCTCGTACTCCCCGAAGAGTAATTCACGACATTCTAGCATCCGTCCTTTCTTACTAAACTCTTTTCTTAGGTTGATTGGCGACTTACGAGAATTCTTCGCAGCGAATTGGACGAAGACCAGTCGCCTTGCAAGCCACTTATGAACGTGTGGCTTGCGAGCGTTAGGAATGGGGCGAGATTCCTTAAATATACAGAGAGATGTATAGCAAAGCAACGACAACCGAGTTTAATATTCTAATGAGCTAGTCTCTCTTGACTTCTCCGCCTTTTTACGCCGACGTTCTTCCTTGGATTTTGATTTTGATTTTGATTTTGATTCATTTGCTATAGAAGCTTCAGCACCATCTTGCGTCCGATTCTTTTTCTTCTTTTTCTCCTTCTCCTTCGTCTCCGCAGGCAGCGTTTCCATTACTGGCTCTCCACCAACATCTTCGTCTACGAGTGATGCATCTTCCGCTTCCCGCTCTTTCCCTTTCCGCTTCTTTTTCGACTTCGATCTCTTAGTTGTTGACTCAGCGTCTGATTCTTGCGGTAAAGATTTGGGCTCTTCGGCCAGCGTTGCTTTACTTTCCTCTTGTTGCGGCACCCCCGAGGACAAAGTTGCAGATGCAAACATCGAAGAAAGGTGCCGCGAGAATGTGGACATACCGAGCCCTGGGTTAGATTCCGTCTTCAATACCTCTGTGGTCATTGATGTGGCGAACGATGAAGAACCAAGGCCAAGCCTTGGAGCCTCATCCCAAGAGTCTGCCTCTACCATCAAAGTACTTTCCACTCGCAAAGCCGAAGGGCCAGAGGTCGAGCCGATCGATTTAAGGAGTAGTTTCTCTTTGAAGTAGTCCGACACGCTTTTAGTAGATGTTTGGAGTTTCTCGAGCGTGACCTCTGGTGAACCCGCTCTAGGTGTCTGAACAACCGAAGCCGTGACAGAGGGTGATGCTGACGGTGAGATGCCTAATATCTCAGCTATGGCTGCGGATGATTTCGAGGCAATACTCTTGGACGCAATTGCGCGGGCGCGATGTCTGCGTGAAGATTTGAACTCGAGTTGAGTAATAACTGACTATGTCACTTACGCTCGATGTCGCATTGCCGGCCGTCTTGCAGTCGCAGGGGCGGGCGTAACGGATGTTGAAGAGGATGGCTCGCTGGGTGGTTGGTCGTCGTCAGGAATATCGTTCGCAGGTGTTCCTGCGTCGAGTCCGATATCGCTGCCTCTAGCTTTGTCCTTTTTCCTCCTCTTCTTTTCCTTGTTACCGTCGACATCTTCATCATCTGCACCACCATCTCCATCCTTCTTTCGTCTCTTCTTGTCCTTCTTGCTCCCTTCCACGGCTCCGTCCACGCTCTCCTCACGCTCTCCGCCCTGTCCTTTCTTGCGTTTCTTTCGCCCCTTCTCTTCCTGCCCAGCAACTTCGTATTCGTCCTCCTCGATCTTTATTTCGGGCATCTCAACCGTTTCGATAGATCCCTTTGCTTCATCGCCTGTACTCTCGTTCAATCGTCGTAGCAAGGCCTCGAAATCTTTATTTTGTTTCCAAGCAATACCATTAACGTCGTTCTGCTGAGCCGCACCGATCCCAAGCATGTCGAGCTTCTGCGCCACCTTCAAGTGCGATATCCGCCCCTCCCCAGTGGCTCCGAGGCCCTTGGACGGATCCCAACCAAATTTTGAGAGATAGGTAGAGCCGAACCGTGCAGCGTCTGTGTCCAAGTTTGATATGCTTCGGGAAAGGATGGACGGATGACCTACCTCCTGCCCATCCAAGATTTCGGGGATCAGCTGCAATACGCTGCTTTTCTTTGCGACCTGACAACCCCATAGTTATTGGACTCGAAATTTTGGATGCGTGCAAGTGATCGGCCTGTTGTTGTTGCATGTTGTCGAGCTCTCAGGGGATGATAGCTAAGATCGGGACTCAGAGGAAAATCCAGATCTCAATGCATCAGGTAACAGCAAGAATATATATTTCACAAGACTTAATAATCAAAACGTAAGATTCACTCAAGGTGGAGAGTTTTAGCAAACCATGCTGTCGCCTGTGTTAAAGCACCCTCGAATGCAGTTTTGACCTCAGGTACCTCTAGATTTGGACGCGCAGCAAAGCCGTGGGTGGTTTCTAGATAAATATGAGCTACAATTGTCTAGGATTGAAGGAGGGTCACTTCACCTTTGTACTCGATGAACTGGTACTCGACGAATCCCGCTTGGTCCTTGCGAGCGGCAAGTGCAGTTTCAGACTGCTTTCGCAGCTTGTCGGTGAAGAATAAGTCCTCTGAGAAATTGAGAATAAGATCATGATTGCCATTGTACGTAGAATTTACCTTGAGCACAGGCCCATGACACTGGGACTTGTATTCGCTTCACATCCTTGAGACTGAAGGGACCAGGATGGCAGATGACGGCAGAATCTATAAGCTCTGGATGAGACGACAATCGTACAGCAGCAGCTCCGCCGTAGCAGTATCTAATATGGAGTGTCAATGAGGATTTCGTCTTTCGTCGCGTGAAGTGTATTCGTACCCAATAGCGCCGATTTTTGTGTACTTCTTGTCTTCTCGCAGACCCAGAATGAACTACATATATATTCAAGAGGCTGCAACGTAACTCACGACGCCAAAAGAACATACGTCGTGGATCCGTGGATCAACCTTGCTAGGTGTATTATGTAGGAAAGCAGGGATTTTAGGTAACGTCTTCTTGATAAATGTAACCCAATTTGCGAAGGTCATCTTGACACCTGCTCTGTCGGGTAACAACCGATCGTCCACGTTGACGAGCGGTCGGCCTAGAACCATAGCACGTTAGCTTTCTAGAGTCCTACCAGCCTCGATTGTGTACGCACCATCAAGTATATCTGGTACCCAGACGTCGCATCCAAGCCTTATTGCCAGAGTATCAGCGATGATCTTGCAGTTCTTGAGTGGTAAGCCAAAACCGTCAGTGAGAAGGACCACTGCGCTGTCGTTGTTCAGCGGAGAGTCTGAGTGCGGCGCGTTCGATTCCTCGCCTCTGGTGGCATTCGGCTTCGGTGCAGGAGAGTAGTACGCCCCCTTGAAGCCCAATTTTCCGACAGGCTCTCCAGGAAGATATGCGCCCTTGACGCAGTCCGGGCAGCTCATGGTATCCGTTCCGTGGTTGTTAACAGAGAGTGGGAAGCGAAATGTGGTCAGTGGTAACCTGGCATTACGGCGTATTTATACGTTTTGTCCTCGGGCCTTTGCCTTGAGGAGAAAGGAACCCTCTTTGTGATCATGAAGAGGCTGCTGGGAGTGGCTCTCCTTCATTTCAAGCCCACTCGATCTCAGGGACTCGGACGTGCTCTTGTTGCTAAACGCCCACAGGAACAAGCACTTAGCAAATCGTGACGTGAAAGAGTGCCACTGTAATTTAAGTAGTCCTCAGTCCTTTGATTCAGTGAATGTCCTCTCCCTGTCGTAGCTGCTCTCTGACATAGATACACACGAAGAGTTCGGTAGTTACGCAGTGTACGCGAAGTATGGATTCCTATTGAACATTACCATCAGTGAAGAGCGAATTAGAAATATTTTGGAGCATGGCGTACTGTCTGTCCGTCATATCCAAAAATGCGTGTCGTTCACGCTCCCTCTGCACGTCGGCATCTGACCAAGCGTTTCTGGCCTTCAGTTCCGCAATGTGCGCCTGCTTCTTTTTGTTCAAACGCAGGTTGATCCAACGCAACAGGAACGAGATGACCAGCTGAGCACCAAGGAGAGTCATTATTGCTATCTTCCCAGGGATATAGTCTGGGGCATCCTTCGGTTGAAAGATCTCAGTGCCTATGATGTTCCCGAGTGAAAAGGCTGTGAGCGTCAGTGCGTTGATTGTGCTTTTCTTCGTGTGGCCACTAGTATTTGATGCATTGTACGCATAAACGGTGGAAAGGGCGCTCCCAAATGAGGAACAAAGGTAGATGCCTGAAAGAAACTCTTCACACCAGAAATGATGTGCTACTCAGGACATTGCCTTACCGAAGAGGAGTACACCCTTCTGGCCAGTCCCGTTGAAGCCAATTAATAGACCTATGAAACAGGTTAATTAGCGTATCCCTCGGGTCTATTGCCAAAATTGCGCTCGCCTGAACCAAGGATAGTGGGAACGATGGCGAAGACGATAGGAATCATCCTCTCGTTCTTTCTGTCTGAATAGTACCCGCAAAACAAGGTCATCATTGTGTGCACGGCACCTCCAGGTGTAGAAAGGATGAGAGCCTGCTTGGACCTACGTATGATGTTAGCGTATACTTCCGGACGTGAATGAGAGGGGAACGAACGTGTATCCAAAGCTCTTGATGATAAGGTTGCTGACTACGTCTCGTCAGAGAAACAACCAGCTGTGAAAGGAGTTTGACTTACAATTGCTAATGCCACCATTCGGAATGCTCGCTGATGCCAACCTAAGTCAGCCCTCACCGAAGTTGGATACAGAACTAACTTACTAAGAAGCGTTGTCAAAATAACCAACCACGTTCGGACATCAAGTAACGCCTCGAAGACTTGTTCTCGCTTGAGTTTCTTGTTCTCCGTCCCGCCCTGGTCATCCCGGACGCGTTCCAAGGCAGCGATTTTCTCTTCCGGCGTCAACATCTTTGCGTGTACAGGTGAGTCAGGGAGCCAGATCAATACGCAAATTCCAACAATGATGGCTAGGCCTCCTAGAAGGATGTAAATGATCTTGTATGGAGCCAGCAAATGACCGTCATAGAACGAGATCCCCTGGCGATAGAGAAGGTGAGTTTGGTAGGGTGGCTATGAATCATGACATTACAGACGTATGCAACGAATCCGCCGAATATTTGGGTCAATCCGTTCTTTGGTAATAGTCAGGCGACTTCGGTTCCTGAATCCACAGTTTTTTTTTAACCGACCATGATATAAAACCAAGCTATTCGTGTACCCTAATTTATACTCAGTGTTTAGCGAAGATCCCATATCACGATGCTATGTTTGCCCTACCTGCTCATTCTTCTTGTAGAACATAGATATAATGAGGATCAAAATTGGCGCCACACAACTTTCGCACATCCCTTGAGTTATCTTTGTGTCAGTGATCGCTTACCGAGATGAGCGCAGGGCACACCTAGCAAGAACCGCAGGGCAAAGAATGCTCCGAACGATGTTCCTACTGCGTGAAGCATCAAGACAGCACCCCATATGATGATATTGGCCCCTGATGTCATATTATTGTCAAGGGCGCTGTTACCAGATAATATGTACCACAACCTACCTAGGTATTTGGCGACCCTAAGCTTCTGGGAGATGTAAACTGTCGGGAACTCAAAGAATAGAAACCCTAACAGCTCGGATTAGTTTCATATATAAATCTATACATTACCCACGAGTACACACCGAGATAGAAGGCCATGGACACTAGGTTATAATTCTGCATCGTCATAAGCCACCGGTAATTCAAAATCTTGTACATATCTTACCTGTCCAGTGATAGGCAGCCCCATTATGCTGATAAACCGGTCACGTCAATGTTGAGAGCAAAATGGCAATAGTGCTAACCTTGCGTAGTTCAAAGATGTCTTGTCTCTGTGCAGAGTTGATCGATTGAAGGCGGAGACATCTGTGGAGGAAATGCTCACAAGAATTGAGTGAAGTAGACGGCGGCACATAGGGGAGGAATGCAGAGATCCTGCCGCCAGGTGAGCACACACGACCTCATTACACGACCTCGAACAAGAGACAGACCAGCTTCCGGCGCAGCTTGCGATTGTAATCGTCACTGAAACGTTGAGTCCGTTCCGTGCCAACTAACCGGAGAGCCTCATCGGCGAATGAGACATCTACGGACTCGACCTCGATCTTCTCTTGAACCTTCTCAGGATCATCTAGAGAATGAGATGATTTCCTTCGAAGAGTAACTTCAGCGTCGATCGCCATTCCGAGGGAGGATTAGGTGCGAAGGCAAGGCGCCATGGAATCTCATTCTGATTCTTATCCTCCCCGTAGGTAAACGGTCTTGTGACAATACTTCTGCGCAGAGAAGGCATGGGCAAATGTTTGCTGAATGGGTCTACAAGGTGGCACTTGAGTGGCCCTCTCAGAGATAAGTGAACGAACGCGTGTGTACGGTCTTCCATTGAGAACCAATTACGCACCTCTTCAGCCAATCGTTTTTGTCAAATATTTATCTGGGGCCCTTGCTCTCGGTGGTAGAAATAACACACACCAATGCCGGACTCAGAGTTCTCAGGACAAGGTGTGAAGACGTAGATAAGTGCGAAGTTATAAATAACCACAGATAGGGTGTTGGGGAATGTGAGGATATTTGACTGTATTTCACTGTCAATCGGCACCGAGCGAGAGCAGAGAATGTGTCGGTAAAGGGCTAGACAGCCGCAATGTACGCTCGACTAGGTGTGCAAAAGTATTCATTAAGGTATCATTGTCTGGCTAGAGTACATGTCTGACGAGACTCACTTCCAGTATTTTTCATGTCGCGTCGCCTCTCCTGAGTCGATTGAACTTTGGCAGTGTATCTCGTAGGTACTCAACATGTTTCTTCCTTAGATCTGCTTCCTGTACCTTCCCCCTTCCACTCCACACGCGCCTCTGCGCGTCGGGCCCGTATATTGTCGTGTAATCGTCAATGATCTCGTCTTCCGACGGTGCGACGAGGCATCCTGCGCCGATCACACAGTATGAAGAGAGTCGTACTGTATGATGGACGCGTGCGCGAGTAGATACTGTATTGTAGTTCCCTGTACTAGGGCATTCCACGCCTATTCCGAGTGAGAGACTGGATCGTGAACACAGAAGTGGGAAAGAACTTACGACAACCAATTTCGAATAAATTATCGTCCCCTATGCGCATGACTTGTTTGCGTCTAACATTGCATCAACTAACCGATAAGGGCACCTGTAGCCCAGTACGAACCTGTTGACGATAATTGCACTCTCTTCAATGATGCAGTTCATCCCAATGACTATGGGACCACCAATAGCAAAAATAGTAGCTTTCGGATGTACAATGGTACCTTTGACCATCCGTTCAGTTACCAGGAGAACAAATGCCTAAATGAATCGCGTACCAGCGCCGATAGTTATGTCGCCTTTCAAGTCAACATCCTGGCAAACCACAGCCTTAGAGTGAATGGTGAATTTATCACGTCTAAGGAGTGAACAGGCAGTGAAGGAATTGTACAGTTGAACAAAACATACATACATTGGCGCCATATAAGAGTTGAACCGCGCTCGACAGGGCCAACGACGCGAGATCGGACGAACAGGAGTTTACGTGAGCATCGGCAAGCGCTAATTAGGCGCTTCATCTCTACAGGGGATAGGAGCGTATGTAAAGATAGTGCTACCGTAGCACACTGAACGCGAGGCTACCTATGACAAATTACCATCTAGGACCTGTTTTGCGTCTTCCATTACTTCATTCAAAGTTTGAAGATCCTCTGAGCCACCCTCACCTGCCTTCTCGACTCGCTGATAGAGTTGAGCTAACCCATGATATATGTCTCCCTCGCCTTCTCCAATGAAGCCAGCAATCTCTTCCATTTCACAAATCCATCTATAGGCCTTTGGTATCATTGAGGGAATTCTTATGGGTATTCCTTTCAAAACGATAGGTTGCGAGGCATTTAGCTCGCAAATTAGGGCTTTGGCGGTGGCTGGAGATGAGCTGTGAGCAGCTAAATATAACGCATTCAATACCGTGAGGGCAGTTGGAGTGAATGACCGTTTACAAACCCAGGATCATAGTAGTTAATAACCCAGTGAATCCTTTCGAAATACCCTATAGATCAATTGTATCAGTTATACGTCGCATGTATAGTCAAAGTGACGACTACATACGGCGTATGACATCTTGAGAGTGCTAGCGTCCCCAATCCCCGTACCTTGGCCTTGCAATAGAGATATTTTCAAGCCATATTGACCCAAGGAAGCAAATTCATCAAGCAATCCCCCATCCTCTGCCTGTGCAGAAGCGTAGAAAGTAGGATCGTATCCGTCAGGATTCGGAGGACCACCAATGATCGCAGCGTCAATAAACCTGATCTGCGGGGTCTGCGCAAAGATCGAAGCGATACCCTTCACCGAAACAGGATTGACGGCGTTGCAATCGACGAATACGATCTTATCAGAGTTGGCAGCCCCTGTCTTCTGTATCTTCGTATAGGCAGCGAGGAATTTCTCCGCGAACGATCGTGCGTCGCGAGGGGGGAGTATACTCAGTACCCACTTGGCGCGTGATGCTATATCTTCTAATGTCGTATCCTCCATCCCAGCTTCTTTGGCTCGGCGTCATGTATCCTCGGAGCGACCAGTTAGGTCCGTGAGCACAGTGCAGCCAGAGTCATGTAACCGACGGGCGACAGCTGAGCCCATTGCTCCTGCGGCCACAATACTTATTACGAGAGGAACCATTCTCGACGAGATTGAGAGGGTCGGGAAAATAAGGACAAGGAATCATACTGTCAATTCTCATACTGTTAATTCAGATGGTGTGAGAGCCATCCAGTATTTGCAATGTGGTATCGCTGGTCACATGTGCTGGTGGGATTATCCCACTATCGTACTTAATACAAGTCGCAATCGAGGTTGTGGGGATTGGACCGTGTACAACGTTCGATACATGGTTTATTGTACGTATTCTACCGTTTTGTCTACTTCTTGATTCGGTCCGTCATCAGCTGCGGCCACATTGTTAGGTATTAGCTTACTTACTCACACATGCGCATTCCGCATGTTTAGTTACATGTAGTACATATATAGTATCTACCTATCTACCTTTAACAACAATAAGAAGTTTTCCCCCTCAGTTGCGTTGTGAAAGTTGAGTCCAGCAGTTGCACGCGGCGTTGCTTGGTCGCGTTTCCGTCTTCTGTTCCGTTCGTCACGTGGCGTTCGGATTTCGTTCACTGTGACCACTGACTTGTTCCTTCTTACTTCGTCTTTTGTTGGTGGGAACACACCATTCCAAGTCCTCGCATTCACATGGCGAATACTACTTCGTGCCTACAACTTTGGAGCCCACCGCGGCGAGGGTCCCAAAAGCAGAAGCTTTTTGTTTTGTTTTCATTAGCCAGCCACCCCAAGGATCCCCCTTCCCCAGTCCCGATCACTTGCGTTATCTCCGAAACTACCCCAGCGCGTCGATTGATCACACTCCCAGCAAGCGTTACCACTAGTATCTACGTTCTCGTGCCGATATACAAGCAAGATGCCAGATTCAGGTCAGCGCCACACCCCATCCTTTAGCGGTGACCCCGAATCCCTCGAACGGTTTTTCGACGAAGTTGAACGTTATGGGGTCCGAGTGAGTATTGACGACGCAGCAAAGGTAGTATACGCTCGACGATACGTCACTGACAACGAGTATAGGACATGGTCTCGACTTGCAAAGTTTCACCCGAACAATTGGATGGCACTCAAGAACATGGTATACGACGAATATCCAGGATCGCGCCCTAGCGGATTTGCGGATTTATCTCAGCTCGAAGAACTCATCGACGAGGAACCAGATCACGACCATAGTGCAGCTAGGCAAGATCACTGTAAATTCACTGACATGTTTGAGATACCACAGGAAGCGGATATTCTAACCGAACGAGAAGCTATCAAGTACTTCGTCAGCATCTTCCCCAACGATATGCACGGCAAGATTGACTTCATCTTCCTCGCTTGGGAACCGAAGAAGCCACAGCGCCAAATATACACCCTCGACAATGTTTATCGCGCAGTTTACATGTCTACGAAGGCAGATCGACTCTCTCAAATGGTAATAGTGTACGAAGCACGTCACAAGCTCCCGCAGTCGAATCTGAATCCGACGCAGGTCTAAAGATACGCACAGCAGTTCAGCAAGCCAAGGCAGAGTTCGCATCCCAACTCAGTCAGCAAGTAGTGAGCATGCCAGTCGCACCATAACAACTCAGTATCTGATCGCTACACACACGGCACCTGTTCCACCAGTTTCTAGCACGATCAGCCCAGTTTTGATGGCGAAATCTCAGTAACGCCCCAGCCGAAGAACGACTCAGGTTTAAACAACGAGGTTAATCATTTGGCTAACGGGACACGACTCTTAAGTAACAACATATCAACTCAGACACGAAGTATGGCAATTACGCGTGAAGAGTCCTACACGGCCCAGACGACAGCTCTATCGCCAATGTCACGAAACACACCAACTTACTGAGACCTAGATCCAGTATCGACGCAAGAAGACCTCCGGCATCAGTCCAGCAGTGAATAAGCCAAGATCACCCACCCTCAGGAAGCACTTCAAAGGAACATCCAACTTATGATACAGGAACTAATCGGCATCACCCTAGATTTACGCAAGGAACTTTGCGAACGACTACAAGCGAAGCCAGTAACCAACGAAGCGACCTCAGAACGCAGACCCACGACTTATCACGAACCGCTGCCACCCCAGGTGCCTCCAGACGACGACGGCGATGACGGCGACACGACTATGAAGCAGCCGTTAGGGCACTCTACCAAATGGATGATGAAGAACCGCCGACACCTCCAAATGACAAGGACGCCAACTATGAAGCAACTATCGACACACCATACAAAGTTGACGGCGAAGAATCACCGCCATCTCGAATTGCCCTCTCGCTTCACCACACTATGGAAATCACACGGCAAATCAAAACCTTAGAGACATGGCACAAAGTCCATTGGCGATGCCACAGTGAAGGAATTGGCACTCAGATTGAAGAACTCAGCCCAAGCGTTGCGCAAGGTTAGAAACAGCAGCACCATCGGTATTCAAGTCTACATAAGTCACCTCCATATCGTCAAGGATGTACTATACAGCACACAAGACGATGGCACTACGCAAGTGGCGTCCGCCTAAACGAACTCATTCGATGCACAACCATGACAGCTAACGACTCGCCGCCACCCATGCAACTCAAATCGCCAACAGGTTAATGGAAACTCGCCTTACGACACCATCTCTACACCACCACCACCATCCTCTCCCCACATTTGCTTCCCCTTCCCCATTGTTAGCACCATCCACACCTGCCCGAAATGACGATCTATGAATACGTACACACCATCTACCAACGATCCAGCGAATCTACATACACAAGAATAGATAAGAAGACCATGATCACAGTACAGCTGAAGCCTAATGATAAACGACAACGACATCAGTAAATTACCAACTACATACATGCCTCCTTTCAATTCAATCTACGCCACCACAATCCATCATTCCACACACCGCACCCCCTCATTCCCCTTCATTTCGCTTCATAGTACCTAGTTATTTCTGAATCCCTGTCTCGTTCTCATTCGCATCAACCACACCTCACTACCCATGAAATAAAAACAACAAAAACATCATATTCTACATACATTAGATATAGTTTTCGTTCTGGTCCACTTTGTTTGTACTAGATCAAGATTCTTTTAGTTCTTTCCCTTTGTACGTTACAGTTATCGCCCCCGCATTTCCCCCACTACCTCCGCGCAACACTCCTATTCGAAGCAAGCCATTCTGGCTCAAGCATCGATGTCGAACACGCCCGTTCCTCCACATTCATCAACCACCCCATCTTCATCTCACTGTTGCCATGCCATCTATTACCATTGTCCATGACCACTTGTGAACCCCCTATCAAGCCCCTTACCGCTGTTCAACCATTCATCATGGGTATGGGCAGCGCCTATGTCAAAAGTGTCCCTGTTTGGTGGTGTTTGTCCCCTGCCAAACCATGAAATATGTCAGTTTTCCTGTACTATTTTGCTTGTAACATTTGAACACCTAGTTATGGCCTCAAATGGTGCCAGAGAAACTCTCTCGCACATATGCAAGCAATCAGATTATCTAGTAATAATATCATCTTTTCTTGCAAGTCCTCTAGATCGAGAGAAATTGAAATTTCTCTGATGGTTGACACATTTGGACATGAATTGAATGAGATTGAATAACAGGAAAAATATGAGGGTATACAGAGACGTTAGTGCAAGTATCATAAAGGTAATTAAGTCTGAAAATGTGAAAAACCATCCCAGACATAAATGATTTAACAATTGGGCCAAAAGGCCACTATGCTGAAGCTATCCAGCACAGTTGTCTGGGTCTATATAAGCAACTCCAATGCCACAATGTGTCATCCAGATTGGACTGTGACAGAAAATCAACAAATCAGTTGGGGGAAAGGCAAGGAATGTTAGCTACAATGGGGTGAGTATTTCAGATAGTGGTACAGTAGTTTAAAAAGCGGAATAGCTACATACTCTTCATTGTGAGTCAATGCTGCAAGAACAGCTGATTGTTTGAGTGCCTTCTTTGCTAGATCCTTCAATTTCACATCAATTAGTGTCTTGTCTCGGAGGATCTTGCGGTATATTCGGATTTGGTCATTGAGTTGTTTATTGGTAAGGGTGAGAATACAGTTGCAGTTACTGATGAGACCAACTGAAACAAGACATTCAATCTCCTCACACTTGTATGCTTGATTGACCTCTTGATGGATTCATTCATGATTTACACACTTGAGCTGATGTGCGATGACTTCTGACCAGAATGCTGCATTGGCACCACTGGCATTTTGCTCTTGCACTAGTTGCATGACATGTTGCTGATCCTCATCATTACAGTGCTTGAGAATGAAATTTTTGGTGTTGTTCCTTAGGACATGGGTTCAGTCAGTAAAGCTTGCAACAGTGGCATGGGGGTACCAGATGAACATGTGGAATAATCCCAGAGCACCCTCATTGATGTTGTTGGTGGATGGAATAAAAACAAGGTCTGTCAGTGACTCGATTGTGTTGAAGGTGATACACTCACTTGTTGTACAAATGTATAACAAAGTTGCGCTGTGCAGTCGCACATTAAGCGCCCGGTTCCCACGCATTGGGGACCACCCATAGACACTGCCAACACCCATTGGGACAACCCAGGTCATCATGGGATGACTGGTGTTGACAGTATTGCTAAAAGTGCACAAGCACTCTTTAGCAATCTGTATATAAATTCGAAGCGCCCGACTCCCACGGTCAATGCACCGTTCCCACGTTTGGCGCCCCATTAGTAGGTCTATTGACCTCTATTGTGACGGCCGGAATAGGCACCGGAACGCCTCGGTCTCCGCAGGGAAGCAAAAGGAGCGAAAATGAAACATGGAGCCATCATTAGAATGATGTCTGGCATGTTCCCAAGCTGCTCCGGAGCTAAACCATTTCGGACGCGATTTAGTGGACACCAATATTCACGCCTCGCGCAGAACAGTACCCGTGGGAATCTAGGATGGTCATTTTCCTTACATGTCTAGAGTACTAGACACAAAGAGTCAATAGAGCGCAATTTCATTACATATTATTGATTGATTGCATCAACACATCATTAGTGATTGTTACCAAGGCAATTAGAAGTCATTAGAACGCTTAAACAAGCTTCTGATCACACTATAATAGCCTAAAGTTTAACAGATTGTGCCACCAGGTTGCAATTCAGTTGTAACGCATCTCCAGCCTCTGGCAGCATCTCAGAACATTGCTGACAGTATTAAAGATAGGTTGGGAAGGTCCGGAGCAAGCTGTGATGCTGCTGATACCAGCATGGGGTCCATAAGAGGCAAGCCATCCAGAGTCATGTTGGCCAGCAGCTTCATGTCATCGAAAATACAAAGAGGGCTTTCCATGATCTGTTCGCAAAAGTCAGGGAGCTTCAAGTGAACTTCAGACAAGTCCAGAAGATTGATTAGCTGTCCTGGTGTTCCATGAACAATACACAGATATGGCCAGGAGACACAGACACCATAGGGTGCCATAGTGATGAGTTCTGTAATAGTTCCAGTACATTTGAGTCCCTTCGAGACATTCTTCTCAACATGATTAAGCCCTGGCTTGTGCTTGGAGTTGCAAACCTGTGCAATGAGCTCTTCATATAAGGATAGATATGTTACCAAAGTTGCAGCCACATAGGAGTGAGACTGGTACTGCACATTGGAAGTATCCAGGAATTTTTCTTCGTCCAAGACATCATGGAGCCCTATTTTCTTTTCACGCATGAAGATGTTATGGATGTCTTGATAACCCTTGCCCTAGAATTTGTTGTTGAAGAGTGCTCCAGCTAAGCTTGTAAGCTTTACTCCACCTTGCGAGCTTCCTTCGATTGCATTTTGCACTGCTGCACATCCTCCCCCAGCTCGATTACCACCAGGTTGGCTTTGTTGGCAAGTAAAACTGGAGGCTCCTTTCCATGGCAGTCCCAGGTGGCTGCCATCTCGACAACACCATACTTGAACACATTGAGAGCCTTGTGTCCACAACAGCTGCCAAGCACAAACGGGTCGATGATCCTTTTCTGTGACTCTGGGAGCTGCTCGAAAGCAGCATGACCAAGTTTGAGTGTAAGAAGTCAGAGCACAATATCTTGCTTTTCTTGTATAGAGCTAGTGAGGTATGAGATACAGTTCCCACAAACAAATTTGACTCTCACATTTCTTCTTTATTAGCATACTCTAGAATTGTGTCATCGGAAATGTACGCAAGGGATGTGGTCAGTAGATCAGCTGACATTGCTTCAATAACTTGCTTTCCAAGATCCATTCGAGTGATCTCAAGTTTATGAAAGTGAGACAATCTAAACTTCTTCTTGACATCTGCTGCATGGTCCATATTTTGCAATGTTTGCTTTCGAAAATAGTCGTCCGAGTCTAGGATTGTGCCATCATGTTTGTAGATTGGAGCATTCATATACACTGCTGTAATTGTATCCTTGAGTTTACGAGAGCCATCAAACTGGCACTGTGCAGTATGATCTAGGACTGGAGTGAGTTCTGCAAACTGAACTTGTTGCACCCACATTGTCCTATCTGTATCATCGACACCAGGTTCGTATGAAGGGGTGAGAAGGTTAATGTGATGGGATTCGTGGGTGATCCTGCAGTGAGTTGTCCCATCGCTACTTTCACCAAATGAATCAGCCTGTTCAATCTCTCTACTGAGCTGAATGAGGCTGAAAGGGCCACCCTCCTTTTTCGCTCAACCAACAGTCCACTGGCTGATATTGCTTAGCACTCAAACACCAAATACTTTACCGCACTCAGCAATGGCATCTGCAATCTTCTCTTCTGCGTATCCAGCCTGGGATGGAAAGCGGGCCAATCGCCATGCCTCTGGTGTATAGGTTCCCAATTTTCTTGATTTCCAGATGGAGATAGCATGTAGTTGGTGTCAAGCATTAAGCGCAAAGTATGCTTTGAGCGTCGAGCACACTTCTCCCATCACTTTTCGGCCCTTTGAAGAATCAGAATATGGGTAGTGTAAGGGGACACTCCTATTTTCTCCTTTCCTCCTGTCTCTTTCCCTCTCTCTTCGCTCCTTTTTTTTTCTCTTCACTCCACGGACTCTTATTTACTTTCCTTTCGCTCCCTTTCCAATCTACCATACATCTGAGCCACATCCGACGTATCTGACGTATTTCCCGCGGTCCGGATTCGCTCGGACGCACTCGGCCGCACTTGGGCATGCCTGGACATGCTTCGGATGCACATATACACTTCGGAGCACGTCCGGGTGACCTATACCTTCTTCCCCCACTTCATTACTTTCCATCCCCACTTCCCCAGGTCACCGGCACGACTTCTGCACATTCCCTCCACCTTTCTATCATATTCACCTCCTTGTACCTTGTGATATTCTCCAGACTTGTGGCGGGTGTACTATACAGTTCTTCCACCTTTCCTCCATGCTTCTACAGTATATACTTCACCTCCTAGCATGGAGAATCCGTATCTTGTTCTCTTTGGATTCTCCCTCTGCTAGGTGAGCAGCCTCTCATGTATTGTAGTAGCTCTATTCATTTCTTTGGATTCTCCCTCTGCTAGGCTCGCGCTGTCGGCCATCTTGAGATTGCCCTTACAGTTGGCTGCAGGAGAACTGGGTCCTGGACACATTCATGGCCAGGTTCAATGGATCGTTGACGGCGTCAACACCAATGTTCACAGTGGTTGCAGAGTATGTTCCGACAGATTTTGACCTGACACTGGCGAACGCAAGGAAGGAGATAGAGGAGGCGGGAGGCCTATTGCAGGGATCAATCCATCAGGTGGCATTCCTCAAGGAAGCAGACAGGAGGGCACCAGGCTGGATGGTAGGGCATTTGGTGATAGAAACGAAGGATATCGCAGCAGCGAACAAGATGTTCCAGGATGGCCTATTCCTTGCTAGGAAGTGGGTTACAGTTTGCAAGGAGATCAAGGAACCAACAAGGTGCTACAAGTGCCATCACATGGAGGATGGGCACTTTGCAGTGAACTGCAGAGAGACAAAGGAGATCTGTGGGTTTTGTGAAAAGGATCACAGGTCTAGCCAGTGCCCAAATCCTGAAGAGGAGCCTAGAGGAAGAGAGGTGGACGTGAGGGCATGGGTATGCAGATGGCACAAGCGACGGGGAGCCAACCATCCCAACAAAGATGAACAATGGCAGACAGCGACAAGATCCAGTGAGGAACCTTAAAATATTCCAAGTTAATCTAAATAAATCAAAAACAGCACAGGAAGAACTAATCAACTTGATCAAGAACTACGACATTATCTTAATTCAAGAACCATGGCTGGACTACAATGGACTGACATGTGTGATAGCGCAGTTCAGGCCTCTTTACCCAATTACACTGTCCGAAACCGATGCGAACATGAGCAGTCATGCTGGTCTCAACAGTGATTGCATCCAATAAAACAGCCATACTCAGGATCAACTCACCGGACATAGTGGGCATAGACATGGATTGTGGTGAGGCAGGGTGGATCTGAATAATCAACATATATAACAACTGCCTACACGACGACAGCATGATGACAACATGTGGATATCTGAGGGAGGAGAGACAGAGGGGGCAAGGGGGCAGGCAAGTGCAGATGATATGGGTGGGGGACTTCAACCGACACCACCCAAGATGGGATGAGCCGAGGAATTACCATCTATTCAATCAGAGGAGAATAGAGGCAGCAGAGAGGCTGATTGGGTGAACAGACAAATTCGGAATGGTAATGGCGCTACCACTGGGCATTCCTATGCTGCAGGCACACAATACGCGCAATTTGACATGAGTTAATAATATCTGGTATACCGAGGAGTTAATGGGGCTAGTGGTGAAGTGCAATGTGGAGGTGGGGAAGCAGATGGTACAGAAGGACCATTTCGCAATCAAGACAGAGCTTGATATTACACCAACCAAGGTTGAACCGGAGATCAGAAGTAACTTCTGCACAGTAGACTGGAAACAATTCAACGAGGAGATTGAGGTCCGGCTGGGGAGGATAGCCATACCAAGGCGAATCAGAAGTGTGGAGAAATTGAAGGAATGGATTAGTGAGCTGGAGCAGGCGGTCATGGGGTGATCGAAGACAACAAAGTGGTACTGCAGATTAAACTAACACCATACTGCAAGAGGTGGTGGACCAAGGAACTGTTGCAAATGAGGAGGCAAGTGAGCAGAGTCCAAAGGAAGGCAATGAAGAAGAGGCTCGTTATTGAACACCCAGTACATGAAGAACTTAGAGAATTGAGAAGGGAATACGGCAAGCTGCTGGAGTGGACATGGAAGAAGAAGTGGGAGGAGTTCCTACAGGGGGTGGACAACAGCACAGTCTTTGTTGCAGTGAAGTTTGTGGACAGGGCGGCAACGGATGGAGGAGTGATACAGTGTCATACTCCAAATTGGGATTTGTAGTAAGTGACATGAATATTGGTATTTTGTAGTCATTTCATACACTACTATAAAACCAAGGTACACCCTGGCAAGTTGAATCAAATCGAACGGACCTTTTATTATGATACAGACATTATTTCCTTCTTTCCCCTATTCTCCTATCGACTCCTGGGACCCCTAATCATCACTCTAACATTCTGTTCAAGTCAACAACTTTACATAACTACAAGGAATATAGTAGAATGTTGTGGAAACTTGTAGAATAAACCAGAATGTATAGATTAGTATCTTAATAAGCAGTTAGTCAGGGACTTCTTTCTTTCACACCTTTACCAAGCACGACTTTCCCACGGTTGAAACGAGACGAAAGGACGGTGGGCAAGGCATAGAGTAGAGAAGTATACAACGAACGCGAACACACACTATATCAAATCAAACTAGCGAGGGGGACGGTGGGATGCCGGAAGGAGCAAATGGAAGTACAGGGGATGGAGGGAGGCTGACAGTCAACATTTTGATGAGTAATGCGATAGGCAAGACAATGAAAAACGGAAAGGAAATACTGGTCAAGAACACCTTAAGTTCTGACAACGACATGATCGACGATAGATGGGTGGTGAAAACAATCAGGACCATCACAACTCACGTCAAAACACTGAAGACAGCGAGCGAAGGACTTAGGGCGCTGGCGGACGTGGTGGAGGCTATGACGAAACAGAGAGTGGTGGATGATATTACGGAGATCGTAACGAAGGATGTGAGGGAGATAGTAGGGGAGATGCGGAACCTGATACAACGAGCCGCAGACACGGAACAACGTACAGCGGAGACATTGGCGGAAGTACAGGATATTGCAGAGGTGGTGAAGGCAGCTAAGCAAGGTCTGGCGAGCACCGCTCCTCCGAGGACATACGCAGACGCAGCACGAAAAGATGGGGCCACGGCAAAGGTGGCTGCGGTAATAGATAGGCAGGAGGCCCGCGCACGACAGGTGATCATCCAGAAGACGGACAACATCGAACTCAAGGATTACGACCTCACCGCTCTCAACGAAAAGGAACTAGTTGAGAAGGCTAACATCGCACTCGAAGGGATACACCTGGTCGACGGCTACCCCGAAGGAGCAAAGTTTCTGGGAGCACGGAAGCTGAAAGGCGGCGATGTCATGTTAATCCTCAACTTAGCAGTGGCACGGAGATGGCTCAGCAACACCAAGGTTGCAAAAGGATTTCTTGTGGGCTTTAACAGTACGTTCAAGCTACGTATACCCATGCTGACTGTGATTGCAGAATATGTGCCGGTATCGTTCAGACCATCAGAAAAGGGAGCAATACTGAGCATCGAACAAGAGGGAGGCTTGGAAAAAGGAAGCATAAAAAGTGCAGCCTGGATCCGACCGATTGAACGATGCTCGCAGACACAGCAGTACGCGCACATGAAGATCAGATTCGAAGATTGGAATCAAGCTAACAAGGCGATACGTGATGGGCTATTCATTTGCGGCAAAGTAATTACGGTGCGGAAGAACATACAGGAGCCCCCCATATGCTACAAATGCCATACGATCGGCGACGGTCACTTCGCCAATAACTGCACCATCACACAACATGACATTTGCGGACACTGCGTTCAAGACCACAGGTCGGCACAATGCCCGCAGCTGTCGCAGAAATGGTGCTGGAATTGCAAACGGCCAGGACATGGTGCAGGCGATCGGAGCTGCGACATACAGCAAAAGCGACTGGAAGCCTGGCGGAAGGCTAACCCCGAAGCAACATACAGGTTCTTCCCAGACAATGACGACCATAGGACATGGGAGGAGCTAGGATCCACCGAAGAAGCATGGGGACCAACTGGACAGAGGCGGATGAAGGACGTTAGAGAGGGAGAGCAACCAGAGGCGGGACAAAGAGGAGTGGGTCAAGGGACTAGCCAAACCTACCGGGACCACAGGGGCACATTGCGTTTCGACATGACTGGAATTCCCACTGCGCTGAGGTCAAGAAGTTGCACATCCCACATCTCACCAGCTGAGCGACACTCCCAGGGACTGAGTGACAGGGATGTAGGGAGTGGCGGCAGAGGAAGCGACGAGAGAGAGCCAGGAACTCCCAGGGCACCTTAATCCTTGAATGCCTGAGAACGAACCAGCGAGCTTCAGAATCCAGATCCTCCAACAGAATGTCAATAAGTCCCCAATGGGGCACAACGATCTCATTAATTATATGGCTAACTACAACATCGTTTTATTGCAGAAACCCTGGCTGGACAGCAGGGGATATACAAGAGCAGTTCGGCGATTCAACCCCGTATACCCTATCACACGAGACACGACAGCAGAAAAGACACGAGCGGTAATCTTCCTTTCAACACAGATTGCATCTGATCATTATGTACAGCTACCAATCACCTCACCGGATGTAGTTGGTGTTGACATCAAGTGCAGAACCGGCAGCTGGATACGAATCATTAACATCTACAATGATTGCACTCACGACCAGAGCATGCTAGCGGTTGACGACTTCCTGGTGAACGAGAGATGGGCAGGAAGGGCGGGCACACACATGCGAATGATCTGGGCTGGCGACTTCAACCAGCACCACTGGACGTGGGATGAGGAGCGGAACCTCCATTTCTTCACCAGACAGAACATCGAGGTGGCGGAACGACTAATAGAAATGACGGATAGATACGGGATGGTGATGAAGCTAGCAAAAGGAACCCCAACTCTCCAGGCAACACGAACGGGCAACTACACGCGGGTCGATAATCTGTGGTGTGCGGAAGAACTGCAAGGATCGGTAGTGAAATGTGACGTGGAACCACACCTACGACCCTCCAAAACAGATCATCTGCCGATTGTAACTGAGCTGGATATCGACCTGGAAAGGCGCAACCTAAGAAGCCGCAAGAATTTCCGAGCGGCTGACTGGGGCAAGTTTAGGGACCGACTCGAAGCGGTGCTTGACAATCTCGGTGCATCAATGGAGATTCACACCGTCGATGAGTTTGAGCGGAGGTGCATGCGACTAGAAGACACTATCCAAGTTATCATTGGGGACGAGGACATTGTACCGATGTCGAACCCAACCCCCTTCTGCAACGATGGTGGAATGCGGACCTAGCAGGACAGAAAAAGGTGGTAGGTAAGCTATCCAGGGCATCGTACAAGAAACGGCACCAGCTCAAACACCTGGTACATGAAGAATTCCGTCGAGCACGAAATCAGCTAGCAGACGCAATCAAGCAAGCCAAGCGCATGCACTGGCGGGAGTTCCTCAAAGGGGTAGACAATGACACAGTCTTTGTGGCAGGGAGGTTTGTTTCAGGGCCAGGGGACGATGGTGGTGCTATCAGAATGCCAGCACTGCGAATCAAGGTCGGAAATAGAGAGGTGAGGCTAACTAGCAATGCCGAGAAGGCCAACACTTTCTACAAACTGTTCTATCCACCACCACCACTCGTGTCATCGGTACCGCCAGACGCAGAATACCCAGAGCCGAAATGGGGATTCAAGAATATCACGAATCACCAGATCGAGAACACAATTCGACGCCTTGCACCCTACAAAGCGACCAAGCCAGGAACACCGCCAAACAGTGTCTTCACCCATTGTGCTGATCTACTGACACCCCACCTAGGGCCACTTTATCGAGCGACATTCAACCTCAAGTACTACCCGAAGGCGTGGGCAGAGACAGAGACAGTCGTTATTCAGAAACCAGGAAAGCCTGACTACACCATTCCAGGGGCATGGAGACCGGTAACATTGTCGCACGGGTTGGCAAGATTACTCAATGCTTGCCTTGCAGATGAGCTAGTCGCTTGTGTTGAGAAGCATCAGATCCTGCCTCCGAATCACTTCGGAGGTAGACCAGGTCGGTCAACCATGGACTCGGTCCACCTGCTCACAAAGACTGTTATGGATGCTTGGTGTCAGAACGAGGTAGCATCAGCACTCTTCCTGGATGTGAAGGGGGCCTTTCCGAGCGTAGCCATTGACCGACTGGAGCATAACCTGCGCCAGTCAGGAATACCAGAGGAGTACATTGAATGGGTTCTACGCAGGCTAGAGGATCGAACCACTACACTGACGTTTGATGATTTTAGATCCGACCCCTTCCGAGTCATTAACGGTCTGGACCAGGGTGACCCGCTGTCAGTGATACTATACATCTTATACAATGCGAGCATTCTCAAATCGATCCGAGGAACGAAATCGGAGTTGGGGCTCCTCTTCATAGATGATGCAGTGATCATAGTGATGGGTGCAACCTTCCGAGATATGCACAGTTGCCTTAGGGAGATCATGATGGCAGGTAACAGTATTTTCCAATGGGCAAGAGACCACAACTGCGAATTTGGAGTCGATAAGTTCCAGCTCCTCGACATGACAAGGAAGCGCGTTCGGCACACCTTCATGCTCAACCGGCGATTACCCATGCCACGGACCGATCTCATCCTGGGAGAGCACACCATAGTCTCAGCAGAACACATACGCTTTCTTGGGATTCTATTTGATAGAGAGCTACAGTGGAATAGACAGGGAGCAGCGGCCTTAGCCAAAGGAAGAGACTGGATATCAAGGTTTGCTAGACTGGCTCGCCCGTCTCAAGGTATTACCGCGAAATATGCTAGGCAACTATACAAGGCCATAGCCTTGCCAAGGATCATGTACAGTGCTAAGGTCTACCTCACACCACCGCGCAGGGCACCCACAGAGTTGCAGTGAAGCAAGGGTATGCGAGCGCAACATGCAATCGTTGGGAAGCTCGCAGCATCCCAGTGACAGGCCATGCTTATGGTGACAGGCAGCATGCGATCTACGCCGAGCGATGTTCTGGAGGTCATCACCGGGTATCTACCATTCCATCTGCTTGTTGAAAGGTTCCGCTACAAGGTGGCCCTGCGACTTGCAACCCTACCACCCACCCACCCACTCTTCAAACACATACAGAGAGCAGCCATCCAAGATGTGAAGCGGCACTGAACCCCAATACATGCGCTTCTACATGACTTCCGCATCTCACCAAAAGTGCTGGAAAAGATTCAAGCAACTCAATGGGACACGAAATGGAGGTCGAAGGTTAGATGGTGCATCAGCAGAGACAGGGAGCAGGCATTGGCAGAGGAGCGGAGTGATGGGAACCACATCAAAATCTACACAGATGGGTCTGGGTACGAGGGCGGAGTTGGTGCGGCAGCAGTGGCAATGGTCAATGAGCGGCGGGGCAAGGCAGCGAGAATGCGACTGGGATCTGAGAAGAAATGCACAGTGTATAACGGGGAGTGTGCGGCCTTAGCAATGGGAATGGAGCTGATTCGCAGACAGGTTCATGTAGAGAAGGCCACCATTTACGTGGACAATCAAGCAGCTATTCAGGCGATTACCTTGCGACGGCCAGGCCCATGTCATTATCTACTCGACTATTTCCACACTGGCTTTGCCGGAGCAAAGAGACGACATGCAGGCCTGCAACTTACAGTGCAGTGGATACCAGGGCACGCAGATGTAGAAGGGAACGAGTGGGCGGACAGAGAGGCGAAAGAGGCAGCTAAGGGAATGGGAATTGACCTAACGAAGCTGCACAGGATGCTGCAAGGGAAGGATGCAGTCAAGAGGAGCAAGTCAGCGACGTTACAGGCATTTGATGCGAAGCTAAGGGAACGGGCAGTGAAAGGGTGGAGAGCCTCACCCAGATACCAGAGGATGGCCAGAGTGGGACTGGTACAGCCATCCAAGAGGCTACAGGACACACTGAGCTCGATGTCAAGAAAACATACCAGCATTATCACGCAACTCATAACCGGACACATCCCGCTAGCGCGATACTTGTACAAGATTTGGAAGGCGCCATCGCCAACATGCCAGAACTGCGGGCTGTTTGACAAAACACCGACACACTTTCTGACACAATGCACCGTGCACTGAGCAGCCAGGGAGAGGATGAGAGTGGAAATTGGCAGAGCTGCCACTCATGCGGACCATCTATTGGCCAACACGAAGAACTTCAAGGTGATACTCAATTTCATAGATGAAACAGGCAGAATACAATGGAATGGATGGGAGGAGAGGGAGTGGGCACACAGGGGGTAGGAACGCAGGAGAGAGCCGAGGGAAGAGGACAGAGGGGCGAGGCTAGGGAATGATTCCTTTTCTGTTTCTATTTTCTCTTCCGATACTATACTCTAACCTACTATAGTCTCCATACATTATGGCGCATCCACGGGGCGTGCCTACTATTCGCGGTACTCACTGCCAGGTTGTCACTCAGTGACACCAGGCTGCTGTGCAGGCATGAACAACGGACAGACTAGTTTACACGCGCAGTTTATATGTACTGTACAGGCACACCCTCCCACATATGGCCCCGCCACAACAGAGGTAAAACAGAGACTAAAAAACAAAAAAGAAAAAAACAGTTAGTCATCACTTACTAAGCTTTGGTTTAGCTATTACAAATCAAAAGTTTACTCCTGTTAAAAACAACATGAGTCAGACAGAGATTTAGTACAGCTTACTAAGCTTTGGCTTGGCTATTACAAATCAAAAGGTTTACTCCTGCTTAAATATGAGTCATCTAGAGATTTAGCACAGCCTTCCTCCCTCTGTAGTCTATATAAACCCCCCAAATTGTAGTAGATAGACATCTCAATATACTTGAATTTTACATTCAATTCCCTCTCCCTCCTTCATCTCTCATCTCCTTCCCTCCATTCCTTTTGCAGTACCTACTTCTTATTAAGTAGAATACTACTGTTAGGTTACATAGTAAAGAATAAACTTGATTAGTTGATAATTGAGTATTTTGACCTGTGAAACCCTTGCTAGAGAAAATAGGATTAAGTGCCATGTACACCTAAGTCTTTATACTTTAGTGATTGCTCCCCAGTTATATTGATTTTTGTATAGACCGTTGCTGGCTAACCATTAGACTATAGAACGATTCTATAGGTGTTTAGAATTTACTTGTCCCAGTCAGTTTACTATTTGTTTGTATTTACCTACATATTATTCACTCGTTGAGTAGTTGTTAAGGACTGTATCATGGGGCCTCCTAACTCATCTGTAAAGGGGCGCAGGAATGCACGGGGAGCGCAGGAGCGCGGAATGCACAGACAAGAGGAGCATACAGGACTCAGCTTCACCTTTGATGCTGCGCCCTCCTAGCCCTGTGGTGTCCCGATTCCGGAGAGAGCAAGGTGAGAGGCAGGCTCTGTGGAGGAGCCCGCAGTGAAGACAAGAGTTAACCAAGTGGCAAAATGGAACTAAGATTCAGAGTGCCGTCTACATGTGTACTAGTGCTACTATAAATACTAACTAACATGTGTACAAGGTGAGGCCAGTAAGTAAGTACACATGTATGTGAAACATGTAGCAAGTGAATTATAGTGCTGCGCATCATGCATATACCTTGAGGGCGGAGCCCGAGGGATTCCGAAGGTCCAGATATCCAAAAAAGGGCACAAGGGGGTGAGGATCAGACTGTGACAGTAGTTCGTATTGTCTTGTTGTGAAGTTTATCTTAAACTTCTTACTTTTACCTCCGATCTTTTTCCCCTTTTTCACTCCTATTTCCCCTATTTGTACTACTTTGTAGTATAATCCCCCCCCCCCGAAAAGCCATCATTATCTATAATACACCTCTAGCCTGCAACAACTTGGGTGACTGTTTGATCTATCTAGACTGATCCAACTACATCCAAAACATTTAGTGAAAACCCCACTGAGTGTGACAACAGATGCGGGAAATGAGAATCAAGGACAACCCTCGGGGAAGGGAGAAGATGATAACAGAGAATGGCAAGAAGGCAAAGATATTCTACAAGCTTTTCTATTCACCACCACCGCTACAATCGTCAGTACCACCAGATACAGCTTACCCAAATGAGAAGTGGATGTTCAAGAACCTGACACAGCATCAGATAGAGAGGACAATGCAGAGGCTCGCACCATGGAAGGCGACTAAACCAGGAACCATACCAAACAGTGTCTTCAAGTATTGTTATGCTAAACTTGCCCCGTTTCTCACACCCATCTATCGCATGACCTTTGAACTCAAATACTACCCACCAGAATGGGCGACAACAGATACAGTTGTCATTCAAAAGCCTGGAAAGCCTGATTACACAATACCAAATGCATGGAGGCCAGTCACACTGTCAAACGGGCTGGGAAGGCTGCTGAATGTGTGTGTAGCAGACGACTTGGTAGCAATGGTTGAGAAACATGACATTCTACTGCCAAACCACTTTGGGGGAAGGCCCGGGAGGTCTACCACCGGTTCAGTGCTGCTGCTAACAAAAACGGTCATGGATGTGTGATGCAGGAAGGAAGTGGCATCAGCACTGTTTCTAGATGTGAAGGGTGCTTTTCCCAGCATTGTGATAGATCAGCTGGAGCACAACCTCAAGTGCATGGGAATACCACAGCAGTACACCAATTGGAAGACGCCCAGAGGCGCAACACTCAAGAATGGAACAGTGTGAAAGGATCAAACATGTGGATGTATTCGTGTGAAGGTAACGGGAAGATACAAGAAGGAAGTAGTAATATAAGTAGATGACTTCAGTATATAAGGAAATATGATGACATCACATGACCACATCTGAGGGGTCAGGGGACAGGGGAAGAACAGGTAAGGGATTGGATTCCTTACACCAATTGGGTTCTGCGACGCCTGGAGCACAGAGCGACAACACTCACATTTGATGACTTCTGCTCTGAACCCTTCAGAGTCATTAGTGGATTGGACCAGGGCAACCCGCTATCAGTTATCCTGTACATACTGTACAACTCCAGCATCCTGGACATGGTGAAAGGTGGCAAGTCAGAGATGGGGCTACTATTCATTTGGAAGGCGTCCAAGACGCAACACTCAAGGAAGGGGGACGAGACAAGTGAAAGGATCAAATGGTGGGATTGAAAGTGGGAGTACAGGAAGAAGAGAGAGTGAGTAAGTACATTGTGCTAGGCACGTTTATAAGGGAAACACGATTGTCACATGATTGTGTCTAGGAGTCAGGGGAAAAGGGGCAGGTAAAGTAAATACTTTACACTCGCCCATACTCTCTAAAAGGAAGTATAACCCAAGAGGTGGCCTCCTGCGCCTAATGCGTTAACCAGTGCAGCCACGAGCCTAGGACATAGTCGAGTTTGTCTAGCAGTTGTCATGGCTTTGTTCTTCAGCCATTCATTCAGAGCCTGAAGCTCATCAACCTCAGCACGTTGCATCCAACGATCTTCTTCATCAGCCCCATAACCATGGAAGCAAACCAGATACTCCAAGCCGCTCCGACCTTTCCATTTGTCGATGATGCGTTCGACGAACCATTCCTCCTCTCCATTTTTGAGTACAGCCGGTGGACGTTCAAGTTCCCATGACGGAAATAGATCAGTATTGTTATCAATGAATCAGCACAGCAGGCTGGAATGGAAAGTAGGAAAGATGCCAGGTGAATTAGGTAGGTCCAATGTATACGATGATTTCTAGTGTTGCCACAGCTTCAACTTGGCTCCAAACTTTGTAACCTACACTGCACAATCAGTTTTGGATATTTTTTCATGATACCTCTTGTCAAACCTAGATATAATATGATAGTTTGATATTCCAAAAGGCCATTTCATGACTCCCATTAGTTCTTGTTGTGTGGTCCTAACTTTGACTTGGCTCCAGGCTTCAAGCCATTGGCTTGACAAATGGCTTGCCTCCAATCCTGAGCTCCCTGAGGACATTTGTGCAAATTCCTTTATGGCCCACAAAACTACACATATTGATCTATAATTGGAGCCCAGAAGCTTCCAGTAGCTCAAAGTATTGGATGAGATATAAGCAAAACAAAAAAACGAGGCTTGAAGCTGCAGCAACACTAATGATTTCTCTGGGTTCGCACGTATGATCTTATAAGGTCCATCGAAACGGGGCATGAATTTGGCTACCCTTCCTTTGCCGGCGTGCATGTATTCGCGTCTTCTGTTCAAAGTAGAAAGGTACACAGAGTCTCCGACCGCAAGCAGGGTCTCTGGGCTACGAGCAACAGATGCATGAATAGATTGACTAACTTTAGCAGATAAAAGGGAATCTTTAGCCTCAGCGCAAATACCCTCGATGCGCGCAACCACATCTTCTGCCCTTGTATCGTCGTTTGACTCAGATCAGATAAGGGGGGGAATGAGGTGAGGCGAAGTACCAAGTCACAACTGGAAGGGAGAGAAACCTGTAGAAGTGTTAACAGTGGTAATTATGCAGAAGCGAACATGAGGGAGGGCCTTAACCCATCCACGTTGATTTCTATCAACGTAGAAACGCAGCACTTGAATGACCGTCTTGTTCGTGCATTCTGAGGAGCCGTGAGTTTGGGGGTGAAAAGAAGAGGATAATTTAAGCTTAACACCGGTCAACTTGTGCAACGCAGACCAGAAGGTAGAAATGAAGAGCTTATCTCTATCAGAAGTCAGTTCCGTAGGCAGGCCATTTTTGCAGTACCAAGCATTGAAGAACAAGGCGGCACATCGCTCGGCCGAGATATCCTTATGGCACAGCACAAGGTGGATGTCTGCACCTAAACAGTCGGTGATGGTCAACAGGTAATCGAAGCCGTCGTCCTCAGGTAAGGGTTCGACGAAATCCAAGGCCATGCAGGAGAAGCGATTATTGGGGACCGGCAGCGAATGTAATGGACCCGGCAGTTTCGTCGTTGGCGATTTGTTTCTCTGGCAGGCTGTACAACCAGGGATGTAAGTGTCCTTGATGTAACGACTGTGTGCTGGATGTCAGGTCGCTCGGCCAGAGGGGAGCTTGTATCCCTAGCAAGAGGATCCCGTGGCCCAGGGAACGGGGGTTGCCGGTGACCCAGGCTAAGGGGAGGTTGACCCGCTCGGGGGACGGGCGAGGTCAGTACGCGCAGCGGTAGTTGAGTAGCAAGGAGATGTGTATATTCGGAGCTTGAATAAGTACATAGTATTGTCTGGGCGCAATAACTACTTCTATATGAGGTAACATAAGCGCTCAGTCGCTACAATGCCCCCCAGTCGTTATTGCGCGCAAGTCTTCTAACAAAAGAAAAGAGAAGAAGGGAAGAAGGTAAAGGAGGTGCATACGGTAGAGGTATTTCATAGCATGGGAGAAGAGTAGAGAGAGCAATGGAGAAAGAAAGAAAGAGAGAAAAAAATTCTAGAAGCTATTTTCGATGATAGCGTGTGTGGTTATGTTGCGAGCGACTGTCCGAGCCTTTGGGGCATGGTGAATGGTAATGTTCTTCTGCGTCAGGTGACGGCTGTGATAGCCGTAAGGCGAGTGGTTTGTTTCGTTTGGTATTTCGAGGGGCAGTGGTTTCACAGATCGCGCGGGTGGTAAGGGAGGCTATGAATTGCCGAGGTGGCGAGTTGATACAAGAACGTTTCAAGAGTGGGGTAGCTCCCGGGGGTGATGATGAGGGGTGAATAGCAGAATGGTTTGTATATGGGGTAATTAATTTTGATGTGCTCGCTTCAAATTCGAGGCTGGCATGAGACGAGTATACTTGCAAAGGGAATGCCGTTTCCGCTGAGCGAGAGGACTAGGATTTATGAAGCATGCTCTTGACAAATCTAGTGTCAAGCATCACAGGAATGTTCCAGAAATTGGTTGGAGAGGCCAGGCGTTTCTCGGGTTTCCTTACTTCTTCTAATGCTAACAAATATGTGGCTTCGGGGACAGCAGGTCCGTCACATCCATCCGAGTTGGAGACCCCGGCACGCGAGAGATAACCCCGTGCACGCATTGCTTGGTCGTTATCCCCGAAGCGCATACAGTAGATAGCCCTATCATCTTGCCAGGTGCGCAGCATCTGCTGTACTTCGAAGGGAATCTTCTTGGCTATGTCCTGCAGAAGTCGAAGGAAGTCGCTAGCTGAACGTATCTCGCTGGGCAGTTTATCTACCCGCCAGAATTCGGATAGCATGAAGGAATATGGGCCATACAGCTCAGTATGTTTTGTGGAGACAGTGTGTTTTGCCGCACTGGAGAGTTCATCCAGGGAAACAGAAGATACAGAAGTCGAAGAAGGAGGATGATCCCAGGGCTCCGTCGTCAGCAAATTCCTTATAGCGGCATGCAGCTCTGACTCATCTGTCTTCTCGTAGACTTGGGTGCTCGATTTCTCGCAGTTCTGCTCTTCGAACGATCTGTAGAATGGGGGGAGCGGGGAGGTAGCTCATTGTTTCCCTTTTCTGGTGATCACTTGGGGCTCCGCAATGCTGGCAAGGGAGGAGGACCCCAGAGTCCCGAGCATGTCTCAAACGGATGCCTTCGAGAGGGATTCCTTGCATGGAGCAGCTCGGTCTCGTGCGAGTCGCGCCTGAACTTCTTGAACGCTTGGAACTTCTGGTGCATCTGTCTCAAGCCCGTCCAGATTGAACATTGTTCGGATGGGCGTGAGCAGCCAAAGCATCAACTCCTTCAATATCCTAGCGGCGGGTAGCGCGGCCAGGTTCTGCAGAGACGGCTGCTGATATCCCTGTTGATTGGAAAGTGATAACGATCCTGAAAAAGGCTCATAGTCGGGGGAGCATTTAACATGGCCTACTGATTCCCCGTCTCCTAGAGCCAGCGCGCGCATATTTGAGTGCCTTTCAGCACGCCTCCACGGGGTGTTCTCCGCAAATACTAAGGAATAACTTTGCATGAGATCGGAGGGGAGAGTCGAGTGTGTTCGATGATGATAGGACTCCTCCCCTCTACAGTACTCGTACAAGAAGAAGCAAGCCACTCCTTCTCGAGTTAGATATAATGGGACATCCTCACAAGCTTCGTCGGAAACCCATATCCCCATAAATTGTTTGTTCCCCTCCATGGCGAAGAGGTAAGGCATGTCCGCTGGGTCTATTGGGGCTTGATCCTTCATGCGCGTGTACCGTGTCTGTAAGGGCAACCTCAAGATGGCCGACAGTGCAGGCCTAGCAGAGGGAGAATCCAAAGGTATGAATAAGGCTAACTACAATACATGAGAGAGCTGCTCACCTAGCAGAGGGAGAATCCAAAGAGAACAGGATAAGGATTCTCCATGCTAGGAAGCGAAGTATATACTGTAGTAGTGTTGGAGGAATGAAGGACAACTGTACAGCACGCCAGCCACAAGTCCGAATGGATATCACAAGGTACAAGGGGGCATGTGATAACGAAGTGGCAGGGGAATGTACAGGAGTCGTGCCAGCGACCTGGGGAAGTGGAGACAAGGAGTAACGAAGTGGGAAAGGAGGGTAGAGGTAGCCCGGACGAGCCCCGAAGTGTATGTATGAGTCCGAGCGAGTCTGAGGCGCGGGAAGAGTCCGGAGTCACCGGATGAGACTTGGATGTGAAGGGAATGGGTGGAAGGGAAAAGGAAAAGGAAGGGGAACGAAAGGGAAACAAGGGGATGTAGCTAAGAGTCTGTGGAATGAATGGAAAGAGAATGGAACGAGGGGAAAGGTGTAGGGACAGGGGAATAGGAGAAAATAGGAGTGTCCCCTTACAGCGTCCATGTGTCATGGTATTTGATTCCTCATTGCATGCTTGTGATCATGTCTACGGCTTCGTCAAAGGTATCGACTCGATTGAGATAACATATGTTCATGTCAGTGGGGTAAACAGGTCTACGCTTCCAGAGGAGCCTCAGTGTCTCCGAACTAGACCCTTGCAGCCTATCACGCAAGGAGAGCATGTCCTCCGTGATGGCTTTATTGCGCTTCCTTAACTTGTTAATGTACACATTCCTTATCCTCCCTCCATTGCTGGACGAATGTGGATCTGACTGCCAGGTCTCGGATGTCTCGAAGACGGAAATGAATTCAGGATACTTGCTCGGGGAGTTCAAATGACTGTGTCGACGTATCAGCGGCAGGTAGGGCCTGCTGGATTGATAGTGCTGCGGGTGATACGTGGGATCGAGTGGGCCCAGATGTCCATCGTAGTGTTTCCTTCCTCGTGCTAAATCTTCCAAGTCGACGCCAGGCACCTTGATTCCTGGGTAGAAAGGCAGCCTTCGCGAATTAGGTGACCATAACTCAAAACACCTTCCTGCGATACTGACATCTCCTGACGATTTGGGTCGGTCGTCTGGTAAGATGAGTTTGGAAAGGAATGGAATGGGCCCCGGATCATCGGTGTAGCCCGCCTCGGGGAGCAGCCTTGGGGCGCTGAATCAACTAGGATCGAAACTCATGATGGTTGTGCGATGAGGAGGCGATAACGAGTGTGGGAATACTGCGTAGGAGCATTAATTTACGGTCACGTGCGTTCTTTGGATCGCTTAGGGACTTGTAGTCGGTGCAGGTACTCCCGCTTGAGCTCAGGCGCATTGTGCAGCTCATATTCGGACAGCCAGGAGTCTTCGGTGGCGTCCAATCCCTTCCATCGTACTAGGTATAACCGTTTCCGCCCTGCCTTGCGTGAAGTTACCTTATGCCCTAGGATCGCTTCAACTTCCCATTCCTCCGCGGCCGGTAGTAGATCGCGTGTGGAAGGGAGCTGACCTTGTTCTCTGAAGTGGTGCTCTGAAGGCGCACATCGTTTCAAATGGGCGAGGTTAATAACGGGGTGCATCAGGTAGTTGGTAGGCAGGCGCAGTCAATAGACCAGAGGATTGATCTTTTCTAAAACCTCAAATGGGCCGATCATGTGTTGTATTAGCTTCCGTCCTGTGCCTTCTGCTTCGACTAGCTGTAGTGTATGGGGTTGACTAGGACCAAGTCCCCAGGCTTGATTTCCTCCACAGGCCTCCTTTTCGCATTATATGCGCGAGCTTGTTTCTCTTGGGCTAATACTAACGCGTCTCTGGCTGCCGCTCATCGCTGCTCTGTAGCCTCGATGAATGATTTGGCCATCTGACTTAGTAGAAAGGGATGTTCCATATCATCCTTGTTGGGAACAAGTAGCGCGGCCGATAGCCGAGGCTTGTATCCGAGTAACAAAAGGTCGGGACACTGACCAGTAGAGGAGTGCACGGATGAGTTGTAGGCGAAAGCGAGCTCGCCAAGGTAAATTGACCATGAGGATCTGTCCGTGGCTACATAAGCACGCAGCATGGTCTCGAGCATAGCGTTCAGGATCTCTGTCTGTCTGTCTGTCTGGGGATGGTGCGCGGAAGATAACGCCAGATGGCTTCTGTACCGAGCAACTACAGATCTCCAAAAGGCGGAGGTCCAGCACTTATCTCGGTCGCATATTACACGCGATGGTAATCTGTAAACATGCATGATGTTGTCGAAGAATAGTTTCGCAAATCCTTGCTGGTCTAACGTGTCGTGTGTAGGTATGAATTGACCATACTTTGTGAGTTTATCAACGATGACTAGGACGGCGGTGAACTCCTCTTTCCCTGAAGCTGGCAGGCCAGTGATCAAGTCAAGTGATACTGTCTCATAAGGGTAAGTCAGGATGTGTGCAGAGCGTAGGCCGCCCATCCTTTTCGTATGATCGACTTTGATCTTCTGGCAGATGTCGCAGGACCTAGCGTAACTCGTAGCGTTCTTGATGAGATTAGGCCAAAAGCATACATCCCTCAAGTGGCCGATGAATCGTTGGGCGCCTTCATGTGCGCTCTCGTAGGGAGGTTCATGTATAAGCTTCAGTACGAACGGCACTCGATCTTGCGGAACACAGAGACAATAGTTCCAGTCAGCATCTATGAAATATAAGAGACCATTGGAGCCCTTCTGGAATCGAGATGGAGTGAGGAGGCGTTCGGGGTCAGTGATTTCCGTAGCTTCGAACTTGTCCTTGAAGTATGTGTCCCCCCGGTATGCCAATTCCCATTCTTCCCGAGCTTCAGGCGTAAAGGCCACGAGTAGGTGAGATTTCATAAGCATTTCTTCATCTAGAAGTTCTACTGGTCGAACTCCATCTGGGTATGTCCAGTGATCCTCGAGCCCTTCTGGTTTTGAAGTGGGGACATTCACAGGTTCGTCCACCGAGCCTATCCCTCCTAGCTCCGAGAGTAGAGGGTCAACGTTAGGTCCTACGGGCTCATCTCCCAGCTCCTCAACAGCGCTCGGCGCCGGAGGTTCCACTCGATTTGCTTGCCTCATCCAACATGTTTGCACAGCTAGCACAGTTCGGTCTGAGTCCAAGAGTACTTCTTCCTTCGATGCCAGAGCCTCTTGCAGCCACCAAGAAGAAAAGGCAGCCTTTACAGCCGCATTCTTTCTATCTTCAGCATTCTGAGCTAGCTGCAGTTTGTCTTCATTGGGAATGATAGTGTCCAAGACGTCGTGAACTGGGGAATCATGCGGGGGAACGTGAGGCATATGAGAAAGTGGGTCGACATTGGAATGAACATGCCCTTGCCGGTGAACGACCTTCAGCTTAGGGTACGCCGTGAATATGGCCCCCCACGCGGCTAACCGCTGGAACTTGACTAGAGCTTCTTTGGCACCCAGAGCTTCGCGTTCCGTCACACTGTAATTACGCTCTGCAGGCTTGAGAGTACGGCTCCAGTATGCGATGACTTGCTCCACGTCAACGACTGTATCTTCAAAGGATGAGGCCCAGCTACGTGGCTGAAGAGGAGCTTCATTGTTTCCTCCGGGTAGTTTGGTTACGAGCGACGGTACCATCTTGCTGTAAGGGCAACCTCAAGATGGCTGACAGCGCAAGCCTAGCAGAGGGAGGATCCAAAGAAATGAATAGAGCTACTACAATACATGAGAGGCTGCTCACCTAGCAGAGGGAGAATCCAAAGAGAACAAGATAAGGATTCTCCATGCTAGGAGGCAAAGTATATACTGTAGAAGCATGAGAGAAAGATGGGAGAACTGTATAGTACACCCGCCACAAGTCCGGAGAATATCACAGGTACGAGCGGGCACATGTGATAGAAAGGTGGAGGGAATATGCAAGAGTCGTGCCGGCGACCCAGGGAAGTGGGAATGGGAAGTAAAGAGGTGTGGGAAGAAGGTATGGGTCACCCAGACGTGCCCCGAAGTGTATACGTACATCCGAAGCGCATCCGGGCATGTGCAAGTGCGGCCGAGTGTGGCCGAGGCGCGGGAAATGCATCGGATGAGTCGGATGTCGCTCGGATGTGACGGATAAGGCTCGGATGGATGGTAGGAAGGAAAGGGAGCGAAAGGAAAGTAAATAAGAGTCCGTGGAATGAAAGGAAAGAGAAAGAAATGAAGAGAGAGGGAAAGAGACAGGGGAAAAGGAGAAAATAGGAGTGTCCCCTTACATCACCCCCCTTTCAAGCTTGCGGTGACCCGACGCGAAGATTCCTGCCTGCTGCGCCACGAATTCACCAACCCTGAAACTCCGGATTGCTGCGAGAACAGAGCCGGGAGCTTTCTGACTGCGCCAACGCTCCCAGGACTGATCGAGGGCCGTCGGAGTCATCCGAAGTACTCGGATCGCGTCCGGGTGGCGATCGTGGAAGTCCCTGACCTTCTGGGCAGCGTGCCGGAGATTGCTCGCAGGTTCCCAGGAGTCGTGCTCAATGCCATAGCCTCGCCAGCGCACCAGATACTTTAACACTCGGCCGAAGCGTCTACTATTCCGGACTTCTTCAACTTCGTGTTCCTCTTCTCCATCAACAAGCTGCGGCGGTGGTGGAGTGACCGGGCGTCGACCCAGGATGGGATCCGGAACGAAGGGTGAGAGTTTGACAACAGGGAAGACAGGGTGAAGGCGGGATAAGCCTGGCGGGAGCTCGAGTCGGTACGCTGCCTTGCCGACCTTCTGGATGATCTTGTAGGGACCAAGACGTGCATGTCCGAGTTTCCGGGAAGGTCGGGCGAGGTTAATATCCGACGAATCCAGCCAAACCTTGTCACCCGGTTGGTACTCTGGGGCGGGAGTCCGATGTTGATCATAGTAGCGCTTCATGTCATCCTGAGCCTTGACCAATGCGGACTGAGCTTCGTCAACCGCGGACTTCATCCGGTCTACGAACTCGTTTGCGGACTCCATCCGAGACGGCGGCTGATGAGGTTCAAACCCGAGGCGAGGGTGGCGGCCCGTATCCAGGAGGAATGGCGACTGCTGAGTGGATGCATGGACCCGGTTGTTGTATGCAAACTCTGCCATAGGGAGAAGTCGAGCCCAGTTGTTCTGACATTCGCCGACAAAGATCCGGAGGTAGGACTCAAGTTCCTGGTTCGTCCACTCTGTCTGTCCATCCGACTGAGGGTGGTAAGCTGTGGATGCGGCCAGCTTGATCCCGAGCATCCGGTAAACTTCTCGGGTGAACTCTGCGACAAATTGCGGACCTCGATCAGACACAACAGACCGAGGGAGGCCGTGTAGCTTCCAGACGTTCTGTAGGTACAAGTTGGCAGACCCGAGGGCAGATACGGTGGTGTGAGTAGAGATGAAATGGGCACGTTTGCTCACGGAGTCAACCACGTTCATGACTGCATCAAATCCGTCCGACTCCGGAAGCTCGACAATGAAGTCCACGCTCAACCGGTCCCAGTGTTCATCCGGAATAGGAAGCGGATGGAGTTCACCCATGGGCGGATGCCTTTGCACTTTCGTCCAGAGACAGAGGTCGCAATGGCGGGTGTAGGATCCGATGTAGCGGGACATGTTTGGCCACCAGTAGCTGCGGGAGACGAGTTCCAGAGTTTTCCATCTACCTGCATGGCCAGTGACCTTGGTGTCATGGTGCTGGGCTACAATCGTCCGACGCAAGTCTGGTGAGTCCAGAACGTAGATCTTACCCCGGAACATCAGAAGTCTGTCTGATTGAGACCATTCTGCACTCCGGACTGTCTTGCGACTGCCCTGCGCCTTCTTCAACTCCTCTGCCGCCTTTGCCACTGCATCTTCAAACTTCGCGTCACGAACTCCAGTCCGGATAGCCATGAGGATATCCTTCTCCTCCCCTTCAAGAGTGACACCCGTGGCATGGACAGCAAAGTAGGCCGGTTTGAGCAAGACCACATCCTTGTTGTTGTCCTTACCATCCGAGTGGTCCGAGCAGCGCGAGAGAGCATCCGGCTTACCCATAGTCCGACCCGGACGATGTTGGAGAGTGAAGTCGAAGCGGGAGAGGTAGAGGGACCAGCGGGCTTGACGGCGGTTGAGCTTCTGAGCCTTAATGAAATACTCGAGGTTCTTGTGGTCCGTCCAGATCTCAAATGGAGTTTCAGCGCCTTCGAGGTAGTGCCGCCACTCTTCGAGTGCCTGGATGATCGAAAGCATCTCCTTGTCGTGTATCTCGTAGTTCCGCTCTGCAGCCTGTAGACTTTTAGAGTAGAATGCGACAGGATGCCATTTACCATCATCTGGATCCAGCTGCGACAAGACCGCACCCGTTGCATAGTCCGATGAGTCCGCTTCGACCCGATATGGCCTATCTTCCTTCGGAAACACTAGAACAGGTTCGGAAGTGATCAGCTCTTTGATCTGAAGAAATGCGGACTGAGCAGAGTCATTCCACTGCCATTCCTTTGCACAAGTGAGATCGAAGAGCGGCCGAGCAATATGCGAGTAGTCCTTGATGAAGCAGCGGTAGAAATTGACGAACCCGAGGAAGGATTGAAGTTCAGTCCGAGTCCGAGGCGTCGGCCAGTCTGCGACACCGGATACCTTCACAGGGTCCATCTCGATCTTACCCTCGGAAATGACAACTCCAAGATATTCCACCTTTGTCTGCTCGAAATCGCACTTGTCAGCTCGAAGGAAGAGCTTGTTCTTTTGGAGGATTTCTAGGACTCGTTTGAGGACCCGGCGGTGCTCCTCACGCGTCTTGGTGTAGATCAGAATGTCATCCAAATAGATAATGACCACACCTTCTGTGATGAGCTTCCGAAATAGGTCGTTCATCATGGTCTGGAAGGTAGAAGGGCTATTTGTTAGTCCGAAGAACATCACCAAAGGCTCGAAGAGTCCTCGTGTCGTCCGAAATGCGGCCTTCCACTCGTCACCCTCTTTAATCCGGACATTGTTGAAACCCCATCAGACGTTGAGCTTGGAGAAGTAGCGGGCGTTTCGCAGCTTGTCCACCAAGTCCGAAATGAGCGGAAGTGGATACCGATTTTTGACCGTCATGTTGTTGAGCTTCCGGTAGTCCTGAACCAAGCGGAGTGATCCATCCTTCTTCTTGACAAAGAACACGGGGGCAGCCATGGGCGACTTGCTCGGGCGGATTCGGCCGGTCCAGAGGTTCTCTTCCAGAAAGTCGTCAAGCTGTTTCTGCTCTGCAGGGGACAGCGGATAACACTTGGTAGAAGTTGGTTCGGCTCCACTCAGCAGTTCAATGGCATGGTCCCACGGACGCGGCAGGGGCAGTTCATCAAAGGACTCCTTGGCGAAGACGTCCTCGAACTCGTGAAGGAAGTCCGGGACTGCGCTGTTCTGAGGATCGTGGGGTTTGTTGCGCTGGAAAGCCAATGCGAGACGCTGCGAGACTGTTTCCGAAGCTCGGATGTGTTCTTCCCGAAGACTGTGAAGGTACTCCGGAGACGGCAGAGGGACAGCCGCGAAGATGCGGTCGCCTTCCTCGAGATCCTCATCGGCCGAAGTGTCTTCCTCATCGTCATCGTCGCACTCCAGAAGTTGCGGGTGATCATCCGAGTGGAGTTCCTCAACCGTCGGCATCGGGCCTGTACGACACTCCCGGAGCCGAACAGACTCTTTGCATCGGGTCAGCTTGTCATGGCGGAACTCCTTGCGACAGGTGTCGCATCCGGATGGGCAGCGACTCATGGTGACCTCTTTGGTTTGCCAGTCGATTTCCGGGTTGTGCTTCCGAAGCCAGGTGTACCCGAGGATGACGTCTTGTCGGCCGATGTTAGTGACCGCGAAAAGCATCCGCTCCGTGTGATCCTTGAACCGGAGTACAAGGTCCACGACTTCAGAGATGGATCCGTTCTCGTTTGGTGATCCGTTGACATTGAAGACTGGAATTGGAGCGGACAGCTTACGTCGGGTGAAACCATGAGCGTCGGCGAAGCGCGGATGCATGAAAACACCAGTGGCTCCACAGTCCACCAGGGCTTGCAGAGTGCATCGGTGTTGCATATCTGTGCTCAGCACTTCAACGGATATATCTAGCGAAGGCTTGCCGGGCAAAGCGGAAATCTTATAGCTACTGGGTAGCCGCTGTTCCCACTGCGGGCGAAACCTTCGGGTTGTGCGGATTGTAACCGGGTCGGGTGTCTTAGCGTCGGATGAATCATCGGATGGTTCAGGTTCATCATCGTGTATTGTGTCTACGCTAAGACAAGCAAATCGGTTGTTTACCAACGAGGCTGCACAGGTCACTCGTTGGTCCGGGTAAAATCCGCCGTGTCCGATTCCTCGGCCGCGGCTGTTCCCTCTGCGTCTATTCCTTCCGAAGTTCCAGCACTTTCTACAACGTCAGCCGCGGTCAAGAGATCTTCAATAGCAGACGTCCGCTCTTCGGCCGTCATGAACCGGACGTCAAACCGGAGTTGGCACTCGCGGGACATGTGTCCGGGCTTGCCACATCGGTAACAGAGCTGCGAAGTGGCAGGCCGGGAGCGGGTATGATCGACATCCATAGGGACACCAGGTGAGAGAGCCTTTGGAGGAGGCAGGGATTGGAAGCGGGGTTGCGAAGGTGGGAAGTAAGTCCGAGGCGCGGGAAGAACACCCGTGGGCGGCCGAGCGGATCCGGAAGTGACGGATGGTCGGCCGAGTGACCCAGATGTGCTGGAGTTGACGCCGAAGTGGAAGGAGTGATTGGCAGCACGGTTGTCGGCAACCCGTTGCGCTGCCCTGTACCATTCTTCGAAATCGTCTTCGCCAGGACAGTCTGCGGACTCGGCGACACAGCTCTGGATGGTAGAGTCCAACCCGCGGCAGAACTTCATCGTGATGTTGGAGCCCTCAGTGTATCCGGATTGGTCTACGAGGTCCCGGAACTCGTCGAGGTACTCCTGGAAAGTCCGACGGCCTTGGTGGTATCGGGTGGTCTCTAGTTTGAGCATGGCGGCTTCGCATTCCCGATCCGGAAGGAAGCGCGTCCGGAATTCGGTTGCGAAGGCGGCCCAGGACTCGAAGTATGGATCCTTCTTGCTCCGAAGCACCATGTCCGCATACTCCTTAGCTCGATCCTTCTGGAAGAAGGAGAGACACCAGAGGATTTTGGCTTGCTCCATGGGAAAGTGATCCGGGCAGAGCTGGAAGTAGATAGAGCACGCATTGTAGAATGCGCGACCATCTTTGCGGTTTCCGTCGAAGATCGGGGGAGATGCGGGCTTCAATCGGGAACGTGAGGTGGTGTCAGATCGACCTGGGGCGTGCTGAGAGGCTGCGGTGCCCTGCAGGCCGAAATCCGGAGTCGTTTTGGGAGTAGAGGAACGGGGTGTTATGAGGAGTTGTTCAATGCGGGTGAGTGTGTCATGAATAGTACTGATTTGATTTTGGTGTTCGTACGTCTGAGCCCACAAGGTCTGCAACGTCTCGGAGTCCGTTACCGGCTGCTCGGATGGTGGGATCTGCGTAGATGCGCCCGTCATGTCGGAGTCGGCAGGAGAGAGTGGGGGTGCTTCACTTGTGTCGTCAGAGGTGAATGGGAGTAGCAGGAGAGCGTCCGGAATGTCCGCAAAACCGGAAGGACGTCGGGTGCGAGTCCGGAGGGGCGCGGGACGTTTTCCGTAGGGCTCTGGTGCCAGGATGGGAGATCTTGTTCTGCTATAAGGGCAACCTCAAGATGGCCGACAGCGCGAGCCTAGCAGAGGGAGAATCCAAAGAGAACAAGATAAGGATTCTCCATGCTAGGAGGCGAAGTATATACTGTAGAAGCGTGAGAGAAAGATGGGAGAACTGTATAGTACACCCGCCACAAGTCCGGAGAATATCACAGGTACGAGCGGGCACATGCGATAGAAAGGTGGAGGGAATATGCAAGAGTCGTGCCGGCGACCCAGGGAAGTGGGAATGGGAAGTAAAGAGGTGTGGGAAGAAGGTATGGGTCACCCGGACGTGCCCCGAAGTGTATACGTACATCCGAAGCGCATCCGGGCATGTGCAAGTGCGGCCGAGTGTGGCCGAGGCGCGGGAAATGCATCGGATGAGTCGGATGTCGCTCGGATGTGACGGATGTCGCTCGGATGTGACGGATGTCGCTCGGATGTGATGGATAAGGCTCGGATGGATGGTAGGAAGGAAAGGGAGTGAAAGGAAAGTAAATAAGAGTCCGTGGAGTGAAAGGAAAGAGAAAGAAATGAAGAGAGAGGGAAAGAGACAGGGGAAAAGGAGAAAATAGGAGTGTCCCCTTACATTAAAGGACCCAAAACTCAATACCCTGACAAGCACAGACAACCAGAAGTACTGAAAGAAAATCCTGGAATCCGACGATTTATTTGGGAACATGCACAGGATGTTCACCGGATCATGCATAGAATTAAGTGTGCTGGAGCGACATTTTCACCAAAGAAGACCCAGATTTGTAGACAGGAAGTTGTCATTGTAGGACATAAATGTACTCCACAAGGGAGAACACCAGATGATGACCGGGTAGCTAAGATACTAAACTGGCCACAGTTACGCACACCAAAAGAAGTTCGAGGATTCCTTGGATTATGTGGAACAGTCCGCATATGGATTGAAGGATATTCACAGCTAGCAAGACCACTAACAGAACTTGTACATAAGAATGCTGAGTTTATCTGGGATGAACGTCGAGCAGAAGCATTCGAGACACTCAAGGCAAAAGTAGCATCAGCACCAGCTCTACAGCCCATTGATTATACATCAGAGAAACCTGTGATATTATCAGTTGACACAAGTTATATTGCAACTGGGTTTATTCTATCTCAGGAAGATGACAAAAGGAAAACGGAGACCAGCCAGGTATGGGTCACTCCCAATGAATGATGCTCAATCACGGTACTCTCAACCAAAATTGGAGCTATATGGATTGTACCATGCATTAAGACATTGGCGCATCTACATTATTGGAGTAAAGAAACTCATAGTTGAGGTTGATGCAAAATACATAAAGGGAATGTTGAAAGAGCCAGATCTTCAACCAAGTAATGCAATGAACCACTGGATACAAGGGATTCTCATGTTTGACTTTCAACTAGTACATATCCCAGGAGCTCAATTCAAGGGACCAGATGCCCTCTCAAGAAGACAACACACTCCTTCAGAGTATATTGAAGAGGATGAAGAATGGCTAGATGAAATAGCATTACTGTTTCATGTCAAACACTATCCAAAAGCTAACTCATTGATATCATACAAAGTATATGCACTTCCCTCTTCCACCGAAAAATACACAACATCAAATATATTCTTAGAAAATGTGAAGACATACCTCCAAACCTCTGAATTGCCTTCACTGCCAGATACAGAGTCTATTAAAAGGTTTCTGACCAGAAGCAAGCAATTCTTCATTTATAATAATGATCTATTCCGACAAAACTCTTCACATCCGCCACAGAAAGTAATCTTAGACTCAGTAACAAGACTATCAATACTTAATCAAGCACATGATGGATTAGGACATAAAGGCGAACAAGCTGTCATGGATTTGGTCAAGCTGTGATTCTATTGGCCTCAGCTTAAAGCAGATATCCATTACTATGTCTCATCCTGTCACCAATGTCAAGCACGAAAAACTATACGGATGCAAATGCTATATGAAGTTTCAGCACCTGTCCGTATTTTTGAAAAAGTCTATATTGATGTAATGAAGATGCCCCCGTCAGGAGGTTTTGAGTTTATAGTTGCAGCACGAGATGATTTGACAGGTGTAACAGAAGCTAGAGCACTTAGGAGACAGACTGCGGCAAATCTTGCAAGCTTCTTTTGGGAGCAAATCTATTGTAGATACGGAGCAGTTGGGCGTGTAGTTACTGATAACGGATCCGAGGTAGAGGCCGGATTTAAAGATCTTGTTCGGAGATTAGGTGTTCCCCATGTCCAGATAACACGGTACAACAAGCATGCTAATGGAGTTGTAGAAAGAGGTCATTACACACTCCGTGAATCAATTGTTCGATCATGTAGAAAGTGACCTGATGGGACTCCCATGAACTGGCATCAGGCAATAAGTTTGGCAGTCTTCGCTGATCGTGTAACTATTAGCTCAGTTACCAGGTTCTCACCCTTCTATCTACTCCATGGAACCCATCCAATTTTACCATTCGACTATATCCAAGCAAGTTTCTTAGTGACAGGATTCCATCCTAAAATGGAAACTTCAGAACTTATAGCATTGCGTATGCGGCAGCTGGAAAAGAGAGAAGAGGACTTGGCTGCTGCAGCTGAGACATTGAAACATGCTCGATGTGCGTCACGAGAACAGTTCATGAGAAGATATCATCATAGGATTCAAAAGAGAGTCTATGAGCCTGGAGAATTAGTCTTAATGTGTAATAGTGAAATTGAAGAATCACTGGCAAGAATGAAAACTGTTGATCGCTATTTGGGACCGTATCAAGTAGTCAAGCGCACAACTATGGGAAATTATATCCTTCAAGAATTAGATGGTGCCTTACTGCGAAATACTATAGCCGCATTCCGTGTGATAGGCTATATTTCTAGAGATGACCCAGAGATTCTGCAAACTCCACCTATGACCTTTGGGCAGAACGAATCAGAACCAGAACCAGAGACGGAAATGGAAATAAGCTCCTAAAAAACAAATGACACCAAACAAACTCGAAAAACTCGGCTCATTGAACCTGGATATACCACTTGTTTCCTCTAAAACACTCAGACACATTCTCATTCATCATAATGACCGACCGCGTTTCAGAAGAAATAACACTGAAGAAGATTCTTCAGGAACCCGTGATGATCAAAGGTGATTACCGCACATTAAAGCATGTTTGTATTTACTAAAATGAAATAGCCGCCAAGTCGGTGCCGATCTGCAGGCTATCGTCCGAAACATTGGACAATGTTGTTGGAGGATCAATCCAACTACATCAGGGACACGGGAAAGATCGTCTTCTCCCATACCTCAATATCATCTCCGAAAACCGAGTTCAGGTTGGGGATTGGCTGCGCATCGACAAGAAAAAGCAAGTGAGAGTCGAGGAAATCATGGGATTCCGACAAGGAGACGTGCAGATCAGGATCGGAATATATGATGGAACAAGAAGCACTTTGGTCCACAATAAGTGTGTCTTCATTTCCGCCAATGACATTGTGCTTCCCGCGTACTTATATTGGAGATATTTTAAAAGTACTATGCTTTGTCTTGCATCAGATATTGATTAGAAGTAATGGTCTCTATAGCTATTCAAATATGTTATTACGGCCCATCGTGTTCCCCCCCTATCGATCAAAAGAGAGAAAAACTGTGAGAACATGTAATTGGCAGACAAAACCACATTTTATGAGGAATAAATCGTCAGCGCCCACAACCATCACCCTCATTACAGTAACATTAACACCATGCCTCTACAACTCGCGATTAATTATTTTCAGACGCTTCGGAACCAGTACTCTCTCTATACCCAGACCTATGTGTCTGACGCCATCCCTGATCTAGCCGTATTTCATGCCTTTCTATCTGACTATACCATAACAGAGCAATTACGACTACCGCGTACGTTTTGACAATCTTAGTTCAAATTATATGTTGCCTGCACTAAGGCAAGAAATCTAGATATTAATGCTCCCTACACAGAGGAGGCAGATGACTATTATGAAGATGAAGAAGATGAGTATGAAGAAGATGAAGAGGACTTTTCCGGAGATGAAACAGTCGTCCTTGAGAATAGTGATCAAGAAGACGAGGAAGTTCGAGTCCGGATCATTCCCCATCCCATCGTGTGCGAGGCCCATATTCTAGTCAATGATCGGGAGCAATCGGCAATCTGTACATTCGAGGCAATTCGACTGCCCTTTGCTCTACGACATCAAATATGTCTCATCGACACAACAGCCATTCTACATACACAGTCACAAGTATACTTTGACCAGCTTGGATTTGGACAAGTCAAAGGCATACTTGCATATAAAGGACGGTATACTTACACCATTTTCTGCTTTTATAATAAGGGTGTACAAGTAGCTGGAGCTTGGGTTCCAGCACATCTTTTACGCTTAGGTTGGCTTTCTTGGTTTAAGTCTTGGGCTGCCCTCCTTAGCAACCCACTTTTTCATATATCTACTGTATACCGTTCTAGCCCAGCTATTCTGCACCGTGAAAACTTTTGATTTCTTTCCTATAACCCCATTCAGTACTTTACGTATAAAAAATTTAGTATATTGCACTGGTGCTCGATTCATCATATCAACCATAATGAACCAAAGCCAGCATAGTTGCAACCAACGAATCACACTCTACTATTCCAACGACACCTCTGCATGCTACGCAGCAGATACTGGAGGAGTTGGATTAGCTATTCCACTTCTCAGCCACGAGTTCACCCTTCATGGAGAAGTCTTTTCACATCAGTCAATATGGTCATGGCCGTATGACTGTGGGTCTAGCGAACTATCAACCCGTACGCAAGATGCCATATGGCTGATAGGCATTGAAGCCGACCTACCAGTCATTGAGCACATCTGTCTTCAAGTTGAACATCACATCATCGACAGAACCATTGGGGAAGTCTATACCCTTTGGAACTACCCCCCTACCATCAACCATATTCGGACCGCACTTGTAGTTGCACCCCCCTTGCATGAAGGTGACCTTATCATGAACGGGTGTATGCGGATGCCGTTGACGCTTGAAGACCTTGTCTTCCATTGGGACTTTGGCTTTGGGAAAATACAAGGAATAATTAGAGGGAAAGGAGATTTTGTTCAAGTTTTATTCGCATTCCGATGGGGTCATGAACTGACAACGGAGGACACTACTCTCGTAGCAATATGGACACACACTCAATCCATTTGTGTTGATTATTATGGTCTTCGTGCCTTTATTCAATACCATATAGATTTCCCAGATTTTGCCTTTGCATATATTCCTGAACAACAATACCGAAGCTGACAGTTCATAGTGTTTCCATCCTACGAGACATCTGATTAAGTTAATACTATTTTCATTAAACCTCACATAGTTAATCAATTTCTCTCGATCACGAACATGTGGAAAGGTTTTGGCATTGAACATTCTACTGTGAAGCCACTTCTGATCTCGCGTGATTGACACATGTTGAGATCATTAAATACCTCATCAGATTCCCGCATTCCAACCAAACCAAAACTGCACTTCACCATCAACAACAAGCCACAGCATGAATCCCTATCACTCAAGTTTCTATGCCAGAAATCTCTGGATAGAAAGTGGTGAAAGTGGTCTTGGAATTCGCTGCCTTCCATCTGAAATGGCTTTTGACGGACTTCTATTTGCACATAAATCATTATGGTGCTACCCTGGAGATTGCCGCATACTTGAAGGCTACACCATGCCTACAGTCAACAATGCTATTGGTGCCATTGGCCAATCTATCATCTACCGAAACATTACTACCCCTAATCTCCTCATCGACACTTGTTGGCAATTTGATAATCAGGTTGCCAAAGAGTGTATCAGCATTCACAACCCTCCATTCAACCTGAAGCCCATTAAAACATGCCTGATTGTTCTCCCAGAAGCAATTGAAGGCAGTATGGCCATAACAGAGGCAATTCATGCGCCTCTGACTTTCCAAGATATTCTCTACCATCGAGATCTTGGGTATGGATACATTCAGGGAATTGTTCGAGGAATAGGAGGCTTGGTGGAAATTGCGGTAGCTTGGAAGTCATATAGAGAAGGACAAGACGAGTGGATTATATGTGGAATGTGGCTTCCAGTTACAGGAATATGTCTTTCACCTCTATCAATCCGACAAGTATTGGGATTTTACCGTCTCAATCCCCACTTTGTTATGGATGTCATTCCTGACACTTCTATTCGAGTAGGACATGAGTTTGTTGCGGTTATTGACTGACATTTAATGTTACAATGAAATCAGATTGTCAGCTTACAAATATGATCATAATTTGGAAGCTTACCCAGGACATAACCGGGGACGGTTAAATTTTATGTTGCCTGCAGATGTCATACCGCAAAATAGAATTTTGCATATATGTACATGAATTTGCACTCTTTTACAATCTGATTCAGTAATTAAGAAGTCGAACTAGTTATTAAGTTCATTTACCTCACCTTACTATACAATACCTCTTTATTTAATCTTATTCATGCATTCCGTATACATGCCAAAGCTTTAGCAAAGTATCAGAAGCCCCTATACCCCCTGAACTGATCTTATCAACCCCTTTCTTGATCTATTATCAACAATCACTGATGATCACTGAATCTCTCAGGATCAATCGTGATGTTATTTGATTGGTTAAAGAATAAGAAGCTGATGCATGCTAAAATTGGTATGACATAGGAGGAGTCTATTATTGGATCTGACTCAGTCTGACTCAGTCTGACTTGGAATGAGTCGTGAGAAGCTTCCCAAATTAGAAATGACTCATACTGACTCACTATGACTGTTACTGACTCGTTATGACCAACACCGACTCATTGTGACTCATACCGACTCATTGTGACTCATATCAACTCACATAGTCTATTTATGGTTGAACATGAGTCAGAGTGAGTCACTAGCTTAGTAATACATCCCAATATGGTCTGATGGGATATAAATAAGACCAAACCTTTGTAGAGTATATATACCTCGGGCCGAACCCCGAACAATAGACAAGTTTTTACCAAGTTTAATAACAACAGCTTGGAAGCTCTAAGAGAGAAGTCTCCTGCAGACTCTACAACAGAGTCTACAGCCTAATATAATTATTGACATCTGACTAAGCAAACGAGTGCAAAGTCAGACTTTAGAGTGAACAAGAAGAGGTAGATTTCAGCAATAAGAAATTGCTTAGAGATCCCTCATTAGTGTGACGTCAAGAAAGACTCCAATTAGAAATACAGACTAGCTGTGCCTAGTAGTTCAGTAACCAAAAGGTCATATCAATAGACCTATATACCTCACAACAACCTACAGACTGGTGAGTCCTCATTTGAAAGTCTACTGACTTTATTTTTTTAGGACACCGGAATATCAAGTGAGCTGAAAAAGCACATAGGGCTTGAAATAAATCATTTTAACACAGTATCAGACAATTCTTTTCATTAAGAGTGTTGCATATTGTATCATATGAACCACCAGGTATCTACTTGATCTACAGAAAGACCCAGGGAGCCTGGACACTAAACTGCCATATCAGTAAGTGTGTACGACACCGGGTCGATCTGACACCACCTCACGTTCCCGATTGAAGCCCGCATCTCCCCCGATCTTCGACGGAAACCGCAAAGATGGTCGCGCATTCTACAATGCGTGCTCTATCTACTTCCAGCTCTGCCCGGATCACTTTCCCATGGAGCAAGCCAAAATCCTCTGGTGTCTCTCCTTCTTCCAGAAGGATCGAGCTAAGGAGTATGCGGACATGGTGCTTCGGAGCAAGAAGGATCCATACTTCGAGTCCTGGGCCGCCTTCGCAACCGAATTCCGGACGCGCTTCCTTCCGGATCGGGAATGCGAAGCCGCCATGCTCAAACTAGAGACCACCCGATACCACCAAGGCCGTCGGACTTTCCAGGAGTACCTCGACGAGTTCCGGGACCTCGTAGACCAATCCGGATACACTGAGGGCTCCAACATCACGATGAAGTTCTGCCGCGGGTTGGACTCTACCATCCAGAGCTGTGTCGCCGAGTCCGCAGACTGTCCTGGCGAAGACGATTTCGAAGAATGGTACAGGGCAGCGCAACGGGTTGCCGACAACCGTGCTGCCAATCACTCCTTCCACTTCGGCGTCAACTCCAGCACATCTGGGTCACTCGGCCGACCATCCGTCACTTCCGGATCCGCTCGGCCGCCCACGGGTGTTCTTCCCGCGCCTCGGACTTACTTCCCACCTTCGCAACCCCGCTTCCAATCCCTGCCTCCTCCAAAGGCTCTCTCACCTGGTGTCCCTATGGATGTCGATCATACCCGCTCCCGGCCTGCCACTTCGCAGCTCTGTTACCGATGTGGCAAGCCCGGACACATGTCCCGCGAGTGCCAACTCCGGTTTGACGTCCGGTTCATGACGGCCGAAGAGCGGACGTCTGCTATTGAAGATCTCTTGACCGCGGCTGACGTTGTAGAAAGTGCTGGAACTTCGGAAGGAATAGACGCAGAGGGAACAGCCGCGGCCGAGGAATCGGACACGGCGGATTTTACCCGGACCAACGAGTGACCTGTGCAGCCTCGTTGGTAAACAACCGATTTGCTTGTCTTAGCGTAGACACAATACACGATGATGAACCTGAACCATCCGATGATTCATCCGACGCTAAGACACCCGACCCGGTTACAATCCGCACAACCCGAAGGTTTCGCCCGCAGTGGGAACAGCGGCTACCCAGTAGCTATAAGATTTCCGCTTTGCCCGGCAAGCCTTCGCTAGATATATCCGTTGAAGTGCTGAGCACAGATATGCAACACCGATGCACTCTGCAAGCCCTGGTGGACTGTGGAGCCACTGGTGTTTTCATGCATCCGCGCTTCGCCGACGCTCATGGTTTCACCCGACGTAAGCTGTCCGCTCCAATTCCAGTCTTCAATGTCAACGGATCACCAAACGAGAACGGATCCATCTCTGAAGTCGTGGACCTTGTACTCCGGTTCAAGGATCACACGGAGCGGATGCTTTTCGCGGTCACTAACATCGGCCGACAAGACGTCATCCTCGGGTACACCTGGCTTCGGAAGCACAACCCGGAAATCGACTGGCAAACCAAAGAGGTCACCATGAGTCGCTGCCCATCCGGATGCGACACCTGTCGCAAGGAGTTCCGCCATGACAAGCTGACCCGATGCAAAGAGTCTGTTCGGCTCCGGGAGTGTCGTACAGGCCCGATGCCGACGGTTGAGGAACTCCACTCGGATGATCACCCGCAACTTCTGGAGTGCGACGATGACGATGAGGAAGACACTTCGGCCGATGAGGATCTCGAGGAAGGCGACCGCATCTTCGCGGCTGTCCCTCTGCCGTCTCCGGAGTACCTTCACAGTCTTCGGGAAGAACACATCCGAGCTTCGGAAACAGTCTCGCAGCGTCTCGCATTGGCTTTCCAGCGCAACAAACCCCACGATCCTCAGAACAGCGCAGTCCCGGACTTCCTTCACGAGTTCGAGGACGTCTTCGCCAAGGAGTCCTTTGATGAACTGCCCCTGCCGCGTCCGTGGGACCATGCCATTGAACTGCTGAGTGGAGCCGAACCAACTTCTACCAAGTGTTATCCGCTGTCCCCTGCAGAGCAGAAACAGCTTGACGACTTTCTGGAAGAGAACCTCTGGACCGGCCGAATCCGCCCGAGCAAGTCGCCCATGGCTGCCCCCGTGTTCTTTGTCAAGAAGAAGGATGGATCACTCCGCTTGGTTCAGGACTACCGGAAGCTCAACAACATGACGGTCAAAAATCGGTATCCACTTCCGCTCATTTCGGACTTGGTGGACAAGCTGCGAAACGCCCGCTACTTCTCCAAGCTCAACGTCTGATGGGGTTTCAACAATGTCCGGATTAAAGAGGGTGACGAGTGGAAGGCCGCATTTCGGACGACACGAGGACTCTTCGAGCCTTTGGTGATGTTCTTCGGACTAACAAATAGCCCTTCTACCTTCCAGACCATGATGAACGACCTATTTCGGAAGCTCATCACAGAAGGTGTGGTCATTATCTATTTGGATGACATTCTGATCTACACCAAGACGCGTGAGGAGCACCGCCGGGTCCTCAAACGAGTCCTAGAAATCCTCCAAAAGAACAAGCTCTTCCTTCGAGCTGACAAGTGCGATTTCGAGCAGACAAAGGTGGAATATCTTGGAGTTGTCATTTCCGAGGGTAAGATCGAGATGGACCCTGTGAAGGTATCCGGTGTCGCAGACTGGCCGACGCCTCGGACTCGGACTGAACTTCAATCCTTCCTCGGGTTCGTCAATTTCTACCGCTGCTTCATCAAGGACTACTCGCATATTGCTCGGCCGCTCTTCGATCTCACTTGTGCAAAGGAATGGCAGTGGAATGACTCTGCTCAGTCCGCATTTCTTCAGATCAAAGAGCTGATCACTTCCGAACCTGTTCTAGTGTTTCCGAAGGAAGATAGGCCATATCGGGTCGAAGCGGACTCATCGGACTATGCAACGGGTGCGGTCTTGTCGCAGCTGGATCCAGATGATGGTAAATGGCATCCTGTCGCATTCTACTCTAAAAGTCTACAGGCTGCAGAGCGGAACTACGAGATACACGACAAGGAGATGCTTTCGATCATCCAGGCACTCGAAGAGTGGCGGCACTACCTCGAAGGCGCTGAAACTCCATTTGAGATCTGGACGGACCACAAGAACCTCGAGTATTTCATTAAGGCTCAGAAGCTCAACCGCCGTCAAGCCCGCTGGTCCCTCTACCTCTCCCGCTTCGACTTCACTCTCCAACATCGTCCGGGTCGGACTATGGGTAAGCCGGATGCTCTCTCGCGCTGCTCGGACCACTCGGATGGTAAGGACAACAACAAGGTGTTAAACTTTAGGCTATTATAGTGTGATCAGAAGCTTGTTTAAGCGTTCTAATGACTTCTAATTGCCTTAGTAACAATCACTAATGATGTGTTGATGCAATCAATCAATAATATGTAATGATTTGCGCTCTATTGACTCTTTATGTCTATTACTCTAGACATGTAAGGAAAATGACCATCCTAGGTTCCCACGGGTACTGTTCTGCGCGAGGCGTGAATATTGGTGTCCACTAAATCGCGTCCGAATTGGTTTAGCTCCGGAGCAGCTTGGGAACATGCCAGACATCATTCTAATGATGGCTCCATGTTTTATTTTCGCTTCTTTTGCTTCCCTGCGGAGACCGAGGCGTTCCGGTGCCTATTCCGGCCGTCACAATAGAGGTCAATAGACCTACTAATGGGGCGCCAAACGTGGGAACGGTGCATTGACCGTGGGAGTCGGGCGCTTCGAATTTATATACAGATTGCTAAAGAGTGCTTTCGCACTTTTAGCAATACTGTCAACACCAGTCATCCCATGATGACCTGGGTCGTCCCAATGGGTGTTGGCAGTGTCTATGGGTGGTCCCCAATGCGTGAGAACCGGGCGCTTAACGTGCGGCTGCACAGCGCAACTTTGTTATACATTTGTACAACAAGTGTGTGCATCACCTTCAACACAACCCCCTGATGCAACACTTGGTCAATCCACGTATTGGGGCACCCATAAACAACCCCCTGGCCCAATACGTCCTCCTATCCAACAAGTCCCATCATCTCCCTCAACTTCTCTACTTGTGGCTTGGCCAGTGCTTTGGTGAGCAGGTCTGCGGGCATGTCCTCCGTTTGCAGATAGACTGGTTGTATGCGCTTGCAATCAACTTGATCGCGCAACCAAAAGAAGCTCAAGTCAAGTTGCTTCATTCTGCCATGGTGTTCGGGGTTCTTTGCTACTCTAATCGCTGACTGGTTGTCCATGTATAGCGTGGATGGTGAAGTTGGCTTGTAACCAATTTCTGAGAGGAGGTTCTTCATCCAGCATATCTCTTTACCAGCAGCAACCCCAGCAACATACTCTGCTTCAGTGGTTGACAGAACAACCATCTGTTGGGCTTTACTGCTCCAGCAGACCGCTCCCAGCCCAATCTTAACCAAGTAACCACTTGTAGACCTTCCTGTCCCTTTATCACCACCATAGTCAGCATCACTGTATGTGACGAAGATTTCATCTCCTATGGTGGGATCAGGTCCATAAACCAACTTCATATCCATCGTTCCCTTCACGTAGCGGAGCAGGTGCTTTACAGCTTTCCAGTGGATCATGCCTGGATTCGAGTTGAACCTAGCCAGTGCACTCGCAGCAAAGGCTATATCAGGCCGGGACATTGTAGCCAAGTACAATAAGGAGCCAACAGCACTCATGTAGGGGATATCAATCATTTCTTGTGCTTCTTCATACATCTTGGGACAATCATCTGTGGTCAACTTCATACCTGGAGCCATGGGAGTCCCCACCGGTTTGCAATCAGACATATTAAACTGCGCAAGCTTGTTAACAATGTACTGACGCTGCGAGATGTAGAGTTTGTGGTTCTCCCAGTCTCGAGTTATTTCCATGCCCAGCAGATATGAAGTCTCCCCCAAGTCCCGCAACTTGAAATGCTTTTCTAGCTCAATAACAAACTTGTCAAGAGCCTCCTTTGACTTTGAAGCAAGAGTGATATCATCCACCCACACTGGGACTATGATTCTGACAGTGCCATCATCATAGATGTAGAGTGAGGGATCAGAGTAGATCTTTTTGAAACCCATTAATTGCAGCACTTGCCACAATTTCTCACTCCACAACCGAGGTGACTGCTTTAACCCATACAGTGACTTGTTCAATTTACAGACTATCCTTCCTTGACCTTTGGTTGCCCCTTGCTTAAATCCCTCAGGCTGTTCCATATACACTTCAGCATCAATATCACTGTTTATAAATGCTTGTGAAATGTCAACTGAGCGCAAGTGTAGATCATCTCTAGCAGCTAGAGCTGTTAAACTATAGGCTATTATAGTGTGATCAGAAGCTTGTTTAAGCGTTCTAATGACTTCTAATTGCCTTGGTAACAATCACTAATGATGTGTTGATGCAATCAATCAATAATATGTAATGATTTGCGCTCTATTGACTCTTTGTGTCTAGTACTCTAGACATGTAAGGAAAATGACCTCCCCAGGTTCCCACGGGTACTGTCCTGCGCGAGGCGTGAATATTGGTGTCCACTAAATCGCGTCCGAAATGGTTTAGCTCCGGAGCAGCTTGGGAACATGCCAGACATCATTCTAATGATGGCTCCATGTTTGATTTTCGCTCCTTTTGCTTCCCTGCGGAGACCGAGGCGTTCCGGTGTCTATTCCGGCCGTCACAATAGAGGTCAATAGACCTACTAATGGGGCGCCAAACGTGGGAACGGTGCATTGACCGTGGGAGTCGGGCGCTTCGAATTTATATACAGATTGCTAAACAGTGCTTTCGCACTTTTAGCAATACTGTCAACACCAGTCATCCCATGATGACCTGGGTCGTCCCAATGGGTGTTGGCAGTGTCTATGGGTGGTCCCCAATGCGTGGGAACCGGGCGCTTAACGTGCGGCTGCACAGCGCAACTTTGTTATACATTTGTACAACAAGTGTGTGCATCACCTTCAACAAGAGCAAGCACAGTCCTGATGGTAGCATGTCTCGAAGGCGAAGCAAAGGTCTCATTATAGTCAAATCCGGGTCGTTGACTAAATCCTTTAGCAACAATCCGACCCTTGAACCGTTCAATGCTTCCGTCTGCATGATACTTGACCCGAAAGACCCATCTGACTCCAATTGCTGCTTTTCCTTCTGGCAAAGGTTCCAATGTCCATGTCCCATTAGCAAGTAGCATGTTGTATTCAGCTAGTGCAGCCTCATGCCATTGTGCAGCGTGAGGTGACTTCATTGCCTGAGCATAAGTCTCTGGCTCTACTAGCTTGCCAACAGGACTAGCCTCCAAAGCTTCTTCTTCAGATTCGGAATCATCATCATCTAAAGCAGGAGTTGGATCTCGCATTTCCCAGACATCAGGAGTTGCCTCCCTAGCCTTTGAAGGTGCAGCAGGAACCTTCCACCATTCACCTGGAGGTCTGATGTCGCGTTTTGGTCTTCTTACAGCCACAGGTCTATCATCGACTTCAGCTTCAGCATCACTATCATCCACACGAGGTGCAGTTCTTCTACGACGAGGACGAGGTGGGGGAGTCTCTTCCGGCTCTGGTGTCACATTATCCTGTTGCGCTTCACCCTCCACCTGTTCTTCTTCTTTTACATTATCATCATTAACAGTGTCATCCTCACTGCTGTCCCCATCGTCATAATCAACTGCAGGCAAGTCTATGACCCTTTGCTGAGCATCGTTGTTGTCCTTGGATGGTGCCTCTGGTGCGCTCTGCTGACTGGTTGTTGGAGTAGGAACTGGTTCAGAGGTGGTGCCTTTAAGAAGTTGGCCACTATAAGTGTAGCGCTCATCAAAGTCAGCGCGTTCACAGATGATGACCTTCTTCGTCTTTGGATTGTAGAATTTCCAACCCTTGTACCCATCAGGATACCCAATAAACACACACTTCTCCATATGCGAACCCAAGTGTTCCCTCTTGTCCTTCTGGACATGCACATAAGCAACACATCCCCACACTCGCAAATGCCCAACATCAGGTTTTCGTCTATGCCACACCTCATATGGCGTAGCATGAGCTACTGAAGATGTAATGCATCGGTTCAAGACATGAACAAGTGCAGCCAAACACTCAGCCCAAAAGGCCTTTGACAATCCAGCCTCATCTAGCATTGCAGTGATCCGTTCACTAAGCAGTCTATTTGCACGTTCAGCCACTCCATTCTGCTGTGGTCTATTTCGCACTGAGAACTGCCTTTCAATGCCATGCTCCTCCAAATACTTGTCAAACTCTTTGCTCATGAATTCACCACCCTGGTCGCATCTGAAGACTTTGATATGCTTGCCAGTTTGATTCTCAGCCCATGCTTTGAACCGCTTAAAGGCAGCAAAGACTTCGCTCTTTAGCTTCAGTGGGACTACCACCTTTAGCTTAGAGTAGTCATCAATGAATGTAACCCAATATTTCTGACCAGAGTGGGAATCAATTCCGACATAATGAACATCAGAGTGTACCAATGCCAACAGCTCATCAGCTCTGTTGGATGACGAAGGAAATGGATTTGCATGCATCTTCCCTGTTAGACAAGGAATACAAACAGGATCTGGCTTTGCAGAAGAGTCCAATGTCAATCCAATCACCATTTCATCCTTAATCATCTGCTTAATTCCGTCATGGTGTTGGTGGCCAAGCCGTCTATGCCATAGTGTCAGATCCAAAGGCAGAGTGGACGCAACATGAACAAATTCATTTGTATCTATTGTACTACCATCTAAATAGCCTATACCAGCATCATTGATTGTAGCACAGAACAAAAGAACATCATTACGAACAAACTCCATTTTATCCTTTGTGATATGAACATTAAAGCCTTTATTTCGAGTCAAATACAAAACAGCAAGCAGATTATTGCACAATGCAGGAACATAGAGTACTCTAGTGATCTCCACATCTCTAACTTGTCTACCATTAATAACAGGTCTAAAGAGCACATTTCCGACACCCTCACTATATACAATGGTGTGATCCGCTAGCCTAATAGGCACTCTATAAGGGGTATAATTGCGAATCCATTCTTTGTGAGGTGTCATATGAGAAGTGGCCCCTGTATCTGTATTCCAATGGGTATCATTAGAAAATGTAGCACAAGCCTCATCCGTAGATCGAGCACTTGCCTGACCAGCAAACTCTGTCACAGCATCTGCCTTCTCAGCTGCCACTTTGGCATTGCTCCCCCCAGATCCACTGTCTTTATTGCTAGCATTGACCTTCTTCAATGCTTCGCAATCCCGCTTCCAATGACCCTTGCCCTTGCAGAATGAGCAGGTGTCTGCATCAACTGTGGGGTGACCTCTGCCTTTCCCATTATAAGCCCCACCCTTCTTTCCATAACCCTTGTGACCGGCTCTATTCGCTTGCTCGGTCTGGCGCTGACGATTCAACTCTTCGCTTCGGAATGCTTGGAGTATAGTATCCTTGTCCAGCTTGTCCATTAGCAACAAAGAAGCTGACAAGTGCTTGTATTCATCAGGCAAAGCCCGAATCAATGCCATGCACTGCAACTCTTCGTCTAATTGCTCAATGGTAAAGCCTGTTGGACGCAGATTTTGGATATTAGCCATTGCTTTGCTAATCCTAACTCCCAAATCGATTAGACCTTCATTGTCCTCCTTGTGTATTGAGAACAGGTCATCATATGCATTGAAGCGTGCGCCGGGCTTCTTGGATAGGTGTGCCTTTTCTATGGCAGCCCACATTCCCACTGGATCATCCTCTAGACCTCGGAAATGAATTCTTTGGTCTGCTTCAACCAATAGGTAAATCTCCCCAGCAGCCCTTTCAGCTTTAGCCTCCCATTTGGTCAGCTCAGCTGCATCTGTGGGTCTAGATTCCCTTCCAGCCACTAGTCTCCACAGCCCCAGTCTCATCAGATAAGCCTTGGCTTCACCACACCACTCCTGATAATTGGAGTTGGTCAGTGGTTTCACCTTGACCCCATTATCTGAACTAGAACTTGTAGACATAGTGTTCAATACAATTTATAGTCTTGTTTGACTGACAATAACAATTTAAAGTCTTGTGTGGACTATCAATAACAACAGTGTTAGAGTCTTGTTGTGACTTTCAATAAAGCTCCAATAGGCCAAAATGCGAGATCAGTACTCAAAGAGTCACTAGATCAATCACAATAAACCCCCAGTATAACAATAGGCAGCAATTCAATAATGCAGGAACAATCAATCAATTAATGATGTCAAGTTAAAGCTCAGGGCCCATAACCTGTTAAACTTTAGGCTATTATAGTGTGATCAGAAGCTTGTTTAAGCGTTCTAATGACTTCTAATTGCCTTAGTAACAATCACTAATGATGTGTTGATGCAATCAATCAATAATATGTAATGATTTGCGCTCTATTGACTCTTTGTGTCTATTACTCTAGACATGTAAGGAAAATGACCATCCTAGGTTCCCACGGGTACTGTTCTGCGCGAGGCGTGAATATTGGTGTCCACTAAATCGCGTCCGAATTGGTTTAGCTCCGGAGCAGCTTGGGAACATGCCAGACATCATTCTAATGATGGCTCCATGTTTTATTTTCGCTTCTTTTGCTTCCCTGCGGAGACCGAGGCGTTCCGGTGCCTATTCCGGCCGTCACAATAGAGGTCAATAGACCTACTAATGGGGCGCCAAACGTGGGAACGGTGCATTGACCGTGGGAGTCGGGCGCTTCGAATTTATATACAGATTGCTAAAGAGTGCTTTCGCACTTTTAGCAATACTGTCAACACCAGTCATCCCATGATGACCTGGGTCGTCCCAATGGGTGTTGGCAGTGTCTATGGGTGGTCCCCAATGCGTGAGAACCGGGCGCTTAACGTGCGGCTGCACAGCGCAACTTTGTTATACATTTGTACAACAAGTGTGTGCATCACCTTCAACACAAGGATGTGGTCTTGCTCAAACCGGCCTACTTTGCTGTCCATGCCACGGGTGTCACTCTTGAAGGGGAGGAGAAGGATATCCTCATGGCTATCCGGACTGGAGTTCGTGACGCGAAGTTTGAAGATGCAGTGGCAAAGGCGGCAGAGGAGTTGAAGAAGGCGCAGGGCAGTCGCAAGACAGTCCGGAGTGCAGAATGGTCTCAATCAGACAGACTTCTGATGTTCCGGGGTAAGATCTACGTTCTGGACTCACCAGACTTGCGTCGGACGATTGTAGCCCAGCACCATGACACCAAGGTCGCTGGCCATGCAGGTAGATGGAAAACTCTGGAACTCGTCTCCCGCAGCTACTGGTGGCCAAACATGTCCCGCTACATCGGATCCTACACCCGCCATTGCGACCTCTGTCTCTGGACGAAAGTGCAAAGGCATCTGCCCATGGGTGAACTCCATCCGCTTCCTATTCCGGATGAACACTGGGACCGGTTGAGCGTGGACTTCATTGTCGAGCTTCCGGAGTCGGACGGATTTGATGCAGTCATGAACGTGGTTGACTCCGTGAGCAAACGTGCCCATTTCATCTCTACTCACACCACCGTATCTGCCCTCGGGTCTGCCAACTTGTACCTACAGAACGTCTGGAAGCTACACGGCCTCCCTCGGTCTGTTGTGTCTGATCGAGGTCCGCAATTTGTCGCAGAGTTCACCCGAGAAGTTTACCGGATGCTCGGGATCAAGCTGGCCGCATCCACAGCTTACCACCCTCAGTCGGATGGACAGACAGAGTGGACGAACCAGGAACTTGAGTCCTACCTCCGGATCTTTGTCGGCGAATGTCAGAACAACTGGGCTCGACTTCTCCCTATGGCAGAGTTTGCATACAACAACCGGGTCCATGCATCCACTCAGCAGTCGCCATTCCTCCTGGATACGGGCCGCCACCCTCGCCTCGGGTTTGAACCTCATCAGCCGCCGTCTCGGATGGAGTCCGCAAACGAGTTCGTAGACCGGATGAAGTCCGCGGTTGACGAAGCTCAGTCCGCATTGGTCAAGGCTCAGGATGACATGAAGCGCTACTATGATCAACATCGGACTCCCGCCCCAGAGTACCAACCGGGTGACAAGGTTTGGCTGGATTCGTCGGATATTAACCTCGCCCGACCTTCCCGGAAACTCGGACATGCACGTCTTGGTCCCTACAAGATCATCCAGAAGGTCGGCAAGGCAGCGTACCGACTCGAGCTCCCGCCAGGCTTATCCCGCCTTCACCCTGTCTTCCCTGTTGTCAAACTCTCACCCTTCGTTCCGGATCCCATCCTGGGTCGACGCCCGGTCACTCCACCACCGCCGCAGCTTGTTGATGGAGAAGAGGAACACGAAGTTGAAGAAGTCCGGAATAGTAGACGCTTCGGCCGAGTGTTAAAGTATCTGGTGCGCTGGCGAGGCTATGGCATTGAGCACGACTCCTGGGAACCTGCGAGCAATCTCCGGCACGCTGCCCAGAAGGTCAGGGACTTCCACGATCGCCACCCGGACGCGATCCGAGTACTTCGGATGACTCCGACGGCCCTCGATCAGTCCTGGGAGCGTTGGCGCAGTCAGAAAGCTCCCGGCTCTGTTCTCGCAGCAATCCGGAGTTTCAGGGTTGGTGAATTCGTGGCGCAGCAGGCAGGAATCTTCGCGTCGGGTCACCGCAAGCTTGAAAGGGGGGTGATGTAAGGGGACACTCCTATTTTCTCCTTTTCCCCTGTCTCTTTCCCTCTCTCTTCATTTCTTTCTCTTTCCTTTCATTCCACGGACTCTTATTTACTTTCCTTTCGCTCCCTTTCCTTCCTACCATCCATCCGAGCCTTATCCGTCACATCCGAGCGACATCCGACTCATCCGATGCATTTCCCGCGCCTCGGCCACACTCGGCCGCACTTGCACATGCCCGGATGCGCTTCGGATGTATGTATACACTTCGGGGCACGTCCGGGTGACCCATACCTTCTTCCCACACCTCTTTACTTCCCATTCCCACTTCCCTGGGTCGCCGGCACGACTCTTGCATATTCCCTCCACCTTTCTATCACATGTGCCCGCTCGTACCTGTGATATTCTCCGGACTTGTGGCGGGTGTACTATACAGTTCTCCCATCTTTCTCTCACGCTTCTACAGTATATACTTCGCCTCCTAGCATGGAGAATCCTTATCTTGTTCTCTTTGGATTCTCCCTCTGCTAGGTGAGCAGCCTCTCATGTATTGTAGTAGCTCTATTCATTTCTTTGGATTCTCCCTCTGCTAGGCTCGCGCTGTCGGCCATCTTGAGGTTGCCCTTACATTTAATTGGTAGGTCATCTATAAAAATATTTGCCACCTTGGGAATTTCATCTTGAAGAATATGCACCATGCATTTCTGAAATTCTGCAGGAGAGTTAGTATATCCTGTAGGTAAAGCTGTAAGCCACAATAATCCTAATGGTGTCCAGAATGCTGTCATATCACGAGATGCTGGGTCTACTATTCTTGCATCAAATCCCCAGAATAAGTCGAATGTTGTGCAACATTCACATCCTGCATAGGGCTCAACAAAATCATCTACAATTGGTAGTAATCCTGCATCTCGTATTGATACAGCATTTAAGGGCTGTAAATCATGCACAATTCTCAATGTTTCATTTTTCTTCAGTACACAGAACCATCTGCCCCGATAGGATGATTGACATGGTTCATAAACTCCTGCTTCTATCTTGTTTTTTAGGATTTCAATAACCTTGTCCTTTATTCCTGGAGGAATTGGAATATTCTTATACTCCCATGGTGTATGTGGTACAATTGGCATAACATAGTCAGAGAAATATTCTTTTCGTAAAGTTCCTCTTTGCCTTTCTTCAAATGCTAGTGTCTCTTGATTCTCTTGAAGAATATACTTGAAAAGCTTTTCTTCTTCAGGCCATAAGAAGCTATCTTTATTCACATTCATTGCATTAAGGCGTTCCTGTGTGAGCCTTTCTGTAGGTACAAATTCAGGTGGATGAGTTGGGAGTTCAGTGAGAGTGTCGAGGGGGTTAAATGGAAATGTTCTTTGTACTTTTGCATTCTCAGGATATACTCCTGACACTGGGTGGACTTTCTGAGCTACCTTCTTGTATGCTGTGTAAACTTGAAACTCTAGCTGTTGTGAATTGTCCTTAGAAACGGGGAATAGCAATGTGTCTTCATTCCAGTCAATATCTGAGACTTGTAGCTGAATTCTTCTGATTTCATCAGGTATTATTTCAGAAGTATACAAGTCTTCCTTTTGTGGCAAATTTATTGGTTCTATCTTGTTTCTTCCTTTGACAATATTTCGGTACATTCCTACAAACACTTTCTTGGGTTGATCTTGCTGATGGGTTGTGTTATCAAGAGTGCTTGATAGACTAGATATTACATGAGGCTGCATAATACAATTCTGCTGAGAGATACTCCAGATATTACATTTCACTTGGTGATAGGAATCTTTCAAAAAGAGCCACAAGTTATTGATGAAGGATAAGACACAGAAGAATATCAAAATATGGACATAGTTGAATTGAATAAGAAGTGACGATCTAAAATTTGAGAAAGTTAATAGAGAAAATAAGCTCGTTCTGTGGTAGTGCTTACCATACAATTCTTTAATTGTGAATTCCATTTCCCCAGTCTTCTTTACGCCATACCACAGGCCTGCGGACACCATTTCCATCAAAATGGAGGTTTGGTTCCAACATTTTGTAAACCAATAGTGAGCGTACAAGGCCTTGGTGATAGAATGTACACCAGCGAAGGTGACGGAGGGCGTTGGCAAGGCAACCCTGTCCCATAGCTGTAAGCAGGTGAGATGCTTGATAGAGAAATTCATCTTCTTCATCATAGAGAAGAACATTCTTGGGTGAAGTGCCAGATGCTGGGTTTTCAACTTGTGAGTCCAGGACCATGAAGTGTTGGCAATCTGCTTGAAAACCTTGAAAAAGCAGGACAACATCAGGGTCCAGAAAGCAAAAAATATAGCAGTGAAAGTAGAAGTAGTGTCGAGTGTCTGCTGGGAGTGAGAATGATTCAAGGGTGCCTCTTGCAGTGGGTGACTTCAGGAGGTATTGAGCAATACTTTGGAGAATAAACTTGATCTCCATTCTTGCTTTGCGAAGGTAGGTGATGTATGGTACCCAGGGATTGAACATCCAATTAGGTCTTCCATATGAGTAATGTGATGAGAAGTGGGTAACCCAAGGATTCCTCCCAAAGGCAGCTTCATATTCTTTGGGCTTCAGAATATCTCCTGAGGGAAATGGTTCAACTTGAGGATTGATAATTTGTGGGTCCATTGTGGTTGAGCATCTATGAGTCTTCCTCATCAAGTGTACTCCAGGGGGAAGGACTTGATTATGGACAGTCCTCAATGACATAAGTTTGAGGGGGATGGTTATCCACTGGACCAGTATATTTGAAGGAGACTCGGGCTCGTTGAGTCCAATCTCCCCCTACTAACCGGGTCAAGGGGTGTCCAACAGGTGGTTTAGTGGAGAATATGGGTAGTAGAGTTGTTGGAGGAAGGGGTGCTCCTGCAGGAATGATGATAGTGCTGTCGGCATCATTGAAACCCCATATGTCTGGGCAATCTGTCCGAACTTCCACAAATGATTGACCTGGATGGGAGTCTCCCAATTTCAATAGGATGTTGAACATGGTATGCGCATGCCGGTTTGCTTTGGCAAAATCCACCCTGGGGTCAAGACGTGGCACAAGGATAGGTGGTGCAACAGGAAGTGCATTTGGAGACCCTGGAGGTGAATATTCCGATGAACTTGTGGATGATTCCTCTGCAATATCCTCAGAGGAAGCCTCTGAGATTAGGTCTGGCATTTCTGAGTCTTCTTCATCCTTGTCAGAGTCCTGAGTTTCGGAAGGTGCCATTTCTTCATCATCTGCCTGATAGCCTTCCATTCCTGCTCCTGATGGTATTTCTTGATTGAATGATTGTGAGGAGGTCAGTGGTCCACTTGCTTCAATTCCTTTGGCATGGATCACAGGGCTTTCAGATGCAGTCAGCTTGGTAAATAGTAGTGATTCCTCTGATGAGGCTGAATGTGTGGTTGATAGTGAGATACCAGTTTCTGACAATGAAGGAGTTGGAACCCATGTTGGAAAGGGTGAGGCTGTAGTCCATTCTGGCGTCTCCCTTTGTCCTAGCATGTCAGTCAGTTCTGAGTGTATTTGCAATAAGGTCTCGTCAAAAAGCATTGACTGAAGGTACCTACTCCATTCAGATGGGTTTCCTTGAGTTCCGTGTGATGCAAGTTCTTCATTAGCTAGTGCTGGAATTTCGGGTGGGTTCATAGGTGTCTGAGCGAGTGCCTTGCATGGTAGTGTTGGAGTTTCTGGTAGATCAATAGGTGGCTGAGTGAGTGTCTTGAATGATTGGGTGACAGTAGTTTCGACGAAGACAGTGATATTTGGGCTGTGGTTATAGACAAGATCGGCGGGGTTTACTGTCATATTTTCCCTAGCTTCATGTCCCTGCTCTAAATCTCTTGACTCCATAGTGCCCTTCTCTACGACTCCGGTTGGCTGTAATCCAGTGTCAGCAAGATGGCTGACAGACAATGAGCTGGATTGACCTTCTGAAAAGTCGTCTGGGCGAGACCGTTTGAGTGCTGGCATGGTATCAGGGGATGATTGAGCGGAGGTGTTTACTTGAGCATTCTGAGTAAAAGCATAGTTGAGTGCTGAGCTAAGCTCTTCAGCTGCATCATTGGGGTCGCTGATGGATTCCGACTCCGGTTCAGCTGATCGAGAGCGCTTATGAGAGCACTCTTTGACAGGTGACAGTGTGCGCATGATGGGCCGCCCTCTGGTGAGCAGAATGTATGGCTTCCTTGCTCCATACTGCGTGGGAGGTCCATGAATCAAATGCTCGTCCTCATTAAGTTCATGAGGGGAAAGTACAGTCGAAGATATTGCTGGAACGCGAAGATTGGAGTTTTCGATGGTGCTGTGAGCTGTCTGAGTCTCACTGAGGGTTTCCTCCTGTGCCCAGTCCATCGTTGAAATGGTCTCTGAAGTACCAAAGGGTGATCGGAATGCTATGGAGCGGATGAAGTCCAAGGCATCCTGCTTTGGGGATGACACTCGTGAGGGGTACTGCAACTCCATCTCTTCTTCAACAGGTCCAGCATCAGCAGGCAGCTGCTCCTGAGCTTTCTCTTCTTCACTTCCTGAGCTGTCCATCGAACCCATAACTTCAGGCAAGGGGATTTGCCTTACTAGCCCTGGGGGCGTCAGTGGATCAATACGACGATCTTCTGAATTGATTCTGGTGGTGTCATACGTGACAACAGGGTTGGAGAGCGATGCTGTAGGCTCCCCTTGATGGTCTGGTCCATCAGTTTGTTAAACTTTAGGCTATTATAGTGTGATCAGAAGCTTGTTTAAGTGTTCTAATGACTTCTAATTGCCTTGGTAACAATCACTAATGATGTGTTGATGCAATCAATCAATAATATGTAATGAAATTGCGCTCTATTGACTCTTTGTGTCTAGTACTCTAGACATGTAAGGAAAATGACCATCCTAGATTCCCACGGGTACTGTTCTGCGCGAGGCGTGAATATTGGTGTCCACTAAATCGCGTCCGAAATGGTTTAGCTCCGGAGCAGCTTGGGAACATGCCAGACATCATTCTAATGATGGCTCCATGTTTCATTTTCACTCCTTTTGCTTCCCTGCGGAGACCGAGGCGTTCCGGTGCCTATTCCGGCCGTCACAATAGAGGTCAATAGACCTACTAATGGGGCGCCAAACGTGGGAACGGTGCATTGACCGTGGGAGTCGGGCGCTTCGAATTTATATACAGATTGCTAAAGAGTGCTTGTGCACTTTTAGCAATACTGTCAACACCAGTCATCCCATGATGACCTGGGTCGTCCCAATGGGTGTTGGCAGTGTCTATGGGTGGTCCCCAATGCGTGGGAACCGGGCGCTTAATGTGCGACTGCACAGCGCAACTTTGTTATACATTTGTACAACAAGTGAGTGCATCACCTTCAACACAACCCCCTGATGCAACACTTGGTCAATCCACGTATTGGGGCACCCATAAACAACCCCCTGGCCCAATACGTCCTCCTATCCAACAAGTCCCATCATTTCCCTCAGCTTCTCTACTTGTGGTTTGGCCAGTGCTTTGGTGAGCAGGTCTGCGGGCATGTCCTCCGTTTGCAAATAGACTGGTTGTATGCGCTTGCAATCAACTTGATCGCGTAACCAAAAGAAGCTCAAGTCAAGTTGCTTCATTCTGCCATGGTGTTCGGGGTTCTTTGCCACTCTAATCGCTGACTGGTTGTCCATGTATAGCATGGATGGTGAAGTTGGCTTGTAGCCAATTTCAGAGAGGAGGTTCTTCATCCAGCATATCTCTTTACCAGCAGCAACCCCAGCAACATACTCTGCTTCAGTGGTTGACAGAACAACCATCTGTTGGGCTTTACTGCTCCAGCAGACCGCTCCCAGCCCAATCTTAACCAAGTAACCACTTGTAGACCTCCCTGTCCCTTTATCACCACCATAGTCAGCATCACTGTATGTGACGAAGATTTCATCTCCTATGGCGGGATCAGGTCCATAAACCAACTTCATATCCATCGTTCCCTTCACATAGCGGAGCAGGTGCTTTACAGCTTTCCAGTGGATCATGCCTGGGTTCGAGTTGAACCTAGCCAGTGCACTCGCAGCAAAGGCTATATCAGGCCGGGACATTGTAGCCAAGTACAATAAGGAGCCGACAGCACTCATGTAGGGGATATCAATCATCTCTTGTGCTTCTTCATACGTCTTGGGACAGTCATCTGTGGTCAACTTCATACCCGGAGCCATGGGAGTCCCCACCGGTTTGCAATCAGACATTTTAAACTGCGCAAGCTTGTTAACAATGTACTGACGCTGTGAGATGTAGAGTTTGTGGTTCTCCCAGTCTCGAGTTATTTCCATGCCCAGCAGATACGAAGTTTCCCCCAAGTCCCGCAACTTGAAATGCTTTTCTAGCTCAATAACAAACTTGTCAAGAGCCTCCTTTGACTTTGAAGCAAGAGTGATATCATCCACCCACACTGGGACTATGATTCTGACAGTGCCATCATCATAGATGTAGAGTGAGGGGTCAGAGTAGATCTTTTTGAAACCCATTAATTGCAGCACTTGCCACAATTTCTCACTCCACAACCGAGGTGACTGCTTTAACCCATACAGTGACTTGTTCAATTTACAGACTATCCTTCCTTGACCTTTGGTTGCCCCTTGCTTAAATCCCTCAGGTTGCTCCATATACACTTCAGCATCAATATCACTGTTTATAAATGCTTGTGAAATATCAACTGAGCGCAAGTGCAGATCATCTCTAGCAGCTAGAGCAAGCACAGTCCTGATAGTAGCATGTCTAGAAGGCGAAGCAAAGGTCTCATTATAGTCAAATCCGGGTCGTTGACTAAATCCTTTAGCAACAATCCGACCCTTGAACCGTTCAATGCTTCCGTCTGCATGATACTTGACCCGAAAGACCCATCTGACTCCAATTGCTGCTTTTCCTTCTGGCAAAGGTTCCAATGTCCATGTCCCATTAGCAAGTAGCATGTTGTATTCAGCTAGTGCAGCCTCATGCCATTGTGCAGCGTGAGGTGACTTCATTGCCTGAGCATAAGTCTCTGGCTCTACTAACTTGCCAACAGGACTAGCCTCCAAAGCTTCTTCTTCAGATTCGGAATCATCATCATCTAAAGCAGGAGTTGGATCTCGCATTTCCCAGACATCAGGAGTTGCCTCCCTAGCCTTTGGAGGTGCTGCAGGAACCTTCCACCATTCACCTGGAGGTCTGATGTCACGTTTTGGTCTTCTGACAGCCACAGGTCTATCATCGACTTCAGCTTCAGCATCACTATCATCCACACGAGGTGCAGCTCTTCTACGATGAGGACGAGGTGGGGGAGTCTCTTCTGGCTCTGGTGTCTCTTCCTGTTGCGCTTCACCCTCCACCTGTTCTTCTTCTTTCACATTATCATCCTTAGCAGTGTCATCCTCACTGCTGTCCCCATCGTCATTATCAACTGCAGGCAAGTCTATGACCCTTTGCTGAGCATCGTTGTTGTCCTTGGATGGTGCCTCTGGTGCGCTCTGCTGACTGGTTTTCGGAGTAGGAACTGGTTCAGAGGTGGTGCCTTTAAGAAGTTGGCCACTATAAGTGTAGCGCTCATCAAAGTCTGCGCGTTCACAGATGATGACCTTCTTCGTCTTTGGATTGTAGAATTTCCAACCCTTGTACCCATCAGGATACCCAATAAACACACACTTCTCCATATGCGAACCCAAGTGTTCCCTCTTGTCCTTCTGGACATGCACATAAGCAACACATCCCCACACTCGTAAATGCCCAACATCAGGTTTTCGTCTATGCCACACCTCATATGGCGTAGCATGAGCTACTGAAGATGTAATGCATCGGTTCAAGACATGAACAAGTGCAGCCAAACACTCAGCCCAAAAGGCCTTTGACAATCCAGCCTCATCTAGCATTGCAGTGATCCGTTCACTAAGGAGTCTATTTGCGCGTTCAGCCACTCCATTCTGCTGTGGTCTGTTTCGCACTGAGAACTGCCTTTCAATGCCATGCTCCTCCAAATACTTGTCAAACTCTTTGCTCATGAATTCACCACCCTGGTCGCATCTGAAGACTTTGATATGCTTGCCAGTTTGATTCTCAGCCCATGCTTTGAACCGCTTAAAGGCAGCAAAGACTTCGCTCTTTAGCTTCAGTGGGACTACCACCTTTAGCTTAGAGTAGTCATCAATGAATGTAACCCAATATTTTTGACCAGAGTGGGAATCAATTCCGACGTAATGAACATCAGAGTGTACCAATGCCAACAGCTCATCAGCTCTGTTGGATGACGAAGGAAATGGATTTGCATGCATCTTCCCTGTTAGACAAGGAATACAAACAGGATCTGGCTTTGCAGAAGAGTCCAATGTCAATCCAATCACCATTTCATCCTTAATCATCTGCTTAATTCCATCATGGTGTTGGTGGCCAAGCCGTCTATGCCATAGTGTCAGATCCAAAGGCAGAGTGGACGCAACATGAACAAATTCATTTGTATCTATTGTACTACCATCTAAATAGCCTATACCAGCATCATTGATTGTAGCACAGAACAAAAGAACATCATTACGAACAAACTCCATTTTGTCCTTTGTGATATGAACATTAAAGCCTTTATTTCGAGTCAAATACAAAACAGCAAGCAGATTATTGCACAATGCAGGAACATAGAGTACTCTAGTGATCTCCACATCTCTAACTTGTCTACCATTAATAACAGGTCTAAAGAGCACATTTCCGACACCCTCACTATATACAATGGTATGATCCGCTAGCCTAATAGGCACTCTATAAGTGGTATAATTGCGAATCCATTCTTTGTGAGGTGTCATATGAGAAGTGGCCCCTGTATCTGTATTCCAATGGGTATCATTAGAAAATGTAGCACAAGCCTCATCTGTAGATCGAGCACTTGCCTGACCAGCAAACTCTGTCACAGCATCTGCCTTTTCAGCTGCCACTTTGGCATTGCTCCCCCCAGATCCACTGTCTTTATTGCTAGCATTGGCCTTCTTCAATGCTTCACAATCCCGCTTCCAATGACCCTTGCCCTTGCAGAATGAGCAGGTGTCTGCATCAACTGTGGGGTGACCTCTGCCTTTTCCATTATAAGCCCCACCCTTCTTTCCATAACCCTTGTGACCGGCTCTATTCGCTTGCTCGGTCTGGTGCTGGCGATTCAACTCTTCGCTTCGGAATGCTTGGAGTATAGTATCCTTGTCCAGCTTGTCCATTAGCAACAAAGAAGCTGACAAGTGCTTGTATTCATCAGGCAAAGCCCGAATCAATGCCATGCACTGCAACTCTTCGTCTAACTGCTCAATGGTAAAGCCTGTTGGACGCAGATTTTGGATATTAGCCATTGCTTTGCTAATCCTAACTCCCAAATCGATTAGACCTTCATTGTCCTCCTTGTGTATTGAGAACAGGTCGTCATATGCATTGAAGCGTGCGCCGGGCTTCTTGGATAGGTGTGCCTTCTCTATGGCAGCCCACATTCCCACTGGATCATCCTCTAGACCTCGGAAATGAATTCTTTGGTCTGCTTCAACCAATAGGTAAATCTCCCCAGCAGCCCTTTCAGCTTTAGCCTCCCATTTGTTCAGCTCAGCTGCATCTGTGGGTCTAGATTCCCTTCCAGCCACTAGTCTCCACAGCCCTAGTCTCATCAGATAAGCCTTGGCTTCACCACACCACTCCTGATAATTGGAGTTGGTCAGTGGTTTCACCTTGACCCCATTATCTGAACTAGAACTTGTAGACATAGTGTATCAATACAATTTATAGTCTTGTTTGACTGACAATAACAATTTAAAGTCTTGTGTGGACTATCAATAACAACAGTGTTATAGTCTTGTTGTGACTTTCAATAAGCTCCAATAGGCCAAAATGCGAGATCAGTACTCAAAGAGTCACTAATCAATCACAATAACCCCCAGTATAACAATAGGCAGCAATTCAATAATGCAGGAACAATCAATCAATTAATGATGTCAAGTTAAAGCCCAGGGCCCATAACCTGTTAAACTTTAGGCTATTATAGTGTGATCAGAAGCTTGTTTAAGCGTTCTAATGACTTCTAATTGCCTTGGTAACAATCACTAATGATGTGTTGATGCAATCAATCAATAATATGTAATGAAATTGCGCTCTATTGACTCTTTGTGTCTAGTACTCTAGACATGTAAGGAAAATGACCTCCCCAGGTTCCCACGGGTACTGTTCTGCGCGAGGCGTGAATATAGCTGTCCACTAAATCGCGTCCGAATTGGTTTAGCTCCGGAGCAACTTGGGAACATGCCAGACATCATTCTAATGATGGCTCCATGTTTCATTTTCGCTCCTTTTGCTTCCCAGTGGAGACCGAGGCGTTCCGGTGCCTATTCCGGCCGTCACAATAGAGGTCAATAGACCTACTAATGGGGCGCCAAACGTGGGAACGGTGCATTGACCGTGGGAGTCGGGCGCTTCGAATTTATGTACAGATTGCTAAAGAGTGCTTGCACACTTTTAGCAGTACTGTCAACACCAGTCATCCCATGATGACCTGGGTCGTCCCAATGGGTGTTGGCAGTGTCTATGGGTGGTCCCCAATGCGTGGGAACCGGGCGCTTAATGTGCGGCTGCACAGCGCAACTTTGTTATACATTTGTACAACAAGTGAGTGCATCACCTTCAACACATTCTCCTTATTATTCTTGGGTGGCAGTAGTACAACACCGTCAAATATCTGTTTCCCAGAGTTTGTAGTTTGACGAGGAGGATGTTCAGCTGCATATATTTGAGCCATAAAACTATCAACATTTGAGTCACTCTCATCCTCCTCATCCTCTGACAAATAACAGTCCTCTGTATCATCATCACGATTTACAACTGTCATAAAAAAATTTGAGCGGACTCTTAAAGGAATAGCCATCCGCCTAACTGCTTGGGCAATAGTTTCACCTGGGCGAGGATTTGCTAATGTTCCATCCTTCAGAACTACCTTATTATTGCTATTTCTTGATGCAAGGCCCTTTTGAATAAGATCATCAATCTGGGCACATGTCTGGACTGTGTGACCCTGTTCTCCACAGCCAAAGCATCTCATAGGAAATGAATTATTCTGACAGGATGGAAAAGATACTCTTGATGGCAAAGGAGTATTTGATTCTGGTTGTTGAGTTGGTGGTCTAGGAAGAGGAATTTGATGGCTTGCTGTTCCCCGTAAAGGTGACTCTATGTGCCATATAGGTGGGTCGACAATATCAGACACATCAGGATCTAATTTAATAGCACGATAATACATAGCTGCAAATTCTGGGTCAGTAATAGACATACTTCCCATTTTCCGAATAAGTTGTTCTACCTCATCATGTTGCCTTTTCTTTGTTAATCCATTCTTAATCTTGCTGGAGTGTAAGGTCCGTCTGGGTCTTTCATCTTCTGACTCATCTTCAGAGCTTGAGTCCTCATGCTTCTTGTGTGTATGTTTCCAGGTTTTCTTCTTCTTATCTTTCTTCTCCTTCTTTCCCTTCTTGGAATGTCTTTTATCCTTATCTGAGTTTTCTGAATCAGAGGAGGAATCAGTATCACTATTGTCTGTCATTCCCCAATCTGGAAGGTCAGATTCAGATTCTGCTAAATTAAAATCAATCTTTCCCTCTCAAATATTTCTTCAGCAATGGCAGAGACGACATCCATAGGATATACTGATTTTGGAGTGATTCCAGGAATTTTATTTGGTAGCTTCATCTCAATTTCTTTGTGCAAGGATTTACAAAGACCTTGCCAAAAGTAAGCAGATTCTGTTGTTGCAGTGATCTTATCCTTCTTCCGCAATCATCCAGCTATCCTGATAAATTCTTGTTGGTATTCTCTCCAAGTTGTGAGATTTGTAATTTTAGTCCCTCTCCATGACTGCACACAGTCAGTCAAGTTCTTGAGGATAAAGCAGGTATCTTGTTGTTCAGCATCGAAGTATCGCAAAATTTCCTTTTCTAGGTCTGTCCATTTGAATGCTCCATATCCAGGAAGAGCTTCAATCAGTTGTGCAACCTTGCTACTGCAAAAATCTAACACTCTTTCACACTTCTCCTTAGAGTCTGTTAAATTATAGGCTGCACTAAGTCGGTTGAACTGTTTTATAAACATCCTAACTTTACAGTGACTGCCTTTAAACTTTGCTGGTGCATATTTCTCACCAGGTCCAGGCATCATTTCTGGCGTCCGACGTGAGTGGGAAGTGCTAGAGTCTATACTTCCTAACTCAGTGGATGGTGGTGTAATCGTGGTAAATCCAGATGGTGGTGAGGAGGATTCAGGAGCTGCACGGGGCAAGTGAAAAGCATTTAAAACTGTATCAGTCATGCTGCACTTTATTTCACGCTGGAATCTTCACTGTATATGAAGTATACTTTATGTATATGTCCTGCGGTGGTCACCAATTGTGTCGTACACACTTACTGATATGGCAGTTTAGTGTCCAGGCTCCCTGGGTCTTTCTGTAGATCAAGTAGATACCTGGTGGTTCATATGATACAATATGCAACACTCTTAATGAAAAGAATTGTCTGATACTGTGTTAAAATGATTTATTTCAAGCCCTATGTGCTTTTTCAGCTCACTTGATATTCCGGTGTCCTAAAAAAATAAAGTCAGTAGACTTTCAAATGAGGACTCACCAGTCTGTAGGTTGTTGTGAGGTATATAGGTCTATTGATATGACCTTTTGGTTACTGAACTACTAGGCACAGCTAGTCTGTATTTCTAATTGGAGTCTTTCTTGACGTCACACTAATGAGGGATCTCTAAGCAATTTCTTATTGCTGAAATCTACCTCTTCTTGTTCACTCTAAAGTCTGACTTTGCACTCGTTTGCTTAGTCAGATGTCAATAATTATATTAGGCTGTAGACTCTGTTGTAGAGTCTGCAGGAGACTTCTCTCTTAGAGCTTCCAAGCTGTTGTTATTAAACTTGGTAAAAACTTGTCTATTGTTCGGGGTTCGGCCCGAGGTATATATACTCTACAAAGGTTTGGTCTTATTTATATCCCATCAGACCATATTGGGATGTATTACTAAGCTAGTGACTCACTCTGACTCATGTTCAACCATAAATAGACTATGTGAGTTGATATGAGTCACAATGAGTCGGTATGAGTCACAATGAGTCGGTGTTGGTCATAACGAGTCAGTAACAGTCATAGTGAGTCAGTATGAGTCATTTCTAATTTGGGAAGCTTCTCACGACTCATTCCAAGTCAGACTGAGTCAGACTGAGTCAGATCCAATAATAGACTCCTCCTATGTCATACCAATTTTAGCATGCATCAGCTTCTTATTCTTTAACCAATCAAATAACATCACGATTGATCCTGAGAGATTCAGTGATCATCAGTGATTGTTGATAATAGATCAAGAAAGGGGTTGATAAGATCAGTTCAGGGGGTATAGGGGCTTCTGATACTTTGCTAAAGCTTTGGCATGTACACGGAATGCATGAATAAGATTAAATAAAGAGGTATTGTATAGTAAGGTGAGGTAAATGAACTTAATAACTAGTTCGACTTCTTAATTACTGAATCAGATTGTAAAAGAGTGCAAATTCATGTACATATATGCAAAATTCTATTTTGCGGTATGACACTGGGGCGTGCTGAGAGGCTGCGGTGCCCTGCAGGCCGAAATCTGGAGTCGTTTTGGAAGTAGAGGAACGGGGTGTTATGAGGAGTTGTTCAATGCGGGCGAGTGTGTCATGGATAGTACTGATTTGATTTTGGTGTTCGTACGTCTGAGCCCACAAGGTCTGCAACGTCTCGGAGTCCGTTACTGGCTGCTCGGATGGTGGGATCTGTGTAGATGCGCCCGTCATGTCGGAGTCGGCAGGAGAGAGTGGGGGTGCTTCGCTTGTGTCGTCAGAGGTGAATGGGAGTAGCAGGAGAGCGTCCGGAATGTCCGCAAAACCGGAAGGACGTCGGATGCGAGTCCGGAGGGGCGCGGGACGTTTTCCGTAGGGCTCTGGTGCCAGGATGGGAGATCTTGTTCTGCTGTAAGGGCAACCTCAAGATGGCTGACAGCGTGAGCCTAGCAGAGGGAGAATCCAAAGAAATGAATAGAGCTACTACAATACATGAGAGGCTGCTCACCTAGCAGAGGGAGAATCCAAAGAGAACAAGATAAGGATTCTCCATGCTAGGAGGCGAAGTATATACTGTAGAAGCATGAGAGAAAGATGGGAGAACTGTATAGTACACCCGCCACAAGTCCGGAGAATATCACAGGTACGAGCGGGCACATGTGATAGAAAGGTGGAGGGAATATGCAAGAGTCGTGCCGGCGACCCAGGGAAGTGGGAATGGGAAGTAAAGAGGTGTGGGAAGAAGGTATGGGTCACCCGGACATGCCCCGAAGTGTATACGTGCATCCGAAGCGCATCCAGGCATGTGCAAGTGCGGCCGAGTGGGGCCGAGGCGCGGGAAATGCATCGGATGAGTCGGATGTCGCTCGGATGAGTCGGATGTCGCTTGGATGAGTCGGATGTCGCTCGGATGTGACGGATAAGGCTTCGGATGGATGGTAGAAAGGAAAGGGAGCGAAAGGAAAGTAAATAAGAGTCCGTGGAGTGAAAGGAAAGAGAAAGAAATGAAGAGAAAGGAAAAGAGACAGGGGAAAAGGAGAAAATAGGAGTGTCCCCTTACAACGTAGGGTTGGCGAGATCGTACGACAGATCTACTGTATCGCGAGGAAGAGGGACTATGTAAGGGGGGGATCCTAGTGAATCGGTGATGTCGCTGGCCTTGCTCTTCCCTTTGTGATCCGGAGCCTGAGAGGGGTCTGCGGGGTCATCAGAAGAGGGCGCTGACAGCATGACGGAACTTAAGGGAGGTAGTGTCGCGTCACTTTTGGTAGCAGGAGGGGTGCTCGAGTTGTGAATGGTGGGGGAGCGAGGTCCTGTACTCAGATTCGTAGCCTTCGCCCCAGCAGCCGGGGGACTCACTCCTGAAGTCTTCCACATCGTCATTGAACGAGTAGCTTTAGGCGAAAAGACCGCCTGAGAGTGAGGAGGGGGAGGTGCCGACTTCGAGACTTTGCGTTTGGAGTGAGTGCCCATACTTGAAATGTATCTGGTCCTGCTTTTAAATGTTTCGCTGCCTGATAACGAGGGTAAACGAAGAGGCTCGACAGCATGATACGCTGGAGCAGAGTCTCACGATGCATCTGCTGACTCGCCAGCGATAAGCAGATGCGAGAATTTTGCATGCGACAAGAAGTTAAGAGTGGGCTCAACAACAGTGAAGTCGGAGCAAGGCTCGGGAACTTTTCGGTGCTATGGGGTCTTCCTGGGCAGCGAAGACTTGAGGTGCTTCGTTCTTCGAATCATTCCCGGCTACTCAACAGCGTGAGCGCCGGAGTTTCACAACAGCCGTTCGGACGGGGCTTCTTGAAGGAACACACAAGATAACAGGCCTCCCATTCTTGAGATTGGAGGTCATGCGGTACTTGTAAGGCTCGACAGCTATAAGCTGGAGCATCCTAAGGAGCTAGTATGAGCCCTTGAGCTTGAGGGCGGCTCGACAGCGCACTGCACCGGAGCAAGCAAGCTGTCTGGGGTGGTCCATGCGAGCGACCTGATGACATCCATGGAGATGCCACCATTGTAACGACCGTGTGCTGGATGTCGGGTTGCTCGGCCGGAGGGGAGCTTGTATCCCTAGCGAGAGGGTCCCGTGGCCCAGGGAACGGGGGTCGCCGGTGACCCAGGCTAAGGGGAGGTTGACCCGCTCGGGGGACAGGCAAGGTCAGTACGTGCTGCGGTAGTTGAGTAGCAAGGAGATGTGTATATTCAGAGCTTGAATAAGTACATAGTATAGTCTGGGCGTGATAACTACTTCTATATGAGGTAACGTAAGCGCTCAGTCGCTACACTCGAGGTCCCGCTTCATATTAGGCCAATAAAAGGAGTCCCTGAGAGCGAGGTATGACTTGGCACCGCCGAAATGTCCTAGGGAGTTGTGAGCCATTTGGTACAATGCCTCGCGTACCTTTACAACTCTTGGTATAACCAGGTGTTCTCCGACATAAAGGAGGCTGCTTCGTCGGCTGATGCCAGCGAGGCCTATGCCTTTCTCCAGTAGTTTCACACACCAGGGGTCGTCTGGGTATCCCTTCTTAATGGAGTCGAGGAGGGCTTGGTCGGCGCTGATGGCAAGCACAGGAGCAATGACTGGAAGATCAAAGATGTTGGAGGAAAGCACAGCAGCGCAGGACAAGGGGGGGGCGGTGAATTCGCGGGAAAGCACGTCCGCAACCGTATTGTCTTCTCCTCAGAAATATTTGATAGTAAAATCGTAGTCAGCCAGAAACTCAGACCACCTAAGTTGCTTTTTAGACAAATCGCGTTGTTTAGAGAAAAACTCAAGAGTTTGGTGGTCCGTGTACACCTCGAAGGAAGCCCCAAGTAGATCGGTGCGCCATTTACGCAATGCATGGACGATAGCAAGCATTTCTTTATCGTGTGTCAGGTAGTTTCTCTCAGCATCATTCAACTGCTTCAAATCGAAGGCGACAGGCCTTGCTGACTTCCAGTCCATTCCGAAGCTGAGCACCGCACCTGTACCAAGATCACTAGCATCCATTGTGACAAAGATGCAATTCTCACCCGGGTTGTCATGGTCAATGACCGTCAGGCATTCCTGTGAAATGACCAAAGTTTTGATGGCGTCAAAAGCCCCTTGATGTCATTCGTTCCATGTGACAGGATCCTTGCCCGCAACCTTGTTCGTCAACGGCGTCAGCACAGTGGTCAACGAGGCCAGACGAGGCAAGAAAGCAGATAAGTAGTGCATGAGGCCCAGAATTGGCGGACGTCGGTAGCCGTTCATGGTCGCAGCCATTGCGCGATCTTGGCAGCCTTTGAAGCGTCAGCTTGGATGCCGTCGCGTGAGATATGGTGACCCAAGAAGTCGAGTTCAATACAGCAAAGGGAGGTCTTTCTGAGGGAACAATAGAGGCTGGCCACTCGTAAGGCGTCCAGAACCGCCCATACGTTACAAATGTGTTCGGCCAGAGTCATACTCCAAATGATAATGTCGTCCAGGTAGACGTGGCAGATTTTGCCGATGAGGTGGTGCAGGGCAGTGACCATCCGACGCTGATGTGTGGAGGGGGCATTCCTGCAGCCTTGGAGCATGACTACCCATTTGTAGAGTCCAAAGGGTGTCCGCACAGCCGTGTATTTGATGTCGTCGGGATGGACCTTGGTCTGGAAGAAAGCGTTCGTCATATCTAATTTCCCCCAGAACTGACCACGGCCACAGTCGCCCAGGATCTCGTCGATCCGAGGCAACGGGAAACAATCCGCGATCGTGTTCTCATTAAGGGAGTGGTAGTCATTGACCCAACGAGGCAGCGCAGTGAGGTCAGCTTTGGGCACAAGAAAGGCAGGGCTCGCGTATTTGGAGTCCGAGGGTCGCATCTGCCCTGCAGTGAGATGCTGGTCTAATAAGACTTTGAAGACATCACGGAGCTTCTTGGGGCAAGTATATTCATGGCAGGACATGACTCTGCTCGCGTTCTTCAAATGGAACTGGTGGAAGACTTGATCTGGGAGGTGGTGCACTGGAGGGATGTCGTCCGGGAAGAGGTCGGCATACTCCTTCTTCATCTCAGAATTCATTCATTTAAGTTAAGCCTGGAAAGTCGCCATTGAGTTCAAATCCTCTATATGAGCACACAGTGCGGCGACAACATTCTCAGGTTCGACACCTTGAGCACCACGAGCGGGGTTCTTCAGAAGTCGCTTCTCCAACTTCAATGCCATCTCCTCGCCGAGCAGCACGTTACGGACTAATGGGCGAGCATGACGACACACGGCCCTAACCTCACTTGCTTTCGTATGCCGAGATTTCCAAGGAGGCGTTGGGGCAGCAGATGCGCGCGCAGAGGGGTTGAGGAGGTCATACACGTCATCATTGTCCAATGTTGTCGTTATGAAGGAGGCCATCGCTATGAAACGAAAATGAGTTTGAGGGAGGCAGGTGAAGGCGTCGTCATGAAATGACGAGTGCGGGGGTCGGTGGGTCTTCGACGAGCGAAGGGAACAGCGGAGGCGTAGGAGTGGGGAGCAGGGGGAAAATGGAGGGAGAAACAGAATTCCAAGGTTGGAAAGAGGCAGGGTCAGGGCTGCAGTGGGAATTCGGGAAAGGGTGCGGGGGCGTTGAATGAACTGGGGTTCCTAGGGCAGGGATGGGGTGCTGAGTGAACCGAAGTTCCTGGGATGTGAACCAAAGTTCCTGGAAATTGAACCGAAGTTCCTGGGGTGTTCTGGTGATTCTGGTGACTGGGTGGGACTGAGACTGGCTTGGTGTGGGGACTGGGACAGGAGCTGGGTCGGTTGGAAAATCAGGCGCGGGCAAGCGCCATGCAAGGTCGTGAGGATTGCGGATATGCAAAGGAGTTTGGTGAATATGGAGTTTAGGCAGAATCGCCGTTTAGGATCGCGTAGGCAGTGGGAGTAATGGGGCAGGGGCAGGTGGGGCAGGAACTGGGAGTGCACGAGTAAAGCACAAGTGCCATTCAGGGTCGCGTAGACACCGTGACTTAACGGGTAAAGGCGTTCAATGATCTGGGAAGTCAGGTGCGAGCGTTGCTCAGGGATGCGTAGGTGGTGTGAATTAATGGGTGAATTGATTGATGGAAGTCGCGTAGTCGGTATGATTTAGGATGTAAGGGTGTTTGATTCCAGGCAGAAGGACCAGAAAAGATTCGAGCAAGCAAAAGGTGCGTACTCGTCATTGGAATAGTCAGGCAAGTCCGCGTCCACGACACAACTTGCGACATGGGGCAGAACTGCGGCAATAAGGTTGGAGTCCACGACTTCCTCGATTCCCGATTGAGGAGAGTCACTAGAAGACGAGGGTGAAGTTACGTTAGCGTTCGCCAAGATGGTGGCAACGGTGGTCCTGGAACCATTCCCCCTGGCACTGAACGATGAGGGTCGTGTGGGAACATCGGCCTGGGTGAGGGTCTTATAAGTCGCACCATCTAGTGGGGGAGCGGTACATCTAGCGGCGACATGGTTCGCCCAAAAACGACGGCACTTGTAGCAGCTGCCGTTGTTGGACAACAGTTTACATTCTTCATCAAGGAGCTTCAGCATCACAGGAAGGTGGGGGCGAGATGAGGACGAGGCCGCCGTTGAGTTCAAAGAGGTAGTGCCTCTATGGAATGGTGTACAAGTGGCCGGTGCCGAGTGGATGTTCATCTTAGCGATCTCTCTGGTCAACTCTTCAAGGCGAGCACGGCGTCGTTTGTCGATATGGCGCACGGTCTCAAGCCAATCCTGGAAATCCACAATTTGAGGCGTGTTTTCGCGGTTGCATTCTCGAGACAGCTCCTGTTCCATCGCCGCCTCGAGTATTTCGCGCATATATTCGTTGTTCATAAAGGAATCGGTGCCTGCTAGCAAGTTGTTCTTACCCATGACTTCGAGAACAAAGTCGAAGAAGGGTTTCGCACTCGGTTGACGGAGCCTGAGGATTTCCATACGAGTGGTGTGTTCCCAATCAGAAGGGAGAAAGAGGGTACGCATCTGTGACTTATATGTGTCCCAGTCCATACTTTCAAGGACAGGACTCTTAGCAGCAAGCCAACGAATGGCGCGTACACCTCCCATGCCATAGGCGATCATCTTAACCATGTCGAGGCCGGTAACGTTCTTATGCCGCAGGAAGTTTTCGCACTTCGTAAACCAACCCCAAAGGATGCTCGGGTCGACATCGCCCTCACCCATAGTTGGGGGGCGATTCGGGGCTGATTGTTCCACAACGGCCTTTGTATCCATAACGAGTAGGGGCTGGAAAGGTGCGACGAAGGGGAGAGGATCGTGAGGAGCGAGAGAAGCCGATATATGCGTGTGAATAGGTTCGCTAGGGACGGTAGGGTGCATGGCAGGGGTGTAAGTGATGTGGGGTGGCGGAAGGATAATACAGGCGCCTGCAGGTAAGTGTGCAAGTTCTTGGGGGTTTTGAGAAAGGCGGGGACGTTTGGGAGCTTTAGGAAGGAGGTCTGGGGCAGATTGGGTCCTGGTATGGGAAGGCTGATTCTGGGTTAATCTGGGGGTCTGGTTCTGGGTCATTCTGGTTGATCTTCTAACCATCGACGGTGACGATCGCTGGGGTGGGGTGTGTTTAGACAGGGTGGAAGACGGCTGGGGAAGGGAGGATGGATGGGGTCGGCTGGTAGGGAACGGGAGGAGGGGCGCAAGCGCCATTCAGGGTCGTAACGATCTAGCTCAGATAAATAAGCGTGTTTGGTCGTTTTCAAAAAAAAAGTGGAAGGCGTCCAAGACACAACACTCAAGGAAGGGGGACGAGACAAGTGAAAGGATCAAACGGTGGGATTGAAAGTGGGAGTACAGGAAGAAGAGAGAGTGAGTAAGTACATCGCGCTAGGCACGTATATAAGGGAAACACGATCGTCACATGATCGCATCTAGGAGTCAGGGGAAAAGGGGCAGGTAAAGTAAATACTTTACATCATTGATGATGCGGCGATTGTGGTAACAGGCACAACCTTTACGGAGACTCACCAAAGGCTACGAGAAATCATGACAGGGGAGAACGGTGTATTCCAATGGGCACAGAATCACAACTGTGAATTCGGAGTCGACAAATTCCAACTTCTGGACATGTCACGGCAACAGCAACCACATCCATTCATGCACAACAAAAGAGTTCCCATTACATGGCGAAGCCTGAACCTAAATGGGAACATCCTCATCTCGAGTGAATTGCATGAGATTCTTGGGAATCCTCTTGGACAGAGAGCTGCGATGGAACGAACAGGAGGCAGTGGCACTGGCCAAGGCAACAGCATGGCAGTCAAACTTCGCACGACTGGCATGGCCGTCTGGGGGAATAACAGTGCAATATGTGGGGCAGCTCTTCAAGGCTATTGCACTGCCGAGGATCTTATATGGTGCAGAGATATATCTGACCCCACCAAAGTGGCGACCAACTGAACAGCAGAGACGAGCAGGTATGAGGGTGTAGCAGGGGATTGTTGCCAAGCTGGCAGCAGCACAATGGCAGGCAATGTTGATGATAACAGGAGCAATGAGGACGACAGCAATGGATGCACTGGAGGCAATTACAGGCTTCCTACCCTTCCCACTTGTCATAGAGCAGCACTGCTTCAAGGCTGCGCTACAGCTGGCAACACTCCCATTGGGGCATCCATTATGCAAGCACACAGAGAGAGCTGCAGCGAGAGACATGAAAAGGTATAGGTCCCCTTTGCACACGCTCATGAACAACTTCAAGATATCTCCAAGAAACAGGGCCTCCTGACTTGTCCGTTAGGGGCGCGGGAGTGTGGAATGTGCGGACAAGAGGAGCTTACAGGACTTGGCTTCAGCTTTGATGTTGCACCCTCCTAGCCCTGTGGTGTCCCAATCTCAAAGAGGGGCATAGGTGAGAGGCAGGCTCTGCAGAGGAGCCTGCAGCAAAGACAAGAAGAGGACAAGATGACAGAAAGGAACTAAGTGTAAGGGGACACTCCTATTTTTTCCTTTCACCCTGTCTCTTTCCCTCTCTCTTCGTTCCTTTCTCCTTTCTTTCAGTCCACAGACTCTTATTTACATTTCCCTTGCTCCCTTTCCATCCTACCATACATACAAGCCACATCTGATGCATCCGATGTATTTCCCGCAGTCCGGATTTGTTCAGCCACACTCAGCTGCACTTGGGCATGCCTAGACATGCTTCGGACGCACGTATACACTTCAGAGCACATCCAGTGTCATACTCCAAATTGGGATTTGTAGTAAGTGACATGAATATTAGTGTTTTATACCTATCTTCATACACCACTATAAGCTATGAACATCATCTTGCAAGTTGGATCAAGTCCTATGGACATTGTGCTATGGTTACAGACTTATTCTTACATTATATTACCTTTTCCCCTAAACCCCTTTTATTTCTCCTTACTCCTATCTCATATCTTTACACCAGAATCATTCAACCAGCTATTAAACTTCTTTCAGGAATGTTGAAGACGACTACAGGAGATTGTAGAACATTACGGAAACCTGTAGAACTTGGAAGAATATTCTGGGATGTAAAAGAATTTGGGCTTTCTCTTACAAAGCAATTACTTGGTTTTAGGCTTGGCACTGTGAAACATGCTTCAAGCATTGCTTCAGCATAGCTTCAGCATAGCATTGCACAGCTTATTAAGCCTTGGCTTGGCTATTATAAATCAAAGGCTTGGCCATTACAAATCAAAGGCTTACTCCTGCTAAAATATGAGTCAGCCAGAGATTTAGCACAGCTTTGAGATGCTTGGCACTGCACAGCCTTCCTCCCTTTGTAGTCTATATAAACCCCCCAAATTGTAGTAGATAAAAAAAATGAATCCAATTTTATTTAGTTCTCATCAAGTTGATTTGGTTCAGTCTGAGAAACTTCTTTCAGTCCCAGTCATTCTTTGAGAATGAATCCCTCCAGTCAGTAGGATAGAATTTGTTCTTGTCCTTACTTCTATATAGAGATTCTGTATAGTATCATTGTATTTGGTAGACTTGAATTATAAAGATAATTAAGTACTCAGATCAGTGAAAGCATTCTTTACTAGAGAACAGAGTAATTGGTAGCTTGTGTCTACATTATTCTGGATACCTGTGTATTGACTTCATCTGCATATTGTTTTGTCATAACCTGGACATTTAGACTGTAGAATGATTCTACGGGGTGTCTCATTGTTATTTAGTTTGGAAGTGATCTAGCAGAAATGTCTGATCTAGAGCTTCATAGTTTTGTCTCTTTGCGGAGTCATACAACGTATCCTAGGGAAAGAATATTTCCTCATCATTGTCTTATTGTCCCATAACATCTCAACTCATCCTTGATACAGTATAGTATTTCTATCTCTTATTCCTCATCCTCATGAAGCCATTATCGACTTCTAGCCTTACACTCTTTTATTCATTCATTCTATCCATCCCCTATTTCTCCCCTAATCTACAATTCTGTAGAATTTGTCTCTGTTCTTTCAATAACACCTCAGCCTGCAACAACTTGGGTGACTGTCCGATCTATCTAGACTGATCCGACTACATCCAAAACATTTAGTGAAACCCCACTGAGTGTGACACCGGGTAACCTATACTTTCTTCCCCCACTTCATTACTTCCCCTTCACACTTTCCCAGGTCACTGGCATGACTCCTGCACATTCCCTCCACCTTTCTATCACATTCATCTTCTTGTACCTTGTGATATTGTCCGGACTTGTAGCTGGTGTACTATACAGTTCTCCCACCTTTCTTCCATGCTTCTACAGTATATACTTCGCCTCCTAGCATGGAGAATCCTTATCTTGCTCTCTTTGGATTCTCCCTCTGCTAAGCTCGCACTGTCGGCCATCTTGAGGTTGCCCTTACACTAAGATTCAGAGTGCCGAATACATGTGTACTAGTGCTACTATATATACTAACTAACATGTGTATATACTGAGGTTAGTATGTAAGTACACATGTACATGAAACATGTAACAAGTGAATCTGAGTACTGTGCACCATGCCCATACCTCAAGGGTGGAGCCCGAGGGTTCCGAGTATCCGATTGTTCAAAAAGGGGCTCAAGGGGGTATCCCTAAGGGGTTGAAGTTCAGTATATAACACTTACTCTCTGCCCTTCCCAAGGGTACCCCAGTATGCAATAAACTCCTTCTCCATTCCATCTGAATGTGTGTCCATCCACCAGGACTTGGTCACTATCCTGTGGAGATGATTTAGTGAGTAACACTACAAGAGCAGTAGAACTCACTTGGGCTTCATAGAGTTCGCAGGTGGGGAATGTGCTTTACGAGACTTCTTGGTGATGTTGCTGGTGGAAGCAATCAGAGTTGATGCTGGTGGACTGTTAAGGACCATATCGAGGGGCCTCCTGGCTTGTCCATTAGGGGTGCAGGAAGTGCAGGAAGTGCAGGAGTGCAGAACGCATGGACAAGAGAAGCATACAGGACTTGGCTTCAGCTTTGATGCTGCACCCTCCTAGCCCTGTGGTGTTCTGATTTCGGAGAGGGGCATAGATGAGAGGCATGGCTCCGTAGAGGAGCTGCGCAGTGAAGATAAGAAGACAAGAGGTGGCAAAGTGGAACTAAGATTCAGAGTGAAGTCTACATGTGTACTAGTGCTACTATAAATACTAACTAACATGTGTATACTGCAAGGCTAGTTTGAAAGTACACATGTACATGAAACATGTAACAAGTGAATCCAGTACTGCGCACCATGCCTATACCCCGAGGGCAGAGCCTGAGGGTTTCCAAAGGTCTGAGAGTCTGAAAAGGGGTGTAAGGGGGTGAGGATCAGTATATAACATGGACCTGAGGATGTTGCTGCAGTACTACTGGAGGTGTAAGGAATACCAGAAATGCAAACCTCCAGGGCCATCAACAAGTTTGCAATGGTGGTAGCAGGCAGGGTAGAGACACTGGGTACTGGAGGGGATGCAGGGTTGAGTAGGGCCAGTTGAAGAAGGAACCAGAGCTGGTTCATTGGTAAGGGGTGTGATCTTGTTGCTGGTAAGTGGGTGTGATGGGCTGCTGAGTTGCCCCATGAATTCGAGGGCAAGAGGGGAGATAGCATGGCCAGTAGTGGGGGTAACAGCATGAAATAATAAGTACAAAGTTCATTGGGATATGTGCAATACTCGCAGAGGATTCTCAAACTGGACACAACTTTTTGCTTTGATGATGAGGGAATGGGAGAAGGGCTAGTACATTGTTGTTTTGCGATGAGCTTCTCCTCGAAGGCACATATTCTCTTTCTCCATTTACAGGTTAGCACAATTGAGGCACATATATGCTTTGAGGTGTTCCATTGTTGCTTTATCAATACTCAGGAAGTGACCTATATCAACCTAAATCAAGAGGTCGAATCTTGGCCTGTTTGAATGTCAAAGTACTGAAGAAACGAGAATGTCATGGTTGAGAAGGTGGTTGAGAAAGAGGATGGGGAATCTCGAATAAGTGGGCAGTATTTTCCAGGTGATGACTGTGAGTTCCGTCCAGTGAACACGAAGGAGAGTGATAGTGAAGTAGCTAATGTAATTGTCCTGGGTGTCACCCATGTTATGGCCGTGCCAATGGTTGGGAGCAAGATGAAGGTGCCTATTTTGACTTTGAAGAAATACACAAGTCCAACCTCAGACCATGCTCAATACAATCAATTAGGAAGTAAGACAGATAAGTAACTAATCTAACAGTTACAACATGCCAACTTCATTAAATTTGTAACTAACAGATCAGGTGGCATCATGAAAAAGTGAATGGTACTCAATGGTTGAGATTTTTGTCTCTTTTTCTCGTTGACACCTGACCTGACTCTAAGTGTTTTTCACTGTGTCTGATGCATCGACAACATAGCAGTATTTTTGTATGGTTCAATCCAGATCCATGACAGATGGAATACACGTAACCACGGAAGGGGTAGGTACCCCATACTATAAGCCTGTGTCCATGGAAATTGCAATTGAGCCGAGCATTTGGTTCGGTTTCACTGAGTACGCACGCCCCTAATATGATCCCTAATAATGCGAGGGCACATTGTGGTCTTCCTCTTGTTCAGCGAACGAATATGACAGCCTGGCTGCCGCAGCCAAGTGACGAACCCCTTTAGCCAAAGGTGATCTTGACACGAAGGGTCAGAACGTGGCGGCCCGGGAACGGATATCGTCTACCGGAAATCTTCAACTTATTAGCTTCTTTCTCCTCTCATCGATGTCAAGCGAGCCGCTCCAACTATTCTTCGTCTATGCTCCAGACAAAACGGAAGATGGAACCTTTGAGAAACGGTTGTCTGTGAGACCCGAGCATGTCAAGATGGCTAAGAAGAATATCGCGGATGGTGTCATCCGTAAGAAACCATAACTGGGGAGATGTGCGCAAGTCAAACTTACTTACGGGGGATCCAGGCGTCGGAGGATTCCTGCTTACTCCAGAGTCCATCGTCACTCCTGATGCACCGAAGAAGATGATAGGATCGACGTTCATCGTCGAGGCCGCGAGCATAGATGAAGTCCGGAAGCTGGTAGAGGGAGACATATACTACAAGTCTGGAGTGGTGAGTCGGTCCTACACCTCTTGAAATGGCCTGTATCTGAGCAATTCGTGGAAGTGGGATGCAGAGCAAATTGTCATTCTACCATTCGTCGCTGCGACGACGATCCCTTGAACGGCCCGGCGGCAACGTGGATTCCCACACACAGAGTTGAAGTAGTTATTGAGTCCACCCACCACAATTTATCCAATCTCTACATCACCAGAATGTTGGCATCTACCATCCGCAATTGCATGAATCGACAGACTGGCTTCAATGGTGGCATTTCTCGCCGCATCGCGGGGCTTGGGCGTCGAGGGGACTCAAGACATCACCATTTCCTTGTGTACGCCCCAGACATAATTGACGGCGAGGCTACCCAGCGGCGATTTGCAGTAAGGCCGAAGCATCTAGACAAGGTTGCACCTCTCATTCAGTCGAGGGTAATAAGTGAGTTCGAGCGTTGTCGTTAGAGTTGTTTGTTGGTGTGTTTGACTTTGAGTTGACGCTTTCTGTGACTTCAAGAGGTCGCTGGCATGACTATCACGCCAGAATCCATCGCTGGAGCAGAGAAAAAGCCCAAAGGGTCACTCTTGATATTTGAGGCAGACTCACTTGAGGAAGTTAAGCGGATCATTGAGCGAGACATCTACTTCACTGAGAAAGTGGTAGGTCTTTTTGCTATCACAGTCGTAACCGTTTATTGACCTTGTGGTTTACATAGTGGGACACCGATAAAATAACGATACTTCCGTTCCTCCCGGTGACACCACTTAACTAATGTGCAGTTGCTCTGATAATCATCATAGTGCAATCCTGCAAGCTATCCTAAAATGCAAGTCACAACAGCAGTCCAATGCATCAGTGAGAATACGCTTACGCTTCTCAGCCAAGGCCGCAGTTCGTTAATAATCGTAAGCCATTGTGAACCACAGCATTCATGGGCCTTCGCTACTTCTTGGCGATCATAATAGGTTATGAGGCGACATTGACTGATCTAAATTTCAGTCAGACCAGAGTCTCTACAGCCCGACAAGTACAGAGCAATATTGCAATGGACGTTCTACATTATTAGAGGTGGCGATCGTTTTTTCAATGCACTTGTCCCACCTCTCCCTCACATAGAAATGGGCTGCACGCGAGTACCCGGCCCTTCAATCACGATAAATTCACCACCTCGACGTTCAGAAATCCCGAATGTCATGCCTCGCAAACAAAGCAAGAATTATGGCGGAGGGATTAATAAGATCACCGGCGGCGAAGACGATCATGGGAGCAGCAAGAACATTAAGGGCGGCAGCCACGAGAACCTGGGCCAGTCGCCCGCAATGTCGTCGGTGGTCGCCTCTCCCCTCGCCACTGTAGCTCCCCCTGCGCCGGAATCACCTACCACCGACTCCCCGCAACCAGCTACGACATCATCGACCACGGTAGCAGTGGCCGCGCCGATCACGACATCCGTACTGCCGTCGAATCCTATCAATGCACTAGCTCGTAACTCTACCACGAGCATACCTATGTCATTAAATGGTTCTTCCCATCCTTTGGGAAATTCTCCCTGTGTCTCGAGCAGCCAAACTGTCGAGCGCGAGTGAGTCTGTTGCATTCCTTTATAAGCATAGTGTAAATTCTGATTGTTTCTCCCTCCAGACTTCATCAACTACGCATTGTCCTCGGTTCCGTCGCCGTCGCCTTAAGCTTAATGGTCATTCGCTCAGCTAGCTGGTTCGTCTATGCTAGGCATAGACTCCAGACAAAGAAGAGAAAAGCCCCTTCTTGGCAAATAGCCCACTGCACCCCGCCCATCAAGTTCGCTGACCTCGAAGCACACGAGTATTTACCCAACCGATTCCCGCATCATCTCTCTGTGGTGCGATCCAATCCCAAGGAACATCGCGTTGTGTGGAAGGATGAGTTCGCCCACAGTATCAGCACGTCGAACACACCCTTTGTGGTTGCTATACCACCAGCGCCGCTACCAGTGCACCCTTCCGCTGGAAGTCAGAGCAACCGTCAGCGCACGAATTATCCCCGCTCCGGTACCATTGTCCCCCCATATCGCCACTCTCTATGCTTGATACCGACGACATTCTGCGTTTAAGTGACGCTTATGATGAGCAACCCCGGCCCTCAGGCTCACCTTGATCGCAAAACCGTTTGCCGAAGAAGTGATTGGAGTGTAAGTCTTTGCTATTTATTTACTGACAGCTGATGAATATCTCCTACCTTGAACAGGGCTAAAGGGTGGCTCAGAATGCCGGGCTGAACAAACCAAGGCGAATTGCTGTAAAAATTCTTTGCCTTCGTTCCTTTGATAACAATGGAATGGGGCTGATCTAATACAATCCTAATGAACGCTTTCTAATGTGAGGTAGCTTTGTTAGTGAAGGGGCTGGCGATATGTGCCTGTCAGCTCCAAGTTGGGAGCCACTAGACAGTACAAGCAGGTTGGTAGTACGGTGGTGCAATAACGATACTTCCATTCCTCCAGGTGACGTCAAGTAATCGACGTACAGGCAGCAGCTATGATAGTACACCCTCATTTTATTCTTATTTAAAGCGTGGTCTCATCGCTCAGTTATGAATGAGAGAAGTTTGGTTTGCGCTTTTCGGCGAAGGCCGCCATGCCTATGTATGTGTGAGGTGAGTAAGTCATGGTAGTGGTTGGATGTTAGTTCACCTTCTTTCTGGTCGTTAGTGGCAAACATTCCGTGGAAGATGCGCCTCTCGAACCTCAGGCCCTCAGGCAAACTCAACTCGTATGCGGCATTGACGACCTCCTTTGCAGCCTGGACTGCAATCTGCGACTTGCTCGCGATAACCTTAGCCATGGCCACGGCCTCTTTGACAACTTGACCCTCGCCCTCTTCAACGACCTTGCTCACTACGCCCCACTGCTCAGCCTCCAGAGCAGAGAACTGACGGCCAGTCAGAATGATTTCCATAGCCCTGGACTTGCCGATCGCATGTGTCAGTCGTTGGGAGCCTCCTCCACCAGGAATGACACCGAGGTTAATTTCCGGTTGGCCAAACTTGGCGGTGGGAGAAGCCAAAATGATGTCGCACATCAAAGCAAGTTCGCATCCTCCACCGAGCTATTAGATAGCTGGTATCAGTTCCGCAAGCTCGGTGAGGATCGGAATGCAATACACACCGCAAAGCCGCTAACTGCAGCGATGATTGGCTTCCGGATCTTGGTCATTGTAGCCCAATTCTCGAGGAAATTGTTTTTGTAGACATCAGAGACTGAAATACGGTTATGTATATCGCGGAAGCATATTGAGAGGAGACAAACTCACATTCCTTGTCTTTCATCTCCTTGATATCTGCGCCAGCTGCAAACGCTCTCTCGCTACCAGTCAGAACAATGGCCCCGACTTCTGGGTCTTCGTCTGCCTTTCTGAGGGCATCGTTCAGCTCCACGAATAGAGGCGAGCATAACGCATTGAGAGCTCTCGGACGATTGAGAGTAATCAGCGAGACGGTTGGCTCGGGCTTGGACGTCAGAATGTGCTCGTAATCAGCTGTCGACATCTTGCGCAACGCTCCGGCAAGGAAGAACTTTTGTTGAGGGGTACGGGTGAAGATAGAGACGGACGTTCGCCAGGCAGCAGTACTCAAGAAACGGGACATGGTTGTGGATGATCAGCCGGCTATATGAATAGCTGAGACTCAAATGGGAGAAGATGACAGTGATTGTGTGGTCGAGATGCGGGGACGCGTGAAGCGCTCGCCGGTTCCGGTTATCCTGTGGTCGCTCTGAAAGCCGGGCACCCCTCCAGTCCTCTCCACTTCTCAAACGTGCTCTCACAGTTTCAACGCGACAAACAAATCAACCACGAATACATGGTAAAGGAGAGGAGAGTTCGACTCAAAGCAACTAGTTACTAGTATCATAAGGCTATCACTGATTTGCATCAAAGCCCATAAGGAAGCCATAAGCGTGGAGTCAGCAATGTGATGGTGAGGCCATCTGACCACGCGGTCTTGGCAATACAGATCGCGTAAGAGTTCACCAGAAATGCGTGTCCAACATCTACAGGATAGGCTTTGGTATGAGTGAGATGAGAGTGCAGTGGACGTGTTTTCAATAGTGGAATGAGGCAAACTATGGTGTGCTCAAAGGACTACACGGAAGCAAATTTTTCTGATTGAATTTGAGCAAGCACCCTGCGGACAGTCTGAACAAAGACTTACATTGCCTCCACCTGACGACTCCACCAATCAATAGGCCTGGGCATGGTTGAGATCCACGAAACCGCGCTAGATATTGAATCCAACGTACAGACACCCAATCCCGCTACGAGCCGCTTCTGCATGGGACTGCCCAGGGCAGCTGGCCGAGCCTGGTATAACGCGTACGCCCCAACGCCCGCAAATGTCCCAGTGCCGACTATTCTACAAGACAGGCAATCTTTCGAACCAGGCATTGCATGTATGTGCTGTGCGAGGGATTGTGAGGGCCGCACAGACTTCGGTGAATCTTCATTTGTGGCAGAGGACATGGCGGCGAGTTGAAGCCTCGATCACACGTGAACATGGGTTGAATGTTATGGGCGCTAACTTACAGCTACCCCGCATTCTCGGTTGCAACCACGACTCCACCATGGATGCTCACAACGGTACACCTTATCCTCGGATGAACTTCAGTGCTGGAGCAAAATGGATCAAGAATTTAACTCGGGATAGATTGAACAATTTTCATGGAGGTCACTTCTCCGATGTGAACCTCTCCGCGGTCATGTTCATACATTGCATTGGTAATGAAGAGCACGTCAAACTGGAAGTGTATGTATCTTTGATTCACGGGCTACCTCGTGAGTATTGGTCTGAATGCATCGAAACTGTAGCTGGAGTGCACCTGGATTGACCAAGCCGACCTTCGAAGAGGCAATGGAGCAGACTTTCAAGCCGGCGAAGAAGGGAATGGCATTTGGGCCGTCATGTTAGTCGTTTAACCTCACCTTATCATCTATATGCTGATTGGAACCTGTGTTTTGCAGGGGTCAGTAATTCATATATACTATGGCCATCAGCTAACATGGCTGGCATTAGACGAACCACTGGTGGAAGGTCCGTGTTACAATCCCTGGATATTGGCAGCAATACGAACGCGTCCAATGTATGTGCCTGCATCATTCTCTATAATATGCTCCTAATTTCTGGTTAGTCGAATTCGATCCTGGCTGCGAGGCTATGATCTACACAGTTGGCGGCCTGCCGCTGCAAGGTAGGACTATGCATTCAATGTTGACTCCCCGATGTTCATGCGGTATTATGTAGGCATCACAGGTGGCTATGGAGGCGACCGGAGGGTCGAGTATATAATCCCTCCTGAAGCAGTACAGAAAGGCTTCCATGAATTCGTGATCGAGTCTAGTTGCAACGGTATGTTTGGTGTGCCTTGGAATGGCGATACCATCCAACCCCCTGACGTACGTTACATTACGTTTCGATGTACTTCGTACTCGTCTAACTGAAGTTTGAACCCATAGATGAACCGTTACTTTACACTTGCCTCCGCCGACCTCGTAGTACCAAACCAACAGGCATGGGCACTGTTTTGGGACTTCGTCACATTGCGCGAGATTGCGGATACTCTTCCTGGGAACACTCCGCTGCAGAACAAGGCTTTGAGCACCGCCAATGAGATTATGAATGTCTTTAATAAAGGAGACGCGTCGGATATCAACCGGGCTCGTAAGCTGGCTGAGGAAGTGTTTGGCGAGGGTTGGGAAAGCAAGGGCGCTGCTATCTATGATGAAGGTCCGAAGAAATCACTGGTTTGGGGTATAGGTCATTGGTACGCGTGTTTGCTATTCAGCTCATGATGCGCCTTACATCACCCCCCTCTTAGCCACATCGACACGGCTTGGCTATGGCCGTATAGAGTCACTCAACAGAAGGTTGCCAGATCATGGTCGACTCAAGTTGACCTCATGGAGCGCTACCCGGAACACAGATTCACCTGCAGCTCCGCACAACAGTATAAGTGGCTGGAACAGGTAAATCCCAACACCATAGCGTCTTTTCATTGATGGTCTAACGTTTCTTCTGTAGTTGTACCCACCGCTCTTCGACCGAGTGAAAGAAAAGGTCCTGGATGGAAAGTTCCACCTCGTAGGCGGTTCTTGGGTTGAGAACGATTCGAACATGCCTTCCGGGGAGGCGTTGATTCGACAATTCCTCTTTGGACAGCGGTTCTTCCAGTCAAGATTTGGGATCCGTTGTGATACGGCGTGGTTGCCCGACTCGTTTGGCCTTACTGGTGCTCTGCCACAAATCATCAGAGGGTCGGGGATGAAGTATTTCTTTACACAGAAGCTGTCTTGGTGAGTGTCTCTACGTTTTGTCATGATTATACGCGTGTGCTAACACGTTCGCAGGAACAACATGTGAGCTTACATTAACGTCTCCTTGGATTATACTAATGGGCCCCAGAAATAAATTCCCTCATTCGACCTTCAACTGGGTTGGAATTGATGGCACACAAGTTCTGTGCCACATGACCCCTGTTGATACCTACACAGCGCAAGCAACGACGGGAGACGTAAACAAGGCCATCAACAATCACAAGAACCTCGAATCGTCTGATACGGCCTTACTTGTATTTGGGAATGGCGACGGAGGAGGAGGACCCTTGGCCAAGATGTTGGAGAATGTAAGCTTTCAGCGACATCTTTCTGTCGTATGCATGCGCTTATGCAGGATTCTTTCAGCTTCGCCGCATTAGAGCTGTCACGAACACCCACAGGGAATTGCCGCCCGTTAGTATGGGCCACTCGGTTGACGAATTCTTTGAGGACTTGAATGAATCATCGAAAGGCGGCAAGACGTTGCCAAACTGGTGTGTACGAATTACAAACCTCGATATTTGATGCTGAAGCATTGTTCAGGCATGGCGAACTATACTTGGAGGTAAAACTTATCGTTTGAACTGTAGATTGGATATATGTCTGAGGTCTTCCCATATAGTTCCATCGCGGTACATATACGTCCCATGGTAAGTGCTTTCTTCTCTACAATAAAGTTTCGACGGTATAACTCAACATACTAGGCTCGATAAAGAAGGGCAACAGACACTCTGAAATCTTGTTACGGGATGTCGAGGTAGGAGCAGTATAATTTCAACCCCAATGCACAACTCAAAATTGTTGTAGCACGCATCAACTTTGGCAACCCTTCTCTGCAACAAGTCATCCAAGTTTGTGTACCCCAAATCCAGGATTGATGAATGCTGGGAGAAGGTCCTTTTGAACCAATGTGAGTGTGCAGTAGACACTATGACATTACACCACTCACGTATTTTCGTAGTCCACGATGGTAAGCAGATCGTGATCATTGATTGCCAGCAACGGTGACTGTATTGACTTCGAACCTTCAGTCCTTCCCGGCTCTGCGATGTGCGTCACTCAGCGGGCTTTCATAACTCAGCTAAACGTAAATTTACAGCGGAATGGTATACGACGATGCCGAAAAGCTCTACGCTGAAGTTCGTACAGACGGCGATGCCATGCTTGATGAAGCTTTCAGCGTTCTCTTCCCAGACTCTCGCCCAATGACTACGGCTACAGTTGTAAACATTCAACAGCTTATAGCCTACAACGCTACCTTCTTCCCTCGACAACAGGTTGTGAAGGTGCCCTTCAACCGTTCCGAGGGCATCAGAGCCCATGGTCTGCAAGTTTCTCGCACGGAAGATGCTGCGTATTGTGTTATGGGTGCTAAAGCTGCCGGGCCAAGTCAAGCAATCTCGGACTTGAACGACATTACTCCCGTCTCTGGTTTGCATTTCATTCTTTCACCTGATACCATCATCTAAATCTATTATAGTTTACACAAATGGCTCCGACCATTTCGTGCTTCGCAATGCATTCGTTCAGTTAACGATATCCAAAGGACGTATCACTAGCTTGCTTGATCTAAAGCTTGGGTAGGTACAAGAGCAGGAGGTCGTGCAGTATATCTCTTAAGTGTACTGACTCTTTTCAGACGGGAACTTATCACGGAAGGACAAACAGGCGGCCTCGTCATCTTCGAGGACCGGCCCAACTACTGGGACGCCTGGGGTAAGGTGCCCCAAAATAGATGTGCCCGACCTCGAATACTTACTTCCTCTTTAGACGTCGAAATCCATCATTTGGAAACGGCCACACCCTTGGCATTCTCCAAAGTCTCGGTGGTTGAATATGGCCCTCTTCGCGGTACTGTCAAGGCTCACGTTGAATATGGAAAGAGCTCAATCGATGTTACGGTAATTTAGATTTATATTCTTTGCCTAAACTATGCTGATAAAATGACAGATTTCGCTTGATGCCACTTCAGGTAAGATCTCAGCCATACCTTCATTGGGATAGGTTCACAATAGGGCAACACAGCGACCCTCAAGCCTCAATCACGCTCAATGTTCGTCTTCGACGCAGTCGTCGACTGGCACCAACGACATGAATTCTTGAAATGTAGATATGACTCCACTTCCCTCGGACACGCCACTCATGCTTATTTAGTCGAACTTCCACTGAACATCCATAACGATAACGCCACATATGAAACTCAATTTGGCTTCGTGCAACGCCCGACGCACAAGAACACGACCTGGGACATGGCAAAGTTCGAGGTCTGCGGACATAAGGTAAATTTCTAATCAACACTTTATTCGCATCATCTGAATCGCGGAAATAGTACGCAGATTTGAGCGAGTTTGGCTATGGCGTTGCGATCTTGTCGGAATCTAAGTATGGATTCTCTTGCACGGGGAATATCCTTCGGATTTCGTTACTCAGAGCCGCAACCGCGCCGGACGCAGAACAAGATCAAGGTTTGTCATTTCAGTATATCGTGCTACGGGTTTTTGACACGAGTAGGCAAACACGAGTTCTCCTGGGCCGTGCTGTCCCACGAGGGTCATTTCCTGGAATCGGACGTGCCAATGGCGGCTTATCTCTTCAATTCTCCTCTTTATCGTGAGTTCTTCAGTTCTTCCTCATGGCCCACCGAACCTAATATAGTGTAGTTCGTTTTGTGGAGCATAGCATTGCCCCATTGAATTACCCGAAGTCGCCTTTCATTGTCGAAGGTGCGAGAAATATAGTTCTCGAAACTATCAAGCGTGGGGAAGACGATACATATTCCGCCACGAAGGGCAAAAAATCGGTCACGACGATCATCCTTCGTCTGTATGAGGCCTTCGGTGGACACGCCAACGCTCAACTAAGGATCGCAAGCCACATTCCTGTGGCCAAGGCATATCTCACGAACTTTTTGGAGGACGAACAGAGTGGACTCCATTTACATTCCACCGACCATGCCAGTCAATCAGATACTTTTGTTAAACTCGATTTCCGCGGATTCGAAATCAAGACCGTGAAGTTGGTGATTGATACCAGTGAAGACGCGAAGTGAGTCCATAATATCAACGATGGCGCAATTGTCTGCTCACACGACCCTAGTGCTAAGAGAGATAGTTGGGTAACTATATAACACCGGATCATTACCGGAGCATCACGCGAACATGTCAGGATTACGACAATACATACCCTTGACAGATGATGAAGTGGGCGAGCAGGAGGGACCAGCCCTACCCAACGCGCGGAGCCGTTGCGGCCTTGCATTTCAAATTAGATCATGGCACTATAATGGACCCCTGTCATCGTCGACTCATCAATGTTTGGTGCCCTCAACGGGATTTTAGGAGAGACACCAGCACAGAGACACAGAGAGCCTTAGTCCCACCCTCTCAAGGTGCTCTCGAAAACAAACAAACAGACAGTTTTATTCTCACAGGATTACCCTCACCCGAAGAAGCACGCTGATCGTCAGCCTGAATCTAATATATATGTACCTCAGTTGAATGGTTATAAAGGGGACTCCATGGTTAGGTTGACACCCCATCAATTGCCCCCACCAACTCAATGATATCCGTATTGATCATTGTACTTCTGCTTGTTGTTGTCGTCTTGTCATTATGGCGAGGGATTGGCTACCGAGAACGTTTTCTCCCCCCAGGGCCTCCGACTGAGTTTCTGCTGGGAAATGTGAGAGCCTTTCCAAGACTGATGTCCTTCGTCCAGTGAGTGCTGAAGTATTCATTATTAAAAGTTATATTGATCACTCATTGTGGTAGGCTGACGCGCTGGGTAGCAGAATATGGCGAAATAGTGTTGGTAAGTCTTTTAGAATTGCTGTGAATGACGAGTGGTTAATGTCGCACCCCCCAGCTCAAGATCCTGAACAGAAACATGAATATTCTGAATACTGCTCCCATAGTGTTGCAAGTGGAGCTTTAGGGCAAGCCGGCACATAGAATATTGGAGAATCTCATGCTCAGTAGTAGCTGGACTTAGCATTGGCACCAGTACTTAGTAGAATATTCTGGTAGCTATTTCACTCATGTATTTAAGGCTGCTGTAGCTAGCCTGTAGGTAGCATAATCACATCCTTTATTCTACTGCGCACAACACATAGTGAAGGCAATTCTGGACAAGCAAGGACTACTGAGTGGAAACTGTCCTCAAGTCTACCTGATACAACAGGCAGAAGGCGTGTACCCTGTTTTTGTCAATCTAGGTGATTTCGCCGTGCACCTAGTGGCGTGTTACTACGGACTAATACAACTACTTTGCCAGATAGTCATCTGCTTAGAGGGAGTTAGAAGGTGTATCATACTTTCCAAAGTACTGAAGCAATAGCAAGCTATCTACCAATGCAACAAAGAGAGTATGCAAGGTTGATTCATGGTATTGTTCATTTCCCCAATGTTGGATGTGTTTCTTGATTGCAAAAAAAGCCTTGCTGAGAACTTGGTTTCGGAGACAACAAGTACTTGCGATACTTCGACAGTGCCAGGAAGTTCACTGAGTTGGCGGACCCATTCGCCCATCCTCCGTTGGACATTCTCCCTTTCCTGAACCTCGTTCCTACATGCTGGGCAAAATGGAAAATGTTGTGCGAGGAGGTCAAGCAGATACGGGGAGACTTCTTCGACGAATTATACAAAGATTTCGAGGCACGATACAACACTGGGGAACGCACTGGATCATTCCTGGAGAAAATACTCGACTGTCCAACTCACTTCGACATGACAGTCAAGGAAATTAGGTGAATGCATTCTACTTCAAGACCTTCGAAATCTGCCATCTTATTCGATGAACAGGGGACTGACTCATGTACTCATGGATGGTGGGGTTGAGACGTCCATGACATTCCTCCAGTCCTTCGTTCTTGCCCTAGTGTGCAATCCCACTTGCCAAGCCAAAGCCCAGTCTGAGATTGATTGAGTGATGGGCGACAACCACATGCCAACCTTGAAGGACTTTGAAGATCTGCCCTACCTTCGTGCTTTCATTAAAGAGGTAGAATCCCAGTGTTTATATCACCAGATTGATCTTAGACTCATAGACCTGTCACTTCCGGACTATTCTTCCTGGTGCTCTACCCCATTATACTTCTAAGGACATTCGGGTAGGAATTGCTCGTCTATGTAGTAAGTTCAGCTGCTGACTTCCCACCGCCTTAAATAGCATCAGGAGTATCTCATCCCAGAAGGTTCTATACTCATCATGAACATCTATCCAGGGGGATATACCATGATGCAAGTAGGTCTTGTCTGGGTATATCTGGCGGTCCACCACATCTTCAGGTGGACCCCAGGTGGACCCCAGGTGGACCCAGCCAGCCCATTTTCGACCAGTTTTTTACCACATGGATGCCACCTGATCACCACTTTTTCCATACAAGTTCACTTCAATTCATTTTTGTCCACTCTTTTACCACCTGGTGACCACCTGGATACCACTTCAGATATTGAATGTTGTCCATGTGAACACCAGGTGGTATCTAGGTGGTGAAAGAGTGACTACATGAGTATATTGTTCGGAATAACTAAGATACAAGTTCAGGTGGTGTTCAGGTGATCACCAGGTGGTGTCCATGTGGATTGTCAATTTACGACATTACACAAGTCTTAGGTGGCAGTTGGATGGTGTTCATCTGATATCCACATGGCATTCATGTGGACTGTGTAAGAACCATACATTGACCATCTGGTTACCACTTGGTATCCAGATGGTGTTTGTGTGATATGACTGAGTTTTGACAAAATTCAAGTACAACCTGATATTCATGTGACTACCAACTGGTGTTCATCTGGTCTAAATGTGGCACCCAGATGATATTCAGATGAATGCCACATGAATACCAGTTGATCCCCAGATGGATGGTTTCCAGGTGATATTCAGATGTTAGATAGGTGGTGATCACTTGGATACCACCTTATTACCAGGTGGTATTCAGGTGGTAATAAGGTGGACGTCTCAGTAAACATAAACACATCCATGTAAGTAGTCATGGATGACAGTCATATGGTGTCCATGTGGCTCCCAAGTGGTATACATGTGAGTGGATATCAGGTGAGTGCCAGAAGATAACCAGGTGAACATCTTGGTGAAACAATACAAGTCCAAAGTGGTGTTTATCTGATGTCCAAGTGGTATTCGGTTGAGTATCAGCTGGCATTCATCTGAATTAGATGTGAGAACCATGTGGTCTCCGCCTGGATACCACTTGAGTACCAAGTGATTCCCAGGTGGTAAGTAGGTGATTGCTACTGTTTCAGTGACCTCACACTCATACAGCAGTGTATCATCAATTTCAAGTGGTGTTTATATGGTATCCATGTGGAAGTCATGTAAGTATCAAGTAGATATCAGGTGAATGCCAGATGGACTACAGGTGAAGTCCATTTATCTAATACTCAATAATATCCTCATCATCACTTTCCTCATCCTCAACCACCTCTTCTATTCCTGCTGCCTGCTTATTCTTCTTCTCCTGCTGCCTGGCAATGACTCGTTGGGTATGCAAGAACAGCAATACATGCATGGTGAAGTCAAAGTTGCTGACAGTCATCCGGTTGAGGACTGTCTGAAACCCACCCAACCATGCATTGAGTTGCTCACAAGCCTAGGTACAAGTAAATCAGACAAGTACAAGCAACTGAGTAGTATGATCACTTACCTGAGTATTGAAGGCCCTCTTGTAGTAAGGCCTCCCCTCCTTGTCTTCATCAACCACTACCAGGTTTGGAGCAGCACCATTTAGAGGTGCAGGATTGCACCAAGTCCGACAGAGGTAGTCAGTGACTCGATGGTTGATGTAGTGGTAGGAGTCGACAATGATCCGAGTGGTGGGTTCCCAAGCAGGCCAGTGATGCTGCTTGACAATGTGCTTGAGCAAGGCACACCCCTTGTCAATAGCAATGTAGCTGGGTCGGGAGTTGGGGTCTTCATAGACATCTTCAAGGAAGCAAAGAATCTTGGCCACCCCTTCAGCCTTGGCAAACTTGCGCCAGGCAATCACCACACCACATGGAGCACAGATGGTCTCCACACAGTAGAACCTAGGAGCAGAGAAGTAGTTGTTGTACTTGGTGCCACTGACCTCTTCAACCTCCTGCTCCTCCAGGTTGTCATGTTCAAGCTCCTCTGCCCCTGCAGCACGAGGTAGCCACTCCTGCCTCTCCTCCTGAGCTCTCCTCAATATCCGCTGCACTCCAAGAAGTGAGGTGTTGGCATAGCGTCCACGGAATGTCCTCCACTGCTCCTGGTGATCTTCACATGCCTGAGTACGACCAACCTTGTTCTTGTTGCACCCCTTCATACGGCAACGGTCCTCCATCTCCTCCTCATGCTCTTGACAGAACACTTCAGTCTGAGCATTGAGCAGCCCTGCCTCACAACCTGCAATAGCACAATGTCGAGGCCCCATGACAATCCCATCAATGACAACCATGCGGACATCTGCATTTGTGTGAAGTGCAACACCTCCAGCAGGTTCAGATGCATCATTGGCTGGTACATTGTCAACATCCATGGCCTCAGCATCTGCAATAGCTGCTGCCACAGCAGGTCCTGCATACTCAGGCACATCACGATTTTCATCATGACCAGCAAGAGCAGCGGGATCATCATCCTAGTTGGGAATGACATCAGCCACATCCTTGAATGCATGACAGCACTCATCGCATGAATGGCCAACTGCACTGCGGATGATCCCCCCATCTCCCAGGTCCACGTAGGCAGCAGTGACAAGCTCACTAATCTTCAGATTGTCCATGAAGATCATGGTGGAGTTGCTGAACCCTGCAAGAAGGCGGATAGACTCCACAACAAAGGCTTTCCAGACTTGTCTGCGAGTGAGGGTGAATGAAGCACCACTGGGCTGGACAAATGAGTAGTTCCAGAACTCCGTTATTGCTGCAGTTGAGGCATGAAAGCTGTAGTTGGCATTCACAATTGCCTTGGAGACAATGCGATCCACCCAGACCTGCTTTCCGACTTTGAGGTACTTGGCATTGGGAAGATAGAGTGCAAGTTGTCGATTGTTGTCAATGAAGCTCTCATGGTCTGCCCAGAACATAGTGGAGCACTTGGAATATCTACCAGCCAATACCGGAACCTTCTCAAAGCACTCACTTCCACGAAGCAAGGTGACTTTGGAGATATCACGGTCACGGAGGTATTGAGTCAGACCATGGCCATGACAGCCAGCACTAGAGCAGCCCATGACAGGAGGGGTGATGAGGATGATAGGCTGGATAGAGGAAGTGGAAATGGGCAGGAGTTTGTGACATAGCTGGCGTTTATCGTTATGTGTGTAGAGATCCAGAAATTGACAGAGAGAATCGAGTTTTTTTACCAAGTATGGTGGTCTGACTCTTTGCAGTACATGATTTGTGGTTGTCTCCAGGCAGGAAGAGGGTGTCGAAGATGGTCTCAGCACTCACAGAAGCGTCAGAAGAGCCAGAGGAGCCAGAGCCAGAGGAGTCCATGTCGTCATCAGATCCTGAGTTGGAATCGCCATCAGAGGCATCCATGTTGTCCTCAGAGGATCCAGAGTCGGGGTTGTTGTCTCCAGCACCAGCATCATCATCAGAGTCATCAGGGATGTTAGAGACATCGACCTGAAGCTTGTCTTTGATGGCACGGACAAAGGCAGCCATCCAGCTGGTGACCACCTGGTTGTTACTATCTACAGCCTTCTGTTGTCCATGCAAGTTGAGAATGTCGGTGTTGCTGGTGATGCTGAAGAGGAGCATCAGAACTGTGGCCAGAGTGATGTTCTCACCAAAGGTCAGCTTGACAACTCTGGCAAAGTCGGCAAACCGGATGTCAGGAAATGAATCTTCCAGAGGGGCTGCAGCAGCACATGGAAGGAGTCCCAGCAAGAGGAAGAGGGATAACATCATCCAGAAGGCCTGTAAACAGAAACTGGGCAAGTCAGGATTTGTTGAAATTCATTGAAGTTCAGACGAAAAAGAGCCAGTAAAATGACTGTTGCATTTCAACTAATACAAAGAATAGCTACCTACTTTGTAGCCTTCTTAGCTGCCGCCTTCTTCTTTGCATCTCTGGCCTTCTTTGCCTCCTCTGCTTTCTTCTCTGCCTCCAACTCGTCCGAAACCTTGGCCAAAGTGTCCTTACCAGGCTTACGAGCTCCCCAGAGCGTAGTGTGAGCACTGGAGGTGACGTCGTACTTAGGGTTGCGCAACATGTCCATGATGATGGGAAAAAAGACGGAGCAGTCGAAGAGGGCAGTGTAAGTGTTAAAATTGGTCTTGCCAACGAAGATAGAACGAAGGGTCTTCTCCGAAACATTACCCCCTGCCCATGGAGTTGTCAAGCTGTCCCACTTCTCTTTGGCCTCCTTGGCAAGTTGAATCCGAGCATACATAGATCTGAGCGAAGGAAGCCCAGGGGCTGAAGCAGCTCCATGGTTCGTCATGTGGTAGGGTACCCCCATGCGAGTTGCGATTTGTAAAAGGAGGGGTTCATCACGGAAGGCAGCAGTAAGAGGGTTGACAGCGATATCAGGGGTGCTGGCAACAGAGACAGAGGCAGAGGGGGTGATGGAGGAGACTGCAGAGGGGGCAGCGGGGGAGTTGATGGAAGGAGAGGGAGGCGGAAGGTAGGAGACACCAAACTCAGATGGTTGCTGTAACAAAGTTAGAATTTTTTTAAAGTCAAGTCGGAATTTACATACAATTCCAATTCTGAGCTTGTTCTTGTCATCCCAGATGACAGCCTCATTGTCCGTGACAGCGGTGGCATAAGGCCCCTTGGCTTCCCAGAAGTGGTCCTCTGCATCCCAGAGCAGGATGTCAGAGTCTGATGACAAGCAATAAGTAAAAAAACGCGAAGCAAAAAGAAGTAACTTACTAGTTAGAGCCACCATCTTCTTGGCAGCAGCAGTGAGGACAGGCCCCAAGGTGTTCTTGATGGGGACTTTAACCCCAACAGGCCCGGCACCCTCCAGAGGCGAAGCCCCATCCTTGAAGACAAGGAGCATGCCCATGACAGGCGGGGCATCAGACTCCTCGTTGGTGGCTGGATATCAAGTCAGAATTGGACTTGTAGAAAAAAAGAGAACTCACCAAAGTCAGCCATGTTCAAGGCAACACCCATGGCCTTGCCTCTAGCAAAGCCTCCCATGGTACGGGATGCTGTAAATATATTTACTCCTTTTACCCCTTTCCCTCACTCCCCTGACACCATGTGACCTTGCGCGCTAGTATTTAACCTGCGTTCATACATGTACGATACTTACTCTCCGACCACGACATTCAATAATAACCCTTTGATCCTCTCATTCCTCGTTCTGAGTGTTCCACCAATGGCGTGGTTCCACTTTTTTTTTGAGATCGATCAGGCTTCGGCCTCCACCTCCCAGAGAAAAACAATTTCAACAAGCCGGGAAGTAACGACCCTGAATCTCGCCAAGAACGTCACCACCGTTCCCACCTTCGCCCCCGTTCCCAGCCTTCCCCTCGTTTTCCGCCTTACCCCAGCTTCTCTGTAACCCCGTCCCCGTTCACGCTGCCTCCCAGATCCACCCCTTCCCTGCCCTTCTCGCTGTCGACGCGAAGTCGCAGCCGAAGCAATACCAACAACTCCACTCTCGCCACTGAGGACCTCCCACGTTCCCGCACCAGATCCGCGCCTGTCGTCATACCCCGCCCCAAACGTATCCGCCTTTCCTCGAAGGCCTCGCTCTTGCTGCCAGTATCTGGTAGTTTCGAACACCCCTCTTCGCCCGACGACGCGCATATACCTACTGTTCAGCTACTTCCCAGTTCTCCCCGCTCTCAGCCACTCCGTACCACATCCCCCTTCCAGCCACTCGCAGTTATGGGTGTTCGCGCAAAAGTCGAACAGTCCGCGCCCAATCGCCCGCCCACCATGGGCGAAGGCGACGTCGACGCGAGTATACTATGGGACTGGTTCACGAAGTCGGAAAACTTCCTTCGACACAAGAATACTCCCCCCCAGGACATGGTTAAGACAGTCGCGTACGGCATGAGTAGCGTACACGCCATCAGATGGCTTGCAGCTACTGGGCCCTCACTTTCGAGCATGGACTGGGAGACGTACAAGGACCAGATGAGGTCGCTTTTCCTACCTACAGATTGGGAGTACACGGCTCGCATGGCGGTCCTCCGGCTGAAACAAGGCTCGCGGCCATTCATGGACTTTGCCCTCGAACTCATGGGGAAAAACAATCTACTAGCAGGTACCGCGTCTTTCATGAATGATGACTTTATCAGGGATGCCATCGAGGCGGGTATGGAACCAGACCTCGCACAAGAATGCCACCGGGAGAACACCAATCGCCTGTCCGAATTCCGCCCATGGCTAGATGAAGTTAAACGCCTCGACGAGTGGCACAGGCAGAGATTTGAGGAGATTGCCAAGGAGTTCGCGAGGCTGAATATCCGTGGCTCGGGCGCTGGGTCTTCTGCTTACGCTAAGTCCACATCACGTCAGTCCTCTAATGCTGGTGCTACTAAGGGCGGCCTCAGTGCTCAGCAAACGTTCGTTCCCATTCCCAAGCTCCTTGAGGAAGAACGCAAGCTACTGGCCGCCAACGGCGGTTGCTTCAAGTGTCGACGGTTCTTTGCGGGCCACATCGGTCCCCGATGCCCAAATCCTACTATCGACGGCACAACGTACAAGACCTTGACGGAGCGCGACGTTCCTCCCCGCCCCGCCAACTACGCGCCACGTGGCGCATCCTCCGGTCGTGTCGCCGCCGTCGTTGAGAAAGCCCCAGACGTCGAGGAGGAACTGATCTCTTTCGATAGCCGCATTGAGACTGTCGCCGCCGTCCTGCCTAACGCTGTTTCCGCGGTGGTAGATACGGGGTCACCTGGGTATTCCGATGATGAGTGCGCCCCATTCTCATGCTCTAACTTGTTTTGGTCGTGCCTCCTCCCTTCAACCTCCCTCGATACTCCCTTATCCGTGAAAGGATTGATTGATGCGGTTCTTCTGTAGTACTTATTAAAGAAGAACTGGCACATCGCCTCAAGCTACCGATTTTGCAAGCATCTGACCCCTTTCGGTGTCAAGCCGCATTCTCTGAAGACAAGGTTTCCCTCTCGCTCTCCTCTTTCGTAAAGATTCAGCCTGTTTCCCTCGATGGTCGTTTTACCTCCCGTACCCTCCGCGCTTTCATTTCTCCCTCCCTTGTTACCGACCTTATACTTGGACTCCCTTTTCTCGCTTCGAATTCATTGTTAGTTGATCACGGCTCCAATTCCTGTATTGCCAGAATGGACAATTGTACATCTTACGACCTTCTGCACCCGGAGTCTGTCGTTCCCTCGAAGCCGCCCCCACTCTGGAAATCTCACCATGTACGCGCGAGTGAGGTGCGTGCTGCTCGACGACGGGCCCAACCTGCTGTGCGGGGTGTCTTGCTTGGCGCCGAGATGGCTTCTCGCCTACGCCCCAGGCTGATGCGACATCCTGCCAGAGGTCAGCATGGTTCTGCAAGCGCGAATATCATTGCCGCCATCAAGGAGCGTATCGAATCGCTGAACGCTATTGAGGCTTATGAGGCTCAACTGCGCCGCATGGATGCGGAGATGAAGCGCAAGTTCGGCGATCTTTTCCCTGACGATATTCCTCCTGTTCACCACCTCCCCGATACCACGTACCATCGTTTTATTCTCAAGGACGCCCACAAGATCGTTCGTCGGCGCGAGTACGCCTGCCCCAGGAAATGGCAAGACGCGTGGCGAACTCTGCTTGAAGGTCACCTCGCGGCTGGTAGAATGAGACCGTCGGATTCCGAATACTCTAGCCCGGCCTTCCTCGTGCCCAAGTCGGACCCGAACGCAATGCCACGTTGGGTGAACGATTATCGGGAGCTGAATGAGAACACGATTCCAGATCGTTTCCCCTTGCCTCGGATCGCGGACATCCTGGCGGACTGCGGTAAAGGTAGGATATGGGGGAAGCTAGACATGACGAACGCGTTTTTCCAGACCAAGGTTCACCCCGACCACATCAAGTACATGGCTGTGCGGACGCCTTTTGGCTTATACGAGTGGGTCGTGATGCCTCAAGGGTGCCGGAACGCTCCCTCGACTCACCAGCGACGTATGGTGGCCGCGCTGCGCCCATGGATCGGAAAAATCTGTCATGTGTATCTGGATGATATCATAATCTGGAGCTCCTCTCTGCTCGAGCACATTAAGAACGTCGAAACGATATTGCAGGCGCTCAGAGAGGCGAGTCTTTTTTGTTCGTTGAAGAAGACGTCGCTGTTCTGCTCTTCTATTGACTTTCTAGGGCACCGCATCTCTGCGGATGGGATCCAGGCTGACGCGACGAAGGCGGCCAAGATCTCCTCCTGGCCCACACCCCGTACCGCTTCCGACGTCAGGCAGTTCTTGGGCCTGGTTCGTTACTTGGCGGCCTTCCTACCTCGGCTGGCCCAGCTTACTTCTGCACTTACTCCCTTGACGGTAAAAACGGGCACGAACGACACGATCGATTGGAAAACGGAGCACCAGCTGGCCTTCGATGGTATCAAGGATCTCGTCGCTTCGCGCGATTGCCTCACCGTTATCGACCACGAGAACCCGGGGGACAACAAGATCTTCGTGACGACTGACGCCAGTGACTTAGGGACTGGCGGGGTGCTCTCTTTTGGGAAGGACTGGAAATCCGCGCGCCCCGTTGCCTTCGAATCGAAGCAGCTGTCGCCGGCGGAAAAGAATTATCCGACACATGATAAGGAGATGCTGGCTATCGTCCGCGCACTTCACAAATGGCGGAACGACCTCCTGGGCGCGGAATTTGTCGTCTACACCGACCATCGGACGCTGGAATTCTTTAACAAACAACGCGACCTGTCAAAGAAGCAGCTGCGGTGGCAGGAATTCTTGGCAGACTTCAACTTCACCATCAAGTACGTGCGCGGTGAGGACAACACCGTCGCCGACGCGCTTAGCCGTCAGTTCCCGACCGACGATGCCATCGTTGCTCCTGTCCTTTCGATCTCCGCAGACTCTGCCTTATTAAAGTCCATAAAAGACGGGTATGCGAACGACAATTGGTGCGCTAAGCTTTTGGCAGATGGAATCAATGTCGCGGGTGTCAGCAAGCGGGCAGGGTTACTCTACGTGGCGGACAGGCTGGTTATCCCGCGAGACAACAACGTGCGTGAGGCGATTTTTCGTCTGGCCCATGACTGTCTGGGACACTTCGGTGCCACCAAATCGTACGACGCGTTGCGGGATTCCTTCTATTGGCCGAATATGCATCGAGATTTGGAGCAAGCTTACATACCTGGGTGCGTTGAGTGCCAGCGAAACAAGGCGCCAACCTCAAAACCTGCGGGTCCCCTGCACTCGTTGCCTGTTCCCGATGGCCGTTTGCAAGACATTGCCCTTGACTTCGTCGGGCCCCTGCCCGAAGATGAAGGATTTGATTATCTCTTAACTATCACGGACAGGTTGGGCGCTGATGTTCGTTTGATACCCTGTAGGAAGGACGTCACGGCTGAACGTGTCGCTGCCTTGTTCTTCGACTTCTGGTATTGCGAAAATGGCCTCCCACGGACGATAACTAGCGACCGCGACAAACTTTTCGTTTCGCGGTTCTGGGCCGCCTTACACGAACTTACGGGTGTCAAGTTGAAGTTGTCGAGTTCCTTTCACCCCGAGACGGACGGCTCGAGCGAAAGGACAAACAAGACCGTGATTCAATGCCTACACTTCTTCGTGGACCGCAACCAGAAGGGTTGGGTGAAGGCGTTGCCACAAGTTCGGTTCTCTATTATGAATACTATTAACAGTTCGACAGGTTTCTCGCCTTTTCAGATGCGTCTGGGCCTGTCACCTCGTATCGTTCCCACTTTAATTGAACCCTTGACTGATGCTGTTCCAACGTCTGCTGCAGACGTCATCAAGGATATCCTCGCAATTGAGAAAGAGGCCAGGGACAATCTTCTGGCAGCCAAGATTTCGCAGACGATTCAAGCCAACGTGCATCGCAAACCCGACCCCGAGTTCGCCGTTGGGGATTCAGTCTTCCTATCAACATCGAACAGGCGTAGAGAATACATGCACGCCGGTGATAATCGAGTCGCGAAATTTATGCTGCGTTTCGACGGTCCTTACAGGATCGTGCAGGCAAACCCAGAGAAGTCCTCATATACTCTTGACATACCCAACGCTGACGTTTTCCCCACATTCCATGTTAGCCACTTGCGCCCCTTCCTCCCTAACGACGGTAACCTGTTTCCTTCTCGTGAATTCGAGCGTCCCGCTGCGATCACGATGGATTCGGGTGATGATGAATGGCTGGTAGACTCGATCATCGACGAGAGACATGGACGGCGGGGACAAGAATTTTTGGTGCATTACAAGGGCTACGGGCATGAGGAAGATCGATGGATGACGCGACGGGATGTGGAGGAGCTGGAGGCTTTGGATAGGTGGTTAGCTTCAAAACCAGGTGTTGCGGGAGTTGCGAGACGGACGACTCGTGGATCGACGAAGAAGATTTCGGCTTCGGTACTTGCGGACGTTTTCGCTGGGCTCCCTCCAGGGTTGACTTTCTCTCTCTGTGATGGTTCGGTATTTCTATGATGGTGTTTCTTTTGGGTTCCCCTTTTCGCTTGCCTTTTCCCGACTCTCGTCACCTTTTTCTTTTGAGGGTGGGCGAGTGTAAATATATTTACTCCTTTTACCCCTTTCCCCTCACTCCCCTGACACCATGTGACCTTGCGCGCTAGTATTTAACCTGCGTTCATACATGTATGATACTTACTCTCCGACCACGACATTCAATAATAACCCTTTGATCCTCTCATTCCTCGTTCTGAGTGTTCCACCAACGGCGTGGTTCCAGATGCGCCTTGCAAATCATCAAGGTCGTCAGACGTAGGAGAGGAGGGAGCTCGGTGAGAGGAAGCACTAGCATGGGTGATGTTCTTGCGTACACCCTTACCCATCTGATGAGCAGTGGTGGGTGAAGTGCTGGCTCTGCACTTGGAAGCGGTGGTGGGTTTGGCGGGGGTGGCAGGGCGCTTGGGAGTGGTGGGATCAACCTCCATGGTGTCATCGTCATTGTCTGACAAGTCAGCAGGCATGGGCACCTCAGCGGCATTGTCCTCATCGTCATCCTCATTGTCAGTCTTCTTCAGCTCACCATCTTCATTGCCATTGCTACCAGCATCAGCATCTTTCTCCTCGTTGCCCTCTTCATCAGACTTCTCAGCCTCTGCATCTTCTCCTTCATCTTTCTCCTCCTCTGCATCCAACGAACCCAGATTGATAAGGTCTCTACCTTTTCCCTTGTCCTTGGTGGCGATACGTGGGACATCCTCTGGCTCTTCATGCCTGATGCGAGAGGTGGTGATACTCGGAGTGATTGGAGCCAAGGTGACTCCAGTCCCAACTCAACGAGCAGGTGGTGCAAGTGGAGCACCACTCTCCTGAAGGGTCCTAGCAGTACTGGTGCAAAAAGATGAGTTGTACAATCACAAATAATGACAAGCAAAGACTTACGCAGTCGAATTCTCTACTGTAGTCTCATTAGCTTCTTCATCAGCTGCATCACGGTCGGCAGAGGTGCTACGGACAATGAGCATAAGCAAACAAGAGGGATACAGGCAGTAACTCACATGTTCTTCTTTTTCTTTGTTTTGGTTTGTTTCTTGGTTACAGGGATCTCCACACTATCAGACAATGTTTGTTAATTTTTTGTTAATTCATTTGAGATTTAAAAGAAATTTATTTATATTTATTCTATCTACTACTGTTGCTGTACAACTACTGACTACTGGTACACTAGCAATGAGACTCACATCAACTCCTGTTGCATGGCCTTGGTTGCAGACCTGGTGGACCTGGGCTTGGTGGAAGCCCTGTGGATGGGGGCCAAGGGGGTACCATGGGTAGGGGTTGATGACCAGGGACCAGGGGTAGCCAGGGGATAGGGGTGAGGTGTGAGGGTGTGAGATGTGTGGTGTGGCATCGAACGCGGGGGCATGGGGGTGCGTGGGAGTCGTTGTCGTCGAAAGCGAGGGAGTGGGGATGCGTGGGGGTGCGTCGTCGTCGAGAACGAGGGCGTGGGGATGCGTCGTCATCGTCGTCGAAAGCGAGGGAGTGGGGATGCGTGGGGATGCGTCGTCGTCGAGAACGAGGGCGTGGGGATGCGTGGGGGTGTCATCGTCGTCGTCGTCGAAAATGAGGGAGTGGGGATGCGTGGGGGTGCGTCGTCGTCGTCGTCGTCGAAAACGAGGGCGTGGGGATGTGTGGCGTTGGCGTCGAGCGCGGGGCGAGGGCGAGGGCGTGGGTGTTGGAAATGGGGAAGTGGGGGACGTGGGCATAGGGCATGGGAAGTGGGGGCAGTGTCAGTGAAAAAAAAAGAAAAAGTGGGGGGCACACTCACGTTGTGGTCCCCTCCTCGTCGTTCTTGCGCTGCGTCGAAGCGGGCTTGCGTGGGGGCATATTGCTGTGGTGGGGCGTTGGGGGGAAGGCAGGAGGATGGGGGATGGTGGTGGTTGAGAAGACAGAGGCGTCGTGTGCCAGCGTGGCACGGCAGTCACATGCGCGTGGCGTCGCGCTGATTGCCGAAAATAGGCGCCCGTTTAAAAAGAAAAGAAAAAGAAAAAGAATATTAATATTCGCGGATGAGCGCCCAATAAGCGCCCATCCGAGGAAAATGACTTATCTTTAGATAACTGTTGCTAATCCATTTCTGGCTGTCCCAAAGCGGAAATTACGCCGGAAAATGCCAAAAAAACTCAAATAAATTGCCAGAAAATCATAGAAAATCATAGAAAATGCAATAAAATAAGATAAAATCATAACAACACTACAAGATAGCATATTGTCCATGACATTGCCATGTGATGTCCACATGAATGCCAGATGAACCCCACCTCAATACTAGCACTTTGTCTACCTGGTATATGGGTGGCATTCATGTGGTGTTCAGGTGGAAATTCAAGTGAATACCACATGGACATCACATGGATACCACTCATCCAGTATGGCTCACCTGGTGTTCACCTGGTAAAAAAGTGGCCAAAAGTGGTAAAAAAGTGGCATTTCTGGGCCATTACAGCCAAACCAAAATCCACCTTTTTGCCACTCAAATGCCAGGTGAGTCCAGGTGAACACCAGGTGAATGCCACCCACCCACCTGGTTCCACCTGGGATCCAACCGAAGATGTGGTGGATCGTTAGGTGCTCTTGTCTGGCCACCTTATTTAGCCTCCATCTAATGTTAGCCTGCTAGAAATATCTGAATCCCCTGATACCTTCAACCCAGAGCGCCATATGAAATCAGAATTCGGTGTCAAGGACGGTGCGAGTTCCGATCACCTTAGAGACAACCTCCCATTTGATGCTGGACGAGTGAGTATTCCAACACCCCAGAGCCTCTCAGTGTAAGGGGACACTCCTATTTTCTCCTTTTCCCCTGTCTCTTTCCCTCTCTCTTCATTTCTTTTTCTTTCCTTTCACTTCACGGACTCTTATTTACTTTCCTTTCGCTCCCTTTCCTTCCTACCATCTATCCGAGCCTTATCCGTCACATCCGAGCGACATCCGACTCATCCGATGCATTTCACGTGCCTCGGCCACACTCGGCCGCACTTGCACATGCCCGGATGCGCTTCGGATGTACGTATACACTTTGGGGCACGTCCGGGTGACCCATACCTTCTTCCCACACATCTTTACTTCCCATTCCCACTTCCCTGGGTCGCCAGCACGACTCTTGCATATTCCCTCCACCTTTCTATCGCATGTGCCCGCTCGTACCTGTGATATTCTCCGGACTTGTGGCGGGTGTACTATACAGTTCTCCCATCTTTCTCTCACGCTTCTACAGTATATACTTCGCCTCCTAGCATGGAGAATCCTTATCTTGTTCTCTTTGGATTCTCCCTCTGCTAGGTGAGCAGCCTCTCATGTATTGTAGTAGCTCTATTCATTTCTTTGGATTCTCCCTCTGCTAGGCTCACGCTGTCGGCCATCTTGAGGTTGCCCTTACAGCTCCAACATCACGATGAAGTTCCGCCGTGGGTTGGACTCTACCATCCAGAGCCGTGTCGCCGAGTCCGCAGACTGTCCCGGTGAAGACGATTTCGAAGAATGGTACAAGGCGGCACAACGGGTTGCTGACAACCGTGCTGCCAATCACTCCTTCCACTTCGGCGTCAACTCCGGCACATCTGGGTCCCTTGGCCGACCATCCGTCACTTCCGGATCCGCTCGGCCGCCTGCGGGTGTTCTTCCCGCACCTCGGACTTACTTCCCACCCTCGCAACCCCGCTTCCAATCCCTGCCTCCTCCAAAGGCTCTCTCACCCGGTGTCCCTATAGATGTTGATCATACCCGCTCCCGGCCCGCCACTTCGCAGCTCTGTTACCGATGTGGCAAGCCCGGACACATGTCCCACGAGTGCCAACTCCGGTTTGATGTCCGGTTCATGACGGCCGAAGAGCGGACGTCCGCTATTGAAGATCTCTTGACCGCGGCCGACGTTGTAGAAAGTGCTGGGACTTCGGAAGGAATAGACGCAGAGGGAATGGTCGCGGCCGAGGAATCGGATACGGTGGATTTTACCCGAACCAACGAGTGACCTGTGCGGCCTTGTTGGTAAACAACCGATTTGCTTGTCTTAGCGTAGACTCAATACACGATGATGAACCCGAGCCATCCGATGATTCATCCGACACTAAGACACCCGACCCGGTTACAATCCGCACAACCCGAAGGTTTCGCCCGCAGTGGGAACGGCGGCTACCCAGTAGCTATAAGATTTCCGCTTTGCCTGGCAAGCCTTCGCTAGATATATCCGTTGAAGTGCTGAGCACAGATACGCAACACCGATGCACTCTGCAAGCCCTGGTGGACTGTGGAGCCACTGGTGTTTTCATGCATCCGCACTTCGCCGACGCTCATGGTTTCACCCGACGTAAGCTGTCCGCTCCAATTCCAGTCTTCAATGTCGACGGATCACCAAACGAGAACAGATCCATCTCTGAAGTCGTGGACCTTGTACTCCGGTTCAAGGATCACACGGAGCGGATGCTTTTCGCGGTCACTAACATCAGCCGACAAGCCGTCATCCTCGGGTACACCTGGCTTCGGAAGCACAACCCGGAAATCGACTGGCAAACCAAAGAGGTCATCATGAGTCGCTGCCCATCCGGATGCGACACCTGTCGCAAGGAGTTCCGCCATGACAAGCTGACCCGACGCAAAGAGTCTGTACGCCTCCGGGAGTGTCGTACAGGCCCGATGCCGACGGTTGAGGAACTCCATTCGGATGATCACCCGCAGCTTCTGGAGTGCGATGATGACAATGAGGACAACACTTCGGGCGATGACAATCTTGAGGAAGGCGACCGCATCTTTGCGGCTGTCCCTCCGCCGTCTCCGGAGTATCTTCGCAGTCTTCGGGAAGAACACATCTGAGCTTCGGAAACAGTCTCGCAGCGTCTCGCATTGGCTTTCCAGCGCAACAAACCCCACGATCCTCGGAACAGTGCAGTCCCGGACTTCCTTCACGAGTTCGAGGATGTCTTCGCCAAGGAGTCCTTTGATGAACTGCCCATGCCGCGTCTGTGGGACCACGCCATTGAACTGTTGAGTGGAGCCGAACCAACTTCTACCAAGTGTTATCCGCTGTCCCCTGCAGAGCAGAAACAGCTTGACGACTTTCTGGAAGAGAACCTCCGGACCGGCCGAATCCACCCGAGCAAGTCGCCCATGGCCGCCCCAGTGTTCTTTGTCAAGAAGAAGGATGGATCACTCCGCTTGGTTCAGGACTACCGGAAGCTCAACAACATGACGGTCAAAAATCGGTATCCGCTTCCGTTCATTTCAGACTTGGTGGACAAGCTGCGAAACGCCCGCTACTTCTCCAAGCTCGACGTCCGATGGGGTTTCAACAATGTCCGGATTAAGGAGGGTGACGAGTGGAAGGCCGCATTTCGGACAACCCGAGGACTCTTCGAACCTTTGGTGATGTTCTTCGGACTGACAAATAGCCCTTCTACCTTCCAGACCATGATGAACGACCTATTTCGGGAGCTCATTACGGAAGGTGTGGTTATTATCTATTTGGACGACATTCTGATCTACACCAAGACGCGCGAGGAGCACCGCCGGGTCCTCAAACGAGTCCTAGAAATCCTCCAAAAGAACAAGCTCTTCCTTCGAGCGGACAAGTGCGATTTCGAGCAGACAAAGGTGGAATATCTCGGAGTTGTCATTTCCGAGGGTAAGATCGAGATGGACCCTGTGAAGGTATCCGGTGTTGCAGACTGGCCAACGCCTCGGACTCGGACTGAACTTCAATCCTTCCTCGGGTTCATCAATTTCTACCGCCGCTTCATCAAGGACTACTCGCATATTGCCCGGCCACTCTTCGATCTCACTTGTGCGAAGGAGTGGCAGTGGAATGACTCTGCTCAGTCCGCATTTCTTTGGATCAAAGAGCTGATCACTTCCGAACCTGTTCTAGTGTTCCCGAAGGAAGATAGGCCATATCGGGTCGAAGCGGACTCGTCGGACTATGCAACGGGTGCGGTCTTGTCGCAGCTGGATCCGGATGATGGTAAATGGCATCCTGTCGCATTCTACTCTAAAGGCTACAGGCTGCAGAGCGGAACTACGAGATACACGACAAGGAGATGCTTTCGATCATCCGGGCACTCGAAGAGTGGCGGCACTACCTCAAAGGCGCCGAGACTCCGTTTGAGATCTGGACGGACCACAAGAACCTCGAGTATTTCATTAAGGCTCAGAAGCTCAACCGCCGTCAAGCCCGCTGGTCCCTCTACCTCTCCCGCTTCGACTTCACTCTCCAACATTGTCCGGGTCGGACTATGGGTAAGCCAGATGCTCTCTCGCGTCGCTCGGATCACTCGGATGGTAAGGACAACAACAAGGATGTGGTCTTGCTCAAACCGGCCTACTTTGCTGTCCGTGCCACGGGTGTCACTCTTGAAGGGGAGGAGAAGGATATCCTCACGGCTATCCGGACTGGAGTTCGTGACGCAAAGTTTGAAGATGCAGTGGCAAAGGCGGCAGAGGAGTTGAAGAAGGCGCAGGGCAGTCGCAAGACAGTCCGGAGTGCAGAATGGTCTCAATCGGACGGACTTCTAATGTTCCGGGGTAAGATCTACGTTCCAGACTCACCGGACTTGCGTCGGACGATTGTAGCCCAGCACCATGACACCAAGGTCGCCGGCCATGCGGGTAGATGGAAAACTCTGGAACTCATCTCCCGCAGCTACTGGTGGCCGAACATGTCCCGCTACATCGGATCCTACACCCGCCATTGCGACCTCTGTCTCCGGACGAAGGCTCAGAGGCACCCGCCAATGGGTGAACTCCATCCGCTTCCTATTCCGGACGAACGCTGGGACCGGTTGAGCGTGGACTTCATTGTCGAGCTCCCGGAGTCGGACGGATTTGATGCGGTCATGAACGTGGTTGACTCCGTGAGTAAACGCGCCCATTTCATCCCGACTCACACCACCGTATCTGCCCTCGGGTCTGCCAACTTGTACCTACAGAACGTCTGGAAGCTACACGGCCTCCCTTGGTCTGTTGTGTCTGATTGAGGTCCGCAATTTGTCGCAGAGTTCACCCGAGAAGTTTACCGGATGCTTGGGATCAAGCTGGCCGCATCCACAGCTTACCACCCTCAGTCGGATGGACAGACAGAGTGGACGAACCAGGAACTTGAGTCCTACCTCCGGATCTTCGTCGGAGAGTGTCAGAATGACTGGGCTCGACTTCTCTCTATGGCAGAGTTCACGTACAACAACCGGGTCCATGCATCCACTCAGCAGTCGCCATTCCTCCTGGATACAGGCTGCCACCCTCACCTCGGGTTCGAACCTCATCAGCCGCCATCTCGGATGGAGTCCGCAAACGAGTTTGTAGACCGGATGAAGTCCGCGGTTGACGAAGCTCAGTCCACATTGGTCAAGGCTCAGGATGACATGAAGCGCTACTATGATCAACATCGGACTCCCGCCCCAGAGTACCAACCAGGTGACAAGGTTTGGCTGGATTCGTCGGATATTAACCTTGCCCGACCTTCCCGGAAACTCGGACATGCACGTCTTGGTCCCTACAAGATCATCCGGAAGGTCAGCAAGGCAGTGTACCGACTCGAGCTCCCGCCAGGCTTATCCCGCCTTCACCCTGTCTTCCCTGTTGTCAAACTCTCACCCTTCGTTCCGGATCCCATCCCGGGTCGACGCCCGGTCGCTCCACCACCGCCGCAGCTTGTCGATGGAGAAGAGGAACACGAAGTTGAAGAAGTCCGGAATAGTAGACGCTTCGGCCGAGTGTTAAAGTATCTGGTGTGCTGGCGAGGCTATGGCATTGAGCACGACTCCTGGGAACCTGCGAGCAATCTCCGGCACGCTGCCCAGAAGGTCAGGGACTTCCACGATCGCCACCCGGACGCAATCCGAGTACTTTGGATGACTCCGACGGCCCTTGACCAGTCCTGGGAGCGTTGGCGCAGTCGGAAAGCTCCTGGCTCTGTCCAGTCGTATTTCGATGTCTTCTCGCAGCAATCCGGAGTTTTGGGGTTGGTGAATTCGTGGCGCGGCAGGCAGGAATCGTCGCATCAGGTCGCCGCAAGCTTGAAAGGGGGGTGATGTAAGGGGACACTCCTATTTTCTCCTTTTCCCCTGTCTCTTTCCCTCTCTCTTCATTTCTTTCTCTTTCCTTTCACTCCACGGACTCTTATTTACTTTCCTTTCGCTCCCTTTCCTTCCTACCATCTATCCGAGCCTTATCCGTCACATCCGAGCGACATCCGTCACATCCGAGCGACATCCGACTCATCCGATGCATTTCCCGCGCCTCGGCCACACTCGGCCGCACTTGCGCATGCCCGGATGCGCTTCGGATGCATGTATACACTTCGGGGCACGTCCGGGTGACCCATACCTTCTTCCCACATCTCTTTACTTCCCATTCCCACCTCCCTGGGTCGCCAGCACGACTCTTGCATATTCCCTCCACCTTTCTATCACATGTGCCCGCTCGTACCTGTGATATTCTCCGGACTTGTGGCGGGTGTACTATACAGTTCTCCCACCTTTCTCTCACGCTTCTACAGTATATACTTCGCCTCCTAGCATGGAGAATCCTTATCTTGTTCTCTTTGGATTCTCCCTCTGCTAGGCTCGCGCTGTCGGCCATCTTGAGGTTGCCCTTACACTCAGGTCTTAGTTATATTCCAAGTGCAGTTGTCCCGGTATAGAGATGTGACGATGGAGTACCTACCCCTATTTAGTAGTAGTTATCGCGCTTACTCTCATTGTAGTTAGAGATTGGAACTCCGACAATAATCATCTTAGTTCATTCCTACACAGCGCATACACGACCTCGCCTGTCCCCCGAGCAGGTCACCACTCCCCGAAGCCCGGGAGACAGGTGAACCCCTTTCCATGGGTCACTGGAGCCTCAGCCAGGCACACAGGCTTCCTGCTTGAACGACGAGACATCCTTTCCCTTAGTTGTTACAATGGTGGCATCTCTGTGGATGTCATCAAATCGTTCGAGCAGGCCTCCGGCACTTCGACCTATCATATCAGCTTCATTCGATCGATTTGCATGGCCAAGTACGGCTCTTCTTGACGCTCCAGCCTCCAGCTGTTGAGCTTGGATAAGGATTTGCTCTGGCGCCATGCGCTGTTAAGCCTGAGCTCGAGTCCGCTCCAGCGTCATATGCTGTCAAGCCTTGGAAGAACCTGAGCTCCCTTCTCTCAAACTCCGTCTTGAATGACGTCAAGTGTGCGAGCATGAGGGGCTGGATACTCCGGACTTTCTCAAGAAGCTCACCCTATGACCTGTACGAAGCTCCGGCGTCCGCACTGTCAAGTACCCACTCAGCGGACCCTATGATGAGGACCCCATACTAACTACACAAGAAAGGATCATAGCTCCTGGACTCCCCTCTAACTTCGTAGTACTGGGCTCTATTTCCTTCACTTTTGCATGCTATGCTTGAACTTCGCACTTATGTCATATCTAGAAGCAGTCAGTCAAGTGCCTGGACAAGTCACACCCTCGTGCACCATGCGGAAGAGCCTTTCAGTTTCCCTTCGTCATCTAGCTGCGGTGGTATATAAGGATTAAGGAACTACATGGTCGACATGGGCTCATGTTCCAAAAGGAAGCCTTCAAAATCAGTGCCTCCACCCCTGCATTCCAAAGCCGTCTTCTCGCCCGTCTTGACTCGCTCCCGCTCCATGACAACTCGGAAACCTTCGGGAACGACTACTACTCCTAATGTGCCTGGAGTCGCCCCTTCAAATGCCCCTACTGCTAACGCACCTCACCTCTCCGCGAATTTGACTGTGACTGCTACTTCAGCTCCCCGTGCACCGCCAGGGCATCTCCCCAGCACTCCTCTTCCTGCAGTCAGGAATGATTCCATGCCTCCCTTGCTAAGCGCAGTTGCACCTCCCATCGAGATGCCTCCTCCTGTGGCACCCACCACCAGCAAGGGCAAAGAAAAGGAGGTTGCATTACCGCCTCTAAGTTTGCTAGAGTCGTCGCCGTATGTGACGTCCTACCCGCAGACACCTCACTCTCAGAGTGTTGTCGATCTGTCATACGACCTGCTTAAACCTACCTCGCGTATGTCCGCTAGTCAATCTAAGATGGGCACAAAAGCTGCTCGCCTCCCTTCAGCCTCCCCTACTCCCTCTCTTAAGTCTCTGATCCCCAGTTGATCCGATACTCCCGGTTCCCTACTCCTAGGAGCTGAGCCTGAGAACATGTTCAGAGACATGGCCGCAGTATACGGAATTCTCATCGAACCCCTTCAAGATTTAGTGGAACACTGGCACGCTGTCTCAGAGCAGTCGAGTTCGGAGGATCCCTTAGACGACTTTGGAGGGGAAGCGGGGTTACTGCTGGATCAGACCGAGGATATCTCTACGCTGACGCGATGGGTACTACTGCGATGGAAAGCACCTCACAGACTTCTACTTTGGAACAACTTATCTGAGGACCTACCTAAATTCCTTCTAAAGGAGTTTATGCTGGATCTTGCCGACTGCCGTACCCTTGCTGGTGAAGGGGGGCCCCACCATGCCATCCACGCCTTGAGGCTAGAGCGCTTCAGGCATGTGATCTTAGCAGTACAACAGATTCTCACCGCACTGGGCGAATTGAGGGGCATACCTGTGAACAGGACTCTTCAGATCGACCCCAACTATGTGTTCGTGCGATCCCTTGAAGACTCCTCAGACAAACCAATGCTTGAGCTAATCTGGGAGACTCTGCTGCAGAGGTTATCTAGAGCACACACCAGCATCGAAGCACAGCTTCGTTCACTTCACCAATATTTCACAGAAACGGGCACGCACCTCTCTCAAGTCTTGTTCGACTCTACTTTGGAAGATGTTCGAGTCCAGTACGGCACTCAATTCCCCAGGACAGAACTCGCCAAATACTGGTGCACAGAAGAAAGGCAGCAGGCTCTGCCCGTTCATCTTCGTAATACTGCTGACGAACTTGTCGCCAACCTCAAGGCGGATGGTTATTCAGTTCCGTCATTTGCAAACCCTTCTCCCCCTCTCTCTTCCGCTTCTTTGAGGTGACCGTTGAACAAACAGATCCAGTTCGTGCCCGTTGCTGCAATCATACCGGCTCATCCTATTTCCCGCCTGCCGGGGCTCCCATCACCCAAGCTTAAGTCTGGGGGGCCATTGTCACGACCTAACTCAAATGAAAGAGAGTCCTGGAGGAACACCTCCCCTCACTTGTCACACCAGCTACCAGACATCTCTCGCATGGGCACACTGTTGCGGACCATACAACCCCAAAGTCCAGCAGGGAATCACCGTTCCAATAGTCCAGATAGATTCCTTCGACCACTCCGAAGAGGCAGAGCAGGGGAGCCATCGGACGATAGCAGCGACAACTCTCTGAGAGGAGGACCTAGGCGTGGCCCCCCTCCACGTAGACCCAATGACCAGGGCAACCCAGGAGATCCGGATAGGAACGACAGGAGAGGGCGTCAGCCAAGGAGGCCGGGTTCCCCATGTGACCCGGATGATCCAGATGACCTCAATGAGCCTGAGGGCGATCACCGTCCCAGAAGATCGCCTCCACGTGCTGCCGAGTGGTGGCAGGTCAACCACAAGATTCCCATGAGCTCGCTTCCAGAATGGAATGGAGACGGAAGGTTTTTAATCGGTTATCTAACCAACCTGGCATCATTCAGTGAACTGGGAGAGCTGATGGAAGCTGACATCGCACAAATCACATCTTCCCAATTCACAGGCACGGCGAAAGACTGGTTCACCACCTTGCCATCCAAAGCGCGAAGGACGGCCTGTTCCTCTTATATCAATTTCGTCATCTGCATACGGGAGCATTTCATGGACACCCACTGGATTGATGAGTGAACTATCGAATACGAGGAAATGTGCTTCTGACAGGAAGGACATACCCATGAGACTCCCTTACAATTCATACAGAGACGTCTCAAATATAGCCGATTTCTGAACCCGGAAAATGACGATAATGACATAGGGATGGTCCAACGAGTCCTGCGTACTCAGCCTGCTTGCTGGGCCATTCACCTTAACACAGAAACCTGCCATTCCATCGTGGAGCTCATTCGCAGACTGAAAAGTATGAAAGAAGGGTTAATAGCAGATTGGAAGTGGGCTGAGACTCTTCGTTGCTCACGCTCCTCAAGGAATAGTGGATCAGCACCATCCCGTCACTTCTACCCTAGGAAAGTCTCTGCTCATAATGCAGAAGGCAAAAGTGAACACAGTGATGTCTCTTACTTCCCTTCCCCGACGCAAGAAGCATATGCCATAGACTCTCGGAGATGAGAGGAGTCGCGAAGCAAGTGGCCAAAGGGAGGATCTTGGGAAGGCTATTCTTTTTCACGCGATGACTCTAGGACAAGTACCACTCCCCCAAAAGATATGTGTTGGATCTGCACGAGTCCGCGCCATGTGCACCGCGACTGCCCTCACTACGCGGAATGGGAGAGTCTCAGAACAGCATGGTTGGATCGAGGGAAGAACAACAAAAGGAACGATACTCGCACTCGTGTAGCTAGAACAGTGGAGGCGAATAATGATGACAATGTCTCCTGCTTGACCAGACCCCTAAGTAAGGAGCAGATAGCAAGTCCTACAGCTGCCTCTCAGGAACTCATTTCCTCCTGCGAAGCATCTTCGCCGCTAGCCTCTGAAGATGAACGGTCATCTTCAGACAACGACTCTGTGGATGAATTCTTGGAAGAAGTTCATTTAGCGGAAGGATATACCAACCCGTTCAATGCACCCAGGAATAGCGAGGCAGCCTTTAAACAACCCCGCCCAGCGGAGGGCCCTCGACTCATTCATGCTATTCAGTGTCGTCGCTTCCCTGAAGGGTGTGGCTCCATAGGGATACAAGCTCTGCATATACAAGCGCATATTAGATTGCTTGAAGCACCTATGTTCGCAGCATGTCTAGATTCGGGCACGGACATCACCCTCATGTCTGAAGATTTCCTTAGCTCTCTCGCGGAGCCCCCAAGCATCAAGGAGGGGATAAGGATGTGTTTATATCAGCTCATGGGCTCAGCAAAGGTGCTAGGTTATGTCTGCATCAAGCTATTGGCCTCTACGATTTCAGGCGACGTCGTCGCGTTTGAACTAGAAGCCTACGTAGTCTGCGGCATGCAAGTACCCCTGCTGCTTGGAGAAGACTTCCAGACCACCTACAAGTTAGGAGTGGAATGTATAGCGTCTGGGCAGTGTAGCATATTTCCTCTGAATTGATCTTACCGCATAGCTGCTTCGTCGAGCGACAATATGGACCTAGGTTTCAAGATGCACAAGGCGTTCACTGGGCAGTCCTTTTTAAAGAGAAAACATAGAACACATACAAGAAGGCAGATGCAAGGACCACCAGGAGAAGCCCCGCCTGTGCTCGCTCATCATACAACTCATATACCTCCGGGATTCGTAGCGAATATCCTCGTGGATGCCCCTTTGGGATGCAAGAAACCTGGCTCGTGGAAAAGATGCTTATATCGGATGAATGTAATGAATTTGTGTCAGCACCTACTACAATAATTTTGGCGGATAATCCCTACGTGCCCATAGCGAACACTACCGAAAGACCAGTCATGATAAGGAAAGGAGATGTAGTAGGATACTTGCACGATCCACAAGCCTACCTGGATGCACCCTGTACGAAGGAAACCTTCCAGAAATGGTCCACCGTTGCCGGAGCTCTCAAGTCTATTCTCAGTGTGGAGTTAAAGTCAGCTAGCAAGGGCGATCCTACGGAAGAAGTGGAGAATTGGGGCCCTAAGACCACCGCCATACCAGAAGACATTAGTGATGAAGATGTTCTGAAGGCTGTAAATCTAGGATCCGACATTCCTGAGGTGATGTGCCCACTGCTAGAAGATGTGCTGAGGAGGAACTCCCAAGCCTTTGGTCTAGCGGGACGCCTAGGAAAAGTCGCAACAAAAGCTACCATTCCTCTGAGCCAGGACGCCAAGCCCATCTCCCTGCCTATGTATGGTGCTTCACCCGCTAAAAAGGAGGTTATCGATGAACAACTGAAGAAATGGTTTGAGAACAATGTGATTGAGCCATCTACTAGTCCTTGGGGCTTTCCCTGCCTTGTCATTTATCGGAATGGCAAGCTGTGTCCCTGCGTGGATTACAGGAAGCTGAATGCCCTGACTGTCGCAGACGAATTCCCTATTCCACGACAATCCGAAATTATTCAGTCACTCTCGGGGTCTCAAGTCATCTCTTCGTTCGACGCTTTGGCAGGATTCAATCAGATGGAGATAGAAGAATCCTTGTGGCCTAAGGCGGCCTTCAGGTCGCATCGTGGCCTCTTTCAGTTCAAGAGAATGCCATTTGGCTTACGCAACGGACCGTTCATATTCCAGCGATTTATGCAAGAAGTGTTATCACCATTCCTCTGGATTTTCGCCTTGGTCTACATAGACGATATAGTCGTCTACTCGTGCTCTTGGAAGGACCACCTAAAGCACCTAGACGCAGTACTAGGAGCCATAGCAAAGGCTGGTATTACACTGGCCCCTTCCAAATGCTTCATCAGGTATTCGTCTATCCTACTCTTAGGACAGAAGGTCTCGAGATTGGGCTTATCCACGCACTGTAAGAGCAACCTCAAGATGGCCGACAGCGCAGGCCTAGCAGAGGGAGAATCCAAAGATATGAATAAGACTGACTACAATACATGAGAGAGCTGCTCACCTAGCAGAGGGAGAATCCAAAGAGAACAGGATAAGGATTCTCCATGCTAGGAAGCGAAGTATATACTGTAGCAGCGTGGGAGGAATGTAGAATAACTGTACAGTACACCAGCCACAAGTCCGAACGAATATCACGAGGTACAAGGGGACATGTGATGATGAAGTGGAGGGTAAATGCACAGGAGTTTTGCCAGCGACCTGGGGAAGTGAGAGCAAGGAGTAAGGAAGTGGGGAAAGAGGGTAGGGGTAGCCCGGACGAGCCCCAAAGTGTATGTACGGGTCCGAGCGAGTCCGAGGCGCGGGAACACTCTGGAGTCATCGGACATGACCCGGATGTGAAGGGAGTGGGCAGAAGGGAAGTGGAAAGGAAAGGGAACGAAAGGGAATGAAGGGGATGTAGGTAAGAGTCCGTGTGATGAATGAAAAGAGAAAGGAACGAGGAGGAAGGGAGAGGGACAGGGGGGATAGGAGTAAATAGGAGTGTCCCCTTACACGCACAAAGAGAAGGTAGCCACCATTATGGATCTAGCCTGACCAAACTCTGTACAGGAATTGCAACACTACCTAGGCATGGTTGTCTACTTCTCCGCATACATTCCCCACTACTCACACATAGCCGCCCCCTTGTTTACGTTACTCAAGAAAGGTGTCAAATGGGTGTGGCAAGCGGAACATGATCTGGCTTTCCAGAACACATGTAATGCGCTGGTACAGGCTCCGGTACTAGGGCACCCAATACAAGGATCTCCCTACTGTCTCTACACAGATGCCTCCGACTACGTGCTGGGTGCGAGCCTACAACAAGTCCAGAGCATAGCTATTAGGGATTTAGTGGGGTCCCCCGTGTATGAGTGATTGTGTCATGCATATGAAGCTGGTCATGCAATACCGCCCCTAGTACTGAAGCTCCCCAGCGGGAATGAGGATGCTTACTTGGAACTGAGGACCTGGGCTCCAATATTCGAAGATACATTAGTAAACGTTGAGCATGTCATTGCGTACTGGAGCCAGACACTCAAACCTGCCGAAAGGAACTATAGTGCGACAGAAAGAGAGGCGCTGGGAGCTAAGGAGGCGTTAGTCAAGTTCCAGCCTTTCATAGAAGGAGAAACCATCACTCTTGTCACCGACCACACAGCACTCCAATGGGTGAAGGCCTACGAGAACTCCAACCGCAAATTAGCGGCGTGGGGGGCGGTATTCGCCGCATATCCTCGGCTGATAGTAGTACACTGACAAGGGCATGTACATTCAAACGTAGACCCACTATCCCATCTGCCTCGCATCCCACCTCATACTTCACCAGTGAGAGATACCATTGAAGCTATCATCCCGGATGAAGACAAACAGCGCCTGGCACAGAACGTGGAGGACCAAAAGAACACCGCTAACAAGGCTGCCTTCTCGTCGTGGTGGCTGCATGAAGCCTTAGCTATGAACAAAGAAGTCACTGCTGAACAAAGCAAGAACGTGCATGCAGTACAGACTTGGCATATGAAGAAAACAGTCGTGCCCCCTATCCCCACAGCGGTAGAAGGGCCTGTATCACCCTTAGCAGAGCAAACAGAAGATCCTCTGGGGAAGCCAGAGAAATAGCAGATCACTGGACATACCCTCTCAGAGTCCGCCCTCTGGAGTTCCTTGACGAAGAAATGATTGCAAGAGCGCATCTGCTAGTAGCCTTTATGCCAGAAGTCTTGAAAGAATGGAGGACAGTGTACTCGGAGGACTCATATTTCAAGGACAAGTTCGACGGGAAGGATGAGGCAGACCCAGACAGAATTCTTATGCCTTCCCGATTCCAGAAGGGAGCGAACAGGCTACTGTACTTCATGGATGCAGACTGGCGCTATAGGTTGTGCGTTCCACAAGGACGTGTCCCTTTTGTGCTCAGACAAATACATGAATCACCTTATGAGAGTGCGCATGAAGGCGCCCAAAGATTTGTCGGACAACTGCGAGAGATATTTTTCTGGCCAAACCTAGTGAAAGATGCTACCGAGTACACTCGATCCTGCGACGTCTGCCAGAAGATCAAGGTGGACTGTACGAAGAAAATGGGAGGATTACGCCCTGAACATATCCCAGCCTATCCTTACGAGACGGTATTCTTAGACCTGATTACAGGATTGCCAGCTTCCGGAAAGGCGGAATTTACAGCTGTCTTGGTTATCGTGGACAAGCTCACCAAGTACGTGTTATTCATACCAACATATGATACTTTGGATCAACTGGGATTCGCCAAGCTGTTCATAACACACATCGTCAATACGTATGGGCTACCCCTGCGCATAATCTGTGACCAAGACAAACGGTGGACTTCTGTTTTCTGGAGGTCTGTGGTTTCACGATTCGGCAGTCACCTAGCGTTATCTTCCACACACCATCTGCAAACAGATGGACAGACAGAAGTACTAAACGCAACCTTGGAGACCATGCTTTGCACCTACGTCATGGCTGACCGAACATCCTGGTCAGAACATCTAAGTGACTTGGCCTTCGCCTACAACTCCTCGGTACATTCGTCTATGGGAAAGAAGCCCAACCTCTTGCTGTTTGGGTATAAGCCCCAACAGTCGGCTGTGTTATTAGTTCCTAACCAGGATGACACGAACACCCCTTCCTGTCCAGTCAGATGGCTGAGCAGTTCATGAAGAACATGGAAGACATTCGCATGGCAGCATGAGACACCTTAGTTCTCGCCCAGGAAAAGCAAGCAAGGGCTTATAATGGGAAGCGCAGGCCGGTCAAACCCATCAAACCAGGTGACCTAGTACTGGTCAACCCGCATACTCTGCAACTAGTGGAGGCGGAAGGGACCGGTAGGAAGCTAGTGCAGCACATGATCGGACCATTCGAGGTACTCGAGAAGATTAATCCACTCGTTTATCGTCTCAGGCTACCAACTAACTACCCAATGCATCCTGTCATCAACCTCACACACCTGAAGTGTTATTACCGATTCGGCGAGCGGAAACAATTGCCCTCCACATGAGACCTTCTGCCAGCGGCTGAGGAATGGGAAGTGGAAGCGATTTTAGGGCATAAAGTTACGACACGGAAGTCGGGTCACAAGCGGCTCTACCTAGTACACTGGAAAGGACTCATCATGACAGAAGACTCTTGGTTATCAGAACACGAGCTTCGAAACATGCCGAAGCTCAAGCGGGACTATGTGTGCCGTCTAGGAGCCCCTAAGAAGTTGACAAGGAAAGCACATGACACTTGATTCGCTCCCCTCCTTATCTAGATTATCATCTTGACTCATTTAGCTTTGTAACATGGATGACTCCCGTCGTTTCCTTTCTCCTAGACTCATGCCTGATGCAGGCTACAGAGATGACCCAGGACCTCTTCCCTTTCTCTCGAGGTTCATCATTCTGGGAGATAGGCCTAGAATAGCACGGGACATGACCATAGCCGGACGACGCTTCGAAATCTGGTTGCCCAATTTGCGGTGACTCCCATTTTACCCAGGCATCAAGACGCCTGGCGTCAATTTGGAAGACCTAGCGAAAGGGAAGAAGCGCTATGACAGGCATTTAGGGCCTCTCGACCTGACCTACCACCCACAACACTACCAACTGCGTCATCCTTACCTCCCCTTCGTATGAAGGCATAGTCACCTGAATCCCCCCAACCTATATTCTGAGTTCGTATCGCTTTTTGACAGCTCAGAGGCCTGGAATGCGATTCTGGGCTCAACCACAGGGGAGGGATGATTCACGGACTTGTACATAGGGAGACTGAAGAAGCATAACACCAGCCTATTGGAAGACATGAAAGGCTTACAAGGTAATTTTCGGAACTCCCCCTCGAAGAAGGAACGATTACTTTGAAGAAATCGTCCGTTATACTCTGGCAATTTCCATATTGACGACCTCCATCAGATTACGACTTTTGAGGAGGCAGTTGATACGTTGGCGGAAATGCAAAGAGGTATCAAGCTCCGGGACGCATGGGTCAGCTACGCCCGCCTGAAGCAGCAACAGCTGCCCGTTGATCCTGCAGACCTCACCTATGCCATCATCGTGGAGGGGAATGAGCAGTATATGGGAGTATGGATGTCTGATGAAGTCTACGACAATGCCCTGCTCTACTTGACTCGATCAGGAGTAGCTTGCTTTTTCATGCACGAATATACTGCTGAGGAGGTCGAGTTCCATCACCGATCGCACACATACTACCCCGACGCAGTTATGCAAAACTACTTGCTGATATCCCTGGAGGATGGCCCTTGGCGGTATGCAGTTAGACGCTCTAAGCTGCGCACACTGACGTTAGAAGAGGGAGAATCCATGTAGGACGAGTAACGAGACTACCGCACACAGTTCCGCAACCAGGATCTCTTTCGTTATCGAACCAGCAAGGCTACAGACTCCCTTCTCTTAGGAATGACAACTGCCCACCCCCAGCTCGAGCATTGGACGAGCTAATCTCATGGCCAGTGACGCCGGTCAAGCTGTGGTATGATACAGATGGACTTGAGATGGGTATCCCACCCGCCATAAGCCTAGCCGAAGCCAGAGAATGGAGAGCAGCACTTCTGAAGCCCTTGGAGAAGGCAGGAAAAACATTGGCCTGTAACGGACATCCGATGTCACAAGTTTTTGGGCTTGATACTATGTACTATGCCATCGGACATGCCGGCTACTCACTGGCTGAAAGTGCCGGCTTGTTCCGCAAAATGTTGGCCTATACCAAACGTCTGATGTTGCAACATTTTGCCTGAATTGGCAGTGGCTTTGTTCTGAGTATCATGTATAACAATACAGTACATACCTGCTACTCACCGGCTGAAAGCGTCGGCCTGTCTTGGAAAGTGTCAGCCTGTACCAGATGTCCGATGTGCCGACGTTTTGGACTTGGTATTATATACTACACCATAGGACAAGCCGGCTACTCACCAGCTGAAAACATCGGCCTGTCTCAGAAAACATTGGCCTGTTTCAGAAAACATTGGCCTGTACCAGACGTCCGATGCACTGAACTTTGGGACTTGTTATTACATCATACACCATTGGATGTGCCCGCTACTCACCGGCCACAAACGTCGGCCTGTTTCGGAAAATGTCGGCTTGTACCGGCCGTCTGATGCGCTGAAATCTGAGCCTTGGTACTGTGTACTACATCATAGGACATCACCAGCTGAAAACATCGGCCTGTCTCGGAAGACGTCAGCCTGTACCAGACATCCGATGCGCCGATGCTTTGGACTTGTTATTCTATCCTACACCATCAGATGTGCTCGCTACTCACTGGCCATAAACGTCGGCCTGTTGTGGAAAACGACAGCTTGTACCGGCCGTCCGATGCACTGAACTTTGAGACTTTTTATTATATCCTACACTATCGGATGTGCCCACTACTTACCAGCTGAAAACGTCGGCCTGTACCGGACATGCGATGCACTGAACTTTGGGACTTTTTATTATATCCTACACCATCAGATGTGCCCACTACTTACCAGCTGAAAACGTCGGCCTGCACTGGACGTCCGATGCGCCGACATTGTGGACTTGGTACTGTGTACTACATCATAGGACATGCTGGCTACTCACTGGCTAAAATCATCGGCCTGTTTCGGAAAATGTCGGCCTGTACTGAATGCTGGATTTGGCAACGTTTAGCCTAAATCGGCTGGTGCTTTGGTCTGAGTATCATGTTTAACAATACAGTACATCCCTGCTACTCACTGGCTAAAAACATCGGCCTGTTTCGGAAAACGTCAGCCTGTACCGGACATGTGATGCGCCGACGTTTTGGACTTGGTATTATATACTACATCATAGGACATGCTGGCTGCTCACCGGTGTACCACATCGGCTGGTTTTGCAAAATGTCAGCCTTTACTGAACAGCCGAGGTGGCAACATTTTGCCTAAATCAGTGGAGGCTTTGGTCTGAGTATCATGTATAACAATACAGTACATACCTGCTACTCACCAGCTGAAAGCGTCACCCAGTTTCGCAAAACGTCGGCCTACACCAGACGTCCGCTGTAGCAACATTTTGGACCCGGAATCATATACTACACCATAGGACATGCCGGCTACTCACCAGCTAGAAACATCGGCTCGTTTCGGAAAATGTCGGCCTGTACTGAATGGCTGATGTGGTGATGTTTAGCCTCAATCAGCTAGTGCTTTGGTCTCAGTATCATGTATAACAGTACAGTACATATCTGCTACTCACCGGCTGAAAACATCAGCCTGCACCAGATGTCCGACATACCAATGTTTTGCTTCTTTGGCCCAATTTTTCTACTGATAGCATGCCAGTAGGTCTCGGCTACATGCTGGCTCAAACCATCAACCTCAATAGCAAACAATCGGCTTACATCGGCTGTCCGATGCTGGACTGATTCACTGACACTTTAGCCCTGCTGCATCAGTGTACCTGTATAGGAAAGATTGGAAACAATGTAGCTACTTCTCTGGCCATTCTACAGCATTCTACTGTATTGCCAGTCAATCTCTCGGGCCTTCCGATGTGTGAGCTGCTCTGCGCAGATGGTTCTTATTGTATACATTGTAGACTTACCAAATTGGGCAATTTCCGCTGGACTCCGCACGGACTGTTCCTATCAATACAATGTATAACTCCGCTTTGATGTGCTTATTGGTACATTGTAACTCCGCTACCTGACGAAACGTCAGAATTCTGGAGAATAGACAGTTTACCTCGAGACGTTGTTACACCCAAGGACTTCTTGGAGCTCCTACATGCTACAGCTCGAAAGATTCCATTCGCCATCCGCCAGATTCTACGAACTTGGCGGAAGAGGCAGGCAGTGTACTGGGTACGCTTCAGAGATAAGGACCAAGCTCTTAGAGCAAGAGAATGCCTAGCCCGTGCTAGTTTGTCGGGGACTGATGGATGCGACGGACCCTTAGTGCCAGAAACCACCTACCTACTAGCTCTGAATGAGGTGTGAGAGCCAGAAGAGTGTCCACTATCCCCTACAGCATACTGGAACCTTCCGATAGAGGTAGATGTGAGATTCTCTCAGGACTCGCAACATCTCTCTTCCCTATCTCAATGATCGTCTACGATGGAGCTCGTTACCTCTTCGCAGCCACAGACACCACAAACGCAAATGTCTCTTCAGACCATGCAAACAAAATTAATTACCCCAGATATGCATACCACAATCACATGTTCGCCCCCATCATCACCCAATGCTGCGATAGCACATAAAAAATCTCGTATCAATTCACTCCCGCGACAATTTGTCGCTTCACGTTCCACTCATACCATATGAGAAGCATCCACCTCGTACTCAGTATGAAGCCACAGACCACTATCTGAGAGAATCACCTTTGAAAGTTCCCCTCTACAGGAAGGAACTAGCAGTCAGAACCGATCAAAAGGCCCGGAGAGTTGGTATTACCATAACCGTCAATGTTACCACCGGAAACAGCCCCCCCATCCCTCTTAGAGTCAACATTTCTACTTTTTCTCTCTCTCTCTCATCTATCTCTCCTCCCTTCTATTTTTCTTTTTTCCTTTTTCCTCTTCCTAGACTTGTTTCCCTTACTGTACTTACTCATCCGGCCCTTCGTCTCTAGCTCGCGTCGCAACATAACATCTTTTTTTTAATTCAAGTCTTCCTCTCTTGCCTATCTCGCCATTTTTCCAGGCAAGCGCAATAACAACTGGGGGGCATTGTGACGATAGAGTACCTACCCCTATTTAGTAGTAGTTATCGCGCTTACTCTCATTGTAGTTAGAGATTGGAACTCTGACAATAATCATCTTAGTTCATTCCTACACAGCGCGTACACGACCTCGCCCGTCCCCCGAGCGGGTCACCACTTCCCGAAGCCCGGGAGACAGGCGAACCCCTTTCCATGGGTCACTGGAGCCTCAGCCAGGCACACAGGCTTCCTGCTCGAACGACGAGACATCCTTTCCCTTAGTCATTACAAGAGATGGCGGAGAGGACACTCATCAGTGCCACTTTCACTTTACACTACTAATCTCATGAGAAGTCTATCACGTACTGCAGGCTATCAACACAATGAAACTCATCTGGGGATTGAGTTTCACTGATTAAACTGGTCAATGTTCCATGGACTTAAACAATTATCATGTACGCTGGATTTTCTTTTGGCGACTGGTTCTCGCGTGCTTGGTCTGATAGACTTTTCGAGTGTACTTCGGAACTGTCGCCGGACCCGTTTACCTGTGAAATTAAAGTACGTGAGGCTAAATGCGCCAGCCTCATTGACGAGACACACTCGTACATGACCGCCTAAAGCAGTATTTCGTTGCTTTACGATTTCTGTTTCATAGTGATATAGACGCGAGTAGGAGCACGTTATCGCCTTCGACAACAATCCATTGTACTTGCAATGATGAAGACACAGACAAAAACAGTCCAAGTTCTCAAGGGGAGAGGTGAGGTGAAGTGGATCCGCATGGCGCTCAGTCTGCAGAAAAATCCAGCCGTCCAAGAATTTCCCCTTGAACACCAAATACTCATCAACTCGATTAGGCTGCGTAGTTGCTAGCTTACACTTGAGGCTCAGGATTTACACTGAGAAAGTGTCCGAAGCAAACAAATAACACCCAGAGCGTACCATTGGCAGGACTGTAAGGCGGGTGGATTCAATAAAGAGGAAAGTATAATGATTGTTAAGTGGCTCACGGTCGCGAAATGAGGTAGACATGAAGCTTGAACACGATCTCGAAAACGGTGTATAAGAGGCTAGAAGGGCAACGCAGAAAGTCAGCGCTGGAGTTGATAGAATATAGGTTGGCATATTTGTTACTCAGGCAACGTCTTCATGGTCATGCGCGGTCCAAAAGAAAGTTGATTCTAAGAAAGAGGTATATTACTTAAACAAACCCCGACATATTATGCTACCCGTTGATGAAAGGAAAGTGACGCTTGGTCATCACGGTTTACGAAGGGGGGCTGTGCAACTGTTGAGTTACGTGTCAACATTAAGAGCTTGAGACTTACACAGGGGGGACAGTGGTGACTGGGCCGGGGTCGGCAGTGAGAGCCGGGAAGGGAGTAGAAGCACACTAAAGAAGCCATTGAGCGATAAGATCAATCAGTAAATCGAGCTCTCCACGTACCGCTTGCTCAATGTTGTTCATTGTCAGGCCGGCAGGGAGACGGGCCTTGCTCTGCAATGGCTTGGGGACAGGGATGACGTCAGAGCAGTCAATGAGCTTCGAGCGGTCTTGACCGAGGGTAGCCAACTTGTCCATAGCAGCCTTGAAAGCGGATTGGAGCTTGGCTTGGTTGTCTAGAGGGTGTTCAGTATCGCGATGGAGCATAGAAATGATGTTGCTTGTACTCACTAACGAAGGATTGCCACTCGCAAGCAGTGCGGGAATCTAAAATCAAACCTTTAAAATCAAGTAGCATAACGTCAAGTAGGATAAATACCACGGGCAAGCTAGGAAGACAGTTGATCAGAAAAATAAAGCCAGTTTAGGTGGAAAGGACATACATCGTGATCTGATTGGATACGGATTTCTCCAGCAAGAGGCGATTCGACCTCTCCTTGGTTACCGCCAACACTGTTCAAGAAGTGAGATTGGCGACTACGATCGACGTAGTGGATTGTTTACCCTGGGAAAGCAGTGCCACGGAGTTGGGTTTCGATGAAGAATTGAGAGTCAAATTCTCCTGGGGTGGAGTCGAAGGGTGTTCCTGGAATGGTCTCATCGACGTGGTCTGCGGCAGCAACAGAGTGTCTACGATGGTTATCGTAAGCACATCAGTTTCTAAAATAGGCAGATAGGTTACTGTTTGACTTACGAAGCCAGAAGGGCAACGACCTCTTCCGGGCTGAAGCCAGCGTCACCCATACGGGCAAGGATATCGGTGACGGTGTCTGATGTACACTATTAGAGCATAACCGATGGTACTGATGAAATCAACGTACCGAATGGCTCAGGGATCAAACCATTGGGCGAAGCTGCTGTAGCTGGCGGACGACCAAGCAAGAAGTTGAGTCTTGGAGCTCCTGGGCAGTTACTGACACCAACTGCGCCAGCAAATTGAATGCTACAATAACTCGTTAGATGGGTTCACTGCTACTCTATCTAAAAGAACTTACAAGTCACCGGCGGAGATGTTATGGCGAGCAATAAATGGCTTCTGCGCATCGACAATGTCGTCGATTCCACCGTTGGCGTGGAAAGCGGTTTCGATTTCGTCGAAAGTTACGATGGAGCCGTCGGCACCTCCTCCACTATGGAGAGGGTTAGTTGTCAGTCACCATTCACGAGGATGCAAAGATTTGCACATACCCTTTGGTTGGTGAGAAACCAATAGCGTCATGGAAAGTGAGTCGAAGGGATTCGTGAACCTCTTCACCGCACTCAGCACCATCAAAGAGGGCCTCTTGGATGTCATCCAGAATGGGGAATAGGACGCAGCAGGCGGCATTCGCAGTGGTACGTCCGTCAGCACAAGTAGCGCGCTTCATGACAGCGCCTCGGACGGCTTGGGATGCCAAAGCCAGGAGGACAAGGGACGAGAAGTGCTTGAGGGCCATTGCTGGAGTTGAAGAGACGAGATTCTCTGTTTCGAAGACTGCTATGTCGGCACCCTTTTATACCATTTCTGCCCGTAGATAGGCCACTGTTCATGAGGGCAACCGAATGCCGCATCAGCTACAATGGCCAATCACGGCGCGTGAGTTGTGCATCGCAACGCGAAAACATACTTACTTTCGTATGGTTCTCATCGAGAAATTTTGACTATGCGCCTCGCGTCAATCAGTAGAGGTTCGCCATGAGTCCTTGGAGCTGCCATGAGAAGTTGTTGGAAGGAGATCTACGATCGAGCTCTGTCGAGAGCGTCCACACCTGTACCGGGCATTCGGAATTGGTAGAACAGAGCTCCCGATTTGATGGTAGAGTCATCCGTTGTTCTCACCGCGGCGGCAACACTAAAACGGAGGCGGCCCATCAACAAGGGCTACCATCAGATCTAGCAGTTCGGCTGAGTGACCCTCGTAGTCAGATTCACAGCACACCGAGCGAATCAGCGCCCAAGCGGGCTTTGCAAGTAGTCGAGCAACTTCGTGGCGACGAAGAGACGGTGGGTAAGTAGTAGCTACTAGCTGGTGAATGCTCTCAAGGCTTGACCTCGGTGGAAAGTGTACCTGTCCGAACTTGGTCAGTAGACGCTTATACGAAGATAAACAAACTTCTCAAGGGAGGGAAATAGACAACCTTCGAAGGAATGGAGTTTAACAGAATACCTCGACGTCCCCGGAACACATCATTGTCGCACAGTCTTGCACAATCAACTCCGCGACCTTCCATTTGTGTATTACAACCAAAAATAAGCTCTTTCCTTTCGCGTTGCCTCTGCTTCGGTGAGGTACATCCATCTTCTACGGGTCACTTTTGTTTTTGACCTCGCCCGGTACCTTGGAGTGTATTTTTCATGCTGTCTGTCGTCCCAGCGTCGTGGGTCGATTGGTCCACGACGGCTGAGCGGTAACCCACATACGCCCATTTACCGTTATCTGGTCGATGGGCGTTGGTGCATTTAGGCTAATGACCATGGTGTGAACGTTGCCCGGAGCAATGGTAACTGGATGTCTACGTTTCACAAGGGATGCCGGCACGAAAACGAAACGAATGTCTACGTTAATCTAAGTGTTTTGAATAGAATATGATATGCGATGCTTACCTTCGTAATTCAATTGTTATATTCCGGTGGTTAATGTGTTGCTGCGAAATGAGTGACTCGTCTAATTTGTTGGCCGATGACCGAGTTCGCCATAGTGATCACAAGGGAGCTCCACGATCCAGACGTGCAAGGGAAAGTTATTGACATAGCAAACCCAAACGCAAGCGCTCTGTGTGACTATCGGCACGATATCGAAAGGCACGTCGAAGTGCTCCACAATAATCAATGAACAAACGATTGTTTCTGATTTGGCAGATGGACATGGACGGGATTGCACCACCTACATCAACCCCAAAGGTGCACGATGTCAGTGTGTCGAAGCGGTCTAATCGCACCGTGCCTATCAAGCTCGCAAGGCGTACAAGACCGGTCGGGGGTTTGGGTCCATCGATTGCGGATAACCCGACTTCTAACAGGCGGTATCGGATGATTTAGACATTCGGATCGTCTGAAATGAAGATACTGCGGCCAGGTCCAATCAGAGGATGTCAGTTTATAATTGGAATGGGGTTGGTTCACACCTGCTGGTACGCACGATGGGCTCGCGCGCAATTTGCTGCACAATGCCGAGTGAAAAGATACACGAGCCGTGAGACGGTGCACCCGTAAAGGACTTTGATGACCTCGTTCACATCCAAACCCGCGGTATGGGGAACAAAGATCGCCTATGCGCGCTATGTGACCCAACGGGCGGGAGCAAAGTTGTGATCTGATTGCGTACCTATTCCGTGGGTTATTGTTAGTGTACTTTGTATCATGCGTACGCCGAATGCTTACGATGGTATGTTATGCGGAGGAAACATCAACCCGCAGTTCTCGCTTCTAAGCTCAAACTTGCATGTCGTGGAATGCGGGCATCCAAATGGGAAGAGGTAAAACAAGAAAGGTTCTTGATATGCAATATGTGATACAGAACTCGTTGCTGCTGCTGCTGCGAAATTCGAATGTATAGGAAGGCTAGCGTACATCACGATGCACCATGCGCACACTGCGTACGTAGTCTTCACAAGCGTCGGAGCTCAAGACGGTTATGCAATTGAATCGCATTGATTTTACGATCCAATGACAGGTCTTCTGTTATGAATCAGAACACAGTGAGAGTAAGCGAGAGCACTCAGCACATTCGCACCAGCGCAACAACCCACGGATCGGTAACTTGTTACGCCACAGTCGTCTTATCTGGCGCATTGTGAGGTTATCCGTCGGATGTCCCCTAGTGTCGGTGTGAGGGAGAACAAGGCTTGACCCATACCTTTGTAACGTCGAATTATTCAGTCTGCCCCAGCAAGACGCTTTCCAACCCCAACCCCACCGAATCCTCTAGGCCTCTTCAATCTTCTGGCCGCCGCCACGGTCGACTTCTCGACTTCTTCCTTTCCTAGAGTTCTATTACTGCACACCGATTACAACACACTGAGGGCCATCAAACAGTTTAAGCTCTTCGAAGCCCGTGCGTCGCCCATCCATGGTACTGGGCTGATCCAGCACTTTACCAAACATCAGTATTTCCACCCAAGATCACTCCGGTCAATCACCCGTGGAATGGGGCTCTGGCCAGCGGCCTAGGCGCGTAAACGGTAAACCAGCGGTCGGGTGACAACATGGGGAAGAGAAGTCGACAGTTTGATAATGGCTTTGGGCCTGAGATGTTCAGAACGTTCTGCATAGTGCTGCCTTTCGAGGTTTCACGAATTTGCTAACTGCTTGGGCCAATATCAGGATAGTATTCATCCTGTGGGCATGCGAGCATTTGGTCTTCAAGTTGCGATCAGAAAGTGGTAACCAGTTAAGACTGACAATTCAGCTCATGATTGGCGTCTACTGGCGTGACATCAAATCTAATCACCTGATGAGAAGATAGGAGGAATAGGAGTACGAATGGGAATAACGTGCTGCAAGCTGCTGCGACTTGATGAAGCACGACCTGACGCGAGGTCAGTCTTCCATGTGTATCGTATATAACAAGCTTTACTGCGCATAGCGATGACGGACAAGTGATGCATTCTGTCCCAAAATCGATGGCAGTCCCACTGCGGTACGACATATCGCATGATGGTGAGGTCCAAACAACCGGGGTTGGGGGACTCGTGAAGCCTCGGCCCCATACTGAATTGACTGAAGGTTCACAACAAAATTTTCGGGCAGTCATATGATACAGATACAAAGGAAGATACGATAATGGTGGGTGAAGCGCCATAATCCAATCATGAATTGGACTGAAGGTCTCCGCTATGCATTTACGACGAGCCGACAAGGGGTGCGCGTTCCTCATCATCGAGTCTCACGCGTCCGCCGCTAGTGGCCCAGAGCCCGTAGGCACCCTTGACCACCCAGAACAACGAAAGAATGGCGAAAGCGAGTGCCGACCAGTGGATGAAAGCCGAAGATCTTTGGTGAGAAAAGATGGCCCAGAGGGACCAGGCAATGGCGACCGACGCGGGAAGATCGCCCTCGGGAGTGGAGAAAGCGTAGGCGGCAGCGGTGCCCTCGAGGAAGAACCTTGATCAAGGATGAGTATACGTGGAATTGCAAAGAAGGGAAGAAAGACGTACAATGCGAGGAAGACGAAAACCTTGGTCCAAACGCCAGCCTTGTGGTCAAAGGCGCTAACACCGAACGCCTCGAAAGCAGTGAAGATGACAAGGACAGTTGTCCAGCCGTGGTAAAGTGAGAACGGCAAGTGAACAAAGACTTCGTCAGCAACGCTTTGTGGGGAGTGATGCTTCTTGACGATGTAGTAAATGTGCTAGAACGAAAGTGTAAAGACTAGTAGAACAAAATGGTTGAAGTACGCACAGTAACAGCGGAGCTAACGAAGAGCGAGAACACAAAGGCTGATGAAATTATTAGCCGCTGATGTTGGAGCTTCCACCTCGAAAAGCAGGCTCACCAATGATATAATGGTGGCTTGCCCAGAGGTTCACGTAGATGGCGTTCAGGAGGCCAAGCAGGGGGAATCTCCATGATACACCATCAATAATCACACGCTTGCCGGCTGGGAAGAACTGGTAGATGACGGTTCCAAGGAGCAGCAAGTGAATCAAAGACCTGGGTGGTTGCAATGAGGCTGGTAGGAGACAGACAACGCTTTTAGCACGCACCAGATGAGAAAAGCCCATGGAGCTGGCGTGATATACGTCTCCTTTCCAGTGTAGTAGATATCGTTTGGGGCAGCGACGGTATACAGGTTTGAACCCAAAAAGAACAGATATGTGATTATATTCGCAATCTAAGGTAAGCTGCATCAGTTCTGTGCCGTAAACTGGAAATTCGTGGAACGCAGACCTTTAGCAAGATCCCATCAGTCCATACGGGGTCGGCCATTTTCAACTTTGCAAGATGTGTTGCGGAATGTGGGATTTCGTGAGGGAGAAGATGGGAATAGGGAAGAAAGGAGGGTGTCGCTGTGAGCTCGCCTTTTGTACTTGCAATGAGGAAATCGTTCGGGTGGTCCCCGCAGTAGGTCACTTTTGACTTTTTTTACGTCACCTTGCGGTTCTTGCCCCACCGTGTGGTTCAGGGCAGCCCCTATGGACCAGTCACGTTACCCCTGACTTCCTCTTTCCCGTCGCCCTCTTCTCGAGATTTCTGGAACTCGAAGGCTGCTGCGCGGTCAATCTTAAGCCCAGGTCTTTAGAGGCCTCCTTACAGGCACACGAAACGAAGCGTTGAGAGCGGTGGCGCTGAGTAGCCAAGCCTTTTGCATCTACCTTCTTCCGAGGTGACAGAGAACAGCGACTGTAACTCCATAGTGCACATGGAGTAATTCAAAATGGCACAAATGACGAGTAATGGATGACAACGTCTCCAGCTCGGACCTTCCAAGTACTCCAGGCAGAGAATAGTGGCGATATAATGCATCATCCATCAGTGTCCTATCGAGCCTATTCACAGAAACAGACTTCGACTTGCTACAACGGTCCGAACAATAATATATATGGGAAATAAGCAGTCAGGCGTGGAGCGGTTACCTCGTGTAGCTTCGGCCCTTCGAGAAAACTTTATTCGGTTTCCTGGATCCGGTCAGTGACATCGAGGAGGAGCAAGTACAAGTCGCAGTGAGAGCAGTGACGCTCCTGCAGGTATGGGAAGCGTCATCAAAGCTGGCGGTATACTACGGAGCCAGGATATATAATTACAAGATACAATACAATATGCAGTATTAATGAAATATGCAAAGCAATATCATAGTAGATGCATATAAGACAGTAAAACGTTCAACATTTATTATTCTGGAATAGATGCACCCTGAAAAATATCCCCATCGATGAACTTGTGTAACTTGCGACGGCTTCAAGAGTAAATAGCTCAATATTGATTTTCATGGCGTACAATGAATATACTGTTCGCTACTCCTGTCCCCTGTAATTCTACCCTTTGATGCTTCCTTTACTGTCAAGGTCAGATCTCTATGTCTAGGACACAAGCTCTTATGGGTCCTACGGCCGCTTATTACCCAGGGCACCGTTTAAAATATTCCTATCGTATCGGAATCACTCGAGGAGCTGCGCGTTGATGATGGTCGAATGCACGTGGCAATCAAAACTACATTTCGATAGTCCTGTCATAGTTTGGGGCATATTTTGGCCCTTCCATAGCTCAGCTACCCCCAAGGTGCTTACAGAAAACAGAAAGAGGGGATTCAGGGGCATTGCTTGATCATGTTTGGATTCAAGGCAGACGGATCGAGCAAACTGAAGCTCTCTCGGAGCCTCAGTCACAGCGCGGCCTCCAGCGGCGATTGGGTGAACTGGCCGCGACGTTTCGACAGAAAAGCCATTCCTTACCCCAAGACTGCCTTGGAGTAACACACGCGGGGATCTACGAGGACCCTCACTCAAGGATGGCGAGGCTGTTATGTTTTGATCACAACAATCAAACGGGACCCGCCGCAAACCCACGGACTATTGTCGAGGATAGGCACTCATCAACTTCTCCGATACCACCATTTCCAATACATCTACTTGACTTGATGCATCGTCTACAGCTCTCTGGCTTCTCGCGAGGAAGGGCTTTTACGACATTCTATCACTACCATAATCTGGCAGTACGACGGGTGTGGATTGATTGGCTGTTCCGAATAATGGCCTCAACCCCAGAATCTGCCCTCTTTGCCCAGTTCATCGCAGTCCAGCGCGGTGCATGTGTGTGTGTATGAGACCCAGACTGCAAAGGATTACCAGGGCTTGCCCCTCTGGGCGGAAGTTTCAGCTGGTAACGGAACAGTTGAACCCCACGAACTAGGATGAAGCCGGGGTACTTCCTCGATATCGCTGTCGTCGGCCTGGCAACCCGTCCACATATCCGCCTTGGTATGCGTTTGATACAGGGCAATGCCCTGTGATGCTTCATGTTACTAGCAATTCGCCCAGAGACGGCCAGAGGATGGCCAGCCCGCTAGTTTTGCCATAGCCACCGTTTCGAACGCTGCGCTACTTAAAGTCGGGGGGAGATCGTGTTCTGCTTGTTCTTTGCCTGGTTTGCTCCCCCCATCTACCCCTCATCTCTGGAAGTCATACGGCGTTCCGATATATCCGTTCCGTCTGCGTACCCCTCGAATTGACAGATAATGACTCAAGTAGCCCATCGTGCAGTGCATGACTGTCTGTTCACTATGCAGCGCGCAGCAGGACCTTCCAGGCCATCCCACCTCCTTGCGCCGCTGTCGACGCCCGACACGCCCGACCTGACATCATCGTCCTCGTCAGGGCTCTTCTCCCCGCTGTCAAGTGATCTTGACTCGGGCCTGTGCTCGACCTCGCCGCTATCAGCAATGATCGCGAACTATCGAGCGCGTGGTGGCTATGACAAAGAAATCACACCGGGGATATGGGAGCCAGCGTTTCCCAGCACACCACTAAACTCGTTCGTTCATCAACATCATGTTGGTGATTCGAGTGATGATAGTGTTGATGCTGATATCTACGAAACGCTCCAAGTGTCCGTCCCTCCCAACAGTCCCGTTGGTATGCTGCCTTTTAACGACTCGACGGCATCAACCCTACATCGCCAACGTAAACCGTTACCCTTTCTAACGCAATTCATGGACACCAGCGCTATCATGAAGCTTTTCGAGGAGGCGGAGGAAGCCAAGTCCGTGTCGAGGGATGGTGTGCGCCCTCTTGCGCCTATCAAGTCGGCCTTCGAACGGGATACATTCGGCGATCTCAATCTCACGCCGAGTGCTCCCTCCGTGGAAACCAGCGAGCTGCGGGTTTCATCGTTAAGTAGAGAAGAGAGGCTGCGCAGGGTGCAGTCGTTGAAGCTACACTCCCCTTTTGCTGCTCGGGATGGTGTAAGCGACCTCAGTTGTCTGCCGAAACGATTGCGACGCTAATTAAGAGTCCTTCTAGCCCAACTCCGACAGCCCAACACCCAGCTTGACTCCATCCCCCTCGAAAAATGTATCCCTTCCTCGTCTAAATACCGAACTTATTCATCGGAAGCCGCAGAAGCCGCAGTTCCATCTCATCCTGAGCGACGATGAAGGCTCGCAATCATCTCGACCGCCCGGTGCCATAACCCTGACTCTTTCTTCCCCGATATATTCAAGCCGAACGCCCTCGAGTTCAGTTCAGCACCGGCGGAGGTGGTCGGTTGGTTGTGATGAAGACTCCGGTCTTGCTTCTCCCACCTCCGCGCTTCTAAGCCCGATGAGTGCTGCTCTAGGGACAGGCTTCTCCAGCTTCAGCTGCGATTCTCCTTCCCCATCACCCTTCCATCCGCTGCGACCTTCACTCCCATCGTTGTCGGATCCAGCGCTCATGTCAACCTGGCAGTCCGCTAGGCGCGCGATGCTCTCATGCAAGGAAATTGCTCGATCCGAACGCTATTATATAGCGTCCTTGCGCTCGTTGTCGTCTTACGAGGAAGGTGTTCCCCCGGCCCTCGCCCAGGTGGTCCGCACCCATGTGCCTTCCCTGATCGCTGCTAGCCAGTCATTTGTTGGCGCCCTGGGGAGAGATTCGAGCTCGTGGGGCACAGCAAATGCCTTCTTGGTCAATCAGGATGTGATCCAGTCTGCCTTCATCGCATGCAGTGAGGCACTACACTCCCTCGTTCTAGATGCAGAGACAGCGAAGTCCCTCCGCGACGCTGTAGAGCTTCCGGTTGATCGTGTCGCTAAATACATCTTCTTATTCCAAGGTCCGTCGTCCTGTAAATAACTTGCCTTTTGACATGATGGCTCACCCTGACTTGTAGATATTCTGACACATACTCCGCCTACCTCGTCTTCATGGTCGACCATCCAGCGAGCCCTCCAGTCGGCCACGCGCATTGCGCGCATGTGTGAGGATTACCCACTCGAGAGTTCCTGAGTTCGAAGACTCGAATGGTGATTCATTGTAGTATATTTATCGCGGGGATATGTATTTTTGGGTTTATATGTATAATACGTGTCTTCGTTATACAGCTGTGCTACAGTGCATGTCACCAGGTCACGACAACTCGGTTGGCGGATGGCGCCTAATTTCATACCTTCAACAACCATGGATCCATACGGCATCGAAACGAGTCAGAAACACTTCTGATAGGTTTATATAGACTAATGCTAATGTTGTTGTACAACCCAGCGCGATTGATCAAGTTTTCAAAAATTCATCCTCAACTGAGTGAAACATTTCCCCGTTTGGTATTACCCCTAACCCTAATCTGGGCGCTTAGTGACGAATATGGCAGTGCCACACTGCGGGCATTGCCCGAAATCATCGACGGTGATACTGTGATGACACGCGGATATTATTTAAGTTTTAAACACCGTACTTCCGACAGCAATATTTAATAGTAAATTCTGAATTTCAACCAAAATAAAATCAGCATATCTCAGGGCCTAAAATTGTAAATACAATCACCATGTACTTGAAGGCAGAAATTGTGATTAAATGAAGATAAAAATCAAAAATTCCTCTGAGAGTATATCCTAGAATTATCTTGGATGAAAATCAGAAATACCTTGGGTGATTAAAATCAAAATATCCCCAAGCTTTTGTCAGGGAGGATATGCTGATGATATTCAGTATATCCTCTCAGGTATCTTCTTCATTTGATCACACCTATTAAGGAGATCATACTCTGAGTATCAATCAACATATACTCAAAATATCACCGGCTGTTTTTGATCGATCGATCGATGTGTATTCATTCCAAGTTGTAAGTGAGATACACGCAGCACGCAGCAAGAAAAGATTCGTATGCATGAAATCCCCGCATTAGAGACTGAATCCGCGTGTGCCGTCGTATGATGCGAATTCGGGGTCATCGTTACCGTCGATGGTTATTGTAGCTCGCAACAATCCATTGCGACATATACATATGGTCGTGAGCACGTCTCGATTCTTGATGCAATTGCCAAAGGGCAGAATCGCGGCATTGTAGACGTCCATCGCGAGTTTGTGAGTAACGTCGGGGGTATAGTATGTTTGGTTGATTGACATGATTCTGTGAGCGAGTAGGGGTTAGAAGAGGCAGAAAAAAGTGGTAGGAAAGGCAGAGCGTACCTTTCAGTGTTGTTGGTGGTGGTGCTGAGGAGGGAGGTTTGATGGCTCAAAGCATTTATTTGTACCTTCTTATCGTTTGTCGTGCCTACTAGCCATTGCAAATACAAACGGAGACACACGATCTATAGAACAAGCCCTTATGTTGACGCATGAATTGCAAAAGACTACCGCCTACAGTAGGACACTCTATCATACGCTCTTGCGGGTATCTCGATCGCCCTTTGTGCTACAGCGCCGCGTCTAGAAATGAAGTTGGCGTCACTGCACAACCTCACCCTCGAGCGCCGCCTCCCATCATCCCTCTTGCAGATGCCGACTATCGCCTCAACGCACCTTCCGAGGCATTGCGCCCCTCCGTCATGGGTTACCAGCACCTGCAAAGCGAGGATCAGGTCAGCAGTTGCGAAATCGGGGAGGGGGTGCATACATGAGGAGAAACGGCGAAACCGGGAAGAAATGGAACGAGGAACGGAAGAACGATAATGGGGAACGAGGATTTGTAAAGCGGGGAACGAGAGGAGGGGAGATGATTGAAGGGAGTGACGAGGCTAGACACCCAGTCTTCCTGCCTTCATCCAAAGTCCAACTCCCCGCCGCCGCCGCTTGCTAACATGTTCATCCCTCGCGATCGCAGCGTCGCCACGTACTCAAACCCATCCTTGCATTATTTTTGGTGTTCCGTCTTTGATTGTTATCCGGTGGAGTCTGGTGATTTATTTGGCGAGTCTGCTTCCGATCTCGACGTTGATTCAATGCTGATTGCGCTTTGTTGGCAGCTTGCTCGTTGGTTGGGGCAGTGAGTTCGTTTGATGGCCGATGAGGGACAACATTGAGGGGAGATGGGGTGGGGACATGGAGTGGGATTGCGACGGCGTGACGCGCTGCGATTTCGAAATCAAGGTAAGCACCCGAATGGCTGTTCGTGGACGCGCACTCACCTGTTCATTGCGTCTCACCAGATTCCTCGTTCCCTCACTCCCGTCGTTCCCTCTGGCCTCCAACCCGCTTTGTTGAGTGTTTGAATTGGTGAGGGCACAAGCTTGGAGCCAGCCCGAGCGCGTCGAGCCTGTGGAGCTCAAACTGGACATGGATATAAGGAAGATGATAGATGAGAATATGTTGACGACTCCATTCACATGGGAATCAAGGGGGACATGCATCTGGAAGCGTACAAGGCATAGGAGAAGAGCCAATCCTGCTGCATAATTTCGACTTGATTGATATCGAAGATAAGCTAGCCGCTGGGAGATACGCAGCGACGGCCGCACCGACTTTCCATCAACTGCGTCGTGCTTGACTTGAGTTCAGAAGAGTTGGCGGGGCGTGAAGACTTCTGGCAGGACAAACGGACATGGAGTATCGTCAGCTACGGTGGTATTGGGATAGCGTCTGCTGTCGCTGGTTTGCGTTTCCCGCCATTGCATGTCCTGCACCGATATCGCGATCTTGGTGTGCGTCCGGGGGGGCTGCGTCCCACAGCTACGGCAACTACAACTAAGAGCATAGCTTCGGAGGCCGTCTGCTGAAGACCGTGAAAAGCTTCAAAGGTCTGCGAGGGAATCAGCACTCATGCCAGAATGATACTCAAGAAATGCGAGCGAACTTCCTTATCCTTGATGTTAGTCCCGAAGGAGCCCCCTATGTCTTGTTGCCGATCGTGAGGAGGAAAATAACAGCGAGTTGCAACACATGGCGAATGGGCAGTGGGATAGGAGCAGAATGTAGAACATAGAATGTAGAATACGGCATCACGAAGTATAGCGGCGGAATGGAGCCCGCTGTTCGCATTCTCGGCAGTTAAACTGTCATATCTTCGCTCACGCCCATGCATTGTCCGTCCGAGTGCAGTCAACGCTAGCACGCAGGATATAAGGGGGGGAAGTCGAAGAGTTAGTACTAGAAAACCGAAACTCTTATGAGTAGATGCGTAAGGGGAAGAGTACAAAGCAAAGCAAACTGAAGATGAGAGGGCGAATTAGCAAGGGCACAATAAAACAGGTTATACTGGGAAATATGCTGTACGAAAATGGTCATGAGGAAATAAGATGAACTGCAGAACAAACCTTGGGGAATGAAAACGAGGGCTCAACATGCTTTTGTGTACGAGAACCCAGAGCAAGGACAGAGCAGAAGAGAGAACGTGCGTTTGAATTGGTGAGGAGGCACGGCTACGGTCAAACACGGGGATTGTTTTTTGGTCGCGTCGATAGTGCTGTTAGAGGACCATGGCCATGAGGCGATCGTCAGTTTGGCGGCAGCCCCTCCCTGGCTTGATTCTTCCAGGTGCCTCCTGAAGTTCTGTTTCGGCGCCGTTCTTTGTATCCCAAACCTTGCATTACACCACCTTTCTCGTGCTCTGTTACCTCATCGCAGTCGCCATATGCATCATTAGTCACTAACATTTGCGCCCGTATTCACGCTCGATGTCGCCGCACGATGACGATGCTGTCGATGACGATGATCATGATCATGATGATGGCGGCAACGTTAATGATTTTCCTTGGTGTATGTGTGTGTGGGATGGTGCAACTCCGCATTCGTCTCCTTCGGATTCCCTTCGCGCTCCCTCCCCCTTCTTGCTTTCTCGCCTTCTCTCATTTGCTCGTCCTCTCATTTCGCTTCATTTGCATTCTCTTTTCTTGTCGTTCCCTTCGTAGTGCCGTGGCCCGTCGAGCCTCCTTCTCTCTCTGCTCTCCTAGTTCTCGCACCTCATACCGTGCATTGCAACTGTCCGTTCCTTTTCGTCCTATTATTCACACCCATTTTGACTTTCTCCACGCTCCATTTCGTTTTCTCATGCCTGCAGCCTGTTGTTTCGCTTCGTCTCGTAGCCCCGGCCAGCGCTAACCTATCGCATTCCACAGCTGCCAACATGTACAGCACACGGTGCACTCGTCTGCACTGTTTTCTGGTCGTTTTTCCACCGTCTCGGTCTTTTTAGTTCCCTTGTGCGAGTTTCTTCCACGCTTGCGGTTTTCTAGAGTTTTTTCAGAGTTTCAGGGTCCAGCTTTTGTTGATTTTTCATTCTTAGCGGGAGTTCCGGCGCGCAGACTTCATTCGGTTCGTTTAGGGGATACGGAGATTTTGTGAGGTGGGCTTGGGTAAAGGTTGGGCCTGATTTTGAGACGCGGGCATCATGTTAGATGCATGTGGCGTTGGGGGACTGAGAGTGCTGGAGGACTGAGAGTGTTAGGATTCTGGGAGAGTTGGGGGCATTAGAGTCGGGAGTCAAAGGTGGATGGCGGGAGGCAGGTTTCTGGGTGAGTGAGTGACCGCCAGAAAGGCCAAGCGGCTGGCTTGATGGATAGAAAGAAAAGGCAAAGCGTGAAGCGACAGATGGACAGGTAGGGGAGTTATGAAAGGGACGTCGGTCAGGTGAGTTGCGAAGTCACACCTATACATTGCTGTGTCAGGTACCATGTAATTAACTTGGTACCCCATTTGGACTCCGATGACAAATGCCAATGCCCAGATTCCTCGCATGCCTATCCCATTTTGGTAACTGCTCGCAATCTAACTCAATTCCCTGTCCTGACGCCGTTGTGCACTCTGGACCCCGTGGTGATGCGCATCAGCGCCATTTGCCACTTTTCCCTTTATTATACGTCATAGCTTTGTCGATCGTCACCTTAGAAGCGCCACCTTAGATATTTAGACATCGTCGGGTTGAAGCTGACCATATGATTATGCGCCATGTCCTAGCTGGCTACCGCTGAGCGACGAGTCTATGGCGAGTGGTCGTCGAAAGGGTCGTCGAGACCTGCTGCGGCCGCTCCTACCCCTGTTGCAGAAGGCGATGCAAATGAAGCTGAACCTTATCGACTGGAACCCATCCGTGGAAGCCATGAACATAGTTGTGTGATTTCTACTTGCCTTTCCATCTTTGGCAAGAACTTAGAGAACCAGCCACTCCCGATCTCGGCATCCACAAATTGGCTTTGTTAGGCGGCGGAGTCATTGGAGATTACGATAGTTTCGTGAAGGACAATCCGTGTGTTGGGAGAGCAAGTCGGGGTCACGATACGACACACAATAGAGTATATAACGATGTCGGTGAGTATGCGATGAATGATCATACGCGATGAAAAGAATACTCACGAATAATTAAAGGCCTGCGCCGCAAAGCTCGACGAGATTCGAGACATGGACAAGCCTGCGGCGTAAGTGTTAGATCGCCAGAGATGAGATGAGGAGTGAACTGATTACCAGTGGCTCGGCTTAAGGCAACGCAATCGCAATGGCAGCACCCAAATTACGAAGCTGCAGTACCGATGATCATGGCTCTCAGACCGTGGCCGGGATTGATCCTCGATTATTAGGTACACACGTCTTGACTCCTAGTCATGACCCAAGTGCAGTACAGCGTTGAACACTGTACTTCTCGAATACGAAGGTGAGTTGACAGAGCCTTCGGTTGGCTGTAACAAAGTCACCAAATGCAGATTCAACAAACAAAGTCACCTGACAGTAAAAATCGGGAAGCGCAGAATCTCCCATGAGAACCAAATAAGAAATTGTAACTCAGCCTAATTAGCTCCCTTATATAGCTCCAATTTATGTGCTACTATTTTAACCCACAAAAGATTATGGATATAACATTATATAGACCGTACACGGGATCTGATATAGATAGTGAGACGCGGAAGGATTGGAACTACAAGAAAGATAATTGCACTCGACTCCCCGATTATTCCTGCTCCACCTTGACTGGTTCTCCCTTTGCTTCCATCATAGGACTCAGCACAGCGGGCATACTCCCCAACTCTTCCTTATCCTTCCACTTGTTCCTGATCTTGCTTGTCCACCGTAACCAGTGCTTCCTTAGATCCCTTGGAACGCAAATTGTTGAACCACGCTCCGATTTGTTCTAGATCTCCCCTGTAAAAGACGGTGAGGGCAAGAGAAATCACCGTAAAGGCGATCATGTAGTGCGCAATGATAGATATTCTTGGCTCTTGTATAGTGATGATTCGCTCAGTCATTTGAATGACGGTGACAGTGGGTGGCGGTGTGGCTTCAAATAGTGTCGTTGTAACGACGAAGGTGGGGATGCCCTCGCTAATAGGGTCGCTGGGTGGAGAGTCGTTGCGGTTGGGCTCGATATTTGCAGAAGATTCAAGTTCTGCGCGAGTCAACTCAAACGAAGTGACCCTGGGCTCTGGGAGGTGCAAAGAGGGGGATGCAAGAGGCGCCGAGTTGGTCGTTGGGGTTGATAGAACATGGGAAGCCGATTGGTGGGGAGACACGTCCTCGGTGGCGTCTACACGAAGTGTTAAAGACACTGGGCAGCTTGCTGGTGCGGCGGGATCAAGCGCAGCCACGGGCTCAGACGCGACCACTGGGTCAGATGCAACCACTGGATCAGATTCAGCCACGGGCTCAGACGCGACCGCTGGGTCAGACGCGACCACGGGCTGAGACGCGACCACTGGGTCAGATGCAGCCATGGGCTCAGACGCGACCACTGGAACAGACGCAGCCACTGGATCAGGCACGGCCTGAAATTTGAGGTGTAGGTTGAAGGGAAGCTTGAAAGCGGTGTTGTCTGGCCAAAAACGGACAGCAGCTGGAAGGATGATAGACTGCCGCAGTGCGACCCCAAGCATTACCCCGAAGATCGCAACGCAAACCTTGCCGCACCCCAGCCCAAAAAATCTTCCCTTTTGTTGGGTAGCTCGAGCCGAAGGAGAAGACTCGATGAATTGGAGAATGTGACAGTTGATATTCCTATCGTTGCTATCTGCGGTTATAAGCTGGAAAGTCTGGTCGCTGGGTCGGCGAGTGACGTCCTACAACATAAGACGTCAGCAGAGTGCGACTTGAGAATACCGTGGTGGTAGATCTTACCAATCTGCGTAGACTACATGACGAGGCATCTCTGAGCACAGGTGCAGATATTGAGTCATGTTTGTTTCCTGTCCTCACGTTTGAGAACGTGAGGATCGACTCGGCTCCCCCTATGGCAACAGTGTCTGAATCGACGAAGACCATGTCGACTCCGTATATATGATCCTTCCGGATAACGCTGTGTTCGTATATATCTTGCTTGAGGAGAAGACTGGGGTCGGGAATTGAGTACGACTCCGCCCCAGAATGCACATGCACGATAGTGATAAGATCCTGTGCTGGAGACATTGCCGCTGTGAGGCTACAATAGATGGTTTGTTTCATCAGTCAGTACCTAAATTGAAGGTTCGGGGCTTACATGGTGTCCGATGCTGTGGTAAAGACAGTCCATAGAGTCCCAGGACATGAATCGTCGGTGGAGTAGGCGCTGTGAGTAAAATGTCAAATGCCAAATGCCAAAGCAAAGTAAAAACTTCTAAAGACACATACACTGCTGCTGGAATCTTGTTAGGTAGGTTGAGCAGAGAAATAACAACCAACGAGTTGATACTGTAGTAAAAAAGCTTCTGTGGCTTGGTTCGAGGCCGTATACTTAGATTGAGTTCGTGGTATTTGCCTGATATACATATATGAGGCTTCTCCTGCTGAATGAAGGGCTTGACTTACCGAATGACTGTCATTTGACGATGCGAACTTGCTCCCCATATGCAACGGCAAACTGAGATCCTGACGGAGAAAATGCGATGTCATATATTGGGCCATCGAAAGCGAGTCTATGGTAGGGATCCTAACTGGGGTGTCAGACCAATGTATCTGCATAGGGTGGGCTCCGTTCGCGAGTTGAACTCGCGAATGAAGACATACCTTCCTGTGATCTCTCATATCTTTGTCAATCGTATATCCAATGACATTGCCGTTGGAGAATCCGACGTAAATTTCTGATTCCTTAGGATGCCATTCCAAAGCTTGAATAGCATTTGGACTACTTCTCGACTGGGAGACAGTTTTGCGACGAATAATTGTGAGGTCTTGGGCATCATGGATCTTATGAGATAGATAAGGTCCATAAAACTGTATTCTCATTGGAGTATACGTAATCACGTACCGTCAGAGTCCCGTCTAAATCCGCCACCGCAATCAATCCATGGGCGGGAGATGAGTACTTGATCCTCATAACGGAAACGTGCAGTGACCCAAGTCGAACTTTTGCTTTCTGTAAAGCAACTGATCCAAGGAAAGATGAAGACATATGTCGAATTCGGGGCGCGAAGCAATAGGATGCTATTTCCACGAGAAAAGGAAACAATACATTTATATAGTATAATGGGAACAGATTCAAACGTAAGTACATGCACACATGAGGCCATGATTAATCGCGAGAGCCCGTGCGTTGCTTCACGTTGTAGCCTCATCAATGAGTTGAACTCGTTGATGATGCATGCACATATATGGGCATGGCCATGATGGCAGTGCGACCATATGTTGCCAGGCGTGGTGCCAATCGGCGGACTTTGAAATTGGCTCGCCTTTGAGGCGTGTGTAGACATCCTTATAAGGAGTGCTCACGTACTGGCAGCTGCTAGCTCGCTATCAAACATGCCAGATGCGTCTTGATCAGATCATCAACGAGTTCAACTTGCTGATGAGACTGCAATTGCAATGGAGGCCAATCTAGATCTGTATAACGGCTCATGTATATGTATATACGTACCGGCGAACATGTACATATGCACTTTCTTCAGATGGCCATGGTACCCTATTCATGGCCAGTTACGAAGGCACAATATCCAGTAAAGGACGCGCACCATTATCGAATGCGAGAAATGGACACAACGATGGAGTCCGAAGCTACTAGCTATGCAGCAAGCTTCGCAACTGCACCCTCCGGTCGCGGCAACCCGGTGCCGCCAACCCACGAAAGCAACAAATCGATATCACACTACGGCTATGCTCTCACTAGCTATAGCCCTAGATGTACGTGTGTCTGAATTTGTGCTTACGACTCACAAATAGATACTTTGTGCTGACACTTATACTCTAGAGCCCAGAAAGAGCTACTCAGAATTCGCGGCTCGTATCTCTTGTGTCCACTGGCGCCAACAATGTATGATTTCCTTCTTTATTCAAAAAGCTTTGAATATATATGCATATACTACATTATAGCTGTGGATCCTACGGGTCCTGCACACATTTCGGGCATGGGTCCGGTTAGTAGACTGCATGGCAAACCAGGTCAGTCATGTCGGATGCAGATGACTTTCGCTTTCCCTAAAGTCTAGAGGTCCCAGTCTGTAGCTACCCACAGCGGTCTCACTCAGTGGCAGCCAATTCTTACTATCAAGGGGCTTGCCTTTCAGAAACTTACAGCTGGCACGCGGAATTCGAATCATCTCCTCCCACGCGACTGCAGTCAATTGCAACACGCCAGCGCCAGCGTTCGTTGACTCCCAAACCAGACCCCGGCCTTTTAGCCCTTGCAAGTCGACAAAGAAGAACTTTCTTGAGGACACGCGGTGATCCAGGTCCTGGTATCGTTCTCAGTATACAAGCAGCCGGCACTTGTTCTGACGGCCGTTCAGAAACCTCTCCTATCATGGACTCCCAAGGAAATCTGGTGGTCCACCCAACCGGCAGGGAACATCCTCCACAGACTGACGACGCCAATCAACAAAGAATCCATTCCCCGACCACATCGCGCGAGACGGACCCTGTCTTCCTTAATCCCAATTCATGATCACCCTCCACTTCTGGCGGTTCTGAAATGCCCCAGAATTCTCAAAGAAGTCTCGCCGGCGAGACCCAAGCCTCTAACAACCATTCACCTGCTGCTGATGGTCACGATTCGATAATTAGTCCAGGTACATGTCCTCTGTTTATTCGCACTCCCTGGTTAACTCTTTCTTTCAGGGGTTGCACGTTCTTGAGGTGTTGCTGTCACCAGCAACAGCGGCCGTAAGTGGATGTGAATTAATGTTGAATATCATATTGATTGAAGTATGCATAGCTGGCGTCCCCTCGCATGCCCTTAGACTCATTGGCCAAATTCTGACCACTTCGTTCACTGCGGCTCACTCTTTAACAATGTACGCGATGAGTCCCAAGCACCAAGCGCGAGTCGCTGAAATGACGCCCGGGGCGCTCGACGACTTGCTCGACGAAGTAGATATACCTCCCCCAGGGTCGCGGGTGAATGATTTTCCAGTACCGGGTGCCGCCAATGATTGGTATAGCTCATTCCAGACGAACATGGAATCGAACCGCGACACTATGATGGGAGAATCACTTCGTGATCAAGATATCGAAATGGAATCTCAAGATGACAGATATCCAAGGGAGAGACGTCCGCAACCTAGCGGAAATGAAGGGGATTGGCAGAGCGATGAAGAAGGATGAGCACAGGATGACCAGATGGGCGATGAACGACAATCACAGGATGGAAAGAGGGGCGATGAAGGATGAGCGCGGGACAGACAGCGGGACGATGAAAGAGCAGCACAGGATGGACAGAGGGGTGGCGAAGGACGAGCACAGGATGGACAGAGAGACGATGAAAGACGAGCGCAAGGCGGACAGATGGGTGGCGAAGAATTTCCGCAAGATGATTGGAGGGGTGAAGAAGATCGCGATCGCCCACGAGATGGTCGCGCTTACCAGGCCCAAGGGGCGGGTCCTCAGGCCGAGTTGTATGGTCTCATCCAAGGGTTGGTCGACTCGATGCGGGCGGATCGTCAAATCCTTGTGCAACAAATTAGTAACGGGTTTGAAAGAACCGCAGACCTCCTTCAGCAGGTTCTAGGACGTTGAGTTGCAGAGGAGACATCGACGTCCTCCGGTCGAAGCAAGCGCGGCGAACCAAAGATTACAGGCAACGCGAAGCGAAGGAGTCCAGACGTAACCCTTCTTGCAGTGCGTTAAGTGCCCAACCCATTTTCTTTCATTTTTATTAACAGCCGGTATTTGTAGTCTCAAGTTAGAAAGTTCTTCTCCCTGCTTGTTGGGAGGGATAATTTGCTACAACCATCAGTGAGCGCAGAAGAAGCCCAAAACTATGTGAATATGTGGAATGCCCGCAAGGGTATAAATGTCCCTCCTTGTTGCGACGAAGACAATTTCCGATATGATCTCCTTGGGACACCAAGAAGCCCATGGAATCAATCCGCAGCGCGAGTATTTGCAGTAGCATTCCATCGCTGGGCCCAAGCAGACCTGGACCATACCGTGACTACAGATGCATTTTTCACTTGGATCAAGTCCTTGAAGCAAAATTACAAGAAATCACAATTAAATGCCGCCGAGCAAGGTCGCGCCCAGTCTTTGGCACGATGCAAAACTCGCAAGAGAGCGGTATGTCAGTTTAGCTTTGCAGACTATTCCTGAGTAATTGCTATGAGTTCAGTTGTTTCATTTACGGCTCGAAGTGGCCCAGCAACACCCCCTCCTACAGCGTCATGTAGACATCATGCAACGTTTGGGACCCGATGGCATGTCTAGCGACGAATCCGATGTAGAAGACGGCCGTGGAGGAGAAGACTCAGCTAACCCAATGCGCCCAATATTTCAGGTGGTCACCCCTAGCTGGAGAGCGCGCGAACTGGGTGAATGGCTGGAACCCTTTGACACAATCCACTTGTTTTCCCGCCGCAACAGCGACAATCTACGCAGCCAGTATCCTCGACTTCGGTTACGCACCCCACGTACTGTCGATCGTACCGCGAGGGCTGTCAAAGACCTCCCCGTCAATGCCTACGATCCAGCGTGGCTTGAGCAGCAAACCCAGGCTGATTTCACCGTTCGCGCCACTAATCAATGTTACGAATTCCAGCATGACAATAGGCTGTTCAGGTGAGTTGTTGCTATTCTCATCTAGTTATTGGTCACCAACAGCTTGCTGTAGGTCGGCTCGTTGAAACTTAGTTTTAGCATGGCCCTGGTGGTCCTGTCGATCAATGATGATAGGCTTTTGTCCATTGATTTTCTCATACTCTCATGTCAGTATTCTCAGTTCGAACTAGCGTAAATCATAACCTTCAAAAATATACCTATTTATCTTATATATCCTCGATGACAATATAAGCTGTGATTGATGCTGTGATTGACGTCAGCTACGGTCAATTCATGTTCCCTGGACCCACAATACATCATTGGGCCGCCATGTTTCGGACCCACATTAGATTGTTCTCACAAGATGGCTTTGAGAGCTTACTTCCTCGAACACGCATAGCTATACATAGTATACATATATTGCACTATTCAGCTTCGTGATCAATGAGGCACACAACCTCAACTTCTCGGGGTAACCTTGGCGCGTGCCATCGATATTTCAGGTATGTAACTCGGCGCGTGTCACGTTTTAGCCCTTTGTTCGATATTCCGGGTACATGGTTATGGTTGGCTGCAATATTAATACGACAATTATCATCTAAGATCTATACGTCAATACGGCCGAAATTGAAAGTGTTTTGGGTGGACATATGTGTCAGGAGTTCATGTCTCAATAGACATTAATATTGCTAACCATCTAGACGGCTCATGATCATATGTGGTGCATGATTGGTCCAACATGGACCGTTTCCTGAGTCAGACTCATGCAGAGTCTGGCATGTCAATCCCTTCGTGATCGACAGTGCTGGCTTCATATATCGCGGGTGCAAGGTCTCATACGTACATGTATTTGGCAGTATATTCCCCGAGTCAGCATCGTTCCTGAGGGTGAGTTTGCAATGAGCTTAGGCGTGTGACTTCAACGAGGAGTGAAACATACATGTGCCCTTTTATTGATCATAAGTACTAAGCGGCCGTGGAATTTCCGTTAACTGGAGGTTTGCAAGAACAAAGGGGAGTAATAGACAGAACGCGCCGCCGCCACATGCGCCCAAACATGCATTGATATTGATCGTGCAATATTGCCTTTGCTCATGATCACGCGGGATATAGTGCAGACTCTTGAGATCGATGCATATATAGATTTCTGGCCACCGACTTCAGAAAATCTCATGTTCGAACGTTTTACATTAATCTTCTCTTCACCAGCGATATATCTATATAGCAGCTATATATAGTGGGAAATGCGCAGTTAGAGCAATGTATCAAAATCCTGAAAGTGTCAATTAGTTATATTCCAAGTTACCGTGTGTTAACGTTATAATAGCAGCTGCCGCTTTTGGAAAGCAAATAGTCGGACATTGAATTTATGACCCTCGCGTCCATACAAAACAAAGCAGGGTATTATAGGTTAGTTGCTGTAACTGTACACCCAGATTCCATAACAGATATATTATCTCTAATGCGTTGAACACGTTGGAGATCCATGCGGTTGGCCATGCAGATAGGGTTCGTAACCTGTTGAATAGTCGACGCTGTTAGCGAGAGATGGATATATATCATAATCGGACTACTCATCACGTACCGTACACGTGTAGCTTTCTTCTTTCCAGCCAGCTAGATCTGGGGTCAGGCAGGTCATGTGCGAAGGTTTTAAGATGTCATTGGCATAGTGTTCATGTTTGAACATCTGAAGCCTGGAACAAGGAAATGAGCATCTAATCTTCAGTGGCAACTTTGAATACGAAAGAAGTATACCAGGGTGTAGGATACTTCTGTCCACGACAGTGACGAGCATGTGTCGGCAGAGGGATGTGACAACTACCTTGCGAACCACTCGCTGGCGCTAGCAAATGTATTTACCGACGATACCAACAAGTTTCTGATTTTGGCTGGGTGAGAGACATCTGTCTCACCCGAGTCCTTAGATTGCCACTAATTCCAGGAAGTGTTGGCGTCGTTATCGTCATTAAGGGCTGAGGTCCATCAAACCAAAGATAACCGTCGCGCGGCCTCCATGTCGCCGCCGTCCGTAGATTGAGAGGGCTGGCGGAACCAAACCAGAAGCTCTGTACCAGCGAAGTCTGGGTCTCATGCATCATGGAGCTGGGCTTCCCGATCTGTCAGCTGTCATTGCGCTGGGCGTTGGGATCTGCTTCGGGCGCTGGGGCTTCTGAGTGAGTGTACATGTGAGACTGCGAAAGATCGGTGATCATGAGCCTCATGTTAGGTTCCATAGAGTAGCTATAGTACTTACTAGTGACCCTGCCGAGAATATCGTCGACCTCTGAGTCCCGCACTTCATGCATAAAGCATTCTCTCGCGGTGAATTACTGATACCTGATGAACGGAAGTCCGGCAGTGGGCCCTGACACAACAGACTACCAGCTGGGTAAAGTGCTCCACCAAAGGAAACTCGCATGAGTCCTCGTCGTGTTCCCCCTCTGTTGTCCGCGCCCTTTGCATTCACGATCTGCCCTGGTGCAACAGGCTGGCGTCTGGCGGAATATATGTGCTCGCGAGTCGGGGACTTCGCCCACGGAATCGAATTGGATCGCAGTGATGGCCTACACCGATCAACTTGGTTCTTTGATGTCGGTTTCGTGCGTTGAAACACGCGAAACTGTGACAGATTGGTGAAGGAGAAGGCTTGCTTACAGAGTCTCGGGTGGTCACCCCTGTTTCTTTCTAAACATGTGCAAAAATGACTAAGCGCGGGGTCACGGTCAGCATGTGATACATTCCCCTTTTTCAACCCCTCTGCCCCTGACTGGACAGAAAAACATGTTACAAAAGTAATACATTGAACATTCAAATTAATACATATATATGTGAGCCAACTTAGAGTAATCCTCATGAGACCCTTTCTAATTCTCCTTTAATTACTTTCTGCGCACCACTATAATAAGCCATGCAACAAGATATCATATACTTGAATGAATCTGAACACAACTTGGGTATGGGCCAATGCAGGCATGTATGGGTCCTTTACTTCTTTAAAGACATGCTATGAACTTGTAAAATGCTGTATTTGGAGCTCATAGCACAACTTTGCCTGAGCTTGAATGACACATGTACTTGTAAGCTCTCCAGTGTACTTCTGGGCTCCCCTGATCATGTGTACATCCATATGGAACCACGGCATGGTGGAACACTCAAGAACAGGAATGAGAGGATCAAAGTGTAGGTTCGTAGTCGTGGTACAAAAGTGAGTAAATACAAAGAGGTAGCTACCGTTATATAGTAGCGGTTAGATCACATGATGTCAGGAGTCAGGGGAAAGTGGTAAACATGTTTACACTCGCCCACCCTCTAAAGGAATGGCAGAGGTGAACCCCAAGTGAAACCGATATCGTCAGGTAGGCAGTCGAGCAAAGAGAGTACAGTCGCCACTGAAACCCTCTTCTTATTCGGCCGTCTTTGGGTGCGCTCGAAAGTCGATGTAGGCTGCGAAGCCAGCCAATGGTCCAAAGCCTCAAGTTCCTCCACCTCGTGTTGGGGCATCCAATAATTGTCTTCATCGCCATAACCTCTAAATGAAACCAAATACTCCATGCCTCTCTGCCCTCGCTTCTCGTCTATGATCTTTTCCACATAGTATTCATCATCACCCGAATCCCCGGTGATCGCGGCAGGTCTTTTGAGCTCATGAGAGGGGAACAGGTTACCATCATTTGCGACAAAAGGGCGTAGGAGGCTAGAATGAAAGGTGGGGAAAATGTTATCAGCGTTGGGCAGGTTAAGCGTGTAAGAAGACTTCTCTGGATTCAAGCGGATAATCTCATAAGGACCGTCAAATCTAGGCATGAATTTAGCCACCCGATTATCTCCAGAGTGCATGTACTCCTTTCTTCGATTGGATGTGGAAAGGAAAACAGAGTCCCTGACAGCGAATTGTTGTAGTGTTGCCACAGCTTCAACTTGGCTCCAAACTTTGTAACCTACACTGCATAATCAGTTTTGTATATTTTTTCATGATACCTCTTGTCAAACCTAGATATAATATGATAGTCTGATATTCCAAAAGGGCATTTCATGACTCCCATTAGTTCTTGTTGTGTGGTCCTAACTTTGACTTGGCTCCAGGCTTCAAGCCATTGGCTTGACAAATGGCTTGCCTCTAATCCTGAGCTCCCTGAGGACATTTGTGCAAATTCCTTTATGGTCCACAAAGCTACACATATTGATCTATAATTGGAGCCCAGAAGCTTCCAGTAGCTCAAAGTATTGGATGAAATATAAGCAAAACAAAAAAATGAGGCTTGAAGCTGCAGCAACACTAAATTGTTGGTCTGGGCGGTGGTGAGTGTTCGCTTGGATCATTTGAGAAATCTTTGCTGCAAGCAGGTTGTCCTTGGCTTCCGACGTGATATTGTCCAGGCGAGTGATGATGTCCACAGCCGAAGTCAGAGAATCGCGAGGAGGGGAATCAAGCATGGGAGGCACCACTCGAGGGGACAAGCCGAGGCGCAGCATGAAGGGCGAGAACCCTGTAGACGCGTTAATAGTATTCATGATGGAGAAATGAACACTGGGCAGAGCCTTGACCCAGCCCTTCTGATGTCGATCGACGTAGAAACGTAGGCACTGGATGACAGTCTTATTCATCTGTTCACTGGAACCATCAGTTTCTTGGTGGAAGGAACTAGACAAACGAAGCTTGACACCAGTCAGTTCGTGCAAGGCAGTCCAAAAATGCGAAATAAAGAGCTTATCGCGGTCGCTGGTGATGGTTCGCGGCAGACCATTTTCGCAGTACCAGTGGTCGAAGAAGAGCGCGGCAGCCCTCTCCGCTGTGATATCCTTACGACACGGAATAAGTCTGATGTCAGCACCTAATCTGTCGGTGATAGTGAGCAGGTAGTTGAATCCATCGTCTTCTGGCAGGGGTCCTACGAAGTCGAGGGCGATGTCTTCCAAGCGACCGTCGGGCACGGGGAGGGAATGTAGGGGCCCCGCCGGTTTGGAGGTTGGCACCTTGTTGCGTTGGCACTTCACACAACCAGGAATGTAAGCTTGCTCGAGGTCGTGGCACATGTTGGGCCAGTAGAAGGAGTCATGCAATGCTTCATATGATTTAGTAGCCCCAAAATGCCCCAAGGAATCGTGAGCCAAACGAAAAATGGACTCCCGCATTGAGGCAATCCTAGAAATGACTAGGCGGTCGGCGACGTACAGGAGGCCCGACCTCTTGCTGACGCCCACAACCTTGATGCCATCCGACAGAAGTTTGGAGCACCATGGGTCGGACCGATAACCATCCTTGATGGAACGCAGCAAGTCACTATCAGAAGACACAGTGAGCACAGGAGCGACGACGGCAGGGGGCTCAGTGGAAGAGGGAAACTGTCGACTCAGCGCGTCAGTGATGGTGTTGTCTTCGCCGCGGATGTACTTGATCCTTGATCGTGAAGTTGAAGTCGGCAAGAAACTCCTGCCACCGCAGCTGCTTTTTCGAAAGGTCTCGCTGTTTATTGAAAAATTCAAGTGTCTTATGGTCAGTGAATACCTCGAACTCTGCACCAAGTAAATCGTTACGCCATTTGTGCAACGCGTGGACAATCGCGAGAAGTTCCTTGTCGTGCGTGGGGTAGTTCTTCTCAGCCGGGGACAACTGTTTGGATTCAAAAGCGACAGGGCGAGCTGTGGCCCAATCCCTGCCAAATGACAAGACGGCATGGTGGAACACTCAAGAACAGGAATGAGAGGATCAAAGTGTAGGTTCGTAGTCATGGTACGAAAGTGAGTAAATACAAAGAGGTAGCTACCGTTATATAGTAGCAGTCAGATCACATGATGTCAGGAGTCAGGGGAAAGTGGTAAACATGTTTACACCATATATATACTATGACCCTGACATTTGGTTTACTTACTTGGTGTCGTGGTGCTGGGCTACAATTGTCCGATGCAAGTCCAGTGAGTCCGGAACATAGATCTTACCCTGGAACATCAGAAGTCCGTCCGATTGAGACCATTCTGCACTCCGGACGGCCATCTTGAGATTGCCCTTACAATACCCCTCCCTGTTCTTGCCTGCTCTAAACAGCACTCAACTAGACATGGAACCATCAGGTGAGCACAAATAACTGTAATCCACAGAAACGAAGTCGGCGACCATCAACAAAGCACCCTCGCCCTTGGGAAGAGGCTTGGCTGTCTCCGATTTGTGCACCCAGTGCCTACGCCTGTGATCGTTTGCGTAGAATGTTGATTCATCGTGAAACCAGACAACGATGCGGCATTCTTTAGGGCCGTACACTGGTGGACTTGCAGGCGCCTCAACCTCTTCCTCAGCCATATTCTCATTCCTTCATCTCTGTGTCTGTGCTTGAATACTCTCCCATGCAGGCAGGAAGATGTTTTGCCTATAATTCACAACATCGACATGCTCATGGCCATCAACAAATTGGCCACTTGGATGGATTGACCATTGGTAATCCATCTTTCTCATCCATTGTTGCACCGTAACCTCTGAAATCTGTGTCTTCATCCCTAGCCGTGTCTTGACATCTTCATGGTTGAGGTAGTCACATATGTCTTTAGCGTGGATGTACTCCCCGATACTCTGGAGATGTAAGTGTATCTCCTGCGCAAAGTCTTCATCATCAATTCTTGATTTAGCCCAAGTGCCGTAAACACTAGTGGGGAGTGCTTCTGTAAATGTATTTACCACTTTTCCCCTATCCCCTAACTCCCAATCACATGATTCACTGCCATCTATATAACGCGCATACCTTACTTAATGTACTCCATCTTCCGGACCCCATCATCCCTCATTTGCAATACATGTGTTGATCCTCTCATTTCGTCTCTTCCTCTTGAGTGTTCGCACCTTTGTGTGGTGTCTGAAGTCCTCCTCGGTTCTGAGATGTCCACCTAGGCGGTGAGAGGTAAAGGTGTATGATGAACACACAAGTAAGGTGTGAGCGCCAATAAGGGTTGCATAGGCAGTGAGAATTAGTGGGTGAAAGTTTGATGGGGAAGTCATATAAGCAGTAAGGTTTAGTGTGTAAAGGTGTTTAACGGATTGCAAAAAAAAAGTTTAAGGTATCTGGCAGGTACAACACTCAAGAACAAGGACAAGGTGAAAGAATCAAACATATGGAATTGAGAGGTGAATGTGAGGGGAAGAGTACAAGAGGAAGTGACTAATATAGATATGCGACTTTGGTATATAATTATAAGTGAATGCAATGATCACATGATCATATTTCAAGCTTAAGGGGTCAGGAGACAGGGGAAATTAGGTAAGGAATGAGATTCCTTACAGCATCTTGATCTGAAAGAAGGCATTAGTTATGTCTATTTTGCCCCAGATCTTACCCTCCAGAGCCAGACCCTCACATATTTAGTCTGATCTATTTATAAATCACCATACTTATTCACTACAGTATCAAGGCTCAAACAAAATCTAATTATAATGCCTACAGAAGCACCCAACAAAGGTAAATCAACTGTAACCTAGTTCATGGGTTCAAGAAATTCACAATCCTTCCGGCGCTGTGAACCGTGACAATCTGGATATGGGCAAGAGCAATTTTTACATGTTCAAGGTTTTCGAACAGTACACACAGCACCACCAGCATGGGATGTCACAGAGAAGACAGAAGGAAAGGAACCAGCAGCGGCACCAGGAGTGGGCTGAAACTCTGATGGTGACGGTGCATATGTATGGGAATGAACAGTGTAAGGATATGGAATGATATGTGGTTGTGAGTACAAATGGGCAGATGCAGACATTGCCTGAGTCCCAACATAAGGAGAAGGTGTTACCATGTGAGGCTGCACTTCACTGAGAACATTGAGGACTGCACTTCTGAAGTCAGAGTGTGAGTTGGATGCAGCAGGGAAGAGGGATGCACTAATATATGATCAGTACTGTGGCAATACTTATAAAGTAGTAGAAGGCATACCTATTTGCTTGATTTGAGAGAGCACTAACTGCTATACCAGTCTCCTCAGCTGGGGGCAGTTGCATTTCAAAGACTGATAGAGCCATCCAGCAGTGGAACAGAAGCAATGATAACTTGAGTGTATCCTTGCTTGTCTGGCGGCAACTGCGAAGGTTTCTATTGACTTTGACACATTGTTGAAGACTCTGAGGAGCCAAGAAGTCCATGGCAATTTTGGCACATGGTGTGATATTAGAGACCTTGAGGGAATCAATATAAGAGGGGGTGAGGAAGAAACAGACAGCTAACTGTACAAACCTGATGAGCACAGCCAGCTGGGATGAATACAACATCACGATGGTGCTGCTCAAAAGTGAATGGTCGCACATTGTAGCGAATTTTGAGTGTTTCGAGATGTTCGTCGGTAAGATACACATGATAGGAGCTGATGGAATCGATTTGAGAAAAGCTCTGTTGATTTTCATCCCGCATCTCAGAAATAATGAACTCCTTGAGTATTTCCAAATGTTCGCTGGAGAAGATATGCCAGAGCGCTTTGCCGTCATCAACCATAATGTTAATTGCATCAGAGATGTCTATGTGTAGACGAGTGCTTCCATTCTGGCGGCTAGCCATTGCCGTGTATAACTTGGGACCTGGAATAACAGCTCAGCAAGGTAAACCATATAAAAGTACGAGCTCACGCACCAAGGTCGGGCATGCAAGTATAATTCGCCGGGAAAAAATTCGCGATATTCAAACGACCAGATTCACTGGTGTATTTGCATACAGGAAGTGCCTTTTGAAAGGCCCGCACTGCTATGGGTGCTTTGAGTTTGAACGACGTGTCGGTGGGATAATCCTAAAGATGTCGAGGCTCAGAGTTGGATAACTGACGTGGTTTCCAAGGCCAGGCCTTACCTTCAACTTCCACACATTCAGCCCAGATGTGGACATCGATCGCAGGAACGAATTGACAGTGTCTTGCCGTGTGCCATAAGGTTCTTCACAATCGACCAGGGTACAGCTGTCAGGGCCGAAACATGCAGCTAAGTAATCCAAAGACCATTTTCCATCCAGCCGAACGCCGTCCCTACAAACGAAAGGCAGGCCCCGAATCCAGAGATAGTCGAAGTCGGAGAGTCCGCATTCCCCTTCAATGATTGGGATGTGTCGGTGATCATTCGCGGCAAGAGCCATGGCCTCCAAGTTCCTAGGAGTCGAGGAACTGAGACCGTGGCTAGGAACAGGTATTCCCTGTGAGGCGACCGTTTGAAGATCAGCCGCCAGTCTATGCAGATCAACGGGGCTGATTGCTGATACAAGTAAGTTCTCCGTGTCGCAGCACTTCTGATGTGAAAGTTGACACGATAAGCAGTAGTGTCGCCCGCAAAGCTTGCAGATCCAGGATACCAAATCTAACGTCCAGCTGCAAGCATCTATGAAAAAGTACTATAAGTGGTGTGTATATACCCAAGTAAGCGAGCCGTTGCTTACCACATTCGTCCTTGTAGTACGGCGACCTTGTCATTGCATTAAGAAGCTCTTGATGAGCATCAACAATCTCAACTTGCTTCCGGATATTAGGTAGCAAAGCAGGAGCTAGATGCGACTTCAAGAACGATGAGTAGGATTCAATTCATGCGCCATTAAAATGCATACACACCTGCAGGAATCGTATAACGTCAACAGTGACATCCTTGTCAAATATCTCTCTTTCATATACAAAATCAGGAAATTCCGCTCGTGTGGTGCTATCACATTTAAAGCGTGTAAATCACCCCCCCCCCCCCCCCCCGAAGATCAATATCAAAGCTGGACCGGGGGAGCTCGTGGACTCGACGGAGATCTATGGGTATCGCGTTTTATGAACTGAAAAAAATTATCCATTATATATGTCTTACTGCGAAAACAGCATGTTGTCCTATTGCTATTAAGCATATGACAGATATAGCATAACGTGAGTTTCGTGTATTTTTTCCCTAGTTTCTTTTTGAATGCGACGCAGTTGGTATCTTGAACGAAAACGCTGGGGTTGATTTCCCCTTCCGATTCGGTCAAATCAGACAGCTCTGAATTCGACTCCGGCTGTAGCTGCATGATAAAGCACGGCGTCGAATCTCTGCATGCTATAGCGTTCTGCACCTTCCTGAGTGTAGCGTTTAGCTATGGCGAAGCGAAATATAGCGTGTGTGTAATGTTCCCGAGGCCTGGCAAACTAGGATCGAACAGTGCTCAATGCAAGAGCTGTGCATACGTCAAATGCTGCGTAAAGTCTCGTGGCCGAATTCTCGAAGTACAGTGTTGAACACTTTACTTCGGACTCGCAAGATGAAAAGTACCTGAAAGTATAGAATCAAATCGTGAGTGCATATATATTATCTTCGAAATCATTATTACCTGCAGGGTGGCTTGCTGTAGTGTCGTCAGTTGATCGCTGCTCTTCGCAATGAACTTGAACTTGATGGCGCGCCTGGGCGATTGACAGATCACGTGAACATCGGACTCCGAACTTTCGAAAACCACATACAAACAGATCTTGTATAGCATGCACACGCACTCTCTCTGGCCTCTCTGCGTGTTCAACGCCTAAGAGGTTCCCTGCAAATGGACAGATCGGACATCTACAAGAGATACTCGCGCCGTTTGATCTGTGTGATTCAGCCGACGTTTCGTGGACCGTGGCCATGTGCACGCAGCCAGGCATGGCCTCTCTGCGCGTTCAACGCCTAAGAGGTCCCAACGATAGTGGCCAGCTCTGCCGTCCACTCCAGAGGGGCAACAGGCCAAGCCGGCCGATCCACTCGCCGCTTGACCTGTGCGATTCATGATCATCCGACGTTTCATGGACATGCAGCCAGCCATATATAGCCAGCTGGCCAAAAATGTTGTGACATTTCCCTCGACCAACCTTAGCCTAACTCTTATGATCACTTTGTCTATACAAGCCTCTAAAGTGATTAACGCAGAGGCAGGCCGTCATAATAAGAAGCCGTCCCCTTCGACCGATCATGAAGCAGTTAACGTTGCAGATCTCGCGCGGCCGCAATTCTATAGCATATGCCTATATGCTAATAATTATATATGAAATACATGGTATGCACCTCAAAATTGAAATTGTGATATACCTGTACGCAGCACTTAAGCTGAGTTAAAATTGCAGGCACATATGCATCATATATATACATGCATATTGCATGCTTACTTATACGCGCCATATGCATTCTCTATATAAGGGCCTTCTACAGTAGGTTTATGTCTCCCCACAATAGCTATTATATACTTACCCTTTGCCAACATGAGACTCGACCTGCAGCGCTCCAATGTCAACAGGTCCCCAAGCGTTCAACTCCTACCCTTTGGGCCACCTAAATCGGCCAATTCCCGTGCGGTCGCTGCCGCCACACGCATTCACAAGTCTCAGCGGATTAGGGCAAGTCCTCCCTCCACCTATGTGTGTATCCTTGGTCTAACGCCTGATTACCTCTAGAACGCGAGAGGCGTGCAAGGCTTTTTGTTTGCCCACCACGACCACAGACATCGCATGCGTAACGTCCCCCTTTCCGCTTGTCACGACATCAACAAGCTTCCGGATATTGACGTGAAGGTGTTTCAAAGCCATGGCGGTGCTGCATACTGCGTACATGATGCCACGGTCTCACTCGCAAGCTCCCATTGTCATCGTTTCAGGATCTATGCATACAGCAAAGCGACATGCGATGTAAATCAAGTGTTACTACGAATTGCGCCCCACCTTCCGTGGAAAGGGGAGCTCGCCGTGTTCCGTCTCGGCGAGATCGTACCATACCTCGCTTCGCCCATGATTTCCAGTACCATTGTAAACAAAGCCATCAGAATGTACCGCCTTTCCCTACCCATTTTCTCAGCACTAATGAACCTACAGGTTTATGGCCTTGGTGGCTACATCCATTGATTCGAACATGCCCTCTCCGAAGCAGATTCTCGTCAGTCATATCCTATACTGGTCTATCTTGCTTTGATTATGCTATGGCTATAGGAATGAAGGTGAATCATGAATTCAGCTCCTTCACTATGTGTTGTCAATCAAGTGTATATACTCTTAAGCTTGTATACATATTACTATGTCTCTTGATACCCCAACCATGTATCCCTCTTCCATGTTTGTCTCTTAATGTATTGTAAGTTATATCCTCCGTGCGCAGTGCTTTCTTCCATGCTGAAATTCACCCAGACGGCAATGCATGCAGGCGGGTCCCACATACAATACCCATGCATGCATCTCGCACGTTTAGTAGATCTGTCGCGGAGCCGACGTGGCCACGGGTCCGGACACATTATAATTGCTCGACTTCGTGTATGTTTCCAATCAACACCGCGAAAGAAGAAAAATTTGTACATCTTCCTGCAGGCCTGCAGCTGCAGCTATAGTTACCGCGATGTCCATGCATGTTGGTGCAGCATGCATTGGTCACGTACTCAGTCTTTGTTTTATTTTCATGAGCCTCAACAATAGCTATATATAGGGTGGTAGCTTCATCGATATCGTATACCACACACCCCAGCTCTGAATCTAGCATCATGGCAGACTTGCTACCTATCCTGGTGCAGGTCCTACAGGTCCTACGCCTCTCCTTTTACGCCATTAGGGCCTCCGTGGCTGTCACGATGGCGTGCGTACTTTGGCTTCTCATAATGCACCCAGCAAGAGCCAATATGCATGTTTACCGGGGTATTCGTGACGTCTGGAAGAAGCATTATGCAAAGAAGGTGAGACGATTCCGCTTCATTAATTGTCTTCTATCTTACTGAAATCGCTATGCAAAGGATCACCCGCACGCGATTCTCTACAGAATCTGCACCAAGCAAATCCAGTTCGTCCCCCTTCGACCAAGTTGATATCGCCAGAGCGACGCACTTGGCATGTGCCTCAACGAGATAGACGCAGCTCCCTATCTCAGTGGCCCTGCTAACGATCCGAATATTCGTCGTAACCACTTCAACTTCGTCTTCCACCCTTTCCCATCGCCAACGGATATCGGCGCTCTCGTGCCTATCGACCCTTTGGATGAAGGATCTCGTCCCTTCCTTCATCCCGATTGCTACACAGAGCATGTACCACGCCCGAAGCAGAACACGTCGTTCACTTTTCTCTTCGAACCCGGGGAGGTAGCCTACGGGGTCAACTCCCTTATGGTTGATCGTATGAGCGATGCTAATGGGTTTCGTGCTTGGAGCGGATCAGTTTTGGTCGTCAAGACAAGGGGTCCATTGTTGGATGATCCTACCACTCATTGGAGCGGCAAGGTGCTTGTAGAGAACGCTGTTGAAGCCGATATCCCCTTAGTGGATAATTGTATCTTGAGGTGAGTACGAATGTCATTGAAAGTTGATTTTTAATTAATCATCCGTCTAAAAGGCTTCTCGACTTTAGGCCCAAAGTTCAGAACGAAGATGAAGAGACAAACTTTGCCTTTTAGTCACCGTTTTGCTCCATTTTTTGTGCTCTAATCCTGGTTTCATTTGCCGTGGTGCTTCGATGCGCATACCGATTTGATATCGATATCTACTTTGTCATTTATCTATAAGCCGAATAAAATATTTACTTTCAAACTAGGAGCGCAACTTGCACCTAATAGCATCTATATTTGGCAAGCTAAATAGTCGGACTTTAAACTTTGCGCCGTCACCGATTACGATTGCAAGTCCAATATGCCATGAGCCATTTCTTTCTACTATGTCTCCACGCAAACTTATGAAGCTCTTCGATGATGAGCAAGACGAATGGCTCAAAACCGGGGTTGACGGCTTCGAGCAATCAATGGGCAAAGAGATCGAGCGCAAACTCTGGTATGCGACACTACATAAGGAGTGGAGTGATAGGTGGCCTCTCAAACCAGAACAGCTACATGTACGTCACAAATGAGCGTCGGTCTCTATAATTTGCCTCGTTAACAGTCCACTTGTGGCGCAGATGTTTCCCACCTACTTCAGAAATGCCCTCTCGTCACAAGGCGGTTCACACTAGATCTTCAGCTTCAGCCCTGAAGGACGAGAAACGCGGCTCCTCTCGGGTCACAGAACCTGCCGCCCGCTCTCGTACGTGTCGCTCGGGTGCCCGCACCAGAGCTGAGGTCCGAGAGCTTTGTTCACCACTGGCACCCACTTCTCGCCATCAAGACAAACGAACTTTATCTTCTCGGGGCGACGAGGGCTTAGCTCCTCCTTCGGCTGCCTTGTCGTTGACCTCTGGTACTCCAAACATTGCCCTCGATGACGAAATGATAGACCAACTTGCCTCAGACAACGAAATGATAGACCAGCTTGCCTCAGACGACGACAGGAACACTCTCTTGACGCAAACTCCATGGTAAGTTACATGCTTCATTCCAGATTTGGGTCTCACATATGCGCCAACAGCGTTCGGCAATACGACATCCAAGATACTTCAACTTCATTGCTAGAAATCGATATGCCTGGCGTCAGTGCTAATGATGTCTCCCTTCTTTTTGACGATGGGCGCCTTGTCGTGCATGGGCGCACCGAGTTCAGGGGTCGTGTCTGGAGCTACGAATGGGAGGGCCACATCGACTCATCTATTCCTGTATGTTCATGATCACCCGGCCTCATAATTAGCCAACCCTCATAGGTTTCTTTTCTAGGCCGAACACTTTTGGTTTGGTATGCAGTACGGCAGGTTGGGCGTAGCATGGCTAGAATCTTCGCAGCCAGAGGACCGCCAAACACATCCAACCACTTACTCACTGTCGAAAGTAAGTTTCTTGCGTACTCGCCTCAGTCTCTTTCTCACGACTCCAAAGGAAACTGGCCTTGGCAATGAATCCGGCAAAGTTTCCCCCTGATTTTCTTGAATATCGTCACTCCCAGCACAATGCCAGCACACCCATTGCAAAATCTCACATTACCAGCCTCATTCGTACACAATTACATCTCTGCGCCGGACTTTTGACTTACCACAGCTTGTATCTCACGCCTACTCCCACTGTATACGGTTCCACAACTTCCTGCTCCCAAGATTCCGATGTATCTGCCGAAATGTACCAATAAAATTCGATGTCACTCTGTGCTTATATAGTAGCGCGTCTCACGATATCGTTGAGATTCAGTAGGCAAATCTCCGAAGTGCTCAACGCTTCGGAGACTTGCCCTTGGTTCCAAGTCTCGATCATACGAAATGGACAGTCCAACGGAATGCATATGTCAGCGTTGGCTCATCATTGATTGAAATCGACACGAAGGGTCATAGTATCGGCATATGTTGCAGACATGGAAGCGCAAGCAGTAGGATCGCCTTATAAGCTGTTACTAATTAGCACTTAAACTAGACTCACACGTGACAGGCACCCGCTTGGATAACACATGACCGTATCCTGCCTTTCATTCACTACACACAAAGGTGATCAAAGAGCCTTTGGCCCCACAAAACTCTTCATGATCAAGTATAAATAACCGCTACTACAGGTGCTATTTGTATCCTCTCCCCCACACCAACATGGATACTCTGATATGTGCAGGACTTGCGGCAGCGTCTGCCACATTTTTACCAGGTCGAGACATAAGTTCACCCAATTGTGCGTCTCCTCAAGGCAATATTAATGGAGAGGTCAATTAGGCATTATTCCCCAGCTTTAAAGCAGCCGTGCACGCGAAACCGGGTGTCGAACCTCACGAACGGCAGTCCCCAAAGCTGGATTGCCAAGATAGCTCCAAATCTGAGGACCAGCCTCCTCTGCCTGCCGATGGTCCTGAATCCAGTGAGCACTCGCCTCCCCCATTTGATAGTTCCAACGCCGATGAGAAGCCGCCTCCCCTAGTTAATTCTGAACTCACTCCTCCTCCTGCCAAGCTACCGCCTCTTCCCAATGGCCTTGAGCTTGACCAGCCATCGCCTCACCCAGTTGATAGCTCTGGACCTGATGATAAGCCTCCTTCTGCAGAGCTACCACCTCTTCCCGATGGCTTTGAGCCTGATCAGCCGTCGCCTCCACCAGTCGATGGCTCTGGATCTGATGATAAGCCCCCTCCTCCTGGAGAGCTACCGCCTCTTCCCGACAGCTTCGAGTCCGATGAGGAGTCACCCTCCGTTGTTGACTCTGAATTCACTCCTGCTTCCGACGACTCTTCGACCTCGCAAGCGACATTGATCCCCCGTGGCAAGTGCAACATCTCTTCTATCTCCGCTTCGCCCGAACGCACTCCCGATGATATGAAGGCACTGGAGTAGGTGAAGGTTTTGACAATCTGGGTCAATAACTAATGGATGCATAGGGTGCCACCTGACGCCGTCGAAGCGGACACATTCACCAAGGCAGGCCCTGTTTCCCCTAGCCCGAACCTAATCCAAATGCCCCTAGATACATATACACATTTACTGGACCAAATGACACGCTTCTTCTCTCACCTGCACATCTCACCGCCCCCTTCCCTACCAGCTACAGTTGCTCCAGTCATCCAACAGGGCTGTTGTCCTCAAGAACCAGACGTACTGCATGTCGTAGAAAGCTTTGAAGCTTCAAGCAAGGTGTCCGGTCACCATTGATGGACTCCGCTCCGAAGCTTACCTCTTTGATTCTCAGGCCTTACGTGGAGATTTACGGAGGGCAAGGTGCACAATGGCAAATCTGGTAAAGACTTTCTTAGACTCGTCTGACATTGTTCACATCTGCGAACCAGGCTGAAACTTTGGAATGCTCTACACACTCGTTCCTCTTACAGGAGGAACTACACGGGGCAAAACGCATAATAGCCAATCTGGTAAGCGCTGTTTGAGATTTGTCTGGTGGTGGTGTTGCTGACATGGCTGCGATCAGGCTGAAACCTCGGAGCGCTGCACAAACTCAAATGTACGTCCTCATGGCTGTGTCCTTCGATTTCTACTTGTTTGATGAATATATATGTAGGTGACCTCCATCATTACACGGCAGCAGGCCATGGAGATAGACATCGCAACTCTTAAACAAGAGGTAAATTCCACAATGTCCTCCGCGTCGCCCCTGCACATTCCACTAACTCATTACTGTTCATAGACTTCCAGTCTCCACGACCGAAGGACGGCCATCGCCCTCGAGGACAGATTGGATGAGGTGTGCAAACGGAGAGTTTATCATGCATTCTCAATTTGTCTAAATGTGCATCTTTCTCATTAGGTGTCTGATCTGAGGCAGTGTTTAGAAACCCAGGTCAATACACCCCTCGCACCGATAAACAAGGTCGATCCCAAGTCACTCACATCCGTCTGACAGTTTCAAGTAAAAGAGAGGAGTTTTGCTCTCGAAAAGCAGGAGCTTGAAGGACAGGTAGGCTGTTGTTTGCCTTGGAATTGAATAGCCATCACAAAGGTACGGTACTGCGTAGATTGCGCAACTCAACCAGGCCCAGAAGCAGGCCACCCAGCAGAACGAACAAATGACCCGCGAAGTAGGTGTTCCCCTGTCGGTAACCTACATATGACATAAATCTTGTTAGCTCGAGTATCTTCGACGCGATTATGAAGCAGAAGTTCAGAAGGTCGGTTCTCGAGATACTAGACTACAGACGCGCAACTAAGAGATGGATTCAAGCTTGGAATTCGGAACACAGACATCCATGCCAAAGTGAGTTTCTCATTCTGATGGTGATATATATATATTCTCACCCTTGCCAGGCCATACATCGTGTGGAGCTACTCACCACCGAAAACAAGGCAATTCGGGCTCAGGTTTGAATCCCTTTCAGCCAACGGAATTCGCTAGATTTGATGCATTAATTACGTGCTAGAACTCCGAGATTGCAAGTATTGCAGTTAATCAGGCAAGCAAATCCAACGTATGTTTTCCCCCATGTTGATGATAGTGTAGATCGGCGCCCTGCAATGTGAGGGAGCGCGCCTCCAGGAGGAACGATCTTGGGTTGGGGAAAGGGTCAGTCGCCACGCGATCGCTCACACATGATCGCTCACCGATGCGCGCATCTGTTCATAATATTACATATAATCTAGGTGAGCGAGTTGATCAGTAAATGCGCAGCCTACGAGGTTGAGAACGCGTATCTACATACACAAGTTAGTAACCAAATAATGCATAATGCTGATCATCGTTCACTGACAATTGCAATTAATTGTGTGCGGTTATATATGCAATCTAGGTGAGCGAGTCAATCATTAAATGTGCAGTCTACGAGGTGGAGATCGGACGCATATGTACAGAAGTAAGTCAAATAATAATCATGCATGCATATCACCTTTCTGTAAGGGGACACTCCTATTTTCTCCTTTTCCCCTGTCTCTTTCCCTCTCTCTTCATTTCTTTCTCTTTCCTTTCACTCCACGGACTCTTATTTACTTTCCTTTCGCTCCCTTTCCTTCCTACCATCCATCCGAGCCTTATCCGTCACATCCGAGCGACATCCGACTCATCTGATGCATTTCCCGCGCCTTGGCCGCACTCGGCCGCACTTGCACATGCCCGGATGCGCTTCGGATGTACGTATACACTTCGGGGCACGTCCGGGTGACCCATACCTTCTTCCCACACCTCTTTACTTCCCATTCCCACTTCCCTGGGTCGCCGGCACGACTCTTGCATATTCCCTCCACCTTTCTATCACATGTGCCCGCTCGTACCTATGATATTCTCCGGACTTGTGGCGGGTGTACTATACAGTTCTCCCATCTTTCTCTCACGCTTCTACAGTATATACTTCGCCTCCTAGCATGGAGAATCCTTATCTTGTTCTCTTTGGATTCTCCCTCTGCTAGGTGAGCAGCCTCTCATGTATTGTAGTAGCTCTATTCATTTCTTTGGATTCTCCCTCTGCTAGGCTCGCGCTGTCGGCCATCTTGAGGTTGCCCTTACACTTTCACTGACAATTGTACCCGTTTACTATAATTTAGGTGAGCGACTCGAGTAGTAAATGCACAGCCTACGAGGTCGAGAACGCGCGCCTACATACACAAGTAAGTAATCGTATCATAACCATGCATGTACGTGTACGATGCTGATCACGCCGTCGTTCTCGTCCATCATCAAGTTCGCTTCCGAAAATCAACGTTTATGAGATGAGGTCAGTCCCAGCGTATCCCATCACTAGAATAGGGTATTGACCCTTAGTAGCTTTCTCAGCGCATTGGTACAATCAACACAATCCACAGTTGCCTTACCATTCTGGCATCCTCTGGCCCTGCTGAACGTGACACTACGTTGGTGCCCTCCGCTGTCGTAATCGGCGCGGATCCGATGGCCGAGTCGGAGTGGTGGCTCCAATACCTCAAGAAAATAATAGGAGACCTGGAAAAGGTACATGACAGTCCATGCGAAGGGCGTAGATGACTGCTCACCTCATACATTGTGATGCAGGCTTGTGCGCAAGATCATCGCGGCCATTTACCATCTAAAGTGTCCCACGCATCAGTAGCGGCTCAGACCGAAGGAATCTTTATAGTTACAAGTGAAGCTGGGACTCAAGCAGGTGGATCCAGCGATGCACCGCTGCGCGTAACCCCTACCACTTTGGATCAAGTGGTTCAAACCGATGAGATCCTTGTAGTCTCAAGTGAAGCTGGGACTCAAGCAGGTGGATCTAGCGATGCGCCCCTCCATGTACCCTCGACCAATCACGGGGTTCAAACCGATGAAATAGTCTCAAGTGAAGCTAAGGCACGAGCTGGCGGATCCAACAATACGCACCAGGTCCAGTCGCCTGAGGGAGTTCAGGCTGAAGTAACCCAAAGTGAACCTGAGACGTGCGGGGACCAATCCAGCGACTCGTCAATCCAGTCACCACCGAGCGTCGACGCCTCTCATGACGAGGAGGCTCCTTCCCAAGAAATTCACGTTGTCTCTGGCAAACAAGAATATGGATCCGATGATGCAGCACCCCAGTTACTATCAACATCGTTGGAGGTGAGGGTGCAGGTACTCCAAAGAATGCTTCTACTTCTTCATCATTTAGCTACCCATTTTTGAGGCTCATGGGCCTCCTCATGACTCCGACGGAGCTCAGAATGGGGATCATACCCCCTCGTCGTCGCCACCGCAAACACCGGCTTTCAAGGCATTTAATTTCACGCCGTTGACCCTGTCACCGCACGATAGATCCCTCATAGGACCTTTGTCGCCTATTTCCCCCCTAACAAGCAGTCCTGACGGTTCTCCGGTTAGACGGAACGTACACGTTAAGCAATCAGCGAGCACTTCAACAAGTTCGCGAAGAACTCAGTCCGGCACGCGATCAATTTCTAACGACCAGAACTCTGGACAACTCCCCGAAGCTTCGACGATAATGAGTCCGCGACGGACTCGGTCCAGCATGCGATTGACTTCCAACAACCGGATATGCAACCAGCTTGCCCCCGGTATGTTGTTGTTTCCAACTTGCAAACATCTGACGACTTGACATTGATTTATAGGCGGAAGTTTGACGTCAAAGCGTAAAGCTACTTCAAACTCCTCAGCTGCCCCCAAAAAGCGACGGAGAACTGGCTTCGCAGCTAGCGGGCCTAAAAGGAGGCTGGCCACACCTGAAGAAGTAGACTCAGACGTTTCTGATCATGATGCGACCTCTTGACACTGACGGTAGTAATATACGTATCCATGACCCTGTACTTTTATCGATGAACTCAAGCGCCCATATTTATCTTTCGCGAACACCACCATGGTCCATCGGGGGACAATTGCAAGCAGCCCACATCCGCTAGATGACCGCATGCCATACGAAGTCAAATATGACATACGGACCCGATTTCAATGGAAATTTCTATCTTAACATAATTGCATTCCAGCTTCTCTGTGACGATTTCAAAAATACCTTCATTAGTGACTTGATGGAAGAGGGGGATACTGAAATGCCCGGTAGTTACCCCGCAACACCCTTGTGCGTTCCATATTGTCCCTCCTGGGCCAAACCTTTCGTCTTATAATTACCAGGAAGCCTCCTGTTCGAACAGTGCCTCTTCCCACAATCAAAAGGCCGTCATCAACCCCGACCCCACTATCGATTGATTTGCAGAAGCCACCACCCAGCAGCAGGAAGCAGGACATCTACGCCTTCCTCCGGCAACTATGTTCACCAAAGATTACCGATTTCACCATTGAGCTTTGCACAGCCTCACTATCGGAAATCAGGGATAAACACGCATTATTGCTCCAGGCGTCTCTTCTGGCTACAAACTACCTTGCTTTGCCAGAAAATGGAGCTGTTCAGGATCAGGTGGAATCTCTTGTCTGCGCGCTAGAGGCCAATCTATCTACTATTGATATAACCAGGTGAGTGGCCGGATTGTTTCTTGGTTGATATCGTTTATGAACGGCGTTCGTTTTAGGTCACCCACTGTTGTAAAACCCGAAGTCGCCAACGGATCTGCTTCGCGATCAGGTCATCATACACCGTCAAACATACGCGACTCTCACTCACAAACCGCACCCCATGTATCCTTCGCATGTACGCAACCACGTGCACCTTATGATCAAGCTGCCCAATCCACCATCTATCATGTCCCTCCCGGCCAATGGATGCCCCCAAATGCAACTCATGATCAGCCTGAAATGGTCGACGCTCTTGGGTCTCCTCCAAATCTTCACCAGTACAGGACATCTATAAAGTTTCATGCCCATTCTCCTCCTACTGAACGTGAATACATCACCATTCCACCCCAGAATGACTCGATCAGTGGCCACTGTCTCTCGGAACAATGAATATATCACTCTCAAACGCCGCGCAGAAGCACACCGCAAGCAGAATCACTCATTGAATCAGACCTTCACCAGCGCTCGACATCTACAAAATCTTACGCCCATTCTTCTCCTCCTGAACGTGAATACATCACTATTCCACCCCCGATTGACTCAATTAGCGGCCACGGTCTCCCGGGACAACGAATTTATCACCCTCAGGTAGTGTCTGGTATTTCTCCACAAACGCCGCGCGGAAGCATACCTCAAGTAGGATCACTTGTTGAAACAGATCATCGCCGGTAAGTCGTATCCAGCTTGATTAGTATTTGATCTATCTAATCTTCGTTTTCGTGAGTAGGATTCCCCAGATAGAGGCTGTCATCAACCCTTCAGCCCCTCTCAATGCCACGCCACACCCAGCTAGGGCACCTCCCCGTTCTAGCTACTTCATCGACAAGGACATGAAGGTGTTCTATACTGAACAAGGGACCGATAAACTACTGGGCCGGCTCAAGCTATACAACGCCGACTCCAAGAGCACAAGTGACAGAAAACCCCGATACATTGATTGTGTGCGTTTAGGTGAAGGCCTACTTGACTTTCCCTTGGTCCCAGAATCTTGGCTTTTGTTACCAGGCGACATGTTCTTGCTTCATAGCGATGATAAAAACATGATGGCTGAGCGGATGTGGCTCCAGGACAAACACGAGACCTGGCAGGATATCACTCATCAATGGAATTTGCGCAACGGCATCAATAACATGCTTGTGCCCCACCCAAACGAAAAGGACGCATATCTAACATGGGGCAGGGGTGATCGGCCAAACTGGGTGAAAGGCAAGACTATGAAGAATAAAGTGAAAACATGATCGGTTATTATATCATCGAGATACTATGGCTATACGTTTATAACAGTCGCAACCTCTTATATACATAGGGTAGTACTACTTGTTGTCGGGATTATTGCAAGATTATTGTGATATGCGGCGTGCTAAATGACAAATCTCTATTATATATAATTAGCTACTATGTATAGAAATGCTAATTTCAAATTCCGCTTGAAGGTAAACGCACATGCTGAGTGACGCGTCGAGATATTATCTGCAAGTTGAGGCCAAACTTTGAAGCTGAATGCAAATAGCCAATCGACGCAATTGAGCTTTCACGACATTCAACGTCGGAAAGTTTTGATTCGTATACAACATTCATGCTATGCCTGTGGATACTCACGTACGTAGGAATCCACCGTCAACCTTTTGCCTCAGAAGTGACACATAACCCACAGATTCAACCTAAATCCTTTTCATTTGCACGCATACACGGCAGTCACTATACCGTCGTTAACAGTTGCATGGAAGTCATACCAACCCCTCCTGCAACTATGATCCACCATATGGAAGATGACCTTTCCATCTTCAAGCAACCCAACTGGTTGACTAACGTGTTCCCCTACCTTGCGTTGATCCCTAAACATCATTCTTGGTCTGGCCCGCTTTTCCAACCACTTCATGTGTCATTATCGTCCCTCAACATTTGGGAGACTCGTGATGGCTGCTATGTTCTCGTCAAGACAACTAGGGACACTTGACAGGCCTTGGAATACGCTCTTCAACGGTTCATCAAGTACCTTTTGAACGAAGTCTGTGGAGTCAGTAGCTCCTTCACATTCTACTCCTTCCCAAGTCAATACGGTTACTCTTTTAAGCACCCCATGCCAGAGGAGGCCAGGGATTGCTGCATGCAGTCTTGAGACACATTTCTCCCACTCATCGCGCTGGCCACATTCTGCGTAATACTGGCCAAACGTCACGAAAGGGTGCTCCCTACTTTTCGTTGGAGGGACTTCATGTCATCCGCAGCAAGACTTCATCCTCAATTCATTGCCGATCTAGAGGCTTCGGTTATCGGTTCAACCCATGCATTACGACAAGGTGGTTTCATCGATATCAACACATGTAATTTCCTGGATGACATTCCATCCCTTTTCCCGTACAATATGCCACTGTACTTTTATTGGGAACCTGAGAACAAAACTCCTTATCCCCCCCCTGCCATACGCGGTTGGGGAGCCTACCTCATCCCGAAAGAAGTTTATAACCCAATACGCAAGGATTTCCCGTGGGCTACCGGTGTAGCGCAGCGCATGCCGCTTATAACTTCTACTGCCATTTCCAAGGGTCGGCCGGTCTCTCCCTCCGCACCTTCCGACCCATCAAGTGGCGCCAAATGGGGACCGCCACCCTCTCCAATTGCAAGCTCTAGTGCTGTTCCTTCTTTTGTTGTCGACCAAGGTACCTCTCAAAGGCCTGGCGAATTGATGTCCGAGTTCTTCGCTTGCAGGGAGAAGCATTTCGAGCGATATATCCTGAAAGAGACACAGACTCAAAGGCAAGCTCAACTCGCTCGTGAGGAGGCTGCATCGCACCAACAAATCCCTGGAAGGAGGGGAGCTCTCGTTTTCTACTGGGAAGATGTCGACGGTATTCGCATTCATCGTTTCGGCACTCGCGATCCGTCTCTTTGGCTACGTTACTCACATAATCAGAGGCGGTACAATTCAGCTTTCGATGAATGGGATCTATGTTCCGAATTTGCCCCTGAGGAAGGCGCATCTGAGCTTGGCGATTACGACGATAGCGATGACGACGATATTCCACATGCCGACCCCGCGGCTGACAATACCGATGTACGACGTAGAGACGATGCTTCTGCGATTCCGAGCGCATTCACAATCCATCTCGACGATGATCCATTGTTGTCGTCGATGACGCAACGGGGGCCCAATCCCGAAATGCAGCATCTCTATTCTCTTGACCAAGAATCAGCTCCTCTCGACTCTGATTTGACTCCAGAAATTGTAAGGGCAACCTCAAGATGGCTGACAGCGCGAGCCTAGCAGAGGGAGAATCCAAAGAGATGAATAGAGCTACTACAATACATGAGAGGCTGCTCACCTAGCAGAGGGAGAATCCAAAGAGAACAAGATAAGGATTCTCCATGCTAGGAGGCGAAGTATATATTGTAGAAGCGTGAGAGAAAGGTGGGAGAACTGTATAGTACACCCGCCACAAGTCCGGAGAATATCACAGGTACGAGCGGGCACATGTGATAGAAAGGTGGAGGGAATATGCAAGAGTCGTGCCGGCGACCCAGGGAAGTGGGAATGGGAAGTAAAGGGGTGTGGGAAGAAGGTATGGGTCACCCGGACGTGCCCTGAAGTGTATACGTGCATCCGAAGCGCATCCGGGCATGCGCAAGTGCGGCCGAGTGCGGCCGAGGCGCGGGAAATGCATCGGATGAGTCGGATGTCGCTCGGATGTGACGGATGTCGCTCGGATGTGACGGATAAGGCTCGGATAGATGGTAGGAAGGAAAGGGAGCGAAAGGAAAGTAAATAAGAGTCCGTGGAGTGAAAGGAAAGAGAAAGAAATGAAGAAAGAGGGAAAGAGACAGGGGAAAAGGAGAAAATAGGAGTGTCCCCTTACAGAAATGCCTGAGTTCTCCGCCTTGCAAGTCGCATATGAAATCTTTGGTTTCACTGACTCCGAAGAGGACCAAGGCCAATCATCAGGGTCACAGGTAGATTGGGCTCTCATCAAGAAGTGCATGGGGGTGTCATGGAAGGATGTTGGAGGCGATGTCGACCCAAAAACTGTATCTCATCTTTGCAAATTCTTCCTTTGTCTAACAACGGTGTCGTCTTGGTTGGACATGCCGCAGGGCCTTCTGGACATCCGCCAAGCTGACAGCATCGTCTCGTCATATTAGATGGGTGATATTCCCTTCCACCTCGAACCGAATGGCGACACCGTCAGTTACGTTTTTGGATGTTCGGCTAGGCTACAAGTCGTCTTCACAAACCCTCTCGCAGTATTATACGTCACGTGGTGCCATCGCGATTGGGATTCGCCATCTGTATCTACCATTGCAACGAATCTTGCTGGGATAGGATTCCCATTCTCCCTTCGTTTGTCCACTGGCGCAGGCTCAGTCCCGATGTCTACATCGGAGGGTAACAACGCCCTAGGATATCGTCCTGCTAACTACATTCCTAATAAATGGGACTATTGTGCATACGTTACTCGACGCGATGCTCTCCTCAAGTCTCCTCGGGGATGCTCTGCACTTATGACTGGAGGACTAGTTGGCCGCATGGCTCGTGCCCTCATTCCCCCGGATTTCTTCTCAGCATTACTATCTAGTGAGGATATCGACCCCGCCTTCTTTAGCCCTCTGACTTCGGCAGAGTTAGACTTGATATGCGGTGTATACTGCCAGGAAACTGGTACGCATCCGTATGAGGTGAAGAGATAATCGATACTAACGGACCACCACAGGCCAAGTTTCGTCAAAAGGGGAGAAACAGGTGACGCGAAAATCCTGGTGGCCTCCCCATCACCTATGGGTTAAGCAACAGTTTGGCCTTGCTCAGTGGACGAACGATGCCGAAGCTTGGTACCAACGCCGTCATGAAAAACTCAGTTTGGGCAACTTCAAAGCTGCGGACCTTATGAACGGTCCCTCTTGGAGGAGTGCCTTACGCCACACTCCGGCGGCAAAGAAGCTTATCTCTCAAATGGAAGGGCTGGCGGCAGCGTACATACGAAGTAGGATGGTTTTGTAGTTAGAATAGTGAACTCTAACTATCTGGGCTTTAAATCTCTACAATCTGGGTTTAAAATCTCTACTATCTGGATTTCAAATCTATACTTTCTGAGTTTCAAGCTTCGCCGGACAATCAACTTTAAACCCGAGGTGCATCAACGTGACCGTCGTGTTGCCATTAATGTTAATATTTAAAGCCGCCTGCCTGTCGAGACCATCCTCCGAAAGTGTGTCAACGCTTCGGAGTACTTCTATATAGGTGTTACCATGATTCCCCCTAACTATGGAATTAGAGAGACGCAAAAGGTCTGCCCAGATCTTCTATGTTTGGATTTCGACGATAATAAGAAGATTGCAATTCCCTGTCCTTTAGGAAAACATACGTTATTTGTCGATGCCATAGCCATTGCCTGCAATGGGATTCCGTATCTCAGTCTTTCGTCGGTGATGGAAAACTTGTAACGCGCTGGACAATGGACAATCACCAGAAAGATGATAGACTTTTCATTGGCCATGCAGGCACGATAGCTACCTCGCAGCCTGGCACCGCGACGACTGCGCCCACCAGTGACCAAGGCCCTGACGTTGGATGGCAACAACTGGTTGACCAAGAACTGGCCTTCTTCGATCTCCTTCCCTCGTCTTCTCCACTCCATCCATTGAAATTCATCAATAATCCTTCGACTTCCGGTGAATACAGGGAGCCGATGGACCCCCGCAACGTCAATGCTGGAGTCCATTCACTTGACATGAAAAGTCGCGCCAATGCAGCATTTCTCACCACTGAGCTATGCCTTGCGTATTTGCTTACAAAGGCGGCCCAACTCGCATACTCTCACGACGCGCAGATGCTACCCCAGCTGCGTTCTCAATGGGTCCGCTTGAACCGTGATAAAGAACTCCACTGGTTAAATCAACGAAAGATGGAGGACAAATCTTATGTCAACACAGGTACCTGCACTCGAACTCGTGCTAAGTCTTTTCGTGACTGATGTCATCCATAGATATATACTTCCACTCTCTCGTGAGACGCGAGCCCATAGCTACCCAAGTTGCCTATGTCACAACAGCGATAATGCAGCACTTCTATTTTGTATCGAGGCGGGCCCTGCGACTGCAGCTATCTGGACTTCGTGACCTGATGGGCGCCAATGCAACAATCCCAACCGAGATCGCAGAACTTTTATTTCGGGGGACCCACGGACAGCAACCTCACATTTGGACATTGACCCCGTACTGCGGACATTCATATGCTGCACTTCTTGTCATTCGATCTATCCGTACAATCCCAACAAACCTTCAAACCCTCCTCGATGCCTAGGGAGGCGTGCGCCCGAGTCCTCCCCATGTGCTGCGGAATTATGGAAGAAGACGATTGTGGGAGGTCAACGGCGCCTTGTACCATGTGTGCTATACCAGCACCAAGACTTTAAACATTGGTTGGCAAGGATTTTGGCTCGCAAAGGTATCGACGACCTGCTGGATTCCTACCCATCTGAGCTTCGCTCTGGACATCAACCGATATCGGATATATGGTTAGCAAATATTTTCTCCCAACTGAAAGGTCACGACGGAAACTCGTTCAGTGGCCCCGGCTGCCTCGTTTTCGGCTTGTCTGCAGATAGCTTTGAACCAAACGCCTCGCGACCTGGCCACACACCCCAGTCCTCAACTGGTATTTGGCTCGTCTGTTACAATCTCCCCCCACATCTGAGATACCTCCCTGAGAATATTTACCTCGCAGGCGTCATCCCTGGCCCTAAGAAGCCCTCGCTCGACGAGATAAACCCATATATCCAGTTGATTGTTGATGACTTCCTGCAATCTTGGGAGCCTGGAGTGTTCTTCTCTCGCACTCATGGTTCCGCGAGTGGGCGAACCTACTTCGCAGCGCTTATTCCACTAGTATGTGACATGCTTGGAGCTCGTCAAGTCGCTGGTAAACCCACACCCAGCGCTCATAACACGTGCACTGTTTGTGATATCGATATCGACGACATCGATGTTTTGGATCCGCTAAAATGGCCATCAAAGTCGGGTCAGCATCTACGAGACGCAGCCAAAGCATGGCGAGACGCACCATCAGAGCGTCACAAAAAGATGCTCTTTGAAGCTTTTGGGCAGCGCTGGTCTCCTCTCTTTAACCTACCCTATTGGGATCCTGTCAAATTTATCGTCATCGACAGCATGCACGCCTTGGACATCAATCTACTCAAGAATCACCTCCATTATATGTTTCAAATCAATACGTCCAATCCGGGAGGGGATGCCACCCCGATTGTCCCGAGTGTGCGCGACAAAACGGCGCTAAGCAAAAGCCTTACAAAGTCCCTGACAGACTGCAAAAAGCTGGTCGCAAGTAAACCACCAAACTTATTGTTCAAGCTATTAGAGTTGCATAGGAAGGTACTGTATGTGTTCTGTATGGAGATGGGTATTGTTGGCGCGAACGGCGAAGTGCTTGGAACACGATGGGTCCTAGCACAAAGCATTCACCGCTGGGTAAGGAATTATAACTGAATGCTTCACCTGCGAATACTGACTTCTGACCCCTTCTTCAGAGATCTGATGAGTCGAATCCGTCCGTCCGCCAATTCATAACGAACAATTCCAATGAAAGCGGTGGGGCCGGAAGGCAAAGGCGTGGCCGTGCGGCAGGAGGAGGCGAACCCGGGCCTAGTCAACTGAGACCGAGGGCCCTTTACCTCCGAGATTCTGGTTCCGATTCTTACTATGGATCAGATGAGGAGGACAGTGCATCAATCAGTGACAATGCATCAATCGGTGACAATGCACCCCCAGCACTTCCCAATGTCAACAACATTGATCTTCTTGAACCTGATCATGACTGCCAGCCGAAACCTGTCATGACCGCTATCTGCATCCTTGGAGTGTTCCTACATGAAGAGCACCTTGATGAGGCCGAAAGGCTGGAAACCCTGCAACGCAAGATCTCGAAAATAACTGTGGGTCATCTCCAGCAGGTTTGTCGCATTATCGATATCAACCTTAATGCCGTTTCGAGAGATGGACGACAAGTCAAAATGCCCTTCGCCAACGCAATCTTAACCAAAGTAGGTGATACACATCAGTTATACTTCATTTTTTATGTACTTATAATTATACTGCAGGTGAGCTCCGATGATCATATCCTTCAAACCCTTATTCAGCATCTTCCTGGTACCAACAAGCGAGCCCCCGTCCTAGGGATTGATGTTCTGATGCATGTTTGGGAGGACATGGAACACACACTGCTGCCGAGTTGGACCACCCGTGTTTCAAAGAACTGGGCCTCGGTCACGGATTTATCGGCGGATCAGACGCGGACACTATGTACTGTCCACCTCCCTATCACGCTCATACGGCTATGGCATAGGGCGGATGAACACAGGCGCGACCTACTCTCGAATTTCCTAGATCTCATTCATGCTGTCGTTATCGCCAATATGAGGACCACTTCCCAAGAGCACATATCTGAGTACAGTCGATACATCATCAAATATATGACAGATTCTCATGTGTTATACTCCGACGTCGCCCTCAAGCCCGTTGATCACGCCGCCCTTCACCTAGAAACAATGCTGAATGATTTCGGTCCCGTTCATGCTCACAGTTCTCCCTATTATGAACGATACATCAATTTCCTCCATCGGGTCAATACGAATAGGAAACTAGGTGAGCCGATTGTCCATCTACTTTTGGCATGTCGGATTCTCATCGTCTGTAGGCCAGACCGAGACTTCCATGATGGTTGCATCTGCCCGAAGTGCCAACCTCGCTGCGTTGTTGTCCGATGATGAGACCCTACGGGCTCACGTACCCAGGATTGTTGAAAGTTTATCCAAGATAAGCAGTGAAGACCCACGAGTGTTCTATCACCTACACGAATTTGACATCCCAAAGCTCAAGTTAGGGTCAAAATCCGAACCGTTGAAATTGGACGATCAATGCTACCACCAGCTCCGCTCAGTGACTCCAACACCAGAAGTGTCACGAAATGCGTTAGCCTTCGAAGAAGTTCTGTGGTGAGGTGTTCCGTACGGGCGTGCAAACTCTGCCAAATATCGAAACAGCTCTGTCATATTCAGATCCGCTCCATCAACACATGCCGGGACGCCCAGTCTCCTAGCGGGTACTATTGAAAATATACTTCAATCCGACCATCAAAACACTACTGGCGCTGTGTATCTCTCTATACAAGCCTTCACGCCAGTTGACTCAACTATGGATCCTTATCATCTGCATGGATTCATAGCGGGTTTTTTATGCCACAGAGAAGATAAACAGCATTATCTTATACGACTTTCAAATCTGGTATCACATTGCGTGTTGACTTTCATGGATGCAGCGTCAGGAATGAAACTTGTCCACATATTACCACTTGATCGGGTAAGAGCCTTTTACCAACACTCCCGCCCTACAAGTCAGACTGATAGATCATATTAGCTCAGGCAGTCATTTGGGGAATAATTGACCATTCAAAAATGTTCTCTCATTATATATAGATAAGGACAATCCGGAATTCATCGGTTCAAGGACATTGCACTAAAGGAAGCTCCTACAAAATGCGGTATACTGCAGTGCTCCATCATGATGTGCGGTTTGTTCCGTTTCATCATCCCGCTTTCTATTTGCGCCTCGGGGAATTCTCCCAGCCTCCTCAAGGGTCCTACGAATGATCTGTTGCAGTAGTTTGAATACCATTTTCGAGTCGTGCACATTATTGATGTATCACGCACCTCGCTGGGGAAGTACTCCAACGGAAAAGGTTGGATAACATGTACTATGACTTCCATGTTTTTATGGGTTATTATGAAACTGCCTGACACTGATACGGCATTAGACATTTTCGTCCCGGTGGTCGGGTTGTAGGGATTGCATTGTGTTCGAACCCGGATTCTTGGTTTATTGTACGTATTATATCATTTCGTTTACTTCTTGTTTCAGTCCGTTATCAGCTGCGGCCGCATTCTTTCTTAGGTACTATATTACTTACTCGCAAATGCACACTCTGCATGCTTATTTACATATACTACAAGTATATATAGTACCTAGCATCTACTAATAATAAGAATGAGAAGCTAGTTTTCCCCTCCTATAGCTAGTTGCGTTGCGAGAGTTGAGTCCAGCAGTCGCACGTGGCGCTGCTTGGTCGCGTTCCGTTTCCGTTCCGTTCGTCACATGGCGTTTGGATTTCGTTCATTCCTTCCTTCTTTCGGGGCGACCACGAACTATTAGATCTGTCACAGTTAGCGTCATGAACTCCTGCATACAGCATCTGATACAGACGTCGGACCATGTGAACTGGATGGTGAGCTTTTGGACACGAGAATGTCGGGTGAATAACTTTTTTCCTTCGATGATCAAATAGTCACTATATTAGGGGAGCTAATTAGGCTTCGGAGCTACAATGTTTAGATATCTTTATATGGGCTCAACATTTTCATCATGTGACATTGTTGACTCGTTGCATGGCGTCTGCACATGTACATGTTCATTTCAACAACATTCCGGAGTGCGCGAGTCTCAAGAAGCTTAAGTACAGTGTTCAACGCTATACTTGAGATTTGGACTCAAGAACCTTGATATCTCAGGCAGAGCCCAGCTTCGTCGCTAATTCATTGCTCTTGGGTGGACTTTTACGCTGCTGTATACGTGCATGCATGTAACGTACAAGCAAAAAATTCAAATGTATTTGAATGATGTAGCGGTTTAGCCTCGAGCAACAAGTGGTCACCACTCGCACTCGGCCTGTTCTTGGACCCACCGCTTGGTGGACTAGATCTATGTAGAAGTTGGTGCGCTGGTTTTGATGATCACGAAATACGCAGTGAGTTTTCTCCTTAAGCCGCCCAGCTAGCGTGGAAGTCACACTCACATTCAACGTAGCTAGGTAATTTAAGCTACCATCGTGCAAGCTGTTATCATACCCCCATCTTTACTGCGTCGTGAGATAAGCACAGTGAGACCTAAATCAGCTTGCAAGAAAGTTAGTAATATAACTCGTGCGATCGCGACGTTGCGGAGTGGTTCTGCGATATCCTGCCATGTGAGTCTGCCCCGCGTTTTCTTATGGAAAACAACAGCTCATTGTCCACCATTTTGCGGCCACCCCACTTAAGACTCGTTTTCGCGCAGGTGAGGGGTCATTTTGCCCAAGGAGTGGCAGGTAGCGGAGTTACAATGTACCAATAAGCACATCAAAGCGGAGTTATACATTGTATTGATAGGAACAGTCCGCGCGGAGTCCAGCGGAAATTGCCCAATTTGGTAAGTCTACAATGTATACAATAAGAACCATCCGTGCGGAGCAGCTCGCACATTGGAAGGCCCGAGAGATTGACTGGCAATACAGTAGAATGCTGTAGAATGGCCAGAGAAGTAGCTACATTGTTTCCAATCTTTCCTATACAGGTACACTGATGCAGCGGGGCTAGTGTCAGTGAATCGGTCCAGCATCGGACAGCCAATGTAAGCCGATTGTTTGCTATTGAGGCTGATGGTTTGAGCCAGCATGTAGCCGAGACCTACTGGCATGCTATCAGTAGAAAAATTGGGCCAAAGAAGCAAAACATCAGTATGTCGGACATCTGGTGCAGGCCGACGTTTTCCGAAACAGGCCGATGTTTTCAGCCGGTGAGTAGCAGATATGTACTGTACTGTTATACATGATACTGAGACCAAAGCACTAGCCGATTGAGGCTAAACATCACCACATCGGCCATTCAGTACAGGCCGACGTTTTGGGAAATGAGCCGACGTTTCTAGCCGGTGAGTAGCCGGCATGTCCTATGGTGTAGTATATAATTCCGGGTCCAAAATGTCACTACAGCGGACGTCCGGTGTAGGCTGACATTTTGCGAAACTAGGTGACGCTTTCAGCCGGTGAGTAGCAGGTATGTACTGTATTGTTATACATGATACTCAGACTAAAGCCTCCACCGATTTAGGCAAAACGTTGCCACCTCGGCTGTTCGGTACAGGCCGACAATTTCCGAGACAGGCCGACAATTTCAGCTAGCTGGCATGTCCTATGATGTAGTATATAATACCAAGTCCAAAACATCGGTGCATCGAACATCCGGTACAGGCTGACATTTTCCGAGACAGGCCGACGTTTTCAGCTGGTGAGTAGCCGGCTTGTTCTATGGTGTAGCATATAATACCAAGTCCAAAACGTCGGCACATCGAACATCTGGTACAGGCCGACGTTTTGAGCTGGTGAGTAGCAGGTATGTACTGTATTGTTATACATGATACTCAGAACAAAGCCACTGCTGATTTAGGCAAAATGTTGCAACATCGGACGTTCAGTATAGGCCGACATTTTGCGGAACAAGCCGACACTTTCAGCCAGTGAGTAGCCAGCATATCCGATGGCATAGTACATAGTATCAAGCCCAAAAACTCGTAAAATCGGATGTCCGTTACAGGCCGATGTTTTTCAAAATGGGCCGAAGCTTTCAGCCGGTAAGACACAGGCATGTCTGATGGTATAGTATATAATGGCAAGTCACAAACGTCGCCACATCGGACGTCCGATACAGGCCAATGATTTCCGAAACAGGCTGATGCTTTCAGCCAGTGAGTAGCTGGCATGTCTGACAGTGTAGTGCACAGTACCAAGTCCAATATGTCAGCACATCGGACGTCTGGTACAGGCCAACATTTTCTGAAACAGGCCAATGCTTTCAGCCATTAAGTAGTGGGCACGTTCGACAGTGTAGTACACAGTACCAAGTCCAAAAACTCACCACATCGGATGTCCAGTAAGGGCCGATGTTTTGCGAAACAGGCTGACACTTTCAGCCGGTGAGTAGCTGGCATGTCCAATGGAGTAGTACACAGTACCAAGTTCAAAACATCAGTGCATTGGACGTCCGGTGCAGGCCGACGCTTTCCGAAAAAGGCCAACATTCTCATCCAGTGAGTAGCAGGTATGTACTGTATTGTTATACATGATACCCAGACCAAAGCCTCCCCCAATTTAGGCAAAATGTCGCCACCTCGGCCGCTCGGTATAGGCCGACGTTTCGCCACATAGGCTGACGCCTTTAGCCAGTGAGTATCAGGCATGTTCTATGGTGTAGTATACAATACCAAGTTCAAAACATTGGCCCAAGTAGGCAAAACATCAGCACATCAGACAACCTATTTGGGCTGACATTTTGCAATCACATCCAACTACGTCAGTCGGAGCATTTGACATGAGTTGCTGCGCACCAGCTAGATAAGTACTGGGCTGGTTTCTTGTATATCTCTTACCTTACATTTTACTTAGTGAGGAACACTGTTTCCTTGTTTCATATTACAGTAGCTCATGTATTCCTTGTTTAAGAAGCTCTGGTACTATAATAGTATACTTCAGTTACCTCTCTGTGAACCAGCCAGCTCAAGTCAACATTTTTCTCCTAAACTTCCACCTCCTCTACAGCCTCACAACCTCATGACCTCTTCTGTCTTCAGAGTACTTCCTCCACCTCACATTTCACACTTGTAACTAGCTGTGTACCTACAATAAGTATCAAAGACCTGTCTCATAATGAGAAATTGCGGTGCTTCAATGCTTATATGCCTTGCACCAGCAACACAGACCATTGTTTCGACTATAGGAAGGAAGGCAACCTGTCTGAAGGTGGTTTCAATGAAGAATCAGGTACTCAATTGTCCAAGAAAGTGGAAAAAGAAAGTGGAGCCATGTAACATGCTGAGAATATATGACAACACTGACATAGCATTCCGGCTATGTAGTCAGGGCAAGAGTATGAAAGTGATGTGAGCTACTGTAATATGAAACAAGGAAACAGTGTTCCTCACTAAGTAAAATGTAAGGTAAGAGATATACAAGAAACCAGCCCAGTACTTATCTAGCTGGTGCGCAGCAACTCATGTCAAATGCTCCGACTGACGTAGTTGGATGTGATTGCAAAATGTCAGCCCAAATAGGTTGTCTGATGTGCTGATGTTTTGCCTACTTGGGCCAATGTTTTGAACTTGGTATTGTATACTACACCATAGAACATGCCTGATACTCACTGGCTAAAGGCGTCAGCCTATGTGGCGAAACGTCGGCCTATACCGAGCGGCCGAGGTGGCGACATTTTGCCTAAATTGGGGGAGGCTTTGGTCTGGGTATCATGTATAACAATACAGTACATACCTGCTACTCACTGGATGAGAATGTTGGCCTTTTTCGGAAAGCGTCGGCCTGCACCGGACGTCCAATGCACTGATGTTTTGAACTTGGTACTGTGTACTACTCCATTGGACATGCCAGCTACTCACCGGCTGAAAGTGTCAGCCTGTTTCGCAAAACATCGGCCCTTACTGGACATCCGATGTGGTGAGTTTTTGGACTTGGTACTGTGTACTACACTGTCGAACGTGCCCACTACTTAATGGCTGAAAGCATTGGCCTGTTTCAGAAAATGTTGGCCTGTACCAGACGTCCGATGTGCTGACATATTGGACTTGGTACTGTGCACTACACTGTCAGACATGCCAGCTACTCACTGGCTGAAAGCATCAGCCTGTTTCGGAAATCATTGGCCTGTATCGGACGTCCGATGTGGCGACGTTTGTGACTTGCCATTATATACTATACCATCAGACATGCCTGTGTCTTACCGGCTGAAAGCTTCGGCCCATTTTGAAAAACATCGGCCTGTAACGGACATCCGATTTTACGAGTTTTTGGGCTTGATACTATGTACTATGCCATCGGATATGCTGGCTACTCACTGGCTGAAAGTGTCGGCTTGTTCCGCAAAATGTCGGCCTATACTGAACGTCCGATGTTGCAACATTTTGCCTAAATCAGCAGTGGCTTTGTTCTGAGTATCATGTATAACAATACAGTACATACCTGCTACTCACCAGCTCAAAACGTCGGCCTGTACCAGATGTTCGATGTGCCGACGTTTTGGACTTGGTATTATATGCTACACCATAGAACAAGCCGGCTACTCACCAGCTGAAAACGTCGGCCTGTCTCGGAAAATGTCAGCCTGTACCGGATGTTCGATGCACCGATGTTTTGGACTTGGTATTATATACTACATCATAGGACATGCCAGCTAGCTGAAATTGTCGGCCTGTCTCGGAAATTGTCGGCCTGTACCGAACAGCCGAGGTGGCAACGTTTTGCCTAAATCGGTGGAGGCTTTAGTCTGAGTATCATGTTACGGTTCGACTTTTCCTTTTCTCTTTTATGTTTCTTTTCCTTTCACACCCATCACATAATAAACACGTGATGGCTTACCACACTATGCTTACTCCTTTACGACATTATGCTTACGCACCGGCCCCCGTATTTATAATCACCTTAGTCAGAACCTCACCGTAACCACATGGGCGCAGTCCATGACATCACGCCCCATGGTGATGTGCTAACCATTCCATGGAATACCAGCAGGATACAGCGTGTAGTAGACATGAGGACTTGTAGTATATAAGTACGAATACAACACCCAGAGACGTTAACTCGTTCTCTTGGGATTTCCACTAATACTAGTGCCCTAGTCAGCGTCTTCAATCGTCTCCCTCCCTCTTAGTCTTTTCCCCTTCCTCTTTTATAAACAACTTACTCACTCGCAACCCTTGTAGAGCCCGCGTACTAGTTATAGTATTGTGTCGCCCTAACAGAAGAACGAGTTCAACCCCACACGCCCGCTCTACGACCCCATCATTCTGCTTGCCAATCATAAAACTTGCCACCATAGTCATAGACTATCGTGTACCGCTCATAATCATAGATTATCAGCGTAACCTCTTGCCGAAGAATTCCTTCCTCGTTAACATTGTCCGCTCAGGTGCCGGCGTGCACTAGTGTGAAGTTCAGTGTTAATCGACAGGGTAACCCCGCATGCCCCCTACCCGTTCACATCTCACTCGTACCCACATCTACACCGTCTTCCCGTACCTTCTTATTCCCGATCCCACCCTCAACCGCCGAAACAAGAAACTCGCCGGTCAAATCCTGAAAAGTACTCCCCAACTTTTCGAAACAATCATCATCCCAGTCACGCCCGAAAACCCTCGCCGCCACCCACATCAAACGCCAGCTCGGTACTTCATCCGCGGAAACAATGTCGTACTCAACTGTCAGGCCGATCTCCACACAACCATACGACAGGCAGAGGCGGCCGGCGCTTCAAGGGAGAGACACGTTAGAGGAAGCCGCAGGGCCTAGTATATGGGCAGGAGGTCTTGATCCAGTATCGCCCACACCCCAATCCCCAGTTCAGTACCAATGGCCGCCGCAAGGCACCGAAACACCCGAGCAAACTACCGCCCCTAATGATACCAACGATATCCTAGCCGCCATGAGACAAATGATGACGGATATGGAGGCGCGGATGGAAGCTCGGATACAGCAGGCATTAGTCCCCCAAAGCCGACCACCCAGTGTCATAACCCGGGCAAGCCGCCCACTACCACGCACACCACCCGGAGCACCAGCCCCACCACCATTCCCCCCTACCATCCCACTCGCACCCGTAGCCGAGAACCCGATGCCGCCCCAAGCCAGAAATGGCCCGAAAATGGCGCGACCAGAACCCTTCGATGGGGAACGGTCCAAATGCCGGAGTTTCATCCGGAGCATCGAAGTTTACATTTATGTAAACGCCTACGAATTTCCGACCGAACCGACAAAGGTTCTCTACCTCCTCTCCTACGTCCAGGGAAAGAAAGTGGACAACTGGAAAAACACTATGACGTCGAAGGTGCTGGAATGGGTAAGGACCCAGGTACATGACGAACAAGTGTCGAGCTTCCGAAGGATCTGCAGGAGTTTACAGGAAGCGTTCGGAGACCCGAACCCTAGGGACACAGCAATTACGCTCCTAGGTCAACTACGACAAGGATCGGACTCGGCGGAGGACTTCATCATGAAGTTCAACGCATACAAGGATGATACGGGCTACAACGACGTAGCACTAACAGAAGCCTTTAAGAGAGGGCTAAACCCGGGATTGCTGGGCAAAGTATACGGTAGGAGGCCCTTACCGGCAAGATTGGAAGAATGGCAGGAAGAAGCCATTGCCATGGATAGGCAATGGAGGGAACAGCAGGCCTACGCAAGGTCAGCACCGGCCAAACCCACGGCCAAAAACACAACTCCAACGATAACGGCAAACCAGTGGCGACCATACGCCAACCAATACCAACGACCACCGCCGCCCCCCCAAGGGCAACAACAACAGCAGCCGCAACAGCAGGCGAGACCGACACCCCCCGCCCCGCAGATCGCGGCAAGAGACCCAAACGCAATGGATGTGGATCGGTCACAAAGGGCGCCGATTCGTTGTTACAAATGTGGAGGGCTAGGACACATGGCCCGGGATTGCAAGAGAAGACTAGACGTCAGGCAAATGACGTACGAAGATCAGCAGGAGTATTGGAGGGAGGAACTAACCAAGAAGGGTTTTTCCGAAGGAACTCAGGAAGCGTCGACTTGAGTTCCAAAAACAAGTTCGCAGTACTCGTCTCGGAGCTGGACTCCATTTCTGTTTCCGAAAAACATGTACCAATAGTAGCCGACACAATATCTATTTCTTCACCAAAAGACGAGACCCCTAAGACACCAAAAAACCAAACAAAAGAAATTTATTTGCGAAGAACGTTCTCGGATAAGAATTATGTCCCAGTAGAAATTGGCCTAAAAACACATGATACCTTAACCACGCTGTCCCCAGAATCAATGCTGGATTGTGGAGCATCAGATTCATTCATCGACCAGGGATACGTAAAGAAAAAAAACATAAAAACGAAAACCCTGTCAAACCCCGCCATCATCAGGAATGCTGACGGAACACCCAACAATGCAGGAAGGGTCACAGAGAAAGTGGATGTAAGGGTAACCTACAAGGGACATGCAGAAGTAATGACTCTTTACGTCACCAACCTGGGAAATGTCGACGTAATCCTCGGATTATCATGGCTAAAAAGACACAACCCGGAAATAAATTGGAAAACAGGAGAGGTAGTTATGTCACGATGCCCGAAAGGATGCCGAACATGGGCGAAGAAGGAATGGGAGGTGTGCATGGACGAAGGAGACGAAGAAGGTGCCGAAGAAGCAGAGGAAGTGTTAAGGTACCAGCTAGGCGAAAGGAACATCTCGGTAGCAGGCGTAAGGCAATGGAACCGCCTGAGAAGCGGATACTTGCGAAATTTGGACGACTTGACCAACCAATACCACGAGTCAGTCGCCCGAATGTACATCGACCGAATGTGGAAGAGTCGCACGCAGATAGAGGTAGAAGTAGGCAAGGAAGAAGAAATGCACCTGAGAGCGATGGGAAAATATGACTATGTAATCGAACATAACCAGGAGGAACTAAAAAACAAAAAAGAGAAAACGGAGGAGGAGATGGTACCGGATTACTATCACGAATTCATGAAGGTGTTCAGGAAACGCGACTCGGAAAGGATGCCAATCGAGAGGCCATGGGATCATGCCATCGAACTAACCCCAGAATTCGAACCCAAAGCCTCGAAAGTCTACCCTTTGTCACCGGTCGAGCAACAAGAACTGAACGACTTCCTTGATGGAAATCTGAAGAAGGGCTACATCCGACCATCAAAATCCCCACAAACGTCACCCGTCTTTTTCGTGCAGAAGAAGGACGGCAAGAAACGATTGGTACAGGACTACCGATACCTAAACAAGTACACCGTTCGAAATGCGTACCCCCTACCCCTCATATCACAATTGGTAGACAGGATCTCCAAAGCCCGATTATTTACAAAAATGGACCTTCGATGGGGATACAACAACGTAAGGATCAAAGACGGAGACCAATGGAAAGCCGCATTCCAGACACCAAGGGGAGCGTTCGAACCGATGGTCATGTACTTTGGACTCAGCAATTCTCCTTCTACCTTCCAAACTATGATGAACGAACTTTTTAAAGACTTGATTGATGAAGGACTAGTAGTCATATACTTGGACGACTTACTCATATTTACGAACAACAATGTGGAGAAGCACAGAGAAGTAGTACGAAGAGCGCTGAAAATCATGGAGGACAATGATCTATATGTAAAACCAGAAAAATGTTCCTTCGAAGTCGAAGAGGTAGAATTCCTGGGAGTAGTGGTAAAAGATGGAAAAGTCCAAATGGAGGAGGCAAAGATAGAAGCAGTAAAAAACTGGCCCGTCCCGAAGAACCTACAGCACGTACAGCAGTTCCTAGGGTTCAGCAACTATTACCGACGATTCATCAAGGACTTTGCCACCGTCGCTAAGCCGTTGCACGAGCTTACCAAAAAAGAAGAGGAATTCGTGTGGGACAAACGGAGAGAAGGAGCCTTCGAAAGGTTGAAGAAGGCGTTCACGGAAGAACCGATTCTAGTCCTTCCAGACACGGACCGAGAAATGAAGATAGAAGCGGACTCGTCAAACTACGCCTCAGGAGCAGTGCTCTCCATGTTGTGCGACGACGAAAAATGGAGACCCTGCGCATTTCTTTCAAAAGGGTTCTCGGAAACAGAACGAAATTATGATATTCACGACAAAGAGATGCTGGCCATCATTCGAGCCTTAGAAGCATGGCGACACTACCTTGAAGGAAACGCTCGCCAGTTCACCATCTGGACGGATCATAAGAATCTGGAATATTTTATGACAACCAAAAAACTCAACAGACGCCAGGCGCGCTGGGCCTTATACTTGTCAAGGTTTAATTTTATTCTAAAACACAAGCCAGGAGCTTCAAATATGAAGGCGGATGTCCTGTCGAGACGACCGGATCTAGACAGGGGGGAGGATGACAATACAATGGTACTTTTGAAACCCGAGTACTTTCGAATCAAGGCCATGCAACAAGGGCACGTCTTGATCGACGGGGCAGAATCACCCATCTTGTCAAAAATCAGAAAAGCAAAAAACTACGACGAGTCGGTGGTAAAGGCAGTCGAAGAGCTGAAGAGATCACCTACCAAGGTACTGAGAGAGGCGGAGTGGTCGGAAGAGCAGGACCTCGTATTATACCATGGAAAGGTATACGTCCCCAAGGACGTCGACGTCAGAAGGGAGATCGTAAAACTACACCATGACTCAGCAGTAGCAGGACACCCAGGAAGGTGGAAAACAATAGAGCTGGTCTCGCGTAACTATTGGTGGCCAGGAATGAACCGGTTCATTGCGGAATACGTCAAGGGCTGCGATCAATGCCAAAGAAGCAAGTCCTACTCGCACCAACCGCAAGGGAAACTCCAACCCAACCCCATCCCGTCGGAACCATGGACCGACATCTCCGCAGACTTCATTGTCAAACTCCCCAAATCGTCAGGATACGATGCTATTTTAACAGTAGTCGACCGATTCACCAAGATGGTCCGACTGGTACCAACGACAGAAGAATTATCTTCACTCGGTCTAGCCAAGTTGTACCGGGACCACGTCTGGAAGGACTTCGGACTGCCAAACACTATCATATCGGATCGAGGTCCCCAGTTCGCATCACAGGTGATGCAGGAATTAAACAAACTATTAGGAATCCAGACTCGCTTGTCGACCGCCTTTCACCCGCAGACCGACGGGCAAACTGAACGAGCAAACCGAGAAATCGAGACCTACCTGAGGATGTTCATTAATCACAGGCAGGACGACTGGGCAGACTGGCTGGCCATCTGCGAGTTCTCACTAAACAATAAAAGCCAAATGAGCTCCCGGCAGAGCCCGTTCTACTTAAACTATGGCAGACACCCGAGAATGGGAGTAGAGCCGAGGAAGCAGTCGAAGGTAGAAGCAGTGGACAAGTTCGCAGAACGAATGAAACAGACCTGGGAGGAAGCACGATCTGCATTAGTAAGGGCAGGGGAGGAAATGAAGAAATACGCAGACAGGAAAGTAGGGGAGACGCCTAAGTACCGAGTAGGGGACAAGGCATTTATTTTCACCGATAATTTAAGCACGACCAGGCCGTCGCGCAAACTCGAGCAAAAGAAAATCGGTCCGTACGAGGTGATCGCGATACCAACAAAAAACGCAATAACATTAAAACTCCCTAAAAAACTATCTATTCATCCAACCGTCTCAACCCATCGCACCGAAAAGGCAAACACTCCCACTATCCCGGGACAGCAAACGCCACCTCCACCCCCGGTGCAAATACAAGGAGAGAAGGAGTACGAAGTCGAGGAGATATTAGACAGCCGATTGCGAAGGGGACGGCTGGAGTATTTAGTTAGATGGAAGGGTTATACGACAGAACACGACTCCTGGGAACCCGAAGCAAGTATGAAACACGCACCGGAACGGATACGGGCATTCCACTCGAAACACGCAGCCGCCCCCAGAAGGATCGCGGTCGCGGCGTTCGATCTCTTCGACTTCAAACCCAAACATCTCTACACTGAGCCAACGTTCGTTACGAACACCAAAATTTACGAACCAGAGGTACCAGACGGTGATAAAAACGTAACCTCCCACCAAAACGGCCAGAAGGAGAACCAAGACGAACAGAACGCGACGATGAGTGGACCACGACAAGAAAAAGGTGCCCTGATTGACGTCGGTCATGCTTTTATCGAGGAGATTGACTCGTCAACGGAGTAGACGAGTTCTAAGGAGGGGGTGATGTTACGGTTCGACTTTTCCTTTTCTCTTTTATGTTTCTTTTCCTTTCACACCCATCACATAATAAACACGTGATGGCTTACCACACTATGCTTACTCCTTTACGACATTATGCTTACGCACCGGCCCCCGTATTTATAATCACCTTAGTCAGAACCTCACCGTAACCACATGGGCGCAGTCCATGACATCACGCCCCATGGTGATGTGCTAACCATTCCATGGAATACCAGCAGGATACAGCGTGTAGTAGACATGAGGACTTGTAGTATATAAGTACGAATACAACACCCAGAGACGTTAACTCGTTCTCTTGGGATTTCCACTAATACTAGTGCCCTAGTCAGCGTCTTCAATCGTCTCCCTCCCTCTTAGTCTTTTCCCCTTCCTCTTTTATAAACAACTTACTCACTCGCAACCCTTGTAGAGCCCGCGTACTAGTTATAGTATTGTGTCGCCCTAACATATCATGTATAACAATACAGTACATACCTGCTACTCACCGGCTGAAAGCGTCACCTAGTTTCGCAAAATGTCAGCCTACACCGGACGTCCGCTGTAGTGACATTTTGGACCCGGAATTATATACTACACCATAGGACATGCCGGCTACTCACCGGCTAGAAACGTCGGCTCATTTCCCAAAACGTCGGCCTGTACTGAATGGCCGATGTGGTGATGTTTAGCCTCAATCGGCTAGTGCTTTGGTCTCAGTATCATGTATAACAGTACAGTACATATCTGCTACTCACCGGCTGAAAACATCGGCCTGTTTCGGAAAACGTCGGCCTGCACCAGATGTCCGACATACTGATGTTTTGCTTCTTTGGCCCAATTTTTCTACTGATAGCATGCCAGTAGGTCTCGGCTACATGCTGGCTCAAACCATCAGCCTCAATAGCAAACAATCGGCTTACATTGGCTGTCCGATGCTGGACCGATTCACTGACACTAGCCCCGCTGCATCAGTGTACCTGTATAGGAAAGATTGGAAACAATGTAGCTACTTCTCTGGCCATTCTACAGCATTCTACTGTATTGCCAGTCAATCTCTCGGGCCTTCCAATGTGCGAGCTGCTCCGCACGGATGGTTCTTATTGTATACATTGTAGACTTACCAAATTGGGCAATTTCCGCTGGACTCCGCGCGGACTGTTCCTATCAATACAATGTATAACTCCGCTTTGATGTGTTTATTGGTACATTGTAACTCCGCTATGTGGGAGTGGTCGAGGCTTTGGATGAGCGCATGAGCGTACTCAGGACCCTACACAAAAGAAAAGAACAAGTCAGCGTCGAATGCGCCCATGGAGTCACAAAGCAACCTCATCCCGACCTCATTCCTTCCCTCCTTCATCCCAAACAGCGTAGCTTCGAAGTAAACGCAGAAGGCCGTGGATATGACTTGGACATGCCCAGAGACGTCCCGCCATCATCATCGCCCCGTATTCTTATCCACGTAGATTGCTAGCGCGATAGCCCGAGCCCGCGAAACGATTGTGAGCTGTGAGTACGACTCGCGACCTTGTGCACAAAACAAATGCAACGCTTACGCAAGACACGCCCCCCCGCGGTCGTCTCTAACCCCAGATGATCGCAGCTCCCCGAGTTCGGAAATTGCGCTCAATGCACCAGTTGCGCTCGACGAGTGTAGTGTCTTCATCGTCTGACCTGCACGTTCATGACCACGGCAACAGAATTCGGCTTGGGTAATGAGGGGGAGATTGGAATCAGGTGCACGTGGATGCCCCATGAGAAAATGGGGGACCGCACACAACTGGCCATCGAACGACGAGCAAATGGAGTCCACTCCCCACATGCATCCAGATGCCGTACGCATTCGCGAAGCACCACGCAAGAAGAAAGAACGACGAAAGGAGAAAGGGGAAAGGGGAAAAGGAGAGAACGTTAACGGAACCGCACTGGATAGATGACGTGCAAACGGCAATCTCTCGCGATCAACAGCTGCAGTGCTCTGCAGTGCCTGCTCGTCAACTCCCCGTTCTCGATTTCGCAGAAACACCAGCGTTCATTGACATTGACTCGGGGCCCGTGCTGGAACATGCATCTTAGATGTCTCTGGCAGCGCGAAGAAGGAATGCGAAGGATAAATGAAACGATTACGCGAAGGTACTAGGATGGCGGCTCCGCTGGCTATGTCGAACACGAAGGCGGGCTCAAGTTCAAGTGCGGCGCCGATCGTGACTGCAACAGCTTGAGAATGAGAGGTGCAGCGAGAGGGAGAAATTAAATCAGGTACAGATGTCAGAGGGGAGGGGAGAGACGTATCGAGAAACATCTCGTCTCCCACGGTACATCGTTCAGACTGGATCACGATGGGTCGACGAATAGATGAAGGGATGAGAGGAGGGATGAGTGGAGGGCGAACGTGGTCGAACAGGGATAGAGGGATAGAAGCCTAGGGAACGACCGGAAGGAGGGAGGGAATGAGGGAGCGGGACACGAAGAGGATGAAACAGACGAACGCACCTCGTACACACAATGTACGCAGAACGCAGACATCGATTCGAGGGGATAAGAGTCTGGCGAGACGGAACGAACATGTAAAGATGAGTGCGCGTACACGAACAACCATTCGGGGGCTTACCCTGATTTCGAAATCACAGCGCGGCGCGCCGTCCCGATTCCACTCCATGTCCACGCTCCATGTCCACACCCTGTCTCCCCTCAATGCATCCCTTCCTCGTCGGCCATCGAACCCACTGCACCAACAAACGAGCAAGCTGCCAACAAAGTGCAATCAGCATCGGCTCAACGTCGAGATCAGGAGCAGACTCGTCAATTAACGAATCACCAAACTCACCTGATAACAACCACATACCGAAGACGGAACACCAAAGATGCATGGCTGGTTTTCAGTACGTGGCGACGCTGCGAGGGATGGACGCGTAAGTGAGCGGCGGCGGGAGGCAGTTGCAATTGGAGTCCGCTTGTATCTGTACGTCAACAAAAGGGCTGCAGCTGAGCTCGTCGATGCGTCCATGTGCTATTGTATCCATAGTTAAGTATATCGTCCCGTTCACCGGATTCAATAATCTCCTGCAAATCGTGTGTCTTCGTTTGTGTCTGCGATGGTTAGATGGCTACGACAAACGACGGAGAGGCATAAATAAACGATTACAGTCACCAAACCTCCCTCCTTCTCACCATCACCAACGATCTCCAGTAACCACCAGCTCACCAACCACCACACCATCACTCATCAACTGCTGCAGTATGTATTTTCACCCACATCTACCCACTTGGTCAGCTATAGCTAATTTTATATTGCTGGTGCTTTACATAGACAGATGCACATTTGGTCTTCGCCCCAAGTCTCGGAAGATCTTGCCCTTGAGGCGATCGATGTCGCTGTCGCCCTCTACAGCGATTCTCTCGATCACGAATACAGGTCTTCGTCTCGATCACGATTGACGGTGGTCCCGACGGCGACGAATATGTCTTCCATGGCACGAGTCACGAGGACGACATATTCGTCGTCGCTGAGTATGTGGATATTGGACATATCAATCTCTGAACCTCGCAATACGTATATACGAATCTCTAGATTTTCTTGCCTTGCTGTGGTGTAACACTTACAACTTGGAATACATATTGATCGATCGATCAAAAATGGCCAGTGATATTCTGAATGTATGTTAATTCATATTCAGAATATGATCTCAGTGATTAAATGAAGGAGATACTGAAGAAGATATGCTAGATATCATCAGCATATCCTCCCGGATAAAAGCTTGGAGATATTTAGATTTTAATCACCCGAGGTAAGTCTGATTTTCATCTAAGATACTTCCAGAATATCCTCTGGAAGGATATTCTGATTTTTCTCTTCATCTACTTACCATTTATACCTTCAAGTATATGATGATTGTATTTACAATTTTATTGCATAAGATATGGTGATTTTATCTTGGTTGAAATTCAGAATTCACTACTTAATATTGCCGTCGGAAATACGGTGTTTGAAACTTATATATTATCCCCATATCATCACGGTATCAGTGTCGATGATTTCGGGCAATGCCCGCAGTGCCACGTGATGCTTTTGATAGTCCGACTACGCCAATAGGTGTGCTAGTGTTGCGGAAATTGGTCCGTGGTCTGTTTCGCAGGGTGGGAAATAGAAAGCTCGCAAAGGGCCTGAGATTTGCAGGGAAATTTTCTGCAAATTTGCGGTGCATAGCGCCGGGCGAAAAATTGGCAAATTTGCAGCAAAATTGCTCACTTTAGCACCTGTGAAATTGCAAAGTAGGTGTGAAATTGGGTACACGTAGTTGCGAAGTACAGGTTGTTCACTACGCCCACACCCTTAGCCACACATCATCCTCTGGGACGACATTATACGCCGGGCCTGCCTCATCTAGAGCTCGCTCCATGGACTCTAATACTTGCGAGGACTCATCCGACGTTTCCGACTGCAACACGCTATCCGCAAGTATGTGAAGGTACTTGCTGACATCAAATTCGTCTTCGAGATCAAACCGGACACCTCGAACGTTGACCATACTTCTATCACCTGCACGAAATGTTAATAGCAAGCTACTGTACCATCCCCCCCAAACCTTGCAAATTTACGCCTATTTTGCAGCCCCATTTAAGCCTCTGTTTCCCCACGTGCAAATCTGCAGCAAATTTGCAGTGCAAATTAGCCCTTGCAAAGTTCGGCCGCCAATTTTCCGCAACACTAAGGTGTGCCGAAGGCTCTAAACTACTGGTGGAGGAAGAGTGGAGCACTACACTCAGTAAATTAGAGTGCGTGTACTTTGTTAAAGAATTATTCCGCATAGTTCTACTAGATCTGCTTCCGAAGCTAGCCTCATGACCAGTCTGACGATGTAGTCTTGAACAAGAGACTGATGATAGTCAGCCTGGTCGATCTGAGTTTGAATTCAGTATAGCTGCGGAATGTTCAAAAAAGGAAGGAACTCTCGCGTGCGCGCTCGCGTGCGCAACGTCGAATGTGGCAATTGGTGATCGAGGTTTGAAACACGTGAGCGACGAACAAGCCTTCGTGTTGCGTTTTCCACAGGCCTAGGTACCCACTCGCTGCGCCATTGATATGGGACCTAACCAAGCAGGATCTGTTGCGCATGCACCTCCACATGACCATGACCATCAGGACATGAGTCACAGCGCAGTCCGCAGTAGAACTTCATAGAAGGTCTTACTAACGACGTGAGTCATAGCTGACTCATACTGAGTCATATACGCTTAGTATTGACTGCGCATCTATAATTAGTATAGGTAGATTCTAGTATATAAAGGCCTGTACCTACGCCCTAGAATCTACAAGTGCTCTATCCAGAGAACTTAACTAAGTGTGTGCATCAAGACTACTAGCTACAAGTAGTATTAGCTTTAAACAACCCAGTGAGTAGACATCAGTCTTTCACTCAGCGCACGCTCATCCTCCCCGTTAAGGGTTGATGGACAGATGCTCACTTAACAGGTTATGGGCCCTGGAGACGCCTATCATAATGTGTATATCCACACAACCCACAAAACGTGGCGGGATTACACATAGATAGTGACTATGTCAGCCATAACCTAAAGCCCTGGGCTATAAGCTAACTCGGTGATGCACGAGACATCAGCCGACATGCGCACCCCTGCAATCACATTGTATGTGGACGCAGAAGGGTTAAAGCCAATTCTGGTGCTCTGTGACTCAGCTTGACGCGTTCACATCACCCCCGAAATATATAGCCAAATGAGGCTAGACTCGGGAAAAGGGGATATCGTTGTTGAGCATCTTTCGATTGCTCCATATGGATCGAAGTGCGGTTCGCTGACGGAGATTTAATTTCAGGTCTAGCCAACCCGAAACAAACTCAAGTCGCGAAAATGTCGAACCAAACTGAAAACCATACCCAATCCCTCAAAGTCCTAACTGGTTCCAACTGGAACGCCTGGGAAGGGCCTATGACTGCATTCCTAAAGTCCAAGGGACTTTGGATGTACGTCGACGGAAGCTATTTGCTTCCGGTCCCCGCCAATCCGGCAGTAACTACAGCCGATGAAACTAAAATCATCAGAGATTGGAAAAAGGAGGACAGAATGGCCCTAGGTTATATTACTTTGTATATAGCCTCGAATTTGCAAACACACGTGAGAGACAACTCCAAAAATACATGGGAGTCTCTCAAGGCAGCGTACGCCGGCACTAACACTGCTGCAGCGTTTGAATGGTTGAAGCAGATCATGAATTTCAAGATCAGCTCCCATTCCGCGCCTCACGTGGACATCGCCAAGTTTCAGACTGCACAGTCGAAACTTAAAGAGTTGAGCCAGCCGATATCGGACCAGCTCCTCGCCCTGATCGTGCTCGCAGGATTACCCAAAGAGTACAAAGGTGTCGCACAAGCTCAGATTAACAAGAAATTGGAAAATCTGGACTTGAACGAGCTCATCGGCTACATTGAAGCCGAATGGCAACGAAAGCAGCTCCAGAAGCAGCATTCGTCGCATCAGAGCAACACCGCGAACAAGTTGTCCGCTGTGAAAGGAAAGGGCAAAGCACCCCAATTCCAGCAACAGAAGCAGAAGCATGAAAATGCTGAAGCAGGACCTTCACGGCAGCCGCAGTCGAAAGACAAGCAGCAGCCACCGAAGCGAAAACGTGTTCGTAAGGGTTCTAAGGGTCAAGGTCAGGGACACGCCCATATGGCACTCCCAAACCAACCCGGCGGTGGATTCGCCCAAATGCTGAATTTCAGCAGGCTTCCAATCATGGAGGATCAGAGGCAATCCAAGCCTCTCCCCATGGATCCCGCCAAACGCCTGATCGAACGGATTGTGGCACAGCCTGAACACTGGCACGAAAGAACCGCAGCAGTAGCGAGTTCATCGAACCAGAAAGGTCCCCAATTTGAATTCAAAGATTGGGACTCCACCACGTCAGCTGGTCGGACTCAATGGACCTGAATTCACACCTGACACACGCCCATCCGTTATGATCTCCGGGAGTACAGCAAAAGCTGTTAAACTCGCCGGACTTCACCTCACTCCCAAGCCTAAATTCTTTAACCAAAGACATAGGGAGGACACCCCGCAGAAATACCAAGGCGCACATAAGCCGGTATATCGTGCAGGTGATTACGAGACGCACCACAGAACGAGGCAACTCCTCGATCTAATGCCTGGGATTCCCCAGAGTGCGGAACGTATCAGAAGATTGGAAAAGATCGCTGGGAAACTCCCCGATCTGTCGGAATCTGACACAGTCGAGAAAAAATCTCCCATCACGATTCCAGACACCCCTTCTGACGGTGAAGACGAAGATATGGAACCAACGCCCAAACGGCAACAGTCCTTAACTCCTTACCCGGACCAACCGGATGTGGATATGGACCTAGATTCCATCTTCGGCAACTCGGACGGACCTAGTTCCGAACCAAACTTCTTGGACAAAGCGTTCCAAGAAGAGGCAGAAGAGGACAATAGGTACGATACTCTCCACCAGCTCTTTCCGTATTCAGAAGAGGTTCTCATGAAACTTTTACTCCAGCGCTCTCTTTTACAAAGACAACGCCGAAGGGCCATCGCCCATGTAAATGTTTCTGTAGATACATTAAACTTGTCTCGCACAATAGATCGCTGTAGACAGCTTAATGATATGTATGCTAAAAATGTATACAACCTTTCTGAAAAAGAAATCAAAGCTGCACCAGATATGGACTGGTGGTTACACGATACAGGTTGTTCACAACATGTGTCTGGCGACAGGTCTGACTTTGTCGACTTTGAAGCTTTCAAACCGAAAGACTACATTCATGTCAAAACAGCCAGCACACCCACTTTCATTAGTGGAGTCGGAACGATTAAACTCAAGTACGAACAACTCCGCAATGATAAAAATGGCAACCTCGTGCGACTATACAAAACCATGAGGCTTTATCCGGCATACTTCATGCCTGCACTCGGTACCACTTGATTGCTATCCACCGGAACCATCTTAATGGATCCTAATGTGACACTTGAGGGTAACCGCGATGTTCTACAGTACATCAATAAAAAACTGTCAGATCACGTATTCTTAACTGGATACCACCGTGGTCTTGACGACCAATGCTATTGGACTAGAGCGTCTTCCACCCTCCAGTCCCAAAATGGGTCAAAACTATCTTCGTTTGACTGTGCGCCAGTAGCATTGAAGAGTGTGGACTTTGACACTTGGCATCGTCAATTAGGACATCCGTCCAAAGACGTTATACGCCAGTTCAGGAAGCACACTGAGAATTTTCCAGAGCTGAAATTCCCTGAACGTGAGAAACCTTGCGAAGGCTGTGCTAAAGGCAAAATGCCTGCAGACTCGTTTCCACAATCAGAATCTAGAGCCCAGGAACCCTTTGAGAAAATCCATTCGGACCTCAAAGAATTTCCTGTGATATCGTACCATAAATATCGGTACTATATCTCGTTCTTTGATGATTTCTCCTCACATGGCTGGATTCGCTTATTAAAGCATAAATCCGAGGCTGTAAAAACAACTCGTGATTTTATCGCCATGGTGAAAACCCAATTCGGTACTACCATTAAAATATGGATGTCCGATGCAGGGGGAGAATACAAATCTCAAGAATTCGATGAATTGCTCAAGAGTAATGGAATTCTCACTCGACAATCAGTCGCCCACACACCACAGCAAAACGGGCGTGCTGAGCGATTCAATCGCACCATTATGGATAAGGCAGAAGCTATGCGACACCACGCTTGCTTACCCAATTCCTGGTGGGAATTCTCAGTCAAGTATGCGGTACATATTTACAACCGTACACCCATATGGAGATTAAAGTGGAAAACTCCATTTGAAACTCTGTATGAGAAGGCTCCTGATGTAACTCATCTACGAGTTCTCGGATGTGGCACATATGTGCACCTACCTGATGCAGTTAGAAATAACAAATTACATCCGAAAGCCGAACTAATGGTGTTCATTGGCTTTACGGAAGGCATCAAAGGGTACAAATTTATGTGTATCCACAATAATAGTATCTTTCACGGCACTAAAGCAGTGTTCGATGAAGATCTATTACCGAAGTGTCCTAAGGCTAAACAGCCTAAAGATTACACACACGGTGACCATCACAGTGATGATGACGATCAACCAGACCATGGTACAGGACCAATGGGAGGAACAGGAGGACCACCTCCTGATTCTGGCACTGATGACGGAGATGACTCTGAACATCCCGGACACCGTAATGAGCCACCCCGTTCTCCTTCCCCTAAAAAAGACGGTCATGAGGATGATCAACCTCGAGATCGCTCTCCTTCACCTGCGGTACCTCCAATAGACCCGGATAGAATGAACTTCAATCCGAGGCGTGAGGATAATGAGGAGTTTAGACGTCTACCACGACGCAATCCTCTTAGGTTGAAGAAGAAATACGAAAAACCAGACAATGTATACAACGATCCAGGAGACCGACGTCTTCCATCGGAAATACAGAGAGACATTAATAGGGATAGGACTTGGCGACGACAAGTTGGGGACGAACAACCGGGTAGCTCCCGATTGCCCACAAGTACGTCACGCAGGAGAAACCGACCTCCTCGCAACCAAGATCCTCCAAGTAGCATCCCTAATGACGAGGAATTCCCTCCGTCCGATCCCAATGTCGATAAAGACTGGGATATGTCTGGTTCTGATGCGAACTTAATCCGCATTACTCAGGAAGGGGGAGTAAGTCTGATGAATTTCCTGCTTTCAAAAGCGGTTGAAGATTCGGAGACAGAGATAGGAACTGCGTCAAACCTGATGACAAACAGTTCAGATCCTAAACCCGATAACGTCCGGGAATGGACCTACCATGACTTGGATTCAAACGTGCATCCACTGATAGTGGAGTATTCATTTACCGTCGCAAAGACTTAATTGTTATCGCAATTGTCTATGTCGATGATGCACTATTCTGCGGCTCTAACCGGGAGCTTGTTTTAAAACTAAAAACCGAGTTTATGAAGCGATGGGAATGTCGCGACCTAGGCGAAGCCAAAGAATTCCTTTGAATGCGAATTCTTAAGAAAGGTTCCAAGATCTACATAGATCAGGAAACCTATTTGCAAAAAGTTCTGAGGAGATTTAATCTCTCGAACGGCAAAACCGCCCAGACTCCACTTCCCATGGGATATAAACCACAACCCAATAAGGGAACTGTGGACCCCATGCTTCGATCAAAGTTCCAACAGGTCATAGGATCTCTGTTGTACATCATGCTAGGAACTCGCCCCGATATTTCCTACGCAGTGATAAAGTTATCCCAACAAAGTGCCAATCCATCCAAGGATCACCTTGAGAAGGCATTTTACATATTGCGCTACCTTGCAGGGACTCCTTATTACTCCCTTTGCTTTGAGGATGAGCAAGAAGGATTACTTGCATACACAGATTTGGACTGGTCTAGTCCTAGATCCACGACTGGATTCTTTGTTCAATTAGCCGGTGGAATAATTTCTTGGCAATCACATGCTCAGAAAACCACTGCGCTATCATCCACTGAAGCCGAATATATGGCTCTCTCCGACACTTGTCGACAGATCATATGGATAAAGAATCTCTTCAAAGAGATTGGAATGGACATCAGTCATATACCAATCTACACTGATAACCAGGGCGCAATTTTCATTGCATCAAACCCTGTGTCTGATAGACGAACTAAACATATCGACATCCGCTATCACTACATTCGTGACCGCGTTGAAGCCAATGACGTTCAGTTATACTTCGTCAATGGTGCAGAAAATCCTGCAGATATGTTCACTAAAAATCTGGGCTTCCAGAAGTTCGAGCTATTCAGGTCCATGCTAGGAATCAAATTCTTTGATTCTATGCAGTCCGCTTCGAAGTTCCGAGGAACGTCTTAGCGAGGGGGAGTGTTGCGCATGCACCTCCACATGACCATGACCATCAGGACATGAGTCACAGCGCAGTCCGCAGTAGAACTTCATAGAAGGTCTTACTAACGACGTGAGTCATAGCTGACTCATACTGAGTCATATACGCTTAGTATTGACTGCGCATCTATAATTAGTATAGGTAGATTCTAGTATATAAAGGCCTGTACCTACGCCCTAGAATCTACAAGTGCTCTATCCAGAGAACTTAACTAAGTGTGTGCATCAAGACTACTAGCTACAAGTAGTATTAGCTTTAAACAACCCAGTGAGTAGACATCAGTCTTTCACTCAGCGCACGCTCGTCCTCCCCGTTAAGGGTTGATGGACAGATGCTCGCTTAACAGGATCACCATCTTTATCACTCAATCAAAGTGAATCGAGCCCCACACATGGAGGCATCATGATGGTCCAAAACAATGTCAACGGCACGCATACGCGCTAGCTGCACACGACACAATGGAGGCGTCGTGGATGATAACACCTAACTGAGAGCTCTTCACCCCATCGCGTGCCTACAACACCTCTGAATCCTGAACTCCAATAGAAACGCAGCAACTGGGATTGCGTCTCCTCCGCAAGATTGGAGACAGAAAATAATACATATTGAAAGCCACGAACGACACTCAGTACTACTCTATCCCATCGACGTGGCACGTGGCAGTGTCCACGTTGCAAACACGCGAGCACGCACGCGAGATTCACTTCCTTTTCTGAACGTTCCGCAGCTCTAAGGGATTTAAACTCAGATCGACCGGCCTGTCTATCGACAGTCTCTCACCGAGACTCCATAGACAGGACGGTCACCAGCCTATTCCGAAGCGCTCAAGAAATGTCGTTGAAATTTTCCCAAAATGTGAAACACGTGGGAAAAATGGAGATCTTGTGTAAATCGTGTTCTTTTTGTAGGTTTCCTTCCTGGGAAAATCGGAAAAAATCTACAAAAATTTTCTGGGCGCTCCACACCACTTGCGGGGACCTGATGGCGCGCACTCTAGTAGACACTTCTCAGAGTAACTTTAGCAGTCCTTATCATGTCGTATCATGGGCGCTAAATGGATGACCTAGCCGCACAGCCACATTCTCCAAGGACTTCAGGGTGGCGATTTCTGGCTTGGCTCCTTCCTCTTAGCTCCTTCCTATGGTACCAAGACCCCTTGGCACTAGCGTCTCTTCTTCTCGAGCCATCTACTCCGTATTCGCCATCGTACAAGGCCTTTGGAAGAGCTACAATGCAGACCCCCACTACCACACCTTCCAAAAGCGAAAAATATCTGGAGTGGAGTCGATAGTCTTCCCAATCCTCATACCGGTCTTGGTCTTGCTTTCGGGGCTGTTTGCAGGTCTTACACTTGGCTACTTGAGCTTGGATGAGACTCAGTTGAATGTACTGAGTATGAGTGGGACGCCGTGAGTGATTCCCATTCATGCCGCAGTGCGGTCAACGCGCAGCGCAATAACTGACTTGGATACGCCCGCCATTTAGGAAGCAGCGGGAATATGCCAACAAGATCAAGCCTGTCCGAAAGAATGGACATCTGCTTCTGGTGACGCTTCTTCTAGCCAATATGATCACGAACGAGACGCTGCCGGTGATAGCAGACCCCGTGCTTGGCGGCGGTGTCCAGAGTGTTGTCGTCAGTACAACGTTGATTGTAATGTAAGTCGTCAAAGGCAACCGCGTTTCTACATCGAGTGCAGGGCAGTGGCTGATTGGATTTCCCGTGTAGATTCGCTGAAATCATTCCTCAATCATTATTTACGCGCTATGGGTTGTACCTCGGCGCCAAGTTCGCTACATTGACAAAATGCTTGATATATGCGCTCGTATGTCACACACTTGCGAAATGAGGCATAGGAATGTGCTGAATAACACGCAGGGAATCATTTCATGGCCCACAGCTAAACTTCTTGAGTTTGTACTTGGATCTCACCACGGAATTATCTATAGGCGCGCAGGTGATTGATATATGTGCAATATATGGTGCAAATAGTTCACTCACATATATGATATATGCTTCAGAGCTGAAGGAGCTTATCAATATGCACGCTGAAATGATGCACCATGGAGGTGACTTAGCGAGTGACACGGTCACCATCATTGGAGCAACGCTTGACCTTCAGGAGAAGGTCGTCCGGCAGGTAAAACGATTAATTCATACCATTATCATATTGTTGACCAAATCAATCATCAGGCTATGACACCCATCGCTGATGTGTTCATGTTGTCGATTGATGCTAAACTGGACTACGACACACTGAAGAAAATTACTGCTACAGGGCATAGTCGTGTACCCGTCTATGAGGAAATCGCACTCCCTCCTACTAATGATGGTGAGTCTAGCAAGTGGATCGCAGAGAAGCCTCGTATGGTCAAGCGAATCATCGGTGTATTCCTGGTCAAACACTGTGTCTTGCTTGATCCCAAAGGTAGTTTCTTTCAATCAGTCATTCAGTAGATGAACATCTCTGACCTATGCTTACTACCAGAGGCGGTGCCACTTCGCAAGATGCCGCTGAACAAGATCCCCAGTGTACCTCAGAACGAATCCCTTTTGGGCATCCTCGACAAATTCCAAGAGGGTCGTTCGCACATTGCAGTTGTCAGCCGCCAAAGTGTCGAGAAGGCCCGAAGTGTCCAGGAAGCCGCGGACGTTGTAAAGAGGAGCTTGAGGCAGAGGTTAAAGGAAACAGTCGGCATGACCGATAGCGATAGTGATTCGAATGAGAGCCAGGAAGGCGACGAGAAGGAGAAGAAGAGCAAACGTTCGCGTCGTAAGAAGGATGACATTGAGTCTGGAGCGTCTAGCCCTGGAAGCCGTTCGTCGAAGAAGCCTACCATGAATCTAGAGCAAAGCATGCCAGATGATGCTGTCCTTGGTGAAGAAGGCGCGAAAGAGGTGAAGTGTAACGTCCATGTTTATGCCTTTCGCCCTTTGATCCTCAGCGATATTAGTTTCTTCAAGTTCTAGATCCTAACATCATGCCCCTTGGAATCATCACGCTTGAGGATGTACTTGAAGGCAAGTTTTTGGTTGATTGTTTCATTGTGTGCATCCGTGATGATGTCCCTCCCCTAGAGCTTATAGGAGAGGAAATATATGATGAGTTTGACGCGGAGGGCGCTCACGGCGAACCCCTGCGCGCTCCGCTCGAGATTTCTCCTGCAGGCGAGGACGTGAAACCCATTGAGACACGACCTACTGGACCGCGCCGCTACCGGAAGTTCAAGATGCATAGGTCTCGCAGCGCACCGTCCTCCCCTCGCCCAGCTAAGATCACCTTGGAAGAGGAATCGCCCAGCGATGCTGTTTTGCCGGACCCTATACGCATTAAACGCGGTAGTTTTGATCAACGCCAAATACTGTCTGGCTTGGACGTGCCAGAGCGCTCTGCGTTAGGCCTCACTACGCCGCATCGTTCAAATTCAGCCGCAGTTGCCAGCATTCTGCTCGATCGCAAACGAAGTGCCGCGGCTACACCTACTCGCAAGGTCCAAACGGAGCCAGGGTTAGGTGTCAGGATTGCGGGAGTGAGTTCGAAAGCGAGCAGCTTCAAGAGCAGTCCCATTCCGTCGGTCCTTGAATTGGGGGACGACATTCCTGGCGCAGATCAAATGGAGTCAAAAGGGAAGACGACAGACAGCGACGAAGAGTAACATTGATGGGGTGGGCGCGTCCCATCTCAATTATGCATCTCTTTTGGATTTGAATTCCATATGGTGATTTTGGACTAAATTCGTTCCACCTGTATCATTCACTTGAATCGCATTTGCTGCAACATTTGATTTACCTGGGAGCATCATCCATCCCCACCTTTCAGGCAAAAGAATTGACCTTCTCCGTAGCTGTTCCAAGGCAAGGCAGATTTACAGCGCTCAGCGCCCTAGACTATTACTTTATAAGGTGGGGCACGGCGACCTTCTCATTATTGAGGAGTTTACAGCTCTGTATGCTCCCCATCCCAAATAACGTTGCGTTTATCATTGGTAGGTCCGGAGAACTCAGCTGTACCAACAGGGTTGATGCGCTTTTGAACTATGCAAACATTGGTTTACTTCGCCAGACACGCGAATGAAGGGAAGGGCAACCCACCTATTAATTGTGCCACTATGTCCTCTGTGTTCGCATCGAGCTTGTTCGTTTCTATCCATAGTTTCCCTTCCAAATATATTTTTGCAAGCCTGGCCACATTGCCGTCCTGCATTGGCTGAGATCCCAACTGCTCTGCCAATTCTCCGATGAGGTCACTAAGGAATCCAAAGACGACCAGCCGGCGTCTGGCAACTCCATGGTCAAGGTCAGACTGCGCCTCAACGGCTTGTCGCTCTAACGCGTCCTCCCACTGCCCACTTCGCTCCAGTCACAATACAGTCGACCATGGCCTGTGACTGTGAGTTTTATTCAGTAAATTGATAGGGCAGACTAAAACTAACAAACCAACCTAGATCGCTCCAGCACGTCGACTTTGAGATGGTCAACACCATCATCCACCGCAACACCGATGATAATTTCAGGAACACCGGCTGGGCCAGGAGTAAGGCCGTGTATCTCGATTCGACCCAAGTGTTTGTTTCCTCTCGCAACAGAATCGTAGCCTTCGTATAATTCAATCATTATGTTTTCTTGGTTGTCTACGGTCGTCGTAAAACTACAACAAAATTAATCGCTGATAAGTTTAGAGCAATGGAGGGAGGCACTATTTACCTGATATTGCGAGCCACTGGAGCTATACTCCATGGCAGAATCATACGGGTCATGTTCCCGCCGTGGGTGAGGACGCTCACGCCCCATGGTGTGACTTCGAAATTCCCGAGGATATCATCGACTGGCGAATTGAATATAGCGGCTTGGAGAGCGGTGCCCCGGATGGAAGACTCCTGTAGGCGCGAAGTGGTATTCGCTGTGTGAATGCGAGGACTGGGAATGGTGTGTTCCCACCAAAAGACGAAGTAAGGAACGAATGAACGAAATCCGAACGCCACGTGACGAACGGAACGGAGACGGAACGCGAACCAGACAGCGCCGCGTGCGACTGCTGGACTCGACTTCGCAACGCAACTGAGGGGGAAAATCTTCTTCTTATTGTTATAGGTAGATAATTAGGTACTATATATACTGGTGTATATGTAAATAAGCATGCAGAGTGTGCATTTGCGAGTAAGTAATATAGTACCTAAGAATGAATGCGGCCGCAGCTGATAACGGACCGAAACAAGAAGTAAACGAAATGATATAATACATACAATAAACCATGTATCAAGGGTTGAACAGGGTTCAATCCCTACACTCCTCTGGCAATGCGGTCTGGCTTACTGGTTTCCCTAAGAAATCCGACAGCATTTGCTTGACTTGAGGAACCGCCGGCGAGGAGAATCTATTTGACAGAACGAACACCTCAAAAGTTCGTCGACGGTTGATAACACGACGGTAGTACCTGGTGGAGAGTTTCGCCTTCCGGAATCCGAGCCTCTCGAAGGGCTTGTTTTACTACAGTCAGCGACTTTTCAAGTAATGGCCTGCTGATTTCTTCGAATTTCGAGCGTGTCAGGCGTTCCCTCAAAGCTTTCCCACTGTAGAAATCATCGATCTGTATGTACACTTCGTCTTCCGTCGACAACGAGCGTTTCGCCCTCTCCACCTCTTCGTCAAATCTAGCAGACATCCAAGGGTCCAAATGCATGCCCTTCGACATTCCCGACTTCCGAGCGTGTTGTTCCAGAAGATACGCCTTGATCCCATTACTGAACTGACGGCCACCGATATGGGGGTTGCTGACGTTTGTTAGGTGCTCGAAAATACCGTCTTCGATGAAGAGGACAGAGACATCGAGTGATTCGCCGCCGTGGTCGTATACCAGTGTGTAATACTTGCCCGGAGTTTTGCTGAAGCCGTGATCGATGGCTACGCATACTGAATCCGCAGCCACTCGCAGAGCTGTCAGACCTGCTAGACGGGCTGCATCTCTGACTGCTTCGCGTTGTGTTTCGCCGAATACTGGATAGTACGCACGGCGCTCAGTATACTGTGGTTACTATCAGAAAGTTACCTACATGAGGGGACGGCTACGATGGCGTGAGTCACTAGGTGGCCCAGGGAATCTTCAGCAGACCGCTTTAAATTCTTCATGATCGCTGCAATAATGTCTTGTGGGGTTTGTTAGGTCGTGATGAATGCCCCATCGAGAGTCCATACTTGCGTTAAATACTGACGATAAACCGAGTATTGTCGCCATGTTTGACCTCGATGACTGGGTATCCCCCTCGATCTTGGATTTGAAAGGGCCAGCATTCAAAATCTCCATGCGATAGCTCTTCTGTCTTGCGGCCCAATAGTCGATTAATATTCAAAGCAGCGTTCTTGGGATCGACCAGATATGCTTGTTTAGCCTTGTCGCTAGTACTAACCAAAGGGTCAGCAACGATGATCAAGTCAAGCTCGAAATTTGACCCCGTACATTATTTCGTTCTGGGCGAAATAAACCTAAGAAGGAATAGTTCGCATATGCTGCCCATGACCGTTCTTAGCATTGCAATCATTGCTTTTGGATCTTTGCCCATTGTCAACACAAACCCACAAGATGGAAATTGTATGCCCACGTTATTCGCGAGTAGCTGCATTTATACGCAGATTAAGGCGGTTATAATCGGGAAACATGGGTCTTCGCTTACGAGTTGCCGATTTCTAACGACCAAGGTCACTGCGCCGTTACAGTAAACTGAGAGCGTACTCACGTATACCAACGACTTTGGCCATGGTGTGAGCCAGGGTCCTCAAAACCAGGGCACGCAATAACTATCAACATTAAGAGCCAGCATATGGGTGCAAGGACAGTCACCCAAGAACGAGCCCACGGAATTCTTGGAGATAGGGGATCGCGTTGGACGTGGTGGAAAGATGGAAGATAGCCCATATTGAATTCTCCCATCTTGAGGATCAATTCAATGCCGAGTGTATCACATGATTGCCAGACCCTATTTAGCGCGACGCGACGCGTCCCTCTCCTTCCTCCTTACCTTCCTACCACCATCTGCTGGCTACCTTCCTTCTCATCATCGGCAGATATGGCCTACGTCTTCAAGCGAGGTACGTCTTCGTAGACTCTTGTGCTTATGACTAGTCTGAATTCAGTTTTTAGATGGGTATGTTGCTTACCAGGATTCGGGTTGGTTCTCAGACTTACTCTGCGGGGCATGACAGACGTAAGGAACGCGTTCAATTTGATAAGGTACGTCCATGACTTGAGGTAGCTCTCGCAGTCGTGTCCAACTTCCTCCCAGATCACGACAAGGATCGATAAACTTTGCTACGGTCTCGACATGAACCATGTGAACCCGATTGAGTATGTTACGCGTGTACACGCTACCCGCCGTCGAATATCAATAACCCGTCAACTGTAGGGTCACTCAGAAAGTAGTTGCCGGCGTGTATCAGGGCGTAACAACCGTTGAGCTCGATGTGAGTGTCTTTACCAGCGCTTAGTCACCAGGACCACAGCTAACGCGACGCAGAACCTCGCCTCAGAGACCGCCGCCTATCTGACGACGAAGCATCCTGATTACGCGGTCCTCGCAGCACGTATCGCCATCTCCAACCTGCACAAAGAAACGAAGAAGAACTTCTCCCAAGTCATCCACGATCTGTACCATTATAGTGAGTGAACCACTTAGCGGCGGCGAACCGCGCTGAGCTGCGTACCAGTAAACCCCAAGAACGGACGCCCAGCCGGTATGATCTCTGAAGAAACCTACAACATTGTAAAAGAACACGCGGAGACATTCGACTCCGCTATCATCTATAATCGCGATTTCCATTACAACTAGTGAGTGGCGAATCCCTTGGCTGCGCATCACTTGCTGAACGACCGATAGCTTTGGTTTCAAAACCCTTGAACGCTCTTACCTCCTTCGCATCAACGGACGCGTCGCGGAGCGCCCACAACATATGATCATGCGTGTTGCTGTCGGCATACATGGAGCTGATATCGATCGCGTCATCGAGACATACAACCTCATGTCGGAGCGATACTTCACGCACGCTTCTCCTACTCTGTTCAATGCTGGTACTCCCCACCCACAGCTTAGCTCGTGCTTCTTGGTCTGCATGAAGGACGACTCCATAGAGGGAATCTACGACACTTTGAAGAGTTGTGCTATGATTAGCAAAACAGCTGGTGGAATCGGGCTCAACATACATTGCATTCGGGCAACTGGGTAAGTGGTTGTAGTTGTAGGGGTTTTGTCCTCGGCTGATCGCGATTGGTAGATCTTACATTGCTGGCACCAACGGTTACTCGAACGGCATTGTGCCAATGCTTCGGGCGTATGATGCCACAGCTCGATATGTTGACCAAGGAGGTAACAAGCGCCCTGGTGCATTCGCTATCTATCTCGAACCATGGCACGCCGATGTCTTCGACTTCCTCGACTTGAGGAAGAACCACGGGAAGGAAGAATCTCGTGCTCGTGATCTGTTCTACGCATTGTGGATCCCTGACCTTTTGTATGTCCCGGGCATGTCATATCTCGTGCCATTTCTTACGTCTCATGTAGCATGCAGCGTGTCGAGGCCAATGAAGACTGGTCCTTGTTCTGCCCAAACGAGGCCCCAGGCCTACACGAAGTACACAGTGAAGAGTTCGTCGCTCTGTACGAGAAATACGAGAAGGAGGGACGCGCAAGGAAGACCGTTCCGGCGCAAAAGCTGTGGTACGCTATTCTCGAGTCACAGATTGAGACTGGGGGTCCCTTCATGCTCTACAAGGATGCCGCCAATCGTAAGCCCATCGCTGTTGTTCATTCTCATATCCTGACGCCTCATCGCAGGCAAATCTAACCAAAAGAATCTCGGCACCATCAAGTCCTCCAATCTTTGCACGGAGATCATTGAGTACTCCTCGCCGGACGAGACTGCTGTTTGCAACCTAGCGTCCCTCGCGCTCCCGTCTTTCATCTCCAAGGGTGCATACAACTTCCAGAAGCTACACGACGTCGCCAAAGTCGTCGCGTTCAACCTCAACCGTATCATCGACATCAACTACTATCCCGTACCCGAGGCGCGTAAGTCGAACATGCGCCACCGTCCCATCGGCATTGGGGTGCAAGGCCTCGCCGACGCGTTCATGGCTCTCGGCATCCCCTTCGATTCGCCCGCTGCCAGAGAGTTGAACCAGCAAATCTTTGAGACCATCTATCATGCCGGTCTCGAGGCTAGCTGCGAGATGGGGGAGAAGGAAGGAGCTTATGAAACGTACGAAGGCAGCCCTGCCTCTCAAGGGAAACTGCAATACGACCTCTGGGGCGTCACCCCTACGGATCTCTGGGACTGGGCTTCTTTGAAGGCGAAGATTGCCAAGCATGGGTTGCGGAACTCGCTCATTGCTGCGCCTATGCCTACGGCTTCTACTAGTCAAATACTTGGCTTCAATGAGTGCTTCGAGCCTTACACGAGGTACGACATATAGCTCTCATACGAGTGGTGACCATTGCTGACGAACCTTGATTATTAGCAATATCTATACACGCCGTGTCCTTGCTGGTGAATTCCAAGTCGTCTGCCCCTGGCTCCTCAGAGAGCTGGTCGACCTTGGCCTCTGGAACGACCAGATGAAGAACATGATCATTGCGCACAACGGTTCAGTCCAGAACATCCCACAAATTCCCGATCGCGTCAAGGCTATCTACAAGACCGTCTGGGAGATCAGTCAGAAGAAGGTGCTGGATCTCGCCGCCGACCGGGGAGCGTTCATCTGTCAAAGCCAGAGTCTCAACATCCATCTCCAAGCGCCTACTCTTGGTCAGCTAACTAGCATGCACTTCTACGGCTGGAAGAAGGGTCTGAAGACAGGGATGTACTACCTCCGAACGCGCCCTGCTGCACAGGCTATCCAGTTCACGGTGGATCAGTCTGTGCTTCAAGATGCAAAGAAGCAACAGGCGGCTGGACGCTCAACTGCCTTGTCTACAACCGGCAACGGAACTGGTATCCGAACCCCTGTGACGCCGTCTTCGATTTCGCCCGTTCGCGCTGCCTCTATCGTATCGACGACCGTTGCTTCGTCTTCCAGTACGTCATCGGCGGTGGCGACTACTACTGCGATCGCGGAAAGCGTAGCTGAGCTGAATCTAGACGAGAAGACGCGGAAGGCTGCTGAAGCGGACCCCGAGTTCGCCGCCGCTCTCCAGCGACAGAAAGAACGAGAGCTTGAGGAAGCCAAGCTACTTTGCTCTATAGAGAACAAGGAGGCATGCCTCATGTGCTCTGGCTGAAGTGTAGGCCCAGCTTATCGTAGGGTTGGCCGGAGGCGGTGCATTGTACAGATATAATGAAACGGACTGAGATATCTGTGTCTCGTAGAACTGTATGCATCTTGTAATTATTATTTTTTTCGTCTTGAATATGATTTTTTTTACGATCCCTTCTGACTTTCGACAAGACACAGAATCCAATGCAAGGTTCTGTGAATTTCTTCCTGTTGCCGTTTTTGACAGTGTCAGAGTCTACTACATAAACGTTCTAATGATGTTCATCACTGCAGAGAATTCAATGTCTACTGGGAGTCACTATTTATGAGTTTTACTACATATGGTGTCCAAAAATACAATAACCAAGAGAGCGATATCTAAATCGCGGCGGCCGTTCAGATCTGCGGGCCCGCATTCCTGACCTTCTCATCGACATCATTCTCGTACAACGCAAAAGCCTTGCGGAACATGCCCCCAAGCTTGCGGACCTCGCGCTCGAAAGCCTCCTTATCCTTCCACGCAAGGCGGGGGTTCAGGAGCTCGCGCGGCACGCCCTCGATGTGCGTGGGGATCGTGAGGTTGAAGGTCCCGAAGGACTCGTACTCGGCCTTGGCGAGCTCACCGGAGTGCACGGCGTCGACAATCATGCGGGTGTATTTGAGGGGGCAGCGTTTGCCGGTGCCGTAGCGTCCGCCGGTCCAGCCTGTGTTGATGAGCCAGCAGTTGACGTTGTGTTGCGACATGCGGTCCGCGAGCATCTCTGCATAGCGGCCGGGCTGGATAAGGGAAAGTCAGCAGAGAGATGACATATATGAGATGGCAGAGATGCTTACGTGGAGGACAATGAACGGAGCGGAGTAGCAAGTAGAGAAAGTAGGAATGGGTTCAAGCACGCCGTCTTCGGTACCTGGTGTTTTCCTATACATTGCTATCAGGGGAATGATCAACTATTAAGGAGGTAATACTTGCGAAGTATATCCGGCCAAGAAATGGTAGCTAGCCTGCTCTGGGGTGAGCCTGCTAACAGGGGGAAGCACGCCAAAAGCATCGCAAGTCAACATGATGATATTGCTTGGCTGCGAGTTGACCACACAGGGGATCTGCGCATTAGGAATAAATTCAATAGGATACGCGCAGCGGGTATTCTCCGTAATGCTGATATCGTCGTAGTCAGGCACGCGCGAGACGGGGTTGTAGACGACGTTCTCGAGGATCGAGCCGAATCGGATGGCATTGAAGATGTCGGGCTCCTTCTCAGCGGAGAGGTTTATGCACTTAGCGTAGCACCCGCCTTCGATGTTGAAGACACCAGTATCTGACCAGACGTGCTCGTCGTCCCCGATTAGGAGGCGGTTAGGGTCGGCGGAGAGGGTCGTCTTGCCAGTGCCTGATAGTCCGAAGAAGAGCGTGACGTCGCCCGTGTTCTTCCCAACGTTCGCGGAGGAGTGGAGGGAGAGTTGACCGAATTTGACCGGCTGCAGGTAGTGCTGAAGGAAGGGGACGTAAGTTGCTGGAATAACTGCAAGAAGGAAGATGAAAGGCCTACCATGACGGAGAAGACACCCTTCTTCATCTCACCGGCGTATTCTGTGCCAAGAATGACCATCTCCATGCGCTTGAAGTTAATCTCGACGGAAGTGGTCGAGCTCATTCCCTTAGTGAAGCGGTTAGCGGGGAACTGCCCAGCATTGTAGATGATGAAATCTGGTTCGCCGAAGTCAGCTAATTGCGCTTCCGTGGGGCGGATGAGCATGTTGTTCTGTAAATGGGAAGATTAAGCGTTAGTACTTGGTAGCAGCGATCGGGGGCCGATTAGCAGACAGACCATGAAGAGAGCGTGGTATGCTCGAGCGCAAATGACGCGGACTTTGATACGGTACTTGGGATCCCACTTGAAGGAATCTATGTGAGTAAGATGGTAGCTTGGAAAGTGAGAAACAGCGTACCCCAGCATAACCGTCGAATACATAGACATTATCCCGAGTATTCAAGTAATCGATTGCTCGTTCGCGGTTGATCTCAAAAGTATCTGTATACCCACCATGAGGAGGCTCATCGTGAGACGCACAAAAGCATAAACTTACGTTCATCGATCTTGATGTTCACCGACCCCCACCAGATGTCGTCCTTGCTAGTTTCTTCGAAGACGATGCGCTTGTCCTTGGGGCTCCGCCCAGTCTTCTTGCCCGAGAAGTTGATGAGGGCGCCAGATGATGAGATGATGGCACCTTCGTTGCGAATAGCATCTTCATATAGGAGCGACACCGGCGCATTCCTCTTGATTTGGATCCTATCCATATCGAAGCCGGCCTGCGACCAGTAATCAAGCTGGCGGCCAATGACTGTGGACATCGTTAGCTCAGCTCAGACAACCAAAGGGACGATCTACGCACGAGTGGTGAGCTCTTCATTGTCGTGGCTCTGGGCGTAGTTCTTGTGCAAGATGTGGGGCGTAACGTAGGGCGTGCCGCGCTGTGGGAGGACCATCGTGAAGTGCGTCGAGGACAACTGGGGTTTCTGCTGCTGCTGCTGGGGCCCGGGAGTGCGGGTCTTGGAGTGAAGCAAGGAATGGGAAAGGCTCCGAGAGTTCTGTGGTTTCCACCAGGTGGGGTTGAGAGTCTGGAAATGGCCGCGCTTAAGACTTGTAAGAGTGCTGCCTCTGAGGGGCATAGCCGTGCCCCCGTAAGCGAGGATCTGCGCACAGTGGGTAGTGATTTAGAGAGTAAATGTAATGACCGTAGGAAGCCTCGCAAGGCCAACGAATCATCGGGCCCTTTCTTTTACCAACATTACGATCCCAAACGAAGCTACCGCCAATTATTTGTAGTCATACAGACCATCTCGTGGTGCACTCTGGAGCTGCTGCATGACATGAACGTGCTGGATGCACGACCAGGGTGACTGCACAATATTTTGTTTCAAATAATCCTCATCCTAATTACTATACATAACGGACCGGGAACGGAAAATACGCGGTGTGTAGGTGGCAACATATGCGATTTATGAGCAGCTTCTTTGACTTCCATTAGGACGGGATTCGCGAATTCGATTACACGCAGGAACAGTAAAGATCGCCGTGTGGGCAACTTCTGGCGTTCGGCACGATCTGGACCCAGGACGCTGAGCGCACTGAGGCCCATCGCCACGACGACAAGGCGAAAGATATTCATGATGACGAAACCTCTATATGATTTAATATGATGTCCAAGATACAGTATAAACTATAACCAATATTATCGCCTGCGCATCGACAAGCGCTGCTCACATCTGGGGGCCGGCATTTCGTACCTTGACATCGACGTCCTTCTCATACAGCGCGAAGGCTTTCTGGAACATGCCGCCGAGCTTACGGACCTCGCGCTCGAACGCCTCCTTGTCCGGCCAGGCGAGACGCGGGTTGAGGAGCTCGCGGGGCACGCCCTCGATGTGCGTGGGGATGGAGAGGCCGAATGTGCCGAAGGTCTCGTACTCGGCCTTGGCGAGCTCGCCGGAGTGCACGGCGTCGACGATCATGCGGGTGTACTTGAGAGGGCAACGCTTGCCGGTGCCGTAGCGGCCACCAGTCCAGCCGGTGTTGATGAGCCAGCAGTTGACGTTGTGTTTTGACATGCGCTCAGCGAGCATCTCGGCGTAGCGGCCAGGCTGCGTAGATAATCAGTACAAGATGGTTGTATCGTATAGGTGAAACTTACGTGGAGGACAATGAATGGAGCTGAGTAGCAAGTAGAGAAAGTGGGGATGGGCTCGAGGACACCGTCCTCAGTACCCGGAGTTTTCGAGGTGTATCCAGCCAAGAAGTGGTAGCTGGCCTGCTCAGGAGTAAGCTTGCTGACAGGGGGGAGTACACCGAAGGCATCGCAAGTCAGCATGATGATGTTGCTCGGTTGCGTGTTCACTACACAAGGAATCTGCGCGTTGGGGATGAATTCGATGGGGTAGGCGCAGCGCGTGTTCTCCGTGATACTGATGTCGTCGTAGTCGGGGACGCGGGAGACGGGGTTGTAGACGACGTTCTCGAGGATCGAGCCGTAGCGGATGGCGTTGAAGATGTCGGGCTCCTTCTCAGCGGAGAGGTTTATGCACTTGGCGTAGCACCCGCCTTCGATGTTGAAGACACCAGTATCTGACCAGACGTGCTCGTCGTCGCCGATCAGGAGGCGGTTAGGGTCGGCGGAGAGGGTCGTCTTGCCAGTTCCTGACAATCCGAAGAACAACGTGACGTCACCCGTGTCTTTACCGACGTTGGCGGAGGAGTGGAGGGAGAGTTGGCCGAACTTGACTGGTTGGAGGTAATGCTACAAGGGAATGTAAGTCTCGGGAAGTGATCCAGGAGGTAAATAACATACCATGACAGAAAAGACACCCTTCTTCATCTCACCGGCGTATTCAGTACCGAGGATGACCATCTCCATGCGCTTGAAGTTGATCTCAACGGAGGTCGTCGAGCTCATGCCCTTGGTGAATCGGTTAGCGGGAAACTGTCCAGCGTTGTAGATGATGAAGTCCGGTTCGCCGAAATCGGCGAGTTGCTCTTCCGTTGGTCGGATGAGCATGTTGTTCTAAAAATGCGATGCTATTAGTATGTTGATCATCAATGGATCTTGGACAAGACACACCATGAAGAGGGCGTGGTACGCGCGAGCGCAGATGACCCGGACCTTGATTCGGTACTTGGGATCCCACTGCAATTCAAATCGGCATCAGATGGTGTGGATTTCAAATAGCAAACGGTGAGCGTACTCCGGCGTAACCGTCAAAGACATAGACGTTATCCCGAGTGTTCAGGTAGTCGATGGCTCGTTCACGGTTGATCTCGAAGGTGTCTGTGGGATGGCTTTGAGCTCGAGTCAGGGGTAATCATGATAGCTACTCACGTTCGTCGATCTTGATGTTCACCGAGCCCCACCAGATATCATCCTTGCTGGTCTCCTCGTAGACAATGCGCTTGTCTTTTGGGCTTCGTCCGGTCTTCTTACCGGAGAAGTTGATGAGGGCACCAGACGATGAGATGATAGCGCCTTCGTTGCGGATGGCGTCTTCGTAGAGCAGAGACACTGGCGCATTGCGCTTGATCTGAATCCTGTCCATATCGAACCCGGCTTGCGACCAGTACTCGAGGTCACGACCGATCACTGCACGCTGTGAGCAACGGTCAGGAGACTACAAACTGCACTCACGATTGCTGATCTCCTCATTGTCGTGGCTCTGGGCGTAGTTCTTGTGGAGGATGTGGGGGGTAACATAGGGGGTCTGGTGAGCGAGAACCATGGCGGATATCGAGGATCGAAAGTGAGGGAGCGGGTGCTGGAGGTGGAGCAAAGATCCGTATTTGTAGTGTACGGGGGGGCTGGGCGCTTCTTGAAGGAGGGGATACCGGGTTGGGTGGCTCCCCGCAAGGATTTCATCGCGGAATCGCGTCTTCGGGCACTTCAGGATTGGCAGTGCTCACACGGGCGCTTCCCGGTGAAGGCCCTTCACAGACCATCAGACCCAAAATCATGGGCTCGGATTACTTCCGTCACATGCGATGCGGGATTTCTGCAGGTTCCGGGCTCCAGCCTTGGGTGCTACCAGTGCACGACGGCGCCCTGTAAATCTTGCATTTGCAGAAAAAAACTTCTGGGCCATTGGCCAGTATTTTTTTCGATCTCCTGGTCGTTTTGCCGTCCGAGAGAAGTGCTGGAGCCCCCTAGGCCTTCCCCTAGCTGCGACGGCTACTTGGCGGCCCGGAGACGGAACTCAACCACCTCAGTCACACGTGATGCGACGCGTCGGGCTTGGCACAAACCATGGTCGGTCGCAAACCAACATCCAGGTCGACCTTGACGCGACACTCATTCCCCTCCTTCTACGCCTGCTACCTCCTCAAATCCATACAAACTGCAAGATCCACCGCGTACGCCTCCAAAAATCTCCGTATTTGCTGCTCGAATTGATTTCTGTCGGCCGATTAAAGAACATATATCGGCAGCACTCCCAATCCACCGAGACGCATTCGGTAAGTCGTGCAATCGATGGAGGGGTTGTCGCTTATCACTCAATGGATTGGGGGATTGCAATCTTGAATAGACAGCACAATGGCGAGATTACGGCGGGAGCGTGGAAGACGAAGCACAAACGACCATGGATAATGCAGATGATCGTACACGGTTTCCCATCCAAGCTCGTGCGCGAATAGTCCTTGCTTTAGCGTCACTTTCTCTGAATATTGCCTTCTGTGAGATATAGGCTGCGCTACAGTTCGAATGGGCCTGGCAGCACCCCCATATCTCTCGTCATCTTCGAGATGAGCACGGGAAGCCGCTGTTCCACTATGATCGCAAAGCGAAATATCTGAAATCTTCTATTCGGTAAGTACCTATTATTATTGCTTGGTCATTGAGCCGCTTCCGTTTCTCACTGCGCGTTATGCGCTATGATCCGAAAATAGAATCGTACGCACGATGATTTCGACACATCCGTATGATACGTGGCCCCTGCATGTGAAGCTATTCACGAACGAAGCTGTCAACCACTGGAATGATGCAGCGGAGCACGCGACCTTGGACGCACTCCAGGGCTTTACATGCTCCGTTGAATTAGAGGGCGTGGACGGTAAGTCTGGCAAATCAGGCTCAGGGAGACAAGGTCCGATTGGTGCCAATGACGGTATGTTCGCGGTAGCCGTCACCGTCACAAAATGGGATGAATGGTAAACTATTTATCTGTAGATCAGTTTACATCCAGATACCTCGCGAAGAACACGGCTCTTTTAGCATCGGGCCGTCCACTGGAATGTTCCGTGTGTCGCTTGCCGATCCACGATTACAGTACGGTGCGTCTCTTTCTCGACTTCATTAGTATGTACCATTTTTACGTTCAATAGTCTCCGTTATCCACGTCACTGTGCCCGCAACCTTCTTGCAATGGCGTCGCGCATCTGCTTTGTCTATCCGAAGCATTCCTCGCTGGCCAGAGCGATAGACCCGGATTCGTTCCTCGGGGCGGCACATGCAATTCCTGCAATACATATGTTCTCTGGGGCGACATCATTCGTGGATGTTATCGTCGATCCGCTGGTGCAGCCCCGACAGAACAACCGGAAGATGACGATGACCTACGAGCGCACGACCATGATGAACTCTTCGGCTCTGATGACGATGACGAAGCTGAAATATCGCCGCGCCGGAAAGCTAAACCGTCGAAACCGAAAGCCTCCAAGCCCTCCAAGGCCGAGCAAAAGAAGAGCTCAACAAAAGCCAAGACCAGCGGGAATGCCTCCAGCAGTGAAGGCGAACGGTTTGACTTGGATGTGAGCTCTGTGAATGAGAGTGCTGAGAATGACTCGGAGCCAATACCCATCAAACGTAGGCGTGGTCGCCCTCGTAAAGCCTCGTTGACCTCGTTGACTAGCCTGACTACCTCCATGTCAGCCCTTGCCTTGTCCCAAGGGAAATAGCTCAACGAAGCGCAGTAATGGCTGGAGAACTATACATCATCGGATTAGTTTATTACAAAGTATATAGCTCTGAACCCCTGCACAATCAAGCCCTATAGATACACTGCATTATAGGATCCGCGGGTCCCAGTTACAAGATGTAGGTTAGTTAGGTAGTTCGTTCAGTTGGAGGAGTATCTGGGCATGCAATGCCTTGGCGAGAGGTCGAACCACTGCACAGTCACACACTACGCCCACATCGATCGGGGCAATCCTCCCTCGTACTGCGGTGGCTCGCACTTCCTTCAGCGCTGCCGCGATTGCCTCGCGAAGCTTGGGGAGTGGTTTCAGCCCGAGACTGCTGGTGTCATCATCGCTGGAAGATTTGCTGAAAAGGGAGTGAGAGCCATCCAGTATGACTACTTTCTGATCGTGCATTAACCGGAAATCGAGGGCGTGTCTAACCAAAGTACGTCAGTATATGTCGCCCTTGTTGTTCGAACATCTACCCACCTGAGATCACCATACAGCACACGATACCAGCCCGCAGCCTTGGCAAAAGTATCAAGACCAGTTGGCGCTTTCGACGAGCTGGCGCCACTGTTAAAGCTCTCAAGGCGAATGTCTTCAAGAGCAACAACAATCGGCAATGTGTCCCTCAAGAGTCCGACAAGACGATGCAGGGAAGGGGCGAGTCGACCATGGCCCTGTCTCAAGATAGTCCGCAGGAATGGTTCAGCATCATCATGAGGATTGAATGATACACCCTCATCCATGGCATCGTCAGCGTGGGTCCTGGAGAATTGAAGGTCGAAAGTGCCGCCAGTCGGGGAAAGTTGGTCCATGCAAGTGATCGATACAGTGTAGTCCTAGTAAAGTTGGGACTTTAGCATACGTTTGCGACTGAAGAGAGCGCGACATACATCCATATAGGCGAACTTCACCGTCTGCAAGTCAAATGATAGCAATTTGACGCCTCCCCACTTCTTGTCTTTCGCCATCTGGGCAACTGTAAGCACGGGGAGTAATTCAGTAGCTGCCAGTGAAATGCTGAAGAGGAATAAGCCTACCCTCCCTAGCAATCACAACCATTTTCGAAACCCGGGCCCATTCTTCCAAGAACTCATCTACACATGTATTGACGTCTTCTGATAGAAAAGAGACTACGGCATCTTTCGTGTCGTATATGATGCGTTTCGACGGCCGAATGACCGCGCTTAAGGCGCCTGCGGTCTTCCCCGTAGGTTGTTGCACATACTTCAGTTTCACGCATGTCACGACCTATGAGGGAGTGAATCAATCGTGGTGAATTGCAGTACGTATTCTATGCATACCTGCACTTGCTTCTCTGACCACCAGTTCAGAGGGATGATGCGTATATTGGGCATGGCGGCTTCGGCAGCAGGAGCACCAGACAAGATGTCTTTTGATTGGACACACAGAGCAGGGACATATCTTGCAAGCGATGATTGAATATGATTGACCCCAGGAGAAGGTGTCCCGGCGGCAGGATTGACGCGGGTGCACGCGATATTGCGGGCTTTCAGTTGATCTTGTACTTTCTTGCAAGCAACGAGCGCGCTGTATGATCGCTTGGATCAGATACTGAACTATCAGCGTCCGCAATGAAAGGGCACTAACCAGCAATAAGAGTAGACCTCCCTCAAAGCCTTAGTCTCGATGTTGAATCTTCCCCATCATTAGTAGATGTACAGTGTCAGGTGTGACTTCGATCGCTCACCCAGCAGGGGCAACATCGTCGCTTGGAAGGGAATTTGTGTCAGTGACCAGAGGAGACCCGCGATCATCTTGTCGAGGTGCATTGCTTTGTAAGATGCCCTGAACATCTAACCACTGGAAGAGAGCAATCTTATATGTGTGGTATCCAATCTCCGGATCGAGCATGGACTCCGCAGCGATGACTGCATAGCGGAATCCCCCATCCCCTATCACTAGTACAAGGTAGTAGTCGGGGAAGTTGGCCAATTGAATGTAAAGAGCGTGGGGATGTGTTGAGCCAAACTTCTGTGCAATAGCTAAACGAAATAAAAGGCGATGTGAGTGAAAATAATGCAGGTTATATCGCGGGGTCTCTGACCTTCTTTCGGGAAGCTTCGAGTGCGATAGCACTGCAGCCCCAGGTATTTGGCCTTTTGCTCTGTAAAGTCGATGATAGTCTAGGAACCCGTATGAGCACGAGGACTGTTCCTATTGCTAAGTCCCTTACATTCATCCGCAACCTCAGCAAAGCTTCGTACAAGATGAGGGGATTGTCGTTGATGAGATCTGAGATGGTGTTGAAGTGAATGCCTCTGCTTTCGGCTGCGAGATCAGCTGAATCACGAAGACTCAATTGCCCAGTACGAGCATCGATGGTGATGAGCACTTCCTCGTTTGCGCAGAGATGGATGCGAAGGGCAGAGAAGTCCGCTAAGGGGAGTTCAGAGCAAAGTACGCAGGATGTAGAGTGTGCACTGACGTTCAGAAATCATGGTAACCACACCTGGAGCAGAAAACACGGTTCTTTTTTGACTTCGAGCAAGGTTGTATAGATGTACCGTAAATATGGCCTTGATGTGTTTCTCGATCACCCTACGTAGAAGCAACTCAAAGTCAAGGCTATCGGCGTGCTAGGAAGGGCTTCAGTAACACATAAATGGCTGGATGCCACACTTACTATTGTCAATTCCTCCGGGGCCATAGCCAGTAACTCTGGTGGAATCATCATAGCGAGTACATAGGGTGTCGGTTCCCATCTGACTTCAAACTTTAGAGCCTCGACTTCATCCGAAGGCCGGTTCGCCCCCAATTTCAGTCGATGCTCTAGTTCAGCGAGCACTCGTTGCTTGGGGGTTCGTGTGGGACCGGCACCTGCCTGCGGCGGTCCTTTTGATTGCACGATAGATATTGTCAAGGTGCCTCCTTGTAAGGGAATGGGACGAGCTTGAGCGCGGGTGGGTGCAGTGCGGGGTGGGCGTCTGCGGACGATGAGCAACTCTGCAATTTGGCGAAAGTTGAACGAACTGACATCCAGTAAGTCGCAATAAACGACTTTCTGTCTGGTGACATTTTAACAGAAAGGTACTCCGCCCAGCCAAGCGAACGCATCCTCTCAGCCTACTGGGGTAAGAAGCTACGCTACATAGGAAATATATCGTCGACCCACCTGGTACCATAATATCTCGAGTTGATAGGACAGGGACATCATTTCTTCCCCCAAGGACTAAGTCAATGAAGAGATACAAAGATGATGTACTTACGGAGGAAATTAAAGAGTCGCACTAGCGGCGCATCGACAAAGCCTTCTGGTAGTTGGGGTGTAGAGGGTGGTTCAAAGCCTGGAGGGAAAGGGGCAGGTGGGGGAGGGGGAGGACCGTAGTAAGCCAGTCGCTTATCAGCTTCGTCCGTAATGTGGCGCTTCAAGATGCCCGAAGGTTGTCGGGGGAATTCTGGTCGCAGTTCACTCACCGAACTGCTTAGTGTCAATTATTACGCACCTTCCATCCCAGTGAGATCCCCTCCAATATTGATCAGAAACTCTACATGTACGAAGAACCACCCGTCGTCTTTCTCAGCACCTCCCAGAGAAACCGACGTCTCGAAGAGGTGGGGTACGGTGAAGTATACCCGACCGTCCGCTGGACTGGCTCAGTCTTGATGCAACGAGATATTCGTGTCACTCACCAACGTGGTGTTCAGACATTTCAATGGGAACAGATTCGTGGGTGCGCAAACGGAACCGTATTGCGTCTTCTATGTCAACCAAGGTCTTTCTGACTTCAAAGTCCGTCAAAGGAGGGGGAGGAATGAAGGCTTTCTACGCGACAATAAGGCATTTGTATTAGTATTACGGGCCGTCGTACCTTGATTGCCGAAGGGAGTCGACGGTATGATCCAGTGGTAAGTACGTCAAGAGCCGTCAGCAAGTCATGGTTTCCGAGTCTATGAAGACGACAGTGAACAAAGGGAAAGGAATAGTAAATTCATAGCCACCTTGCGGCATTGAGACCCTTGTTTCGAGTGTTAAGATACCCAATTGCATCTTCAAACTGCCTTTGCTGGGTCAAAACGAAGGCGGTAATATTCTATGAAATGATATAAAAGTAGGATCGAGGTGCACAGACTAGGATTAGGCGTACCATGCATTTCTGAGCCACATCAGCGTCCCTCGCCCACTTCGCCGTCGCATAGAGTTTGACCACTTGTTTCTTCGTCCGCACTACCCAGTCGGCCAACAAGCGTTTTCGTGCTGCATCCGACATATTAGGTAGCCTTTCAAATGAAACACTTAATTGATATCAATCAAGACCAATGCATATGTGCACATACGTTTCCGCCATCTCAGTAAGCTCTGCATATATTGACTGAACCACGCGCGACAGAAGTTCTCCCAACGGTATCATTTCGTCGTTGACCTGTGGTAGTTCACTTTCTAGCTCCAGGAGCGACGGCTCGCGTGCGCCATTGGCGTGAGCCCCATTGATTGCAGGAAGCTCTTCCTGCTTGGGAGCGTTGTTCATGACATGAAAGTTAGAGACAAGGGTGTGGGGTCCGTCCGGCGTACTAACAAAACATCGATCAGCTTGAGAACTCCCACGGTCAGTCCAAGACCCTACTCTTTTACACTTCAAGAATAGAGCTTGTCAGACAACTTCCAACGACCATCGATAGATCAGTGAGTTCAACATTTACTAGCCAGGTTCCGCATTCATGAAATCGCGCACAATGATGCTTTGTCTCATCACAATGTCGTATTTCATATTTCATATTTCATCCCTGCACTCACAGCTTTCCTTCCTGCGGGTAGTTACCGTTCAGTTTCAACTAACGAGAAGTCACTAATCTACATACTGACTCGTCTTGGTCACTGATATATGATTCTTGGTGATCTGCTGTTCATGCTGACAAGAGGGATGCTAAATTACGCATCTGCATATTCAACAAGACAGAACTACAGCCTTGTCACCGACCAGGCTATAAAATAAAATTTCTCGCCGTTGAATTCCTCGATAAAAATCCTCTCTCTTGTGTTGCACGAGCTGTGCCTCTACCCTGACGCTGCCTTTCTTCAACATCCCACTTCCAGCTGTTTGGATCGTGGAAGAACATTCTTCGGGTGGCGCCTCCCAAGTTAACTGCTCTAAGTCCCTTCTGCGGTACCCTCCGTGGGCACCAAAAATAGTGGACCGAGGCTCCAGGGAGAGCAAAGATGCGAGGGCTTTGCAGACTTGGGTCTGTTGAACAAGTGTACCAAAGCAGAGGCATGAACTGCAGCGTCGTGACCTTTGCAGAGGCGAAAGAGATGTCAAAGACTGTAATTCTGGCGCGGGTGTAGGGGGAAGCTCGTAGCAAGGGTCCCGAGGAGCGATGAATGCTGGATCGAACGCGTCCCCGGGAACGAACTTCAAGGGGTATGTTACCGGAGTGGTCTTGAAAAGCTCGTGCCAGGCATCCCGGAATCCTGACCCAAATGTGTAAGTATAAGTTACGCTGGCCATGGGATGGTTGAAGTCACTTACCTTGGCGCAAGTCGGAAGCGATGGCGTTTTGCATTGCCCAACCGTCGGCTACGGCTTTTCTCAGATCGTTCCCAACTGTGGAGATATAAACAGATGTTGAGCTGATGGTCAATTGACATATACATGCCCATGGCACTCACAGCAGCAGCCGATGTCTAACAGGACGGCCCCCTGACACTCCTTAGTCAGCTTAAGGACTTGCGCGTTTGCCTGGAGTTTGCATATATTCAATCTACGCAGCAGGATATATCAGTGACACCGATCGTAGTGAAGGCGTGCAATGTGAGTTGTTTACCTCAGAAACGAGAACCTTCGAATACATGGATAACCGAAGATCTACGAGAGACGAACGCGTAAGTGTCCCACTACCAACAATGTATTTTAGTCTCAATGTCACGTACAACGTAAGCCTTGGCTTGGACATCGAGGATGTGTTTCTTCAGCTCCTCGTCGTCTTGGATGTCTGTCGCAGATTTGAAGAATGCAGCTTCTTGCTCGTGGAGGGAATAGAGCTTCGGGTCGAGACCGGGGACGACTCCGTGAGGGGCGAATTCGAACCCAACTTTGTCGGTTGCCATTATTCTTCTTGATTTGTATTCTTGATTTGAAGCTGTCTAGACAGTTCTGTAGGACGTGCACCTTATATACTAGGCCTGCCCCAAGTTAATAATAGGAACGTCCGCCGACGGGCTCCATTCAAGTATTGTAACGTGCGACCCCCACGTAGTACAATCGTAAACTAACATATGATGTCAGCCACAAAATTGCAAATTGCCCTAACCTCCGTCTACTTATTGCGCGAAGGCAGGAATAAATAGAATCCAGAGGGACCCTCCTGACGATGAACAGGAGCTAGATTATCGAGGAGACGGCGGAGGAACCATAGCTGCCAATATACTGCTCACGAAACGCGCAGTGTCGAAGACCATCAACTTATATCGGTAGTTTGCTGTCTAGGTTTACTGAGAGCCTTCGGCAGCGCTCTTTGGCCACGCGTAGAGCACACCTGTGTGACGGTAAGTTGAAACATAATAATGCAAACAGTACACCTATGAAAGGTCAATAGCAAGCGATGGATGATTACGACATTAATTAGGTTTTGCCCTGCTTCTTCTCTTTCAGCATTGCAATGCGCTGGAAGGGACATAACGATCAGCGTAAAACATATGAAAGGCGACGACACACGGACCTGCCTCCTCTCCTCTTTCCGCCTGGCCATTTCCGCGGCACGATCCTCTTTAGACATCGTGGCAGCCAAAGGGGTGTTCGGAACACTCATTGCAGTCTTCGCTTCCGCAACCACGTTTGGTTTGATGGCAAAAGAACCCCATTCATCACGCCCGGCAAGATCACTCAAGGATGACACTGTCCGAGCGACTGACAAAGGTTTCACTGACGCTGGACTACTCGAGGAGAACGAGCGTGGCTTTGGTGGCACTGGGTCTTGGTGTTCCCATGGATCCTCAACGTCGAAACCCAAATCGTTGGTGATCTCCAGATTTATCACTGGAGCAGGGGCGCTTTCGAAGGCACCTAGGCGGTGGGATGAATAAAACATTACTGCAAAATCAATATCTCGCTCACTCCAGTCATCCTGGTCGGCATTGACATCCATAAGATCTTCAGCCGCCCAAGGATTGGAGTCATGATTGCTACCCTTCTCGAGTTCAGCAATGAACGAATCGTCGGCGTGTGCTTTCGCGCCACCCAGTTTAAGCCCTTTAGATCGATTCGGTGCACTAGACGATCGTTCGGGTCCAGGAGGTGTCAAGGTTTGTCCGTTTGGTTGAGGAGCATTAGATCCTGCAGAAGGACCAGCCGTGAAAGGGGCGGAAGAAGAGCGTTCGATAGCAGTAGCGGGCCCGTTTGCCTCGGCGATGGTGCTTTGGAGATCGGAGGCAGCGAGCTACATACTTTGTCACTAATTTTTGCGCTTGAATGAAAGGATCAACCAACCTTCTTGCCTAGTGATGTGATAGCCCATCCTGCTAGGGCGCCAGCGGCACCAGCAGCCGAGTTAACGATAGTGGCCTGCGTGGGGATTGCTACAGATCCCAAGCCACCTGGCATTTCCAACGTTTCTTGGGGTGCGACGGTTTCCGGTAAAGTCGAAGCATGCGTCTCTAGTTTCTTGACGAACAACTCCATCGCTTTGAACGCCTGGTCGCGCACCAACCTTCGTACCTATCAGCTGCCAATTATGACAATGCAAATAGTAGGGAGAACATACTTCTCCTTATCTAGCATGGTGAACGACATGCTTGGTATGACTTTGCTAGCGATGTCATCGGGGTCATAGCAGTCGATGGTGGCCATCAATGCCATCAGCCCAGCAACACGAGCATGAACGAAAGTATCCTTCAATGCTCGGGAGAATGCTGGAACCAGAACTTTGCGTTTCGTGTTATATCCCAGGGATGGCCCAAGTCTGCCAATGAGAATGCAGGTATTTGTTCGTATTGAGGCTTCTACATCCGTTTGCATCCTCGCCAGAAATCTTAGAAGATCATTGTTGAGGATACGATCGCTGAACTATGTAACGGCCTCAGTATAACAACCAACTGAAAGATAGCGGGTCATATACCTTGGGAGCAAGTAGACTGATTGACTTGACTGTAGCTTCTCGTATGACGGCGACAGTGTCTGAAAATCCCGTTTGCTAAGTACAATAATAAAATCTGCGACTCAAGGGATGCACTGAAGGCTTACAAGATTCGGCCAAATCTGATCATTGACCATTTTGTTGTCCAACCTCTCTGCATACTCAGGTAGGTGATCAAGTAGGGCCATCCGGGTTCCTCTATCTGGGCTAGCGAACAGTTTAACCAATGGCGTTAAGATGACCTTAGGGTATTCTTCCGACGCGACGTTTTCGCCGAATTTGAGGACTAGAGGGAGAATGGTTGCGGCTGACGCGCCGCCGTATTCGAGCGCGGAAACGAGAGATGGAAGGACACGAAATGATGCAAATTCTGTAGGGAATGATGAAGCAGATTCTTTCAGTGTCCTGTAAACCAAACATCAGCAGGAATGATGCAACTAATTATAAGCCTCCATCGTACCTCAGCAAGGTGGATTTCTCAGCTTCACTATTGAGAGCAAAGTTATCAAGGCCCAGGCAAAGCTTGACCAGTCGATTGGTAGCAAAGAAACCCGTCTCCGCCATACCGATATCTAAGAAGTGTTTTGGCGTCATGCGAGCTTTGGGATTGGGGTTTAGAAGCTTCTTGAAATGGGGGAACAAGGAAGCGGGGATTGAGCCCTTCGATGATGGTTGCGGGGGTGGATGTGGAGGGTGGACAGTGGTGGGCAACGGTTGATTAGGATTGAAGAGGGCATGCAAGAGTAGACCCAGCGCGTAGGAATCGGCTGCAGCGACGTCGTGTCTAGAAGCTTGGAATGAGACAAGAACTCGACGTAGAGGGGGTTATAGCAATACTCTTTCAAGACCGACCAACCGCCTTTCTTGACTTCGGGAGGGGACAGTGAGGATGAATCTGGCAACGAACCACCCATCGTCTAAATCAAGTAGCAAATGAGAATTATCCCACCGCGGTGCTCGCTGTCCATACGTACATATAGGACGGCAGCTGGATCCTTTGGGTTGCTTAGCACTTCAAAGCCTCCAAGTTTCCACTCGCCCGACGGTGTTATGAAGATCGACCCAATGCGTATGTTCGCGTGAGTTGAGGCACACGAGTCATTGACGAATGCAAGAGCTACCTAGATACAGTGCGTCAAATTGAAATCGCCATGAAACAGATATCATTTACGCACCGAAACCCTATGCAGCCCCCAGAGTAACCAATCCTCACGTTCTTGCTGACTGCTCGATGATCTGCTCAACAGGGCTGGGCCCAGCGGTCGAACGCGTTCGGTCATGACATGTATCGTCGTGTCCGTCTCCACGACATCCATGAATTTGAGGACATCGGGGTGGCGTGTGGTGCGTAGTTTCCGTAGAGCATTCTTAGCCAAAGGTAGGAGGTTCTTTTTGCTGGTCTCCGTCGTCGCATCGAATTCGAATACGGACACATGACTTCCATCTTCCTAAGGGCTGCCACATTGAGGGAGTGCTGGCACGTCAATTTCAGGAATTTGGATACGCACGCGTTTTGTTCCTTCATATAGATTCCAAACGCCTTCGTACGCGACTTTAGATCCAAGAGAGAAGGGGAGATTCAGACCAGATTTCTGAACGAGGGAGGAGACGGCTGCTGATCCCAGAGTACGCAAGTAATCCATGGGGGACACTGAAGATTCTGCCGCCTAATAAATGGATGCTGCGCGCGCAGCGTAAATGCGTGTCTGATTCCTGGCAATACGGAAATATGTATGGTGTGTACCACTAACCGCGTTGTCCACCATTCCGCCACGCATTCAAACATAGGGGCTACTCTACTCTACTGTCCTCGTCCTCAGGCCGATTATCTCAGAAGGTCTTCACAACATTCATTGTTGCGCGGAAACGTACAGATGTACAGATTTGACGAAGGAAACTTGCCGATGAACCCTGGTATCAGGGCATTGGGGTACAACTCAATAAAAACGTTTTAATTATGTATACAGAGTAGGGACCACTGTCAGGTGAAAGGGGAACATACGCGATCGAGGCGTCTTGCCCCACAGGGCGTACGTTGGATCGTCGGGGGTCGTGGAGAGGAAGCAGCGGGCTCGACGAACCATCCGGTCTCTTAAGAAGGTGAAGGTGGAGGTGATCGCAATCAATGTTTCTCCGATGCCAATTCGTCAATGGGGACTCGGACGAGACGCTGCCCTTCAAAATTTGAAGAGACTGTGAAGTCTTCCTCTTGCAAAGCCTCAGTTTGCTGGCGCTGCGATACTGGAAGGCCATGAGCGTGCAGATGCAGATGCTAAATGGGTGTCTAGACGCACTAAACAAGCCCAAGATCTGGAACATCTTAGGCCATTGTTCAAGGACCTGTCCGTGAACTGATACCGATCAGAGATGGCCTACAAGGACGGAAGCCGTCTGATTTTTACCTCGACCTGCGTCCGCCATCACATCAAAATCTTCACTGATGCCAGACATTCGCTGAAGGAGTAAGTTGCTCGCGCTTTCTAATGCAACGACAGCCTCATATTCTTTCTTCTTCTCTGCAAGCCTCTGGGCCGCTGCGGCCGCGTATTCTTGCGAGTTCGATGACCCTGGTGCATGCGAAGCACGGCCAGGCGCAACCGATGGTCGTAACATGGATAGCTGTGGAGATAAGCGCCGAAGCAGTAGCCAAAAACAAACAGCGCCATCTGGCTAGAGGGGCCATTCATCAACTTCAGAACCACTCTATACTTACACCGTCCGCCACGAGAACAAAGTAACTTTTCGCTCCATTGAATTGAATCACCTAACAATATCCACCATAGCGCTACTTGGCAAAAGTGCTTGCGGAAATGGTCAGACTCCTGGCGCCGACGCAAATACCCGAGGCGCTGTGCTTGAACACACTGCAGCACAGTGCATGTCTGCCGCTGCCCTCGAAATGACAGCTTTATCGCAATTTTTACGTTACTACGTTGCCATGAATAGCCGCCTCAATACAGGCTTTTTGCCCACGTCCAATCCTGATCTGCCGGACTTTCGATTTGCGAGTACACGATGCAGATTTGACTTCATGAGAACAAGGCTCAGTGACCCCGCGACATCCCCCTGCGCCCATATCCCCTCAATTCGACTCGTTGTCGCGGAGTAAGATAAGTATATAAGCCCAGTGGCTTTCCGTGATCCACTGCCCTCCCCATGAACACATTTACAACGCCAAACACTTCCTCTATACAACCTACCCCCGGCACGTCTGGGATATTCCTAACGTTGAACAGTTATGTCCTTGATACAGTCAGGATCATCCTCCTTGGCTCCCTCATGGAAGCTGGGCGGAAGCTATTCGAGTGGCTCGCTGAGCGATTTACCTTTAGTATGTGTGTGGCAAAAATCTGTTGAGGTGCCACTGCTAATCACTTTAATGAACAGGATACGCTGTATCAGTCGAATTTAATCAAGCAGACCCTACGTACCCCTGGATCGTCCAATTCCTCGTACGACCACTTTCTAATATTGAAGGTCTTCATTATGACGGTCCCCTCTTGTCAGACACACCACGAAGTTTGGCGCCGTTCAAAAAGCTTCCAAATTGGTGCAAAGACCTCCCGCTCAAGATTGGGCGTCACTCTTAGTCAAAAGGACAAACCACTAGCTGATTACATACCATTATACGACATCCCACAGCTGTTCTACTGGAAAGGCTATTGGGTCGAAGTTCGCTGCGACCGTCAGGAAGACAAATTCAGTGTAGTTGATCAGCCGAAGGGCAGAATTTACCTCTCGTAAGTGCTGATGATGTACAATAGAATCGCTATTGATAAATCGTCAGAATATTCACGTTGGATGTCTCCATAGTGGACATGCTCGTTAAAGAAGCTAAAGAGATTTATCTCTCCGCATCCATCGCTAACGTTGTCATTCACGTCGCTGACTCAGTAAGTTATGTGCACGCGCTCCTTTCTTGCATATGGCTTATGCTTTGGACTTTCTCGGATCATAGGAAGCTAGCTTGTTTCACCCCGTCTGGAATAATGTTAAACGAAAGGCTAGACGTCCTCTATCTTCGGTTGTGCTTCGAGAAGGGACGATGGACTCTCTTTTGCATGACGTGCGTGAGTTTCTTGGAGCTGAAGCATGGTATATCAACGCCGGTATCCCGTATCGTCGTGGCTATCTCCTGCATGGCCCACCCGGAACGGGGAAAAGTGTGTCTATGCTCTGACTTTGTGGTGCTATTGAACTTACAGTCGACTATCTACAGGTTCAACGATATACGCATTAGTCAGTGAAGGTTATCGTCGTATATCCCGTAGCAAGCGCTAACATATTTCTGCAGGCGGGGGAACTCGGCGTCGATATTTACACGCTCTCACTTGGCTCAAAATTGTAAGATTAGACCCCGTCTCTTGTTACTTCGGGTACTGAACTTTCTTCTAGTGTCGATGATTCATACCTACACCGCGCAGTATCTGGAGTCCCTAGTGGCTCAATTTTCCTCATTGAAGATATCGACTGTTGCTTTCCATCGCGAGAGGATGAGGAGGCAGAAGCCGTTCGCTTGTCGCGGTCAGCCAACAACCGAGACCAATACGAGACTGGGATGAAGCAACCGAAGAGCCAGGTCACACTTTCCGCGTTGCTGAATACCATCGACGGAGTATGCAGTGAAGATGGCGTGCTATTCTTTGCCACGGTTAGAACTGAGCAATCTTCTCATATCCCAACATGCTGATGCTCAGGACCTTTAGACAAATTACATGGACCGATTGGATCCTGCACTCCTCAGGCCGGGCAGGGTTGATTACAAACTCGAATACTTTCTTACTTCACAAGACCAAGCATCATCACTCTTCCGGCGCTTCTACCCCGGGAAAGCGCTTGCTAACTCTGCGCCCGCTGATTTTGAGAAACCTGCTACTCCGTCTGATATCGAGCTGCTGTCAGAGGAATTCGGTGCTGGCATTCCCCCAAACCGATTCTCCACAGCCGAACTCCAAGGATATCTCCTCTTACACAAGGAACATCCGGTGGTAGCTGCCGATGGAATAGAAGTTTGGGTCAAAGCACAGCTCGTAGCTCGTGAAGAGAGAAAAGAACGAGAGAGGGAACGGCGGGAAAGGTTGATGGCGATATATCGGATAGACTCCAGAGAGCGCGAAGATTCGGGTAGTGATCAGAGTTCTGCTAGTGGGGACTCGGGGGTGGTGAAGGTAGAAGCAGAGGAGAAAGCGGAAGGGCTCAACAGTAATTAAGAGCTTGTATACCCTCATTCATTATACCATGTATTATATCAAGCTGTAATTCTTTCTCGGGAACACCTTCTATGAAGGGCAAAGAAGGAAGTGTTGCGTCGCGTGACTCACCGAGCTGTGACGCGTGACATTGCACCAGCACACGGCCCTCCGCGGCGGCACTAAACGTACAGTCACCAATGCACCATATCTCTTGACGCCAGACTTCTCCGAATGAGTTCGAAACAACGAAGAAAAGAGCCTGCAACGATCCTTCCGGTATACGAGTCACTTCCGCCTAAATGGCTACCGAAGACCCATAAGTCGGGGGATTTGGGTGCGTTGGACGATGCCTTGCCCCACTTGTATCTCATTGGCCTTTAGGGTACCCCGGTTTCTATCCCCCCCGTCCAGGGCAAGATGAAGATGTTTTGTCAGAAAACAATGTCAAGAACGGATTCACTGCTGAGCCTGCCGTATCGGTAAGCACGCTAGTTCAGCCCAGGTCATGGAACGCTTACACTCCTGCTGGGATGACAGGCAGAGACATTCACGGCGCAGACCTTCATCAAAATCAACGACGATGCCATATCCAAACTAGAGGACCTAATGGACGCCGTGTTCTCTCGCAGAAATGAACAGCTGCCTCCCATTCCGTGAGATTCAATGATGCACGCTCCTTCGGCCTAACAACACTGACTACCCTCGCTTACTATAGGGCTTCTACGTTTCGAATGCCATCTAGGGTGACTTTGACTGATGCTAAACGCCAAAGCTGGTTTGATGACCTCGCCAATCCCGATGTGCCTCTTTATAAACTCGGAAAGAATGTTCCCCACGGCGCTAAGGGACATGATTTACTCGACCTTCTTCATTCCAGTAATGTTGCCATCCCGCGTGCAATATGGCTGCTTAGAGTGCTGGGAGCTAACGAGACGGTGTGTGCGCTCATCGGAGTATTGTCCTGTGGCTTATATTATACCTCAGGCTGGACTACGGAATAGACCCTCGTATAATCCAACATCCTACAGCATTGAGTGGACGGGTGTTATGACAAGTTACATGAAAAAGCAGCTGCTGGCCATTGCTTTGCCAAGCGCCCCGCGGCACGGAATGAATATGAATATCAAGCAGAACTTCAAGGGAGTTCTCGCTGATGCTGACACTCGGGAACGTTGGATATCTCGATTCACTTATTGGTGAATCCTGGTCGTGTTATTTCTCGGCGGGTCCGTTTACTAATGGGGGAGACAGTTTGCAGCTCCTTCGGAGGTTCTATTCCGAGGGGTTGGTGGATCACCGAACGTTCCTCACATGGCTCGTCCAGCAAATGGCAACATGCAACCTTGCGCAAGCCGGGTTCGTCTCTAAGTTGGCCGACGAATATTCAGAAGGGATGATATGCAGTCGAGCTTTGGCTCGCCACTTTGCGGATGCTTGTTTCAGCAGGTTGTCGGAGGTACGTTTCATAGCAGCTTTCCCAGGTGATTCCTAAAGCAACCCGAGATTAGATACGCGCGTCAGTGCCTGCGCAATATCTAGCCAATACAGAGACACTCCTTCGAAGTCTTCTTCAGGTGAGCACAGGTTACATGACATGGAGGCTACTCGTCCGACCTAATCAACGATAGCGAATGTGTCTCACTCTGCCTGACTCATTCATAAGCCCACGTATGTGGATAATCCACGCGAGCCTCCTCCAGTATGCCTTCGTAGAGAATGTATTAGACAGTTTTACCGATCAGCGAGTTGAACAGAAGGCTCAGAACATCCGCCAGCTGTTGGCGACCAATTTTAACGACGTGAGGCGTCGGAATCAAGCCATGCTGTTTTGTAATCTACCTCCGCGCGCCCCGACAGGACTTGGTTCAGCGGTTACGGAAGTACAGGTGATTGGCCGTGTATTGTGCATTTCGATGGTCTAATAAAGTTCTACGATAGCTCCTGAACTCCATTTCAAGTGCGACAGACATCAAGTCACTTCATTTCTTTACCTTCGACACCCCTCACGATCCTGCCTTCTCCGATAAACTTGACCGCCTTTTGACTTGGAGTGTTTCGCCGTTCCAGTTTGGTGAACACCGCCCATTCGCTGCTGTGACTCTTATCCGCGAATGGCGCGATCGAGTTCTTGAACGCGCCCACCGACGACACTTCCCACCTCCCAGTGAATTCCTCCAAGACCACCTCTTTGAATGGCTAGACACCTCCGAGGTTGCGGGTGATGCAGAGAATATTCGCGCAGTCGCGCTAATTTTTGGCAAGCTTGTGAAGCACGAATTATTCTCCTACGCGGGGTATTTGCAAAGGCTTATCGCTAGAGGTGAAACTGGCCTCCTGCAAACCGACAATCCAGTCTCTCGTCATCGCAGCTTTCTGCGATGGATTCCTATTTACAACTCAGAGCCATCGTTAGCGAGCCAACGGAAGGTAACTCTATACGGACCCAGAACCCGAGACACCCCGGAATGTCTCAACGAACGGGAGATACGCAAGGAGATTAGAGCGTTACTGCCGGAGTTGTTTGGAGGTGAGGTTACTGCTACTCTGCGTGGCATTTATCGTATCCTATCTATGTTTCCAGCTGAACTACAGGCACCGCCAATCTCGACTAGCGAGTTGCTAAGCCAATGCCCGACACTGATATCTGCATCTCGTTTTGAGCAGGTCAGAACATTCAAGCAATGGCTAATGCCTATCCTTCGGAAGGCAATCGTAAGGTACGTATTGGAGTACAAAGAATCCAAAGATCGATATTCACGTATCCACAGTCAATCTCAAGATGATTCCAAAAGAACGATGCTATACAAGTCATATTCCTTGGCTGTTGAACTTATGACTCACGCTCAATGCTTCCACACAATCCTCGATGTGAGAGTTGACCACATGCTGCGGATCACTCCTCACTTACATTGTCATTCGCAGCTAACTTTCGTCGTTCTCGCTCATCCCGCCAGTGTAGATCTCATCAGTTCCTCGATCGATACGCTTCAACGGTTTCACCTTATCTGGATTTGTCTGGATGTCATGGGCAGCATCTGCTCTGCCTTATACTCGGCCCATTTGTTCTGGAAAGCTCAAGGTATACAATCACGCAAGCTAGTTGCCCTGCTCCTGAAGTTCGATGATACACGACACTTGGAAACCTCTGCGCGAGACCATATCACAGCGGACATCAATACATACACTCTGGTATGTTCTGAACTTCAACCTGATACTAATCTATTTACTGAACCAAGACACTAGGCTCTTCAACCAGAAACCGCGCTTGTTTCGACGCAAATGCCTGACGTAGTTCAAGACATCTCTCGCCTCGCTAACGATCTGAGCGACGATGCTCCCGCCATGCTCGCCAATGGCCTTTGGTTTAAGTATCGATCCATCCACGATTGGGGTGGCAAAGTCTGGGATGACACCGTAACGAGTTTACGACTGGCAGATCCAATGGATCGGCAGACATTTTCTATGCGATGTGCTGATTTCCTGCTTCAAATTGATTCCCATTTGCCCCATGGCCTCGACGACCCAGTACTTCAATGGCTTCTGGGGCACGGAAGAACAATATTACCGGAGCTTTCGCCGGACATTTGGGACGCCTTGACGACAGTGCTGCTTTTTCTGTCCGTTCATGGGGCACTCAAAGCAAGTACTATGTTCGAAGGACTCATTCTCCCGACGTGGCAGTCTGCCTCGCATATATCTTCTGCAGAGGAGGAACAGGCTCTCTCTCCCATTCTACTCGCTTCCCTCAATCTTTTCGAGCGTCTGATGTTTTCCGAGGCTGCAAATGATGACGGGACCCCACCATCAAACTTGCTGGAGATACAATGCATTAGGACCCGCCGCGAGGAGTTCTACCTGTCCCCAAAGTTCTACTCCCTATTATCGAGCGTCCCCGTTCTGCTAGCCTTGGAGCACAATAGCCACGTTTCAGAAGAAGTACGGAACCGCACTGGACTCATCCGCACCTCCCTTTGCCAGCAGCAGAGTTTCCGGCAAGGTGTTTATCGCGATCTTGACGTCGTTCGACAAACCTTCGAACAGTCAATAGTACCCGGCGGCATGTGTGAAAACTTCGCAGAGCAAATCGCTGAGGCCCTACAAGAGGCCTTGTGCAACACCCGAGATGGTATGATTTTTCTGACTCTAGGGAAGCTCACGATTGACCGTCTCTAGCAGCCAACTCTAAATCGACTTACCCTGATATAGCACTCCTGAGCCCCTGGAAACTTGCTGCCACCGCCATACAAATGAAGCTTATCCTGCGACAAATGGGTAAAACTACGTTCTCCGAAAATACTCGACAGTCAGCCAAACACGACTTGGACCGTTTGATCAAAGCTATTTTCCACCATGCGGTGTCAGCAGAGCAGGCATGCGTGATGGCGGACATGGCCAAGGGCGCCGACCCTGAGGTAGTCTCAGAGGTATGTCGTCTATTGACTTTCGTATTATTCGAAGTCGTCAACTTTCATCTACCTAGTTCATGCACAATGGTGTGCAAACGCTCACCATTGTACTCAATGCCCCCGGACTGGGTTCGGGCGGCCTTGTAGACCAATCCCGCCGCGCAGGAGAAGTACTTCGGGTGCTTGCCTACATAGCTGAACCCTTTCGAAAGGAAGGAAACCCATTACCTCAGCTCAATCAGGATGCCTACGACAAACTTTTCTTTGCAATAAATAAAAGCATAGCATCGCTAGCAAAAGAGTTGAGTGCGACCAATGCAGATGACGCCCTTATCCCTCCGGAGTCTACAGCTTGGGCAATCTTGCTCGCAAGACTGTTGCAATTTCTGCTAGGCTTCCACGGACAATGCTCCACTAGCGTTAAAGCAGCCTCCAGTGAAACGTCTTCAAGTTTGACGACTTTGGTGCTGGTACGGTAGCTGTGGTACCATAATTGACCTGCTAGAATCTGACAAGTGATCATAGCTTCATAGCACACGGAATAACTTGGACGTGGTGGCATATACATTGTTGCTTGATACTCTGTATTATCTTCTGGATGGTATGCCTGTTGGCTTGGTGGTTTCAACGCGTGTTCTGACCTTTCATAGAGGTAGCAATGGACCCTAAGGCGTCTACATTTGATCCGTGCTTCAACTATCCATGTTTCTCCATTTCCGACTTGCCGCCCGACTTACCTGCCGAATATCGAATGCAGCTCTCACGTCTGCTGTCGTGCTTTCCGGCCAGCGCTTCGGTTGAGAATCTGGCCCTTGCTCATCGAGATGCGAACGGTACTCTGGTGATCGATGGTCCTGTCCTCCACAGACCTTGGGAATGGATCGAAAACCTAGGCGAACCGCCTACTCTTGATGAAGCCAAGGAGAAGGAGGAGAAGGATCGGCAGGGGACGAAGTATATCGTCAAGAACTCCGGATCCCTGTCTCTTGAGAACTTTGCAGCACGCGTTACGGGAGACGGGATACTTGCAGAAGCATCGAGCAAGGATCTACGGGCATTCGAGGACCGTCTCTCTGGTGACAGTGTCTTCAGCCGGGACTGGCAGGAATCAAGAGTAGGGGGCGACATGGATACTTTGGTGGGGTCTCGGAGCAGGGCTGAAGGTGACCAGGAATATGGGAGTAAAATGAGACGTCCTACACCACGAGCGTCGCCTGCCTCGTCTGTCTTGTCGCGTTCTTCAGCTCACCAGTCGTCGTCGACGTCCATGCGTCGACCGAGCCCCAGTGAGGTCTCTATCAATCGACATTCTGGGTCCTCTATGGGCGAGCCTATTGATGTTGACAGTGTCATGTCATCGAAGCGCAAGACCTCGACAGCCAGTGACGATGATATTGAAATCATTGAAGGGCCAGTACCGTCGCAGACTGTGTCAAAGAAAAAGGGCAGGACAGCAGGGAAGACTAAGGTTAGGAAACGATGATGACCACCTAGTACAGTACTGCAGATATGCTAACGACCGGAGTACAGTACAATAATATAGACATGTAGAGTATAGGGCATCATAAGATACAATGTAATCAATGGTATACTGTAGATCGCATGATGTGATAATAAGGATAGGATGAGCATTTAGACATGAATATTTGAAGTGCTCATGAGGGAGGGAAATATGGGTCCCACACGCTCTTCTGGCTCTTTTGGGCGACGCGATGCTTTCCTTTCTTGTTGCTTGAAGTTGAGACAGGCTTCTGTGGGCTGACTTCGCCTTGCGCCTTAGCAATGACCCGCACGATGGCTTTGAGCGCAAAATCTTCGATTGGTCGTGACTTCACCTCGACGCGACACGTCGGGCAATTATACTCTGGTTGTGGGTTCTGTAGGTTATATTGTGCAAGCATTTGTTGCACCTGGGGGTGGTACTCCGCGTACGGCATCATCTGGCGGATATGGGCGGGTACTTTTTGCCTGTGATTATTGGCATTATATTCGGGGTGGGCTTGCATGTGCCGCGCAAGGATAGTACTAAACCAATCCTGGATGCACGACTCGCAGAATGAATGACCGCATTCTGGCAGCCTGTTGAAATGCAAGTTAGTTCATATTTGCATTTCAAATAACGTGACGCGGAACGTACAGATAAGGCCGCCACATCTTCATGGTGCATATCTCGCAGTTAATTTGGTCTTCGAGATCAGAAGGGTTCTGCGATACACGTCCATTTAATGTTCGAGGGCGGTGGCAATAGTGCACGTACGATAGAAAGGGATGGTGGTTCTTGACGCAGCTGTAGCTCGGCGACCTGGTTGGACAGCATATCCCTCTCCACCATAGTCTCGTCGAGGAGGCTCTGAGAATGTTCAATTTCCTTCTCCATGCGAGTGTTACTCTGCATATGCCAAGCTGTTGAGGCCAAGCGCCAATGAAACGCGAACAGGGTCACTCACCTCTTTCAAGGTCTCTATCTGACTCTGTAGTTCCGCAATCTTCATCAGATTTCTCGAAGGCTTCACCGGGACGACAGGGTAGTCCTCGTCGTCATCCGAAGAAATCACAATCACTTCCGTTGACTGTAGCGCGGATTTGGGATGTTTGTTGGAAGCCGTGGTTATTTTGTTATTAGGTGCCCTCTTCGCGGCTCTTGCCTCGTCGTCCGACGAAGACAGAACAATCACGTCGTCGGAAGCGGGGGCTTGTGGTTGGGGTGAGTTGGACTTGCGTTTGTTGCGATGAACTTCGGGAAAGGGATCATGGCGATGGGGCAGCTTGCTTGTTGCACGTGTAGCGGGCATGGCAGTTTAACTTTCGGTAGAGAGTAAACTCCAGTTCCAGCGGGTCCTTAAATGCGTAGATGGTGTGGTGGTGGTCAAAGTGAGACGAGTGGCTGACAATTGATATTGAACATGAACCACCGACAGGGCGCTTAATGCATTTAGGGGCTCACTTCGATCGAAACGTACAAAAGCTTACTTCCGAGTTTGGTTCAGGCCTGACGAATGAGAGGGAGGGTACGTGGGGACACAGAACAGACACATATATTTGATACAGCCAATTACATCCTCCAGAAGATGGTCGAAGACTATACAGTAGCTGAAGAGATTAGGTGTCCAGCGTATGCTAAACATATCTAATCCAACTCCAAGTCCTAGGGAACCGATAAATGAGGCAATCGATACAAGGTGAAACGAGGAAGAGCGGTGGGAGAGCAAGGGAAACAGATAGCTATGTAAAGAGCGACAAGGTGAAGGAGTGGACGAAGAGCCAAGGGGGCAGGGACTTCATGTATAAGATATTGAAACAATGCAATGGAATGCGACGGTAATGCGCGGGGGAACCTGGTTGGTGATGCGGTGGTATAGAATTATGTTGTTCCTAGGTACGAGCAATGTAAGCCAATTTGCTTGATTTATGAGGCTCGCTGAACGTACGATTTAGATGCAGCCGAAGCGGCACCATGGCTCAGGTTGAGGCTCGCGAGCAACTTCAACGCCCGGTTGAGCTTCCTAAAAAACGACACTTGTTATTATTCGAAAAGCCAGCGCAAGGGGAATGTGGACCCACAGGAGCTCGGGCTGCCAATTCAACAGTGGCAGGGACAGGGGCTGCAGACACGGTCATAGTCACTATGAAGGGATATCAGTATGAGCCACTAATCCACGTGTTTCATCCAGCACTTACTGCAGGCAAGAGCGCAGGCGGCCAAAGTGAAGAATTGCATTGTGACTTGTGTTTGTGGTGTGGTGGTAAAACTCGCTGAGTGTGCTTGGATGTAAGCAGGAAAGATGTAGCGAGGAGCCTCAAAAGCGAGCTGCGTCTAGTAAAAGGAGTACTGGAGACAAGGAGCCATGTACTCGACAACCGTCGCTTTAATACCAACAACAAACTGTGCATGCGGGGCTGGCATTCGAACTTGGAGTTGAAAGCAACATCCCAAGAAGGAAAGCCGTTTTTCGTAGGCTTAGTCGCCGATAAGCTAAGTAAAGATTCAGGTTTAGGATGATTTCCTGTGGTGGCGCCAGGCACCTTGTGCAGTCGCTGGTCTGGCTGGGGACATGAGAAGTTCGCAGAGACTTGGTCAACCACGGTGGTTACAAGGGCGGAGTCGCTCAAAATCCTGCCATTTTTGGACGAGACTTCCTTTTGCGGAACAAAGTACGTCGAGGCTTGCGGGGCAGTACAGATTGCGAGCTGAGGATTTCATCATACCCGTTGCTTTGGGCCAGCAATTACTACAAAGAGCGATAAGTCAGCTACTCATTTGGGATGTCGAAAAACGGTGCACTCAACGCCCATCTAAATTTGCACAGGCACGGTGGTACGGCCGCCGGACGCGTGTATCTAACTTCCCTCTGCGGCAGTGGGAGGTTAGATACACGCGTCCGAGTGTCCAAGATTCAGCAAGGGTACGTATAGGATGGGATTTGGATGCGACCTTGTCGAGGACACTGCCCCGCTGTCACTGTTCGGCTTGGAGACAAGGCACCCGCCATCTAAGTTCGTACCATCCCTCTGTAGGCGTTATGGTGTCTGCAACACCCAAGGACTTGATATGATGGTGGCAAACCACTGTGATGAGGGAGTAATGCGAATTCAGTTGCCTATCATATATAACTTGCTGTATCGGTGTCCAAACACTCTTCGGCTTCGACGACCCTGGACCGTCACGGTACCATGCAGCGACCACGGACCGCCAAAAATATATTTGGCGGACCGTTCGGCTTGCTGGTGGTGTTCTTGCGCCCACGATACCCACCAAACTCGCGAATTTCGTCACCCAAAAGGCAGGATTCCTTCGTGACCCACGCCTGACCGCTGCGGCGACCGGCCATCGAATCAAACTAGTACATGTTCACATTCAACACGCCTCCAAAATCCTCGTTCATTACCTATAGTACTCCTGCCCCGCGGTGGGCAAGATGCTAGATACGTTCGCTAGGTACCCGGGTGCAAGAGGTCCTGCAGAGAAGTAAATGGAAAGAAAAGTCAGTGGTTGACGAATAAATCTGGCTGCTACGCGCACAGTACTTAGTAATTCGAAGCTGAGGACTCCACTACGTAGAGTTCTAGATTTTATTAGTGCCGAGGCGAGAATGTTGGTCCGTTACCAAAATAAGGCAGGAAAGTCTTTCTTTGACGCTCTTCAAAAGTTTCCAGTCTTCACGTGAAAATGCTTACAGCTTCTTGACTTTCAGCCACCACAAACCTATTTCACGGATGCAGGCTGAGGAGAGCGTTCCAGAGAGCCTCGCGCCCGCTGTCGACTACGACGTCAAGCTTCTTCACCCAGCCTTCTCCTCGCCCGACGCCGATGTTATCCTGGGCACCGACGGCGCGATGTTCCGCGTCCACTCGTACACGCTGCGGACGACCTCTGGCTGGTTTCGTTCCATGTTCTCTTTGCCGCAAACCACTGCAGCCTCTCACCCAAATGCGCCCGCTACGACGCAGAATGAGATAATTTACATGGAGGAGGATTCCAAGACGCTGGAGTTGGTCCTCCGAATCATATGTGGCCTGCCCGTTCCTCAGGTCGACTCTTACGACATGATAGATGCTTTGCTGTTCGCAGCAGAGAAATACGACATCCCCGCCGTCATGTCCATCGTCCGTATCATGGTCATGACCCCCACCCTGCTGAGCGAACCCTTTCGCCTCTACATTGTTGCTTGTCGCTTTGGTTGGGATCACGAAGCCAAGCTCGCTTCCACGCAAACACTCTCCTACAACCTCCTTGACAAGGAAATGCGTCTGCTACTTCAGCGCCTCTCTGCCAACGCGCTGCTTGACCTCCTCGAACTCCACCGAACTCGCCGAGAAGGCCTCCGCCAGCGTCTCAATGAACCTCCGTTCGTGGCTGGCGGAACGGCATCGTGTTCGTCATGCAACGGCCTGATTGATTATCACACATGGAGAGAATTGAAGTACAAGATCATTCTGGAAATGGACGCTCGTCCGCTGGGGGACACAGTGCTAGAACATGGGTTGCAGAGTTGGCCAGAAGCACACGCCTGTTGGAGTGCGAAGTGCCCGAACAAGGATTGCGATCGCTTCTTGTACGACAAGGCAGAAACGATTCGAGTTATTTCGGATTGCATCAAGAGTCTTCCCAAAAGCATTTGAAGGATCTAGGTCCTACCACACACGCTTTGCTGCTACATTGCCGTTCATACCATACACACACACTTCATAATACTTTCGAACATTCGTAACAACAGGCACATGGATGTACTAATACTCATGTAACTACTACGACGCCTTGATAGTGATGACGTTCACACTGAACCCTGCTGCGGCAAATGTGAAGGTCTTGCCCGTGGTGATCGTCCTCGTAGCAGGGGCGAGAGCCGAGGGCGTAGTAGGGGAGTTGCTGGCGGTGGCGGCGCCAGCCAGGACTTGTAGGCTACCGGACGTAGCGACGTTGGCGAATGGGAGAACAAAGGTCAGGTTGGCCTGTGCGGCAACCGTGTTGGAGACCTAGAGGGTAGAAGGGTGAGATATAAATAGATCAGAAGGTGTATTGTATTAACCTTGATGATTATTTCACCAGTCGCAGTGTTTCGAGTAACACCCCAGAATACAGTTCCGGTACGCGACGGCAACGTGCTCGGAATGTATTCATTGCCCATATTCGTGCTGAAAAGCTAATGGTGCCGTGCCCTTTCGTCAAGGGCGGAGCTTTGGTTGCAGCCAACAAACCGTTGACTCACCTTCTGCACGAAGTAGCTGGCCGAACGGTAAACATTGCCGGTACTATACCATAGCATTAGCATACGATCGCTGCCGAAGGGTCTCCATGCTACGACTCACTCAAATGCGATGAGATTAGGAGTCTAGGGATTAGCTTAGCTTGTAGGTGGGGTGTTGGTTAATATGGATGATACGTACCCATTGTGAACCAGCGACGTGCTAACGACACAGAGCCATTAGCACAGTGAACACCGCGAAAAGGGATGCAAACTCACTCCCAACAAAGGAGCATAGGAGGCAGCAAACACAATGTCGGAATTGCGCTCCATCCCAATCATGTATGCAGCTTCACCGGACGCACCTAAAATGGCACGGAACTATCCGTAAATTGATGTTGTGCTCAAGCGAGATGCAGTCTAGGAAGAAAGGCGTACTTTGCATAGTTGAGAAAGTTAGGCGACCGTTTGCAGGCGATCCAAAGATGTCGTTGGGGTTCGTGGATATGGCAGCGTATTCACCCTCGAAGAAGGTGACTCCATTGCGCTACAACATCGAGTCAGCACAGCGGAAAAGGATCGTAAAAAAGGTAGACGGCTTACTGGCATATCATCGTAGAAAAACGAGTTCTGCGCGAACCACGCTGTAGTGCATAGGTCAGCTTGAATTTAATTGCATCTAGCGAGGGACTTACTTGGTGTCTGGTACACGTGGTGGTCCCACTGGGCAGGGTTGGGTGACAAGGCCGGGGAGTTGATGTTGGAGGTAGCGATAAATTCTGTGGACTTCTGAATCAGGGACGCCACATTGGGAGTGCAAACGGAAGTAAGGGCCCACTGAGATTAGGGAATGCACCCCTCAACGCGTTGACAAAAGCGGGCCATCGGTAGGTATAACTACATCACAACAGCAACCCCAGATACGTTAATGTCGGAATGTGGGAAATGCAGTAAGTTGGACGAACGTGTCGCTTGCGACGAAATCCTACACGACCAATTAGGAAACACTGAACATAGAACAAAGTCGCGGGCTGCGGCCTGTGTACGCACCTCGTTTCCGATTTCCACATAAGTAAGCTTGAATGGTTGCGCCCTACCTAACGCAGCACGGCGCGCGGCTGTTGGTCGGTGGGTGTTTGATCAGATCAGTTAAGTTGTAAGTGGATTACAAGGGAAGGTAAGAATGGGTGTAATGAGTGTCAACAGTCCCGGAGGGGGAAACAAACGCACCGGGAGCACTGGTGGCAGAATCACCAATCACGAAGTTGATCTGATCAATTGCTTGTTGAATGTACGGTTGAAGGCCGTTTTGGGCCACGCTGGTGCCGCCGAGAGCGAACCCTAATTAGCACAACACAGGAGCAACACTTGGTGAGATTCTTGGGGATGTGCGGGCAACAGTAACGGTGCCTACCTGCCCACACTGCCATGATGGGTTCCATCCCTAGGTCTTCACAGAACAAGAGGTATTCCAACAGTCCCAAACCACTGAAGAATACATTAGTTACATTGTGCCTTTGGGGAAAAAAGCAACGGTGGGCGTACTCAGTGTTGATGTACCCCCAATCGCCGGCGCGGCCTAAAAGAGAAACATATTCATACGAGGATTCGGCAGGCCAGGGGTAGTGCATACATACCAGGCCTGTCAAGTAAACTTCCAGTAGTGGCATTCCATTGCCATCGGGTAGGCACAGTTTGTCCCTATATCGTAAAGTATATTCAGCATCGCTTGATAAGATAAACAATGCAGGTTAACCTCCTGGAGCGACATGTCAGTACCATGTAAGAGATGGGAACCACGAGAGATCTCACGAGATTGTTACCGCCAGGGAATCGGAAGAATTTGGGCTTCATCTCAGCTAGTGCCTACATCCCAGGTCATAAGCTTCCAACATTTACCGCGATATAATGAAAATATCCACCGTAGCAATATCGTCGCGCATGCCATTCGCTCTGTTCTTGAAGGTCGGCGGGAACAGGGAGAACATAGCGAAATTAATGGTTTGTCCGCTAGCAGCAGCCCCATTGATTGTCACAAAGAACTGGTTGTCAGTAGATGCCGGCGTCGTCCTCGGGGTCAACGACACGCTGATCTTTTGCCAGCTTGTCGAAGCACCACGAATAGGAACCGTTTGGGAGACAATGGTGCTCCCGCTGGTGGTTCGTAGCCCGACAACAAGATTGCCCGTGAAAGACGAGGCGGTGGGGAATTTGAAGAAGAAAGAGCCTTTGTAGGTGGAAGAGGTTACGATTTTCATGCCTAGAGGTACACTGTCAGTCGTCTCCTCCCTTCCCCGAGTCCACGAGACGTAGCTCACCGAAGAAACCCGAGTTAGCGAACCCAACTTGACCTGTGCGTCCAGTAGGTACGGCGAATCTCAGGGAGTTGGGAAGGGAGTTCGACACTGGGACCGGGTCCGCTACAACGGATATCTGCCCTCCGTTGATGGCGCTCCATGCATTCAAAGATGCTGCGGTGTCTACGTAGACCATAGATGAGCACAAGCGTCCGAAACATGGATGAAGCCAAGAGCTTACTTGGTGTGACTTGTTGGAAGGCACGATTTTGGAGTACTACAATCGAGGTCAACGAAATGAAATGTCCGATATATGTTGGTGCGAACGCTCAGCGTATAGTCCACCATCACCACTCTATTGGAGTAAACTTGACAAGGACTCTGTTGTCATCGAAGAGGTACTCACATGCTATAAAAAAGTAAGACGCCCGTCCAGCATTAGAGTCTGTCGTCGGTTCATCGTTGACCTCTACTCACACTTATATCCTGCGTATCATTTAGAATGATATCAGTGACACTGGGAGCGTCGTGCATTGTAATTACCTCAAACATTTGTCCCCCTGGTAAAAAAAAACATGGTTAGTAAAGTAAGCTCGTAGCGACGGGATCAAGGCCTACATAGTCTCGTTGGAATCGGATGACTAGCCGTTGCGCTGACGGACACAGTTTGCGCCTGGCCTTGCCAGACACCAAGAGAGGCAATAACCGCTAGGACAGCGAGTCGATACATTTCTTTCGGAATTTTGTCGAGTGGCTCTGCGCATTATATACTAGTCGTTTCCGGACCGAAGGGGTACGTGGCGGAGTGTTCTGACGATATGGCAAGGGAAGCACATCACAAATTCAACGGCCAAGAAGCGTTCGCACGATTCCACAACCAATCCGCGACATAGCTGGAGGCGTGTTGGAGGGTCATGACTATCCTCCCCACATGGTGAACTCGCATGACCTCTGGCTGGAGTCGTCCGACGACCTCAGCGGACAACATCAAGTGTGCATCACAGAAGACGCGTTGGGTGAGAGAAAATGTCGAAATTGGAGTAGTCGGAGAGAATCGCGGGCAGCGGAATTTTGCAAGAACGGTCCGCCAAATTTGTCTATGCGGTAAATCAGTATTTTTTAACGGTCCGTGTCCTGCATCAGAGGATACGGGTCGTGCTGGGTACAGTCGGTGGTCCCGGCGTTAAACCTTTTCCGAGCGGGCTTCTGAACGTTGAATGTTTGAACTCTTACCTACATAACTTGCTCTGGATTGGGCTACATAACGATAAGACTTTTGAGAGTGCAGCCTCAGTTGTCGAGGAGGGGTGGCCTCAATACCTTCGGCACCTGGGGTACAACTGCAGGAGCCTAAGCTGCAGATTCAGAAAGCTGCAGACTTCTCACCTTGCACGTGCACTGACACGCTCTCTCAAACCACCATGTCCAAGAAGTCGAAAGACACAAAGGCCTTTCCACTGAACGAAACGTTACGCGATCTAGCAATTCTCCGTTCATCAGACATCGACCTTTCGAAGCTGGGCCTGAAACCAGAGTCTTCTAGCAGCCAGGAGGTTGAGGGCGAAGTTAGCGACTCCGTAAAGCTCTCGTACGAGTATGTCGCAGAAGCTAAGAAGGTCATGGCGATAGCGAATAAAGGAACCGTCGACTCGCTAGCAGACAATGTCGAGAGCTTGAGAGGCCAGCTGGACGAGATCTCCCAGGGATTGTCATGATTCGGTTTGTTAATTGTGTTTCTATGGCTCGCCGCAGTTTGCCTCATGTTCCTCATGCAGCACCTGGCGAAGCCTCATGACATACATGACACTTCTAAACTGAACAATATGAAGGACGATGTATTGTTCGATATGAGAATCAGAATAAGTGACTACGAGAATGGATTGGTCGAGAATGAATATCCGTTGGTGGTAAGACAATGCAATGAGTACAAGCAGTGAGATGAGCAAACGGATTGGATGGTACGTGCATATGTAAGTATGAGCGTTAGTAGGGGGTCGGGGCGGGGTCGTAAAGCAGAAATCGTTAATCGTTATGAAAGGCATAAGTAGAGAAAATGGTGCAGTTCACATCCTCACAACACACTCTTCCGCCTCTTATCTTTCTTGTCCTTCTTCTTCTTGGTCTTATCGTCGCTGGCGACGCTCTCTGCCGGACTATCGTTAGAACTCCGTCCGCTAGCGTCTGTCGGCTCCTTAGTCGATTCACCGCGTCGAAGACCTGGGATCATGGAAATAGAAGAGGAAGAACCTTGTCGCCTCGTCGTTAGCGATATTCTTCGTGCTAGGCGTTGGAAGTTCTGTGCGGCGTTCAACTTGCGCTTAGGCTCGCCTTCTACATCTGGGGTACCCGTACGCGGCGGTGTATTAACGCTCGATCCGAAGGTCACACCCGGTGTCTGGGATGGCGAGATGATTTCACGTTGAGACGCTGTATCGTCCGAAGTAGAAGAAGGGAAGGCAATGGGAACGGCCTCAGAGGGAGCGGGGGCTGCGGCCAGAGAGACGTTGTCTGGTGTATCTGTGGTTGGGAAACTGATTGGGGCATCAGCAGGCTCATCTGAGGTAGGGAAGGCAATAGGAGCGGCAGAGGGAGCCTCTTCTTTAGGTGGTACCTCTGGAGCTTCTACGCGGCTTGATGAAGATGGGACGTTGGGTTCTGCGTCTGCGAATGGCGAAAGAGCCTCAGAGGGCGCGGCATCATGGGCGATAACTGAGCCTTCGGGATGCAATGACAACGCCGACTGGTCCTTTTTCGAGCTGCGGCTCTCGGCGTATGGATGATGTTCGTCAGTCGTGGAGACCTGATCAGCCCACATGGAGGCGAAGATGCCATCCATGGCGACTAGTTCTTTATGAGTGCCTTGTTCAACGACCTGACCGTCCTTAAGGACAAGAATCCTAAAGAGAATAAAATCAATAAAGACGGTTAACCTTTTTTGCCGCAGCAAACTCACAAATCAGCTGAAGCGATGGTCTAGCGGCGAAAGTCAGTGCTGTGATCCGTTTCCTTTCGAGAATGAGAACGTACAGATAACCGATGTGCGATTGACAACGATGAGCGGCCCTTCACCAAGTTTTGGAGTGCGTTCTGGATGTCTTTCTCAGTCGAAGTGTCCAAAGCACTAAAGAGTCCCATCAACTGTTATTCCAAACCAGTGTATTTCAGCAGCACTATACCTGGTGGCTTCATCGAGGAGCAATATTGGCGGATCCTTGAGCAATGTCCTCGCAATGGCAACACGTTGTTTCTCTCCTCCGCTTAGCCTGATTCCACGTTCGCCAACCTTGGTGTCGTAACCTTCATGGAATGACAGTATACGATCGTGAATTTGTGCGGATTTGGCGGCGGCCTCGATCTCTTCTGGTGTGGATCCAAGTTTACCGTATCTGGAAAAACGTCAGAGAACCTAATCCCCACTGAATTCAGTAGAAACGCACCCAATGTTGTATGCGATGGTGGCATTGAAGAGCACTGGGTCCTGAGGAACAACGCCAATAGCCTTTCTCAAGCTAGACTGCGTCACGTCTCGGATGTCTTGGCCATCAATGAGAATCCGTCCTTGACCTTCCTGGAGGTCGTAGAATCGGTAAAGGAGTCGCAGAATCGTTGACTTTCCTGCGCCAGATTCGCCAACAAGTGCCACTGCGGACCCCTTCGGCACCTTGAAAGAAACACCGCGAAGGGCAGTGGTGTGGTCGTCATAGGAGAAGTTGACGTTGTCGAACTCGATTTCACCGTTTTCGACGATGAGATCGGGCGCATTTTCCCGATCATTGACCTCTGTGGGTTCGTTGAGCAGTTTCAATAGTCTCTCCGTATCGACGAGGGATTGATTCATGGAACGGTAGGTGTAGCCAAGTTGGTTCAGCGGCGTATAGAGCTAAACATTCGGCTGCGTTAGATCTGTTTTAGCATATTGGACAAATGAAATTACCTGAGCTAAGTAGGTAATGAACATAACGAATTCACTTGGACGAGCCAGGCCGTGGGTCACTTGAGAGGCGACGATCATAGAGCCAATCAAAAGACCGAGGGTCTGATAGACAGTCGGTTTGAGTACAGGTAAAACACGGACATAGTACGACTTACAATGATGAAGTTTTGTACCAAATTCAAGAGATTGAGTGCAACTGCAAGAATATCAGTCAAAATAGAACACGATGCCTATTTCCATTCAGCTTACCAATGACCTTAAGCTCCAATCCCTGGTACTCTCGGAGGGCGTCACGATATCTGGCACCTTCGTGTTCTTCACCGTTGAAGTACTTGACGGTTTCGTAATTAAGGAGACAATCGGTATGAATGCCGCGCGTGACCTGGTGACTGAAGTCAGACTACGCACGGCTGTGTCTCTAGATATTATACATACCACATCTCGTTCATTCATCTCCCGTCTCAACTTCGTGCGCCAACGTGTCAAACCTATGCTAGCAGTGACTAAGAGATAAAAAGATGAGCGTGTAAGTCAACAAAATAATGTCATCAGAAATACGTACTGTAGGCGGCTATAACGAGGAAGATGACGAGACCAAGGGTCCAGTCAAATTGCACGCAGAATACGATGATAGCCACGAATATATCGATGAAGATGGGGATGATGTTGAAAAGGATGAGCTGCAAACATGCGTCAATCATTGATGTTGGTTAACTCAGAAATGAACATGCCTCGAGCGTATGGTTGATCGCTGCACCACGATCGAGGATGCGCAGAATCTCTCCAGTCTTTCGTCGGGTGTGGAATGAATATGAGAGATTCAGCAAATGATCAAACGAAAGTTGCGACATCTCTGTACCAGGAAGTCAGTTCCTCAAATTCATGCTGACGTTTGTGTACGTACCCCGATCAGAGTATTGCATAACAGGAGCCCAGATGGCCTACACGCGCAAGGTCGGTGACGTTCAATCGAGGAATAACGAGAAATACGTACATCACGGAGAGCAGACAGACCACCGCTGCCTTGAAGGAAGCGCAGGCCGACGTAGGCAAACAGGTATGGCCATGGCGAGCGGCCTCTCGCAGGATCTTCGAATGTATCGACTAGGGCACCTAGTGTGTAAGGCACGAGGAAAGTTATAACTCGCCCAATAAGCAGTATAATGATACAGATGAACTAATCGGGGTCACATGAGTGAAAAGATGAGGGAGTATGATCGAGCTTACCGCGAGTCCCTGTAGCGGACGGCTCTTGGAGGGCCACAGATAAGGGGAAAGGCGGCGAATGCGACGCCAAATCTCGGACCAAGATGGGTCCAAAACGATGTCTGACTTCGCCTCCGGCTAGATGACAGAATCTACTAAATGCGCAGTCAAACGCCGTATGTTGTGGGGCATACCTTGGCTTCGCGAGGAACTGGGGTGGTTGCACGGGTTGTTGGCGTAGATCGATGCAGAGTCGTGGTGGTGCGAGAAGCGCGGAAGGTGCCGTACTTACTGGCGTCGCCCGACAGGTCGCTTCCATATGATAGGCCATTTGACGGACGTGCGCCAGACTCTGGGGGCAAGAGGAACGACGATGCTGTAGGGACATCTTCAACCTCTTCATCGGCGTGCGTATATGTGTACACGACGCGAGGCGTAAATAGAGCAAAAGACAAGGGAACCAATAGAAGAACACGGAAGGCTGGGAAAGCGAAATGAAGCAGTGCATCAAGGGGGAGGTGGAAATCCTTTTCTGGAATGTGAGGAGGAGGATCTAGTGATGGAAGGATCAATCATCTGCATTCTTTTAGGTGTCGCGTGACTCACGGCGTTGCAGAGAACGGAGGGAAAGGCCGAAGACCACCACAGTCGCGAGGTCAAGTCCAAGCGACAGAATGATTGCAGTCCTCACCCGCTTGAACGACCAGACTTCAACGCCAGACACGTCCTTCCAAGCCCCCAGCGCCGCCAATCCCGCGAAAGACGCGAGACCAATGACGGCGTTGAACTCGATTCCGGTGTTGGATGGCCACGTTTTGGAAAATACAGCATACACAACGAAAGTCAAACCATCGACAAGGAAAGAAAGGGCAGACAAGGAAAGGAAGGAAATGATCAATGCTCGACGGGGAACACGTTTAGCGACGACGACCGGAGTTATGGGCGACGGTTCGGACGGTTCGGACGGCTGGGGACGAGTCGTGACCAACGAAAGTGTCGCTATGAAGACAAGTGAAGGAGATACGATTCTGAGGATGAACAGCGCCAGCTCGAGGGCGTGCGACGCAAGAAGTGGTGCCATGGGCATCCTGCTCGTCGTCGACGTCGATGTCGTCGGTGTCGTGGATGGTGGCGAAGAGCAAAAGGCGGTGGATTTGGCGAACCCAGTCCGAAAATCACTTATAGTGACATCATGTCACGCGTGACCCATACAGAACGTAATCCACGAGGCTTGCATTGCCAATTAAAATGGATTGGCGAACATGGCTATCAATTATTCTCATCGACTAGTTGCCTAACCTGACTCAGTGATTGCTGTTATCTTGCTATCATCGCGCCTCGAGGCTTGTTTGTGGTACTCAGAAGGCCGTTTTGTCCAAGATAGATAAGGTCTATCGATTAAAACAAAGCAGCATGGGTTGCCTTCAAAAAGCTAGTAGAATATACATGTACAACGAGAACAATCGCTGATTTAGGTTGTAAGCTAGGAAAGAAAAGTGGAGTCGTGCAGGGAGGCAAAGAGGGCTGCGGGCCCTTTAAACAATCAACGAAATTGTTTTCAATCGGAGGCATATCCATCGGAACTTCTTCGATGGCGGTGCCTATGTTTACGCCTGCTGGATTGGAGAATCACGGTAGTAGGGCCGGCAGCTGGTGGCATACCACCCATCATAGGTTGCTGCATCATATACGGCTGCTGGCCATAGCCCATCGACGCGGATGGGTTCATCATGGGCATACCCGCGCCGTACGCACTACCGCCAAAGGCGCTACCTGCATAACTAGGCCCATATCCTGGGGCACCGCCAGCAAACCCGCCAACGCCAGGTTGCATGGCGGCATTTTCTGGAGGGAAGGATGAACCGTATGGCGAGCCGAAGGACCCATAGGATCCTGCACTGCCAGGATACCCTCCGCCCATTGGAGGATATCCACCAACAGGTGGCATACCGTAGGCAGAGCCTGCCTGACCGTAAGGCATCCCGCCGGGGGGCATCTGGGGAGGAAGGTTTATGATGGTTGGAGACCCACGGCCACGGGACAAGGAACGATGGCGAGAGCGAGAGCGGTATCTTCGTGAGGACAGTAGTGGATCGTCCAGAGCGTATGGATCACCACTAATGGATGACGCGTAGCCAGAACCACCAGTGAAGGAACCAGCGCGAGAACGAGGTCTAGAGCGATATTCGTCTTGGCCATCCTCGCGAGACTAGGTTATCGTTAGAACATCATGATGGTGTCAATGCTGTGGGCGTACCTGGTAGAAGATGATAGATGCAGTTGCGGCAGCGGCATCTGACGCTTCCGTCCTAGGGTAAGTATCGTAAGGGGATTGCGTATACTGCAATAAACGCGCAGCTAAATTTGTTCGTCAGTCTGTTTCCATGACACAAGCCGGAAACGAGGCACCTTCAGCGATTGCGAGGCCTATTAGGCCTTCACGCTGCCTTTCCAAATCCCCGCTCAGCGGTTCGTATATTGAGCTGTTGTGAATCCAAGTACGATAGGCTTCATAGGCGGCAGCATGTCCAATCTCTGTTGGCCTCATGGAAGTAAGTTCACCCTGAATGAAGGAAAATAGTCAGAACGCGAGTTTGTGTGATTGACAGATGCCCACCAAGCCGCCATACGCTCGGCGATGCCAGTGTCTAGCCTCGTTCAACCCGACGCCTAGTCCGTGCATGCCGGGCTGGTAATTTCTCACTCGTCCCCAGGCATGATCATACAGTGATCTATGGGATTCAGTTTTGTGAGATGGTTGCTGTGAGATATACATAGACGTGGATTTTTTAAGAATGGATTTGGGGAGTTTGTGGGACCCTGAGGTGGTGGGGTTGGAAGAAGATGGTTGCGATAAAGGAGCGGGAGGGATGGGCGCAGGCAGGGGGTTCGAGGAGCGGGGGCGGGTGGGGTATGAAGAAGTGGGCTTACGGGTCTGGAGAGACTGCATGGGCGCGGTAGTAGTCCATGCCTCCCCCTTCCAGCGTTTAAGTATGTGAAAGGTCGAGTAGTGGATTCGTAATGCATCAAGTCAAAATCAACCCAATATGTCAGTGACCACTCAGACACCTAGATTGACGTGAACCTACAGCCAGGCTGGGGTTGGAAGGTGGGGGGCGGCGGGGCGCCGAACTGGAACTGTCACATCATGGGTTTAGATTCAGGACGATCGAGCACCGGGAGCCACGACTGTGCTGACCTGAGATGTCCCCCAGCCAGGAAGTGCATTTCTGTAGTAGTTGTAGGCCATCTGGTGGTGGAGATGAGAGTTCAACGTTCAGATGGTGTATCCTTGCTTCCCGGACTCTTATCTCAGCTATCATGTGACGTCAAGCCATGGAGGCGACGCGGAGACTCTGAATGCAGGCATTGGATGCAGGGCGACAGCGGCAGGCGCCAATTTTGACTGTGTCTTGCTTGATTCTCGGATCTGAGAAATGCCATACACAATCGCCGCATTGCAAGAAGGCAGCACTGCGGGCAGAGGTCACATTGATTTGATGGTGGGGTCCTGAGAGAAAACGTGTTTAGAGACGAGCCAGTTACAAGTAGAGGAGACGGAAACGAGGACGCGTAAGCCAGTCACGCCACTCCAGCCCATATCGAATCATAATCGAGGAGAGGCTTTGGGGCAAGTCTGAGAACCACGAGTACTATGATAGAAAACATTTATGGCAGTCACGTGCGGGAATAGGGGTATGTGACTATTGCGCACAACACCCGATCCATGAACTCACTGACTGTCTACCTTTGCCTAGAAGCCCGGGTCCAGAAGCATACCCGTCCTTGCACGCCCAAATACCGCAAAAACTCTGTGGCCACAGAATTCCACCTGCCATAGTCTCAACATCGGTAGCAGTTGCGGAAGTTTCAGAGTCCAGACTGCTTGAGCTACTGAAGTGACTGACCGTGCAGCGATTCATCGAGTATGGCAGCCCTGAAGGCTGAATACGCGGTATTTGCCAATCTAGAATTCGACCCCAATGAATTCGCGAATTCGATCCTTTCGGGCGACGCACTAAAGTCGCAGGCAGAACCTCCGGCGAAGGAGGACATCTCGGAGGCTATCGCGAAGCTGGATGCTGGAGTAGATGATGTATCCAAACAGATCAAAGGTCTGGTGAGTCGCGGCTGGCCTTTGCTAGATCGCCATGTAAAACATATTCGAGGCGAATAGGTTACGGATCACCACCAAGAGCTGCTCGCGCAAGTAGCCCGCGCAAATGACCTCGGTAGCTCAATTACTTCGGTGCGATCAGGACTTGCGGAGCTCGACAAATCGATGGAGAAGTGAGTGCATTCGTCTCCCTCGAAGCCCCGTGTAACCGACATTACAGGTTGACCCAGAAAGTACGGACGCCGTATACAGCGCTGCAGACTCACGCGTCGCGGCTGCAGAAGCTACAAACAGCCTCAGACCTCCTTCGCAGAACGTCGCGCTTCGTCATACTGACGCGTCGGCTTCATGTTCAGATGGTTGACATGAACAGTCCGAACAAGGAGGACACTGCAACCATGACCATTGAGGGAGAGGACGAGAAGGAGCGTACGATTGCCAAAGCCGCTCTCAGCATTGCTGAACTAGGTGAGGTCGTACCTCTCCAGTCGCTGAAATCTCATTGAAATTTCGTGTTACAGTCGCCCTGCTTGACCCACCCACTGCAAGCCCCGACGAATCCAATATCTTGCTTCGTTCGATCAAGGCAGTCGCGGCACATATCCCCTTCATCGAAGAGTCGCGTGACAAGGTGACTGATGAGATGCAAACCATGGTCATCAATGGCCTGACGACACTGGACCAATCCCTTCTTGCATCCTCCCTCCAAACGGCGTACAATCTTCGTATCCTTCCTGACCTCGTACAGAATCTCATATCCGACTTGTCACAAGCAGTCGAGGAACGTATTCACAACGCGTTCGACCTATCACGTATATCGAAAGAAGTTTCCAAAGGTATTGTACCTTCCTTGAACACAGTTTATCATACTCACAGATGAATAGAACCTCTGTCTAACAACGCACAGTCGCCACCGACGTTGTACCGGTCGCGGGTCCGCACAGAGCCAACGAATTTGACTGTTCCTCAATACACTGCCGCACTGTGGTCACGCCTAGAGAACATGATCGAGGAAATGGCAGGGTGCTGTGACAAGGTCTACACGTTAGAAAAGGTCCTCAAGATCAAGAAAGACACCGTAACACATGTCGTCTTTTTGGATGAGACCATGAAGGTAGTTTTTCGGCATTCACCGTTTCGGACGTATCTGACGCAAGTATCAGCTTCTGGAGAACACGCCTAGCGCTTCATTCTGGACATCACTCAGCCGGTCTCTCGAGAAGCATGCACGAGATGCGTCCAAGAGTTGGTATCTCAATACACTAATACAGATTCAACTGTTGACTGGATGTCAGGTTCATCGTTCTTGCAACAAACGCTGAGCATCGGGTATCCACGCTTGCTGCGCCTCTTCCACGAGTTCTTCGCCAAGATTGCGGTACACACGGATACTATTTATACGCACAAATTCCAGAGGTATGGTAGTGCTTACTCCACAAGCAGCCACATACTCAACATTCAATAGTCCAGAGACGGTACTCATCCTCCGGGCTTTGTCTAACTTTGAATCATTATACCTTTCCCGATCGACAAATAAACTCAATGAGACTGTGGGGCAGGCCTTGGCGGGAGGAACACGCAATCCTCCAGGTGTGCCGGAAGGCACGAATGTTGCTCGCGCAGTGGTGAATGAGCTCGATTCCGCCCGCTTTGATCCACTACTCGTTCGATCAGTGGCGAAGAACGCGGTGACTTCCTTGGATATGATGCTGACCAGGATAGATCCATTAGTAGGCAACCTTTTAGTGTCCATTTACGATGCTAACCCTCGTTTGTGTGGCGCGATTCGTAGGTGGTGCGAGATCGTTCGGCGGTGTCTTTAGTAGGCCCAACAGCTTCAGTTCAGCAAATCACGAACGGTCAGATTGTCAATTTCCTGTATCACTGTTGGACGCGGCTACAAAAACTTGCATCGGAATATACCGATAGCGTGTATGCCATCCTCAAACCCAGCATCGACGTAGGTCGTCACGATAGCCTTGAGCTCTGGGCTGATTTGCGAACTCGTCTAGAATATACAACTTGCTTTCCAGCGGATCATTGACCCTATGCTGACCGCCATTCGGAGAGAAGTTGCCGCGATTGTTGCGCGCCTTCATCGCGTCGACCTCAGCAAGTCTATCGACTCGATGACTGGCCTTGGTGGCGCCAGCATCTACATGAAAGACCTCGTCGAAAAACTCGCGTTCGTGAAAGCGGAAATTCTCCCAACTATCAATATCGGTGAAATCACCAAGCCATGGTAAGGGACCAACCCTACGCCCCCTCCGAGCGCATAGCTCATCCTAACCACCCATAATTCAAGGGTCGTGTCCATTGTTCAATACGTGATCCGAACATTCGTCTTGCATGTTTCCATCGCAAAGCCCCTCGGCGAAAGTGGGAAGCTCCAGCTCACGAGTGATATGACAGAGCTCGAGTTTGCTTTGAACGCCCTTATGGTTGACCGCGGTCAAAACAAACGAGGGGGAGACCTTGAAACCGTAGGAGAAGACTATCGCACGCTTCGTGCATTACGGTTTGTCCCCCTTCCTCAGTCGTGTTTTCATAGGCGCTGATTACGATTTTATAGGCCGTTGCTCTTCCTCGAGAACTCCCAGTTGGCCGAGCCAAAGTACACCGCAGGATTGCCGCCGCTTATAGTATTACATCACATCCTTGTTCGGTCACCTATACCCCTACCGCACAGTCTTCACGGTTGGCAGGAGGCTGAATACGTTCGTTGGGTGGACGAGCACTCGGACGCAGAGGCATGGACATTGGTCGAAAGCGGTCTGGCTCATTGGGAGAAGATATCTGGGAGTGAAGGGAAAGAGAAGGCAGTGGCTGATGAGTATATTCGCCTAGCGCGTACGGTACTTGGTAATGTCAAAGGCTGAAGCTGAGCTCCTCTACTAGTAAAGTTGATTATATTCTATTTCTACTGTGCAGAAGTTGGACTTCGTGCCTTCGACTTTTGTATGTCACTTGTAACTCGTTTGCTTGAGTGGCAAGTCCGTCCTTCAACCAATCAAGCACGCGTCGTCTAGCTTTTGATGGGCACTTGGACCTGAGTCATAGGTCAGTATCTGAACCGTGTATATAGGTAACCAACAAGTATACTTACCTAGACTAGGTCTCGTTTGGCATGTATCTGTGCGAGTATTGAGTCTGGTGTCTGTACTCAACGGCCCTAATTCAGTTCTAGAGTCTTGGGTATTTGTGGTGGTGGAATTCAGCAGATATGGCCGTTGCACGGACTTGTCAGAAGTATCTGGCGCCGTCGTAGATGGGGTATTCATTGACTTGGTAACCATGCGTTGCAGGCGCTCTCGTTCTCCCCTCGCTCTTTGGGCCAGGGATCGACGATTGGGAAGTGCGAGTCCTTCTGGCGTTGTCACCAACTTAATTGCGCCTTGGCTACCGTTTGCAATAGGTTCAGCCCTCGCACGTCGCGCCTCCTCTCGTTGTCGTTCCCTCCGAGCTCGCTGTGCAAGAGATCGCCGATTTATACTCTGACCGTTCGGCGTGTCAGTTGGGCAAGCAACATTAGCGACCTTCGCCATTCGTTCAGCGCGTTCGCGTTCTCTACGAGCTCTTTGCGCGATGGATCGACGGTTGATAAATTTTGGCGCTACAGTTGGTGTTGGAGGAGTGTTCCATACCAGAGGACTACCGGCAGGCTGAACTCGTTCAGCCCGTTCGCGTTCCCTCCGAGCTATTTGTGCGAGAGAGCGAAGGCCCAAAGGAGCGGGAGAGAGGGTCACATTGTGCACAGTCGATGCTTGCCATGGTGTCGCCTGAGGTACGCGCCAACAAAAGGTCTGGGGTTGATTGTTCTGCCATTGAGTAGACGCGCTGATGGGTATGCGTGGCAGGATTGGCCGATGTAGCGGTGTCTCCTGTATACAGACGTAAACAATCTTGCAGAGTGATTGTGTCTGAACGACTCACAACAACGTTCTCGAAACCGTTCTCGTCATGATGTCGACTACGACAATGGGCTTGCGGGACCGGGCATGTGCCTGGTATATGTTCCTCATCTTCTCTTTGTGGCACAGCGCGAGTTGCTGCTGCTGATCTAGCGCTGAGGCAGGATCACTACAAGGTGTCGGTTAGTTATAAAATTCAGTGACAAAAGTGGTAGAATATTGTATGGTGTAATATTTACAGAGAAAGGGGAAATATTTACACAGAAGATCATAACAACTAGAGCTGTAGGCGCGATTGTTACCTTGCTGGTTGCTTGGTATCGTTGTCCGTTGCACCGACGGGTAAAGTCGATAGATTGTCCATGGGTTGGAAGGCAGCGCTGGAGACTGGCCGACGGGTGTTTATGATCGCTGTTTGGCCGCCTTCTCGCAATTTCCACGGGGTTCGGTGGCCTAAGTCACTTCGGCTACATTGTTCGAGATTATTCTTATCGTTTCCTTGACTTGCTTTCGAAGAACCACACGTAACGTTGATAGAGTTGAATGAACAGTGCGAGTGTCGGGGATTGAACGCGATTGTATCTTCAAAAATACCTATTTTGGAAGGTGTTGCGTTCAGAGCTCGCTGGCCTGGGCTTCCCATGCATTGCTCTTGACCGTCATGTGTCACACCTATCAACATACAACTCTCCTACCTACCAGAATTCAGATTGAAATAAGTCAAGTCGAGATGATCAAGTACTCATGGCCGCCTCGTTTGCAACGCAGCGTACGATAAGGATGCTTTTAGACCGAAAACTCCTGGAGTATGGGGTTCGATCCGCGTACAATGGATGTCGAGGATGCCTTCGCTTAAGAGACGCCGCCGGAGTACTGCTTGGCTGCGCTGTCCTAGCTCGCTAAAACCTGAGCCGTGCGCGCTAGATATCGGCGACCCACCTTTGCTTTGGGTACCTGCGGGCGGCTGGGTTAAAATCAAATAACCGTGTTTTACGCGCCCTTTGGGGACTGGCCGTATGGTGATAACCTTTCAAGCGTATTAAATCGAGATAGGGGGTACCGGCTATTGGCTCTCGCCGTCCCAGTCCACGACTCTGGCACGACTCCTGGCCTGGCAACGAGTGGCAGTAAGGACGCAGTTGTGCACAATCCGGGCGGTGTCTCGCAGTCGGCTTGATTTGAGGTTCGTTGTCGGAGACACCGCTTGACAGCTGCTCGCACGCCGTTCTGAGCGCAAGGCTTGGGGTGGATCCGGCCGAAGTCGATCTGACCGTGGGAACAAATGTAATGGGTCCTTTATTACGCTCTACTAACAATGATAGTAATGGTCACTAATTCTCATTCCTGAAGCGGGCCTTCATGCCCAAACTCGAGCCGTCTCCAGAGCTCACGTTCCCCCCGACGCTAGCAGATCTCAGCAGGAATGCGTCGGTCATCTCGACGTCCAGCTCAGACTCGGGCTCTCCACACATCGTGACCACTCCGAAGGCGCGGCCGCTGCGTACCTTCACCTCGCCCCGTTCCAGGAGTCCACGAAGTCCATCAGGTGTCCGGGCCTCCTCTAAACCCCCTGCATACTTGAATAAGGAGTTTGGTTTGATGGACGATCCTGCTGAAGTCGAGGCAGCCACAGCACGCGCGCGTTCGGGCTCGCGCAAACCGCAAGGTCTGCCATCGGTCAGAGATTTTGCATTCACGGCCACCTTGGGCGAGGGATCGTATTCGGAGGTGATTTTGCGAAGAGAGACCGTTCTAAACATATTTACCGTACCATAGGTCAAACGGGCAACATATCTGCGAACAGGCCAAGAGTTTGCTGTCAAAGTGTTGGACAAAGCATTCCTCAAACGCAAGGGGAAGATGTCTACCGCTCTGGACGAGAAGAACGCCTTGGTTAGGCTCAGTTCTGGTCACCCTGGCATCGTTAGGCTCCACCACGCCTTCCACGACCAATATCAATTATGTACGTGCGTTTGGTTTGTTCTAAGATCTCAGATAATTAAAAATTTCAAAGATTTTGTAATCGACCTCGTTCCCAACGGGGAGATGCAAACTCTCTTGTCTCGCATCGGCTCTCTCTCGATAACATGTGCTCGCTATTACTCCGCACAGATCGTCGACGCCCTTGCCTTCATGCACGCTAAGAATGTTGTCCACCGGTAGGTTGGAAGCGCTCTAAAGAGTTCGTCTCTAATTTGCCGCCGGTAGGGACCTCAAACCGGAGAACCTACTCCTGGACGAGAACTTTCGTATCAAAATATGCGATTTCGGTACGGCTAAGATTCTAGAACCAGGGGGTCCGTTACTGTCTTGCACCTTGTTTGGCATATCTATTCTAATACCACATCGTTATCTAGCTGAGCCCGATCAAACTTTCGTGGGCACTGCGCAATATGTGTCGCCGGAAATGATACAAAAGAATGAAACCAGCTTCAGGTGATTAATGATTTACGCTGTTAATAAACCGTTTTCTTAAATTTTCTACAGCGTGGACTTCTGGGCATTGGGTTGTATCATATACCAAATGATAGCGGGTCGTTTCGCTTTCCAGGGCCTCTCTGCATACATTACTATGGAGAAGATCAAGAAGGTCGAATATGCTTTCCCGGAAGGTTTCGATGAGGAAGCGAAGGACTTGGTTCATAAGCTTCTGGTACCTATAGTCGCTAATTGGCTATGCCGTGGACTTACTCGGGTTCTTCTAGGTCCGTGAACCCACTGTACGCCTGGGTGCCGGTGCCTCTGGCACTCCTTATGACATGCACGCCTTGCGTTCACATCCATTCTTCTCGGTGATTGAATGGGAAACCTTGTGGAATGGATCGGTGCCTCGTCTACAGCCTGGGCTGTTGCAGAAGGATCATCCCCTGGCCAAGGGAAGCGATCGCAACTGGGAGGACATCGTCTCGACGTGGGACGACATGGCCAACGGTGACGACGACGACGAAATCAACTGGGCATCCGATGCCGACAGACATGGGCCGCTGTTCTCCCGGCCGAACGGATTCAATCAACCCAACGGATACAACATTCCTATACCGGTGGTGGATATTGGGCCTATGGGCGAAATCGCTGACTATTCGGATGCACGTGCTGAGAATGTAGCGGGTGTTTTGCCCTTGGAGCATGAATCGGTGCGAGAAGAGGTTGCGGAAGCTAGGTTAGGCCAGTCTGCTGAGCAGGATGAGGACTCGCCACCTGGAACGCCGTCAACCGCATCCGATGGTGCAACGGAAGAGAGATTGGGATTGGCTATGAACTCACTCGGGCTTTACTCCAAGCCGTCATCCTCGATACCCCCAGAACAAGTGGATGACGAACGAGGCCGTAGCACCTTACCAACTCCTCTCGAATTCAACGACCCGATTAAGTCCACTGACATGTACGTCCGCATTGTGTGTCGCTTTAACTGGGACTAATCACCTTCAGTTTAGCTTACCATTGCTGCAAGAGGAAGAGGGGATTATATTCAGATCGCTTGTCGAGTCAAGATCACTTCGCCGTCGCGCGAGTAAACTCATCGCTCGTTCCGTCACCGCTTTCAAACCAAAGACGCGGCATCTCGTTCTCACTACGAAGCGTTTGCTGTGCATTAAGCAGCGGAGAAAACACGGCGACACGCTTCATGTGAAGTACGAACTTAGCCTGAAACCATCGGAGAAATCGAAGGAGCGAGGAAAAGACATCCGTGGATACGTCATGAGCGTAGCACCGAAGGGTGGGCGAGAGTTCGTCGTCCTCACTGTGCGTGTGGCATCTGTTTCTCGGAAAATGCCACTAATCGTGCCTTCTTAGTCTATGAAATCCCAGTCGTTTGCTGCAGAAGACGCAACAACCGCCCAATTGTGGATAAAAAAGATTGAGCAAGCAGTGGAAACGTACAAAAGCAACCTTCCTTCGCAAGCACGGACATAGTACTCTGAGAACTTTCCTGGCCGCGAGGTATATTCTTCTATTGCATCGCGTAAATTATTTGCACTCTCTTTTTTACTCTTTTCCTTTTCATCGGTCTCGTGGCGTACGATGTGCATAATATGTAGTACCTTGGGGATTCTCTTACTGTAACCGACGAGGAACAGGCACGTAGCATAGATCAACGGACTAAATACCAGTCATAGGCAAGCGCGATACCGTGTTTTATATAATATGTTACCTTTTAGCTACCTTTTACCGTTTAACCAGGAGGGAGTTGACTTGCGTCCACAGATCCGTCAGTCACGTCAGAGAACTCGTCTTCCTCGGGAGACTGGGTGATAGGTGTGCGAGGCATGGCCATCATTCCTGGAGTAATAGGTGTGAGCGACGCCCATGTCAAGTACGCAGTGAGAATCACCAGTCCGCGCGGCCTCGAGGATACCAAAGGGTTTCAATAAGCTCAGGAAGGCCTCCACTCTGGTTGTCTTCGCAGTCAGTTCTACGATGACGCTGTGTTCACTGACATCAACGATTTTGGCGTTGAATTGCTCAGCGAGGGTGGTTATTGACTGCAGATGCTGGTATCTGCGGCGGAGGGCTTCGGACGGGGTGAGGGGTTGCTGTGCGGGTGGCTCAGGGTGACCAGACGCCTCGAAGTGGTGAGCCAACTCTGCCTCCTTTTCCAGTTTTGTCGGATGAGGATGAGAAGGGGACATTTGGACTGGGGCATGTGTGGGGCCACCGAGGAGCTGAGCATCAAGGTACTCTTGTCCTAGGGTTGATACTTTGACGAGCAACAGCTCGCGACTGATAGTACGCGTCTCAGTATAATCCAAGACCGCCCATACGGGAACCTGAATGTCAGAGTGTAAATTATCCCGTGCTGCATGGAAGTGGTCACGAGGAACGCACCAGGTCCTCAAGCTGTCTCCGGGCTTGTTCAACGACACCATCCTGTCCACTTAACACGATACACATTCGACTGAGGTCGCGAATCTCGGTCCGGCAGACGACCAAGGAATCAATGTTAAAGCCTCTCCCTGCAAGGATCCCAGAGACACGAGACAGGACACCAGGTTCGTTTTGCACAAGACAATTCAAGATGTGCCTATAAAATATACACGGAGATGTCAGAACAGAGCCTAGCATAGCGTCAAAACGCACTTTTTGAAGGGTTGTAAACTGGGCGGAGGAGTGTTGTACAGGATGTTGGTCACCGCCTCCTCCGCAGTTCTCGACCTCGGTAGGTCCATAGCAGGCAGAGGAGGTGGCCTTGTTCTCTGCGACTGCTTGTAGTCCAATGCTGATGTCGAGTCATCAATTGGCTTCGGTGGTTGTGGTGGCTTAGGGGCGGATTCATCTGGCGCGAAGACGCGTCTTGACGACGAGAAGCATCGCGTCGAGAGGGTTCTGGGCACCGCCCGACACCGCAGGAAAGTTTGAAGCGTCGCCATCGTCGTGGACAATGACTGAGTCGCAGAATTTATCCTGCAGAACTCAAGGGTTGAATTTGTTCAAAACCCGAATATCCGAGAAGCTATTATGTAATCTAGCTTTACTTCCTGAGTGAAACGGCCTCATCCGATGCGTTAGGTGTTAGAATAAGCTGTTGAGGGTCGCGCGGTATTCCAGTAATCAGGTGTATTGCGTTTGACTGGGACTCCAGCAAACGCATGAAGAAAAGAATACTACATGCGCGAATACTATCTACGTGGTCACGTGCCCTTTGACCCCCCCCTTGTACCGCCTAGATTGCCATAATCTAACATTAGGTGCGTTAGGCTTATTGAAAGACAGAATGGGGACAAAGGTTTATACAGCGTTAATGATGGTCAGAGCTCTACGGAGGTCATCTAGGCACTAAATATCCGTTAGTGAGCGATCGTAGAGACCTAATTTTGTAAAAGTCGACTCACAGCACAATTCACGAGACTATACCGTTTATATTAGTTTGAATATGTATCAATAGATGAGATCAGTATCCATACCTTATGCATTAGAGGGGACGGCTGTCGCTGACGATAACCTTCACCCGTCTACCGTCGACTTCCGATCTGTCTAAAGCCTTGGCGGCGGCAGCGGCCTCTCCCTCGCTACTGAAAGTGATGAAGCCGAAGCCACGGGATCGACCAGTTTCTACATCGCGCATGACGATGGTCTACAAGGAGTAAGTTTGTAAGACATAACACAGGGACTACCCAAGTTAAGACGTACGTCAACGACCTCGCCGTATGTGGAAAAGAGCTGGTCATGAATCGAGTTAGGCGGTGGTGTGTAGGATGGGTTGTAAAGACAGTCTCGACGCCCTACTGACCTCGCGAAGAGAATCGTTGTTGGTGTTCCAACTCAAATTTCTGGGGAGAAGTGATTCATGAGCATTTGTTTGGAGTTGACTTCGCGTTGAATGCAGAATAACTGACCCAATAGAAACCTTCGACATAGTGCAACGTAATAGAAATCGAGAGCTGTAGAGTTGGATGGAGCGAGGGGTGTATCTGGAGGACAAACCAATATTAGATCTCCATTTATACAACGTTAGGAGCTCGCAGCAGCCGTCGTGATATGCGCTGAGACAAGGGACGAGTGGTGTCTGACTCTATCTTGTTGTCTATGACAGAATTTCAAATTAGTCCTTTTTGTTAGAAATGGTGGAACGGTGGGAACAACGGATAAGATTACTGAGCTACAGGTGGCGCGGTAGTATAGACTATTTGTACATATTATTATAATCAAAGGCGAGACTCGATTTCCAACACTTTTGTTGCTCATATCATATTCAACGTCCTAGTTTCAAGAGTGCCATGATACGATACCCTTTGGCTTTCCGACCGAGACAGCTGGCGAAGTGAAGTAGTAGAAGTAGAAGCAAGTGAGAAACGGAGTCGCCGACTCATTACCAAAAGGAGCGAAATCCAACCAAATACGGATAAATTCGCGCCCATAATTGATTTCCTTCCTATTTCCGGCATTGTAAGGCTCGGTCAATCAACTGGACACGGTCGTCGCGTCCTCGGTCGGAACATTATATTTTCCTTGAAAACTACGCGTGCCGCGCCATGCGTCCTGATCCCATATCCAATCACTCTGGCCTCATGTCCAATTCATTGTCCCCGAGTCCTGAATTGCCTTTCTTGCTACAAGGGAATTTCATCAAGCCATTGTCTAGTGAGATGAGTTCATGTTCTAGAAGGCCAACTGAACCTTTTTCTCAGGATGCCAGGTTCTCCATTGTTCAATGCTGCATTGTCCTGGCTGCCGCTGTCCCGACCTCCATTGTTCCTATTTTCGGCCTGGCCATATATGGTCATCATCCACTCCCTGCTGTACTTTTGAGTTTTGTCGAAGAAAAGATGCTGCGTTTTTTACTTAGGGTTGATCATTGACCGTTGGTGCACAGGTAGTAAAGTATATTCCAAAAAATATCGATATACAATGTACACCAGTGCTTTTATTTGTTTATTCGATACCAAGTACAGGGTTGCCCGAGATAAGTGATAAATTATTGCGTTTCTTTGATGATGGGAGCAAGTGTACAGTAAATGCATGATATGGAGAAAACATGTCGTGGGAGATGGTGGATCAGCGGATCTATGGCGTGGCGATGCTCTGCCGCGTGCAGCGTGAAGTGAGGGTTCTTGGTTGATGGATAAGGGGGTTCGTTGAGGAGGGTAGAGGTTGGTGGGATGCGGATGGTAGAAACTGGCGGGATGCGGATGATAGAGATTGGGATGCTTTGTTCCAATGGCGTAACCGTGAAGAGGTGGTGGAGGAGTGAAGATATATGCGAGCAGCGATAAAACGAAGAAATGGCACGGAAGTGAAAGCATTGTCATGCAAACACGTACTTGAGAGATATGTAGGATAGAAAGCGTAAGAGTCATAACAAGATAATAGAGTATAAAACAATGAGGTGGCAGGACAGAGACCCTGGAGAAGCGAGTCATTCGTCGCCTATGTAGGTAGGCGGGATGGAGGACGGTGGATAGCAAATATACACATTCAAAGCACGAGGACAACAAAACAATGAATATTGGGACAATACGAAGCGAATGAGACGAATATAAAGGAAAGCAAGGAGTGAAAGTAAGGCCTGCGTCCGGGAGTCAACCTGGACTTGGACTCAGCCATCAAAATCGCGAGGGATTTTCCAGCTGCCCGCGACGCGTCGAGTGCCAGCGAGCGAAGCACCGGGAGGAGGCACGTACGACGAAGACGACGCGCCCGAGGTGGATGGTTGATGCGTGGCGGCGGCGGCGGCGGCGGAGGGTGACGGGTCGTTGTAGGAAACTTGACGCGACGAGCCCTGAACGCTGGTGTCGAGTGGTTCCAAGTGCTCCGCCGTGTTATACGACGCGAAACTTGTCAAGGACAAGACTTGGGAGGAAGGGGTGGTATTGTCGGTGAAGAAGGGCATGCTGGCAAAGTCATTCTGCGATAGCGAAGAGGAGAAAGACGCGTTCAGAGCCGGAGAGAATAGGTCCGTCGATGTAGAAAAGTCATCCCCGAAGACACGAGCCAAGTCAGTCAACTCGGCGTTTCCTGGCGTGATCTCTAGCTCATTGCCTGGCGTAAAGTCGGAAAGGCAGTACAGCGATGAAGCTGCAGTGCCCAGAGAGTTGGGGTCGTTGGCACCAATTGGTACGTTCAAATACGCCCATATATTCTCGGAGAATTCGGCTCCGGCTGACGATGAAGGCACATCGAAGGACTCCTAACGAGGCGGTTGTCAGCCTAAACGGTTATAAACGTTGTATGGACTTACTTGAGAGAGGGACTCGGATTGTGATGCATGACTAGTATCAGTATTGATGTTATCCCAATTGAATTGATCGTTAGAAAGACCACTTGAATTTTGCATCCACTGGAAATCGTAAGGAGAGGCGGATGGAGGGGACGCCTCAGAATCGGTAGGCGGGAGCAAATTCTCAGCGACGGCTGGGGGGTACTGAGGTCGAGGATTCTGGATGGAAGTCGAGTAGTAAGAGGCATCGGCAAGTTTCCCTGAGGCCGATGTAGAAGGAGACACGTTATTCGGTGTGTCGGGTTGCTCGTCGCTGTCAACGTCGGTGGGAGTTGGCGCTGCAGACAACGGGGGTGTAGGTCCCACATTTCCGTAATAAAGATGCGGATAATACATTGGATGGTTCGCCTGAGGGAGGAAGGCGGGAGGTGGTACGTTGGGCTGGACGAGAGGATATGGGAGGACGGTGGGAGTATGCACAGGGGTAGCAGCGACTGAGCTTGGGGCGGGGGAACTTGTACTACCAGCGCGCGTTTTCTTCGTCGGCCGTTTCGCCTTCTGTTCCTCGCGCTCGGCCTGCTTCTGCTGCTTACTCTTAGGCTGATACTTGTAATCGGGATACAAAAGCTTATGCTCTGCTTTCGCGGCTTGTGCCTTCTGCTCGTACTTTGCTATAACCTCCGGTGATTCGTGCTTCCACCGTTCAGCTATGATCTTCGAGATATCGGTTTGATGGTCATGAGGGTTCAACTTCTTGTGTAGCGCCGTTTGCTCTGCTCGGTAGATGAAGAAGCGGTTTGAAGGTCGCGGAGGAGGTTTTCCATCGGTCCGCTTCTTATTGCTCGTATCTTTGGGCATCCTGCCGTCGAATGTACACGGAGGAGGAGATGCTGAGAATAGATCAAGATGCGCTCGGAGCTGGGGCAGCGAACGCGGCGGGAGAGGCGAATGTTGGGAATGTTGTGGAAGAGGTTGAGAAACAAGCGCCAATATATAAAGCTGGGAAGGTGGTCGAGCCGTGAGAGTTGTGGGTCCATATTTATTTGGTGCCGCAACGTGGGCTGTAGAGGTTACTGCCCTTATTCGGACACTTCCCATGCGTCCAAAACCGCATAGGGGCCGTCTTTGCCCCCTCTGGCACGTCTTCCGGACAAAAGTCTGACAAAAATGCAGAATTTGCCACCAAAGTGGTCGAACTTTTTGGCCATCTCCTTGATTCTTGGTGGTTTTGAAGCCAAAGTCCTCCCCCACCGCAGCGCCAATGGTGGCAGGCGGTAAGTCTTTGGCCTCTCCGGGTGGTCGTGGCGAACTGCAGAATTCAGTGAAGCGGGCGCTGCATGCAATCTGATCTGAGCGAAAGTTAAGTTTGAAGGCTGTTCGAGACATATCCCCAGGCGCTCGAAATTTGAGGGCGCCAACGAGACAGGTCACAGGGGCCCCCGGCCGTGCTAAAGTTCGAGGAAGGAATACATTACGCAGGTCAGCCAGAGAGTAAGTGCAGAAGCCCTCTGAAGTAGCAAATATAAATATTCATGCATCACGAAGGGGACAAACGTGAAAACTCAGGCTGTTTTAAACAAGTCCAACAACCTTTTGCGTGACACGGGATCTGCCGAGAACTGTACAGCTCTGCGTCACGGTGGCTGACTGTGACGGCTGTGACGGAAAGTTGCTCATCGTCGACTGCCTCATCGTTGACCGTCGCAGCTACAACATTCAATATCCAATATGGCGGAATCTTTGCGCTTTCTCGGCACCATGGAGGGCCACAAGGGGTGGGTCACCGCCATCGCAACCTCCTCCGAAAACCCAGACATGATTTTGACCGCATCCCGAGGTGATTATCACCTCTGAACATATGTTTTCATCAGTCTAATATATGTGGCCTTGACCAGACAAGACTATCATCGTCTGGCAGCTTACCCGTGATGAGGACACATACGGATACCCGAAAAGGATCCTCCACGGCCACAACCACTTCGTTTCCGATGTCGTTATCTCTTCAGATGGCCAATTCGCGCTCTCTTCCTCGTGGGACCACACCCTCCGCCTCTGGGACCTCAACACCGGAATGACGACGCGTCGTTTCGTTGGCCATACCTCCGATGTCCTGTCGGTCAGCTTCAGCGCTGATAACCGACAGATCGTCTCAGGCTCGCGCGATCGATCCATCAAGCTATGGAATACTTTGGGAGAGTGCAAATATGACATTAAGGATGACGGCCACTCTGAGTGGTGCGTTGAAGGATGATACTCAACGCACTGATTCTTACGCATCGCTTTGAAGGGTATCATGTGTGCGCTTCAGCCCCAATGTCTCCAACCCAGTTATCGTGTCTTGCGGATGGGACAAAGTTGTCAAGGTGAGTTGCACGTCCCAGCTCAGGTCTAGATGATGTTAGAATATTATATTTGCTACTTCAGAGGGTATACACCCAATGAGACTAATTTTCCACCAAGATCTCTGATTTTATTTTGATTCTACATTCGTTAGAATTGTCCACTGATTAATCCTTTCAAAGGTCTGGGAACTCTCCAAGTTCAAGCTAAAGACCAATCACTACGGCCACACCGGTTACGTCAACACCGTCTCCGTCTCCCCCGATGGTTCCCTCGCTGCCTCAGGTGGCAAGGACGGCATCACCATGCTCTGGGACTTGAACGAGGGCAAGCATTTGTACTCGCTCGAAGCCGGTGACATCGTCAACGCCCTCGTCTTCTCCCCCAACCGCTACTGGCTCTGTGCTGCCACCAGCAGCTGCGTCAAGATCTTCGATCTCGAGAGCAAGTGAGTAATGGGTCTTACCAGCTGTTAGCGTTCCTCATTTCTCATTTACGTTTAGGTCCATCGTCGATGAGCTCAAGCCTACCTACACTGACGTTGGTGAGGACTCCCGGCAACCCGAGTGCGTGTCGATCGCCTGGTCCGCCGATGGTCAGACACTGTTCGCTGGTTTCACGGATAACAAACTGCGGGTCTGGACTGTGATCTCATGAGCTGGCTGAGGGGGTCGAGACGTCTTGTGCTTCTATCTACATGCAGTAGTGCATCCATTAGTCGCACAACCCAAAAATTAACTCCAACCATTCTTACGCGCGATGTCCATATGTGTTTTTATTCATGGCTACTTGCACCGGCACGCTTAACTACAAGGGGGCGGCCGCTTCATCGAGATTGCGTTTCCTTTCGTTGTACTCCCAACGGTCAAGCTCCCCGAAGTTAATTTTCATTCCTGAGACTGCCATGTTGAACTGCAGCTCACATACATGTGACACTCTGGCGCGCCAGCTATCGCCGCTAGCGACCGACTCATCAGCGACCTGGTGCATGGTCAGAAGAAATTGGCCTCACGTTGCCGTGCCGTAGAAATGTCCTTCCTGGCTAACTTGCCGTACACATTGGTCCGTGTTAGACTTGGCATCGTATATCCAGATGCCAACGCCAGAATAGACCTCTTGCCAGCCTCGAACATCTATTAGTGGATTTGAAGGGGATATGCGGTCTTTGGGAGTTGGTGGCGTCGGTGCAGGCCGTATGTCGACATCGTTGAAAAGGCGCAGCGCGGTGAGGTTCGAGATATTCGTGAATCGACCTCGTTCGTCTGCTGCATCCGGCGAGATGAGTTTGATGATCGGGGAACTCTCGTCGTCGTCCGAGTCGTCGTCGTCCGAGTCGGAGACGTCCATCTTGCTTTCGTCCGCGCCACCACCATCACCCTCAGTTGATTTGTCGGCAACGGTCTCTTGCTCCTTCAACGACGCAATGAAGTCTTTTTCCGCCGCTTGGAGCCTGGCAACGAAGTCTTGCCATGCAGCCTCGTTGGCGAAATCAGTTCGCAGCAGGATGCCTAGCTCGACGCAGTCCTTTGTGATGTGATCAAAAGGATCGGGGTCCTGCAGTACCTCCTGCAATCCCGTCAATACTGTTGAATCTGGACTCGAAATACGCGTGTGTATAGTCACCACCGATGTTGAAGAAGGATCAGCATTGGTTGTCAACACGTTTGAGTCGTTCCAGAGCTCTTTCAGCGCCCGAATTTGCCACCGTCGGCGTCCTTCCCCCGGAAACTGGCCTTTGATGACACCATATCGAGTCTGATCAGGCTGGAGTCAGGGATTCAGGTTATACTACTAGGAACCGACCTTGAGATGCTGCAGCAATTCATCCCTCATGGTATGTTGTGTACTTGCGGTAGATGCCTTTACTCACGTGAACCACCCATTTGGCAGCCTGTTAAATTAAACGCGTTATAATATATGATAGCTTTTCACTCGTTAAACGAGTATCAGTGCGGCCATGCTTTGCCTTGGCGCAATCTTTTGCCGTAGGGCATGTTGCATGCCGACGTGGATTCCAGACTTACGTCCGTGGAGAAATTCCCCACCGGCTAGTAACCCTCTGACAAACGACGGCCCGCCATACACCTTCAAATCCATTAGGCCCACTCCTCCATCAAAAGACTGACCGCGAGGCTCGGACCGCTGCTGCATTTCCTTGAAATGGGTTGACCTCCGAAACCCCACACATTACTTCTCTCTTGTGGAAGACCTGTGACCGAAAGCTTCTTCACACACCTCCCCCACTGGCGTGCGATGAACCGTCAAATGCCGATGCAAGGGCTTCTTAAGATTCACGCCCTCGTTTCTATCTCTTTGAAGTGCCCCCATCATATGAAGGTGCTATGGCTATCCAAGGAACGACAGGTAGATCCGTTCAGCACCGTCCGTGCTGCTGCGACTGACCGCGTCATCTACAGGATCCCAGTTGTCAAGAGGAGAATGGTTATTTGCCTTCAGTCTCGTCACATCACTCTTCTTCACATGTGCGTTTCAATATCTGGTGAACTTTGGAGGATTTTCATCCGAGCCTTGCCCAACACAGGGGGCTTCGCTTATGGCGTACGTTTAGCGGCACCGTCAACTAGACCATGATGTTCATGGATCATTACCGTAGCTGCTTGATGTCCTCAACGCCCACTTCCAAAACATATTTCATATCTCAAAGACAAGGTCGACGCTCCTTCAGTTCGCCTACTTTGTGCGTGGCAGTTGGCATCTTGCGGTTGTTTCGTATACTAAGTTCTGAAAAGGGTGCATATATATTCTTTGCACCGTTTGCCGGTGCTTTTGTGCGTACCACTTCCAAGATACACGTTGATCCTGTTCGGCTAATGCTTACTATAGATGAGAAGATATGGATATAAGGTATTCCTATCGTCGCGTGTTGGATAACATCAGATCTCGCTGACTGCTTCACAGAAAGGGATCCACCTTGGTTTGTCGTTGTATAGTCTGGGTAAGACTTGTATTCCATCTCGCTGTACCCCCTCTGAGTCACCTTATCTCTAGGTGCAATATTCTTTTGGCCATCGGCAAAATTCCAACAGTATGGCGGGTTTGTTGGGTGCACTTTCGTCATTGGTGAGTTATCAATCCCTAAATATAGAAAGTGTTTCTAAATATTCCCCCAGGCTGCGGTCTTGCTACCTTGGAAGTCGCCGCTAACTCCTACATCTCTGTTCTCGGATCCCCAAAATACGCTGCAGCGCGTCTTAACTTCAGTCAGGGTTTTCAGGGCGTAGCTAGCTTCACCGGTCCTCTTATCGCCGCACGATGGTTCTTCCTCGGTGAAAACGCCACGAAGCTAGACACTGTTCAATGGTACAGTCGGGTTACGGAATTCCAACCTTCGCTACATGAATCACTGATCACATACCTTAGGGTTTACCTCGCGGTTGCGGGTTTGGGCGTTGTGCTCAATGTGCTGTTCTAGTGAGTTTATTTCTTAGGTCACTGATCATATCTCCGTTCTGACAAATGCATGATCTAGCTTCTGCCCGCTGCCTGAGATAACGGAAGAAGCTTTGGCGGCTGAGATTCACGAAGTGGGCATTCAATCCGATAAGGAGCCGTTCTGGAAGCAATATCGCTGCGTCTTTGGTTTCGTGGCACAGATGTGTTATGTGTGCGTCCTCTGCTACCCTAGCCGACCTGTTCATTTCTGAATCTAACGCATGGACCGACTTAGTGGTGCACAAGTTGGCGTGGCCTCATTTGTGGTCAACTTCCTGACGGAACAAGGACTCGGTATCAGTTCTTCGAAAGCTAGCACAATGTTTTCTTTGTGCCAAGTGACCTTCACCGTAGGACGGTATGTCTCATTTCCTCGTGTATGATATGGAAGTCTTACTTCGCGATTAGCTTCGTCGGAGTCCTGATCCTGCGCTACATTGACCCTGCACTCCTGCTAACTTTCTACGCCTCCATGTGCGTACTGTTTTCGCTATTGGTGGCTCTACTTCCGGGTTGGGGAGGCGTTGGAAGTTTATATGCTCTGTTCTTTTTCGAATCGATTTGCTATCCGGTAAGTCATCCTTCTGGGCCTTATGCACAAGTGTGACTGATCTCCGTCTAATAGTGTATTTTTACGCTGGGCACAAAGAACCTCGGAGTACACACCAAGCACGGTTCCGCCCTAATCGTAATGGTAAATAGACGCGAACACCTCTGTGTGGGGGACCACTGCTGACTGGTATTCAAGGGGGTTGGAGGAGGAGCTTGGTACCCACCTTCGCAAGGCGCGCTCGCTGATAGCTTGTCTACCCGTCGCTCGTACCTCGTTCCATTCACAGGATATGTCGTGATGGTCATATACGCGGCGTATGTCCTCCGCTTCGGTCTTCATGCCCCGTGCTAACCAATACCTTCAGTGGTCTCGTCATTGACCAAACCGTCAAGGAGAAATTCCGCTTCCGCACCGTTGATGAAGTCGAACAACGCCGCGGGGAGAAAGTCGAGCGTCGCTCATCGACGTCCGAGGAAGAAAGTGGGAATCCGAAGGAGAAGGCTAGCACGGACTACATCGAGGTTACCTGAGATTATGTATCATATTAGAGAATGCTACGACTTCATGACCAGATCTATATGTATTTTTTTGCGACTTGATATTGTTTAACGTGAGGGACGAGCATATTGCTGAAGGTAGGTTTGGTGGGAGCAATGCGAAAGAATTGGATAATGATACGATCATACAGCGGACGTACGAGACCCAGCTACCCGATCTACCACCTAGTATATAACATATAGAGTCAGAGTAACCCCAGCAACCTCCCAAGCAGACTCACTGTGCTGATAAACGGTAACGAGAGCAAGTTCCCAATAAATGGAAGCTGGCGCAGGAAGGTCACGATAACAGGGAAGAAGTCGCTGCAGCCGCCAAGTTCGAATTAGTGGAAGTAACTCGTACAGGATTGACCTTTCACACACCCAAATAGATTCAAGAACCCAAATACTTCAACAACAACTCCAATGAACGGCCATTTGAGGAATACGAGCAAGATGCCGCCCAGGAAACAAGCCGTCCCACGAATCTTTTGCTTGCGCGCGAAGAAGTAGAATGTTTTCGTTGGGCCAATAATTAGAGTGATGCCAGACAGGAAGAGGAGCTGCATTTATGCTATTAGCGTCATTTCTTCTCGAAGGTGTGTGTCCCTCACATTGCCGAGAGCAAGCAGGGCGCCGTCGAAGAAGAGCACAATGCCTAGCATCATGAAAAGCCCTCCGAAGGACGTGAGAGCAACGCCAATTTCTGTCGGGAAATACGAGATTAAACAAGATTTCGCGCTTGAGCTGGGAAGATACACATACTCTGAGCATCCGAGAGCCACATCGTTGAACCTGCAAGTCTAGGGGAGAAATGAATACCGTGGGCGACACGAAGACTGGCTGCGACTCCAACTTGAGTTCGTGGCGGTCACATGATATGACAAGTACGGTCCTTATCTTCTCAACTTGCTCTCGACGGTCACTAATGGCTAAAGGATCGAAACAAGGACCGTCAAAGTCATCTCACAAGAGAGGCGCGGGACACAAGGGTCGGCCCCCTCGTTGGAAGACATCCCTCTCGGAAGGACGTTCGTCAGACGTCGTCCAAATGTCGCCACAGAATGCCGAAGAAGAGGGAGACGAGGAGACAGGTAGATGGTCTTCACTATGTCGGTCATTCTGGCTGTAGCTCAAACCCATACCAGGAGATGAAGTACCCGAGGTCAAGATCAAAGTCCCTATAGCCATGTGGGTGAGCCTCATCCCCCGCGCTGGCTTCATACACTGAGCTTTTATTCAGGATTTTGATCATTGCGATCCCCGACGGTGTTCAGGAAAGAAACTGTCGCGCTTGGGCTTAGTCAAGGAGCTCAGAGTGGGATCTCGATTCCGAGGCGTCGTTGTATCGTGAGTGGTTTGGACCGTAAGCAAGTGGTAAAGAATTACTGAGTTCACGTTACAGGCCGAAAGGAACCCGGGTTATTAGTCCATCCGACCGTGGAATAATCGAAAACAATGGTCTGGCTGTAATAGAATGCTCTTGGGCACGTCTGGAAGACGTCCCATTCAATAAAATCGCCAGCCCCAACGAGCGAATATGTGTGTACCCTCTTCATGCACCAGCTGATCACCGTCTGACATTCAGCGCAGTGCCGTACCTAATGGCAACCAACCCCACCAACTATGGCAAACCATGGCGGCTCAACTGCGTCGAGGCTTTGGCTGCTGCGTTCTACATCACTGGATTTGACGAGTATGCAGAAAGGCTGCTCGATGGATTTGGCTGGGGCGCAAGCTTTTATAAAATCAACGAGTAGGTGTATTTTTACGGTCTGTGTGTTTCAATGAAGTTGACTGCATCTTTAGGCCTTATATCAAGAGATATCGAGAATGCACAACTGCTGAAGAGGTGTCCGCCATGCAGGACAGGATCATCGCCGACCTGGAGAAGCAGTACGAAGAGTCCAGGAAAACCAAAGGTCCCTTTCCCTCATACGCGGCTGGTTGTTCTTGCTTATAAGAGTCTGATTAGAAATTCGGAACGGGAGCTCTGAGGATCTACTAGTCGCGAATCCAAATCACCAGAGACTTTCTGATTCCGAGGACGACGAAGTGCCGGAATCCAGCAGCGATGAGGAAGAAGAGTAAGCAATAGAAAATTGGTCGGCTCCGTGGCCCGGCGTGTAGAGAAGAATACAGATTGCTGGCTTCTAGCGTTCCGGCGAAGTTGTAAATTTTACTAGACGTGCAGAACTGCCGACCTTGCTGTCATTTCCTACGGGATCTATGATCAACCCTAACCCAGAATCAGCAGCACTGACTGGCTTTCTGAGTCTCAAGCCACGATGCTAAGTACAGATCGAATGTACGATAACATTGAAAGCAAAGAAAGTGTGCCTGAGAACTATGGACTGATATACATGGTATCGAGAGCGAAACGAGCGGACTTCCTGACACTGTCCTCTGCCAAGTGACTATTACTTATGGTACATATAATCGGAATGTTCCTGGGCCTACTATCAAGGGATGAGATGAGAGGGGAACGAGCAACGCCGGTGAAGAGATAGACTCACATTATCATGCCATAATCAAAGTTGAAAAATATAGATGCATCCATTATTTACTACTGCCGGCTTATTTGGCGTGCTTCGCGAGCATGACACGGTCGTAGGACTCCCTAAGGGGATTTCTCTTTGCCAGGACACTTGCGTGTGCGAACACATAAGGCGAGGGAAGGTGCGGGTGTATCTTCTCTGGATCCGAATATGGGTTGAGTGGGGGGAAGAACGAGACTTTTTGGGGAGTTGGGGGTCTTGTGATGGAAGGAAGATGGGCAAGGGAAGATATGGCTGCGGACGAGGATGATGTGGACAGGGTGGACAACGTGCGCTGGCGATCATTCGAGCGTGAGTGCATTAATGGAGTCCAGGGTTGAGAAAGAGTCGCGGTGGTGGAAGTGGCGGGGAGCGTAGCCACAGAACGAGCGGAGGAAACGGAGGTGCGGCGATATGAATGTCTCGGGGAGCCGGGTGAAGCAGTATCTGTCTTCATGCTGGTAGGTGAGGTTGAGCGTTCTTCGGTCAGGGTTACGGCGGACTGTGAATTAGATGCAGAGGGTTCAGAGATGACGGTGAGGGGGGCTAGCGGGGTAGGCTTTGCAATGGAGTGGCTCGGCTGGCCATATGAATTGCCACGAATGAGGGGATGGGGGCGAAGTGGATGGGGTTGGTGATCTGCTTTGCTGATTGTAGAGAGCATGGATGGAGGTCTTGACCAGCGTTTGCTTGCTGGACGAGAATATGGTGCAGATAGAATAGGCGAAGGAGGAGCTGTGGAAGGAGAGGGGGGTTGCTCCGGTGGTCGAAGCTGAGTCACTTCCGGTTGGACCGTTGTCGTTGGGAATTGGTCATGGGCAGGAGGCGCTGTACGTATAGCTTCTCTCAACGGACGGGCTGTAGGAGTCGGACCATCTGATTGAACTGTATCCCTCCTTGGGTCTTCGATGGCTGTCAGATCAGAGAAGCCATTTGTCAGAAGCTCAACTCGATCCAGAGGTCGGGGATCGTCGAGATGGAGTGTCAGCGGTGGTTTGGGCTTATCGTAAGTACTGTTCAAGGGCTTGACGACTTTCGGCTTATCGATGGGTGTGCGCGCCTGAGTGGCAGCGTCAGAATCGTCCGATTCCGATTCGTGGCCGCTGGGAGTGACGGCACCGCTTTCAGTGGATATCCAGGCATCTTCATCATCCTCGTCGTCCTCGTCCGCAGGGCTTGCTATCATGAACCCGGCCTTGGGTTTCCCATTCGGTCGATAATTCGGTACGTGTAGTTTATGTTGTGTCTGCTCTGAGACCTTGCGTTTCGGCTGGGCAGGTGGGACATGGTCCTTGCTCGGTACAGCGCGAATGGCACTATTCGTTCGTAGAATCGCCGGTTTCGTGGTGTGGTTCTGCATGAAAGGGAATCAGAAAAGAAGCGGTGCAGATAACAGATATAGCACAAACGAGCTCATGGGCGTATTGGGCGTATCCTTTTCTTGGCTGAGGGTCGTTCTGCGTGAGCTGTAGATTTAATCCAAGTTTTGCAGCCGAGGAATTGCGTGAATGAGCTCTGAGCTGGCTCTGGCCTGAGGATTTGTGTGGTTTGGGCATTTTTGCAGACGATGCGGACGTTCTTCAACAACCGGCGACTGACGCTGTTTGGTGTCCGTGTTTGTGGGCACGTGGGAATATCCTTCCACAAATGGCAAACATCCACAAGTGGACCACAAAAGTTTCGACATAGGAGGTCTCAATCTCTACTTTCCACTGTCCCTTCAACTTCGCCACCATGGAGAGAGTTCAGTTCGAGCAGGAGCAGGTAATTTGCCTCAGTATCAGCCAAGTGATTCAGTTGATGATGACCTGCTTCTAGATGCTCGATGAGCTCAAAGATTTAGTAGAGAAAGGCATTTTTACTCCAGTGAGTCACGATGCGCGATATCGGAGCGATGTCAGGCTAATACGCACCATTTGCATAGCAAGAGACTAAAGAAATCGTGAAGCGACGTACCGCGTTCGAAACCGTACTAGTACGACGCGTCGCGAAAAAGACCGACTACATACGCTATGTGACGTATGAAATGACCTTGGAAGAGCTCAGGAAGAAACGAATAGACAGGCTAAGTGAGTCTCTGAACCGTCTCGTGGAATGGATTGTGGTGATTCAATTCATACACTTTAGAAATCGATACGCGACCCCCGACGATATCCTCGTATTCCATCGTTCGCAGGCAATTTCACATCTTTGAACGTGCACTCAAAAAGTTCAAAGACGATGTTGGACTGTGGATACAATACATTGAACTTGCAAAGAAAGAAGGTGCCAGGTCGTTGGTCGGCCGCATATGCGCACGGTGAGTGTGAGTGGCTCGTTTCGCTCATCTCGTTTATGTCCCAGCTATTTACATCTTGGACCGTAATTCCCCAAGGCTTAGCGTTGGTGTATTGTCCTCCAGCCATCTAATCTCTCCTTGACTGCTAGCGCGATACATCTTCATCCTTCGACACCGTCCCTCTACATCCTCGCCGCCGAACACGAATTATCCACTTCTCAGTCACCTTCTGCGGCTCGCGTTCTCCTGCAGAGAGGCATTCGACTCAACAAAGAAAGCGTCGACATGTGGCGAGAATGGGTGCGGATGGAACTGAGTTTTATTGAGGGATTGCGAAGACGATGGGAGGTGCTAGGAATACAGAAGGGGACTATATCGACTGCGGGTAGGAAATCAGGGAAAGGGAAAGACCACGAGGAGGTAAGCAACGATGCAGACAGAGATACAGGGTTGTCCAGCCTCGTCGCAGGAGCAGATGAAGGCATGGAAGACGTCCGGCCGGTTGAACAGGGCATGGAGGAAGAAGCCGAAATGGAACGCATCGCTAACCAGGATGGGGGCGAGGGTGATTCCGCTCGGCTGCACATAATGAAAGGCGCTATCGTCAAAACAGTGATTACTGCCGCTGCAGAAGGTGCGTCTCTCTATTTGCGGCGTTTCTCTTCCTTGCCTGTCTCTTCGAGCTTCATTTCCTTTATTATCCACGTCCACTTCTAAAACCGTCATATGACACATTTAATACCCTTCTTATCATCACTTGTTGCATCCATGCTCCGCTGTTTGCGGTACCGATCCCCTTGTGGTGCGCCCCGTTCACCATTCAGCGTCGTCCGCGTTTGTGGCGTCAGGCTGCTTAAACCCATATTACCTTTGGGTCGCTGCAGCCTATCGTCATCCTTGCTGCGAATCATGTTTTCTCTTGTCGGACGCTGGACTGACGGGGGCGTTGGACGTTCCTGTAACCTGTCAGGGGGAGGTTTAATGGCTCCTTGAAGCTGATATCGGGATATCGGCTCAGTCTGTGGCGTTCTGGCGTCCTGGCCTTCGTTGTGCCACATGTAGGCGGAGGACGGGGCGCTACCGCCTCAGTCACTGAAGCGGTACCACCCTTCGAGCTTTCAGAGGCATCCTCTGGGGTAACAAGCCTCGTTCTCGTTAGCCGAGCGTTGGCAGTGACACGACTGCGAGTCGTGCACATGGCTCCAATTCCCAGGCGAGCTTAATGCCGTTATAGCTTAGCTTCTTGGCAACCTTCCTATGTCGAGATAGGGATATATACCCGTAGATTCTTGTCTTCTCGTTTCTTGACAAGTGGCCGTCGCGGGACAGTCAGGCGGTATTGTTGAGACGGGTTTCTGCCACTTCGTCACGGGGCCGATTCTACTTCCCGGATGTTTTAGCTTTCGTTTCCGTTGCCGTTAGCTCGCCGGAGAATTGCCCTTTATCTCTTTTCTTTTCTTGGCACCTTGGGTCCTGAACCTTGATGCCCTCAACGTTCATGATACCAGACGGATAGGAGATCATACTAACCGCATATTGTGTTTTCTAGCACTACCAAAATTATCGCTATTCTCTGCGTTGGAAGAAGTGATCGAGAATCATCCGTCACCCGACGAGCTAAAAAAGGAGGCTTCAGGCCACCTGTACACCGTGTTGAGGGAGTGCATGGGAATGGAGGCGGGAGCTGTAAACATGTTGGCTTGGAGACATCTCGAACCCATGCGTGGAGCTTCTGGTAAGAAGGGGAAAGCCAAAGCGGACCCAGATGACAATGTGGCGACTAGTGTGGGCCAGGTTGGTAATGGCGATGCATTACGCGATCGCGAAGGACGGGAAGAAGATACGGAGGGAAGGGAAGAACCGCGGTTAACGCACACGGTCGAGCTGGTCGAGGCCGTGCGACAAGCGAACGAAGAGTATCTAGTGAGTCTGCGCGGCGTTGGAGCGGTGAGGAGATGTAACCAGGCGGAAATTGAGGCGAGATGGTGCGGTCGGGAGCGAAAGCGCCAGGAGGTGTATGATGCGTACGCTAAGTTTATCGAGGAGTTGTGTGCTCGAGGGATTGATGTGCATTTGGTGAGTTCCTTCATTACGATTGCGTCTCATCTCGTTTACACGTATGCGTATGTGTGTGGCGAGGACTATTTTATATCGTCCCTTGGTGCATCGACCACTAGCGTCTGGCTGTCTGGCCTTGCGAATCCCGTTTCACCATTTCAACCGAGATCTTGCCCCACCTTGCTAATCATTGCTTGTTTCGTCCTAACAGAAGCAGTATTTGGAGTCAAGCATGCGACTAGTGGATCAAGAGTACAGTAGCCGGCTATAGTATGTGACACGGATAATCCAAGCATGCCACATGGGCTATCTGGACCTTGTTTTGACGTCACGCAACCTCAACAGTTATAGGCTCGCAGTCGCGCAGTGTGCATGACCGAGTGGTGTGGAAAGGCATGGGTAAAACGCAAGAGTTAAGCGGTATGAATCGACGCTCGCGGGATGCGATATGACTTTGAAGCCGGATAACTACCACGTACGTGGCCCCGTCGTGGTGGTTTACCTGTCTTGGTGGAGAGGAAAGCATTTCGCACTTCATGCAGCCTCCTGAGGCCCCTGATCATTTAACCTATCGAGAATCTCGAGCGTGGGCTGGGCTTGAGGAAAGTGAGTTGCTGCGGATTCGGCACCACGTTGGGGACCCCACAAGCACAGAGTACGTTTATTATAGCGCCTTGCTTCTCTTCTCTCATTGTGTACTAATTATGGATGCTACAGCCGGAGTTTGTAGTCTGTGAACATCAGGCTATTATACGTCCGTCGTGCACATGAACCAGGCAACCGGGCTATCAGGTACACTCTTACAGAGGATGAGGACACCTTTTGCAGCACGCAATGTGGTTTCAGTTCCGGCGGCATGATGGCCGTGCAATGGTCCATTGCGCCTTTTGTCCGTCTTGACGACCGTGTAAAGGCCGAGTAAGGATATTGTGCAAGTTGCATCGTGGATCAGGCATCGAGTACAGCCACTGGTAATTTTTAGGGAATTTTGTTGTATTTACACGTGTATGTTTAGGGAAAATCGAGCATGTGGGCTGTTTGATATGATTGATTGAAGCGCCATGCGTGCCCGTCCCAAACAAGTCACGACCTCCACATGGTCACATCCCTCTCTTTCCCTTCTCCCATCCCCATCCCTTTCCTCTCTCCCTCTCCCTCTTCTCTTCTCCTCTTGTGAGTTCCCCTTCTCCTCCTCGTACCCGTCCTCCAGCTCCTCATTCTACTCACCACCCTCCCCTCAAAAGAGAACTGTATGCGTCGTGGCCGTTGAAGCAAGCACAGCAGGTCTTGTCTCCTGAATTCAAGCAACTCCAGTTCTCCCCATGTTGCAGTATCCAGTTCAGCAGCAGCCTTTCTCGCACTTTCAGTTCAAAGATATCCGTCGCCCGAATGATATCCACCCAATAACCCTCCCCAAGTCCTCCTCAACCCGCTCTTCAACCATTCGTCCTCTTTTTGCTCCCTCTCCAATCGATATTCCACGTAATTTACCTTCGGACTCATCCATTTCTTCTGCTTCACCCCCTACCCCGTCTACAAAGCTGCCGCTGCCACGTTCGCCCTACATTTCGTCCAGGCAGATCTTGCCTTCGCCCATTCCCACAGGCACGGGAACGACGCCTCTTCCAGTCGAGAGACCAACAAGCGGGGCCTCTTCTATCGCTTCTTCGACAATAGAAGACGTCTTTTATCCTGGCGACATCGTCGGCGAGGATGCCTTGCTCCAGGGCGAGCCCATCCGCCTCGTATCAATCGGCTCCACCTCGCAATCTTGCGCAGCCGACTACGTGGAACCAGCCAAGGAGTTCAAGGTAGTACGGCGCCTTGGCACCGGCAGCTATGCTGTAGTCTACCTGGTTAGAGAAGTCTTATCTCGTTCCCCGTCATCAGACGACGGTCATGGTCATATGTCTCTTCTTGGGTCCATGGAAATGGATGGTCCCATAAGTCAACAGGGAACAGAGTATGGTCGTGAATTTGCTATCAAGTGTCTGTCAAAGGCCAATCTTGACGACGACGCTTTGGCCGCCCAAATGTCCGAGGTGAGTGCATCAACTCTAAAAAAGTTGCTATTTTTGGGTCAAAGCGGTAGTGGGCTTATCGCGGTTATGTTCGTCCACAGGTCACCATCCACCAGTCGCTGCAGGCTCATCCCAACATTGTCACCCTTCACCGCACCCTTGAGACGTCTTCTTTCCTTCTCCTCGTCTTGGAATTCGTTCCCGGCGAGGACCTTTTTTATTTTTTGGAACAGGCTCGCGATCACTACGAGTCAGACTATCCTACTGACCCCTCCGACTCTCCTTCCCGCACTCCGCCCACGCCCAGCCTCCTGTCCACGCTCGATCCTTCCCAGCTCCTCTCCCGCACCCGATTGCGCCTTATCTCTTCCATGTTTGCCCAAATGTGCGATGCTGTTGCCGCCTGTCATGCGCAGCAAGTATTCCACCGTGATATCAAGCCCGAGAATTTTATTGTCACTGACGGGTATTCAATGCTCCCGAACGGGAGGATTGAGCGTAAGGTTATTGTGAAGTTGACTGATTTTGGCTTATCAACTACCGATATCCAATCGTCTGATATGGATTGCGGGAGCGCACCGTATATGAGCTATGGTAGGCAACCACGTCTCATTTGCGCGATCATGATGGCTCATTTGGATTATAGAATGCAGAAACAACATGGCACCTATCTACAGGCCTCGCGCAGCTGATGTGTGGTCATTAGGCATAGTGCTGATCAATATGTGGGTTCTTTTGCTTCCCACTTATCGCACCATTTGAATTAACAATAACACCACAGGTTGTATCACTTCAATCCGTGGACAGATACCTCCGAAGGAGCTTGCCCTTCTTTCACGCATTTTAGGCAACGCCCTGTCTACTTCCTTATGTCCAGCTTCGTAGGGATGACCCGTCCCGTGGCAGAGTTCCTCGCCACGAGGGTATTCTGTATTCTCGAAGACCCATCGGATGATGCACGGCGGATATCTGCAGCCGAGTTCGGTCAATGGGCGCGCGACCTGCCTGCTCTCCTCGGTGTTCCCGGATCCGTGGCACATAGTCGCAGTGGAAGTCTCACCGGTGCTCACCCGCTGTCCACAGCCACGCAGATCTCGTACAGGCCTTGTTCACGGCCACCGTCGAGATGTGCATCGAACATGGCTATGCTGACACCTGCTGGTGGTCAGACGCGGTCGTTGTCAAGGGCGCCTTCACTTGGGCCAGCGTTTGAGAGGGAGGAGGCGATAGTTGCAGCCGAGCTGTCGACGGTGATGGATGAGGAGCAGATCCAAGAGTTGGAAGTTGATGCAGATGTTGATCAGAGTCTGGCCACAGCGGCATCTGGTACGACAGATGGTACGAGTATCATAGGCACAGAATCTCGCTCGACATCGACCAACAAACGGAGGAAGCGGGGCGCAAGAAAGGGTAAGGGTATCACGCAGCCGCCGACGACCCCTCAAGATGCTACCCTCGAAACGCTCGCCGTGGCGTCGCAATCCCTTGCGCGTGAGCTCAGTCACGCATCGAAGCATGGATCTGTCAAGTCAGGATCCAGTTCAATGTCTGCTTCTACTTCACGTAGGCGACCATTCGAGCCCGTTGCCATGTACCCTGTACCAACACCTCTTCTATCCCTTCCAGCGCGCCGTCCTCCATCGCTTCCGGCCACCAAGTCATCAACTGGCACGAACACAAATGTGCCGCAACAGGTTCCCGTCAAGAAGCCTTCGAAATGGAAGCTCAGCTTTGGCAAAGCGAGCGCTCCTGTCATGCCCAGCAATGCTAGTATCGCAAGCAGTATGCCTAACGTACTTGACAGCGCGTCGACTATGTCGTCCATCCCCCCTTCATTGCCTACAGATAGCGTTTTGAGCTTCGGCTCTCAGACAAGCAGAACGTCTCGCGGTAGCAAAGGCAGCGATGCCCCCTCCGCAACTGCTAGCAATGTGGCGAACCTCCTGATGGGTCTTAACGCACCTCCGCCGTCTGTCGGGTCATCCGCCTATTCCATCAAGTCATCTTCGGATGATTCTCTTCCTTGGCCTCGGGGCCGTCGCCCGAGAGTCTCTCCCGCTGCTTCCTCTGTCAACGTGAATATCAACAGCCTTGGCGTCCCCGCCACCAAGGGTGGAAGCAGAAGCCGTGGCCCTCCCGGCTTGTCAACGAGCCCGCACCGTGAACGTAGGAACGAACGTGCCACTTCACCGAACAGCACCCGAAGCGGGCGCCCCTTGGCATCAAGTGCTAGCTCGATGACCTCAAGCAATTGGCGCAACTCGATGAGCACGACGTCGAGTGCTGGCACTTCGACATCGGCGTTCACGAGGTACAGCAATTCGAGTATGGGCAGCGTGTCCACTGCTGCTACGAGCGTCTCCTCGGCAAGCTGGCGGACGGGCGGTGCAAAGTCAAATCCTTCTAGCCCGAACGTTCCTGCCTACCGCCCACCCACGTTGCCGAAGAACATCAAATGTACGTGGACATTACCATCTGCTTTTTTTTCGCTTTGTGCTTACCATGTGTTTCTTATTCAGTCATGACTGGTGTTCCATGGGAATTGAACGAGCTCCCTCGTGGTCTGCATCCCAATCCCGTCGGTGATATCTTCGGTTCCCCACCAGTCCGCAAGCAACGTACACGCAAGCCCAAGGACCTCAAGCTTGATACTATCAACGAGCGCGTTCCCGCGCAGAGATCGCCAGAGTACCCCCGCCGAGACGCCTCCACGAGCACCACGGATCTTACCAGCACGTACAATGTCAAGGACGAAGCTGATGGCCCGAAGAAAGTCCAGAAGGGTCAGATCAATACTCTCGCGAAGATGCTGTCTGCCTTGAGACGGTGAAGTGGTGTATTCAACATGGCGATGCGTCGCATGCGCACAGAAGAAATATATGGTTGGAGTTTTACGGACTGCTTGTAGGCTAATAATTTCGACGCGGACAAACCCCCCCAGTCTTAACTCCTGGCTATCGTTACCCCTCACCCTCGAGAGCAATATCTTTCTTGTGTCGCCTTCTCCCCCCATCCCCACCCTAATCCCCCCTCCCCCCATCGCGTGTTCGTGTTGTGTTTTCGGTAAAGACGAGCTGTAGCTATATTGTTCTTTTCTACTGGTATGCCCTTCGCCATGGAATTGTCTCGCATACAAGTTAATCCCTTGCAATGTAGTCCCTTTGCCAAAACCGCCGCCGCGACTCGCCTCGTATCACCGTGCTATCGTATTCCTTCGTCGTCTCCTCACATTCTTTTTGGGTCGAAACACATCGTTCACACTCGTTTCACAACATCTCTTTCTATTCGTGCATCGGCCAGTCGCTATTAAGGGCTTCTGGACTCTTCCCTCTATCCTATTCCTGTAGATGAGCCTCCATTTCTTTAGCAGTGTACAACCATGTTTATTATTCACCCCACTTCCTTCATCAACGCAAAACCACAATGTGTTCAACAATCTGCAATCGTTTCAATCATGTTCTTTTACATTCCATACAGATACATTGTTACACTGGTGTTTTTAATGTTCTCAACTGCACCTCCTTTGAGAAGCACTCCGTACTTGATGCAATCGTAACTCTGAGTGAACGATGCATCAGCTGCTTGTATATCTACGTTTTAATAGTACTGCTGATTTTGTAGGGTATGGAATCAAAGGAATGCCAATGGAATCATTGATGCTGGGAAGGTTAATCTCGAGTCTGATCTCTGTCATCCTCTGACGAAGGCGCGTCCCGCGACTGCTGGAGGGCAGCGAAGGCCATATTTTGTTCGAGCGTGGCTCGAATGGGGGCTTCCGGAGCTAGCATGGAAGTGTCAATGAGTATGGCGGACGTCTCATGTGGAGAGGGACGACGCCGGTGTCGAATCGATCGGGTGGGAGTGTCGCTAGGCGAAACGGAGCGAGACTGTGTGCTATCTATGTCGATGTCGCTGGAGGACGATGTCATGGTGGGAGACTGAGGGCCAATGATAACGAAGGTTCCGGAGCTATGGGTTCGGACGAGATTGATGTAGTATTCTTGGAGGACTTCGCGTGTGCACTAGAGAGTTGGATGGGAAGCAAGAAGCACTCGTGAGGACATACATCAACAAATGGCAGATGGAGTGTAACAGAGTTCCTCGAGGCATCGAAGCGCAGGCCGAAACGGAATGAAAAGAACATACTGACCGTCAATCGCCAGTCAATCGCTGAGAGAAACTCTCGCTCCAAGAGGTTAAGCTCCGACAAGGATATTCCCCCAACCTTGGCGTAAAGGCTGTTCGTACAGAAGGTGTCACAGAGGCCTTTGCTTGACACTGCGATGGCAGCAATAACGAATCGATGGCATGTGAGGGAGGACAATGTGAAAAGAGGGGTTCGTGCGCAGATTTGATCAACATAATGCAAAGTAAGCAGCAGACATGATTTCTGTTTCAAGGGCGATTAAAAATACTCCTTGAGAACTAGAGGATTTCAGACAAACTTCACCTCGACGTTTGTAAAGCGAATGATACGCCTGAGATAGTCCAGAACACTGATGTTTGGTGCTGATCTTGAATGGAACCGTGTCAGGCTCTCACTGGCAGAGATTGTTCAGGAGTGGGCCTTAATAAAACAGGAGAGATGCACACGGAAGAAGGGGTATGCGATCGTTGTGCACCATTAACCGCTCAAGCATGTCAGCTACATCAACGAGCCGATAATGAGCGATCTTGGACTAAAATGAAAGGCAAATCGCACACCTATGAGCTGCGCAAGGTAATCCATGTCAGTGTCCTCAAAAGAGGCCGGTAACTCGACCCTCTCTGAGGTGGACGATTCCATGGATCCATCGCAGTCGATATTTCCAGGAAACGCGCTGGATGTAGTAAAGATGGAGACTCGACTTGGCCAAAAAAGTGCAAGATAAGATAATCATCACGTGAAAAGTACCCCCTATTCTCAGTCACGCACGGCTGTACAGTACAACAAGGCGGAGCCCGAACCTTAATTCCGTGTGAGAAACTAAGACTGCTGCTGCTAGAGGGCGAGCGCCAAAAAGTTATCGTGCACCCTACTCAACGTCGCAATGGCCCCGAAACTCGTATGTTCAGCATTTCGCATACTAGACAAGCTGTGCTGATTGTGTTCGTGACCTGCACAGGATCCCAATGAAATTAAAATCATCTACCTGAGGGCAACAGGTGGTGAAGTCGGGGCTTCATCTGCTCTTGCTCCCAAAATTGGTCCTCTGGGTTTGGTACGCAACGCGGTTTATATCTGCTGATGGGGGTCATGGTCTAAGTGCTGCCGTCAATGTAGTCCCCCAAGAAGGTTGGTGAAGATATCGCCAAAGCCACCTCGCAATGGAAGGGTCTTCGGGTTACTGTCCAATTGACGATACAGAATCGTCAAGCCGCAGTCTCAGTCGTCCCATCTGCCTCTTCCCTCGTCATCCGTGCGCTCAAGGGTATGCCTCAGCGCGCATCTGCATCCTAGTCCCAATTTAACGAATTATCGCAGAGCCCCCACGCGATCGCAAGAAGGAGAAGAACATCAAGCACACTGGCAACATTCCCCTTGACGAAATTTACGACATCGCCCGAACAATGAAGTCAAAATCCCTCGCGAAGGAACTCTCGGGCTGCGTAAAGGAGATCTTGGGAACCGCTCAGAGCGTCGGCTGCACGGTAGACGGCAAGCCACCTCACGATATTATCGATGCCATCAACTCTGGGGAGCTTGAAGTCCCCGCCGAGTAGACAATCAATAACACTGTTTTCATACTTGTTTCTATGCATTATAACTCTGAAACGCATTTAAATTCAGATCGCATGCTTTCGAACGCGCCATGTGCACTGTCCATATACAAGGTACAAAGATAGATCCTCACATCAGCTTTCGCGAGCTCGTCCAGACTCGGCCGGGCAACCCAAACACCCCGCCTCGCCTCGCGACCTCTTCCATAGTTTCCTTATTCAACTCAACGCCTATCATCCCACTAACCTCCACCTTGACACCCCTCGGCCGCGTTTCGTCGTACTCCACCGTGATCTGCACGTCCCCGGACATTGGGGGTCGTTCGGGCGAAGACATCGCGATGCGCGGTCGGCTTGGTGTTGCTGATGTTTGTAGGATGGTCATGGCATCGTCGAAGGCGAAGGGGTCGAGGTCGAGTTGGGGTGATAGAGATGGGAGGGTGATGTTGACAGGTAGCTTGCGAGGTGTGAGGGTGCCTACAGTGAGATGCAATCATCATTTAGTCTAAGTGAATACAGCCAGGGATCGGCGAGACTTGCCAGCCAAAACGGCTTGAAGATCGTCTTCGGTCACTTCAGCTGACTCCTCGGGGAGCTCATCTGCTCCCATATCCAGACCCTCTGCAGTCCAATTACATCCAAGTAATATCTCGTTCAGCCAACATTGCTCTTTGACAATCTACGCAATGCCGACAATAAGTGGTTACGCATCCATAAGTGTAGTCGGAGAAACTTACCTCCAAGATACCCCAGACTTGCTTCATACTGCAAACGTGTACCTTTTCAAGACGGAAGCCAGGTTCGTCGGGTGCAGTGAGGCGAAGTTGTAGTGGTGGATGTGCAGATGTAGGTGATTTCTATTGAACCTGATTAGCAGCTTGCTGGGAGGGAGAAAAATAGTAAGTTAAACGTACGTATAGTGCCGTGTAACGTTCAGGAGAGACATGTTCTCCAGGATTCAGCTAGTACCGTCAGGTCGAATAAACTGGCGAGTCGTTCGACAGACGCACCAAGAGATTTATCCAACTCTGCGTATTCAACGTCATCATTGCATCGGGCAGATTAAATCCCGTATCCTGCTTCACAAGGCCCTCGATTTCCCGCATCCTCGTCTGCGACATCACAACGCCAGGGGACTGCCCGTCACCCGTGAAATCCAGAATCCAGGCATAATGCTCCGTGGGCGCGTCCGCGACGTTCATGGAGTTCGCATTGGGCGGCGTGTATTGAGGGAAGGTGTGGTCGGGGCGTCCAGCAGCCTCTGCGCCAGGAAGCGCGAATGTCGGACGGCTGCTGCCCACGGGGATGGAGGGGAGAGTTTGATGAATCGGCAAGGTGCTTTTTTGGAGGGATAAGGTAGCGAGTGTGACGCCTTTTGAGTGGGGGGTGATGGAGGAGCGGAGGTGCAATAGTGGGATGTCGCATGAGGGGAGGTTGGGTGTTATGGCGGAAGGAATGTCTTTTGGGACAGAGCGGAGAAGGGACAGGTAGGCTAAAGGTGACAGGTATACGAGGAAAGATAGAGATGGTCGCAATAGATATGGAAGGGGAAGCGAGTGGGCCCTGAGCAAATATATATCGAGAGGTGCTTGTTGCGATGGGGAGGTCCTAGTCGAATGTGAGATAGTGACATGGCTATAATTTAATCAGAAACTTACGATGCGACCGCCTCGCTTTCTATCTTGGAGAACAGCTCGAGCAAGGATGATTGGGTGTCAACATCGGCGAACCACTGGATCCCAGCACCAGTGTTCAGCGCCGCAAGTTGGTCTAACATAACCAGATACGATAGATGGCTTCGGATGTTCTGCCCGAGCCTCGCAGCTTCTCGTGGAGACATGGTCTCGTCTGGTTTCTGAACCTCGGTAAGAAACGCGCTGACACTGTCTCTGAGTAAACCATCTAACGATGTCGAAGCTCCTTGCGACGAAGTATTTGGGATAGCGTAGGCTGTCTTCACGTTGGTCACTTCGACGGTTGGATTCGCTGGGTCTTTCGTGTCCACTGCAAGGTCAATATCTATGACAATTACCTTTCCCCCAAGCATGAGACTAATCCCGCCGTCCTTCTGGTCTTGGAATATTTCCATCCCAACGGCTTTCCCCCAACTCTGCAGCCGCCCAACAGACCATGAGATGATCGTCGACTTGTCCGATGGTATGTCCTCGCCGTAATTCGTCTCAGGACGCTTCTTCAGCGCATCTAGGATCTGGTGCGTGCTCTGATCTAACTATGAATACCTGTCGTTGAGCATTGGCTGAAACGTGACCGCAGGAAGAGCTCTGACGGTGTAGATCGACCGGGATATCGCAGCGTGCTCCCGTAGAAGTGAGACGAACTTTGGGTTTGATATAGGTATCGTTGAGTACATCTGCAGCGAGTGTGCCATGTTGTCCGTGGTGGCGACCAGCTGCTCTAGGAGAGCCGTCGGTTCTTCTGAGCCAGAAGCATATGGGTGTACGGCGCGCGCAGGGAAATCATTGTGCACTATAAACTTGTGGATTGAGGAGAGCAGCGTCTCCTGCGGTTGTGGACCATTCATGAGTCCGTGGAACGTGATCAAGATGCGAGACGCGACTGTATCGGCGCTAAACTTCTAGCATGCTCACTTCCAAGTTCATTCTGGCTGAGGTTAGAGCCGCTGGTGAATGGAGTCAAACACACTGCACGCAGCCTCGTGCCAGCCTCATGCAGTATGTGCTTATTCCCGAGCCTGAAATCGTTGTGAGGAAAAGACATCTGAAACTTGGTGCATCTGTTTCGCCTTAGGAACCCACATTGAACCATCACGCATAGCCTGGCCGTAGCGCTCCGTCCCAAACAGTATCCATGGGTCTCCACCCAGTACATATACCTTGCAGCGGCTTTGATGGAAGCTGATAGGCTGGTCCTCTCCCCCGCGCACACTGCTAGCATACCGTTGATCGGTCAATACGACATTTCACGCCCTTACGCCCTTTCAAAAAATACTCTGAAGAACTCCAGCTCAATACCAATAAATCATGGCTTATGTTCGCTCTCGCAAGTTCTGCTGCTGCCTCCCCGTCAGATTTGGCGTGTTTGTGGGTCGTTTCTACTCCGTACGCGGCACCAATCTGACAGATATACATCAGGTCATTGCTATCCTCGGAATGGCAGGCGGTGGTGTAATCACCGTTGCAGGCATCATGCAAGCAACCAAGACAAGTTCGTTCCTCCTAAATCAATCCATTAATCTCGTCAACTGATTATCCATCGCCAGGCGGAAATAAACTTGCTCTCATCATTCAAATTATCATCTACGGTCTCCTAGCCTTGCTCTCGATCTTCGGGTAACAGAGACCCCCTCGATCACCTTAGATCCGCTACTTACTGACTTCAACAGATTGATAGGGGCGATAGGAAAGATACGCGGCTTCATATCGGCCTATTTCACCATGTTGACGGCCCTTCTGGCCTTCAGCATCTGTTCGGGGGCGTATTCGCTCTACCGGCTGTTCAACGACAAGCAGGGGGCCATCGATGACTGCATCGGTGATTCTGATAGTAAGCTGCAGAAGGGGGCGTGTGAGAAGGGGGCAGGCCTCATGAGGGGCATCATGGTTGGCTTGTTTATTGTCGTCTGGCTGATACAAATATGTGAGTGGTCGTTTCAAACTTTATGCCCGAGCCAGACTCTCATCATTCGTTTCAGGGGGTTGCTTCATCGTGAATAGCTACTCCAAGCAGTTGTGGGAGGAGGAGGATGCCAACTATGTGCGAAAGGATACCGAGGCCCGCCGCCCTCAGTGGTAAATAAACACAGGTTATCCGTGACACCTCGCTGATCGCCTTGGAAAATTCTGTACAATAATACGCCCCATACTCCAGATGACATGTATTTCTAGAGAGTTGCAACCGTGATGAGTTGGGGCTTCGGAAATCGGTATTTTTAGTGTGAGTGCTCAACGAAAACATTGCATTTGTGGAAGTAAGGTTACAGGTGTTGGAAACGTCCGACGTAAAACGACAATTGGTTTGTAGTATTTAAGCGTAGCAAAGGACTTGGTACTCCTTGATGCACTTCTCTTCACCACCGTAAGGAATATAGGCACCTGCGAACAAGATCAGCACACTTTTATACACAATCGATGCGTGCAGATTACCATCGAGCTTCTCGCTGGCCTTTCCGGGGTGAACGGCTCCCTTGTGAGGGGCTTTTGCGACGAACAATGGGGTACCGTCATTCTCCCGACCACCCTCGACGGGGCGTTTACCGAGGGAGGCGAGGTTCAATCTACCGTGTGTGTTGACCCAAACCAAGCCACGCATGTCACCGAGGAGGATTTCGTAGGTGCTGACCTAGAAATAAAGGGTGTTAGAAGATCATCGAGATGATGCAAGGGGTGCAAGTACATGGTTCTCGTCGCCGCCGTAGCCGATGACACCACCCTTCTTGAAGGCATCGGAAGCCTTGCCGAGTTCTACAAGCAAAGGTTCAGCGGCATCATAAGTCATAACCACGGAGAGTTACATACGAACACCGCCCTAGAATGTAGATAAGTATGTGTCAACAAGACGATCTTGAGTAGGAAAGCGTACATCCATGAAGGCTCGGCAGATGTACAAGTTCCAGCTATTCTCTTGACCGACGAGGATAGCATCCTTGGGAATGTTCTTGCCTTCGGTCAAGACCCACGTAGCAGGGCCTGAGGGACCATTGCGCTTGAAGGCCTCAGAGCGGGATTGAGCATCAGCAAGCCAGTTCTGCGCGCCCCAAGCCTGAGCCTTTTTCTATTCAACGAAATTAGCCCCCTGTCTGAGGTGTAGATGGGAGATACCAACCTCCTCCTCGTTCTTCTCGTGGTGCTTGTAGGCGAAGAAACCAGCGCCGATTGCAGCGGCTCCGGCGAGCAGACCACCTCCGATCTAGAATGCTTGGTTAGTTGATGATGGGCGGCACTATGAGAGGCAACATACCTCGATTTGCTTCTTGCGATCGTCATCGAGATCGAACCAGTTCTTCTTCTTCTCTTCATGGGTGACCTCGACCGTTTGCTCTGGGTGTTTGCCGCCGTATCCAGCTGGAAAGGACGATCAGCTTAGGAGTCAGTGCAAATGATGATGGATGCTCACTTTGTTCTGAGGGTTGAGGGGGCTTGTAGTCTGATTGACCGTAGTTGTGTTGCTGCTGCTGTGGTTGCTGCTGTTGGTAGTTCTGGCTGTTGTTGTTGTTATTGTTGTTATAGTTATTGTGGCTGTCGTTGTCGCCGCCTTGCATACGGCCCCAGAGAGCAGGAGTCACATCGGGGGTCCAATCACCCTGGGAAGAGTGTGGCTGGATGATTCTGTAGTTCGCGCCTAGTCGATCGATACATCAGCAAGGTTAGGTTGAGAGTGTAGCTAGTAATGAGCACACCATTGTACTTGACTTCAGAGCCAGGTCCGTAGTATGTGCCGGGTTGCCAGAGGTTGGTCATGGTGTCTGATGTGTAGGAGTGTTGGTGCTAGGTGGGGTGGTTACTGAATTTCCAAATGGCTAGTTGGTCTTATATATGCCATGCTGTCGATCTGGCTTGAATCTGGCTCACCTGAGGGTACTCACCGGCGCATGGCTTCATGAACCCCAGAACCAGGGCGGCCGGTGGGTAATGCCGCTCCGCGACTTCAATCTGATGTCGATTGCTAGGTTGCATGTCACGGTGCCAGGGTAATTTGTGTATGGCGATGCGGCAGAGCGTGTACACAATTGGCTAAGACAAATCGCATTTCATCGATAATCGTTTCTCTCTGACCATCGAAATGGTCTAGAACTTTTTGAACCGTTTGAAATGAAGCATCGATCATGCTGCGGTGCACCATCAGGGACTTGGGGGCACGCACACAGCACAAGTTCTACATCGTCGTGAAGAGCACAGATGAAGAACAATGGAAATGTGGTGATCATGGATAGGAGTTAAGCGCCCTTGATGAGCACGGAGCGCCCGTCGTCTGTACACCCTGAACCAATGCTCTTACCGTTGACTCTCTCGTTCTGTGCGCTTGCTGCAGCCTCACCGCTTGCCCAGAACTACAGGCCTCTGGTGCTATGGCATGGACTAGGTCGGTCAGATCTCTCAGTTTCCGTTTATCAGACGAATGCTGAGCGTCGTCTAGGTGACTCGCATTCCTCCCCTGGAATGCTTGAATTCGCGTCGCTCATCGGGGAAATGTACCCCGGAATATTCATACATTCAATATACATCGAACAGGACGCCGATGCAGACCGAAAAGCTACTTTCGTTCGTGTCTACTGGCCACTTGGTTTGCTGCGCATCTAATGCTTGCTTTACAAGGCAGTACGGGAACGTTAACTCCCAAGTAGACATGGTGAATGAGCAGCTGAATGCTATATCGGAGCTAAAGGACGGATTTGATGCTATCGGATTCTCGCAAGGTGGGTATAGCTTCGCTCGTACGCCATGTCCGTATACCTGTGTTGAACCCTTGGCACGTTCCAGGGGGACAGTTCCTTCGTGCGTACGTCGAGAGATACAACGACCCCCCGTTGCACAATCTCATCACGTTCGGGTCCCAACATATGGGTGTCTCCGAAGTATCGGAATGCCGCCGATTCGACTTCTTATGCCAAATCGCGAGGCGTGCCGTGAAGAACGGCGTGTACTCCAAGTGGGCTCAAGAGAATCTCATCCAGGTACGCCTTCCACACACTTCCAGAGACATTCCATCGACTCCACTCGGAAGGCACAGTACTTCCGCGATCCAAGCAACTTGGAGATCTTCCTCGAAGCCAATCACTTCCTGACGTCAATCAACAACGAGGTCGCCCCCATCGATGGCCGAAATGAAACCTACGCACGCAATCTCGCTAGTTTGGAGCACCTGGTCTTGGTCATGTTTACGAAGGACGTGACAGTGATACCGAAAGAGAGTGCTTGGTTTGGCTCAGCAGCCGAGCCTGACGAGTCTGATGGCTCCTTCACAGTGATGCGGCAAAAGATATTCGGTTCTACTACGAGCGACGAAGAGACAACGATCATACCCATGCGACGCCAGCCGCTGTACATTGAAGATTGGATTGGACTGCGAACGCTAGATGAACAAGGCCGTGTCATTCTGGAGACTTGCGAAGGCGAGCATATGCAGATCGGTGACTGTTGGAAGCCCCTCGTCAAGAAATTCGTTGGCAGCCTGACTTAAATTGTGCATGTACTCTCGTAATATGTAGAATTCAAGACTCATTAACCCCACAATCGATATCAAGGGCGACCTCTATAATTGCAGTCTGTAAGTAGTATGCTACATCTCATGCACATTAAACCCATCCAACTATCCAACTTTCCATACAAACCTGCAACCTCTCAGGTATTAATACTTACAAAATCGAAATGGGTATCGACAACCGCGGAAGATGATCACTTAGACAAGCATGCCGCTAGAAAATCACCCGTGTACATCAATTCGGGGGGACACAGTGAATAGCAAGATGAAAGACTCACGCAATACCAGCGGTCTGCATCGTCGACAAGAAACCGCAGATCATAGCAGAGAAAGCGATGCGAGCGATTACTTTAGCGCGGGAGGGTGCGAGAGCGCTGAGCACACCGATCTGGATACCCAAAGAACCAAGATTGGCGAAACCACAGAGTCCGTAAGAGGCAATCGTGAATGCACGTGGGGAGAGGGGGCTGTCACTATGCTGAATGGACTGGAGGTCGAGGTAAGCGGCAAATTCGTTAGCAACGAGTTTCGTGGCGAGGAGCTGGGAGACACGAAGGATTTCGCCGCGGGGGACACCCAAGAAGAAGGTCACTGGGTAGGCGATGTAGCCAATGACGAGTTGAAGAGTGAGGTGGTGGATGCCGAAGCCTCGTCCGATCCATGTGAGTAGGCCATTGATCCTGGAAGAAATTGTCAGTCATGGGGTTGGAATGGGGAGCGTGTCAACTTGCATAGCAACAAGAGACAGAACAGTCAATACATTCGTCCTAGGAAAAGGGAATTAATTGACGTTCTGCATCAGCACGCGGCATAGTAGACCTACAAAATCTGACCGGCGACGATAAGACCGAAAACAGCGCCTTGACTGAAAGCGTGGAGGGCATTTGCCTTGCGGTATACTTTATTAATATAAACTGTCTCGACCGTATTGGCGTGCTCACAGGTGCGTTCTTTTCGTTCTCACCACGGTCAACGACAACATGGCCGCGAGTGACAGGCTCATCTAGCTCCGGAAGTCTGATCTTACTGATGGCGATGGAAGCGGGGATACTCATGACGGAGGATGTGACTAAGTTTTGTGCCGGGACACCCAAGCTAATATAAGCACTGAAAACGGAACCTGCGATGGCCGAGAAACCAGAGGTCATAGTAAGGTCTATAAGCAGAACGTTAGTACTTTGAACCATTGATACGGACGGTATATGGGCTTACGGAGTTCTGAAGGGGTCATCACTGGAAAGATAAGGGGAATATTAGTACAGATCTCGGGGAGAATGATTCAGCGCGTACAGTCAACGTAAGGTCGGACGAGACAAGCGGATTCTCCTTGTCCGATCCATGGAGAGGCTGCGGCCACAACGGCTTCGGCACCAGACACGTTCATGATCTTAAAGAAGAACCAAGCACTGCAGGAAATATCATTTACCAGTTGTGATTTGTATGTGCGCATATACTCACAAATGTTTGATGATCCATTGCATGACGCGCTGAGGAAAGGTTGAGAGCGAGTCGTAGCTGTTGATAGTGGATGTGTCACGTACGAGATAGTACATCATCTGCACGAAGGCAATGAAGAAGATAATTGTGCCGAGCTAAATAGAGTAGTTGAATATCATGCAAGAGGGACGAGCATTGTAAAACCCACTGTATTGACGAAGAACCAGTGCTTGGCGATGGTATCTGCATCAAAGAAGAACTGGGCGCCAACCAAGCCCTGGTTCAAGAAGTCTGAGGCAAGGGTAGCAATCCAGTTGAAGATCGAGAACCCAGCGCCTGACTTGAGCACAAACAAGGCAATGGCCTGCTGCATAAAAAGGCCGACAATCACAGTGGGCCTTGCATGGGATGTTAGCACGGACGCGAACGACACCCCAGTAGACACTCACCATGGAATTGCAGATCGCTTCTTCGAACTCGCGATGAATCCGAGCTGGAAGACGATGAGACCAGAAACAGAGACAGCGCGATCACCGTAGGTCGTGTTCTAGTGTTCCATGTCGCGTTAGACAAAGCATATGTACGGGTGGCGTAAGCTTACGCCTGTCAACGGGAAGCCAAATGCCGATCCGAAGACAATGGCAGCCAAGCAGGCCCAACCGATGGCGAGTCGGGCTCTGAACGACATGGCAAAGAATGGTTTGTGGACGAGGGGCTGCCAGACAGCGCTGACAGGGCGCGTAACCACTGAATTGGGGATGAAGCGGAACGCAATGATCCTACGAGTTCCACCAAAGTCAGCAGATCTTCAATTGAACGGACGGGGTGCCATTTACAGGATGAAGAACCATGCAAAGAGAGTCTGTACGATCCTGGAGAAATTGGATCAGCACTGTTCCAACGGTTCAGAGTCAAGGAAATCACCATCTATGCCGCGTGGCTGGGAGGATCGTAGCGCTGATCCACCAACCGAGTATCAGAGCGGCCAGACCGCCCAGGAGGAATGGTCTCAGCCGAGCATACAGCTGCGCCCGACGCTCTCTGGCCGCCTCAACGTCGGCGTCGTCCTGGAGCAAGACCTGGGGTTCGTCGTGGATCTGCTTCTCCTTGTCGAACGAGTCCGTTGAGGATAATTCCTTTCGCTCTGCCTTTTGCCTCTCGCCGAGTGTTGCGCCTTGAACCATAACGTCGGTCATCCTGTACGGGCTTTGAGTGGGCAGCGATGAGCAGCGTCGGGACTGTGAAGGCTGGCGTGGGGCACAGACTAGTTGGAGCACTCGGCTAGTCAGAATCCTGGCACGGGGCTACTTTTTATTTATTTCGAGCATGCGCTCCCATCTGTCAGTGATCCATGTGCTTCTTTCTTGAATCCACCGATGCGTGTGCCTGGAAGCGAGATAACGCGCGGATATTGGTCAAACGGCTGTGCGGCCATGCGATGTTGACGGTAGTGTCAAAGTTATGTTGCAAAACAGAAAGTGATGGTCTCGCGACCAAGAATCCTATCAGGGTCCTGAATCAAATGCAATATTCCAGGAAGCATATACACATCTAGTCGCAGAATTGGATATGACTGCAGGGGACCCCGGACGATAGCCATTGGAGTGCGTCGCACATGTTAATTATTGGGGGAACAAGTGTGGATCCGTCGCCAGCAGGCAAAACACAAGCACTTGAGCCATTGGGCTCGACGCCGCCGCTCAGGTAGCTACAGTATCCGACTGAAATGAAACCAATGGGACATCACCCGCACAATCACGAAATTGGCCCGTATGTTCAAGACGCCGACGTCCGATAAGAGTGCGGGAATGATAGAATACCCACACAAGAATAAACGTCATGAAGGTAAAATTACAGAATAGATAGCACAGTACTTTCAAAAAGCAGGGGGCGATAGTGCCTGCGAGCACACTGTACATATCAGACTTTCAGGGCCTTGATGGACTTGCCTAACGATATCGCTATCCACTCTCCTGTGGCCGTGGAATGCCCAGTATTCATAACCATTCCAGGGATCGGAGGGGACCAAGCAAGGTTTGTTATCTGCCCCGGAGCGGTATATGCCATCACAGGATCAGTCACGACCTTCTTCTTGACATCCGGGCGGGGGGAGTTTAACCGCGACCCGGCGCTGCGCGGAGATGCGGCGCTCTGCGTGTAGCTAGCCAAATCCCACAAGAGAAGTTGACAGTCGTCACCTAAGCCAAGCAAGGGCGGTCAGTTGATGCATTGAAGAGATGACCCGAAGGACTTACTCGCGGTGGCTAGCAGGGGACGTTCAGCAGAGCCCCATCCAAGCGCATTTACTTGGCCACGGTGGGCTCTAAGCTCCATGACCGGCTGGCCCGGGCTACGCATGTCAAGGATTTGTATTTCCTGCCCATCCATGTGGAAGGTGGACATATAATTGGAGTCCGAAGGGTTGAAAGCGATGCGGAGGAGTGGAGAAGTCGCTGGACGGGCAGTTGAAGAGGGTGACTCCGCTGGTACTGGCCCCTTGGGTGCTGGCGTCTCGTACAAGATAGTGGAGTGCTCCAGGCTCCTCAAGTCGAAGGCCCGCAGACTTCCATCTGCACCGACGGACACGAAGATGTCAGTTGAACCGGGAAGCCAAGCTACATCGTAGACTTCACGATCGTGAGCGATGAGCTGGGTGATCGCAGTGGAGGTATCGATGTTCCATACTGTACACGTTGTATCAATGGAGGAAGTCACGATGAGGCTTGGGGCCTTCTCGTTCCATGAAAAGTTTGTCAGTGGTGCCCCCGTTGACCCACTCTGTATTTTGGATTGCTGTGCATAGAATTGGATCAGCAGCCAGTACAAGAAGCCCATAGAATGCGGCAAAGACGTACACCCGATAGAGCGACCTTCATCTGCAGAGAATGTCCCCCCGAACCCGGCTGCCTGCCCACATAACTCGAAATCGCACTCGGCCCATCATACGAATACTCCCAAACTCTTAGCGCATCTCCAGTTGTCGCCAGCAACTCCGTCGAGGGTGATTTCTGCGACCATGCATGGCCCGTCGCGGATGCAGGCTGCCACTGCAAGCTCGTCGCTGGGTAGCCGTGCGACGCCTCGCACAGTGTCACAAAGTCGGGGTAGTCATTGTAGTCGTCTTCCACGAGGACTCGCTCGTCCTGCAGCCCAATGACAGCGATCTGGTTGTTGTAGCTCTCGAGGAAGGAGGCGATGCCTAAGCGAAAGGACGATCGCGCTCGGTGCTGTTGACCGGGAGAGGGCGTCTTGCACCAATCTAAGCTCTGGACAGGCCCTGTATGCGTTGCTCGTTCACAGCGCGCTTTTCACCGCGGTATTTCAAGACTCACATGGTGCCTCGTATTGGAGGAGGGTCGTTTGGGTCATGGATGCGAAGTAAAATACAGAGAGAGCGGTACTAGTGGCTGTTGGCTACATGCGTGGTCGGAAATGGCAATTCCGCGCTTCGACTCGGCGTTTCCTTAGAACAGGCTCAAATATTGCAGGTCACAGAATGTACACTGACATCGCTGCTACGAATACAGGAAAATGTATATACGAAGGCACGAAACAAGAGAAGATAGCGTCGCAAAAAGCAGAGCAAATCAGCATCATGAAGAGTCGTACTTAGCTAGGAAATACACTGAAGAATTACGAGAGGGAAGTGTGAAAGAGACAAAGTGGATGCTGATAGAAAGAACAAACGGGGGGTAGGTCATAAGATTGGGATACGAAGACATCAAGAATGGTTTCATGCATGGCCTGCGCCGCCAGGGGCGTACGTTTTGGGGCTCTTGGCCAGACGTTCGTGATCGTAAAGAGGTGGGAGGGGATCGACCTTCATTCTGAAGAAGTATTTCTTTATGTTATGCGGTAGGGCTTTGATCTGATATGCCGCATGGACATGCGTTGGTACACTGAAGACTGTTGGGTTGTTAGTAGAGAAGTACTTGTACAACAGATGTCGGGAACACATGCCTGCGTCCAATTCTTCTAGGGAGAGTGCCTTCGTCTCGGGTACAAACAACAGGATTGCGACAAATCCAACAGCACTAATAGTAGGGAAGTCAGGTTTCGTTGACTCGTTGTCACTAAAACAACGTACTTCCATGCTGCATACCAACCGAAGGCGCCTTGAGGGCCAAATGCACCTAATAGACGGGGGAACGTGATGGCGACGATGAAGTTGCTAAACGCAGGTGGATGAGTTCGCGTCCGTTCGTTAAGTGATGCTAGAGAGAGAGACGCACAAGAACCAGAGAACAGCGGTAGCAAGCGACATGCCAATGTCACGGACGTACAGAGGGAAGGCCTCCGCAGAATAAGTAAACGGTACTGGTCCTTCACCGGGAGAGTACGCAATACCGAAGAGATAGATACCCAACGCGACGACAGCGAGACGGGCGTTCCCTTCAGGAATCCAGCTATACAAGTAGTAAAATTAGCCAGTGTAACCAAAGGCGAGGTAGAGGAAGACGTACAATGCGAAACCGGTCATGAGAAGGAAGATAGCCATCAGCGGGAAAGTTGTAAGCAGCAGGTTTCGTCTCCCAAAGGTATCGATAGTGTACACAGCAGGGAAGGCGAAGACGAAGTTGATACACCCGAAACCAAAGGAGGCTAATAGGGCTTGTGTTTCGGAGAAACGAGCTTCGGTGAAGATGTTCGACTATGTGGTGATTTGTAGTCAGCATTTTGTCGGAAACGAGAAGAGGGGGGTGGGACATACCGAGTAGTACGCAATGACGTTGACACCACCTATGAGCGAGTTTAGCCAGAGCGAGAGTAGTATACGCGAGGGCACTAACAGAATTGTTGTAGGAACATGACAATCAAACTCGCCAATGTAGCCCGACGGTTACGGGGCACGACAAAGAGCTCTAGGAATCTATTCTTGCCTTGACTGATTTCACGCTCGGCTTCTAGAAGGACATGGATATCTACGTACTCGGAAATTAGCAACAATCAGACTGTCGCAATTGGTGGCAGGGCTTACAGTACAGGTCTCGTGCGGCCTGTATTGGTTTGTGACGGAGTCTACTGAGCGACTCGTATGCCTTATCGTAGCGGCCTTTCGACATGTACCAACGAGGGGACTCGGGGCAGAAAAATACTTGGGCCATAATGAAAAGAGCGGGGATACCAGCCTAGAATCGACAAAAGTTGTGAGCGTACGTATTATTTCGATGAGCCAGAGGATCACATACACTAGCCATCATCAACCGCCAGTTCAAGCCAGTAATATTAGGTTTGTCCGGTACACGAAAGAATATCAGGCCTGAAACATAACCAATCATGATCCCGAAGGCCGTCCAGGTTTGCCTGTATTGCACGCATTTCGTCACTTAACAAGATGTAGGACAGTATATCACTTACCACATCATTACGAGGGCACCACGGATGGCGGGAGGGGCACATTCTGCCGCATATACGGGGACAGTACTACTTTTGGGGCCGATACCCAGACCAAGGACGAAACGAGCAGCAAAGAGATGTGGCCACGAGTTGGTCACGCCTTGCCAAATACAAGTCAAGAAAGAGAATGTTGCGGTGATGAAAATTGTTCCCCGACGTCCGAACAACCTGTTCAACTTGATTGTGATCATGTCAGTCTAGGGTTGTGCGAGCATGTAAGGAGAAATGCCACATACTGGGTCCGTCAGCCAGCAACCCAGCACGGCGCAGCACAACTGTCAGGTCGATCGGTGAGCATCCTTGCAGAGGGTGTCGAGAAGTGGTATCACCTACGTATGGGGCAGAGTTGACCAGGCCGAGTAACCATTGATTTCTTCCCCCGGCCGCCCCACCGACGCTAGGATCGATATGGAATTGAGAAGCATAGAACAATTGAGCACCATTGACCACAGTCTCGTCCATCTAAGGAGTAACTCCATGAATGAAATGATCGAGAGCCAAGAGAAATGCAACTTACTCCCTGAACGGCAGCGGCCACAGAGCACAAGATGACCAGGTAGTACAGCATCTTTGGCTGATCCCATCGGTGGGTGACCTCTCTTCTGAGGCAGTCCCTGTCTTCGTCGGTGAGATGGGGGAGTGTCTCGAAGCCCAAGGGGTCCTGAGCGACGAGTGCCGCCTTTCTGAAAACATCGCTGAGTTCCTCGAGGCCATAATTCTTGGCGAACGCCTCAGCGTCATCCATGAGTTGCTCTTGGGGGATCCCCTCTAAGGGGTTTGCGAGCTTGGCGTTCACATCGACGGGCCCTCCCGCGGACTCGGAGTAGGAGTCGGCCTCCTTCTTCTCGATGGACTGTTTCTCTGCGTTGGCCACAGCTCCCGACATGGCGCGCCAAAAAAAAGTTCGGGGGAAGGCTACTGTAGAAAGAAGCAAAGAAGCCCCGTTGTGGCCTTCCTTTATAAATGGTTTCCCCCGGTCCCCCAGATCTAGCTCGTCCTCCCGAAATACACACAGCGTCGCTTCTTTCTCTCCCTGTGAAATACTTTGATCATGATGGAAAGATATCCGAGCGGCCGGCAAGCGGTGGGGCTCTGTGTCTACCCCATATTTCTCCAAGCGAGCTGGGGTCGTTTGTCGCGGAATGGACAAGCAGAAATCGAAAGTGCTCGCCGCAGAGGGCTGAATTGGGCTTACTGCTAGATTAGCGCGGTGGCTGCTAGTCTTGCAATTGACTCACCTGGACGGCGCCTGCTTTGACTTGAAAGACTGAGAAATGAAGTAGTGGAGTATTTACGCCATATGGCATGTGGGACGCACATGGCAGACCATCCATTCTGGCTGTCGGCAGCAAGTCGGCTGCCCGAGCTTGGCCTACCATCCTTCATTGGGTGCACTCACGCCGCGTCTGTCGGAACGGCAACTGGGGAGCACTCCAATGCACAAATTTTCCTGAAACATATTTAGGTGGACCGAACAACACAGTGCACACCGACGTTGGACCACCGATGGAATAGTGTTTCCTTGGAGCTAGGACCGTGGGGCCATCAATACTCGGCAAATACATACGGCAGCGATATTTCGAAAGCTAAAAGCTGTCTAGGCGCATATGTTCTCTGGGCATCTCACGAGACGGGTTGTTCCATCAACACGATGCGCCAAGTCAAGTATGTCTGCCCGACGCTGTTAACGCGACACTACTATTCGAAATGACATCGTGGTTTCCGATAGAAGGGTTCTGTAGTCATGCTTTGGGCGTCGGTAGGAACTCGAAATCCAGCGTCGGGTAAGAGGTCATGATGGGCTCCACGCATCAACATCGTACTTACGGAACAAACAAGATCCACTCCCGAGGAGAGCCTGAGGAGGTGGGAATCATGCTGATAGGCGCTAAGTGCTGGTGACCTGGCACCCGGCATGGACCTGCAAGCGAAGCACGTTATACCTAGTGGCGCGTCGGAAACCGGTAGCGCTCACGATAACACACGTCAAGGCTCGAGAACTAACAGCAACGTTCACACAGCACATGGATGCAACCTTCTTTGAATCAACATACACAAGCAAGTTATTTACAGGACAGCAAGTACGTAGTAGAGGGACATTCATCGGTGCAAAAGGAGAGCAGACTCCAGGCCGTTTTGTAGTGGTCGGACAAGTAATGCAGATGTGCATATGCGTCGGGGAAGTCGGAGGGTAGTATCGAGGGATGGCGAGATCGTAGGAGGGGTGAGGAGACTCGGCAGGAAGTCGGATGGAAGTCGACGTGTTATCTTGCTCCACGAGAAAATCGAATAAATAATCGGATGTCGCTTTTTAGCGTCCGCCATGTGGATAGAGAAGTGCGCCAGAAAGTAAAAAGGGAGTAAAATGATGAGGCCTGGTCCTAGTTCAGTAGCACAGGATGAAAGTTGGGTTAGAAGAAACAACATCAGTTACATAGGACAAGAGCCGGGATCGTGAGGAGGGGAGTCGGAGAAAGTCGCTTTCAGTCGCTTTCAACCATCGAAATGGCCCCGCATTGTTCGCAGAAGCTCCACATGGTTCGTTGGCCGTTGAGTCCAGGAGCACAGGCAACGCGTAGCTTCGGTATTTGCGAGCAATTCGATCTGAACCAGGCAGCAAATTGAAAAATAGAAATTGAGCCGCGCACCACCGTGCCAATCAATACGAGAGGACCTACCCATGGTGAACGAAGGACTTCGACGGTTGGATAAGACCGACGATGGGGAGAGAAGGGGATTGAGCGGGAATGTATGGATACTGTTGGGGCGACAAGGCTTGTTCAGATGGTGACGAAGGGTAAAGGTCGAACGTCGGGTAAGGGGCTGATATGATTAGATAAATTGAGTTGGGCATATGAACGCAAACTCACGGGAGTTATCAAGAGGGGAGTCGGATGCGTTCGAGAAGTACGAGCTGGCGGTGGAAGGGAGACGTGTATGGCGGGCGTCAGCATACATTGCGTCGTCCGACATAGAGACGTCCATGTCTGGTTCGTAGTTAGGAAAAGGGACTAGCTTCAACTGCTTCGCGTTCTGGTGGGAAGAGACATGAGCGGGTGTGGTACGGTACGGGGATATGGGACTCACGGTGGGGGCAACATCGTCGGAGTCAAGTTTTCTCTTGAGGGTCATGGTGCAAGCAAAGGATGCGGGCGACAGAGACGGTGGTGGTTGTGTGGGGAAGAGTTGGACTGAGACGGTCACATCTCGAGAGGGAACTTATATGTTCTTCTGTTTGCGCATGTTTATCCCACCGTTGAACCTGAGAATATCTGGTTAAATTGCATTTAAAAAAAAGTCAGCGCCCGGCCGACGCCCGAGCCGAGAAGCCAAAGCGTCTGATTGGACATGAGTAAAACGCACCCCAGTTCTTAGTTTCCTTACTTGGGTCACATGCCCTGTTCTCGGCCTGTAAATCCTTCTGGACTTCCGCGGTCCTTGGATTTTCTAAAATAATCATTTCCTGCGTCAGGCCGTGCTCGGCACGCTAGGTTCCCTGGACAGCTCGGATATAATCTTCCGCTTTGACCGACGTGTTACCGCCACTGTCACATGGGTGCCTACTAGCTCGCTGTCAACAACTTCCACCATGGTGCTGTTCGCCGCAACGGAAATCTCCCTCCCAGCATTTCTGGATCCAGTGCTCGAGATGCTATCAGATCGTCTGCCACAGCCAGTATTTGCTTTGTTCATCAACGTCTTGGCCCATGGAATAGCCCTCTTCACCGCTTTGCTTTCATTCTTGAGCGTTCTGCTACGCACGAATCCGTTCGAATGGGACGCGCAGACGGTTCTGCCCCCCCTCATCACCCTCTTATCTGCATATCTAGCGCTTATAACTCTATATCGCACCACGGGGTGGATATTCCGGACGGTGCTCGCTTTCATCAAATGGGGCCTCATATTCACCGCACTCGGCGTGGCAGGAGGCTGGTATATAGCTGGGGGTGCGAACGGCGGAAATGGCATCGGTAGTCTGGGTCTGGCGTCTAGCATTGGCCGTTTCGTATTGGAATCGCTTAACGGTCCGCAAGAGAATGTGCCAGGCAATCAAGGTTCGAGAACAAGAACCTCGTCGCGTTCATCACGTACGCGTGGTAATCAACGCGCCGATCGACCGAAGCCATGGGAATCATTCGACCGCCATCAGCAGTGGCGGACTCAGAACGCAGGGCAGGACCAGGATGGCGGTGACGTCCAGCAGGTCCTTGGGAGCATGGTTGATGCGGCGGCAAAGGTGGTCAGGGAGAATGGTTGGTGGGAGGCCGCAAAGAATACCGTAGAAGGCATTGTTAATGCCCCTTCGGATGTTAATGCGGAAAATCCTGGGAGGGGAAACTCGAGATCTACCCGGAGTCGGACTGGACGCGCTACCACGAGATGAACAGCTCGATCACTGTTGCTCCTGATCGACATATGTACTTGTAATCTGCTTTCGACATTATTTGTTTTCATTCTCAACAACCTTCTTCATCGACGTATCGTTTGCTCTGATAATCAGTCAATGAAGCCCTACTCTCAGGTTCTCAAACATTGGGACATGCGGTGCTTGTCACTGGGGACTGACCCCGAAATGTCTCGAAATCAACGACAATACTGAAACGCTGATTGACAATGTAATCACCCGCTACCTAGCCCACGATATCACTGTTCAAGAACTGCCCCTCCTCCTTGTTGTCGCGTCTCTTCAGTTGCTTCTGATATTGATATACCACGAAGACGCCGTCTACAGCGGGCGACATGAGTGCAGTTACGAAAATGGTGCTCAAAGCACCTACAAGCATGGATTATCCAGAAGACGATCAAGAAGGGGATGGTCATCTTCTTCCGGCGAGCAATCTCATCTGGACACCTGTCCTTGATTGCCTGATCCGTCGTCGCCTTGACACATTTGCTAATTGCAATGCGCCCACCATCGCTGAACAGATCTCGGAGAGTGATGATGCCCATTGATATATGGAATGTTAAATCCGTTAGGAGGACGGGGTAGAAAGCTGCAATGAGCTTGAAACGCTGTTTGATTGCCCCGACCAGTCTAGATGTTGGGAAATATAGATAAGGACACCAAGATGACGCGAAGTGGAATGGTCTGGCTCACCCTACCAGCCCAAATGTGCCGAGGAATATATACATGACGATGTGCAGCCAGAGAAGGAACTTTTGATACCACCCCGCGTCACTCGCTGTATGACCGATCAGAGTGTGGGCGTACTAGCCATAGTGAAGGGACTCACAGACGTGGCTCAGCGAGTAGCCGCTTACTACGAGCAAGGCAAAACCGGCCAGCAAGGATATGGCCGAGATGACCATCGTCCCGAACCTCAGGGAGAGGCAGAAGCAACAGCTCTGTGAGAATGAACCCATGGCGTTTAGATGAGTTGAGCTTTAGTGCTAGGATTCGAACGCAGTTCGAGAGAGAGATTGAGGGATCGAGGACCAGCCTTGATACAAAGGAACCATGGAGTAGGGGACATCGTTTATATAAGAGATTCGGGGGTTGCTACTGTGTGGTGCACCGTCTCCTGTTACATATTGTTGCTGATAGGGCGAGCGTCTGGTGCAGTGTAGCGATTTCGTTTCAGCAGCACCCGCACAGACGAAACGGGGGTAATTGTCCACAAGGCGTGTCCCCCGTAATTATAGCCGTTGCCAAAACTGCCTAAGGGGGAGGCCGGGATGGATATTCAGTGCCATAGGCCCATACGGTGAACCAGGGCTTGGTGTCGAAGATAGGGTGCGCTCTCGTAAGTGCACTGTTGGATTTTGAAAACTCATCGATCTGCGACGTTTTTAGCCAGACGTTACCGCCGCCACTTTGTCAATGGTCAGCGAAAAAGGCGAATTGATGAGGAGATGCGTGACTTTGACCCCCCTATATAACGCGGCATAACGCCCGCGTGTCACGCTCCACCAATTGTCCGAGAATCCGAACAGGGCTCTTTCACTTCTCCAGTGACTCGCTTCTGCACCTTTTCTTTATTCACCACTTCCATCATCCCCGTGTCCTCCAAAGTCTATCAGCCAAAATGTCTGGAGCTGCTGCGTCCGCTGGAGCGTCAAAATTCACTGCTTTCATGAATCACCCTGCAGGTAAGCAACTTGCTGATAACACAAGCATATGGGTTTCGTCTGAGAAGTGCGTCAACTAGGACCCAAGACCGTCTTCTTCTGGGCACCAATGATGAAGTGGTGCTTGGTGGCCGCTGGTATCAAAGACTTGACTCGGCCAGCCGAGAAATTGAGCGTGTCCCAGAACATTGGTGCGTACCACCGAACTCATGATAACTCATAACTAAATATCACCTTACCTGTCGATTATAGCCCTCACTGCTACCGGCTTCATCTGGGTGCGCTATTCGCTTGTGATCACACCCATCAACTATAGTTTAGCCGCCGTAAGCATTACATCGACATTCGTCTTGTAACCCGGGTATTCATCGGTCTTTTCTGTCAACCCCAGGTCAACTTCTGCGTTGGACTGTCTGGGTTGACTCAGCTAGCACGTATCGCACAGTGAGTTCGTTTCGCTGCTATTTGTTGTGCCCTTTGCTGATAACGATCTTGAAGGTATCGTTCCGCGCATCCCGAGGCGCCCAAAGCCGCGTAGAGCTTGTTGTATATACGGCCTCTATCATATCGCTCACAGTTGATAATATTTAGCACGGTATTTGAAAGTCTGACCTCAAGATGTGACTTCTAGGGACGCCCACGCATGCACTCCACGCGAGTTTTACCGCGTTCTGGCGTCATCCACGATCGTCCATGTTGAACGCAGGTTGCGCCTCATGCCTCTTTATGTCCCTTGGACGAATTTGTAAATTCGGAAAACGATGGTCGGCGGATTGGAAATTCAAGGGCTCTCGGGAGTTCTGTTAGTTCATGAACGGGACCAGAAGTTCGTATGTTGTATGTGGGCGACGTACTGCGACCGACTAGCTCTCTGGATGTTGTATGCAGTAGATATGCACCGTTCACCCCTTGACTCCCTGGGGGGAAGGTGAATGTCTTCGTCTGGGCGACACGCGTGTTCCTCGTGTGAGCGATCTGCCCCCGGCTATCGCTGCTACCATTCCTCGGCACTGTCCTTGACTCCTTGTTACTCAGTCCAGAAAATGCTCGCACCTCGCCGAGCCACCCAGAAGACATACCACCAGCAGCATCAACGATCGCTTATACGCCGGAGTGGGCACTGCTTAGTAGGCTGTACCTGCACAATGAGAATGGCACCCTATTTTTAATTGCACCGAATGGTCCACATCATTTCCAGAAATAAGGAAGGTATGCAGCACCACTGACAGCAGTCCTGGACGTTCTTCCCTTATGAACTTTACGAAAGGGATGAAATGGTTGCGATGCCCATAGAAACTTCAAGAAGGGCAGAACTAATGGGGGGAAAGAAACTGCAGTGGGTCAGAGAAATAGGGTGGACACCTTAACTGGGAATGCTGCAAGTTGTGTCCCACTTCCCCCATTGATAACGTACTAATATATTTTTATGGTAGCTGCTGTTGAATACCGCCTGTGCCACAATTACTACTCATGGCCGAACTTTTCTTCGGAGTCTGGACGCCCGAGACTGACGCCTTGGGATTGACCGAAAATAATACTTCGATAGCCCTTGACCGCGCAACATTCATTCATGCGTCATCACAGGGATGCATGGCAGGCCTGGATCCCAGTACCTTCTTCCTCCACGTTCCTATCTATGTCCGTCGAAGTTACGAGCGATTGGCAAGATCGAGTGCACTCAGTCTTCTGATCACCTCGTGAGGATCTCTGCAAAGGTCTGGCACTTTCCGGTCGGCCTCCTTGCTGACCAGAGTATGCACTCCGCGGGTAGATTACTGGGGCACGAAGACGACAACGAGACCTTGGGAATACACGGCTTCAAGTGGCAAACTGTATCCGGTAGGGCATGCGACGACTATTTCTGAGTGCCGGGTGATTTCAAATGACATCACAGAGCTTGATAGCTGGTCAGGGAAACAAGAATCAGCCAAGGATTACCCATCTGGCGTTCGAAGGCATGAGGGCGATTCAGTCCTCTCCCTCGAAAACATCGCACTTGCCCGACGCAAGGCTTCGAGATCACTGCACACGCCGAATAAAGTTGTTGTACCGACCTTGCTAAGGCTAGATGGCGAGAGCTTGGAGCTCTCAAAGGGATACACTGGAGACCATCCCTCATTTGCGCTGAAACTGATGGAGAATGAAGCAGATGGGTCGCAGCCAGGATGATGGTATGTGCCATGTCCTATCCACGAATCAACAGTGTTGATTTTGATAGGTGTTCATAGAAAGCTGACATACCCGCTTTAACGAGGCCTATGAGCGTAAACTCTATCGAAATTTCTGTCCCGGAGGCTTTGCTCGGGGCTGGACTGGAACGTCAACGTCATCAGTTATATTGCATGAGCATGACACATGGGTGGTGCATGTTAATTCATACACGATCCAAACCTTCTTGAAGCGCACGGATGCATCAGAACCATCCAGCGTCTTATTGCAGGGTTTCAAGGCACCGGTATTTTCGTATATGGTCCAGTTGTAGCCTACTTGATCGAGGGGCAACGTTGAGAAGTCATTGAACGGAACCGCGCAGTTATCTCTTCCTTCCATCTCCGTCATAGTTTCGAACGGATATAGGGCGATAATAATTAGTATCGACAGTGCGGACTATCACACCAAATGGACCCACGTTCGGCTTAGTAGATAGATAACCCAAAGCCATGTATGAAGTCACCTTGCGGACGATAGGACGCTATAAAGAAGCTCAAGAAGTATGGCAGCAATAAAATGTGAGACAGAGAAAGTTCTGGATGACCGAGGGTTGGGGGGAAGAAGCGCGGTGTCGGCCTCATGAATAATATCTGAAGATGATGTAGCTACTAGCCGTATGCAGTCGTGGCAAACGTTGAGCTTGACGCAAGATCTAGGGGGTAACCGACTATGAATGGGGTGCTTTTTTGTCCTCCGCGTCGATCGCTTCAAGTACACCGATAGGAACCAATAACTTTTGGCGAGTACTGCTCAGTCAACCTGCGTGGCGTCTAGAAATTAAGGTCACGTGGACGTACCACTTACTACTTGCACACCACATTGGCACGGCTGAAATGATCGCTATCGACTTTGTTTGGGGACATTCGTGGATGAATGGAAGGGAGAAAATCAACAGGTGTATCCATGCCTTTACCTGCCTGACGATAGGCTACTTTGAGACCAAGGTACCGACGGCAAGTCTCGTAATGTCGCTTCATTATCGCTATCGATTGCATGTTGAGAACGATTGGATCTTTCTTTCAACAAAAGGGTTCCAAGTCGTTATCGGATCAAGATCCGCACTCCGCCAGTTATCTCTGCTCGTCCATACTATAAGTAAAGACCAATAGAGCGGCAGATGGACTCACAACTCCTGTCGACAATTCCTGCAGCCATAGACGGTCAGTGCCATCATGGTAAGTATTCTACGCACTCCTTGGTACCGGGAAAAATCCTCACCGTTCTCTGCAGGGCGTCATCATCGAGACCCTATCGCCTGGCGACGGAGTCCATTTCCCACAAAAAGGCGGTATGTACATTGGTCCATCCGGTCTATGGCGGACTGACGCAGCGCGAGCCGTCTCAGACAAAGTCACGATACATTATGTCGGCACGTTGCTCGACGGTAAAAAGTTTGATTCGAGTCGAGACCGGTGACTAGCTGCTGCTTCGTGTACGATTTGATAAGATTGACTGACTGCATACGGGCAGAGGCATGGCGTTCGAGACCGAAATCGGAACAGGAAAAGTCATAAAGGGATGGGATGAAGGTACTCCAATGACGTCTAATGAACGTGGTCCTGGCTGACTGGCATTGGATAATCCTTAGGTGTTCAACGGCTTTCGGTCGGGCAAAAGGCCATCCTTACATGCACACCTGACTTTGTACGTCAGCAAGTAGATTCTATGATTTAGAGTCACTTACCTTCTCAAAACAGGCCTACGGATCGAGAGGATTCCCGCCCGGCATTCCTCCCAACTCAACCCTTAGATTCGAGGTTGAATTGTTGAGGATTAACTGAACTCGTGACTCTGATTATTTTTCCCAGTAGATAGATGTGACGGTACTGGACACTGGCTGCCATTAGACGTTCTCTTCCGTTATTCGGAACCTTTCCTTTTTTCTGCTGGTATACAGGGCGGACCCTATTTGGATTGGTGTATTACCTTACATTGTCTATGCAATGGAAATGGACTTTGATCTTTTTTTCAACTCGACTGCGAGTCGTGAAACAAGCTGAAGGAAAAAGACCAGTTACCTGTAAGGTGGCTACGTGGACAATGACTGTAGACCCAGCCATTTGGATGGTCTCTCGTTGCGTTGGAACTATGGAAGTGTGTAGAAGGTCGCCACAAATTCATGCGACGCGTTGTTGGTGAGAAAATACAGCAATCGGGAAGGGAAAAATGTAGAAGGCGGCCGCAAGCATCGACCCTCGGGTTTTGAACCACGAAGCGCTTCGGAGAAGGAACGGCGTCCATAGTACTTCCAAGAACGACCTTCTTCTGCTGGACCGGCGGGACTCGGTGCGTGGGAATATTCCATATTTGGAGTGCTATTGTTGTGAGCGGGCCAAGACACCTCCGCTCACCTTCGTTGTGAGCCACGACGCGGAGGCCACGCCCGCTGGCCATGGACAGCAACATCCTCCCCATCCCCCGGCTTAGACTCTCGAGAAACCCCCATTATACCCACTCCGATCCCGTGGCAGGTCCATCTCGTCTCCCCGGAGGTGCTGCCACCAACTTGAGCGGCGTTGAAGAACACGAAGATACGGATGGCTCTACGCCGAAACTTATGTCAAAGTTGCTTTCAAATCCACAAGATCATTCGGCAGATACTCCCGCAGCAAGACTGCGCGCTCTCATATCTAGCACGGCGTCTAAGTTCCCTCAGTCGATGCCTCCGCCCCCGCCGAAATCACCATCATTGCTCGACTCTGATTTTGAAACGCCCCATATTGTCGGGCGAGACAAATCTAGTGTCGCCGATGTAAAACAGATATTTTCCTTTGCTTTACGTGAACCGGGCGACACTCCGCAAAAGACTCGGACGCGGCGTAACAGCATAGACGGTAGTGAGGTGGATGGAAGCCCCATGAAGAGTCGTGACAAGGGCAAGCGCAAGAGCTTAAGCGACGAGGAAGTTGACAATGGTAAGCTGACATGTGCTGAGGCCAAACAATCTTACATGACGTCTCAAACGGTTTAGTTTCTCTCCGTTCGTCTTTGGCTACCACTACTTTCAATAACTTGCGAGAGAAGCTTGAAAATTCGCGCTCCCAACTGAAGAACATGCCTCTCAGCAAAATCCTTGACTTAGACAACGATAGCCAAGACACCGCCTCTCTGCTACGAGAGTTGAACCAAGCAACACCTCCAATGGCTACTAGTACTCCTCAGCGATCTATGCAAATGCCTCTGTTCTCCTCTCAATCTAGTAGTAAGTGCATCTAGATATTCGTTGGCCGCCAATTAACGTACTTATAGATTTACTTGAACATGATTCTGAGATGAAGAGGATGATGGAAGCTATCGAGGACTCAGGTGAGTGGGTGGTACGCGTTGCCTGCAACAGTGCTGACCGTGCCGCAGTGCCATTCCCTACCGGAGACCGAAGTGAAACTCCCGTGGATCTCACTGGTAGACGGCATAGTGTACCAATATCCCGTACGCTGTTGGCTTGTTTTGTAACACGTATCTACTCACATTCATCATAGCCCTACACAAGAGTTCTCATTCAACCTCGCGACGTGTTTCGGACAACGACAAACTTCGCGAACGGGAGCGCGAGTGGAATAAGCCCCAGCCACCGCGTCCCCTGACGCCTGATCTCAAACACCGTCACTCTCATGGTTCTTTCTCTTCAAGAAGCAACTCTCCTATGCTTTCCCCTGGGTGGTCTCCTGTACGCAGGACGCTGTCTAGAAAAAGCAGTGCCGCATCCATACAGAGCCAAGACGATGACTTCTCGTCAAGAGCTAGTTCCGTTATGTCGCAAGCAGATTGTGAGTCACTTGACGCATTTCTGTACGCTTATTGAAGAAGGTAACATGCAGATCGAGAGCGAGTAAGTTTGGAAGAGAGAGAACGTGACATCGAACGCGAGAGGGAATGGAATAAGCCCCATCACCGATCATCTTCTAGTATGGATGTTCACTCACCATCTCGTCCTCGGACACAAAGCGGTGGTGGTTTGCTACGATCAACCTCATCCCTTTCGTTCTACTCCCCGGACCGTCAGAATAAGCGGCATTCAATTTCGTCTGCATCGTCTAACGATTCCCATAATCGATCAGTAGAAAACCTTGGCGAAGAGGATCCAGTACATCAGAGGGAACGAAATTGGAATGCTCCTCGTCCTCGATGGTCGCACAGCCGAACTTTGAGTCTGACCTCCCGTCGGTCACTCTCTCCCTTACCCCCAGATGGGGGCACCCCTCCTGGATCACCAACGACTCGACAGAAGGAGCTATTATCAGAACGCCCTCGTACTCCGGTCGGGGGTCCTCCCATCGCCGCCTCACCTTTACCGCAGGCGGCTAGTTCACCAGGCTCCGACCGGTTCATTTCTCCATTACCTGGTATCCGCAAAGGCGGATCCATACCAACTTCGTCTCCCTCCCGATCTACATTACGCAACAGGGAGAATCAGGTTTCATCTACTTCCCAGGGGAACACTGGTCGTAGTTCTCTACCTCAGCCTTCGCGGGCTCATGCAGGAGGATCACCCACTCCTTCGAATCTAAGGTCATCGACTAGAGCTCCTGGGCAGTCCAGCCGAATACCTACAAAGACATCCAAACAAAGTGTTCCTGCTTCCCCTGCTCCTGCAGTGTCGCGCCGATCTCCTAGTCCAGAGAGACTTGTAGCACAGGCGTTGGGCGGGTCTTCGAAACTTCATATTGCCGCGTCTAACCACTCCCCTGGTTTGTATTTTAGATCATTTTGATGCTAAATTGTACTGATCCCTTTTGCGGCAGAAGAGTCTTCGGCGTCCCACGAAGCTACACCCTCTATGCGAAACCTTACTCTCCCTGACGAGGCCACGGTGAAGAACTCTTTGTCTGGACCCACTACTATACAGGAATTATCTCCCCCTCCTACTCCCTCTTCGGAAGAGCCAAATGCAGGACCTCTTCAGGCGTCCGTCTTGTCAACCCCACCTCGTCGATCGTCTTTCAGTGCCTCTCGCATTGAATTCCAGACGCCATCCCCACCAAAGGGATTACCTGACCTTCCTGGTCCGCCTCCATCCTCCGAGGACGACACGGGCACTGCTGAAACATACCCATGCCTTCAGTCCCAAAGCGGGCCAAACTTTTCGATGATGAAAACACCAAAACCTCCTGGAGGATGGGCCGATACACCTGGACCTCAAAGACCCACTCTCTTGCAACGGACAGCGTCTTTAGAGCAGCCTTTACCTGCTCAAGAAGGCTCTGGGTTGGTTACTCCCGGGCCTTCGCTGTCGAGGGCTTCGACTATGCCGCTCCAAACCCCTGCTCCACCTGGAGGATGGATGGCTACACCGGCCCCGCGGAAGAGCATCCTGAAAGTCCGTTTCGACCCACAGCCCAATACACTTGCTGCGAGCTCCCAAGAGGATACATCTGCCCCGCAATCTCAGAATGGCCATCCTGTGGGATCAATTCCCACCCCTCCAGCTGAGGCCGATGAACAAGTTGTGAAGTCGAAAGGTCATTCAGACATCACTCACCGGGGTCCTGACTCTTCGATGGGTTTGAAGAGGTTACCCAGCATTCGTATGCTCGATGCCTACGGTCGAGAAACGAAACCAGAACCTGATGAACCTCAAATCAAGCGGGAAGATGTTGCCAATATAAGTTCACTCAAAATTCTAGATGCCATGGGTCGCGAGATTGAAGACCAGGGCGATCTCAGTGTCATGTCAACAGACGACAGTACAATACTCGACCATAACGAAGCCCTCACTCGCGTCCGATTGGGGCTGAATGACCTTGCTCACGACATGAGTGATATTGATAGGTTCGTCCAAAGTACTTCGTTCACTGTATCATGACTGACATTTAGGTGCTAGGTCCCATGATCAAATTGCCCTGGATCAGACACGTCTCAAAGCGCTTGACACAATGTCGCAAGCAGCGAGAGAAACTAGAGAAAAACTTTCCCAGACATTGCGTATGGCTCGCAATAGTCAGGAAGAGCTTCGGAATAAGATTGCACCTCTCAGAGCTAGCATGCGCCGCAGCCAACTCTTCGTGAGCCCCACCAAAATTTGGCCTGCCTGGTGTTCATTTCCCCTTTAGACATACGATGTGAGCCCTAATCGGGGTCACTGGAATGGGTGGTTCTTCTGGACGATGCTGTTTGCTCAAGTTATATTGATTCTAGCGATGTATCGGTAAGATTCCTGCTCGACCCTAAACATCAAACTGACGAACGGCTTTGTCGCCTAGTGTGTCTCTCAACCGAGCCAAAGACGTCTTCATGACGACCTATTATGATCCATTCGAACCTGATCTACATTTATATGCCATCCGACCCGACGCTTATGATCTATCATCATCTCCACGCACATGGTCTATATTAGCCATCAAGGATTTTGTTTATCGCCGTGGACTGAAGTCTGCCTTCGCCGAATTATGGATGATTTGTTTGGATACTTTGGCTACATGGCAGAAACGCACATGGGTATTATGGGGCGAGGACGCCCCAAGCAAGTGGCCACCTATGTGATATACTATTCTTATCGTTTTGTAGCATTGCTTTCGTATGTCATCTGTTCTGACAACTCCCATATACCCTGCTCCACCGGGCGATCGAAGAACGTTGATTTCGTCGCTACGCACCTCTGAACAACATGCATTCGTGGCCATCGATGCAGCGGCCCGCCCGCATATTCAAGCCTATCCTCTTGCCAACTGCCACTTATGAACAAGTTATGAAGGAGGTATTAGGAGATATTAGGCTGTATAGAAACCAAAATTGAGGCACCATTCAAGCGCGACCTTCTGATGCCGCTAAACTCTCCCATCAGTGAGTGTATGTTGTTTATGCAAGACCTTTGTTGTTCACTCTAACTTCCGATCTTCTCTCATGTAGGCGAGCACTGTAGCAACCGGCGCCTTTCACATCAACACGTTGTGCTTATTATCCGTCGCCACCCGGTATGCTCGACCCTATCCGAAAGCATATATAAGGAGGGCTGGTAATACAGTTCTTTCTTCAGCAACACCTTGCAGTCGTCTTGAGGGCGTCGACACATTCCTTCTTTTTCCTACAGTTCATTCATTCCCTGGTGGTTGACTCTCCCTTTCTGACCCAGCCTGCGTTATTACATCCGCCTTCTTTCAAACCCAATATTCCTTACACCTAACTTCCAATCTCTTCCTAAAATGGCCCGCGCTTCCGTCTTTGTGTTCTTTGCCTACCTTCTTTGCTTGGTTGCTGCCGCGCCGATCCTGATCTCAGGCAACACCATTCAGAAGCGGGCGTTCGCTCTTCAAGAGTAAGTGACGCAACCGGAAATTGTATCTATGCGTCTCTGACACGACACTGCAGCTACGCTGATTTCCAGATTTCCGATGGTGTAGCTGGCGATGCGGAAGCGCTCGCAAAGGCTGTCTTCGTCGGTCAGTGGTTCAATCTTTTCCGTGGATTATTCGACTAATCCACCATATCTAGATCCGTTTGAAGGCGTTGACCTCGCCACCGTCAGTGATCAAACACAGAAGGATGTCGAGACCATGCGCAAGGCAGCTGAGGCGGCCGAGACGGGTCAATTCAACCCAGCCATTGACGCTGCAGACGGCGATGAAGGTTTGTTTAGTCTTCTCGTTTCGCGATAACATTCGCTAGATTCTCCACAGCCGATGCCCTCCAGAACGGAAAAATAAAGAACAAGGTTTTGAAGCTGACTGGAAGCGTCCAGGTGCTCAATATCAAGGTAAAGGGAACGCGCATCGCTGAAGGCTGGTGACTGACACTGTTACCGTTTAGATTGCGAAAGCCACGGCTAAGGGTGGTGATACTAGCGACCTTGAGACCAAGCTCCAGACACAGCTGTAAGGAGCCTCTTTCATCCATTTATTCCGCCGTTCACTGATTTTGCTCCCATTGCTAGTAAGAAGTTGAACAAGAATATTGCTACTGATGTAGCAGCTGCAGGCGAAGCATCCAAGGGTGTTGTCTAAGGAGCTTATTTACAATTCTGTATCATGAGAGAATATATATCTAGTTCCGCTTCAGGAGTCTTTCTCGCCGCTTGCCTAGTCAGTAAGTCAGGTTACACGGGTTTGAGGCACTCTTCGATATGGCCCATTTGCATGCACCACTTCTCTGCATAATCGTTTATCACAGGTGACCCCCTATTCCCACTGGTTTCACACGTAACTCTAACCGTGCGTGGCCTCTCACACAACTTCCTTGTTATCTCTCTTGCAGTGCACGCTAACTCTAGTTCTTGTATTTGTATGGAAACAGTCCTGTACCGCTTTGTCCTCAACACTACTCACACTGCACGTTGTTCCATCCCGCGCGGCGCGCGCACGAAGACTGTACACTCCATGAGAAGACAGGTCATGGCCAGTGCCTGTCACTGTTAAGGTTTCATCTATTCGGACTATTTGAAGGCTGTTGTACTTCGGGAATTCGAGGTCACATTGTCGCCCCTCTGAGCACGATGCCTGGAATTCTGTCTGGCTTCTGGAAGGGTTTTTGGAAGCTGAGCATTTCCAAATCCGTGCAGGTGAGTGCGGAGTCTAAACCCTTGGTATATAAACAGGGTCTCCGCGCTCCAGTTTTCTTCATCCTTCCTTTCTCCCCCGACTGTCCATCGTTTCCCGGTTCCGTCTCGGTTTCGATTGTCTGTTCTCGTCGTCTCGAAGGGTTCCCCTATATTATAGTCATGTCGGCCAAGATTTATGTTGGGTCAGTCTGTGCTCTGTATTGGTTCCCGCCTTCCATGTTTCTTCCCATCGATGTGGGGATTTTCTGAACTAATGTAATTTTTCGCTGCTGCCTGTAGAAATTTAAGTTGGAACACGACCGATGACACTTTGCGCCAAGTTAGTGTATCACAGTACTGCTGCCCTGCTGTGCTTCTGCGCTCGCTTGAATCATGTCTTACCATGTATTGGACCCAATTATAGGCTTTTTCGGAATTCGGCAACGTTGTTGATGTGCGCTATCTTATCTCTTTGCTCTCCCGTCCCCTGAATGCGTCCCTGCATCTTTACATCTTGTGAGATGAGTTTGACCTTGCTGCTTCGTTTCCTAGTCCATTGTCATGCGCGACCGTGACACGGGCCGTTCCCGTGGCTTCGGCTTCGTCACTTTTGAAGGCCCCCAGGAGGCCGATGCCGCCATCCAAGCATTGAATGAACAAGAACTTGATGGCAGGCGCATCAAGGTTAACCTCGCTAATGCTCGTCCCTCTGGCGGAGGAGGTGGAGGTAAGTGCGGTGATGGCCCGTTGCTCATGTGTTAACTATTGTTTAGGCTACGGTGGAGGAGGAGGAGGCTATGGTGGAGGTAATTTGTTCACTGGCTCTACTCCATCTTCTTGCTAACTATTTTAACAGGCCGTGGTGGAGGAGGCGGTGGCTACAGCGGTGGTGGAGGTTATCAAGGCGGAGGCGGCTACGGCGGAGGAGGCTACCAGCAGCAAGGTAATTTCCTTGACCATATACCGTCGCATTGGTCTGATTGGGCAGACGCAGGCTACGGTGGCGGTGGCTACCAGGGTGGTGGAGGAGGATACCAAGGTGGAGGATACCAAGGTGGCGGAGGCTACTAAAGGGATCCCTCGCTCCCCGTCGCTCCTTGGTAAGTCTCGTCGAGTGCTGAGGACTGCTCGCACTGACTAATCAGATCTTTCAGCTCCCCTTCCCCCTTCATTCTCTTTTCCCCACGTAATGGCGTCTTGATGTCTGGCTTGTTCCCTGAATGTCCTGTTCCATCACGTTACCACATGCTCGTTATCGCTCCTTTGCTGTCTGGGCGTTGTGTTCGCTTGGCCCGGACTATGGTCAGTAGTAGTATTAGCAAAACGACTTGTACTTGTACTTGATATTCCATTCATGCATTCACCCAACGCACTGCTTTTGCTGATGGTTCACAATATATGGCGCACATAATCATTGATCTTTGAATTTTGAAGCTTTGAAGTCGCAAGTTGACTGAAGTTACCTTCACATCACGTGGCTCCTTGCGCGATATGGTATCTTCTGAGAGTTCTTGACAGACACCCACAATGGACGTTCCATTCGCCTCGTCTGGGGCCATGAACAGAATGCACTATTCACTTGTGCGAAAAGTTGAAGAAGCACCATCGCCAGGTGCCGCAGATCAATTTCTGCAGGAGGAAGCACGCACCATGCAACACGAGCTATCCCTACCAGGTCTATCTACGGTAATCGCCCCAGCTTCGGCACAATCTTGAATGCTCATGATTGTGATTAGAGACGTTCCAAAGAATGCCTGATCATAATTATGTACTGCGCTATGGCAACGACATTCGGCTCTTTAGACCATAGCGTTGCAGATTCGGCGCTGCCACACGCGGTCACACTTGCAGAGAGTGGTGGAACGATACAGAACAAACGAATCGGTTAGTGCCCTGCGAACTAGACGCGCCTTGCGAATCTGAAAGCATGCACTAGGCTACCTCTTCTGCGCCCAAATGATGCCAGCCGCGCACGAACTTCAGTTGATGTTAGTCAATACGCTTCGCAAGGTGCTGCAAACATAGACAAGCGTCGCGACTCTACTAACGCGAAACATAGGATCTGGAGAGTCCAGATGCTCCCCACATATGCATTGCCTTGGATTCGTTGTGTGAATCACCAAATGAACTCGTCATTCCTGCAGTACAGTCGCGTCTGCACGATCTATTGTCTCACAGTTCGTCAGTATGTATTTTTGGGAAGGCTCTCAACCGGTTTGACGTTGAATTCATTTCACAGGGCTAATGTACGCAGACGTGCATTATTGGCCTACAAGAGTCTATCTCGGGCAGAAGTGCCGCTCGTCACACAAATTTCGACCAAAGTATACAAGAGTATGGGTGACGAGGATGCATCTGTTGCGACGGCTGCGATACTAACGTCGCTAGCACTTGTTAAGGTGAGTTTCTCCCTAATCTTGATGTCCTTATTTGAATGAAACTTTCACGACTAGGCTGATGAAAGTTTGAAAGCACGAGTAGCGGACGAGCTCAACGCCCTCTGGCGAGATTCACAGCCACGCAGCCACGACCCCTCCTTGCGGCACTTCCTTCTTGTCTTGTTATTTGCTCTTCGTAGTGTGGGGTAAGCCATCCCATCACACTTCTTCATGTTGTTGTATATCTAAACATGAGTCAGCCTCGCAATCCAGAACTTAAACTCGCTCATCAAAATAATTAGAACGACCGCAAAGCCATCAAGGGGCAAGTGTTAAGCATACTTCCACTCCTACCATCCTCACGATCTAAGCTAGCTTTGCTTTGCGAGTGCTTTCGCGTTCTACGTGATAGGAATTTGGAGCAGCAACTCTCATCCAGCCTTTCGCCTGTGCGAAGTGTACGGGGGTTATTGACTTCGTCGGACGTGAATGACCAGTATACCTTTCTGTCGTGCTTGGAATGCCTGAGTCCGGCATTGTGGGCAGGTACGACACCAGAAATCCCACCGGTCTTGGAGGCATGGGAGGTAGAGCGTGTCATGCAGCTACTGTATTCAAAAGATCCCTTGCTGCGGCGGAAAGTAAGTCACAGACACCCAGCCCAAATAAACGTACTCATAGCAGTGACTAGACCCTTGGTATCTTGAACCAAGTCGATCAGAATATCGTCGTCAACTATTACCAACAAATTCTTCAAAGCGTGGCAGACTCAAGTCTTGGTTCTGCTGACGCCGTGACTCGGTTGCTGGAGATCGTCGAAGTGCAAACAGCCTCGGACGGCGAGGCATATGCCCGTGAAGTCAAGGAATTGTTTAGAATTTTGGAAGGTCCGCCTCTTAGCCCAAAACAAGGTGTGTCGGAAGAAGCAGTCCAGATAATCCTGACTCGCATCATGAGCGGTACGTCGTATCTGAACTGTAGATCCGCTTGATCCAGCCATGATCATCCTACAGGGGATGACTCACATAGGATGAATTGTGCGACTGCCCTACTTACAGCTATCGCTGAAACCGAGGTGCACGCTGGTCCGACTCTGATCGTTCTTGTATCAGCGATCGCTGTTGAATATGCAGGGAGTGTGTCCGTCTCGCCTGTGCACATTATGCGTGGTCTTGGCTCCCTTTTGAAGAACTGCAGTGGTGAGAGGATAGGCAGAATCAGTTCTGGCCATGACTCATTGACATTGATGAGTCTGGCTTCATTGTTTTTGTAGCTGCGGTGCAGGATGCATGCTTATTGGCTATGCTGCGGTTGTCCGCGCTTTGCGAAGATATCCCCAATGATATCGTTGAGCATGTTTCCGATGCAAAGAATCAGGGAGGTCGATATGTCAAGCGGGTGAGAGCATCTCTCGTATTTGTTGGAAACGTATCATTCATCTCGGTTATATGTTTGCAGCGATGCGACCAGTTCCTTGCTCTGTCGGCACAGCGGAGTGTAATTACCCAAATTGTGCGCAGCGCGCATTCATCTTCGGTATACCTTTGTCTGCATTTAATTCTCATTCTACTAGGTTCATTATCTTTCATAGCTCCCTGATTTCCTAGCGGCTCTCCAGGAACACGAAGCTCGCCAGTTACAACCAACAACTCATAGCCAATCGTCTAGAGTACCTACTCCCGTTAGTTCGCCTCCCAAGTCTGAATCTCGTAAATTGTCTCCCAAATTGCGGTACACAGCATACGAGCTACCCCCTTCTACTCCCCCAAAGAGAAGTCACCTGACCACTCCACGCCACTCACCAAACATGACCATCGAACGCTCACCACTGAGACGCCCAGGACACATTGATTCATTGTCCAATACGGTGTCCCCAGGGGAACTAGCTCTTGCCGCAGGATCCGATCAACTGAAAATAGTACGTATCGCATTCCTCTCATGTCAATGTTATCTAAATACCGTACCTATCGAAGAGCACTTCATCTCCACAGGTGTTGGACGATATAGTGCGTTTGTGCTTGTCTCTCTCGTTAGCCGAGCCATCGGATTACTGATAGGAATAAGTAGAGCTCGCGAATGGACCTTATTGCCTTTGATACGCCTACTGCACCCGATGAATACCAACTAAGTATGGGCTCGGAGGACCTTGACTTCGAGGCCACATGGGACTCTCTGTCCGATACATCCGGCGCGCGAGGATGGTGTTCTATTTTGATGGAAGCTGTATTGCGCATTCTACAACAAAGCCTCGAGGGTTATCGTCTGCAGGTCATTGCAGTTGATTATCCGCCTTTCTTAGGTGTGTTTGTTGCCGTACGATGGACCTCATGATTAACGACATGTTGTAGGCGAACTGAAAATCTTGATAACGAATGGCTCAACGAGTCATGCGCTCGTCCGATTGAAGGAAAGCGAAGAGGACAGCTGCCTGTGGCGCATGCGATGTGCGGATGCCGGCCTGCGAACACGTTTGAAGAGGCTCTTTGCAGACGAAGAGGGAGCTTGATGGTATACTTATCCAGTCATGTGTTTCATTTGTGCAGTTATCTTGCAATCGCTTAGTGCTGTTCTAATTGCTTTGTCTGATTCAGATACGTAAATGAAGCCTGCGATAGGGAGACAATGGTTCATCAGGCATCATGAGTCACGTCTTGTGTCGCAACACGGCATGTTTCTGACACCGCAAGCTTGAAGCACCGCTCAAAGGAACGCCAAACACCGATGGGCGACGGCGCTGCGAACGGAACCAATGCGGCAAAGTTCAAATGGCTGTATTGACCGTGCGAATAATTTGTGCTGTACTACAAATAGGTGGGGTCCTGATGACCTGGAAATTTTTCAAGGCCCCCTCCTTCAGTGTTGTCCACAACGCCGCCCAGAATAAAAACGCTGCCCAAACTCTCCAATCTATGATTCTTCCTTTTCTCTGGTACGTGTTCCTCAATGCGAGGCCAGGACTGCAGCTCATGTTTACTCTTGTTCCCTTCTCTGTCCTCAGCTTGAGCCAAATTAACAAGATTATCTTCGGACCAGTTGCCTGCCTCCTCGTTGACACCGACCGACCCCCTTAGGACGAACAGAAGCTCTCAAGCTTGCAAATCGACCCGGTCACCATCCACTCTTCAATGGGATAATTGCGAACACTATATTGTCGTCGTCGGAACTAGGTTGCGGCCTATCATTTAGAAACTAGAAACTAGAAACCTCTTCTTCTCAACCAAACAGAAAACATACGAGAAAAGCACACAACATACATATACATCTTCGCCAATACTGCCACAATGATGCATGCACTCAAGCACCCATCTTTCTTCAAGCCTACCAGCCGCCCTTCATCACCCGCCCCAGCCCCTCCATCTCGGCCGGACTCCATGATTGGTTTCGACCGTACACCGCGCCCACTCCACAAATTGTCGTTGAGCACATTCAGGAAGGCCTCACCAGCACCCGTCGCACCCAAGTCACCGACGAAGCCGCCTTCGACCCTGGTTCAGGATGGGTCGTACTTGGAGATGCTTAGTCTCAAACTAAGCGAGGCCGTGTCAAAGGCGTTGGCGCAGCCTTCAGGCCCCGCAGTCCCCACGGAACTAGTAGGCGGGAAACGTCCTATTCCAGCTGGTAGAGGTCGGGCGCTGGGTGCGCTTATTACATCGTGAGTCATCGTCTTTCAGAATTCATAGAACTTATCTTACCCTGTTCCCTTATAGTGAACTGAGGGCATCTCACGATAATCAGCATCTTTACCGTGCTAGCCTTAGGTCGCTGCACCGACCACTTTCCGTCCTCGTTAGCAACTTATCGGCTCAGCTAGTACCGCTAGTCGCTTCACCCGCCTTCCTCAACTTTTTGGCACCCTCTCTCAATGCCACACAACTCCACGCCATGGCTATCGCGGCGTTTGCTGGCGAGTTACTGGATTGCTTTGATGAGTCGGGCCTCGGGTTGGACTCTGATCCCCATGGGCTGAAGACGATCAGGGAAGGCTTAGTCTCCGTCGTCAACCGGGTGATTAACCCCTTGATCGTCAACATCAAGAATGATCTTGGAGCCGTTATTGACGGACTAGAGTTCCCTCAGACATCCATCAAGAATATGGCGAAACCATTTGTCTCACACCCGTCACTTGTCGCGCTGCAGGGTGTTGTGCCTGCATATACTCGGATCCTTGAACGTTGTATCTCGCTTCCTGGATCACAGACTACTGTAGCCACGTTCCTCATTTCTTTGATATGGCGGGGCTTGGTGGCTTTGTCTCACCGACCTTACCATCCTCCTTCACCTCCTGCTTCACCATACCTTGCGGTCCGAGATGTCAAGAAGCGTCGTGGTTCGTCCACTACACCACCGCTTACTCCTCCCTCATCGAGGTTTACAATAAAGCTCCCTCCTTCCAGACCTCCTTCACCACCTTCCCCCATTACCTCCTCCACTTCTACCGACGCACGTGCGCTTTACGAGATACTCGGTCACCTTTCCCGACCTGCAGCTGACAAAGAAACCTCTCGTCTAGCAAGAGAAGCAGTGGAAGAGGCCTTCACCGCGTTGCATGCATTCGATCCCTTCATCGAGGCCGTGTATGCTTCTACGGTGTCACCCATGTCCACCGTGGTTGCCGAGCGTCTTGTAACCCTAGCGGAGGAGCTACCAACACTCATTGCCTTGCAAGTGATCCTTAATGCATTCGGTTCGCCACTCGGGACTTCTTTACCTCAAATCCTGAGGCTTGACACGGCGGAATACAAGCAAGTATGCTTGTCGGGATTTGGGAGAGCGGAGGAATGTGGGCCAGTTGTTGGGCACCATGTGCTCGACGCCCTTCGCACCGCTGATCCTACAAGTTTTGCGGTGAAATGGTTGGAGCTAGAACTCGCAGCTGAACCCGAAACAGCGGCAAATGCCAATACCTTCATTTCATAAGGCTTCCATCGGGATAACTTCACGCAGTATATATGTATGTGGATCATAGAACTAGAACGTCCTGCTCTCATGAATGTATCCGTAAGAACATGAACTCCCGTAATTAATCGCCTCCCGTCTTGTTGGGTCTTGTAGATCATTCTTCTTCTTCTGGAATATAAACTTAACGGAGCTTCTACTGGTTCACCATGCAGCAGTTTTCAGTGCGACCACGCGTCGGGCACACGCAATGCACCTCACCCGGTAGGTTCTCTACGCATGGTAGGCTACCACTGTTTCTAACATCCGGACACCACCATTCCTCCGGTACGGGTTCGCTATGAAGCGTCGAAGTAACACCCCGGTACCTTGGTATCCATCTCTGTCCAATCACAGACGCAGGATTATGGCTGACTAGCGTCCGTGTAGACTGCTCCCGCCTAGATGATACAGCATGTGCACCAACCCGTTCAGTGCAAAACGTTGCTTTGCGAATAGGCAGTCAGACTTCTTGCTATTTTGGAAAGACCCAAATAGGCCGACGCGTCTGTGGTGAGCGTGCAACCTTGGGCCTTGTATGGTCGAAGGGCCTACTGTTTGATTCCTCGTATCTAAACGGTTGGAAAATTAGTGTGTCGGGATCGTATAGGCTCGCGCATCGGGTTTCTTTCTACAGGAGGATGTAGAGAGTCCGAGAATTCAACCTAACTGCTTTCAGCACCAACATCCTAGGCTAATATGCGACTTAGTGGGTCAAAATAAACAATCTCATCGGTATATCACTGATTATTCTTCCCGGAGCTCATCCCTGCAGAACCTGTATTGCAAATGCATCGCAACAATGGTTCTACGATCTCTATCCATTCTCACCGTGGAGCAATATCATAACGCTCTTGCTCCACAATTCACAGAAAAGTAGGTATCGCCCTCGGCAACTTTGAAAATCTGTGTATCATCAGGCTTCGGCTGCGGTCATTGGTTTTTTAGTCGAGTAACACGTAACGGCGTCGATGAAAGCCTATGTTGTTCATCCATATCCCATCTCGCACGCACCTCGCATGGTTGAGAGAAAGGTCGACCTCACACCAAATCGACGGTACTCGCTGCGTGCATATGTTGAGGAAGGAATGCGATTGGACGAGGAGCGTTCTCCAGAGAGCATAAAAGGCGGAAAGGTGGCAGACGGTTCATACCAACCTCAAGGCACTGGTCACCCCCTTGAAGCTCTCTCTAACCATGGCATTCTCCAGACTCTCTTCTCTTATATTGGCTCTCGCCGCTATGCAGCTCTCGAATGGTAGGCCTCCCTCTTTTTCGAATGCTTCACGGAACTGATTAATATCCTTTAGCTGCCTCGATCAAGCGTGCTACATGCGCAGATGGCAACACTGTCACCGATGCTGCTTGCTGCGTCTTGTTCCCAATTTTGGAAGACATCCAGACCAACCTCTTCGACGGTGGAGCGTGCGGTGAAGAGGTACAGTTTCATTCGCACCTACAGTTCACACTAGGGCACCATCTCAAATCTTGGGCAGGTTCATGAGTCACTCCGTCTGACTTTCCACGACGCTATTGGGTTCTCTCCTAGCCGAGGGTATGCCTTAAAAGCTCCTACACTATTTGATATTGACTAGAGGCGTCAGTGGTGGAGGAGCTGATGGCTCCTTGATCACCTTCAGCGACATTGAAACGCCATTCCATGCGAACCTTGGTATCGACGAAATTGTCGAAGCTCAGAAGCCTTTCGTCGCGAAGCATAACATCTCGGCAGGCGACTTGTATGTTTATAAACGCTGCATAGTCAGTACGACTTTATCTTACCTCGACTTCTAGCATCCAGTTCGCTGGAGCCGTTGGTGTTAGTAACTGCCCTGGCGCTCCACGACTTCAATTCTTCTTGGGTCGCCCCGACGCCGTGGCTCCAGCGCCTGACCTGACGATTCCTGAACCATTTGGTGGGTCGTAGAACGAAATGGACCATCACTGTATTCACTAGACCAACCCCTAGACTCGGTGGACAGTATCCTCGCGAGGTTTGCTGACGCTGGCTTCTCGCCTGCTGAAGTCGTTGCCTTGTTGGCTTCGTGAGCATCGCGAAAATTGGACTTCAAAAACCTCAACTGATTTATTCCATAGTCACTCCATCGCTGCCGCCGACAATGTTGACCCAACGGTATGTCAGCTCAATCACTCCATTCTATCTACATTCTGACGGTCCTGGTCTCTATAGATCCCTGGGTATGTATATATGCTCCTCAGGAATCGATGAGAAAGTACTTACCTAGTCACTGACAGAACACCATTCGATTCGACTCCTTCGGTTTTCGATTCCCAGTTCTTCGTTGAGACCCAGCTCCGCGGGACAAGTTTCCCAGGGTAAATTTAATCTCTCCAATGCTGTGCCCCGGTATTGGTTCTGAGCATACTTTTAGCACTGCAGGAAACCAGGGCGAAGTTGAATCTCCCCTTCGAGGAGAGATGCGGCTCCAGTCTGACTCCGAGGTATGTGGGTCACTTTCCATCTCACGGCAAGATTAATCATGTTCTGCCTTATAGCTTGCCCGAGGTAAGTATACCAGTGATCCCGACCCAACTTTCCGCTAAAGCCTTTGGAATTTCACACAGATCCCAGAACTGCATGCGAATGGCAATCGTTTGTCAGTAAGTATTAACGTTATGTTATGTTTGCACAGCAGCAACGATAAACCGCTGTACAGACAATCAATCCAAGTTGCAATCTGCGTTCAAGGCCGCGATGTTGAAGCTGTCTTTGGTCGCCCAGGACAAGAGCAGGCTGGTCGACTGTTCTGACGTGATCCCTGTTCCTCCAACACTGAACGCAGCCGCACATTTCCCAGCTGGACTTACCAAAAATGACGTCGAGCAAGCCGTGCGTGCAGAATCCTTGTCTGCCTCATCATCGTATTTGTTAATGGCTTGCTCTTTCAGTGCGCTGCTACTCCCTTCCCCGCCTTGACCACTGACCCTGGTTCGTATCTATGTTTCCCGGGTGCTATACATGTCTTGCTAACATTCTTCTGCAGGCCCAGTCACTGCCGTCCCGCCTGTGTGAGTACTTGTATGGAACTGATGCATCTGCATTCCAGCCCTCCTTCCTCAATAACTCCCCCTGAGCCGAATCAGCTCCCTTTTATTCATCATCAGTACTGTACCGACGCGCAGGGTGCATTGTGGCCAGTCTTCTATGAAGTTACGGAATGAATATGGTTTATGTTTCCTCTCAACGACCTTGTTCCAAAATCAAGCCATTTGAGCTGTGTCGATGGGCTTTCACGCGTGGTTTGAGTCCTAATAAGTCAGTACGTACTTGGTTATGTGTATGAGTGCCCTATATAAGTAGGGTCATGTAGGGACAACCTCGAGCCTGCTGTAGTGCAATGTATGACTGTCTAATGTGTATACTAATACATGTTTGATAAAGTTGCAAATGTGATGTTGACGTATTATACGTTGGCATGATATGATGAAATAAAGAAAGGTAGATCGAGGAACTAACAAGCTAACTATAGGAGAATAGATTGAGAGCGTCTTCAGATGATGGGGCATGTACCGGTGACGATGGTGGTGATGAATAACATGTTGCTACAGGAATCCGAACGGCGGGGACGGCAAAAGTCGGCTTTGACGTAGGCTTTGAAGGGCGACAAACTATGTTCTCCTTGTCATGAAGGACTGTGCGGTTGGATAGAGCAGTTGACAGAAGTGACCTAAATTTAGGTACCAGTTCCGCCGAAGAATTGCGTCTTGCGTTACAGGTTTTGAGCGGTTGTTCCCAGGGTAGAGAAGACGATGAGAGGGTGTTATGTTGGCCGAGCTCGGAGAATCTGCGAGTTACTGGTTTAGTGGGTGTTTCCTCTTCAACCTTCCGCTTTTTCGTTCGTGCTACTATGGGCGTACCCCTGCGAACCCAGGACTCGAAGGAAGATTCCCACTTCCAAACACGGCCGTTGGGCGATTCGAATGAAGTACTACTATGGCGTGGGTTGTAAGGGCTTTTAGTGAAGCATCGCAGTTCCGATCGCTCTACGTTGGACACTAATTTCGCCTTGATTGACTTGGCTTCGCGTTCAACCTCTGAGTCGCGGGCGGGGCGAATGCGGTCGAAGTAGCTGTGGGCACAAGCCCAGAGCGATGCTTCGAGTCGAGGCAAGTTGGCGGATGTGAGTGCAGAGGCATACTGCTCTACGGATGAGATGAAAGCGTGTAAATCTATCGTAGTATAGTTTGGCGCAGCGATGGGGCTGAACAGGTTGACGAGAAGCGCGTCGTATGTTGACGTCGTTGGTATGACACCTTCCAGGAGCGACTTGGCCACACAGGCACAATCCTTCAACGCGAGGGCAACGGTAGCGAGCGTTGCAATGGGACTAGTAGAAGATCCGACAGGTACACCCATGGTATCATTCATTTGAAGGAGTTCGCTAACATATAGTTGGGAAATTTGAGGTAGAGGTTCGGACTTGATGATACAGTCGACCAAGGTAGTTACCCATGTTGAAAGTAAATTCATCATACTACCGTTGCTTTGGGAAGGCAGAATCCATCCCATGTCATGATTGAAGTTGCAGTTGCGGATGCAAACCATTAACCCATGGATGAGGCGAAGGAACAAGGGAAAGGTGTGGGGTTGCAGTCGCAGGGAACTTGCTAGTCTAGTTGTAGCTCTGGACGACCAAGCACTTGCATAGCATGGATCGGACAAGACCCCGGTGAATATGTTGACGAAATGGGATGCTGTGAATCCGGCGACTGTCCACGAAGTCAGGAGTTCTGTCAAATACACCACATGCGCAGGATGTGAGAGCCGTGCAGTATCATCAGAGTCCGATATTGGCGAGCAGGCCAGTTTCAGCAACGTTCGGAGCAGCGTTGAAGATTCGCGCTGAAGCCGGTATGACAGACATGTCTGCAACAATTCGTGGACCAGCGTCGGATGTATTGGTCCCGCCTGTATTATTTCGTCCAACGCGTGTGCAACAAGTGACCATCTGAGTATGCTCAATAATCGTCAAGACCCAAACAAACTAAAGATTCACTCACTTTCGCTGATGGGCAGGTATGGCTTCGAATAAAGATTCTACGGCTTCGAGGAGCTCAGCGTCGTCCACAGATTCCTTCTCCTCCTGGATTTCACGTTCCAGTTCTTGCATGTGTTGATTTAGAGCCTCGCCCATGACCGTAGCGCACAATGAAGCCAAGCTGGGCACTTGAGCTGACCCGCCGTGGTCCTTGCCCAGCGCACCTGCCACTACATTTCTGAAGCAGTCCCGAAGAGCGTAGATCTTCCGCGACAGGTCAATCAGTTGGTTCCGCTGCTCGCCACCAAGCAATGCAGCTCTCCCAGGCGGCGGTATACGCTCCAAAGGCGTAAGGGTGATACTGGTTACGAACTTCGTGGATTTCGATGAATACGTTCGTTGTGATTGACTCTGGAGAGCTTGAGGCGTGTTCGAGACAAGAGTAGATCGTAGTGGTCGCAGGAGACGATGAATCCGCGAGATACTCAGCTGAGATTCAACATCCATCATACTGCTCGTCGCGGGTCGAAGTCAAGGTCAAGTTTACGGCGCACGCGCTACAGTGCAATAGCATTAGGCCACATGGGCGTGAAGTGTATAGTGAACTTTTCATTTAACTTCAAAATCCTGGTTCGATGGACAATGGGTACATTGAAATTGATTGATTGTAATAGTTTCCAAGTCACGAATACAGTATATAAGTCTACGACCTAACAAATCCAGTGGTTGATGATCCGAAATATGCACTACGAGGAAAATAAAGTAAAGGCGTTTTCTTTCTTTCTTATACAAATTGACATCTATCATCTATCGCTGTCGCTTGTGTTGCTATCGCTTTCATCGTGGCCCCAAACCGCAAACGCCCTTGGGGCGTGGTATTCTGCAGAGATAGACCGGCCGTGGGTCCGTGAGCGTCCGTGCTCTAGATGAGCACTGACAGTAGGTGTTTTGGCCATATCCGCGTCAACGTCTCTATCGGGTATACGATTCTTTCCACTTGGTCGTTTCGTGGCGCGCAAGTCATCCCTTGTTCCTCGTTGGCCATCACCATCGTGGTAGGTGAATTCGCTCCCTTCGGGAGACGATTGGCCCGCCGTGAAATCGACATGTCGAGGAGAGGATCGGGGAGGATGTGCTTGCGGGCCCGCGTATCGTCCTGGCGTGGAGACTCCAGAGCGCACACGGGAGCGCGAGCGAGAACGAGACTTCGAGTGTCGCCTTAGACCTTGCCTGATTGCAGTAGTCAGCAACCGATCTGGCCGAAGAGACTCGTTCGCTTTGGAAGGGGCTGTCGCGTCAAATGAAGATGTCGTGTTGCTGTCTGATGAATGGATTGGGCTTGTCTGTTGAGAGTTTTGCTTCGCCGCGGCAGCCTCAGGCGAAGAATCATCAATGTCGAATTTATCCTCCTCTTCTTCCTCCTCCTCAGAAACTTCATCTTCCTCATCATCAATCTCCTCATCTTCTGAGGAGTTCGGGACGGATTTAACCATCTCTGGAGTTGTGGTGTTAGACCGCCTGCGGGTGGCCGGCTTGGCGGGGCCTTCCTCGACGACAACAAAGGACTTCTGCCGTTCGCGTTCGTTCCATTTAAGGGTGCGGGAAATTGAGTGGAACCAGTCGGTCGATTGCTTGTCTGCGCAGACAGTCGGGAAGGGGTATTTTGAAGCCGTGACTTTGATATGGTCGCCCTCTGGGATGGGTATTAGACAACGCGCGTACGACGTATGGGATAAAACTCACGTGTAAGCTCAACGCGACCTCGGCCATCAAAGGATGCCCAGGCGGTACTGCGAGAGTTGAAAGGTACACATATACGCAGTTCCATGCTGTCTGGCAATAACATCGGCCGGAAGGAGAGAGTGTGTGGACATATTGGAGTGATCAAGAGGGCTGGTATTTCGGGGTGGACGAGAGACCCGCCGGCAGAAAGCTAGGGAAGCGATCAGTCACCGAGCAATAAGTTACTAGGCGCTCTACGCACAGAATAAGCCGTCGAGCCTGTTGGTGTGGACACGGTGAGACCGTCTGCTTGAACGGTGGTCATGTGGTGCTCGTCGCCTGGAAAAGCATGTCAAGACAGCAATAGGGAAGAGCAGGGAGAGGTTATACCGAACAATTCCAAGAGACTGACATACGGACTAGGGCCACGATCCACCACAAGATCATTGAGGACCTCAAAGCTTTCCGCTGGTCGTGTTGTGAAGCACATAATCTCCTTATCCTTTGACTTCCCATCAGTCGTTCCATAGTTCCCTGACCAACCACCCTCAAGCGCTTCCCATCCACCTTTCTCGATGTTCTTCATCATGATTTCCCCAGTTTCACCTTTCTTGACCGCCTTTCTCCGTTTGCTCTCGCCGTGTGCGACCGCGCGATAGACAGTACAAGTGAAACGCATTCGAAGATTGACGCGGATACCAGAGTCAATAGCGGAATCCATCACCGCTTGGTAGTCGGCAAAGTCGAAGTTGGTTAGGAAGCCTAAAGAACCAAGGGCGAAAGGCAGAACTGGGGGAACGATGCGCTGGAAGAGCCAGGACGTGAAGAGGACGGTGCCGTCGCCGCCGAGCTGATGTAGATGATGAGGATAAGCATAGGATGAACAAAGAAGAGGCTCACCGTCACGACGAAGTCAAAGAGGTGGGGACTCGAGCTGCACACATCACTCGTCCAGTATCTTAGTTGACCGGTTGCGTCCATTTGGTCATCAGACGAGTGTCCGGTCGAAAGTGAAGAAGAGGACGAAGGAGACGAACTGCTGGAAGTACGGCGGTGGGGGAAGGGAACAAATAGCTCTGGGTGGTCTCGCTGGATCCCTTCGGCATCGAATCGTCTCGAGTGACGCAGTTGGTGATCAACATAACTATTCGACCGTTAGTAAGGGAAGTTGCACTTTCAGGAAACGCAAAACACGTACACAGTAAGCCCACGATCCTGGCCGGGTCGCTTCTTCATCATCAGGTACAACGCCAACTCGCGTGTTAGCTTGATAAGTCGGTTATCTCTGGCCTTGGTGATGACAAGGACATTCTGTATGTTTGAACGGACTCGCGCTCGGCCTAATGGAGAGCAGATAAGTTACCTTCGCAACTCGATGTGGGGAGGATGTCTGAGATGTTCACCTAGCTGCTTACTCATCTCCCGCACGCCCACCGCTGTCTCCGCCAGCTGCCTTGTTAGACTGCTACTAGCAAGTGCCTCTTCGTCCTCATGGCTGAAAGCAGTGGGGCTGTTGCTGGATATGGGGGATAAGTCCTTGAGCTGCATGTTGGGCTTCGGATGAGGAATGGGCCCGTTCTTCTGTAGACCGTTGGCTACACCCACATCTGCGTCTGGTCGCTGTTGCTGATGACGAAGCCAATCAGTCAGCGATCCACCCTTGTCGAGAAATGAGTGAATGAAACAAGGCGAAGCGATCGGCTTCTGGTTCTGAGAAGGATGATAAGGCGAATTAGGCGGCATGTGAGCTGCAAGAGTACCCGGGGTGACTGTCTGGTTATGTACCATGCCGGGGGATTTCGCGTCCTGTGTGAGACCGTTCGGCTTCTTCGTAACATCTGGGGAATGCTCGACTAGAACCACGTCTGAATCCCAGGCGTTGCGGGCCTGGATGTTCAAGTTTGAGGGCCTACTGCTGCGCCGTGACAAAGTGTGATGGTGGCGGTGGTGCTTCGTATTAGGGCCCGGCGTTGTGGGCGGCGTCGAGAGGGCCTCAACATCGGGCGAGGTTATTGGCTGCATAACCAGCATGGAAGTGTAGCGGTGGTGGTGGTGGTGAAGGAAAGGAAATTCTACGATTGGTGGTGGTCACTCATCCAAAGACCAGGCCAACCCCTTAAATAACAGAAAAATCAAAACTCATCCACGTATTCGCTGCATCGTGGTGTCGCCTTGAGACAGACCTGAATCCCATCACCCAGACGACTGCGTGTTATCCCGAATTTTTATCAGAACGAGGGCGAATCAACGACTCTGAACCTCGCAATTGGACGCCGCACATCAGCCAACCATCATCTTAGTTAATCCTACGACTGCCGGGCGCCATCTGCCACCTTCACGACCTCCCAATTCAGCCTTTGCGCTTTCATAGGTCATTGTCTAGTTTGGTCCTAACTACGCTAAGCGGATTATTCGCTATCACTGGTGCCTGTTGATGTCCCCTAGAAAAAGATTGTCTCGCGAAGAACAAATCGCTCGAGTTGTCGGAAGTCGGATCGGTCCTTTGCAACCCCCCAGATCCACATATCTAACTCTGGCAATGTGATGTCCTTGATCCATTCAATCCTTTCCTTTGATGACACCGATGCACGAGCCTCAGCAATGATCATCTCGCAGGCATCAATAGCGGATGCGCGAAGCACATAAGCTTGCTCCACGCTTAATATTGGGCCCTCTGAGGGAGAAGGTGGGTTTTTGTCTGAGGGCGCTTCTTTTAATAGACTGGGGAGGTTCTCAGCGACGTTGGGAAATATGGAGGAGAGTGGTGACTCGGAGAGGTCGATCACACCAAGGTGAATCAGCATTGACGGCAGGACGTTGTCCGTGAAGACAGGCAGGTGCGCCGTCGATGGTATTGGGAACGGTGCAGATGATTGCGTTCCAAATCGTGCCTTGATGGCATGGATCAAAAAGAGGGCCTTTTTGAAACAGTACATTGCTAGGGAGGATGAAAGATTAGATATCCCGTATATCTGACGGTGATTGATTGCGACGCACGTTGGCGATCTACTATAGCCATGTCTCGGAAGCCAGGTATGGCGCGAACCAACTGTATTGTATGGAATGTCAGGAATGATTGATGATCAACTATGAGATGACTATGAGTGCTTACTCTGTCGAGGATCACATCGACTTCGGCATCCGGGGTCGCCTTGGCTTTAGCACCTTCCTTCAATGCCTCGATAACAAAACTTCCCAAATCTGGGTATCCAGTGTCGACAAGAACCCGTCCAGTTTCGTTCAACGTGTTGGTGATCAGTTGCACTAGATCGTACATCGGTCCACCGAGGGTGCCCACTGTCACTCCCGGAATAGACTCGTGGGGTTTCTCGACATGAACGCTAACTCGCATCAGCTCCGCCACTTTCTGTGTTCCGATGACCTTCAAACCGCGCGCAGAGAGTAGATCGCCTTCATCGTCGGTAGATGACATGAGATACATGGAGAATACGAGACTACGGATGTTGTCCCATGCGCCGCGACCTGTTGCCTCGTGAAGGGGGACTCGGAATCCAGAACCGAAGTTTAGCAGGGAGAGGATGGAGATGAGGTTAAGCTCGGATGCTGTGGAAGGAAAGTTCAATGGCAAGGCCAGCCCATGTACAGCAGACACGCGTTTAAACGACGAGGTGAACGCTGGGGACGTTATCAGACGCCGTATAGGCCCTGATTCAATCTGTAAAGATAACCAACACATTAGTCGCGTGCTGCGAGTGAATGCAAAACGAATCCTACTTTCACGTTGGACATCAGACGTAGTGCTTTTGATGAAGATCGTATGGCCTCCAGGTACTTTCCATTTGGTGGGAATGGACACCGCGTATCGTTCATACTCGACATCCTCACAAAGAGTCGCAGGCGTTAACTTGTGCGAGTCCTGTCACAGCGAAGCAGTGAAAGTTGGATTTCAGAAGCCCCTGTCATGCGAGACGTGTCACGTGTATGAAAGCTGCTTCATTTCACTTTCAGCTTTCCTTCTTCAAGCTTGGTTGAAACTTTCGACACCGTGAGGACTGCGCAGCAGCATGTTCACGACCAAAGCTTTCGCGAAATCTGCCTCTGTGCGTTCCTCGTTCCTTTCATTGCGCTTGTCTCGAGCCAACAGTTCGCAATCCACAACCACTAAGCCAGGTCCGAAATTTGCCGCTCACGGGTCGGAACAGCGTAGTTAACAGCTTTTTATTTAGACGTACGGCAGCGTTTGTTGGACCAAGTGAAGCATGCCTTGAAAGTGCGTTCCAAATCTCCCTCTTACGCGTTACTCAGCTAATTTCACATTAATTAGGCCAAAGACACGCTGACTTCAACTACACTTCGCGTGAGTGCACTTTCCATGAACAGACATATGCAGAGAATGGTGTGTACTGATATATGCATGCGGTGCGCAGTCTGTGTTATCAGACGTATATGCCGCAGATAAGACCACTGGGGGATCCAAGATTCCCTCTTCAACTATCATCTCGATTCTACGAAAGGCTCACCACCGTCGTGTGAGTCTCCCCAGTTATATGAGGATCTGCGTTTCCATGAAGCCTACTTACGTTCCTCTGCTCCATTCTATTTGAAGACTGAATCTGCTGCGCAATTTATCAAAGCCTCTCGCGAGGACCTTGCTACGAAGGAAAACCAAGAGGCCGAAGTATTGAATGCATTTTTGCCTCCACTACTTTCCGAAAGCGATATTGATTGTGTGCTAACTGACATCATTACCTCGCAAGGACAAAACACGAAACTTCACTCGGGTCAGCTGTTCAAGGCGTTTTACACCCAGGTTGATAAGTCGTGTGTTGATCCCAATATGGTCAAAGCTAGAGCAAACGCTCTCTTACATTAGCTACCGTTCATACTTGAATTTGACACATATTGCCCGTAGCTTGTTTATTAGATGAGAATGGGGGACATTGAGTTATATTACACAGTGGTCGTAGGTGTAGGAACGGGGCTTTTGCCACTGGCCGAGTCAGACTTGGTCCCAGGCGGTAACGACGAACCGGATGTCTGCAAGATTGCCTCCTCAGAAGTTGATTGCGCCTGCGTAGTAGATATGACTGGCAAAGCGCTCCTCATCCTCATCAAATCGTCGATGCACCTATAAACGGTATTCGAAACCCCTTCCAATACGCGTAGTCGTTCATCGATAGCCTCCCGTGTCAACGTGTCCAGAGCTGCCAGTTGGGAGTCGCTGAGGGCCGGAGGAAGTACCGAAGGCCCCGTGCGAGATTCAGACACCCTAAGGCCGTTTTCTGACAAGAACGACGTCTGGAGGCGCCCAGTATCGCTCGACTGTAGTGGGGCCTTCGATTGCGCTAGTTCTTCCGGTGTAACGCCATAGATAGGGATCAACGAGGGTATCGAAAAGTCATTTTCCGGTGCAGTTGGTCCAACCACGGGATCTGTTGAAGGCGCTGCAGCCGCTGGGGCAGCATCTGCGGGGGAAGATGCTGAACTAGGCTGCAAGTTAGCTTTCTGATTGGCGCTCATCTGTCGACGTAGGGCGCTTTCTGCGGCAGCGCCCCGAGGGTCCATAGGTTGTTCAGCACTCGCGGTTGCTGTGGACTCAGGAACCGTTGAAGGCGTGGCGCTAGAAGACGAGGAAGCTTCGGGGATTGCTGGAGTAGTGGCGCTCGGCGGTGGCACGGACGACGTGGGAGGGTCCTGAGGCGCACGCTCATCAAACCATCGATTATCCATCTCCCAGGGATGGAAGACATTGCCCGGACCTTGGAATTCAACGAGACGCGGTATGGGCATTGGTTCTTGCGCAGGTTCTGGTGCTGCAGCTGGCGCATCGGTTGGGGCGTGCGGTCGATATTGAATATGGTACTGGATGATAACGTCTTGAGGACGATCGCCTTGTAGTACCGGTAAATTCTGTTCAGCGGGTCCACCTTGACCTGCTTGCGCAGGGCCCGGCCCGAATAATCGCCCCATAAAACCCAGAGGGTTGTTCATACCGTGAGGGTTTTGGCCGCCCTGGTTATGAGGGTTGACAGGAACTCCTGCCTGCGGTGGAGGCTGAGGGGCAGGAACTCCGCCTGTGGGCGGTTGTGGGCCCGGGGGGTTGGGATCTAAAACCGTGCGGCGACTAAGATAAGGGCAGTAGTTTAGCTAGAATCCAAACACATTTGAAGGAATTCTTCTAACCAAGTCGGACAACTTTGCTGGCGCTCAAGCCAAGAACGAAGGCAGTGGAAATGGAAGATGTGACCACAAGGCAACTTCTTGGGAGTGGTATTTGGTCCGTCTGCTTGGGCAGGAGCCTGGGCTGCATCTTCTGTAGGGTTCACGCGCGGGATCATTTCCTCGCGGCAAATAATACACGTCCTGTCGTTCATCTGCGACATTTCCGCGGCGGTTGCATCTGGATAACGTTGGTCCATATTTCTAGTCGCCGTCTGATATCGACGTAAAGCGCGTAAGCGAGTGATAAATGACCTAGCCGTGATGTAGACATCGCGGACGATATTGAGTGGAAGGCCGTAGAATGTGATTATGATTGTGAAGAACACGAGATACGTGCTGAGTTTGAGGAAGTCTGGCAGGCGCTTTAGAATGATCACGGGAGAAAACAATAGCTCGTTCTCTTACCTGTAACCAGTTCGATATAGAAAACAAACATGCTTTTATTATCCCAAGGAGGTGCATTTTCCCCTCCACGGCGTCCCGCACGATAAAGTTCGTAAGTCGATAGTGCATATTTCGCGATGGTGTTACTAACACTAGCCATGAGTATGGCATACTGATGATCGGAGATGTAGTGAGCGCTGTAGTTGACATTATAATTCTCATGAACGGCTTACCTCGCTGGCAAATAGAACCATTCCACCCACACCGTATACGATGGTGTTCTCAACAGCAATTATAAACATGAGAAAATCGATGGTTGACAGAATGATGAAAAGCGCGGCCATTCTGACATGGAATGAGATTGGGGGCCCAGGATAAGGGCGTTGTTCCATCTGCGGAGCGCTGTCAATACATGCACGAGAACCAAAGTTACAGAAGCGTTACACACCCATTCAATGCGGTCGGCGGAAAGCCAATGGAATGATTTGACGAAGAGCAAGAAGCCAAACATGAGGGCAAAAGGAATGTCAAACTCGTCGCGGAAGATGGTGAACGCTAACAGCGATTCAGTTATGAAGAACCACAGTCTATCGTATAGACGCTATGAATTGTTTCAGAAGCAGGAATGCCATGTATTGAAACCACTCGCACCTCGACTTCTGGGGCTCTCAGCGTCCCAAAGAAGATCTGCTGCACCAAGTGACCACATAACAATGCTATAAGCAAGGCGAAATTTGCCAGAACCTGAGTGAATCAATATTACGACAAGGGGATGAATTGAATGCGCGCTCACTAGCACACTGCGACTGCTCTTGGAAAGGTAAATTGCTACGGAATAGAAATTACTGTAATTCCGTAAAGCATTAACGAATGCAGCGGTGACAGCTATGGTGGAAACAGCGCCATAGAGCAGGATTCTGTGGGCATTAAGTGAGCCCACAGCGGCTTGAGTCCTCTCCCGCAGAAATTCGGGAATTGGCATTGTTGCCTGACGGTGAACCTGATCTCTCGAGTCGACTGTTGACGGTGACTGTTCAGGCTCAAGGGGTAGTAGCGACGTGTCGCGAGCGTGTCACTTGGGCGTTTAACGCACCAGCGGGCGCTAAGCTTAACCTTGCGTGCCAAGATATGATGATACTACCCAGAGGCGATCATATATTGATTCAATGCCCAGCAGGTATGTTTTCTCAAATATTTGCCTCCGAGGGAAAACCAGTCAATTCCCTCCGAGACTTGGACCACAAAGTGTCAAGTTCTGAACCGGTCGCTAATTGGGCGTTTATACTTCGCGATACTACTAAGCTCGCGTCAACACATGGGCAAAACTGCCAATCGAATAAAAAACAATCAATTTAGCCTAGAAGCACATTCCTATTTCCGCATCTTGGGCCTACGGGACTTTTCCCCCTTCACAGCCTCAAGCGGGGGACTTTAAAAAGGCCGTACCTTGCACCGAGTGGAAAGCAGCATTGCCCTCAATTGCTATCCCATACAAACCGTATCCCGAAGAAAGTACGCACATATGGGGTTTCCCTCGATGTATGGACTTGTTGTTGATTCATCATTTGTCCAGCATGTCTCTTTCTCGCCAACGCCGATCTGGGTGCACGCAGGCCCCTATTGGGGTCCGTACCACTACAAAAAAGGCGGAGAAGGTTGTCGCCTCTGTGGAGCCCGTCTTCGCCGAAAATTCTCGCAATGCAAAGATTTTAGTGGCGATGGCTTGTTTGGCTGGCCTGTCTTGGTTCGCCTCTGCTCCTACCCGGAGCACAGTACCTGCATCCGAAGTCGCTGAACCCTATGCTTTGTGTACTCCCGATGGTCCGAAGATTTACACAGTAGATGAGCTTCGTCCGAATGTCAAATGCTTGGTGGTTCAAGGTGCTTTCATCGTAGCTACGGGGAATCTATGTGAGTATCTTCTGGTGAAATGCAAAGCAACGATGTTCACAACGGCACACGACCTTGCCAGCCGAGATTCAGCGTCGTCACAGCAGCAAGAGCAACTTGGTTGTTCGATACACCAAACCCGGGACAATCATTGTTCCCGGGCTCAGTGGTTAGCACTGGGCGCGGCATCGTTCGGGTGCTATTGCTCACTTCGTACTAACAGACTCCCATGGACACATTCTTGAATACGGTGCCAGTCGAGAGCTTCTTCTCGATGGCGCTGCTTCTGTCCAAGGTAGCTGTCATTCACACATCCAGTATATTCCCTGTTTAATGATTTGCGTAGACGCCGTTGCACGGGTTCGAGAATATGTCCTTGCTAATCAAGACGTATACAGAGACACTACCAGGTACATCTTAGGTGGTGGCTGGGATCACACCTTTTGGCCCCTAGGTGGATGGCCTTCTGCCGTACGTTTGGGTGTCTCTGCTGACGGGGCATTCGCTTATGTTTTATTCTCCTAGGAGGATCTGGAAACGGATTCCATCCTTAAAGGGAGACCCATTGTCTTACAAAGTAAGGACTGCCATGCACTTTGGCTATCACCCAAGGCCGTGGAAGCTAGTCTTCCTTTCCCTGATGCCGTGGAAGGTGGTGTCATTGTGCGCGACAAGTTGGGCAAGCCGACAGGTATTTACCTCTGCGTCATGAAGTCATTCAATTGATATTCCTACCTACTTCAGGTGTCTTCCTGGACAACGCGCAGGAACTTGTGAAGCAGCCCCCAGTTACCGAAGCAGATTTATTGAAGCGTTTCGCGACCGCTGTGAAAGATGCGCATCGGTTTGGTCTCACCTCTATCCACGATGCTGGTCTGGACCCCACATCGTTGAAATTCTTCAAACGGTACGTTCGGATAGCGACGGGCCACCTACCTTGTGCTTAATTTAGCTCTCACAGCCAAGCGGGGTTAGGTGATCTCCCTGTTAGTAGAAAGCAGTGCCCTTTGGTCCATTCTCATCCATTGTAGATTCGTGTCTACGGCATGACCTACTTCAACGAAAACGAGGCATATTGGGGTAACACTTCGACCCCCGATGCTTCTGTGGGTCGCGGACGACTCACTGCACGCAGTGTGAAGATCTTTGCAGATGGTACGTTGTAATCTATCCCGACTCAATCAGAATTAACTTCTTGGTGTTGACATAGGTGCTCTGAGAACGGGCGGAGCTGCTGTAAGTCTCGTGAGTCTGATGAGAAGAGATAAATACTGATTTACTTCTGTAAAGCTGTATGAGCCGTACACAGATGATTCCTCGACGAATGGCTTTATGCGGTTATCGGCTGACACACTCTCCACGGTCATCGGTCGATTTCTAAGAGATGGGTGGCAAGTGGTGAGTGATGGTACATCAACTACGCATCGCATTAATGTATTTTGGTGTAGAACGTTCATGCAATTGGTGATAGTGCGAATGGCCTTGTGTTGGATTCATTCGAGGCGGCGTTGGAAGGCGTAAATGTCACTGCATTAAGACCTCGGCTTGAACATGCTCAGTTAATGACAAAGGCCGATATGCGGCGCCTCGGGAAGCTGGGTGGTATGTGTTCGCCGCACACACCAACTGCAAACTCATACCCCGCTTGAAAGTTATTGCCAGCGTACAGCCAACCCATGTGTGAGTTCCACCATTGTTGCCGCCCATTGGAATTTGGCCTTATATTCATGTGCTTCAACACAGCATTAGCGACATGTGGTATGCTGAAAGCAAACTGGTGACATAACTCGCAGTCAACCTTTGATATATAGTTATCTAACTTTCGGTATTAGGGCGCTGAAAGGGTGAAGGGCCTTTATGCCTTCCGAGACATTATCGACAGTGGCGCGAGATTGACATTGGGATCTGATTTCCCAGTTGAAGATATGAATCCAATGGGCAGTTTCTATGCTGCTATTACTCGCACGTCCCTGAGTGGCGAATCTCCGCATGGACCCGCAGGCTGGTATGCAAACACCACTTCTCGGAGATGGGCGAACTTTTTCATATCAATGCTATCTATGATTATAGGTTCCCAGATCAACGTCTTTCTCGGGTGGAAGCACTTCGAGGTACAGACTGCACAGTTTTGGTTTTGATGATCGTTCATATCAATTTGGCGCTTTTTGTTACAGGTCTGACCATTGATCCAGCGTATGCTTCGTTCTCGGACCATGAACTTGGAACTCTTGTCGCCGGCAAAAGAGCGGACTATGTTGTGCTATCACAAGACATCATGACTGTCCCTGCCGAAGACTTACTGGATACCAAAGTTGTCGCAACCGCGATAGACGGAACAGTTGTCTACGGAAGTCTCTAACACACCAGGGGATCTACTCGATCCGAATTGATGTTCCATTACCCTTCAGCCTAAATACCCGACTGCAATCAGTTGGGGGGTTTTCGGACATTGTTTGGATCCATTAGATTTCCTGGGCGTTGTATCGGTATTTATGATGTCCGGTACACCACTCTTCCTTTGTACCTCACGGCGGTGCCGTTTTTCTACCGATCAATCGTCCCAGACTGAAGTTGTTATTATACATGATAAAGAACCACCCGTGTCTACAACCTTTATTCTACTCTGGTTCTTCCGAACTCTGCGGTAGTAGAGATGTCTTCTGGAAGACGAACGATATGGTACCACCCGGGAGCTCGCGCAAATCGACATTGATTACACCCTCATCTACCGCTGCAATATTATCCAAGTCGGTGTCGTGTAGCAGCCGATCGAGTCGCGACTGTTCTTTGGGAGAGTGGTCATTCGGCCTTGAATTATTTTGCCTGAGGATTCGCCTGAGGATGTCGTCCTGGACATCATCCTGGACTGTGGGTCTGAGGCAGTTGATGTGAGTCCATTCTCCCAATGCTGCGAGTTGCATCTCTTTCTCTTTCAGTTGCTGCAAGAATAAACTTAAATCAATTCAAATAGTTCCACAGTGCTCTGCTGCTGACCTTCTTGTCATAGTCAGCAACTGGTTGCATACGGATTTCTGAAGCTTGGACGAAACCCTCGTGTGGCGAGAGCTCCTCACCATCTGATATGACTTCGTCCGTCGAAGAAACATCTTCCTCTGATAACCGACGCCCGGAGCCAGCACAGTAGCATTGCAACAAGTCGTGTGTGTTGCAAGGTGTGTTGAAATGGATCTTGAAGATATCTCGTAGCTGAAAAGTGGCAAGGTCAGTTGATAAATTACCTCACTTTTCCCGGCACTTACATCCTTCCGCGAGAATGAGTCCGATTTGCTATTTTCTCCTCCCTTACAGATGATCAGCTTTGCGGCGCTCTGTACCCCTGCTTGATCGAAGAAGACCTACGTCTCCCATCATAGCTTGAATAGGACGTCAGCGAAGGGTTCAAGATTTCAGTCACCTACTTACCATTACTCAAGCCGAGTTTCGTGACTTGCCGTTGGTATATTTTCTCTGCCCAAATGTTAATTGGTGCGCAAATCGACCATGAGGCACCTACCATCGATGGCACCGGTGGTCAAGAAGCGATATATATACACTGGCCGTTTCTGCCCATCTCTGAAAGAAAGCGTAAATATTATATATATATAATGTTGGTGAATACGGTACCTGTGAATTCGCGCCATGGACTGTAGATCGTGACTATTTTCGTTCATCATCAGCGCGAAACTAGTAACTGTCAATAACACTCACCTTGGGTTCCAATCTGAATCTACGAGGCACAGCCTAGAAGCGCCTTTGATATATGTGAGAAGGAGCCCATGGCTCCAGCGAAGACACGTACCGACGAGATTGATGCCTACTCCACCTAATGATGATGCATCATGAGCCCGAATGTTCTAGATTATGGCGAAATACATACCAGCCTTCGAACTGAGCAGGAATACAACTGGCACCGTTAAAGTTAGCACCGATCCCAATCACCGCAAGTGGTATTTAGTTACAAGCGCTCTTCGCATCTGACTTGTTAAATGCATTGACGTATTCCTGTCGCTTGGTCGCAGCTGTTTGTCTGTAAAAGTAAGGATTAAAGGCCAGGCATTTCCGGTAAGCCCTCGCCACGTACCCATCAAGTCGGTAATACGAATATCGCTTCTTCTTGCAGAATGCTTCCAGTATGTTCAGTGTTGATGTATAGTGGGAAACGAGAACGATCTTCTCGTCAGTATGCTTTGGCAGCCGTGAGCAAGGAGAGATTAGCACCAAAAATGTACATACAAGTCGAAGGATTGCAAGAAGTTGCGCAAGAGCAGACAACTTCCCTGCACACAAGTCAGCGACACTTTACGCGGGGGTGAATGTATAGATTACCACTGAGTGAAAGGTCCTCTATTTCTGCATTGGGAGGAAGTAGTTGCAAGGCGCCCTCCAAGCTCTTACTGGCAACAGATGTTCCGGCCATCTTAGCCTTATCAGCTGTTGCCCTTAACAAGATTGGGCTAGAGCTGATCTTAGTGAGCATATTAATCAAGGCAAGGGACTCCGCTGTCGGCCCTTGCATAAGGCTGTCGACACGATCAGGGTTTAGTATCTTCTGAAATATGGATGTTTGGAGCTTCGTGGGCGCCACGAACACCACGAATTCATCTGGTATATAAGGAATTAGATAAAAGGCTGGGTAGCAGTGGATTAGGCATACGCTTGGGTGGTAGATAATTATTTAAGATGGAGGCATCCCTCCGTAACACGAAGCTCTTTGCAACAGCTAATAACTGAGACAAGATGAGAAAGTATGTTGAGGGCGGATGGGAGTGACGGACCTGTTCCGAACGAGCAGTGCCGATTTCTACTTCTTTAGAAGTAGCATCAGGTTCTCGACTCTTAAGAATTGGAACCTCGTAAATGCGACGGAAGGCCTGATACACGTCTGTTCCGTTATCAATACCAATTCCGAAGAATAGACGAGTTCATACCAAGGAGACCTGGATTGCAATAGTCGGCCTAAGAAAGGGTAGGTCAACCATTCCTGCGGTAATCTGATCGTCATTTACCATGGCGTGGAACTCTCCTAAATCATTTTGGATGGGTGTCCCAGAAAGGATGATGCGACGAAGGGTCTTCACCCTTCTCAGCGTCTCGACCGTCTTGTTCTTTGCGGATTTGAGGCGATGTCCTAGTTCAGCGACGTTGAGGAAATGGAGCAAAGTTGTGAAATTGTAGAAGCACCTTCGTCGCAAATGACTAGTCCAATAGGGGGGCTGCGCGCCATGAGTCGAAACTCTACTATGACTTGTTGAATACCTCACATGTAAGATTCAAGTTCGCCGCTGTGGAACAATAGTCAGGGCTATGTCATACCAACTAAGCGCTAAAATCATTTACATCACTGTTCGCAGCCTTTCGTAACCGATAATGAGGACCTGTTGAGTTTTCCTGTACAACTTTCATCAAAAGATGATTCAACGGACGACGTGGCGACTCAACGTGTTGATGAACGTGTTGATGACTTTCTTGTCTGCCTTGTCGCAAGCGACAACCCCAACCCGGTCGCGACCTAACCATTTATGGAATTCGGCCTTCCAATTCTGGGCGGAATGTTGGTAAAAGGTGCAGAGGGGGCGGACAAACATACGTTGATCAACGACACCGGGCAGACAATGAGCACATTACTGACAACGGGAAGGCCGCTGCCGTAGGGGTTTTGTTCTGAAGGCAAGCATAGTCAGGACTATACGATTGATGGATTAACTAGGTCTTACTGAGAAGAGTCCAGACGAGGGTAATGGTCTACAACAACTTTAGCCGCGTGAATAGAGAGGAGTGTACACGAGTTAGAGTACCTGCAGGGTTTTACCCAGTCCCCTATGCACGAATGTCGGGTCAGCAATATTCAGGCAATGGAAGAAGGATTGTACATTTCGTCTGCGAGAATACAGCCTTGACCCTCGTGCTTTCGCATGGACATGACGCACTCGTATAAAAACCGCACACCTAACGGATCAGCTATGAACAAACTTTGTGATTCGGAGAGTCCACGAAGCTGACCTTCTATTTGATGTGGACGCAAATGTCGTACAAGTATAGGGTCGAGAACAACGGGAATCACTGGTAAATTCCTTGGAGGTACGACATTAAAGAAAGAGAGAGTAGGCTTAGGATATACGTACTGCTTGTTGAAGAGGGATTTGTGCTCTTTCGTTGGCGCCTTCATAAGTAACGCACCTGGGGCATCTGGGTCATGCCTATACAAGGGATCAATCGTTCAGTGAACGCTGAGTAAAGCGGAACGCTCATACTTAGGGACAACGGTCTTCGTCTTTGGGGCGGACCCGTAGAAATTCGCGGATGGAACGACGAATCGTGAAGGCGCAGCTTTCGGTTCATCTTGAGGTAGTGCGGGGACTTCAGGAGGGGGGGGTTGATTCTCATTATGTGATGTTCCAGTGGTCATCGGTAACTGTGATGCTGTTACTTGAGCATCAAGCTGGACTACCTTGCCTCCGAAGTGAAAGGAGAGACCAGCGTAAAGTGGTGATCCTTTCCATGTCATGGTCCCCATTCTAACGCATATATTAACCAACCGTATGCTTTGCGATGCAAGATACTATCATACATTTTTCCGTCCTCCGAGATCATGGTTAAGAGATTGCCACGCTGAGAGATATAGGCATCGCCGTCCCAAGTCTGCTTGTTGGACGAGGCCTTTGGCTTCCGCCTGATTCCACAAATTGAGCAAGCGGCAGTGGTATCCGAGTTGAAGGAAGCCTACCAGTTTGCTACCCAGTGACTTTCTGAAACTGCATCGCTGTCCTTACTGGAGGTCGCCTCGGGAGACACTTCGGCTTCCTTTACTGAGGCGGGCGTCGCAGACAGAGGTTTACTAGAGTCCTTGACGAGAGTCACTCTCATGTTAGACGTCGTGAGCTTCTTGAATGGTTTCTGGACTTTCGTGGCTGGTTGTGTCATAGGAGCAGTGCTGCGCCCAAAGCAAGCACCAGACAGATACTCTGAATGAGGTATTGGGCAGTCGATCTCTAGCTCTTTGCCTGCTAGCTGCAATGGTGTTCCCTCGGACAAATCAGCGTCCACCTTTCCGCTGCCAATCCTGTCAAGCCATACGGACGATCAGAAGGGTAAACTATAATCGTTGTAGATGCCACGCACGTTTTTCCGTCGGTGTCGTACAGCACTGCCCGTGTACCACTAACAACGAGGACGGCATCGCCATCCCACGTCTTGTGTTTTCGCGTCTGAGGCTTCCTCCTGCAATGCAGAGCCGCGTGAATACATTGTCTCGACAATGATGGAAAGTAGTGTACCATTGTACCATCCAGCAGCGTTCATCGAGCGCGGGTCTCTTCGAAGCGGGCTGTCCCAGTAGATCTGAGGGAGCTTGTCGCTTTGATCCAGCCAGCAGAGGAGCAAAACCGGGCATTGTTGTTGAGTGGTGTAGAGTCACAAGTGCCATTGGCACGACCTTTGTCACTCGACGCGATCCGTCACATCCACGTGATCACGTTACTTTCGGCAATAAACTGACCACCAGCTCAGGGTGACGGTCGCCTTCATCTCTCCCATCTGAACACCGGGACAGCTGCCATTCATGGGGGTGCCAGGTCTCTGGGAAGTGAGTATAGTCCAAGAGCTGAGAATGCCTTCTCATTATTTCACAGATCATTCACGTTGTGGGAACGTCTACCGCCATTGGGAAGCTCGCTGTGTTAGACGGCTTTCAGCACAACGTGTCAAATAGGTGCGAGATCTTTTCGTTATCGTATAGATGCTAGAAATGCATCTGATCTGCCTTGTGAGAAGGCGTGGCTACAGAATCGGAATCGATGCCAGTATTTGGCTGCACCACGCGTCATTCTGCCAGGGCGGAGAGAATCCGGGCCTTCGTCTGCTGTTTTTCAGGGTGCTGAATTTGCTACATTGGCCCATTCTTCCTCTTTTTATGTTCGATGGGCGTGCAAGGCCCAAAACTAAGGTACACGTTTCGGACCTTCCTTCTCTTTGAGTGCCAATAACGCTTCCTTACAGAGAGGCAGTAAACTGGGCAAGTCGGGATCACACGCGCTCGCTAAAGATTTCAAGACGATGTTATCTCTGATGGGTGTAGAATGGCGAGAAGTAGGCTATCATTCCATGGTGTAATCCAATTTCACACTGACGGCACGCCGTAGGCTGCGGGTGAAGCAGAGGCAGAACTAGCGCAGCTGAACAGATACGCTTCCTTAGACGCAGTCATGACAGATGACGTAGACGCGTTGCTTTTCGGGGCCCAAACTGTGATAAAGAAGTGAGTTTCTATCATTCATGGTCCATGCCATTTTGCCATGATTGACTGGGGTTCTTTACAGCCCCGGGATTAATCTATCAGGCAACAATTCGAAGCCCGCCCTGGACAAGAATGGGAAAGCTAGCAAGCATCATGTCTGGGTGTATACCGCCGATGCCATACAGAGCCACCCTGGCGTCCGCCTGACTCGAGGAGGGTTGATTTTATTCGCCCTTCTAAATGGCGGCGACTATCATACTGTATTCACCTCTACTCGGGCGTTGTCCAAGTACTGATACATCCACATATGACAGGGCGTCGACAAGATCGGGAAAGTGATAGCACATGGCCTTGCCCGATGTGGCTTTGGAGACTCATTGCTAACCGCATACCAAAACCGCAATAACCAAGATATTCGCATATTCCTCCCCCAATGGCGAGCTGAGATGATGCAGGAACTGCACACTAACTCCAAGGGATTTCTACCCCATATATGTGCATCCACGAGTCTTCCCGACACGTTTCCTGACATGGATGCATTGAAAAACTATGTGGAGCCGGCAGTGTTCGCGACACAGGCGAGGCGTGGAGGGGGGAGCGTGAGGGATGCGAGGTCTTTCAATATTGCCGCCCTAGCTGCGTTTTGTGAAGACAAATTCGGGGAGTGGGGATATCGAGACGTTATCATCAAACGGTTTAGGACACTGGTATGGCCATCAGCAGTGATGCATCTCCTGCGCCACTCGACTTTGGACAGAGATGAGAAGCCGGCTAGAAACGGCGTTCGGCCTCCACCCGTAGGGACTCCGGCGTCTTTGGTGCAGATATACCTCGGTGGACCCGTGTCCATTCAGCCGACTAACGCTATCGCAGATGCCTTCGTCAACAAAGGAACAGTACGCCCAGCCGTACAACCAGTAGACGACACGTATCCTTTGGGCTTGAAGGTCGTTCGAACACGACAGCATGTTTCCACAGACGAGATGCTGGAATACTTGGTCGAATTTTCGCCAGTCCAATTCGTTGATCTTGCCAATCTGGGGATTAAGGGATTTCGCGGGGCCGCCCCAACAAACGATAGCGAGGAGTTAGACGAAACCGGTAACGTTAAGGTCGGTGCAAGAACGACTGGGAAGCTGCCTCCGCCTCCTCGCAGCGCAGTGCAATTGTGGATACCAAGCGTCGTCCTTGCTGAAGTATATCCTGAACTTGAGGAGGAGTTTAGGAATCGTCCCGCTAGGGCCAATCGACGTGCACCACATGCTACTCAGGCGAAGGTTGCTTCCGAAGCCCATGACGAGGAAATGGAGGATACACTCAGCATCAAGAGCTCGCCGCCAAGGCGTGCAATACCTCCACGTCGGTCTCCCGTTGCGTCAACGTCTACTCAGCCTGTGGCTGGACCTTCTACCTTTGAATTTAAAGGAATAACCTTGGTCGATGTGCCCACTCGCCCTCAGACACCCCCGAGGGCCCAGCCAAAGGAGTTTGTATTTGAGGGTATCACGTTCGTTGACGTGAATCCTGTCGAAGTCAACACTCGCAAAGACAACCAGCCACCATCTGCATCTGCCCCACTACAAAGAGTCCACAGCATCATCGATCTCACGAATTCCCCCGTCGGACCCTCGAGGCAATCAGAGCATGCTTCATCTTCCGTCCCGGTCTCTGCTCCAGGCCCCATACGATACAACAGACGCAATGCCTATAATTCAAGGGGTACTCAGCCACCCAAGGTAAACTACGGGAGGTCGCATGATGCAGATATTATGATGCCTGCTTCGGAAGGCCTCAGTGATCAAGAAGAACTGCCCCGAAATCGGTTTGATGATATCTTTGAGCAGTTGATATCCAAAAAGAAAGCCCCAATAAAGCGGGCTGGACATCGTCGGCCACGGAACACCAAGGGGTCAGTAGAACGGTTCGAGGGTCCAAGTGAAACTTCGACGAGCCAATCGATATCGTTTCCATCGACGTCACAAGGTCCTGTGTCGACGAGGCCGAGTCCAAACTGGCGTCCATCAGCCCGAGTTCGCGCCCCTGTCACGCAAGTGAGAGATCTCACTGGCGGGAGGACGGGTCCATCTTCTAGTCCTGTTCTTTCGCTCCCACAGCCCCTCCCTGAAGCAGCAGCGATGAGGGTGCCTAGGTCCCCGGTCCCCTTCAATATGTCGCTTTCTCAACCGTCTACTGGTGGGGCCGCCCAAACTCTGGCACATAGCAACAACGTCGCCCAGTCATGGCCTCGGGGAAACGTTGCATCTCCACCAGGTCAATCATCCTGCGGAATCGTTCCGCCCAATCTACGTGCTGATCCATCTCCATTGCCCCTACCGCGGGCCGAATTCAGACGGGTCGCTAGATTGCCAGACGCCCTCGACGTATTTCTTCCGCAGTATCCTTCGCCACGAGATCTAGGAGATGTGAATAATGGTGACATAAACTCCCGAAAGCGGCCAAGTCCGTCTGCAAGTCAACCAGGAAGTACATTAAAGAGAGTGAAGTCGAATCAAGAGAACCGTCCGCGTCCATGCCCACGCCCAAAACGTCCGCCCGCGGGTGCAGCCAACCGTGTCGTTTCAGCACCTGTGCCGTTGCCCAAGTTCAGACCGCCTCCAGGTTTGTTTTTGCGAGGGATGTGGGACAGCGACGATGATGATATGCCCTCCCTCCCGTCTGGTCAACCTACGAAACATTTCCCCCTCCCGCGGCCCTCCATTGGCGACCAAATGCCATCAAGTTCGCAGGATAGTGCCCTGTATGATGGCGACATTGTTGATTTAACAGATAATTGAAATTTGCAGAAGTTAGGGGTAGTGGGCTTGATGTTTATTCGTATATATCTTGATATCATTGTATGCAGTGAACGTTATTGGGAATACAGCCCTCGTATCTATACGTCGCAAGTTGGACAATAACTAGACTCGCCATTCTCGCACAGAGGCTGGTTTTCGAGCCTAGACAATCACTTCCAAGCCCAGCGAGCTTGAGATAGGGAAGTATGAGTCCTTCATCGATCAGACATTCCATGTATCATGGAGTACAGAGACTTTCCAGATCGAAGCGAAGTGAAAAATAGTCAGATACGGAAAAACGCGGCCAGGGCAGTGGATGATCATCGATCATCGAGTCCCGCCTTGATTTCCCTATTGAGACAGGGCGCGATCACGTTTTCGACAGTTTGTGATCGGTGTTCCCACGACCCCAAATTATGCTCTCTCTCAGTGCCGCCATCCGTCGTGCCCCGCGATGGCGACGCGCTTTTACTGTGCTGGCGCTCGAGTCTTCGGCTGATGACACATGCGCTGCTGTGGTTGACTCCTGCCGCAATATTTTATCCAATGTGGTTATCAAGCAACACGACCTGTAGGTCTGTCTCCATCCATCATCGCCGGTCCTTACTCACGGGCATTGAGAGACATGAAACATTCGGGGGAATACACCCGATTGTAGCCATTGAGGCCCACCAACGTAACATGCCTCGTGCTATCCGAACCGCCCTATCCGATGCGCGTTTGTCAGTAAACGATGTTGACGGAATTGCCTACACAAGAGGTCCCGGCATCGGTGGCTGTCTGAGCGTCGGGTCGAATGCTGCAAAGAACATTGCCGCTGCTCTGAACAAGCCCCTGGTCGGTGTACATCATATGGTGAGCATCCGTCGCGTATGAATGACTTTCCGAATTAACAGACATGAAGCAAGCCCACGCCCTCACGCCACTGCTGACTTCACCTCCAAGTGATTCTCCTGAATTCCCATACCTCACTATCCTAGTATCAGGGGGACATACCCTGCTTCTACTGGCGACATCCTTGACAAAGTTCCGCATTTTGGCAACAACAGCTGACGAAAGCATTGGCCGGGCATTCGATAAAGTTGGACGAATTCTTGAAATGCAATGGGGAACCCATGGGCCTGCTGCTAGCCTCGAACACTTTGCGTCGCTGGCGCTGCCCGAGGAGATCGCCAATGCTCCAGCGTTTCCACGCCCGTTTTGGAAGAAATCGGCATTCTCCTATGCATCGCTGCATTCCACCGTCGAGAGACATGTGCACTCATTAGGCGGTGTCAATAACCTGGACGTATCCACGCGCCGAGGCCTCGCTCACGCGTTCCAAAAGTCAGCTGTCGATCAGCTGGAAGACAAACTGTCGCAGGCTTTGTTGTGGTGCGCCAACCACAGTGTAGACGTTCGAGGTGTTGTCGTCAGCGGCGGTGTTGCAAGTAATCAGTACTTGCGGTCAAGGCTGGACAAATTTTGTTCAGAGCAGTCACTGAGGACGTTCTTCCCTCCTGTATCGCTTTGTACAGACAACGCGGCCATGATTGCGTGGGCATCTATGCATCGCTTCCTTGGGCAGGATCACGATAGCTATGAGATTGAATTGCGACCAAAATGGAGTATTGAAGATATCTAGCTGTAGTAAGTAGTCAAGCAATACATCGGTTCTCGGAGGTCGTTGGCGTTTGAAAGCAACAGAGCACAACACGGGATCGGTGCTAGGGGCATGTGGCGGAATGCTGGAGAGTGGTTGACTCGCGACATGATTGCTGGATGGGCGTCAACGTACGGTCACCCCCTTCCTCGTCGTTCCCATGATCAGTCCCGCCCAGAAATATCCGTGGCAAGGTCGCCCACCCCGGAGCAGAACACAGCGGAACCTCGAAGGCGCTCTTCCAGTGATGCGACTCCACGCCAGACTCCCGCACCTTCTCCCCGCCTCTTCCCATCATCTCCAGCGAGCACCGTGCACGATCCAAACGTAAATATCCTGTCAAACCCGTTGACGGACGCTGTCCCTTCGACGTCGGCGGCGCCCTCTTCCAGGCGTCTCGGCTACCTTGCAGAGAAGATCTCATCCTCCTTGTCCTCGGGGCACTCTACAATTCAGAAATCGGCGTCCAGTCATAGCCAGCTGTTACACCCGCATAGTGGCCACACAAAGGCTGATTCGGTCTTGCCTGCTCGAGATCAGGCGGGTTCCCCGTCTCCAATGCCTTCTTCCACGCATCTAGCCTCGTCAGGCAAGTCTCATACGTCCCCTTCAAAGGTGCGTCGATTTATAATGTGTTACCTGACTCTCATGAAATTGCATGTTAGGCTTTATACGGTCGCACCTATGATTCGAAGGTCGTTTCAAAGGAGATGCATCGTCTCGGCAATCTCTCCCACGTACCCAGCTTGCCTTCGTCTCTATCACCGACTCCATCGTCTTCATCCACTCTTGCTTCTACTCCAGGCAGTATACCATCCGCATCCCTCAGCTCCTCCACCTCTACTGATCCTTGGGCAACGTTGCATGTCCACGTACTGCCGTTGTTCAATGGAGAGGCCTTGCGGATCCCAATGTACGTACCTAACCCTAGGCCCACCGTTCTCAATTTACGCTTATGATCTCTACAGTGAGGATCTAAATGTGCTTGTGAGGCAGCACATTGAGAAAGTCATCCCCTTAGCCCCCTCTAAAACTCTCTCAACACTGGAAAATCATACGGCGGAGCTGATATCCTCTGGCATGGTGACTCTCAACGCAAAGCTATCTGGCATAGATGACGAAAAGCTCGTTAGCCGTGTCGTGGAGATATGGAATTTCTTCTGGGACCAAGTCCTCCCCTACGTCGAAGGGGTTAGTTTTCTCCCTGCCGTACTCTATCAGTCCGAGATTGAATGTCCGAATCAGGTTCTCCTTCCCTTGCAGACGGATGCCTTGCTCTCATCCCTTTACAGAGCTCCCAAAGCACATCGTTCGTCTTCACCCGGTCGACAGCATTCCAAAGGCTCCATCTCTACATCGTCAAATGTCTCCATGCACTCATCTAGTCATATAGACGTGCGATCTGTTGCCCTGCGTTCGTTTCGGGATCGGGTCATTCTACCCATTTCCGCCCGCTTATACACACGGCTTTCCAACAAGCAAGATTTACAAGAGACATCTGCCCACCATCAACCACGGTTGCAACAAATGTAACGTCGTCCTACAATCTATCTGCTCACTTCATTGATCTATGATAGGTTGCTCGTCCTTGCTTCTCAAGGACGCAAGCCGTCCTCCGCCTTTGTATTATCGGCTCCTCCTCCCCAGCCCACTGCAGGGGAGTCCTCCGTCATGGATTTGTTACGACTTGTTCGATCGCCTGGCTCGCTAGCTGATCGATTACGGTCGCCCAACTCACGGAACTTGCATGGCGGCATCGCCAATCCGGCGACCTTCCTCTCCGGCGCCATCCCTCGAGATAGAAGAGGTCGCATTGCCCAGAAGAAGAAAAAAGGCAAGGCAGGGACAATAATGGCCGGCAGCGGAGGAGAAGACGATAATCTCCTGGACGATGGCGTCGAAACCCCCAGAAATGGGTTCGGCGGGTTCACTTCCGATCCAAGGGAGCAAGAACTGCTAGAGGCCTTGAGGTAACTTATTGTGGCAATTTTCCTACGTAACAGCCTTTGAATTCTCACTGCAGGAGTCCCGACCCCGATGGGCCGTCAACTCGTGTCAGCATCGGTGGATGGGGTCTTGGAGCCGGTAACGAGGACAGCGGAAAACAGGCAGAGGAAGAAGAGGACGAGCCCTTAGACTGGGATAAGACACAGGTAAGTTACTCTCGTTTCTACCCGGTTTGTGCTTGACAAGTTGACGTCGCCTTCAGGCTGAAGTTGAGCTTCTGGTGGGCATGAAGCCGAATGATTCCACAGAAGATGGTCATCGAAGGGGTGCAAGTTAACCACTTGGTACCCTTCACTTTCATTTGGACCCCGCCGAGTATTTATTATGTATTTGAGGGCATTGTCTCAGTAGGTTGTTTGTTGAACACGGAGCATGCTGAAACGTTGTTTACCTGCAGGCAAAAGCTGCCATCAAGACCATAGCTCGTTGACAGGCCGGGTTACCCTTCACACCAAGCTGATTTAATGGTTTAGAGAGCCTCTATATCTTTCGTTGCAATGACCTTTCTCGGCAGCCTGCCACCGGCCCAGCCGTATGTTATTTACGGTTGTGTATGGGCCAAATGCGGACCAAATGATTGCCTAAACGGGCCATTGATTGAAGTTTCCTTCGGTTTTTCGGTGACTAACTTTTCCCACAGTTCGACGCCCGAGTGCCGACAGCAACAACAAAGCGAAGACAATCCGCCACCCCCGCCAAACCGCCTCCTCAGCACGCTCCCGCCCCCCTCCATGATATGCCCCGAAACCTCGTTCCGGCGAATTCAACAAGGAATCGAAACCGGATTGGGAACAAGACTCGCCTCAAAATCTACCGAGGCCTAATCGATGCCGACCCACTTCTCCTCGATGAAGATAATTTGGGGTCTAATTCGATTCAAACAGCAGGCGTAGATGCAGAGGAGACGAACGTAAGTCTCTGCTCGTTGAGCTCTCCTCTATTTTCTCAGAAAATCTACGCATTTTCTGCGTCCCCCGCCCCATCCACGATTTTGCTGATGTGGCAGCGCCTCTCTCATTCCATGGGATGCTGACCAATCACTCCCAAATTAGGAACATCATTTGCAAGCCGTTCTCTCTGCGGCGTCTAAACGTAATCAGCTCGCCGCCCAACGGACAAGGGCTGGCGACAAGCCAGTGGAGTCCGTAGCCTACATCCCGGTGCCGGATTCCACTGGCCTTGTCGACAACTACGAAGAGCTATACCCGCCTGGCCGATGGAAGGACCCGATTACCTACGTCGCTACTTCTGCCACCGTCGAAGAGTGCTGCAGGGGCGCTCTGTCTAATGGATTTACCTACTACATGGATGAACGTGACAAAGAATGGCTTGATAAGAACAATGAAGAAGCCAGAGGCGAGGGTACCAGTACGCAGGGTGCAGTTTCTGCTTCTGCATCCGGTGCTACTCGCGTATCGGCGCGTAGTGCGAAGGCTAAGGGCAAAGAGCCTGAGTCTTCTCAACCCCTGGTCATCCAAGAGGATCTCTTCGAACTTGTCATGGGGCTCTTCGAGAAGGTCACTCACGAGAAAACCGAACATCTTCACCTTGTCAGTCTGCTGCCTACGTTCGCAATAAGCTTTTACTAACGTGTTTGCGATATTTTAGTCACTGAACACCGGCATGGCTTTTCCAGCATTCACAGAATATCAGGAAACGTTCGCGTCACCCATGCATCCGTCATATTTTGCTACTTTCGCCGTGCCAACGGGCATACCACCTCCTGCTGTACTCGTACGACTTGCGCGATTGATCTATCCACATTGGAAGGAGAGACGATTGGAACGCGGCGGCCTTCGAATTATCCCGGCTCTACATGTAATTTTGTTTCTTGTTTCCCTACCTTAAGTTTGAGTAGCCCTGACCGTCCTATCTAATAGGGCGACGAGACTGATACCCTTAACGAGTCCTACGTTTGCTTCCGCCGTCGGGAGATCAAGGCTGTACGCAAAACTAGAGCGTCTCAAGTCACGTCTTCCGACAAGCTTGCGCGCCTGCAAAACGAACTCTCATACCCACTGGAAATGGCGAAAGCTCTTTTCACTCGCGAGATCATGAAGAAGGAAACTCTCCACAATGCAAGGGCAGTTTGGGAGAAGCGAATGACAATTGTTGATCTGAAACGCAAGCTCCCCATGCTTGGAGACAAGGCAGACGAAGAGCTACTCTATGACAAGGAACGTGTGGTCAAGAAGCCGAAGCTCGAGACGCCGCGCCTCAAGCTGCGCCACGATCCAGCTTCGCCAGCCATGCCAGCTGAGGCCGCCATACGGCCTAGCAACAGGGCTGCCACAATACAAGCCCATGTCGAGCGCGAGGTTTCGAAGCAGAAGGACAGAGATCATCATTGGGAAGACTCACTCGACAATGCTTATCAGCAGCTGCCTGTGCCATTTGCATCTAGGTCTTTCAAGTTTATCCAGCCCTCGGAGTCTGTGCCCCTGGCCGAACGCCAGCCTCGCGCAATCCGACGTCGGTATGGCCGTGGAGGCCGTACTTGGATTGACCGCCGCAGTCGTGGTCCAGGACCCAGGTTGCTGCAGGAAGCACTGGCTGAAATGGACGATTCCGTTCCACCACCACGCCGTTTCCCTGCCTCCGATGATAGTGGCAGCGAACGCGTTGACGATCCTGAGTTCACAAGGCAACTTGCAAGTCGATGGAAGTTCGATGAAGACGACTACCCACCCACCGGTCCCAGTGGCTCCGACGAAAACGACCGCATCCTCGTTGATGATTATACTCCTCGGTATGTTTTCTCTTCATCTCTTTTGTCCCCTACTCATGGCACTTCTAGGCACCTACTGGAGACTATGAAGCTCTTCTCGGACTCAGACTTGACCTCGCTGATGACCGATAATGCCATTATTGTCACTCATCCCGATGGACGTCAACACCCCGTAGTTCCATATCGCCTTGGCGTGCCCCAAGTCAGACGGGAACCTCCACGCATGCCACCAGGGGTAGTGACGCCTCATATGATGCAACAGCCCACCTCCAACGTCGCTGTATCGGCCGTTGTTGCTCCTCAGAGCAATGGCGTCGTCATCGGTGCAGTGCCCGTTGCACTCTCCACCCAATCACAGCTGAAGAAGATTCCTCCTGGCGTAAATCTACACTCGCCTGTAGCCAACCATTCGCAAGGGCGTACAGTGTCAATGCCCAATGGCAATGGTGTTTCCGGCGGAGGAATGCGAACTGTATCAGTGGACGGTGGAATGAGGCCTCCTCTGTCAGCGGGGTCGTCGCCTGTCGTATCGAGTATGCCGACCAACATCCCTACTTCGCAGTCCTCACCTCCTCACGCTCATTCCGTTCCACAGCAGCTATCGTCGACCGGGGTAAACGGAGTGAACCGTGGGGCTATTAATATGCCTCATCTCGATTTGAGCAAATCAGACGTCCATCTCAGCCCAACCACCAATGCTTTAATGAATGTTCCAGCTTTGCAAACGTCTCAACCACGGAAGGCTTCTTCGCCAGAGGTTCTCCTCACAACTGATACGAACAACGTGATCATACAACCTGTCAACGGCGCAGCGCTCGTGCGACCGAAGTCACAGAACCAGACAGTACAGCCCAACGAATATCACCCTGCCGCTATCCAAACCTATACCAATGGCAACGCTGTATTCAATGTCCAAGGACAGCAGGGGAGTGGCCTTAGTCATCAACAACTGCAGAACCTCAAATCAGCCTTTGCAAACATTCCGACGACACAAGATCTTGTGCCTGTACCGCAAGGCGTCAACAGTGTTGCTGGTCGTCCTGGCGTCGGCGTTCCATACGTGCAAATGCCGAACGGGACTTACAACGTTCAGCTTAACGGGAACGTTGCTTTGACGCCGAAGTTACCTCCGGCTCGACCAATGCAATGGGGAAACGCTACTCGGGCAACGTCCATGGGTATCAACGGGGTTAGCCCTGACCACGCCCCTATGGTGAACGGGACATCGATGTCGCCAAGTCCAAGCCTCACCAACGCCATACCGGTGCGCTCCCCCTCACGAACTGGCATGGCAGTAGGGATGCGACCACCTGGTGTTGGTGGAATAAACATGGCTGGCTCCCCGAATCGCGTAGCCCATTCGATGTCGCCACATCTCCAGCGCAGTTCTCCGCCTCATAGTATTTCGCCTAATACCTTTCAGCCACCGCTTCCAACTACACCTTCACCCTCGATTCAACACCACCAAGCCATCAATGGGATTCAAGGTGGTTTTTAGCTACTTATTTGCTTTCTTTGTTTATACCTGCTTCGCTTCGACCCCAACTCGACTTTTTCGCTTCGCTGTACTGCAATTGTATTTTACAACATCAACATTTAAAAAACGAATAAATGGTTCTACATAGAACAACTAATGTGTACTCCTCAACCCCTCGGGCGTGCGATTGATTATGCACCAGAACCGAAGTCAAACTTGACGGTCTGCTCGCCTTGTTTGCGGTCGATCTTGATTAGACGTTTGGCAATGCAGGCGTACATTACACGGGAACTTTGCGTGCTGGTTGCCGCCCCGAGCTCTGATCCTTTGCTGCTTAGAGCATCCTTGACAACGTTTAGCAGTAATGAATAGGAGGGCGCTTCAGAGAGGAGACGGAGTAGGAGGAAGGCAGTCATTATTTGCTGGAATGTCGGTTGATCGGTTGGAGCGGAAGCCAATGAGGATAGACTGGTAGCAGATGGTGACGGGGGCACCGTTGTCTGCGCTGCAAGGGTTTGTAGGTGGGCTCTATGTAAACAACGTTAACGACAAAGGTCTAGAATGGAGCCAGACATCGGGAACGTACATCGTTGTTTTCGGTCCAAGTGGCTTTGTCTCCGCCATATGGTAACCTTGCACAATGATGTCTCCGACCGTCGACCATATGCGTGCCTGTAAATGTGAACGGGCGGGAGTAATTTTATTAAGATCGAGAGTAGTGTCAGGGAGATGAGGTGATCGGAGAACCCACTATTATTCGATCGACGTCGGAAGTTATTTTGATCTTGCCTTTGCGTGGGGGTGACGCGGCTGCGGCTGGAGGTGGGGGAGGGGGAGGAAGATCTTCTGGGTCAGGGGGTGGAGATGTGAGGGGAGCAGATGGGGGTGTAGGAGGCGGCGAGGGCGAGATTGGCGCAAGCAGTGGAGACTGCCTTTCTTGCATTGGAGGAGGGGATGCTGAAGGGGTCGCATTCTCTACCAGAGATTCAGGTGATCTCGGAGGTTGAGAGTTTATAGAGTGGGAGAATGATTGGAATGGTTGCTGGACGATACCCGCCAACGTAGAAGGCGGCGATCCGAACGAAGCCATGGACATTTCGCCAACATCTACGTGTTCGTCCATCAGTAAGCCGGTGCTCAACTTGAATGTGCGAGCAGCGGCAGTAGGTGTTGTCCAGAAGCCAACTTCACCCTCGGGATCCACTCGAGGGGTGGCTTTGGGTGGCTTCGGGGCTGGCGCGCGTTTCCGCTGTATCTTCGGTAGACCCTTTCGAGAATGATTCTCTTTCTGAAATGTAAATTGTCATTTTGATAGAGTTAGACGTGTTAACGCGACTGCGTACCTGTTCCTTGAGCAACGCGATCCGTTCCATGAGTACGTCTATCCGTTGCTGCTCATCGTCCGCGAGGCTCTTTGGCTCTAGGGCCGACGCGTTCTCAGCCTGCTGGTACCGTAACGAAGTGATGCAAATGACTTGGGGAAAAGACTGACTTGCTTTACTCGCTCCTGGAGTTCTTGGATCCGAACTCTGGAGGCCTGGAGGTGCTCCATCACGGCCTCTACTTGGGAATAGGCTCGAGGCATCGGTCGGATGCTCTGGCTGTCTCATTGGGTTAGCTATAAGCGTATGGCAAGAAAGTGCAGGCTCACAAGCGATTGATGTACTTCATCGCCGCCTGCGCGTAGATCTCGGGGTCAGGCTCGGGTGTCTTTAGCGGCCCTTCAGGTCGAGGGTGTCGTCGCAGAGGCGTCGCACCGTTGAATGTGACGCGTTGAATCTCATGGTGCTGAAGCGATGGGGGCTCTTTGTCCTTTGGCAGGGGGAGTGCTGGACGAGTGAGCTCGAAAAGGCCTAGCTCGGAGGAGACATCGATGTCGCGTATGAGGTCGGCGAGCGGCGCGTTGAGGACAGCATTTGTGAACGGCTGGGACGATGAGGGGACGCGGCTGAGGGCGGCGGTGTTGGCGATGGACTTTGTTATTTTCGTGAGACGGTCGATCTGGTCTGAGAGAGAGGACATTTAGCGCCGAAAAGTGAGTGCCTGGGTGTAGTTGCTATATTGATTACTGCCCTGATCGCGGCCTGAACCCTCTTTCCCTCATACCCTGACCTCCGTCCATCCACGAATCTCCTCCTCCCCGCCGTCCTGTCCGTCGACAGCATCCACCACCATGACAGCTGGAGGCAGCCAGCGCAGGGGCGTATGGGAACCCCTTCCCCTCGTCGTGTATGGTTACGCCATCCACCCTCTCACTCCGTCTTCAAAGAGAGACACGAGAATATCCCATCGCGCCCAAAGACTCTCGGTCGTGACTGAAGCCTCCGCAGACGACCATTTGGCTCACAAAGACATCGTTTCCCTCGAAGTTGGCGATGAAGTCTATGCATTTGAGAAATACACACCAAAGGGCAAGGAGGTTGAGGGCGAGTGGTACAGAGGGTGAGTGATACCGTGACCCCCGTTTCGCATCGTTTTTATCCGTGGGTTCGCTTCACAGGTACGTTGTCTGTACTTCAAGACGTCCTCCAGTAGCCTGGTTGACCTCTTCGGACCCCTCGTCTGTCATCAAAGCATCTCCGAAGGCTGAGGAACAGCAGGTCTTCATCGGCATCTTTCCCGCCTCCCACATTTACGTCCGCGATCAACTCGCAGATGCCGAGGGTCGCTTGCCTGACTTGGCCGCTTCCTGGCTCACTGCGAATGCGGCTCGTGATGCTGCTTCGAGCGTTCGGAATAGCACTGCGGACGCCAGCATAAACTGGAATAAAGATAAACTCAACGGAGGCGGAGGAAATGACCATACCGCCGATGATGAAAGCGCAATGGTCTCGGTCAAAAAGTCGTCCTTCAAGCTGGCCCCGCCTCCAGAACAAGCTAATTCATCTCGTGGCGGTCTTGCGGTATATGCTACCAGTTTAAGATCGTCTTCCCCAGCCGAGTCCCAAGTTGAAAAACCGCTCCCCCCACGTCCTTCGCTCAAGTCCGGAGACGATACTGCAGCAGGTGCCGAGCAACCAATAATAGATGAAATAGCGTCTGCGTTGCGAGAATGGCATTCTCTGATGTTTCAATATCTGGCCCGTCGCGACTACAAGTTATTCCATGTCGTCCGACAACACATTGAAGCTCTGCATCTGGGTCGCCGACAACTCCTTGCACAAACGCTCAGTGCTGAAGAGACGGTGAACATGCGTCGTGAATGCGTGACACGGCTGGTTAGCGGAAACGTCGTGCAAGGGCTAGACGTCATTGTCCGACATCCCACCTGGGGAGGCCTAGTCACGGTTGATGTCGAAGGCGAAATTGACCCACGGAGTTGGGTCAGCGCAGTGCGCATGTATGCCATGCAGACATCTCTAGCGTACATGAATGTCTCAAATGGGAGGGGCGTGCGGGCAACCCTCACAGGTGGATCTATCGACTCAACCTATGGGTTCCCTACACCCACACCGGCCCATTCAGCATTTCCGGATCTTCCTCGTCATAAAGCAAGAACAAGATCGCTAGGTTGCCTTGACCCAACACCGCCCTGTACAACACCCTCATCCAAATTCTACCACATCTATCTCGACCTCCGTGCTTTCGTTGCATCACCCTGTTCTCCCGGCGAAACCGCCGAACTTTATTTCTCACTATTCAACAGGGCGGAATCGCAGTTTGTCACCGAAGACTTTTGCGTGGTGCTCAATCATAATGGCGTGCTTGCGAGGAATCCGTCGGCGCGAATACGGACGCTCTTCACAGATCTCGCTCTGTCCGACATCCAAGATCCTGCGTATCTGGTGTGTCGCATCGTGCGTAACGGCGCTCTCAAAATTGGGCATAGTATGAGTTCCGGCCTACCCTCCGATGGAGGACGAAGGGCTTCAGAATTGACTATGAGGCCGGAGTCAGGTTCCGGGCTGGATTTTACGCAGAACCCAAGCCCGACGAGCGAATTTGGAAGTCCAGTGCAGTTTCGAAGACCGTTTGGTTGCGCCGTCCTCGAACTTACTCAGCTCGGTAGCATGTTAACAGAGGACCTTCATATAACGCCAACAAGAGAATACAACATGCCGATTTTCATACCGACCAACGAGACCACATTTTCGATGCTGCATGAAGATATTATGAAGGGAAATACTAAAGAATATGAAAAGTCTCCGAGGTGAGACTGATATCTCCAAGCTTGAGTGTCATCACCTACAAATATATACAGAGCAGAGATGTTGGCGATTTCGGCCAAGATTTTCCGCGGAGATGCAGCGACCATCATCAAAGAAAACTCCTCATTACTGCAAGACACTCCACATACTCTTCGGCTTGGCTTTCCAGACGTAGTCTTCCCAGGCGACACGCGAAACGAACTATATATCAAGTTTTGGAGTGGTGAATTCTCTCCTGGACATTCTGGCTCAGGGAGACTTGGGTTTGCCCGCGCACCAATGGGGCCCGTGCCCAATAATGTTCAAGTCTCGGTTGAAGTTAAGGATCAGGACGGCCGAACTGTTGAAGGGGTCATCCATTTGGGTAGTGGCGAGCCGCCCGTTACAACGTGGAACTCCATCGTGTTCCAGCGGTGCAATCAACCGACGTTCGGCGAACTGATCAAAGTTCAGCTTCCGCCTCAAGGCATGCCGCAGTGGTACCTCTTCTTCACATTCCGCAATCGCACGACCAAGACTAGTAACCGACCAGCAACTGCGGATAACTCAGACAAGCCCTTTGCTTTCGCGGTCCAACCTTTGTTTCCGGATAAGCGTGCTTTTGTCGAGGATGGAAGCCATACTCTTCTCTTGTATCGGGGCGACAAACTCAGCCAGCTAACTCCAGAAATGTACCTTGCCTACTCGTCGAAAGGCGACCAAGCGACGATGTACCCCGACATGCAGAGACTCGCCCCACCCCTTCGTGACACCCTCACGATCCGCACATCACTCTGTTCCACACGATTTACACAAAACTCGGTTCTCCTCAGCTTACTGAGCTGGGAAAAGATCGCGGACAAGGAACTACTTTCCGCAGTGCTCACCAGATTTACTTTCGTGGGCGAGGTGGAGATCGTGAAATTTCTACGCGACATATTTGACTCCCTCTTTGGCATCCTCATCTCGGCTGTCAACCAGACTGGCGAATTCGACAATCTCGTCTTCGAGGCACTTGTCACTGTTCTGGGCATTGTTCAGGATCGTCGGTTCAGTAACTTCCAACCCGTGCTAGATGTTTATATCGAGAAGCACTTCAACTGTGCTGCAGCCTCCTCCCACATGATCCACTCGATGAATCAGCTCCTTGGGAGTCCGACTGCTACCCAATATGCATCCCACCTACGTGCCGCGCTCAAGGTCTGGCACTATATCTTCAAATTCATTGCTCGGTCTCGTGAATTGCAGAAAGCAAAGGAAGTTGGTATGGGAGGAGGAGCAACCGCAGAACATTTGGAAACAACATTTAAGCGCGAGCTTCGCAACCACCTGGCGGAGGTCAATAGAATGATGTCCATCACCGTTCCGCCGTCTATCATTGGCACGCAGACGATTGCCCTACAGCATTTCACATCCATTCTCCCCGAGCTTGCGAAGATATTCTCAAACGTAGAATTGGTGACAATCGCCACAACCTTTGCCAACGCTATAACATCGAACAAGGGCAGGATCGTTATCTGGAAACTGATAATGTACCTTCAGATCGTCAAGGGCTTTTTGTTCGACAATCACCAGTCCCGACCACTGCTCGTGGAGGCTGTAGTTATCTGGATCAAACCTCACTTCGGACGCTACGATGACTATGGATATCATTCTGGTGATATAGACAGTGCCCCTGATGCAGCGAGAGTCAATTGGCTTGAGAACATTCGCCTTTGCGTCACAATTGTTGCTGTCATGCTGGATAAACTGCAACAAAACCTCGTCTCCCCTTCTACAATGTCGGACCGACATCTACTGCGTCAAGAACAGGACAACATTGAGTGCCTTTTACCTCTGCTCCCACGGTAGGTGTGCTGTGCCCGCCGTTCAGAAGAAACAATGACACGTTATCTGCACAGGTTACTCGAGTCGTATCGGGAATTCCAGAGTCCAAGTTCCAGAAAGGCTATTGAACGGCACAAGGGTTCGAGCACTGCCAAGACCCATGTTCCTGTGACGTTCCCCGAGTCATATCCGTTTTCAATGGTCTCTTACCTCCCAGAAGGATCCAAAGGGGCTTCACTTTCGGCTGACGATGATGTAACACTCTATCCCGGCGTAGGAGAAACTGCAGTCGTGCTCCTGGTATTGATACTTTCATCGCCTCGAAAGCATATTCAGGACTTCTTGGAGTCATGCCTGGACATAGAAGGCAGGGAGCGGTTCATTGCTTTTCTGTCGCAGTTTTTCAAGGTCTCGACATCGATATTGGAGAATGACGCTTTCCCCAAGACGTGGCTCAATATCAATATTTTGGCTCACAAAGTACTGATAAAGATGATGGACCCCGTTGCTGCGATTCTGGAAAAGGAATTTCTCCCTTCGCCCGCTTCCTCAGATGTACAATTCAATCCGACTCTCTGGCGGGACGCTTTTCACATGTTGTTAAAGCTTCTATCCTCCGAGCAACTCGTTATTGAAGAATTCAGCCCACAGGTGAGTGCGTGGTTCTTTGATATTGAGAGAAACCCTAGATGTGAAGATATATACAGAAACAACGTGCTGTATGGCGTCTGGCAGGAAATATACGAGGAGAGGGTGCTACCATAATGCTCAAATTATGGAACGCCCTTGCGCTGAGTGCAAATACCGCGGAGCCTGACGATTCGATCGCCCGTTGTGGGGTACGTCTTCTCTTGAACATTTCCCCCCTTATCGTCCTTATACTATACTAGGGCTACCAAATATATTTGAATCCTCTGGTTGGCCATGTCGTGCACTTGTGTCTCAGCCATCACGACAGACTCAGAAACAATGCCGTTCAGATCTTGTACAGCATGATTGTCGCCGAGTACCAACAGGCCCGTCATTTCGATGAGATCGAGAACGAACTAGTCAATCGTCTAGACTCCCTTTTCATGTCTGACAGCAAGGGTGATGACATTTCACGAACCTTCTTCATTGGCCAACTACGCCATCTGTTCGACACATCGGATGTGGACGATCTTCTACGGGAGAGGGTGGCAAATTTCCTTGACTCAGTGGACTTGTTCCTAGAGTTGCTGTTAAGCGTGCGAGACCTTCCAGAAGGTGAAGAATATGCGGATGACAGGGTCATAGCTACGGTAACGTACCACTTACTTGAGTTTAAGACATAAAAGCTGATCGATTTCCTGGTCTCTAGCTTCGTCTCATGAATTTCATCCGGAGGATTGGTCGCGATGAGATATATATCAAATATGTACACCAACTCGTCAATGTGGGTGTCATTAATCATCATCTTCGACGAGCCTCGTTCTAAATTCACCGTTAGATGCACCTTCAAGCGCAGAATTATGTAGAAGCAGCGCTGACCCTCAAGCTTCATTCTGACCTTCATGAATGGGATTTGTCAACGTTTGTTGGCCCTATGGAAGACCTAGGCTTACCGCAACAATCACAATTCCATCGAAAGGAGACACTCTGCTTGCTCATCTTGGACTATCTGGGTATTTCTTATTTTCCACGTCAACTATATTTCATCTAACTTCAAGTCTTGTAGGTAAAGGAAAGGCTTGGGAAAAGGCCATCGAAATATGTAAAGAATTGGCGTACCAGCATGCTGAATTCACTTACAACTAGTGCGCGTCTTTTTGTGTCTGTCGCGTTTTAACCTGTTGAACCCCTTCATAGCGGACGACTGTCTGAGATCCTCCGTCATCAAGCACAGCTTTATGAGCACATCGTGACAGATCAAAGATACTACTCTGATTACTACCGAGTGGCCTTCTTCGGAAACTTCCCCGCAGCGATTCGGGATAAGCGGTTCATCGTGCGTCATCTCAAACTTCCGTTGTTGTCTAGTCAACTACAACAGAGCATGCATTACAGTACCGTGGCTACGAATGGGAGAAGTTCGGAGCGTTTTGCGAGCGTATGCTCAACAAACACCCAGGCGCGCAGTTACTCAAGACCATGGGAGATCCTCCCGTCGATATTCGGTTTGGAAATGACCAATATATTCAATGCACCGCTGTGGCTCCAGAACCTAATCGTTCCCTCCAAATCTTCACCAATCCTGACGTTCCGCTGTCTGTGAGAACGTACTACGAACACAGGTTAGCCTCGAGTACATACGTATCGGTCTACATAATTGATCTTTCTTCAGTGCCATAAACCTATTCAGCTGCTCACGGCTCATCCGGAAGGTCATGCGCGACGGCACAGAGGAGGTTTGGACGGAGAAGACATTCTTTACTACCGAAGAAGAATTCCCAACGGTGTTGCGTCGCTCCGAAGTCATTGCTATCGATGTCACGGAAATTACGCCCCTAGAAAGCGCATTGGCGGACGTAGAGAGCAAGACCAAAGAGCTGCTCGCGCTTTACCAGAAGTTCTCTGCACTTGCGAAGACAGCGCACACCGTTTCAACGAACGCCCTGTCCATGTGCCTCAATGGCGCTGTCGATGCCCCAACAAACACCGGTGTTGCCTCATATCGCCAAACCTTCCTGACGCCAGAGTACATGTCTAGGAACCCCGAGCGAATCGAGTTGATAGAAAAGCTAAGGAATGCCATCGATGACCAGGTAAGGGAGCATTCGTGGTCAGTCGTTCACAGATTGTTGATGATTATTGCAATAGGTTCGCACGATAGACAGCTGTCTAAGGCTTCATGGACAACTGTGTCCGCCTGAGTTTATCTCCTTCCATGAGACTTTGGAGAAGTTTTTCAAGAAATACTTCCGAGATGAAATCCGTCGATTGGCATTGGAAGACATGTCGTCCGATCAAGTTACAGTATCCCCATCGGCTACTTCCCGCAACATCAGGGCGCCTTCACAGTATCAACCTTCACTTTACGAACATTCGTTATCGCGGTCGATGTCCACATCATCTACAAGCCGTGCACCCTTCGTTATTCCCCCTTTGCAATTAGGGAGGTCTGCCCTGACTCCTCCACCCATGTCACCTCAATCACCTACCAGCCCCTCAGAGCCAGGGTTTTACAATAAACAAACGCCATTACAACGCCACCTGGCTCATTTAGCCCGACATGGCATCAATGGCGTCTCATCTGCACCTGGTGACAACGGTGGAAGCGACTCGTTGTCCATCGAATCACCCCATAATTCTTTCGTCAACGTCGGAAATGGGATTCATGATCATACTGTCCCGGGGGCGCAGGCTTCGGGCGGTTCCATCATCAGTTCCGGCGTAGGAAGCATGGGGTCACTTGGCTCTCTCAAGGGCCGATTTTCGCGATTTGGTAGTTTGAAGTTTGGCCGACGCGGCGCCACTAACTCATGACATTCTTTGCTATCTTATTTGCTGACAGGTAGAGAGAGGACTATTATTGACTTCACGATCTGATTCTGCTTTACATTAGTTTATTTCTCTTTTTGGATCGACTTGTAGCCAAGGAAATTATACATTACCTGTTATCAAGCAATATGTTCGAACACACCATACCGCATGCATGCAAATGAGGAATAGAGAAACGAAAGGTATGGTACATTTATCTTGAAGTAATAAAGATAGGGAAAGGGTTCATAAGAGTCGTCATATGGGGCGTTCGAACATAAGCAACGTGGTGACGGACACCACCAGTAGTTCACCAAGAGTCGTAGGGGTAGGACAAGGATAGATCTTCGAAGGGTTCTTCTTTGGGCATAACGTAACGAGCTGTCTTGGCAAGATTGGCATCAACAGCCTCTTCGGGCGACCAATAGTCGTATTCTGAGTAGGGAATAAATCACAAAGGCTGACCATGGGCAGAAGGGACTTACCAGTGTCAGGCAACGACACGGACACAGGGAGAGGGCTGTCTTCGGATATGTCGACAAAACAGGAAGGCAGTAAGGCCTCGCGTTTGAGAGTATGTGAACGGCGTATATGGGACATCAAGGGCTTTTCCTCGTCAGAAAGGAAGTAGGTCTCCCAATCTTGATTGGGTACGAGGACCGGTTCCTCTACTTGCGGAACGCGTGTCTTTGGCGATGGCCCGACAATTGTCTAGTTGGGACGCGATGAGTACGTTATGAAGTGGTAGACGAGGAGGATAGCATACGTATTTCGACAATATCTTAGCCAAAGCCTGGCCAAGCAAGTGCCACGAGAACACCTTAAGATCCTTCTCGATATTGCGGGGCCTTGGCTCGGGGAACTTCATGATGCTCTGGAAGAACCTCTCAAAGCCGTGCTTATGCTTCGACACTGTCACAGGGTGGAGACCCTCCAGATTGCGCCTGATGCGATTCTTCTCTTCGACGGGAAATTCGTCGTTAGTGAGCTTCTCGAGGAGATATATGATGTCGACGGAGGTCGCGAAGAATTCATGGGACTCCCTGCGGTAGATACACGAAATGACGGTGTCGGATTCATGGTAGTCTTCCTGTATGAGGGGTTCGCAGGAGACGAGGAGGTCTCTGCCTTGCTGGAGTTTGTAGAACTTGACGAGTCGCCGTCCCTGGGAGAGCTCTTCGTCGCTCCAATCAGAACACATAGTTTCGAGGGGGGTGATCAGCCGGAGAACCGGGGTCGAATCATCGTCACTGTCGCCGCTGGCACAAGATGGAGCTTGGCGGCGGCGGCGGAATTGCGATCTGCGAACGGATGTCGCCGATGAGGATACGTGTCGCGCGGTCGATGAAGGGAGTGGACGCGAGGAACATCGCTTGATCTTTGGTGCTGGTGACTGGGAGCGTGAAACGGAATTCGTTGGTCCTGAAAAGGAGACGAGTCGTTTAGCCCGATCTCAGAGATAATGAACGGTGAAGACTTGCCTAATGCGCGGTATGTAAACTCGGCAAATCTGAGTGACTCTATCACCTTGCTATTCATATCAAGCACTTGTACGATCATGGGTATCTTCGTATCGGAAGCTAGGCGGGGTATAGCTGCATCTAGCTGCCAGCCTGCGAGCCCAGCAGCGGAGAACTCCTGCACGGTGGTGTTGACCGCCTCATGGCCGAATACAAGTCGCGTGCAGAGGGAGGGGAGGGCATTGTACTTGACTTTGATGCGGACCGTCACGGGGGTGCCCCATCCCCCTTCGGGAGGGCTGAAGTCTAAGACCTGTACGAGACCGGACGGAGAGGAGATCAATGGGGTTACGGATGTCTTGTTTGGTGAGCGTTCGGTGAAACAGGGAGATGTGTGCGGCTCAGTTGTGGTGCGTCGACCGGTTGAGCGGGTGGAGGGGCGGGTCATTGGAGGAACGAGATGGTCAGTGAGCAAGAAAAGAGGCCTAACGATGGCGCTCAGAAATGGGAACGGAACGAAAGGACGCTAGTCGTTGTTTATTATATACACCTCTAGGCGCAAGCGGGAGGGGAAACAAGAACACAGGAGATGGGTATTGGGCCCCTTTCCATGAACATGACAGTTGACCGAGCCACCAGCGGCTGGTAAATTGCAAACTCCAAGGCTGGAGGGAATGATGAAGAACCGAGCTCCGAATGACAATGGAGTATTGTCAAAGAACCAACAGAACAAAGAAAGGACGGTCCTTCGGGATGGCTGAATTTCACCTCGTTATTCGCAATTGGAATTCAACGCCCCTGAAGGAGTTATCCTTTTTCGGCCTCGTAGCCTCGTGTTCCCCCGCCCTGAGCGTTTTTCAAAGAGCCTTGTTTAGCTGTCCATTCTAGGTAGGACACCAGTCGCGGAGCCGCCGTACACCTGGGTCACAAAGCATGATCGGGAAAACGAATTTTGCCTGTTTAGGTAGTGTACAAGGGGGCATCGGGCTAGCGCTATGACTGCTGGCAACCTACATGAAAGGCGACCCATTTCGCTTCCTGGGCACCTTCTAGCAGCTCGGGAGACGTGACCCATGAGCGGGCTACGGCAGGTATATATCCCTCCGACGGGAGGACGCGTTTGCATTTGACGCACCGTGCAGAGAAGAGAACGTCATAAGAAGAGAGAAGGCTCTGCAGCGGACCCGTAAGTTCGGAGTTGGAGTCACGACGAGCAAGATTCATACCATGAGTGTCTGGAATGGAACGAATGGACAGGATTGTATCATCTTTGATATATGTTGCGACAGAATTTGATAAACAGTGAACTCAGATTGGGATTGTGGGGTGGCCTACGGGGGAGAGAGAGGCACAAATGAGATACGGAACGGAGAAGGGATGCATAGCATTCACTTGTTCCTTCGGAGCAAACATGGAAACACTCTCGGTGACCAGGGTAGTACGATGTGGCGGTGTATAATTCAGCGTGATGTAGGCGGTAAGAACATCCGGCAGGGTAAACCGGACGACTACTGGAAGTTCGTCTTTCGGAGCACTCCGAGATCGGAGCCATATGTGAAGTTTCGAGTCATTGCCACGGTTGAAATCTCTTATGAATTGCGCAAGCTGGTCAGCCTTGAGGGGTTCTGGGTCGCTATCTGACGGTGGGGGGAACAGGGATGGGTTTGAGGTGGTGGTCGATATATATGGCTGAGGCGAGCTGGGAGATGGTGGACGTCTAGTTAAAGTGATCAATGAAGGTACAGTGTCAAGAATTGAAGCCCAAATCACCGTCGCTTTCTGGTCTCCCTCCTTGCGTTGACCGTCAGGTCGCTGGAGTCTGCCTTTTCACTGTTGCGGGCGGCCACGAGAGCATGCTGAACGGGTTCGGACAATATTTGATCATGGATGCCCCGGAACTGCTCAAAGTGGTGGGTTGCATTCGTCGGCTGCCATGCAAGGTGTTGTGTCGGGGGATGGATGGGGCGCGACGGGGTGAGCGGTTTCCTGAGGGGTGGCTTGAGTAGAAGCGGCGGGATCTGCCTCAACTGCTGGATTGATTTGATAGACTGGTTCAGCAATTCGATCTTAGATTTAAGGGCGGCCTTCGCGGTCGGGGGAGGCGGTGAGAGGGGCGACGGCGACTGTGGCTTTGAGGACGAGTCTGCCATCGCTGTGTCCGTCGTCGTGGTCGCGTCCATGGCCGTTGCGGATGTCGGTGGTGGCGGAGTGAACCTGGAGCTGGAGGGATGTGGTGCACGTGACGCTCTACCTTTTGCCAGTGACCATGATCCCAGCCATTCGCGCGGCTTCTCGTCGCCAGTGTCGCATCCAGCCAGCAACAAATACCATAAATTACAGACGCTTATCCTCTCCCGTTCCTCCTCCGATCCACCACAATGCCCCCAAAGCCCAGGTCGTCCCCCCGCCGCTGCCGCAGAAAAAGCACTCACTGCTCGGCCCCAACCCCAAGAAACCAGATTTGAAGGAACGCCCTTCGGTTTTGGCCCGGGCGATAGAACACAAATCTGCAAGCAACACTAACGCGTCGTCGACGCCCGTAATAGAGATGTCGAAGCGAGACTTGGAGGACGCTGAGAAGCACGGCTTGATGAAACCAGCCCCGTCAAACGCGAATTGGGCACGCCGGTTGCTTCATAAGGCGATAGAGTTATTCGTGCGTGCCAGTGTTCAATGTCTGCCGCAGAGAATACCTAATATCGCCTGCAGAAATTCTACTACCGAGGCATAAAGCTCGTGTTCGCCAATCGCAAGAGAGTTGCCGAGATAAAGAGCAGGATCCATGCTGGCGGCTCGCCGATGACGAGAACTGAATTCCGCTTCATCGAGCAATACTACGAGGACATAAGAAAGTGATTATTTTTCACTTGTTCCTGCAGCTGGAGTTGCTCGACTGAAGACTGAACACCCGTAGACTCGTGCCGTTCGTTATCATTGTCCTGGTCGTCGAAGAAATCGTCCCTCTCATTGCTATCTACGCTCCCTTCATGCTCCCATCAACTTGCATTCTGCCCTCTCAGAAGGAACGCATATATTCACAGAAAGAGACCAAAGCGCTATCCATAGCGGCGGAATACCAAGACACGCTGAAGCAGCTCGCAAACGAGGCGGCAGAGGCATCTCCGTTCTCCTTCTCTCGTATCTCGATCCCAGAAGGATTCATGGCTATCTGCGGGTAAGTACTATATCTACGCACACGACGTCCAACATCGCTGAACGCATGTCTATTGCAGGATCTTGAGGCTTTCTACTTGGGGACCCGACTTGCTACGGAAACGACGTATTCGTCAGCACTTGAACTTCATTGCCAGGGACGACGAATTGTTGGCGAAAGAAGAGAAGCTCAAAGCTGAAGAGGTCCGCAGCGCACTGGAAGAACGAGGCCTGTGAGTACCCAGGTTACCTTTCGCCGCACGCCCTATTTCTCTAATTCTGCGTTCATCATCACCAGTCTTTTCTCGGAAGTCAGCCTCTCAGAGCAGCGGAGACGGTTGAACTGGTGGTTGTCTAGTATCACGCAGGGAAATGACGGCGAAGATGCTGTGTCGACCCGCCTTCGCTATATCCTACGGAATTCAGTCTCAAGCGCGTAGCGAGCGCATGAATTGTAGATGAACGGGTCACATTCGTTGTCGTACACAATATGGGTTTGTTCTTTAGAGTCAGCCTGATTCTCCTAATGATCTTATATACGCTAATGCCAGCCATGGCTGCAGTTTCCACGGCGCGAGCATGACGGCTTTCTGTGCCATTGAGTGCCCGCCACTTCTGGAGAGCGCAGAGGCGGCGGCGTGCAGCGTGAAGGAATCCGCAGAGTAGGCGGCGTCGTCTCTGACATCGTGCACGCCTGCGAGCATTGATAAGGCAGTGCCGAACGATTTATTTTGGATCTCCAGCGACGCCATGGTTTGTCGCATGGTAGCATTCGTGGGTTCCACCTTCACAGCTCGCTGAGCGGTCAATATTGAACCAGCAGTGTTGTTCTAACATTGTCAATAAGCAGACGTGGGGCAGAAACAAAGTCGCTGCTCACCTGTCCGAGCTGATTCTGAATGAGTAGATAATTAATATCTCCTCTTGGGTCCAAAAGTTGTCGTTTATCAAGGGGTAGGTTGATGATTTCAGAAATTGCGGCGTCGATTAGGCTCTCGTCTTCTGTGAGGATGCCCATGGTGACCAGCGTCTGCATGACGCGAAGATTCTCGACGTCCTCAGCCACGCTTTAGTAGCGAGATAGCTCTGTAAGACAGATAAATATGTCAAAGGAGGTAGGTGAAACTCACTGTTCAAGCAAACTAGATATCGCATGTTCGCAATACTCGTTGCCCGACTTCCACAAAATCTGACTGTGAAGCACGTTCACTAGGCCTCGTAAGCGCAGGTCATCCCCCGCACTCTGTGTCGCTGTTTCTATCGAAGACATTGTGCATGTCAGGTCGCCCAATTTGAAGTGCGCTAAAGCACTGCCAAGGGAAGACTGGAATCGCAGGAGCAGCGTGCTAGGCGAGTTATCTTCCTCTGAAAGAAGGCCGAGTGCGTTGTTATAGGCGTCGATAGCACCCTGGTAATCACTCAAGGCTAGTTTGATTCTCGCGAGATTTCCGCTGGCTGTCGCAAACTGGGTTTCGACCTCCTGCGATTCCGATTCTTCATACGCCGTCTCCAGAATGGCGATTGCTCGGTTAAGTGATGTCACGGCCTCGGTGAGGTGCCCCAACCTTTCGCAAAGTAGTCCGTAGAGTTGTAGACCGTATGCGTCTTTGGGGTTTTGGCCTACATAACGGCCTAGAGCGAAGAACGCAGGTAGCAATGCGTCGGAAGAGCCATCATGAGAGGCGTTTTGGGAGGCATACGCTTTTGAGGCATACCAGAGATCGGAACAAGCCTATACACATTATTATTAGAGGCGACAAGGAACGGTATGCTGCATACTGAATTCAGCTTCATTCCAAGTGAATGCTCTATAAGGGCACTACTCCTCGCAAAATTACTTGAAGACTCCTCCATTAGAGCTTGGGCGACCCATGCCAAGCGATAATCGGGATCGAGGACTTGGGCTTTGCGGAGAGCTTCTCCAGCGAGTTCCATGTCGCCGTGGTGGAGATACAGAAGGCCCAGAATGGTCCAAGTAGTTGCGCTCTACAATAGTAAGTACGGCACGATGTAGCATCATTAGAGCACAGACCTTCGGATTAATTTCCAAAGCTTTGATGAAGGCGTGCTGAGCGACCTTGGGCTGGTCACTGAATACATGATTTCCAAAGGTCACCCAATACAAGTCGTTGGTGGGATCCAATCTGAGGGCTTGGAGTAGCGATGTGCTGATAAACTCCTTGGCGACTTCGGCACCATTGCGCCTGGGGGATTCCTTTAGCCAGCATATGAGTGAAGTGGCCAGATCGAAGTGGGCGCTGGCAGAGACAGAAGTTTCGGAGTGGTCAAGAGAAACGCGGTGGCTATAAACCGCTACTGCCAATTCAGTCGTGTGTGCAAAGGAGATCACCTCTGCACCAAGATACGAGTAGACCCCTCGCAGTCGGTCCGTCGAGCTACTTGGAAGTTTAGAGACTAGATCAGTAAAAATCGGTGTGATAATCGATGAGTTAGGGACAATGGAGGTTCGCGCCAGCATAACCAAGGCATCGCCAATTAACTTCCAAGAGGGATTGCGCAATCCTGCAGCGTCCGTAGTTGTCGCAAGCAGAGCGGCTCGGATACCTTCTATGAAGGCAGTCGTCGCACGAGCGAAAATGCCCGAGTTGAATTCGCTGCATCCTAGCTCAAGACATGCTTGCGCCTGGGCCACAAGGACGCCAAACTCAGTGGGTCGAAGGTCGAGGATGGATTGTAAGCAAACAATCGACTCTACGTATTCCGAGGTTTGTCGTTTCAATAGGCCAATATTATAGGAAGGTATCCAGCTGTTCGGAGCTAGCTCCTGCGCACGAGTGAACGCATTGAGCGCCGCGGTGAAGCGACCTGCCTTTTGGTACGTCTCACCAAGGAATAACCAAGAGGAGTCGTCGAGGGGTTGCGACCGAAGGACCATTTGGAAGGCTGTGATCGCGGTGCTATATTTTTTGTTGGTCTACCAAAGGCGGTAAAAGAATGAAGCAAGAGAGCAGTATGACAAGAAGAACGTACCAACTCAACGGCGCCAACTGCCTTCCACGCCCAAGTTAATGTTGAGTGCGGATCATCATCCTCAGCTTCAAAGCCGGGAAGGTCGACCTCTAAATTGTTACCTTGTATGGTTCTCCGTGCAACGACTTCAACTAGGCTCCATGCTCCTTCATTTGCAAAACCTGTGGCAAGTTGCTCCGCCGCATACGTTTCCCTGGCGTCCAGTTCGAACGCCTTTTGGAAGCATTTGAGGGCTCGCGCGCGATCCGGCGGCACGGATGCTATCAGGTAATGAATCCCCAGTGACGTGAACGCAGGAGCGAATGTGGAACTCGCTTTCAAGGAGCCAATGTAGAAGCGATAGGCGTCCGCACTGTAGTCATCTAAGCTGCTGTGAATATCAACCGAGTAATTTGTACATATGGAGGCGGCCAACTCACCTCCGAGAATTCGGTAGCATTCTGCGATTCTCCACGAGCACCTGGCGCGTTCGTCCGATTGCTGCGATTTATACGATGTCAGAACGAATTCTAATGTTGTCAATTCGGTGATGTTCCGAGAGACATGGAAGCGAGACCAAGCGTATTCTTCCTGAACCAGAAGGTGAAGAGGCGATTCGGGCGGTGTATATTTTACGGCATGTTCGAGAGTGACCGTGGTGTCTTCCCAGTTTCCAATGGCTTGCAAAACACGAGCTTTGGCTAGCAGGCAGGAGATGTCTTCGGGCATTTGTTGAAGAACGTCAGAGAGAAAGGACAGGGCTTTGGTGCGGTATCTCAACGGCGAGATTCCAACCAAAGAAGTCCCCAAGATACTGTAAAATCCAAGGAGTGTCCTAAAGGTGATCATTAGCCTACGTGATTTTCTGCCATTCTACCAATATGAATGTACCCGCGCAGATTCAATCCATAGAGCGCTTCCTGCCGCTGCAAAATATGTATGCCTTGCTTTGCCATCTTGACGGCGCTGGGAAAGTCCTTTTCCTTTGAGTAAACCTCTGTAAAAATGCGACAGGCAATTGTGAATTCAGTTGTAGCTTCTTGCCCTTCCTATTTGCATCATTAGCAAGCTTGTGGGAGTACTAAAAGTAGTGATAATTTACGAAAATAGTGTTCAATGCGGAGTCAACGGTGACTTCGCCTGACTTTTGGGTCTCTTCCGCTGACGTGCCAATTTTGCTATATGAGAGGTATCCGGCAAACACTTGACTGAGCTTGGAGGAAGAGAACAGAGTGGCGTATTGCTGGAGCAATGGGATGTTATATCCCTCTTTGAAACCATCATATTAAAGGGAGCGGAGAGAGGCGGCGAGATGCTTACCGATACTCTGACTATCCGCCCACTGGAAATGCAACCCCCAGGCTACTTCGTCAGGGATACCGAGGAGAACAACACCTCTAATAGATTCGTCGAGGGCCGTCCATACTTTCTCACGAAGACCTGGATTATCTGAGCCAGCCAACGATTCTAAAAGCTCTAATCGATATCGCAAGAGCTTTCCTTCGGCCGCACGGCGCACGTCTTCGGACGCATTGAGGTGTGCCGCGACCTCGTCATACAAGGTAGGTAACTTCATCCCACTGATGAGCAAACGGGGAAGCATGATGGTAATGTATTGTCTTACCTCAGATTTACTTAGAACGGCGTATTTAACCTCTCTCGTGAGTTGATCTAGGCTGGGAGCACCGAGTCTGGTTCTGCGCTTGGCGATTTCCTTCTTGATAACTTCTCGTTCTTCATCTTCATACAGAGTTACTAGCTCTTGTAGTACGGGGAGCGTGTTGTGTATAGCATCCTGTATTGACATGATAGGAGATGGTTTGGTGTGGTCGGGAAGGGGGAGATCGGATAATGCTTCGAATACGGGGGACCCATGGAGTAGAAGCTTCAAGGCTTGGGCTAACTACGAAATACTGGTGCATCGGTCCGGCGGCACATAGGAGATGCTGTCTCTCACCTGCACCCTAGTACCGTAGTTTCGACGGATGTCTATTAGCTTCTGGATAGCTTCAGCACATTTTGTCGCGTCGGATCTAGGGTGTGTGTGTGTGTGTGTGTGATGTGGTATTATGACACTTGCACATCGCGGTAGCAGCGAACATACTGATAGAGGATCGCCTGTTTCTCTAATGATACGACACAATCGTCCAAGCGCTCTGTTCGTTCGTAGAATTTAGTGAGGCCCTTTGCCGTCGATTAGCGCGGTGAACCTGGCGTGTTGACAATGGCCAACCTGCCAAGCAAGCGTGACTTCAGGCTTCAGTTCAATCGCTTTCTTATAAGCCTAGGAGATGCCAGCGTGGTTAGAGTGGCTTATGGATGGAATATATGGAGCATGTACTTGTTCGCATGCAGCGAAATCAGCCAGCTCGAGCGACGCCAGGCCTAGAAAGACATGGCTACGATACTAAGGCAAGTGGATCCGGATGAGGAGAACACAACATACGCGTGGTAGTCATTTGGTTCATATTCTAGTACTTGCTGAGCAGCGTCGCGTGCGGTAGGATAATCCTGGCGAGATAGGGCCTCTCGCGCAGCTTTTAGTTTCACTTTGGTGATCGACATCGTGGGCGTTAAGATCAAGCCCGAGTGATTTCAAGATGACTGCAATAAGAGAGCAACGAATAGACAGTGGTAAATAAGACAGGGTCCAATAAATAGTCTTGAATTATGGGGGGGGTGTCTCATGCGTATCGTAGATCATGCAGTAAGTTTCGGAATGACTTTGACCATTTGGTCGATATTTATGAATTGCACCCAGGATTCCAGCTCTTTTTGAGACTCGTGCCATATAAACTTGGAGTCTTTCGTCCCTCGGAAGAACGCACAGACGCACTGATACTGTTCCTCAACGAGGATCTCTTTGCGCGCGACACCAAGGTTGGCTTTAAATATACGGAATTCCCATCCTGTTAGCGGATGGCCATCGCCAATGACGGTTTCTTCGGGGATGTTGAATTCTAGCCGCGACCAGTCGAAACCTATTGGTTGACCGATTGCTTTAATATAGGCCTGTTTGAGGGAAATGATGATGCATAATCTTCGCAGCATCACTTCGTCACCAAGATCAGGCGATATCATCGATAGTTCCAGCTGGGTAAGCTTGGGATACGAGTTCAATTCCGTCTGAGAAGAGTACAACGCATGGAGCGGACATACTTTATGTGAGAACGACTCTACGTAAGTCTGCATTGAGATTCCGCGTGGCTCAACAAGAAGCTGTTTCATCCCCAGACCAATGTTGATGACTTTACGCTGAATACCCTGGGTCATAGCCATCCCACATAGCGAGTTTTCGGTGGCCAAATGGTATCCAATCATCGAGTGCAGAAACTTTTCTGGTGGTAGATCGTCTGGGATCTTTGAATATCGGGGTTGGATATCAATGTCGAAGGCACAGGAGGAGACGGAGCGTACAACTGCACCTGCTCAATCCAATGCTTTCCGGTAGGAGTCACGCAGTCCCGCCACTTGGCTCTGGGTATCCGTCTATGTCTCATCATGAGCAACGGCAACATTAATGTCATCAATTGTCCTGGCACGATTGGTAAGATTTGAATGAGAAGAGGCGCTAGGAGGCTCACTGAATGTATCCGCATCTGGGGGATTATAATTGACATTTTCATGAGGCACGCATTCCTTTACCACTTGGTAACAGGCATCATATTCCTCAATTAGGTTTATGAGGACTTGCAGCCGGTGGGGATAGTTGATTCGCTTACTTCTTTGGTATATTCCCGGTTCAACGAGAGCATCCACACGAGTATGGGACAGTCTGTCGTTGCTGGGTTCGACATCTGGAAGAAAGTGGGGTTATATCGGAATTCGTTTGGAGAGCAGGCGAAAGCGCACTACTTATACAAATCGGTAGACGGTGCAAATAATATCAGATTGATAGATATGGTCGTGATTGCCTGATAGCGATGAGTTATTCTGGCTCTGGACGGGGGCAATGGGCATTATAGCTTCATGGCGAGACAGATGCAGCACACAGCTCGTCCGAACCACATCAAGAACGTTAGAGTTACGTAAGCGTAGTGTTCCCCATCCACGATGCAGCAACGCGAGGTTGATCCATCGAAACTAGTACGAGTAGAGTAGAGTCTAATGAGATATCAGCACATCTGTATATCCGTTGTAGACTGCAGTAGCGGCTCGTTGAATGAGTGGATGGATCGTCTTCGGCTAAGCGCTGTAGCATCGGGCCGGATAAGTTGGACTGATTACCAAATATGGACAGCAATTGTGGTACGATAACCTAGCGCCTGCAGACCTCCACTTGAGCTTCAACCACCAAATGCCCAGAATCCCGAACATTTCGCCAGCGACGGGCGAACCCATAAATTCGAATTCCTACATTCACACCACCGCATGCAACTTCGTCGACAATCATGGCAGAACCCTCCTGCTGCGAGGGGTAAACCTATCTGGTGCTTCCAAGGCCCCAGTCGGAATGCCGTCTTACGTTTTGGACGACTTCTGGGAGTCGGGGGAGCGGGGAGACACCATTTTCATTGGCAGGCCCTTGAACATTGATGATGGATCCGCAGACGTTCATCTGGCGCGATTGCGCGGTTGGGGCTTTAACTTGCTTCGTTTTCCTGTAACCTGGGAGGCCTTAGAGCATGCTGGTCCGTGAGTGATACCTAGCCCGTTCCCTGATGAACTTCTCACCTGTCTCCAGTGGGAAACACGACCACGAATTCATGGACTATGTCGTGCGCGTAATACGCAAATGTAAAGACTACGGCTTCAAGGTGTACATGGACCCTCACCAAGACACTGTGCGTTGTAAACTTTCGTGTGCTGTCATTGAAACCTAATCTCAAAGCGTATCTTTACCAGTGGTCGCGGTATTCAGGTGGTTCGGGTGCCCCCTTCTGGACACTCGCCGCGTGCGGGTTGGATCCACGCAACTTCACCGCGACTCAAGCTGCCGTCATTCACTCCGAATACCCCCTTGCTCATGTTGCCGATCCTGCATCACTACCTGCCATGATATGGTCAACGAACTACGGCCGCCTCGCTTCGCAGACCCTCTTCACCCTCTTCTTTGCTGGCCGCGACTTTGCCCCACGGTGTATCATCGACGGCAAGAACATTCAAGACTATCTGCAGGAGCACTATATCGAATCCTTCGGTCGACTAGCGGATTGCCTGAAGGATGCTGGCGGATTACTGGATGAGTGTGTGATCGGGTGGGACAGTCTGAACGAACCGTTCGAAGGCCTGTGCGGATGGCAAGACCTTAACGTCAACCCAGTCAAGCAAGGCTCTACGCTGAAGAAGGGTACATACCCTACGCCTGCTCAGTCTATGCGATTAGGCATGGGCCAAGAGCAAACGGTGGAGAACTGGACGTTCGGCGTTTTCGGGCCACAACGAAATGGTACCGTGATTATTGATCCTAAAGGTCTAAAGATTTGGGCGTCTCCGGAGACGGAGGTTGACGGTGTACATCCGCGTTGGGGTTGGAGGCGAGATCCACGGTGGAGGCTTGGCACCTGTGTATGGGCTCTTCACGGCGTGTGGGATGTCGAGACTGGTTTCATCATGCGCCCAGAGTACTTCAGATATATTCCTGATGCAGAACCTGGCGCAGAGGCGGAATTCATCGACGATTACTGGAAGCCTCATTGGAAAGCTTACGCTGAACGCATACGGAAAGCCCACCCCGAGTCTATAATGTTTGTTCAACCTCCGGTCTTCGCTCCACCGCCAATAATCGACGAATCTGAACTTCAGGGGCGCTGCTGCCTTTCCACCCACTACTACGACGGACTGACGCTGATCACCCGACATTGGAACTGGTTTAATGCGGACGCACTGGGTGTGTTACGAGGGAAGTACTCTTCCCCATTACAAGCCGTTAAGATGGGCGAACGGAGTATACGGAAGTCGCTTCAGGAACAGCTAGGCGTGCTCAAGTCCGATGCGCTTGTGCTCAGCAATGGCGTGCCGAAGTACCCCACGGTTATAGGTGAAATCGGAATACCGTACGACATGGACGATAAACGTTCGTATGGATGGACGGACGGGGGGAAATATGCGGGCGACTACGGTCGTCAAGAACGAGCGCTGGATGCCAGTATGAATGCCTGCGATGGGGTGAACGCCCTGAATTATACGATATGGACATATTGCCCGGACGGGACCCACGATTGGGGGGACGGCTGGAATATGGAGGATTTGAGTTTGTGGTGCCCGGAGGATATGCTGGTTCATCAAGACGAAGGGAACGAACAGCAGGAAGGTTCGATGTTTGAGATGTCGGATAGCTCTCAGGCTAAATTGTTGGCGGGAAAGAACGCGGGAAGTCCGACGCAAGTCAGGAAAACTACGACTGCGGCAAGTTCATCTCTATCACTTGACACTCTTGGTCAAGTCCCTTCGGCTCTCCCGATCGATGCTCAGGAATCGATGAGCATTCACAAGCTAAGGGAGAGAACACCACGAGAACTCGCTGGGTGGAATGAAAACCCTTACGACTTCTTGACCGACGGCGCCAGGGCAGTGCGTTCCTTCGCTCGACCGTGGCCCACAAAAGTCGTAGGCATCCCCACGGACATCCATTTCAACATCGCCAAAGCCGACTTCAAAATGACACTATGTGTCGGCGCGGAGGACCGGGTTAGGGTTGGGCCGAACGGTCGCGAAGGGGATGAAGAATTAGGAACAGAGATATATATTCCACTGGTGCACTATGCTAGCGAGCATGTGCTGAAAGGAAGTGCTGCTGGGCCTCTGTCGAGGGGCGGTAAAGATTCTGATTTAGAATCGATCGTCTCTGAAAGTGGTTTAAGCACCCAGCTCAGCCACCCTACTTCGCCCACGGCGACGGTGAAGGACGTCCCCACCAGCGATATTGGGAGCAGTTCAAGTACCATCAATCCCTTGCACGACTCTCGAGAAATACTTCTCCTGCAATCGGACAACCTCATCGACGTAGAAGTCAAGGTCAGCAGTGGAAGGTTTGTCATCCATGGTCAGACCTTGACATGGTGGTATGATGTCCCCGGAGTAGGAGAGAGCGACAGGCAAGAGTGGATCGAAGTAAAACGGCATGGCGGTGTCCTCAAATCGAGCGAAAGGAGCGGCTCAGTATGTGAGGGAACATGGTTAGAGGGGTTGTGTCCACCCTCAGAGAATGGGTGTACCATCATGTAAACTTGTGGTTTCTAATGTAGCAATCATTACTTATTTCACGGACAATCTATACCTGCAGGACTATCAGTATGTAGTATATATGGGTTCTCTTCTGGATCTCACCAATAAGAGATGTCAGAGTTGGTGTTACGGCCATAATAAAACATTATGACGGGACGGAATAGTAGTGGTAGACACTAGTGTTGTGCCGGTCTGTGACTAGTTGGTAGGTGAAGTCGATGACTTGCAGACCACGGGCTACAGTGGGTGACTTCCCGTAAGGATTTGAAGACGATTCGCATCTTCAGACGCTTCAGACAGCAAGATGCCGACGTGCCGGACGCCACCATCAGAATATTCGAAGTCCGAATTGGCCATCGCTCGTTATTGCGTGTCTTCAGACTCGAAAACACGCTGATATCGTCTTCAAACCGTCCTTGGCACCGCATTTGAAGTCCGCGCATCCAAGGGTCATCGAAAAAAGGTATGCTCGCTCACATTTTTTGGCTCCCCCCTCTTCCCCCCTTTCCACTTGTTCACCCTCTAACAAAATGGATCGCGACAGGCCAGAAGATGCAAGAACACCCTCTTGACATGGGTATCTAGCATCGCAGGCCCCATACGGCTCGCAGACCCTCCTCCCACCGTTTACAGAGCATATACCTGCCAATTCCCAACAGTTTACATTCCCTTTTCCCCCATCATTCCCATCACAAAATCGGAGCCCTATAGAGTTTAGACCACCGCCGATGACAGTCATCAGAACCATTAGCCCCCAAATTATCCCACTACTCAGTCTCATCAACGCAATGGACCACCTTCTTATGCACCAACATCCCAGTTATGACAACCTCTTCCACAATTCGCTCTGCTGAGTACTCTGTCTGACAGCAGAGCTCCATCATCCACATATACATGACCCCATTCACCACCTCTGATCTCCAAGGATGATCTTGTCAGCCCGATGCAGATATCTGAAGTTGCACAGTCAAAAAAGCAATAGTGCGAATCTGACAAGGAAAATCACCCACCGGCACTGGTTACACACCCACGCCCTCGGCCAATTGCTCATACACAGCAGTCTGCTGACCCCAGTACCCAAAAGACATCTTCGTGACCAGCTTCGTGCATGTCAACAAAAAAATTGAAGGCTCCAGAGAACTCAGAAGGCGACAGTGACATGGGGGCTTTTTTGCCTAAGACCAAGACCAAGCCACGTCCAAGAGCTTTGGCTAAAGCTTTAAAGGCTGCAACACCTCACGGTGGTCGAAGAAAAGGTGCTCAGAAATACTCTACCAAAGAAGATCGTGCACTGCTTGCCTTAACTGTGACGGGTGGGTTTAGCTACCAGCTTAGTACCTTATATAAGCATCACTCCTAGCCTTACTAATGTCACTACGCCTGTGTTTCGTCCATTATAGTGTTGAAGGTGATGCACTCACTTGTTGTATAAATGTATAACAAAGTTGCGCTGTGCAGTCGCATGTTAAGCACCTGGTTCCCACACATTGGGGACCACCCATAGACACTGCCAACACCCATTGGGACGACCCAGGTCATCATGGGATGACTGGTGTTGACAGTATTGCTAAAAGTGCACAAGCACTCTTTAGCAATCTGTATATAAATTCGAAGCGCCCGACTCCCACGGTCAATGCACCGTTCCCATGTTTGGCACCCCATTAGTAGGTCCATTGACCTCTATTGTGACGGCCGGAATAGGCACCGAAACACCTCGGTCTCCGCAGGGAAGCAAAAGGAGCGAAAATAAAACATGGAGCCATCATTAGAATGATGTCTGGCATGTTCCCAAGCTGCTCCGGAGCTAAACCATTTCGGACGTGATTTAGTGGACAGCTATATTCACGCCTCGCGCAGAACAGTACCCATGGGAACCTGGGAAGGTCATTTTCCTTACATGTCTAGAGTACTAGACACAAAGAGTCAATAGAGCGAAATTCATTACATATTATTGATTGATTGCATCAATACATCATTAGTGATTGTTACTAAGGCAATTAGAAGTCATTAGAACGCTTAAACAAGCTTCTGATCACATTATAATAGCCTAAAGTTTAACACATGATTGGCTGCACATGATCCGACGTTTCCAACGGATGGGTGGTGACCCACTCTAAATCCCTCATTATTGACATCGAAGAAGCCCGCGAATTTGTTGACGCAATACGATATTGTGCCGATGTAACTGAACTTTTAGGCGAAGGACGTGAGGACGCCATGCGACTGGAATACCATTATCACACATGGTTCGAGGACACCATATTCGAACACCCGTGGCTGCTTGACTTGCAGAAGCGCTATCGGTCGACTTACTTTTTCAAATCCACATTGAGTGAATATGAAGACGGCGAAGTCCTGCCTCGTGGAACGCTCACTTGGAACGGGAGTTGGAATCACCGAATCCAAGGCGAATTGACTGAACAAGCGGGGTTCATTCGACATATGGGATTACACGAACGATGCAAGCTCAAACATGAAGACGCAGAAAGAAAAGAAGTAGGAAAAGATGAAGAGAAAGAAGAAAAGAGAGAAAGGGATGATGAAGATAAGGAGGGAAATGGCGAAGAATACTGCAATCACCATGTACCAGTATATCCGCAGAACTCAGTGCAATTACCGAGAAATTTATTGACACACTCCTCCCCCTGCGACACGCAAATTACGTTGAACGACGACTGCCCATGTTCACCTCCACACTCACTATTCTTTATTACGACACCGTTAGCACCAATTGACGACGATTACAAGCTTGTCAATATCACAGTAGTGAAAAGCGAAATGGATAGACAGCCGTCACGATGCCCTAGACCGAGTAACGGAAGCAACAGTTAATGCATTATATGAAGATCTGGAGCCTATAGTTGAAAAAGCAGACAATTTGGTCCCTCATAGTTTGGATATTGCGCAAGATACACCACAAAGACCACAACCTCTTTCTCCTGAACTCGCCTATCCACAAGACACTTCAGAATCGCCTAGGGAACTCGAAAAAAGCCATGCTTCCATTCAAGGCCCAATTCTACCATCCATATTCCCGTCGATTCTACCCCTCAGTGTAAGGGCAACCTCAAGATGGCCGACAGCGCGAGTCTAGCAAAGGGAGAATCCAAAGAAATGAATAGAGCTACTACAATACATGAGAGGCTGCTCACCTAGCAGAGGGAGAATCCAAAGAGAACAAGATAAGGATTCTCCATGCTAGGAGGTGAAGTATATACTGTAGAAGCGTGGGAGAAGGGGGAAGAGCTGTATAGTACACCCGCCACAAGTCTGGAGAATATCACAAGGTACAAGGAGGTAAATGTGATAGAAAGGTGGAGGGAATATGCAGAAGTCGTGCCGGTGACCCGGGAAAGTGGGAACAGGGAGTAAAGAGGTGGGGAAAGAAGGTATAGGTCGCCCGGACATGCCCCAAAAGTGTATATGTACGTCCGAAGCATGTCCGTGTTGAAGGTGATGCACTCACTTGTTGTACAAATGTATAACAAAGTTGCGCTGTGCAGTCGCACATTAAGCGCCCGGTTCCCACGCATTGGGGACCACCCATAGACACTGCCAACACCCATTGGGACGACCCAGGTCATCATGGGATGACTGGTGTTGACAGTATTGCTAAAAGTGTGAAAGCACTCTTTAGCAATCTGTATATAAATTCGAAGCGCCCGACTCCCACGGTCAATTCACCGTTCCCACGTTTGGCGCCCCATTAGTAGGTCTATTGACCTCTATTGTGACAGCCGGAATAGGCACCGGAACGCCTCGGTCTCCGCAGGGAAGCAAAAGGAGCGAAAATAAAACATGGAGCCATCATTAGAATGATGTCTGGCATGTTCCCAAGCTGCTCCGGAGCTAAACCATTTCGGACGCGATTTAGTGGACAGCTATATTCACGCCTCGCGCAGGACAGTACCCGTGGGAACCTGGGGAGGTCATTTTCCTTACATGTCTAGAGTAATAGACACAAAGAGTCAATAGAGCGCAATTTCATTACATATTATTGATTGATTGCATCAATACATCATTAGTGATTGTTACTAAGGCAATTAGAAGTCATTAGAACGCTTAAACAAGCTTCTGATCACACTATAATAGCCTAAAGTTTAACAGGTTATGGGCCCTGAGCTTTAACTTGACATCATTCATTGATTGATTGTTCCTGCATTATTGAATTGCTGCCTATTGTTATACTGGGGGTTTATTGTGATTGATCTAGTGACTCTTTGAGTACTGATCTCGCATTTTGGCCTATTGGAGCTTTATTGAAAGTCACAACAAGACTATAACACTGTTGTTATTGATAGTCCACACAAGACTTTAAATTGTTATTGTCAGTCAAACAAGACTATAAATTGTATTGATACACTATGTCTACAAGTTCTAGTTCAGATAATGGGGTCAAGGTGAAACCACTGACCAACTCCAATTATCAGGAGTGGTGTGGTGAAGCCAAGGCTTATCTGATGAGACTAGGGCTGTGGAGACTAGTGGCTGGAAGGGAATCTAGACCCACAGATGCAGCTGAGCTGACCAAATGGGAGGCTAAAGCTGAAAGGGCTGCTGGGGAGATTTACCTGTTGGTTGAAGCGGACCAAAGAATTCATTTCCGAGGTCTAGAGGATGATCCAGTGGGAATGTGGGCTGCCATAGAGAAGGCACACCTATCCAAGAAGCCCGGTGCACGCTTCAATGCATATGACGACCTGTTCTCAATACACAAGGAGGACAATGAAGGTCTAATCGATTTGGGAGTTAGGATTAGCAAGGGAATGGCTAATATCCAAAATCTGCGTCCAACAGGCTTTACCATTGAGCAGTTAGACGAAGAGTTGCAGTGCATGGCATTGATTCGGGCTCTGCCTGATGAATACAAGCACTTGTCAGCTTCTTTGTTGCTAATGGATAAGCTGGACAAGGATACAATACTCCAAGCATTCCGAAGCGAAGAGTTAAACCGTCAGCGCCAGACCGAGCAAGCGAATAGAGCTGGTCACAAGGGTTATGGAAAGAAGGGTGGGGCATATAATGGGAAAGGCAGAGGTCACCCCACAGTAGATGCAGACACCTGCTCATTCTGCAAGGGCAAGGGTCATTGGAAGCGGGATTGCGAAGCATTGAAGAAGGTCAATGCTAGCAACAAAGACAGTGGATCTGGGGGGAGCAATGCCAAAGTGGCAGCTGAGAAGGCAGATGCTGTGACGGAGTTTGCTGGTCAGGCAAGTGCTCGATCTACGGATGAGGCTTGTGCTACATTTTCTAATGATACCCATTGGAATACAGATACAGGGGCCACTTCTCATATGACACCTCACAAAGAATGGATTCACAATTATACCCCCTATAGAGTGCCTATTAGGCTAGCGGATCACACCATTGTATATAGTGAGGGTGTTGGAAATGTGCTCTTTAGACCTGTTATTAATGGTAGACAAGTTAGAGATGTAGAGATCACTAGAGTACTCTATGTTCCTGCATTGTGCAATAATCTGCTTGCTGTTTTGTATTTGACTCGAAATAAAGGCTTTAATGTTCATATCACAAAGGATAAAATGGAGGTTGTTCGTAATGATGTTCTTTTGTTTTGTGCTACAATCAATGATGCTGGTATAGGCTATTTAGATGGTAGTACAATAGATACAAATGAATTTGTTCATGTTGCGTCCACTCTGCCTTTGGATCTGACACTATGGCATAGACGGCTTGGCCACCAACACCATGATGGAATTAAGCAGATGATTAAGGATGAAATGGTGATTGGATTGACATTGGACTCTTCTGCAAAGCCAGATCCTGTTTGTATTCCTTGTCTAACAGGGAAGATGCATGCAAATCCATTTCCTTCGTCATCCAACAGAGCTGATGAGCTGTTGGCATTGGTACACTCTGATGTTCATTACGTCGGAATTGATTCCCACTCTGGTCAGAAATATTGGGTTACATTCATTGATGACTACTCTAAGCTAAAGGTGGTAGTCCCACTGAAGCTAAAGAGCGAAGTCTTTGCTGCCTTTAAGCGGTTCAAAGCATGGGCTGAGAATCAAACTGGCAAGCATATCAAAGTCTTCAGATGCGACCAGGGTGGTGAATTCATGAGCAAAGAGTTTGACAAGTATTTGGAGGAGCATGGCATTGAAAGGCAGTTCTCAGTGCGAAATAGACCACAGCAGAATGGAGTGGCTGAACGTGCAAACAGACTGCTTAGTGAACGGATCACTGCAATGCTAGATGAGGCTGGATTGTCAAAGGCCTTTTGGGCTGAGTGTTTGGCTGCACTTGTTCATGTCTTGAACCGATGCATTACATCTTCAGTAGCTCATGCTACACCATATGAGGTGTGGCATAGACAAAAACCTGATGTTGGGCATTTGCGAGTGTGGGGATGTGTTGCTTATGTGCATGTCCAGAAGGACAAGAGGGAACACTTGGGCTCGCATATGGAGAAGTGTGTGTTTATTGGGTATCCTGATGGGTACAAGGGTTGGAAATTCTACAATCCAAAGATGAAGAAGGTCATCATCTGCGAACACGCAGACTTTGATGAGCGCTATACTTATAGTGGCCAACTTCTTAAAGGCACCACCTCTGAACCAGTTCCTACTCCAACAACCAGTCAGCAGAGCGCATCAGAGGCACCATCCAAGGACAACAACGATGCTCAGCAAAGGGTCATAGACTTGCCTGCAGTTGATAATGACGATGGGGACAGCAGTGAGGATGACACTGTTAATGATGATAATGTAAAAGAAGAAGAACAGGTGGAGGGTGAAGCGCAACAGGAAGAGACACCAGAGCCAGAAGAGACTCCCCCACCTCGTCCTTGTCGTAGAAGAGCTGCACCTCGTGTGGATGATAGTGATGCTGAAGCGGAAGTCGATGATAGACCTGTGGCTGTTAGAAGACCAAAACGCGACATCAGACCTCCAGGTGAATGGTGGAAGGTTCCTGCTGCGCCTCCAAAGGCTAAGGAGGCAACTCCTGATGTCTGGGAAATGCGAGATCCAACTCCTGCTTTAGATGATGATGATTCCGAATCTGAAGAAGAAGCTTTGGAGGCTAGTCCTGTTGGCAAGCTAGTAGAGCCAGAGACTTATGCTCAGGCAATGAAGTCACCTCACGCTGCACAATGGCATGAGGCTGCACTAGCTGAATACAACATGCTACTTGCTAATGGGACATGGACATTGGAACCTTTGCCAGAAGGAAAAGCAGCAATTGGAGTCAGATGGGTCTTTCGGGTCAAGTATCATGCAGACGGAAGCATTGAACGGTTCAAGGGTCGGATTGTTGCTAAAGGATTTAGTCAACGACCCGGATTTGACTATAATGAGACCTTTGCTTCGCCTTCGAGACATGCTACCATCAGGACTGTGCTTGCTCTAGCTGCTAGAGATGATCTACACTTGCGCTCAGTTGACATTTCACAAGCATTTATAAACAGTGATATTGATGCTGAAGTGTATATGGAGCAACCTGAGGGATTTAAGCAAGGGGCAACCAAAGGTCAAGGAAGGATAGTCTGTAAATTAAACAAGTCACTGTATGGGTTAAAGCAGTCACCTCGGTTGTGGAGTGAGAAATTGTGGCAAGTGCTGCAATTAATGGGTTTCAAAAAGATCTACTCTGACCCCTCACTCTACATCTATGATGATGGCACTGTCAGAATCATAGTCCCAGTGTGGGTGGATGATATCACTCTTGCTTCAAAGTCAAAGGATGCTCTTGACAAGTTTGCTATTGAGCTGGAAAAGCATTTCAAGTTGCGGGACTTGGGGGAAACTTTGTATCTGCTGGGCATGGAAATAACTCGAGATTGGGAGAACCACAAACTCTACATCTCACAGCGTCAGTACATTGTTAACAAGCTTGCGCAGTTTAATATGTCTGATTGCAAACTGGTGGGGACTCCCATGGCTCCAGGTATGAAGTTGACCACAGATGACTGTCCCAAGATGTATGAAGAAGCACAAGAGATGATTGATATCCCCTACATGAGTGCTGTCGGCTCCTTATTGTACTTGGCTACAATGTCCCGGCCTGATATAGCCTTTGCTGCGAGCGCACTGGCTAGGTTCAACTCAAATCCAGGCATGATCCACTGGAAAGCTGTAAAGCACCTGCTCCGCTACGTGAAGGGAACGATGGACATGAAGTTGGTTTATGGACCGGATCCCACCATAGGAGATGAAATCTTCGTCACATACAGTGATGCTGACTATGGTGGTGATAAAGGGACAGGAAGGTCTACAAGTGGTTACTTGGTTAAGATTGGGCTTGGAGCGGTCTGCTGGAGCAGTAAAGCGCAACAGATGGTTGTTCTGTCAACCACTGAAGCAGAGTATGTTGCTGGGGTTGCTGCTGGTAAAGAGATATGCTGGATGAAGAACCTCCTCTCAGAAATTGGCTACAAGCCAACTTCACCATCCACGCTATACATGGACAACCAGTCAGCGATTAGAGTGGCAAAGAACCCCGAACACCATGGCAGAATGAAGCAACTTGACTTGAGCTTCTTTTGGTTACGCGATCAAGTTGATTGCAAGCGCATACAACCAGTCTATCTGCAAACGGAGAACATGCCCGCAGACCTGCTCACCAAAGCACTGGCCAAACCACAAGTAGAGAAGTTGAGGGAGATGATGGGACTTGTTGGATAGGAGAACGTATTGGGCCAGGGGGTTGTTTATGGGTGCCCCAATACGTGGATTGACCAAGTGTTGCATCAGGGGGTTGTGTTGAAGATGATGCACTCACTTGTTGTACAAATGTATAACAAAGTTGCGCTGTGCAGTCGCACATTAAGCGCCCGGTTCCCACGCATTGGGGACCACCCATAGACACTGCCAACACCCATTGGGACGACCCAGGTCATCATGGGATGACTGGTGTTGACAGTATTGCTAAAAGTGTGAAAGCACTCTTTAGCAATCTGTATATAAATTCGAAGCGCCCGACTCCCACGGTCAATGCACCGTTCCCACGTTTGGCGCCCCATTAGTAGGTCTATTGACCTCTATTGTGACGGCCGGAATAGGCACCGGAACGCCTCGGTCTCCACTGGGAAGCAAAAGGAGCGAAAATGAAACATGGAGCCATCATTAGAATGATGTCTGGCATGTTCCCAAATTGCTCCGGAGCTAAACCAATTCGGACGCGATTTAGTGGACAGCTATATTCACGCCTCGCGCAGAACAGTACCCGTGGGAACCTGGGGAGGTCATTTTCCTTACATGTCTAGAGTACTAGACACAAAGAGTCAATAGAGCGAAATTCATTACATATTATTGATTGATTGCATCAACACATCATTAGTGATTGTTACTAAGGCAATTAGAAGTCATTAGAACGCTTAAACAAGCTTCTGATCACACTATAATAGCCTAAAGTTTAACACTTGTATGCATTCAATCCGCACCAATCGAGCCGACGCAGTTCGCACTGCTTTACTCCATAGAACCCCCCTCTCATCATCCTCTCTGGAATGACACTCTAGGACGCATCAAACGCATTAGAACCATGAAGTTCTACGATGGAAAACCCTGGTCATCCAGCTCCCATATCTGTGAAAACGACTTCTTGGATCTTAGCTGCGACGCCGGAAACAATTGGCTGGACGACAGAGATACGATTATCGGAAACGGGGTCGCAGATCTTTGCGCACGAATGCGTGCCGAATTTATTCATCCAGTTACACTCAAACTATTCGAAGATGACAAAGCACGAGAAAAGCTTAACCAAAGACTTCAGCAGGCGTATCTCGACTTCGATTTACCTGATCGACCTCATTGCCTCCTCGATTTGACCCTCCCTTTAGATTCAATTCCTGAATTCAATACCATTCGAGACCCACAGCTTTGCGCAGGCGCGACACTACATACTCCACCAGGAAACTCTTTCGCAGATACTTCATTCTTCAAGACAGACAGCATACAAGGAACCCAGCCAGTCCCGCTATCCTCAGATGCAGAATAACATATGGAGATACAACATCATGCACCTATGATGCCTTCGCCTACGAACCACTCAACTGCTTCCACACATCACCAATTACTTCCTTCGAGGCCCGTTGTCACACTCAGTGGGGTTTCTACTAAATGTTTTGAATGTAATTGTTAAACTTTAGGCTATTATAATGTGATCAGAAGCTTGTTTAAGCGTTCTAATGACTTCTAATTGCCTTGGTAACAATCACTAATGATGTGTTGATGCAATCAATCAATAATATGTAATGAAATTGCGCTCTATTGACTCTTTGTGTCTAGTACTCTAGACATGTAAGGAAAATGACCATCCTAGGTTCCCACGGGTACTGTTCTGCGCGAGGCGTGAATATTGGTGTCCACTAAATCGCGTCCGAATTTGTTTAGCTCCGGAGCAGCTTGGGAACATGCTAGACATCATTCTAATGATGGCTCTATGTTTCATTTTTGCTCCTTTTGCTTCCCTGCGGAGACCGAAGCGTTCCGGTGCCTATTCCGGCCGTCACAATAGAGGTCAATAGACCTACTAATGGGGCGCCAAACGTGGGAACGGTGCATTGACCGTGGGAGTCGGGCGCTTCGAATTTATATACAGATTGCTAAAGAGTGCTTTCGCACTTTTAGCAATACTGTCAACACCAGTCATCCCATGATGACCTGCGTCGTCCCAATGGGTGTTGACAGTGTCTATGGGTGGTTCCCAATGCGTGGGAACTGGGCGCTTAATGTGCGACTGCACAGCACAACTTTGTTATACATTTGTACAACAAGTGTGTGCATCACCTTCAACAGTAATTGGATCAGTCTAGATAGATTGGACAGTCACCCAAGTTGTTGCAGGCTAGAGGTGTATTATAGATAATGATGGCTTTTGGGGGGATTATACTACAAAGTAGTACAAATAGGGGAAATAGGAGTGAAAAGGGGAAGAAGATTGGAGGTAAAAAAGGAAGAAGTTTAAGATAAACTTCACAATACAACAATACAGACTACTCAACAAGTGAATAATATGTAAGTAGACACAAACAAATAGTAAACTGACTGGGACAAGTAATACTGAGACGAAGGATAATCCTGACTGAGTATACTAGCAATAGCTCCAATAATACAAAACTGCAATATGACAATTCAACTGATAGAAGCTCTAGGTCAGACGTTTCTGCTAGATCACTTCCAATATTTACTAAACATCTATAGAATCGTTCTATAGTCTAATGCTTAGCCAGCAATGGTCTATACGAAATCAATATAACTGGGGAGCAATCACTAAAGTATAAAGACTTAGGTGTACACAAGACACTTAATCTTATTTCTCTAGTAAGGTTTTCACAGGTCAAAAGTACTCAATTATCAACTAATCAAGTCTATTCTTTACTATGTAACCTAACAGTAATATTCTACTCAATAAGAAGTAGGTACTGCAAAAGGAATGGAGGGAAGAGGATGAGAAATGAAGGAAGGGAAGGAATATGAATGTAGAATTCAAGTGTATTCTGCAATGCCTATCTACTACAATTTGGGGTTTATATAGATTACAAGGGAAGGAGGCTGTGCAGTGCCAAGCATCTCAAGGCTGTGCTAAATGACTCTATCTGACTCATATTTTAGCAGAAGTAAGCCTTTGATTTGTAATGGCCAAGCCAAGGCTTAGTAAGGGATGACTAACTGCTTATTAGAGTTCTATTCTATACATTCTAGCTTATTCTACAAGTTTCCATAACATTCTACAGTATTCCTTGTAGATTATGTGAAGTTGTTGACTTGAGCAGAATGTTAGAATAATAATTAGGGGTCCCAGGAGTTGATAGGAGAATAGGGGAAAGAAAGAAATAATGTCTGTATCATAATGGGAGGTCCGTTCAATTTGATTCAACTTGCCAAAAAATATGTCTTGGTTTTATAGTAGCATATAAAATAGCTACAAAACACAATATCCATAGTAGCATATAAAATAGCTACAAAACACCAATATTCATGTCACTTACTACAAATCCCAATTCGGAGTATGACATCTGCAGGCAACATTAAATCAATTGTCCTCGATTGCTGACTGAGTTTTGTTCACATTGTCCACAATTTGAACGAGACACAAAATATAGTCCATATATCAAATAACGACAACAACCTGGTGAGCTGATGGAAATAGTTGATATGTCAGTCAGAATATTTCAGAGCATATTGTAGTCTTTGTCAAATTTTCAACTGCTTATAAGTAGTTTGATCAAGATGTGGTGTTTATGTATTTATTGAACCGTGGAAAATTATAATCTCTTTTCTTTTTAAGGGAATTATTAACTGTTTAATGCTTCGTCATTCATTCATTAGGATGATAATATTTTCTTAATGCAGGGATCGTAGCAATAGAATAAGAATTTCTATAGAAGTTTAGCATGCCAAGCTTTTGGTACTTTAACGTCATAGATACAATACTCCTGTTGGAACTCAACAATTGTAGGGTGACAAGGGCATTTTATCTTTTATAGTATTCCATCTTAGTCTGACACTTTACGATTATCTATTTTCTTTTCTTTGTTTATGATAATGATACTCCTGCTATGTTTCTTTTCTGTTGATTATCATCTCTTTTCATGATACGATGAGCTGTCTTTTCCATAATGATAATGCTGATGTGCAGGCAACATTAAATATGAACACGGTGCAGGCAACATTAAATATCCACTTCCTATATGTTTCTATTCTTCTATGAATCATTTACGACTTAAATGATAATATAGAAGGCAGCATACATTGACCAGCAGTATATAAAACGTTAAACAAAGAATTATACATATGAGGGTTCTGAAAGTACAAAACTCCTACGAAGTATACGTTCTTTAAAACTTCGCCAAAGATCATACCAAGATAAAACTAAGTCTCCAGCATCAATCCAAGGCCGATATTCGAATAAGTATAATTCATGAGCGATAGGGGGTCTGCCATGAATACGAATGCGCAATGAAATATACCTGCCACACATAACTTTCTGCTCGACAATATGCCCTAGTCCTTTCCTTGGTATTTCGATCCAATCTCCAACATAAAGTTGATGTTCTGGAATGAGGAGGATCTGACTCTCTCCACCCGGCTGGGTTACTACCTCTTTTTCTTCAACGCTGATGACGTTCCGACGATAGTCCAATAACATGGGCAAAAACCTTTGCTCCATGAGAGGGACAGCGAAGAAGCTAGGCACATCAATGATGGCTTCCGGTTTTAGTAAGCCTTCACCATGAGGCACTGATGGCAACGATGTCGGTACTGGTGGTGGTGGTGTGATTGGCACGGGGGGTATTACTGGTAAAGGGACATCGTGTAGTTGTGATGATGGCGTATATTCGTAATGAGTGGTTGTGATTATAGTGAAGGTGGCTTCACTGATAGAACTGTGTGAGCTATGAGACATTACTGGTATGGAGCGTAGGTGCTGGTGATGCGAGTCAAAGGAAATGGAAAGGGAAAGGCGTGTGATATGTGCTCGTTTTCATACTCAGGGTTGGTCTCTCGCTTAACAATTCTATAAAAGAGTTTCTTCTTTGTCAGACTCAGGGGCTGTTTCTTCTTCTAATTCGTCCTCTGATAATTCTTCTATTGCTGCTCTTTGATTCAGAATGGGGTCATCTCTAGAAATATAACTCATAATACGGAATGCGGCAAAAGGCTTAGCTAATATAGTGCCATCTAATTCTTGTACCACATAATTTCCTTTGAGAGTTCTTTCTACAATTTGATAGGGGCCGAGATAACGTGGTTGGGTCTTCATGGCACTTAAGGTATCTTCAACTTGACTATTCCTTACTAGTACCAAATCTCCAACATTATAGGTAGTCTTCTGAATACGATGTTTGAAACGTCTCATAAATTGTTCTCTAGATTTGCACCTAGCTTTTTTGAGAGTCTCTGAGGCGGCAATAATATCATTAGGACGTTTCTCCAATTGTCGAATTCGTAATGCCAATAATTCTGATGTATCCATTTCTGGTTTGAAGCCAGTTACAAGAAAACTTGCTTCTGCATAGTCCAATGGTAGGACTGGGTGTACTCCATGTAACAGATAGTAAGGTGAATAACCAGTTACTGAGCTGACAGTTACTTTATCTGCAAATACTGCCGATTCCACTTGTTTATGCCATTGAATAATTGTTCCGTCACTTCGTTTGGGAGAAGATTTGACAATAGCTTCTCTGAGGATATAGTGTCCTCTTTCCACTACTCCATTAGCAGTTTTGTTATATGGAGTAATTTTAACATGTGGAATTCCAAGTCGTTTCATGACGTCTGCAAATGCACCTTCTAGCTCAGATCCATTATCAGTAACAACTCGACCAATGGTCCCATATCTATAATAGATCTGCTCCAAAAAGAATTTGGCAAGCCCAGCAGAACTTTTATTGCGTAAAGCTCTGGCTTCTGTTATACCAGTAAGATCATCTTTAGCAGCTACGATAAATTCATATCCTCCACATTTCGGCATTTTCATAAGGTCAATATAGACCTTTTCAAAGATTCGTATAGGTGCAGATATTTCATAAGGCATCTTGAATAACTTTGTATTCCGGATCTGACATTCATGGCATGATGCTATATAAAAATGAACATCTGCGCGAAGACTGGGCCAATAAAATCTCAGCTGAATTAATTCGAACACAGCTTGTTCTCCTTTGTGTCCTAGTCTGTCATGTGCCTGGTGTAGAATTTTCTCCTTTTGACTTTGGTCAATAATAACATGACAAGGAGATTCTTGCGTAGTCCGTCTATATAATTCTCCATCATAAAGAAAAAATGGTTTGGCTTTCTTTAGGAACCTATCTTGGTTCTGGATAGTGTCCAGTGATGGTGGTAATTCCGAAGTCTTCAAATATTTACTAATGTCTTGAAACATAGTTTCATATTGAGATGACTTAATTGACTGACGATGGTAGAGTGAGGAGTACCATAGGGATTGAATATAGGGGCTTTTCTACATGAAATGTATCTGAATCGAAGGAATTTGGCATGAATAGCGGTAGAGCAATTTCATCAAGCCATTCTTCATCTTCTGGTACAAATTCATCAGGGTTGGGTTGTCTTCTAGATAGTGCGTCTGGACCTTTGAACTTGACACCGGGTATATGAACTAATTGGAAATCAAACATTAGAATGCCTTGAATCCACCGATTCATAGCATTACTAGGTTGTAAGTCTGGTTCCTTTAGCATACCTTTAATATATTTTGCATCTACTTCCACAATTAGTTTCTTTGCACCAATTATGTAGAGACGCCAGTGTCTAAGTGCACGATATAGTCCATACAATTCCAGTTTAGGTTGGGAATGTTGAAGATGATGCACTCACTTGTTGTACAAATGTATAACAAAGTTGCGCTGTGCAGTCGCACATTAAGCGCCCGGTTCCCACGCATTGGGGACCACCCATAGACACTGCCAACACCCATTGGGACGACCCAGGTCATCATGGGATGACTGGTGTTGACAGTATTGCTAAAAGTGCGCAAGCACTCTTTAGCAATCTGTATATAAATTCGAAGCGCCCGACTCCCACGGTCAATTCACCGTTCCCACGTTTGGCGCCCCATTAGTAGGTCTATTGACCTCTATTGTGACAGCCGGAATAGGCACCGGAACGCCTCGGTCTCCGCAGGGAAGCAAAAGGAGCGAAAATAAAACATGGAGCCATCATTAGAATGATGTCTGGCATGTTCCCAAGCTGCTCCGGAGCTAAACCATTTCGGACGCGATTTAGTAGACAGCTATATTCACGCCTCGCGCAGGACAGTACCCGTGGGAACCTGGGGAGGTCATTTTCCTTACATGTCTAGAGTAATAGACACAAAGAGTCAATAGAGCGCAATTTCATTACATATTATTGATTGATTGCATCAATACATCATTAGTGATTGTTACTAAGGCAATTAGAAGTCATTAGAACGCTTAAACAAGCTTCTGATCACACTATAATAGCCTAAAGTTTAACAGGTTATGGGCCCTGAGCTTTAACTTGACATCATTCATTGATTGATTGTTCCTGCATTATTGAATTGCTGCCTATTGTTATACTGGGGGTTTATTGTGATTGATCTAGTGACTCTTTGAGTACTGATCTCGCATTTTGGCCTATTGGAGCTTTATTGAAAGTCACAACAAGACTATAACACTGTTGTTATTGATAGTCCACACAAGACTTTAAATTGTTATTGTCAGTCAAACAAGACTATAAATTGTATTGAACACTATGTCTACAAGTTCTAGTTCAGATAATGGGGTCAAGGTGAAACCACTGACCAACTCCAATTATCAGGAGTGGTGTGGTGAAGCCAAGGCTTATCTGATGAGACTAGGGCTGTGGAGACTAGTGGCTGGAAGGGAATCTAGACCCACAGATGCAGCTGAGCTGACCAAATGGGAGGCTAAAGCTGAAAGGGCTGCTGGGGAGATTTACCTGTTGGTTGAAGCGGACCAAAGAATTCATTTCCGAGGTCTAGAGGATGATCCAGTGGGAATGTGGGCTGCCATAGAGAAGGCACACCTATCCAAGAAGCCCGGCGCACGCTTCAATGCATATGACGACCTGTTCTCAATACACAAGGAGGACAATGAAGGTCTAATCGATTTGGGAGTTAGGATTAGCAAGGGAATGGCTAATATCCAAAATCTGCGTCCAACAGGCTTCACCATTGAGCAGTTAGACGAGGAACTACAGTGCATGGCATTGATTCGGGCTCTGCCTGATGAATACAAGCACTTGTCAGCTTCTTTGTTGCTAATGGATAAGCTGGACAAGGATACAATACTCCAAGCATTTCGAAGCGAAGAGCTGAATCGTCAGCGCCAGACCGAGCATGCAAATAGAGCCGGTCACAAGGGTTATGGAAAGAAGGGTGGGGCATATAATGGGAAAGGCAGAGGTCACCCCACAGTTGATGCAGACACCTGCCCATTCTGCAAGGGCAAGGGTCATTGGAAGAGGGATTGCGAAGCATTGAAGAAGGTCAATGCTAGCAACAAAGACAGTGGATCTGGGGGGAGCAATGCCAAAGTGGCAGCTGAGAAGGCAGATGCTGTGACAGAGTTTGCTGGTCAGGCAAGTGCTCGATCTACGGATGAGGCTTGTGCTACATTTTCTAATGATACCCATTGGAATACAGATACAGGGGCCACTTCTCATATAACACCTCACAAAGAATGGATTCGCAATTATACCCCTTATAGAGTGCCTATTAGGCTAGCGGATCACACCATTGTATATAGTGAGGGTGTCGGAAATGTGCTCTTTAGACCTGTTATTAATGGTAGACAAGTTAGAGATGTAGAGATCACTAGAGTACTCTATGTTCCTGCATTGTGCAATAATCTGCTTGCTGTTTTGTATTTGACTCGAAATAAAGGCTTTAATGTTCATATCACAAAGGATAAAATAGAGTTTGTTCGTAATGATGTTCTTTTGTTCTGTGCTACAATCAATGATGCTGGTATAGGCTATTTAGATGGTAGTACAATAGATACAAATGAATTTGTTCATGTTGCGTCCACTCTGCCTTTGGATCTGACACTATGGCATAGACGGCTTGGCCACCAACACCATGACGGAATTAAGCAGATGATTAAGAATGAAATGGTGATTGGATTGACATTGGACTCTTCTGCAAAGCCAGATCCTGTTTGTATTCCTTGTCTAACAGGGAAGATGCATGCAAATCCATTTCCTTCGTCATCCAACAGAGCTGATGAGCTGTTGGCATTAGTACACTCTGATGTTCATTACGTCGGAATTGATTCCCACTCTGGTCAGAAATATTGGGTTACATTCATTGATGACTACTCTAAGCTAAAGGTGGTAGTTCCCCTAAAGCTGAAGAGCGAAGTCTTTGCTGCCTTTAAACGGTTCAAAGCTTGGGCTGAGAATCAAACTGGCAAGCATATTAAAGTCTTCAGATGCGACCAGGGTGGTGAATTCATGAGCAAAGAGTTTGACAAGTATTTGGAGGAGCATGGCATTGAAAGGCAGTTCTCAGTGCGAAATAGACCACAGCAGAATGGAGTGGCTGAACGTGCAAACAGACTGCTTAGTGAACGGATCACTGCAATGCTAGATGAGGCTGGATTGTCAAAGGCCTTTTGGGCTGAGTGTTTGGCTGCACTTGTTCATGTCTTGAACCGATGCATTACATCTTCAGTAGCTCATGCTACACCATATGAGGTGTGGCATAGACAAAAACCTGATGTTGGGCATTTGCGAGTGTGGGGATGTGTTGCTTATGTGCATGTCCAGAAGGACAAGAGGGAACACTTGGGTTCGCATATGGAGAAGTGTGTGTTTATTGGGTATCCTGATGGGTACAAGGGTTGGGAATTCTACAATCCAAAGACGAAGAAGGTCGTCATCTGTGAACGTGCAGATTTCGATGAGCGCTACGCTTATAGTGGCCAACTTCTTAAAGGCACCACCTCTGAACCAGTTCCTACTCCAACAACCAGTCAGCAGAGCGCATCAGAGGCACCATCCAAGGACAACAACGATGCTCAGCAAAGGGTCATAGACTTGCCTGCAGTTGATAATGACGATGGGGACAGCAGTGAGGATGACACTGTTAATGATGATAATGTAAAAGAAGAAGAACAGGTGGAGGGTGAAGCGCAACAGGAAGAGACACCAGAGCCAGAAGAGACTCCCCCACCTCGTCCTTGTCGTAGAAGAGCTGCACCTCGTGTGGATGATAGTGATGCTGAAGCGGAAGTCGATGATAGACCTGTGGCTGTTAGAAGACCAAAACGCGACATCAGACCTCCAGGTGAATGGTGGAAGGTTCCTGCTGCGCCTCCAAAGGCTAAGGAGGCAACTCCTGATGTCTGGGAAATGCGAGATCCAACTCCTGCTTTAGATGATGATGATTCCGAATCTGAAGAAGAAGCTTTGGAGGCTAGTCCTGTTGGCAAGCTAGTAGAGCCAGAGACTTATGCTCAGGCAATGAAGTCACCTCACGCTGCACAATGGCATGAGGCTGCACTAGCTGAATACAACATGCTACTTGCTAATGGGACATGGACATTGGAACCTTTGCCAGAAGGAAAAGCAGCAATTGGAGTCAGATGGGTCTTTCGGGTCAAGTATCATGCAGACGGAAGCATTGAACGGTTCAAGGGTCGGATTGTTGCTAAAGGATTTAGTCAACGACCCGGATTTGACTATAATGAGACCTTTGCTTCGCCTTCGAGACATGCTACCATCAGGACTGTGCTTGCTCTAGCTGCTAGAGATGATCTACACTTGCGCTCAGTTGACATTTCACAAGCATTTATAAACAGTGATATTGATGCTGAAGTGTACATGGAGCAGCCTGAGGGATTTAAGCAAGGGGCAACCAAAGGTCAAGGAAGGATAGTCTGTAAATTGAACAAGTCACTGTATGGGTTAAAGCAGTCACCTCGGTTGTGGAGTGAGAAATTGTGGCAAGTGCTGCAATTAATGGGTTTCAAAAAGATCTACTCTGACCCCTCACTCTACATCTATGATGATGGCACTGTCAGAATCATAGTCCCAGTGTGGGTGGATGATATCACTCTTGCTTCAAAGTCAAAGGAGGCTCTTGACAAGTTTGTTATTGAGCTGGAAAAGCATTTCAAGTTGCGGGACTTGGGGGAAACTTTGTATCTGCTGGGCATGGAAATAACTCGAGATTGGGAGAACCACAAACTCTACATCTCACAGCGTCAGTACATTGTTAACAAGCTTGCGCAGTTTAATATGTCTGATTGCAAACCGGTGGGAACTCCCATGGCTCCAGGTATGAAGTTGACCACAGATGATTGTCCCAAGATGTATGAAGAAGCACAAGAAATGATTGATATCCCCTACATGAGTGCTGTCGGCTCCTTATTGTACTTGGCTACAATGTCCCGGCCTGATATAGCCTTTGCTGCGAGCGCACTGGCTAGGTTCAACTCAAATCCAGGCATGATCCACTGGAAAGCTGTAAAGCACCTGCTCCGCTACGTGAAGGGAACGATGGACATGAAGTTGGTTTATGGACCGGATCCCACCATAGGAGATGAAATCTTCGTCACATACAGTGATGCTGACTATGGTGGTGATAAAGGGACAGGAAGGTCTACAAGTGGTTACTTGGTTAAGATTGGGCTTGGAGCGGTCTGCTGGAGCAGTAAAGCGCAACAGATGGTTGTTCTGTCAACCACTGAAGCAGAGTATGTTGCTGGGGTTGCTGCTGGTAAAGAGATATGCTGGATGAAGAACCTCCTCTCAGAAATTGGCTACAAGCCAACTTCACCATCCACGCTATACATGGACAACCAGTCAGCGATTAGAGTGGCAAAGAACCCCGAACACCATGGCAGAATGAAGCAACTTGACTTGAGCTTCTTTTGGTTACGCGATCAAGTTGATTGCAAGCGCATACAACCAGTCTATCTGCAAACGGAGAACATGCCCGCAGACCTGCTCACCAAAGCACTGGCCAAACCACAAGTAGAGAAGTTGAGGGAGATGATGGGACTTGTTGGATAGGAGAACGTATTGGGCCAGGGGGTTGTTTATGGGTGCCCCAATACGTGGATTGACCAAGTGTTGCATCAGGGGGTTGTGTTGAAGATGATGCACTCACTTGTTGTACAAATGTATAACAAAGTTGCGCTGTGCAGTCGCACATTAAGCGCCCGGTTCCCACGCATTGGGGACCACCCATAGACACTGCCAACACCCATTGGGACGACCCAGGTCATCATGGGATGACTGGTGTTGACAGTATTGCTAAAAGTGCGAAAGCACTCTTTAGCAATCTGTATATAAATTCGAAGCGCCCGACTCCCACGGTCAATGCACCGTTCCCACGTTTGGCGCCCCATTAGTAGGCCTATTGACCTCTATTGTGACGGCCGGAATAGACACCGGAACGCTTTGGTCTCAAAAGGGAAGCAAAAGGAGCGAAAATGAAACATGGAGCCATCATTAGAATGATGTCTAGCATGTTCCCAAGCTGCTCCGGAGCTAAACCAATTCGGATGCGATTTAGTGGACACCAATATTCACGCCTCGCGCAGAACAGTACCCGTGGGAACCTAGGATGGTCATTTTCCTTACATGTCTAGAGTACTAGACACAAAGAGTCAATAGAGCGCAATTTCATTACATATTATTGATTGATTGCATCAACACATCATTAGTGATTGTTACCAAGGCAATTAGAAGTCATTAGAACGCTTAAACAAGCTTCTAATCAAACTATAATAGCCTAAAGTTTAACAGTTAATACCATGCCAATGGTTGGGAACAAGTCAATGGTGCCTATTTCGACTTGAAGGAATACACAAGTCCAACCTCAGACCATGCTCAATACAATCAATTAGGAAGTAAGACAGATAAGTAACTAATCTAACTGTTGTTACAACATGCCAATTTCATTAAATTAGTAACTAACAGATCGGGTGGCATCACAAACAAGTGAATGCCACTCAATGGTTCAGATTTTTGTCTATTTTTCTCGCTGACACCTAACCTGACTCTAAGTGTTTTTCACTGGGGGTCACGACAAGCACTGTAGGAGAGACGCGACGGTTGTCGGAGATTAAAATATGCATCTGGCCTAGTACTGTTCTATCAATAGCAGGAGCGCGAAGCACCAGGCGGGTACGAGACTGGCTCGGACTTTTATCAGTTATCTTTGGGATCCTTGGAACAGTCAAGTACAGGGTAACCGCGTTGGCGTCAACTCACGTAAACCGTCCGACAGGTCCCAGACATGTCTTGTACACGACGCCATGAGTTGCAGGTTCGAGAAGCAATTTTTTTGAGGTCGCGTAACGCACGGAGGGGCAGAAGGTGCGAGGGTATAAAAGCTCGGCTCCCTATGTTATCGAGCAAAGAGCAAACCGCAAACCACTTGTATAGAGGCCCACTTCAAAGTCCTCGAGTAACTTATCATTGACGAACATCGTCTATATTCACGCGTCGCATCAAATCGCACATCACTCACCGTCCCCTCTCAAACACCCCCATCTACTACACGCGAACAAGGGAAGCTCACAACGCACGACAAGGCTTCAATGATGACTACAATGCAACTTGACAGCATTCAGACCTGCCCCCCGGAAATATGGACCCGCATCTTCGCATTTGCATGCACCGACGACGGGGCGACGGGCCGCAGCCTCGCTTTGGTCTCTCGGTATGTCAGGGAGACCTCCGAGCCCGTGAGGTTTGAGAGGGTGGTGTTGAAGGGTGTGGACAAGATTGTAGCTTTTGCGGATATGCTGGAGGTATTGGAGGAGGGGAAAAGGCGTCTCAACACATTGGATATTGTTGTCGACGTGGATGCGGAGGAAGGCACGAACGTCGAGGAGAAGGAAATGAGGAAGACCGAAGAACTGGACAGTCACGCCTATCTCAATTCCTTACACCGCAAAACCAAGTGCACGCGATCCATCACCGTTCCACACGAATGTCGCAGCCGAGGCATCGTAGCTTCCGGTGCGATAACTCATATCCTGGACATGGTCGCGCCGCACCTGCAGGATCTGTCGATCTGGTTCAACGCGACGTACGAGCGGACCTTCGTCCTCCTTCCGAATGTAGACCTGCCAGAGTTGCGGAGGTTCGCCTTCAGAGGAGAGAGGGTGCCATTCTTCTCCGGTAGCAGCGGAAACGGTCAGATCAAGTGCGAGAAGTTGAAGGAGATGACAGTGGTGTGGGACCAATTTCCGATGGACGTGGTCCAACACGTCAAAGCGATCTCGGGCCAACTGATGGCCTTGAAGATAGTGTGTCGGTCGCCTGGGGACTTCATGACTCTCGTAGGATTGGCATGGCAAAGGAGGCAAGGCAATGTTGAGGAATGCTGCGAAGAGAGCGAGACATTCAAGAGCGGACTACCCGAGCGGATTGTATGCTGTCGGATGGCAAGTAGCGTGGAAGAGGGGGAATGGGACGCGCTGAGGAAAAGTCTGGAAGAGGATTCGAGCTTCTGCGTGTTGTAATAGACGGTCTCACTTAACCTATATAGTCAGCCAATAATGATACCCCAATAATAACTGGATTGTTGTTGAACAGCTAGACTTTATTAGCATCGTTGTTGGCATTAAGAGATAAAATGGGGTTCATTGGGTTAGTTCTTTTCGAGCAGGAATACTTTCTATGGTCCCTCTTCTCTGTACGCATATCCCGGCGGCCTGGTATCCACACATGAGTCACCAGTTGAACCCACGTTCCAAGTGGCTTACCTCCACACACGTCCGTAAGATGGACTCGAGTTCGAGTAACGACAAAGTCGTACTAACTTTGTCCGCTGAGTGTTCCATCAAGCCAGCCACAAAGAAGCCCGTAAAGCAATCGCCTGCGCCTGTCGTGTCTATGACGGGGCCTCGGAGAGATGCAGTAGGAACGACGATCGTCCCGTGTGGAGTATGAGCAAAGACGCCTTTAGCACCCAGAGTACATATGATATTGGTGGATCGATAGAATGCAGGCGCGTTGCAGAGCTTTGCAATGAGTTCAGAAATGGGTGTGTCTTTGAGGATTGATTCCTCGGTGAGGATCTCGCATAGAGCAGTCGCTTCACCTTGATTGACAATGAGCCAGTCCAGGTTACTCCACGGAAATTGGGCGACCTGTTCTTTGGACGGGATGGGCGATGGGTTGAAGATACTGACGATCGGGGGGTTGCAGGATTTGGAGAGGCGGAGATAGGTTTGTGTTGATGAGAACAAGACTTCGTTTTGGAGGAGAAGATGAGTGTATCTTGAATCGAGTGCACGAGGGAGGGGTAATGGATAGAAGTTGGCTCCCGGATAGAGGACTGGGTGGATTGATTATTGAGTTCATACGTATACAGCACTTGTCAGGGAAGAATCGCATACTGATGCTGTTCTCGCCGTCGTCCGCAACTTGGATCATAGCGCGCCCTGTATGTGTCTTCGCTTCTCAGAACCGTGCCACAGGAACCAGACAGTATTCGACGGTGCTCACTTCGACGACGGAGACATTGTCGGTATTGACCCCGATGGCTTGGAGATATTGGATGATCCATATGCCGTCTTCCCCGACCGAGCCCAGGAGATCTACGCGCCCACCGGCTTTTGCGATGGCGACTGCCTGGTTTGCGCCCTTGCCGCCAGCACGACGCTCATATTTGGTCGAGAATATCGTTTCACCTGCACGAACGAGATTTTTTACTGTAGGACGTTGAGACCGAGAGTTAGCGAAAGCAGGGAAAGCGACCCACCGTGAAGACACTCGTCGTTGTCTGGAAGCTGCGTGAGAGAAGGAGGCGTTCACTGGTGGCGGTGATGGACTTACTCAAAGAGCCTCGGACGAGACAGCGCGGCGGGGTCATGAGCGTTGTTGGCAACAGCGATCACATGCCCTTCGAGCTTGTCCTCCTCTCGGGCGCGGCGCACCTCCTCACCGCTGCCTTCGCCTACGCCTGCCAGACCGCCGTCGTTCTCTTCGACTCGTCGCCCACCGTCGCCGCCATCGACAGCCCGTTCTTCAGATGGGACGCGTTCCACTTTGCGCACATCGCAGACCACGGCTACGTCTACGAGCATGAGTGGGCCTTCTTCCCAGGCGTACCCAGCGTCCTACGTATCCTCTCCTCATCCTCAGGCTCGGACCCATTATCGTTTCTCTTCCATGCCCTCGCTTTACTCCCTATCTCGATGTTCAGCGCGCTGACGCTATATGAGCTCTCCTTGCTGGTCTTGGGGTCTCCCAAACTCGCCCGGCTCGCAACGCTGCTCAGCCTGTTACCCTCGAGCCCCATCACGCTGAGATTGGCACCGTCCCCAGAAGGATGGTATACATGTGCGGCGTATAGGGGAATGTTGCACTGTGCAAGGAAAGAATGGCTCCGCGCGGCGTTGTGGTTCATGATCGCTGGGTCCTTCAGATCAAACGGCATAACCCTCGCAGGCTTCATCCTCTGGGGCATGGTCGTCGAGCCGTTCCTGCTACATAAAAAGGTACGTGCGCGGGGTCATGGTGTTGAATGCGACTGACAATTATCAGATTTCACTCGCCAACCTCTGTAAATCCGTCCCCCTCGTCGGCATGGTATTTGCCCCATTCATATACCATCACTTCAATGCATACCTAGCCTTCTGCCTTAGCGCAGACGCCTCCGCTCCAGAGTGGTGTTCGCGCACAATCCCATCCATTTACGGCTACGTTCAAGCCAAGTACTGGAATGTTGGCTTATTCAAATACTGGACCCTCCAACAGCTCCCCAACTTCATACTCCCAGCGCCCGTACTTCTTATCCTCTTCTCGTTCAGCTTTTGGTACTTGCGCAATCTCTACCCTGATCGGCGTGCAGTGGAGAGACGGCCGTCCAGTGCATCGAGCTTAAATTTCCTTACACTCAAACTCGTTCCTCATGTCATCCATACCTGCTTCATGGGAATCACTCTCCTCGTTGCATCGCACACGCAAATCGCCCTCCGCCTCGCTGCATCTATGCCCACCATCTATTGGGCTGCGGCGTGGTTACACTGTCACAAACCCACACATAGCCTAGCTCGCCTGTGGGTATGGTGGAGTTTCCTGTGGGGAAGCATCTCCATTATCCTCTGGACAGCATTCCTTCCCCCGGCCTGAGTGCTTTCTTGAATTATATCATTTCAATGAATACATCGTAATTTCGAAAAGGACATGCAAATATAGAAATAAAAATAGTCATTGCGTGGTATAACATCAACGCGTCCAGGCCCGTTGGCTACAAAACATTGCGAAGCAGGTTCATAAATGTTCAATGAAACAAGGCTCTCGCGATAGAACGTCAAAAGTGTCTATTACAGACTCTCGAGGGATAAATTTACGAAGAGGTCTCCGATGAGGCATCTCGGGGTGTGGGTTCGGCTATGGTTGCAGCTGCCGACGGATCCTGAGGAAATGATAAGGTGAGCTTACAAGCATCGTTGTTGGATGCTAGGAATGCACCTTCGAATCGTTAAGACCCTCTTCGCTGGCAGCGGGTGTTGGTGTGGGTTTGGCTTGCGGTACATCTTGCTCGGGTTTCGCTTCTGGCTGACTGATCGAAGGTTCGGCATCTGGTATCTTCGTGGTAGGACGTGCCTCTTCCTCGCCCTTTGTCGATTCGGGAGCCGCAGTCGAGTTTTCGACAGCGGCGGACGACACCACTATGGACGCACTAGCCGACATACTGCTGAGCGCGTCAGAACTCGACGTTGCGTTGACCGACTCGGCCTTCTGCTTCATCGCAGAAAATCCCAGCTGTAGGTCATACTTCGTAGGGACCGCTTTTTGATTAAGTTGTAGCCACGGCACTTGGTATCCGCCCCTCCCGATCCTCACCGTGTTCGCCGCGCCGATATCCAGAATGCCTAGCGGAATAATGTCCAACGCTGCAATCGCACCTTGGGTGAGAAGGACGTTTCCGAATGTTCCGGAGTTGACTGTTTGACCTGGGGGAATGACGAAATTGTCGAACGGCTGCTCGAAGTGGGCGAATATTTGGCCGTTGACGCCTGAATCACTTTGTACGAATTCAATAACAAGGTCTGCATCGAAGGGATTGAAGACGTCGAAGTTGACGGATACGAGGTTGGTGACCAAGGAATCCAAGGTGATGAGGACTTGGACGTGAGTAATGATAGTTGGGTTGTTTGTACCTGTGAAAAGGTAACAACATTAGAGTACGAACACAACTCTAGGCCCGTCAACCTACCTGCTAGCTGAGACGATAAACGCAAGCCGCTGAGAGCTGGTTGTAACGAAGCGAACGGCGTGCTAGCTGAGTCTCCTTGGATTACAAGGGGCAACCTATTGTCCGTTTGAATAAACTGAGTCAAGAAGCCCTGTCGACGTTCATCAGTCCTCCGCAATCATTAGCAATAGTTTTGCAACGACCGACCTGCGCGACAGTATTATTGGCGTCGTCGGGTTGGTAGTGGAATTCGGCAGGGATATCGTTGTCGCCTGGAACGAGATTGAAGGGCTGTGGGAGGCCAGGTTAGACTCTGAACGCAGAACAGACACTGATCACGAAACGTACATCGATTGCTGCCCTGCCGATCTTGACGCCATCGAACATCACGAGTAGAGATATGTCCACGGTACTCAACGTGACATTGGACGGGTTGTGCAACGTGTTTGTCAACGGCGAGACGATGAATTCGCTACCTCCGTTTCCACTACTACCCGTCACGGATACATTGCTCAAAGACGCGGTACCGCCAAAGGAGTTGATACCTTTCAAGCTTGAGGGAACCTTGAAGGGTATGCCGGAAATGGGGACGTTGCCTATCGCAGTGTGTGCGGTAACGTCAGCGGTTCCTTTGAGGTCAAGAGCCGCGGTCTCCTGCAAGGTGACATGTGCGAAGAGGGCCTGGAAGCCTTGGTTATTCAGAGACTTCATAGGTACGTCCTTGAAAGCAATCGGTAGATCGACAGGATTTCCGGTGGAAACACCGCCGTTTGCAGGCGCATTAGGTATGTCCAGCTAGACCAAATCGTCATCAATGCCGCGTAGGGAGAGAGAATGGAACAGTGTCTTACTTGAGCGATATCAATTCCCGACGAACTGAGAATCAGTGTTTGCTTTGATTCAATCACTTGTAGTGAGAACCCAAATGGATTCTTGTACTGAGCAACTGTTCCTTGGGAACTTGCAAGAGGTGCGAACGCTTGGTCGGGCGTTTGCATCGTCACTGCGAAGTCGTCAAGCGTGATTGCAGTTATGACCTAATCCTCTCTTTCAGCTCCAATTGCCACTTGAACTACTCGAACCACTGACCTCGGAGATTTGCCCGGGTAAAGTTACAGACAACTCGAGCGTCTTGAAAGCATCGCTGAGCCATCCTACTGCCGAATCTCCCGGTTGAATGAAATCACCCTTTGCTATAAGAGTCTGATTCTGGCCAGCTAAGAAGCCTGAGAAGAGTTTTCCAATGGTTTGAAGGTCAGATCCGCTCTGAGGGACAATTCGTCCTGTAAGGGGGAGAGGCGTAATGGAACCAGCAGCGAGGAACAGGCCAGACCCGGATAAAGCTAGAGGTCTATATTAGTAAACAAGATATATAGTAAATTTGTACCATGGTCCTTACGTCCTACATGAGTACCATCGAAGAAGGACTCGAATCTGACGGTGCCGAGTTGGATACCGAGCTCTAGTATGTTCGTCAACTTTGTGCATATCTTCTCAGACGAAATTCACCCACGAGCAGGAGAGGGAATCAATGAATCCGTTTGAATGCTGATCCCACCAGCAGGGTCATCATGAGGAAGCTGGAAGTTGCTGATCGTGACACCATTGAGCCCGTTGAATGCCTTGAACAACACCTTCTTTGACAGAAAAACGTTATCAAATATGGTTCCTAGTGCTTGCACTCGGAGTTTATCCGTCGATATAGTCCATTCAAAGGATTCATCATGTAGTAACGCAGTCGCGAATGCGGTGAATCTAGGGATTATCAGCGCTGCATGACAAGCCCGGATGGCAGATCACGTACTGAGAAACGTCGGTAATCTTTAATCGACCATTCGTTTGATAGTTGGGGACCCCAGAGTCAGCAGCCGCACAAACTAGAGTTTACAAACATCACAGTGAGACACGATTTGGAAGAATCGGGTACATACTAGGGGGCAATGTTATTTGCGCAATATTGTTACCATTCCACGTTACACTGAAGGCCCATGAGAATGAACTCAGACAAGAAAATAGAGAAACACAGACGTGACGGGCTCCGTGAACGAAATGAGAGCATCTAGTGGACCGGCGTCGGTCAAAGAACCTTGCAGCGACAAGTCGAATCCATCGTTAGAGACATTTCTGGCGTCACTCCGTTAGGGGGTTATTGCATCAACTTGACAACTAGGCTCACGTTATATTGGCCTCCGAGAACTGTAGCTTCGATCCGTCAACGAGGTGTTGAGCGATAGGTCCTGCTACGGCGCCAATGGTGAAAAGAACACTCCTGTCGGTCTAATTGTGCTGTTAGGTAAAGCATCTCCTTCCGGGCAGACAGCGCTCACAATTGCAGGGACGTTCGCTTGATTGAAACTTAAATCCGTCGCAACTATGGCATAAAGTTAGGAGGAAAGTATACGACTCAATCATTGGGATCTTACAGTCATCCAGCTTTGTATGCGTGTCGACAGCTAAATTGACCTTCAAACCAGAGAGCGACTTCAAGATGGCTCCCGCCGCGTCGAATTGATGCCCGCTACAAACAGATTGGAAGGCGGTTTTCAGCCAACACTGATAACACTCACCTAACACAGGTAGGTGATTGAGTATCGACGGCGGTCTTCACCTATTGCAAGATAGTCGTGAGCGAAGTGAGCCGAACTCGAGGAGCCCTAAGCTTACAGGAGGCTTGAAGTCCGGGTTTTGGATCAAGAACTGGAACATCTGTGCCAAAGGGCCGAGACTGACGCCCTTCTCTTGAGATGAAATGCTGAGGAGCTGAATGATGTTGCTAGGCTCGAGGTTAAAGTTAAATGGCAACGATTGAGATGTCGCCGTGCTGTGGCCATCTGCGCGAACTGGTGACGAAGAGATGTCTACGTTGTCAATCTTCCCTAAGGTGAGACCGTGGAAAGTGACAACGGTCCCAACGCGTAGCAAATTGATGCTGGCAGTGAAGGGATTCGCCAAGGTAAAGGTGGCAGAGGCAATTCCCGTCTCAACAATGTCGATAGGGAACGATAGTGATGTGCTTTGTACCAACGTCTGGTGGATAGCTGGGATGGTTACTGGGCTCAGTCGAATCTGTGAAAGAGCCGATTTTAATGAGCCGATCGTAGTAGAGCCAGTATCGCCCGAGATAGCCGTGTCTGAATCAACTCCCTGAAGGAAGTTTTGGAGCAGTGTTCGGCCGGCTTGTTGAGCTGCTCCTTGTGGTGCGTAATGGACGTCTAACAAGACTTGATAATTGTTTGTGGCCCTATAACAAGCCTCTACTCACCAATGGGATATGACGCATTGCCCGGCTGGATGACAAGGCCGTTCTGGATGACCTGTCAGTGTGCGAACAGTGTAAAGTTGGCCATAAGCGTACGATATCAGCAGAACCAATGGTTTGATCCCTGCGAAATTGTAAGCTTATTGAGGACGAGAGGGGCACGGATCCACCTACTGGAATTGCAGGGCGAAGGAAACATCTCCAGTTCCTGAGGACGCATCAGTTACCACCAATAGCAAGGAGGAAAAGGTGCCGCCGGCTTACCAACTGTGAGGTTACTGAAACAATTGTACGTTAATAAGGTTCCGACGTCCGTACAATCAACTTACCTCGGATTGAACAAAGCGCTATCGACTTTGATGAGCAAGAAGTCAGGGAAGCCATGGTTCACATCCAGGCTGCTGACTGTAACGGGACGCGTATTCAAGCCTTGTAAACCGTCAATCGAGCTGTCCACCGAGAAAGCGATATCAGGAAGAGAGAGAAGGCCAACGGCAGTGTTCGCCTCGGCGTTGGAGCTGCCTGATAGATGCATTGTTACTGATTTGCCGACTGTGGTGGCAGCTACAAAGTCGTCAAATACGCTGTGTTGATTTCCATCGACGGCGAAGGGGACGTCACTGAATGTCAGTGCTATCACCCGCTTCTCGACGTCAGTTTTTGTAGGAGCTTTGGGAAGGTCAAGGGTTGCAAATGATTGGCCGTTGAACGAAATGCCGATTTTTTGTTGCAAGGAAGTAATATCCAAGGGAAACCCGAATGGAAGCGTGAAAGCTGCTGACGTCGAACTACTGCTGGTGGCAGGGTTGTAAGCTGTATCCTGGGTGAAGAGTAGCTTCAATTCGTTGAGGGTGATTGATTGGATCACGTCCAGAGGGCCTCGGTTAGGCAATATCGTGTCAACTTGGAGCGCTTTGATGCCCTCGTTTAGCCAGGTAACCTGTGATATAATCAGCAGCATGTCATCAAATCATTGAATTCTCTGTACCTCGCTTGGGCCCGCGCTGGCACCATGAACAACGACATTGCTATCTTTCCCATGTAAGAAGTTTGTAAACACTTGAGAAACAATGTCTAGGCCTTCCTGGGAAGCCTGAGGCACAAGGTGTCCAACAAGCGATAAGGGAGAAGTAGAGCCAGGGGCAAGGGTTACCTCCTTGCTGGCGACGGGGGCAATCATTGTGTTTCCAACGAACGTGTTGAAACCTAGCGAAGACAACTGCACACCCACTTGCGAAGGCTTCATTGATTGGTCAGATTTGAAATGTCATCATGACTTTCAGAACTCACGTTAGTCGCGTCAGCCTCAATGGTGAGATGGATACCTCCGGCGGGATCGTTGGCGGGTAGATCGAAAGACTTGATCTTTACGCCGTCTTTCAAGCCATTGAATCCCTTCAGCGTAACTTTCTTCGAAGACAACGAAATGCCATCAACCTGGATTCCTGTAATTGCATTGGTCAATAAGATTTGGAAGATCCTTTCAAGGTTGTTCTTACCCATGGCGCTGACTATAAACGCGACATCAGCTAGGATAAGAACTCTGAAAGCAGCAACGTACCAGTCAAGTTGTCGCCAGAGATCTCCCACTCGAAAGATTCCTCCCTGAGCAGAACCTACGATTGCCACGGGTCAAAGCAAGCCTTCCTGTGCGTTCAATACATATATCTACCTTGGTGAACTCGGTGATGTGGTCAACGTCAGTCACATCGAACGTCGTCTCTACATCGAGAACGGCTCCAACATCGCCCACCACATCAACATCGGTAAGCTTCATGTTCCCTATCGGTTTTCCGGCCCAAACGACGGTCAGACCTTGGTTGAACGATATCTTGGCGTCAACTACACGGCGTAGAGAATGAGCGAGACCATCACTACAGTAACAGGGAGCAAAAACATACATGGACCAGCGTTGTTTATCCCACCTCTCAGTCTCGTCTCTGCATAAAGTTTCAGACTCATGACTCTCCGTATACTGGACGCGAGGAACACTCACTAAACGAGTTCTGTTGTGGGTCGATGATGAGGACATCGTCAATACTATTAAAGATCGTTAAAATGGAAGGAGAGATGAGGAACACGAGTACAATACCTGATCCCGGACCCGCTGACCACCTTCTGAACAATTGGCTGGGCCAAGACAGGAAGAATTAGGTTCAGGCTCTCATCTGTCTTGGTCGGGACACCGGGCTGCGTGTACTTGAGGGTAGTCTTATAATCGCCCATAGTGACATCGGTAGTCAGCTCAACATCGGACTTGAGTTCCTTGAAAGCGGCCTGCACGAATTCCGGCAGGTTAAACCCACTATAAGAAGCATGAACGTGAAGGGAAAGACAGAATAGAGAACGTTATGGACATACGTGAAGATGTTCGCTCTCCGCTGCTTGCTTGGGGGATCACCGGTTGTAAAGAGGTACGTGTAACCACCGACCCCAACGATTCCATCCAAAGGGGCGGTGTCTAAACCAGCGTCAACAGCAAGAAGGCGCGTCACAGTGAATAGCGAGTTTGGATCGAAGTTGAGGTTGAAGTCAAGATCCGGAGATGTCGTCTTCGACTTGGGGTCGCTGGAGAAATCTGTATCCGTCTCGATGTTCCCTAGGTTGATGCCCTGAACGGTTACTGCGGATGTGATCTTGGTGATCTTTAGGGCGGTGCTAAAGGGGTTGTCGAGGTTGACTCGGACGTGACTGATGTTAGTAGCCCGACCAGTGGTCGGAAGAACTAAGAAGAAGAAAATTTTGTTTGTAAGAAACGATGTTGGGATCGAAGGGAGAGGCGGCGTACCTCTGAGCTCCGCAGTATCTAGCAAATTAGTCTTGAGGCCAGGCAACACCACGTCAACTCCGAGGGACTTGAAAGCTTCGAGCAATGACACGACTTTTGTACTTTGATCAAATCCGGCGATGTGCAAGTTGACATCTGAGAAGTATATCAAACTCGGGCAACACTAGACCATCAATGGTTGCACGAACCTTTTTTCCCCACGAAATCGTTTAGTGTCTGGAGCCCCTCGGGGCTATCATTGGCCTAAAGCATGTTTGAGTTTCATTGACTGAGCGGCGAGTAGATGTCAGACCTTAAAATTAGACGAAGCTTTAACAGAGTTGTTACCCATCGTCAAAGTAAGGTTGGGCAACAAATTAGTCCCAAGGCCGACGCCATCACGGAATAGCTGTAAGTCTACACATAGAATGAGCACCCGTGCAACTAAAAAGAGACAGTAAACGTACTCAAGTCACCCGTAGCTAAGTTGAGGTTAGAAGGGTTGAATATATTGACTAAGATGATGGTTAGTCAGGGGCTGGGGTGGAAGCAACGACGAGCAGACCATTAATCCCCAGCGTGATGCCCTCTGTGGTACCTCCAAGTACGTCCACTGAATCAATGCTGACGAGGCCCTTGAGACCCTGCAACCCCTGAAGGTGGGTAGAAACGTTGACTTTGATGGGGTCCAGGGTAATCGTGCCTATGCTCATGTTCGCGATCGCTCTGGAATTACCCACGAGACGAAACTCAGCCATGTCAGCGCTGGTGAGTTCCGCGTCTAATCGCAACAAGATGATTGGGTTGAGTTGTTTGTCTTTTGTATGAGGGAAATGACGTACTGAAGGCTGAAAATGCTGGGTGCATGGGATCAGGAGAGTTGAGTTTAGCATTGTCGATCGTGATATTGATTGAGCCCGATGTGTCATCTGAACTGAGAACCGAGATCGAGGATGTAGAGGCACCGAGTGGCTTGGGTGGCAGTTACTCAGTAGAAAAGCCAAATCATGATGAGCAGGCGCAACTCACTGTGCTTAATCCTGCTACAGCAGCTCCGTTCTTCGTGATATTGAAGTCGTTCTGAATTTCACCGATTGAGAGACCGAACCCGAATGGAAGCTCTGCATTTGTTGGGTTAGCGAGAGAAACACCTTCGCTGTCATCTATACGCACGGAGAGATGCTTCGACCGTTCTACTAAGGGCAGTGGGTGACCATGGATCCGCTTCGGTGAATGCAAGGGAGAAGTCTCCGATACTGATGGTCTTGATGGGATCAATTGGAATCGAAGACTTGAACGGAACCTCGAGTCGGAGAGATTTGAGACCGTCACTGAGCCATGAAATGGAAGAATTGTCGCCTTGGAGGGTTGAACGCCCAGTCGCAAAGACAGGAGAAGATTCCCCGTTGAGGTAACGCGTGAAGAGGTCGGACATCACTGCAAGCTCAGCCTCCGACGTATGCGGTACGAGTGTCCCTTTCAGCGTAACATCCACTGGCCCAGGAGCCTGCGAGAGTAAGTCAATGACCATATCTGATGTTGGATGAGGGTACGCACGATGACAGTATCGGTCCCGGTCCCGGTACCAAGAAAGACATCCTTGTAGGAAAGATCGAATAACACAGTACCGAGATTGAGTGAAAATGGACTGGGGTTGTTCAATGTCGTGACGGCGACGAAATCGATGCCCCCTTGTGGGTTGTCGCTTGGAAGCTTGAAGTCCTTGAGAGCGACATTGCCAGAGAAACTGTTGAATCCTTATCATAATGCATAATGTACTAATCAGCAATGTAATGAATGCACCCTAGCAACCCATTACCGTTCAGCGTTACATCCTTCTTGAATTTGATGCCTTTTGACAAGGGGAATTTGAGAGCTTGAACATGAAGGTTCTCGCTCTCGAGCCTCCATGTAAAGTTCTGTGCGGTGATCATTTGCCCGGCGAATCGACCGAAGGCCGCCTCGTCTGTGATGTTGAACACTGTGGTGTCATTGATGGTGGCGCGTTTGTTCTTCGTCGATAAAGGGCTTAAATTCATTGCACCGATGGGGACCTCATTGTCCCCATCGAGCCAAGTAACGCGTACGGGATTCTTGAACTCGATGCGAGCGTTAATGATACCCGTGTGAGCGACCTAACCAAATGTGAGCATGTTCAAGTACCCTGAACGAGAGTGGGCAGCTCACATTTCCTTGTAGTGCCAGTTGGAACCTATGAAACGCGTAATTAGTATTGAGACAAGGATCGAGGCCACCAACACGTACGTATCATTCAACGGTTCCGTTATTTGGGCCACCTGTATATCCAAAGTACTTCTGTTTACGACTAGTTGCGCGATGGCTTTGATCACCGGGAAGAGAAGAATGAAAAGTAAGGCAATGCCCAAAGGAATAATAATCAACTGCGAGATGATGAACCACCGCTTCTTGTAGAATGGCACATGGGGCGGCGGCGCAGGCTGAGGCGCATCTTGCGCATCGTGGGGGACGTCGCTAGTTCCGTGGTAAGCTCCGGCAGCTGGTACGCCTCCCGCTCCCACTGGTATGCCAGCGGGTGTGGTCCTCGCGTATCCCGCTGTCTGATTGAACCCAGCAGGCTGCTGAGCGTGTCCTATATGCGCAACCGAAACGGTCAGGCGCTGCTGGGACCTGGAAACGCGTCGGTTACCCACCTGCGAGGGAAGCAGCGGAACCCGAGTCGTCACTTGCGCGGCTTGCAGGCCTGTACTGCTCCATTACCGCGTCGTCGAAGGGGGGCGAGCGAGAAAGGATGGGAGGGAGGAGCAATGGAGGAGCGGTTTATTAAGTAAGGAATCGAGCATTGGATGTTGATTTTCAAGTAACTGGATACGGAGATGAAGCTGATGGGATTTGCTGGCCCTCAGTTCTATTTTGGAGCGACAAATAGTGAGAACCGCTTGCTTCCCATGCGATTGGGTATAACAACGATGCACCACATGTCTTCCTTTCCCATCCACCACCTGCCCCCACACTTACCGGGGCTGTGGGGACAGGTGGGGGGCGGGGGCATAAGGGACGTATGACCTCTGTCCCTGAAATATTCCTGATGGTATGCATAAGCAGGCAGTTATACGAAAAGTGAGACTTTGAAAAACAAACTGACCTTGCCATCAATCAGATCAAGCGTTGTCGCGAAGAAGGGCACCGGCGCGTATAGCATCAGTAAAAATGTCAGAACCATACAGCATTGATGAGAAAAGACAACTCCTCCATCTCATATGGCGCGACGGAAGCAACAATCACATGGCGAATGATGTCCGGAATAACGGAGGGCGAAGGCACGCCTCCGAAAACTCAACAACTTGAAGCGTCCATCACCTTGGGATGTCGAGCAACCATCCGACGGAATGTGCGGCAGGAATTCCCAGCCCCACGGGTGCAATCCTAACTTCACTACAACAATTATTTATATCAAGGAACATATAAGAACATCAAAAATATTACAGTGCGGGTACAATCTTCGACTCTTAGGGATACATTACATCTGCTTAACCAATGCCCAGCGATATTACAAACTGCAAGAGGGGAAGGCGTACATGCTTCATATTTCATATTTCATTATTCGTTCTTCGTCTTCATACCATCATCATCAGCGGACTGTTGGGGAGTTTTCTGTGGCTCTGCCTCGTCTCGTAATACTTCTGCATCAACTGCCATCTTCTTGCCATTGTCGCCATCGACGATAGCCTCGGTCAACATCTCGCTTGGTGCTTGGTCGATTGGCGTGGTGACGGCGCTGTTGTCGCTCGAGTCCCTTCGTTTGGGCATATTCCTGGAGCGTGTCGATCTTCGCTCGGGAACAATGTCCTCATCCGGCAAGTCAGGCTTCGCCTGTGGCGTCAGCGTAACATCGCCTAAATCGAGTCCACTGGTCGACTCCGTAGGCGAAGCGACATCTGCCGTAGCAGACGCAAACCGCCCACCACTTCTGGGATGGCGAGTGCGCTTTGGAGGGTTGGGGTATGGCGCGTCGCTGTCGTCTGGCTCCTTGCGCTTGCGCCTCTGACCACCGACACCGGCCCGGCGCTTCCGAGGACTAGGCTTTGTTTCACGTGCGGGCACGGCTACTGGTGTCAGTGGGCTACTGGCGGACGCGGGGGGTGATTCTAGCTCATCCTCGCCGTCACATCCATGGCTCATGGACTTGCGCGAGCGAGACGAGTCCACATCGTTGAAGATGCTACTGGGAATGGGGGGAAGGCCGAAAGCGGCCGTGTCCAATGGCGGCAGGGAGAGCGCAAGTTGTCCCAAAGGGTGATATAATGGCAGGGGTGGATTCATAGGGTAGCGTTGGCGTAGAGGAATCGATGAGATTACGGTGGTCTTTACTTGAGGCGGTTTGGAGGAAGATGGGTGCGATTTGACCTTCTGGCTGTTCCCACCCAAGCGTTGCGAGGAGCTCAGCCTCTGAAACGAGTTCTCTGGGGTGTTGGCAGACGGCGAGCGATATGTGTATTGTGGTTTCCTTCGAATGGGGCTTCCCCCCGGCATGGAGAGCGAGTTTGTCATAGCTGCCCATGTTGAGCAGAGGGCAATACGGTGATGAGGGCGAACATACCGAGTTTCCTGAGTCAAGCACCCTGGTGAGAAGACTGATGGGCCAGGACACGGCGGTGGTGACCTGGGACGGTGAGGAGATGGAGGTGGTTGAGGAGAGAGGGAGGGATTTCAAGGCAGAGGAAGCGTCGGCAAATGTTTGTGCGAGTATTCACTCATCAAGAGCAAGCTGGGTTGCATGGATGACATCCCGAAATGGTTTGCTGGTAATGCGACCATGTGATCGGCCAAATTTCATCCCTTGAGCGTCTATATCGCCAGCCACAAAAAAATTCCGATTAGGGGTCTATACAGTAGCAATATACATGAACGAAAGCTAGCAAAGCAGATTACGACGCAGGAGATGAAAGAAGCCGACCCAGCGACTTTATATGCTTCTCGCATATCGCCGAGAAATAAAATTCATGCTCAGAGTTGTGTGGCTGAACAAGGTTATGCGCGATTTCGTGCGCTAGCGTGAAGTACCTACCACAAGAATGAGATGCGAAATGAAGATCACTAGGCGAAAATGGTTAGCTCACCAGGACACGAAGGCATCATCCATGTTCCCCGTTTGGACTTGATCATGATCTACAAGACGAGTCCCTCAATATCGAAAGGAGAAAGAACGAGAAGACACATACGCCAAGCCTCAAAATACCGCAGGTTGAGGAAAATGCTGGCATTCCGATTGAAGGCAATCAAACCCCCTCCAAGGTCGTAGAAGATGTGTAAACTCGACATCGGGAGGTTGTACACCTTTGCCAGCGGTGACACCACGTGGATAAACCGAGCGATCTCATCCCTCTTGGTTTCCAACACCACTTGCGGGTTTGGAACATCTACATCGTCCAATAAACTCAGTATGAGAGGCCCTTCGGAGTCAGTACCACTCACCGGCAGTGACGAAAATCTTCATAGAACCCATCTCTCCAATTAGGTTAAGATCGCCGACTTGACCACTTATGTCACAATAACCATCGTTCAGTGATTCCTTGACTTGCTGCATCTCCTGCTTGTTCCGTACGAGGTTCCCATTCTCAGGCCGACAAGCCTTGATTGCCATGTTGATGTTCGAATCTGAGTTTCGTCATATTAATATGTGCGAATCAGGGATGAGGCTGGTGGGATCTCACTGATGTTGCTCAACGGGGTAACATGGTTACCATTTGAGGACCGTGCAGGACCAGGCATTCCTGGGCGAGAACCGTTCGGCACTTGCGGAGGTGCATGTTGATCATTGGCCAGCAACGGTTCCCTTTCCGAAGTGACCGGTCGTGGAGCGACCTTGTTTCGTAGGTCTTGAATGGATTTAAAGAAGGTAGAGGAACGGCTCCCTCTCGCAGGCGGACTTTCAGGGAACCCTCCTGGAATGGAAGATGGCTCCGGAAGCGGCTTGTTGGTCTGGACAGGAGCGGGCCCGGTGTGAACAGGGGGTGCGGCTATTGCCTGTTGTACCTTCTCTTGCTGAATGTCCCCCTGGAGAGCTCTCTCCTCTTGGACTTTCTTCTGCGACTCGAGAGCGGCGTCCTTGGCATGTTGTTGTTGTCTCAAAATTCGATCCACTGGGTAGCAAGGAGTCATCATCAGCCATGCGCCGCTCATGAAAGTCGCGAAACCGTACCATTGTATCCCCGTCGTTTGAGAGATTTGAGATCGGTGGAAAGGATGGTCATAAAGAGCAACATGTCGTTGACTTTGGCACCGTCGAAGAGCAGTTGACCAAGTGAAGTCGCGACTCTGGCCAAATCAATGATTTATCTGGGTCACTAAATGTTTCGTAGGGGAGGAAGCACCACTCACTCGTACATGTCAACCTTCGTGTTGTATGCGACCCACAACTGGATCGCACCGCCGTGTCCATCACGCTTGGCTGCCGCTGAGGACTCTTGCCTACGAGTAACGCGAATATCACCAAACGTCAACACCGATTCCACCTCGATCTTTCCATAGTTCTTGACAACAAAGTTTCCTTCCTTGCTCAGCCACGCGGAAGGGACCTTCAATGTCGCGTGGGTCTGGCCATGAAGGAACAAGGGTAGCCGCTCTAAAATTAGATTATGCGTCTCCGAAGACCGGTGCGGATCTTTGATTTCTTGTGTGGTGCGGTAGTTCTGCTTGACGATAGAACTCAAGCGGCGGGAGCCAAGTTCAGCATAGAAAGCTATGTAACTGCGATTGAGCTTTAATGCTGCGGCGAAAGCACCTCATACTGACCTTCCAAGATATCTTCTTGCGGAGCAGTAAAGACAGCGTCTCCAAATAGCTGGTAGTTGTTGCTATCGTCCACGATTACGATGCTGCTAGGGACCAGAAGGTTGTATTGAAAGTCCCAGGTTTCTTCGTCGAGGTCTTGGTGCTTTTCATTTGCTTCCTTGACCCGGCGCCGTACACCTAGCAAGATGGGTGCTTTCTTCATCTTTGTAAAAGTCATGGAGGAAAGCAATCGATTATTGACAGCAATATTGCGAAGCTCGTTGAGGAAGCTACAGGTTTAACGTGTGAGTAAACAGCCGAACATACGTACTGTTTGCGTACTGTTCAGGTCCCCCCGAGAGGTCGTAAAACTTCCTGGGGTCGGCTAGCAGCATCTGCGCAAGTTCTTCAACGGAAGCCTCGCGTTTAGTGCCGCAAGCAGACAAGAAACTGTTCGCAGCTGCTCCAAAGTCGACACAGGTAAAAAGTTTGGATTGAAGCTTGCCGGTATTGATGTTGAGGAGACATCGTCTCGGAGGGGTATGGGTAATCTCCTTGCCCGATGGGTCAGGGATAGGGATGAAAGAAGTATTCGACAGTATCGTAAGCTCCGAGTCCGAGAAATCTACATATCTGCAAGTCAGCCGACCCGTTGTACATCCTCGATGCCAAAACTTACCCGATATACGGGTGGATAATACAGAAAACCAGTCTTTGGCCTGAGATACATTGGGCGGCGACGTGCGAAGTACATCTATGAGTTGCTTCGTCGAAGGATGCCTCGGAATCTTCAGCTTCTGAACAAATGGCTGCACCGCTTCAGTGGCGACAAGGAACCCAAGAGAAGCCCACTGCCGTTCTGAGAACACGTCTAATGGTGCGGACAGACATGTTAGCGCTCCGTTATTAGCGGGTATATAGACTTTCTGCGCGAAGTTGTGGGGGTTATAATCACTATACCGAGTTGGGATATTGTCGAGTAGATACTTGAGGGCAGCTGTATGTACAGCAGTGTCATCAGAGGCACAGAGATCTATCAGTTGAGCCAGAGGCGGGAAACGTAGGAGCCCGATCTTGAACAGAAGTTTGGCTACACCGCAGCTGTCATGAAAGGCATGATTATGAGGGTCATGAAAACATACCTTCTGCTGCCGACGCTCTCCATCTCGACTTCGAAGTCCAAGCGATGACTGGAAGGTGTAGTTGTCGAAAGGTATCCGAAGGTTCGTACAATTGATCAGCTCTATACCGCTTCGGTTTGGCGTCTGTGGTTGAATGGCCTTCCTTAGAGAAGATCGGCGTCAGCTTGAGGCGCCCCCAGTCTTCTTCCTTCAACTCGGCCTCTACAGCAACGAGATACTTAATCAAGTCCTCGACTTTCCAATCACCAGTCTTGATCATCCTGTAGCGAGGTCAGTCACATGAACAAAATATATATCATTAGGGAAACCCCCTACCTCGTGAATACTATCTGGAGATCAATGTATTTTCGAACGCCAAGGAATTGCAAGAAACGTTCCAACCCTCCCTTGATAGGTGCTTGAGAGGGGAATGTCACGACTGGTAGATCACCTAGTATATTCGCGTCGGAAAAGTAGGTGTCGCCAGGTTTCTTCTGCCCTTGGGATGTGGGGATACATGTCAGGTTGCTTAAGAGACGAGCAACTTCTGTCTTGCTTTTGTTCGATATCGATGGCCAAGCGCGAAGGAGGACCTGGAGGACGGTTTCTGCCCATTTTGGATTTATCCCGATATCGGTTTCAACGGAGGTAGCGCGCGTCCTAGGCTCACAAATGTGTTTCAACCACTCGACCACCGTCAATTCCTTCCATGGGAAATGGGTTGATAGTTCTTCAGGTCGAAACTTGGAGCTTATGCAAGCAGGCAAGACACCGGGTGGTAACGGACCGTCGACAGGAATGTGGGCTCCAATGGCTCCTTTTGTGTTTACAAATGACTGGATAGTAGAAAGGGGAATGATTTTGCCAGCGATAGATGGCGGACCCGAATCGCCGGTGGCCAAGATAGCTTCGCTAAGCAAGCGCGAACGGAACGCAGGGAGGTTGGGATCTCCCCCAAACTTGTTCATATCAATCCACCACTGCAAACAGGCGATCATTTCCTCCGTGTCCAAAGGCCTGCTACGCAGCTCCTTTATGACGTCTTCAGACGTGATGGACAACAACATGGCTCGGTTGCGCAACGAGGTGACCATCAGTTTAGCATCGTTCATAACCTCGTCGGGAACCATTGGCAGAGACTTCAGGAACGTGGACAGTTTGGCTTCAGGAAGGCGGATCTCTGATACCGGTCGTATGCCGACGGAGGAGATGAGAGGGAATTGGTGTTTAGCACTACAGCCAAAGAAAGCGGCTTCCAGGAGGTTCGAAACTTCTGGTGATGGAGTAGATTGTCGGAAAGTGAAGAAATTGAGGGCATGGATGGCGCGGTTCCGTAGCCAAATTCGGAGGAAAGGATTCACACTTGTGCCCGCCTCATTCCAAAGCGTACGGATGTTATCCATTTCGAACTCGTAGGCACATCTGGACAGGAACCCTCCAACGAAGAGAAGTTCCTTGTTCCAAACTATGAGTGGAGATTGGGAGATTGTTCGTAGAGGTATTGATCGTACTTACGAGCAACGTTCTTATCCCTGTGTGAAGTTCATAGCAAGCCTCTGAAACGCTCTCGTAGTAAGACGACGTACATCAAGTCTAGAGATTCTCTTTCGACGGTAGGAATAAACCTTGATGCCATGTGTCCCCCAATACCTGTAGTTTGCGCCGTAGAATGACCCTGCAACCAAGCTCAATGTTGAGGAGAACAGTTAACGATATATAGAACGTACCACGAAGATACGCGTCGAGCCAGTGCTGCGAGTGCCGTGAATGGGATGCTCATTTTGGGGAATGGCGACACATACCCTTCTATGTCAGCTCGAAGACCTTGAAAGATACTCCCTGTAGAGAACTCTTGCTGTTCGTCCTGCCTCTTACTCGCATCAAAGGCATCCTTCCCAGTCTAGATACCTCTTCAGAGGCCAAGTGACAAAAAAGACGAAGGTTGAGGCTCACATAGATCAGTTGATATTTGACTTTATTCGGTGGCTTCTTTTTTGTCGCTCTCAGTAGTTCGTCTCCGGCTTTCTTGGGCAATCGTACATCAACGTCAGCGGAAAATATGGATAGGCTAATACTGTTATCGACGAGCTGCAACTTGGTACTAGGGTCGACGGGAAGGGCGACAGGAGGAGGCTGCGGAGTGGGAGGAGCAGATGCGGCAAATGACTGAAGCAAAGATGAGAAGAAACCGGTCGTCTTCTGGATGGGCTTTAACGCTGTCGGGAGTGGCGGCTTCTCCGTCCCAGACGTGTACACCAGTTTCATGACGGACGCAGAAATATGGAGAGCTGCAAGCTTGCTGAGTTTGGCAAGGAAGTTAATGGCAAGACATATACGCACGTGCTTCTGCGACGGATTTGACTTCCATAGAATTGAAAGTACTTCGAGTTTGTAAATATCGAGGGATCACCGACGTTCGAGGTGCGCCAGGAGACTTCGATATCTTCACAAGACAGTGATTATCAAAATACACACTGACCTCGGATAAATGGGACATGAAGACAATGGACGATGCAAGGAATCTGGCGAAATCGAATGGTGGAGGGACGGGGGATGGATCACGTAGTGTCATCGCAAAGGACGTCCATTGATCTACACGCCCGGTGGAGGGAAGTGTCCCTCGGCGAGCGAAGAGCTGAGGATGCGTAAGCTTCCTGGACATTATTCACTTCAATAAGCAGCTACCTGATCTTTCTTGTCTTTCCAGTAGAATCCCATCCACTGATCTGTGGTCAGCGTAAGAAAGATACTTTAAGCTTCATCACGTTGAATCGAAATACCTCCCGACGTAACAAACGGTTCCTCTGTTACAGAGAATAGACTGTAGAAGCCGACACCGAATGCGCCGATCTTCTCCTCATCAGGATTCCCCTCAGCTAATGCAAACAATCTAGTATAAGAGGAAGTATAATTGAGATAATGATGCATACCTATCTTCTTAAGTCTGCTCCAATCCTCATCTCTAAATACGAGACCATTATTTTTGAAAGTCCATTGATGAACCTGGTATAGAACACGGTTGTAACGAACGAGTCCAACAGCGATACGAAGTAATTCCTACTATAGCAGTCTTCAAATCCGGTGGTGCATCGCTTGTTGTTGATTCACGATCGTCATTCCCAGCCTTAGACTTCAGGAAACCCTCAGTCTCGAAGCGAAGCTCGACTGCGGAGGACGACGCATCGTCCGAGTTCTGTAAGAGCTCGCGAAACACAGAGAATTCGCCCGAGTAGCGAGCAAGCACTTTATCAATGAGCGCGCGCTGGTTGACCTCTACGGATTCGTCGTGACCTTCCGACCACTAGGGTTGAACGTGAGCAAAGCTGTTGCATGATCAGTGAATACGAAGGAACGCACGAGTGCATCTTTAGAGAACGACATGGTAGACCGTTTGACCTTTGATCCTGGCGCCAGCGTCAGGAAACTTCACCGTTCGTAAGTCGTGATGGCGAAGGTGATGGTTGAGAGCAAGTCGTGTTCGTAGGCGCAGTCCTATTCAGGGGCTTCTGGTGAAGCGCGCTTGTTGCTAATTCATGATCACCATTAACTACCATTATCTCTTCCAACAGTGGGTCGTTCACCGGTGTCGGGAAGAAAACACAGGAATCGCTGAAAAGGTTCAAATCGTTGATTTCGCTCGCGTTCTGTTTTGAAGAGCTGGAGTCCTACAAGGCTATTGAATACACTGGAGCCCGCTTTACAAGTAGTATACTGCAAACGCAAACGTCGCCTACCTGGTCTTCTGATCGTCGCCAAAGAGAATCCATCTAGGCTGGAAAGCAGTTACTTGCGTTGGACATCCACTAATCTAGACCTGTAGGTTGACTTATTACTAGCTGGATCGTCACTAGGCGCTGCTTGACGCGCACTTCCACGGCGACACCTTCACTGCCTGGGGTACTCGTCGAACTTCTCCGAAATGCTGGAGGCCGGATCCAGGAACTTGGGCAGGCGTACTACAGGCGCTCAATTCTTTCGGAGGGTGTCCTTACCTGCGCGCGCTCGGTCGCTAGGACCCATCTATCACAGAAAGACTACCAACAGGCAATTGGTCTATCGCAGTTCGTTCTTCGCGTACGCATATGGGCTCCGTCCGAATATCGCCCCAACCGTCGCTGTAACAAGGCCCCCGAGAGGACCGTGCTACGTGCGTTCTGAGTCCCTACCGTTCTCCTACCCGTCGTTCACCCTGCGCTTGCCAGATTATCTCCAATGATTCGACTAGGATGACCGTTTGCTTGGATATGCATAATCCAGTTACATACCTATGCCGCCGCAATACTCCCTCATAGCTCAACGTCGATGTCACACGCTTTATAGTCTCATCCCAGTGGTCCGTGTATCAGTAATCAACCTTTCCTGTTTACGTGTTGGAATTTATCTCTGGTCCTAGTGTTCGACGGTTGAAACGTTGATTGCCATTGCTAGATAATTCGTTGCGCCATCTTAGGGCTGATGCGACGTTGTGGCTATAAAAGGCGATTCGTGTGTCTACGACGAAACGAATACTGACTGGCACTGCTGATATATGAGCCCGTCGCTCGCCGTTAAGCTCATCGTACACGGTCAGTCTCGGTCGCAATGAATAAGCAATGCGTTATCTAATCTCAGCATCTCCGCAACCTGATCTACTTCCGACCATATAGATACCACACCTACAACGACCTCCTCACTCCTCTCCCTCTCCACATCACCGCTACAAACACGAAATGGCCGCCCCTAGAGTTGCGATTATTGTCTACAGCATGTATGGCCATGTCGCTAAATGTACGTCTGTATGGCTCATTGTCTTTTAAGCACTCTATTCATTGTCGTATCTCGTGTAATTTGACTCGGCTCAGTGGCTGAATCCGTAAAGGGTGGCCTAGAGAAAGCCGGTGGCGCGGCGGCCATATATCAGTACGTTCAGTCTATGTTTCCCAAATTTACTGTCGCTAACGCCTGAATCAGAGTCCCAGAAACTTTTTCTGACGAAATTTTAGCGAAGATGCATGCTCCTGCAAAACCAGACTATCCCATCATCACCCCAGCCAAACTCACTGAATTTGATGCGTTCATTTTTGGCATTCCCACTCGTTACGGGAACTTCCCTGCTCAATGGAAAGTATGTATGCGCACCATAACGCCTTTCTTTCTATGCTAGTGTCACTCGTTTAACTTACCCTCGTAATCAGTCATTCTGGGATGCCACAGGTTCCCTATGGGCTACCGGCGCATTGGCAGGAAAATACGCCGGATTGTTCGTATCCACCGGTACTCAAGGTGGTGGGCAGGAATCCACGGCTTTGGCTAGCATGTCTACTCTTGCTCATCACGGGTAAGTCGCCTATTCGTCAATGCGAATGTTTATCGCTAACTGATCAATGTCCGCTTATAATCCCTTAGAATCATCTACGTTCCCCTTGGATACGCGACCACTTTCAAGCAGTTAACGAATCTCGACGAAGTACACGGTGGATCGCCCTGGGGAGCAGGTACATTCGCGGCGGGCAATGGTTCGCACCAGCCTTCCGCGCTTGAGTTGGAAATCGCCGAGCTTCAAGGAAAGATGTTCTGGAGTACCGTTAGCAAGGTCAAGTTTTAGAATGTGAACAATATGATGCAGCGCATTTGGGTTTCGAGCATGCAAGTCAAGATTAGATTAGATTAGATCTAATACCACAAGCCCCGATTCCGCCTCCGATCACGCTCTCCGGGTTGAACCTGTACCACCATCATGTCGGTGTCCCTCCTCAATTTCGTGCAGACAGTTCCTCAACCACTCACCTCCGCACTCATCCAGCTCTCGCCGCACATTCACTTCTGGCGCACCGCGTTGGAGATCGTCTCATGGAATAATACCCTTGATTCATGCTTGGTCCTCGCCGGATGGTGGTTCGTCTGTACTTTTTATTATTCAGTATGCGTCTTTCTCCTCCCACTCCTCCTCCTTGTCTACGCCGCTACGCGCGTCCAAAGACGGAGCACCGACGCCGCCAGTGTTGGTCACCCGACCACTGAGGACTCGCTGCAAGCTGTCATTACTGATTTGTCAGTCATCCAATCACTAATTCCTACTCTCTCCCTTCCATCGAATTCGAATTCGGACGCGAGCTCGAGGGCAGGAATCGGGGCGGAAGCGACGCGAATACTTCGACCACTGTTCACTCTTTATACACTCTACGTTGTCGTGACGCTCATCGTCCCAATAAATATCCTTGTCGCCATCTTCGGTTCTCTCTTCATTACACACCGCTCAAGATGGTCTTGCACTCTTCGTTCAACATTATGGAAAAGCGCGTATATCCGCTTTGCTGCTTACCGCTTTGGCGCCTTCATCATAGGCATTCCGATTCCCTCGTCTCCATCTTCTGTCTCAGTAACGACAACGACAACCCCCCACGGCCCAGGCGCACAACCAACGGCATCACTACGCTTCCTATTCACCATTCAAGAAAACCAGCGTTGGTGGATGGGTCTCGACTGGACAGCAGCTCTGCTCCCGTCGGAACGCCCTTCGTGGTCGAGCACCTCTCTACTTCCAATAGCTCCACCTGCCTCCTTCTCCTTACCCGAGGATACAATCTCTGTGATCGAGCTACCGAACATTGGAGGTAAAGGAAACGGAACGAGGGGGAAGAAACGCGTCTTGAAAAGGACGGCAAAGTGGAGATGGGACGAGGCCGAGTGGAAAGTTCTCGTCAGACGGGAGGATAAGGACGATAAAGTAGAACGCATGGAATGTCCATTACCCATCGTGAAGGAGGAAATGGAACAACAAACGCAAATTGCTACCTCTTCCTCTCTGAACTCGATCGTTAGCGCGAGCAATGTATCGGGGTCGACAACGACCAGTAGATTCGCGTCTAAGCTCCTTGAGAGTATCACCAGTAGCTCTTCCACCAGCACGAACACGAGTTCAAGTGCGCCAAGTATCGTTTCGCTCTCCGAAATGGAGACTTCGTCTCCCACAAAATCCCAAAATCCTTCCTCTTCTCTACCGGCGCCCTCTACACAACCGTCGCAATCAGGGCAATCCAACGCGTCGGAGCCCTCGTCTTCAACGTCTTCGCCGGCCATCCCTCCCACTTCTTCCCCTCAAATCCCGCACACCGATCCCTCTGGCTGGGTATACACGGATAATAAATGGGAATCGCCCCCTTCTTCCACTCATAAAGGAGGCCTGGGTAAGTTTACGAGGTGTAGGATCTGGGGAAGAGTGGCTGTTTGTGAGGAGTGGGTAGAGGAAGAATACGTCAACCAGAAAGATATCACAAAGAATGTGGAAAACACCGTCAAAAGTAACACGGAGCAAACCAAGAAGCAGCCGCCATCGAGTCTGGTCGAGGAAGCGAGTATTGTTGCCTCCGGAACTTTTACATCGTCGACCTCGCCTCGCCTGCCTACTCCCACCTCCTCCCCTACGGTATCCCCGTCTTCCTCGCGATTCATGTCTTCCCCAATTATCACTGAAATTGGGAATGCAAAAACGAGTGCGAGAGAGGACCCACATGCGAGCGGGTCATTGCAACAACGACTCAAAGCACTGGCATCGAGAGATAGGGAACGTTAGCATCCTCAGGGACATTATTACAATTGACTATTGCGATGTACGTTTGGTGTATGTTTGCTAATCTAAGTATGTAGCGTAGCACTTTCGGATTAAATTCATGTTCAATTACTTCCTTGTTCACTGCAGTTCCGCCGCCGAAGACACTCCTTTGATTTCTCTGATCAAATCCCAAGATGTATTTGAGAAGGCCTATCATCCAAGCTAGACGAAAGAACATCATTTTCTCCGTATATTCATCCATTTCCGCTACGTTATCCTGTGCGGAATGAAGGCCAAATTGATATAGGAACCGAGGAAGAAGGTACGCATATGCGCAGTTGCGAATTGTTCTATGAATGAGGGACCTCCGTGGAATAGTTACGATATCTCAAGAGAAGAATGCAAGTGCACACAAGGCGGGACCGTGCTATCGAACCAATCCAACACATACGTTGACCCACCCATCGGCGCCCGCAAGGCATGCCCCAAGCCACGCCATCTCAGCTTCAGGAGGTGCGAGGACACCCTGGATGAGGGCATACGCTAATTGTTGTACTGCAGGAGCTTGTGGATTGGGGTTAGTTCTTGATGGCGGCGGAGGGGGTGGTTGAAGAGGAAACAGCAGTGGTATATGAGTGGCGAGATACTGTCCGAGGGTGTTCGGGGAACCTACGGCATAGAATGTTAACAAAAGATTCTGATGATAACTGAGTTGTCTTACCATCTTCCACCATGGGTGGTACGAGGTCTTGGAGTACCGGACCGTCCGGTAGATACACTCTGACGGGAATGCAGCGTACGCTATAGGCTCCGTCTCGATCGGGAACATTTCCTGGATCAGCGGACGGTGGGCGGCAGTGGACTGACGCCGATGATGGAGGGGGAGACTGAGTCCGGGTTGGGGCAGTTGTTGGCGTCACCTTTGATGCAACCCGCCAAAAGTCATCAAAATTATCTGCGTATCATAAGATAGCGTCAAATAAGAGCGAGCCCACGATACTCACGTTCCCTAATGCCTTCCCATATCCCGTCTTGCTCTGCTTTCCGTAAACTCGTCATACGCTTAGTATTTCCCCATCGTATGAAATCAGCCTCCTTTAACTGCCCCATGAACGCTTGTTTGCATGCCTCGACGCTGGGGGACAGAAGTAGTTTATCTGACGGCGGAGATGCGAGATGTAGAGTGAGTTTCAAGGGGACCCCGGAGGTCGCCACGCGGGTTGATCGCAGAGAATGAGATATAGCGTGGTTATCATAAATCAGTCCAATCGACCAATGCCTAGGGAGCTCATCTTAGTATACGATATAAGACAATATATACATGGATCATACCATTTCATAGGAATCCCGTCCTCACTCTCAAACCACCACTCATCCTCCTTGAGGATCTCAGCCGCCGCTTCATCAAACACAACGTCCATCAGAAAGCGCCGAATCTCGGGCATGAGTAGGGGGAGATAGCTGACTCTCGGGGCCTGCACATAGTAGCATTCGAGTCCTCTGTCTGAATTGGCTGGTAGCTCTTTGGAATCGACACGAACTTCCAGGGGTACAGTCCCTTCCCATGTAAGACGCCTGAAAAGTGTAGCTGGATGTACATTAGCTCTCCAAAAGCAATCGAATATAAAATTTACACGTACTGGATGCTGGCGTGGAGAAAGTTGCTTGAGAGTTATAGTGTCTTGCGCCGTACGTCGACATGATTGGAATACAGGACCTAGTGTCACAGTTGGTCACACTCATTGGATACTCACGTGATGACGTGTTTTAACGCGATCACATGATGTTGAGTAATGTTTTGGTGACTTCCATTGTTGTTAGTTTACCCTCCGATACTTTACACGCACAAGGTCAACCTTATCTTCTTCGATGGCGGCTGCGCTTCCTCGTCGTCCACTCGCTGAGAGGACCTCTTTCTCTCATGAGCAGTGCTCCGCCATTTCGCAGAACTCGACAGGGAGCGCAAAACGTGCACGCTCCCCAGAGCCACACCCAGCGAAGGCCACCAAGCGCATACGACCCCTCGCGCAAGCCGCGGCAACGGCGGTCGCGGAAGAAGGAAAAGGTCGGAAGAAAGTGGAGAGAGAGCAGCAGAAAGCCGAGTTCAGGGAGAAATATACGAAGGCCTTTCCGTCATGGGTTTTCTATTTCGACCCCGATATCTTGGACGTTGCCAACACAGAGGCGTTAAGGCAGGATATGAAGCGCAAGATTCACCTGCTGGGAGGAGTGAGTGGCACTATGTATGATGGCGATTTCGTCTAACACCTATCTAGCGAGTGGACGACTTCTTTTCGAAAGAAATTACCCACTTGATCACAGATCAAGTCCCGGGTACAGAACTTCCATCGTATAACAAGGAGAATGTGGGGAAGTCGAAGAACGGCACTTCATCTTTGCTCAAAAGTCCCATTAAGCTGAGAGGCCGGTATGTTACCACTTACCGACGTGACATGGCACTCAACTCGCCCGCACAGTATTGTGGAAGATGTGCTCATGGACACAGAGTATAGCCTCATAAACAAGGCTCAAAGCTTCGGCCAGAAGATTTGGACTCTGACGAAGCTGTCTAGCGTCGTGGATCGCTGCCTGGCTACTCCGTCGACCGGACAATCTCAGTCATTGACAACGAGTGTTTCGGCTTCCACCCAGCAATCTCTGTCGCGGCTCTTACAATCCGAGCGATTGAATGGGACTTGCGAGCGAGATCCCTCTGAGAGGCGACACGATTTCCGATATTTCTCGAAGGATAGTTATTTCGTTCTCGTCGAAGATCTCTACCAAGAGCTCGCAACGATAGCTGCTCATGAGTATCCAGTGCCGAAGCCGCATAGCGCGACTAAGCCGTTGTGGCCGATCTTGCATTGTCACCCTCATGCTCGAGGTCCATTTATTGAATTTGATGAAAAGGAGAGACGACGATGGGAAAAAACACAGCAGGCCGAATCTGCGAAGGAAAAGCAGGCTCTTTGTGTAGCACGAACTGGCAGGCCAAGGCCACGACCAACGTCGTTACACTTGCAAGCCGCTGGTCATGGCGACTTGCGTCGCTCTGTGTCTATGAACAACATTCGGCGTCGAGCGTCTCATCCCAATGGGGTCCTCCGTGACGCCAATCTGGTCGATTTGGATGCAGATGAGTACGATAACGACTTGGCTTATGCTTCGGGCTACTTAGCATCGGGCATAAGCGGACACGCTGCTGCTTCCGGAAACAGCGTCGGGTTGACTTCGACGGCAGGCACTACCTCGACAACAGGCACAGTACGTAATGCTCTTCAACTTCCTGCAACACTGCGTGGGCGACTGCAGCAACATGTGGTCACGTCCAAGAAGTTTCCTAACGGAGAAAGGGAGGGCAGCAACGGACCTTTGGCCCCTCCTGATGGCATGTCTGGCCGCTCTACTCAAGCGATGTTGCGAAAGAGTCGAAGTACGAATACTATCAAGTTACCGAGACGAGATGAGGGAAGTAAGCCGGGGTATTGCGAAAGTTGTCGAATAAAATTTGATGACTTCCGAAAGGTACGCTTTCACTTGGCGAGAATGCCACAAGATGCTTACCATCAACGGTTTAGCATGTCAAAGGCACGAAACACAAGAGGTTTGCCGCAAATGACGACAACTTCTTGCAACTCGACTTTGTTCTTGCCAGGGTCAAAAGATGCACGGACGAAGAGGTGAGAAAGGCTGAGGCAGATCGTGAGAGCAGACGGAGAGCAAGCCAATCTGTCAGCTACTCTGGATGATTTCCTCTGATACGTGAAGGACTGTGGTCGTAACATATCTGCATTTGTATTCTAGTAACATCATCATTTTTATGACTTCTTGAATGTACATGAGTTTGTAATCTTTGGCCTTTTAAGCGGGAGGGAAGCCGGTAGTTGCCGAGCGCGGGTGACTGCTGAACTACGTTTTCCTTTTTAGGCATGTTGGTGAAAGAGGACTGTAGTGGAGGATCGCTCCCGGTGCCTTGGCTGGGGCTAAATTACCGTGCAGAAGAGGGCATTGCACAGAATACTCGCTAAGCTTGTGAAATGAGAGCACCGTGGTGAGAATGGCCCGTAATAATGTTTCTTAGGGTGCCCGTTCGATATGTCACACAGTCACATGGCGCTATATTGTGTAGTTCGTTAACGTTCTCCCAGTTGCCTCGACTCACCTTGGACAGAACCACCACCATCTCGCCTGCAAAAAGGATCTCGTCGGGCTTGTATATCCTCTTTTCCGTTAGTATTTACCGTCACCAGCCTCGAAAGTGACGCCTGACGAGAGACCTCTATCAGACCACTCGTGAGTACCTTTCTCCCGTATTTCTGAAGGACAATACCCGACGGGAACTCTTATCATGCTAAGCAGTCAGTCCATCCTACCATGGTTGATTCACAAGATGAAACTGACTCTGGCAAGGATACCCTCGTTGATGGACAGCTCACAATAAAAATACCTAATCCGAAAACGTACATGGCTCGCCAGTCTGCCTGGATCGGTCGAAGGGGAAAGCCCCGCTGCGACCACTGCCGTCTAAACAATTTGAAGGTGCGTGTTCGCCCAATACGCTATCAGCGCCCCTCTCCATTGCATGCCCCAGTGTGATCGTATTCTACCTACCTGCAATCATTGCTCTTGGGCGTCAGGCAGAGAATGCAGGTACACCCCATTGCCAACTCCGGCCCACCGTGGCATTCCAAGATGTGATCGTTGTCGCAGGAAGAATCTCAAGGTGTGGACAACAATGCCGTCCTCATTGAAGGCTACTGAATACGCCCTCTATCTCAGTGCGACCGGAACTTGCCTGTTTGCAATCACTGTAGTGAAGATGACGATGCTGAATGTAACTACACGCCAAAGAAGCGCCATAAAGCAACAGCAGAGCAAGTTTCGGCTCAAGACCACGATGTTCATTCGCACAAAGCAGAATCCTCGCCTACATCAGAAAGCGTGCACCACGATGGATTGGCTGAATCTAAAAGGGCTCACACCTTTTATGGGCAGAATGTCGCCACCCGAAACGGCGAGTCCCCACAGCCTCCCATCCTCGGCGGTGTTGAAGGCTCCCCAGATTTAGACAAGCCAATTCAATCGCAAACTGGCCGTTTTACTGCAGATTACTTGCAGTCCAAGTCTCAGTATGCTGGTCCTCTTCCTGTCATTGCACCTAAACCATCATCTCTTGGCGACAGTTCACTCTCATTCATATCCCACGCATTTGCGCCGGGGCAAGGCATTATTGTCAACAGCACATACGTTCAACCGTGGAGCCATCCTTCGTTTTCGCCATTACCAGAGTCAATATTGCAACGACTAGGCAGCGTCGACTCGTCAGAAATGCCGAACCGTGAGACCTTCGACGACAACATCGCAAGCTTCTTGGGGGATTTGCTGCCAGAGCTCAGAGACACGGCATGTTTACCTCCTGATATTTACTTATCCATGTCGCGATCTCTCGTGGCCAACGATCTTTCTAAGCTTCCAGCCAGGCTTCGCGACTGGATATCCATCAACCATATTCGGTCAGGGTCGTCGAAGGGCAGCCTGCTACTCGTACCACGAGATTCCATTTTCCAAGCGGCCGACACAGAGGTCACAAGACTGCTAAAGGCTTATCGCGACAGTATGGACGGCTCCAATGGTTCCGATGATGAATCGTCGGGTGATGTTGACTTCTCACAAGGCAAGTAACGATACAAACATTCTCAGTAACTTCGTGCGAACTAACCAATCTAAAACTGCAGCATTCGAGCGTCTCCTTGTCCGTAATCAGCTCTATGATGTTCTCGCCTATGCCCATCGGTCTCACGGTCCTCCTCCGTCAATGTTGTTCGAACTTCGGAAGGCGGCCATCGTGAGTTAATGTTTGTCACCTTGTTGCTTGCCTAACACTACGTGCCTACAATAGGCATACGTTACGTGGCCAATGATAGAGATCTTCATCCGCCTTTGCCCACTTTGTAATAATCGCGCGAAGCGTCTCGCTAGCGCTGGGAAGTCAGAGGCACCCGTAGAGGCTTCATGAGGTCCATTCTCCTGCTTTGTCATGTACTTTTCTTTTTTGTATCGCAGATATTGGTAACATTATTGTACTACGTATACTATGAACGTTTGATCAATTTCATCCGCGAAGACGTTGGATGACTAGCGTCGTATCATCTACCCAGCTGTCTTCCATCTCCACCGTGAGGAGTTGGCAAGCTCGATCAACATCATCACCACCAATAGCATCTCTGAGGAGCATTAGCGAGAGATGCTGAGGCTCAGCCGAATCAACCCCTTGACCGACAACGGTCACCCAATGATCCACCGGTTCCGAATCAACAGCCCCGTACAGCTCTTTGAGGCCGTCAGAGCACAGTATTAGGAAGGACGGGTGGTCAGTCAGAGTATGATGGTGGACTTGAGGCGTTTTGGATATGTACGGCGGAGAGTGCATCTGCGATGCACATCGCTGGAGTGTTCTTGGAGAAATCCAATCTTGGTTTGTGTGGAGGAAGAAATGTTCCGTGTATTGTTTGGGGAGCTTGGTCCATGTATCGCCTACAGCTGTCCTCAACGGTTAATGACGTTTTGGCGTTTCAAGTCGACATGCCTATGTACCTCTGGTAGGCTCCAAGTACCCCAAGACTCGACCGTCCTTGATGCATTCTTCCTCGTCAGGGTGCTCGGACCGTATACGGTTGATCTCCAATGGAGCGTGCGTGTTGTGGACATTGTTGATCATCGTCCCACTCCATACGCCCGAGTTCTTAACACCCAAGACTTGATAAAGCCAGAGTCAGATACACGGTCATCGCAGTGGCGAGGGAGTGCACATACCCGCCTGACAGTCGCCTAGATTGGTAATCCATAGGTTTTGTTTCTGTGGATCAAGCAAGCTGAAAATGACCGTTGCGCCACCTAGGCACCTACTGGTCAATGCTAGAGTGGAGTCCAGATTCTGGACGGCCTGCGCTGTTGGAGACGAGGGAGTCTCCAGAACGCCTTCGGGGACGAGCCGCAGCAATTCGGAAGTTAGGTCATCGTCGAGTTTGATAAGGGCGTCAGACAGTAGCCGACTGATAGTTTCGGGGGGAGGTGATTGACGCTGACCCTCGGTATCCAGAGTTGCAGAGCACAAGGCCGCTCGGACTAATAGAGGCAGCTCAGCCTGCGCGTACTCGACACAATGGCTGTTAACGTGGCCTGAAGTATATGGGGTGAATTAAGGACCGTGCTAGCAGGCGGTGATTAAGGAAATAATACCATCTAGCACCGCACAAAATACCCAGCTTCCCCCTGGGAGATCCCATTCTTGCGCGACATAGCGGTCTTGGTTCTCGGACGTGTCCGAGCGGCATGGTTGGAAACTGAGGATATCTGCGTGCGCAGCCGCCACTGACCGGGAATCCGAACGGCGACAAAGTTCTTCGGTTAGGTGGGGTTCTTGCATTCGGCGATAGGGCCAGGGCCCTTGGCCTGGTTGCCCCATGTCCGTCAGAGCAAACTCGCTGACCTCAGCCAGGGCTTGGAGATGCTCTGAGGAGCTTGCGCTAGGTAGGTGTACCAAACCAGACATAACGAACAATGTCCGTATTTGAGATCAGGCTGTGGCATGATTATAAGACAAGCAGAACCCTCTATGTCTGAACGAAACGAAACCGGAAACCGGAGCTACAGAAGAATGTCTGTTAGAGGTTGGTTGCTCGAACTTGCCATGCTGCCTGCAGGCGAAGTAAGTCACAAGGTAGATCTGCTTCGCCAGCAGGCTTCTCCAGTTCTTTAAGTCACCGATTGACTAAAGCTTTGTGTGGCCAGGTAAAGTAAATCAATTAAGATAGACGTGGACTGGAGACCTGTGACAGTTCCCGTTTTCTGCGGCGCCAGAAACGTTAATTACGTTGTAGAACAGAACCTGATCAAACAAGATACTCCTTTTGAGATACATCAGACGAACTGAATAGTTAAAGAAAGGCCTTTGTCGGCGGTTTGCGAAAGATACAAGGCTTCTTAGTGACAAACCTAAAGCTGGAATTCTGATTAAACATGTCAGATCTAAAGGCTGACGTGAGGCACGTACCTAACGAGGAAACCGGGGGTTGACGAAACCGAGTGGCGAGATAATTGGTCACTGCAGGAGTTCAAAACTCGCGAACGCAAGATCGTAGTCTCCGAATTCATAGTTGATCTTATCTGTCCTTCTATAACCCTTCCCCTTCCCCACAGGGAGAATGGATTTACGCTCGTCCATCGATGGAGAAGGAGGGAATGTTAGAGCCGCTTTGAAAGCCCGTTGAGCTTCTTCGATGGCGCTCGACCCGTCCTCATTTTCGTTGTCTTGACTTGAGATAAATAAAGTCAAGCTCAATCTCCTGGGTTGGAATATGCGAACCACGCGTTGGACCAGTGCCACGAGGTCTGGCATTGTCTTCGCGCTGGTTGGAGTGGGATCTGAGGGGGATCGGTGGGAAAGGGGAATATTGCATTCGAAGCTAGCGTAAGACCAGCCTTCTTCTGGTGTAACATGGATAGTGTAGTACCCTTCCCCTTCTTGGGCTTGCGAAGTTGGCACGGGGCTGTTAGAGGGCTTGGGATGGGCCCACTTGATCAAGGCGTTGCAGGAGTATCCGCATGGAGAGAACGAGTAGCCGTCCAAAACTGTCAAATGCGGTGGAAAGATATCTGATATGCCCAGATGAGCCGAGATTTGTTGCGCGTGACTGGAGGGACTTGGGTCAGAAGTTGACAGTGACTGATCGTAATGGAAGGGCTGGCATGCTGGTGACGCCAAATCGCTCATCAGAATCTCTATCGTAGAGTCCTGAACATGCAGGGCGAGTGGAGGTGACGGAGATGCAGGGATGGTCGCAGTATCGGAGATGGTCATGTACAGCAGCCAGTGGTCCCCGTTCACTTTGCCAACGGTGTATGCTGCGCCGTTCTGGAAGATGCCGTCAAGGAACTCTACTTCCTGTTTCCAATCGCGATGGGGGCCTTGCTGGCGCTCGGGAAACATGAACGACTTGCGAGAATAGAAGACACGGAACACGGTGCTCATGGAGCACTGCGACGACGCAATGTCAAGAATCCGCGGGAGACCGAGCAAGTTTAGCGTCGTCCCGCACGTCTTTAGGATCAGCCGGTGTGGCGACACGAAAAAGGATGATTCACTGTAGATGATAAGTTTTAAGAATATAAATGTAAGCGGCGGCGTACCTGAGGAGGTAGGCATCCACTTCTGAGCCGTCGATAACAGAAAGAATTTTGCACCGGACAATATCGAGCATTTCCTCCCAGATTTCTCGCTTGACCTTCCGGAGGCCTGTCCTACCGTCTTCTGTCGGGTCGCTTGCGTCTGGAACATCGTTGGCGGATGGCGCAAACCATATCTCAAGAAGCTTTTCTGGCCCCTCGAACGGGGCAGACGCAGCAGCACTCTCTGGCATTTGTGGCCTTGAGGGTGGAGAGGGGACAAAGTTGCTGATAATTCATCGGGAACTGGACGGGCGTTGCTACCAAACTGGGATGTATGATCGATCGATGTGCTTTAGACGCTGAAATGCCGCTTAGGTAATGATACGCACCACAACGGCTGTCGGGTTCGCTAAATACGTTGCACTCCCCAGCCACACTCTCTTCCACTCATCCAATGGTGCGCCTGCTCACGCGAATACCAGTTCTGAGGGCAATTGTCCCCAGACTAGCCACTCCAATTCTCCCAATCAGCGCGGGTCTTCACCCGCGCCTCACACTCACTCAAAGGCCAGCGCAGAGTTTCCGACTCTTCACCCGCTTTCCTCAGAGACTCTCCTCGTCGCCGCCGTCACCAAAGCTGGAAAACTCAGACCCGACGTTGCCACCTGATGCGACGCTCACGCAGCGGCTGAAGCATCTCATCAAGTCATATGGGTGGTATGCCCTCGGGGTCTACTTCATCCTGTCAGCGCTCGACTTCGGGGTCGCTTTTGCTGGCATCCAGCTCGTGGGTGCGGAACATGTCTCGCGTGTGGCAGTAGCAGCAAAAGACATGATAGCCCGCGTTCTGCACTCGAAACCCGCCGAACCCGGACTCGACGAGGTGGACAGCCCGTCGTCGTCGCCGCAAGCACCGGGACAAGAGGGCCTCTACGCCATGCTCGTCTTGGCTTATACGATACATAAAACGGTCTTTGTGCCAGTCAGAATAGGTCTGACAGCTGCATTTACGCCGAGATTGGTCGGGTGGTTGCGTAGCAGAGGTTGGGCTGGAGGAGCGGGGACGAAGCGAGCTGCGAATGAAATGCGCGAGATGATTCGCAGAAAAAGCAGGGACCGCGACTAGGTCCGTATCATAATTCTCATACATATACACGGAGGCCTTGGGCCTCATACCTTACATGTGAGTTACAACCCATTTCTGATACCTTTCCAATATTGACACTTTCCTTCAGCCCGACTCCCAGCTTGCAGTAATGAAGCGTACATGTAACACCTTTATCTTAGACGGGCACTTCGTCAGCTGTGTACATAATGTCAGTGGGAACAATAATTTTGGAGATAATCTTGGAGAGATTACGTTGGAGGATGCCTTCCTTCACCAGTTCTTCGGGTTTCGGGCGCGACTGCAGAGCGTGGTCGAGTTTATCCTGTCATCATGTAAATTGATGCTTCTAGCAGCGGGGGACCTGTGGATCTCACCTCAAGCTGAGATCTTTCTAGAGCCTCTCTTGCCGCTATAAGCGATGGCGCGATGCCCTTGTCATCTGATGCTGCCGTTAGAATGGCATCGGACCACGCTAACATGACCTAGCGCACCTTTCAGGATGTTGCGTTCAACCAGCTCGTTCCTGCCCGGCCTCTCATTGAGCTGCTTCTCGAGCTTGTGGATGTCAAGCGTGGGCGCGCGTCCAGCTTGCAGGATGTTGCGTTCCACTAACTCGCTCTTCTCTGGCCGTTCGCTAAGATGCACCTCGAGTTTGTGGATGGCCTCTGCGTCCAACGACGACGAGCGATTTGGGCGACGTGGCGCTGAGTTATCTACTGCTCAGACGTCGGCGTCAGCCTCAACGCAACCGATAGCGACGATGCAAAGCGAGCGCGGTGCTCACCCATATGTAGATGCGATACTAGTACTAGATACAAGTGTGTGTGTGTGTGTGTGTGTGGTATAGGAGTGGTCAGGGTATCAGATAATACAGCATTCCAAATCTCAATGCCTTTATACAGCAACAGGGCGCCCGTTGACATGTCGACGGCTCAGACACCCAGCCAGAAGTCACTCCCGATCTCCTTCGTCTCCTTGCGCTCTTTCTGCCGCCGCTCCTCCCGCGACGCCTGTCTGCGCATGCGTTCGTGCTTATACTCATCGATGCACTCGTGCGCTTCCGCGATGCTGTCCTTGACCCGTGCGACCTGCATCGCGACGTCTGCGTCGAATTGGTCAAGCATGTTTAGCAGCGCGATGACTAGCTGCGACGAGGGCGCACTGGAAAACGAGCTCGAATGACGGTGCGCTGACGTTGGATGTGCGTGTGCATGTGAGGTAAGGTTCGGCGTGTCCGATGTCGTGTACTCCGGTTGGGTGATACCACGCCTAGCGGTGACGTTGTGCTCTGCCCCGACGACACGCTTGGTGAGCAGTGCGGAGAGCAACGAGCCTGTTTTTGCGGTGATACGAAAGTCGAGCTCAGGCAGTAAAGGCGAGCGAGAGACATGTAATGTAATGAGAGGTGCTTGCGACATTATTGGTGTATAGCGGGATTAGTGGTGGTGGTAAGGGTATAAGTTACAAAATACATACGCCTATCGACTCCCATACAACCTGTCAGACGCGCATTCCAAGGGCGGCCCGTCGCAATGAATGAAAACACGAATGTTGTCATGCGACTCAGTGAAAGCCAAGTTCGAGAAGACGGTCACAGAATTCAGACGAGCCGAAATGTCAAAATGACAAGTCGTGAACTAGAACCTTTGAGATCGAAGAAGCAAAAAAAGAGTCGCGCACTTATTTGGTGACGGTTGCTGCGACAAGCTGGATATCATGGATGAAGGAGTCCAGACCATCCAATGGTCTTAAGCAGTTTGTATGGCTGTATAGGTTGGAAGGGCTTTACTCGAGTCTTGCCGAAACCTGGGGGAACAGACGAGTTATGCTAAACAAGCTTGCCTGGCACATAGACGCTGCTTCAAACGCTCAGTCACGATGACAAGTTAGCCCATATGTGAAGTTGCCATGCGATGATGTCCTTCTATTCGAGCACCCCCGTGGCTAGCCGGATGCGTTGGTGTAGCTATACCTCTCTAAATCCGCTTCGCAACAACATCCGACATGTCTACAGTCATACCGACAGGAAGGAGAAACGGCGATGCTTGGTCCAGCAATCTGCAGTAAGGGTCATCATCTGGTGAATGTGAATGGTAATGGCGAACATACTGCGGTGATCTGTAGCGGTGCACGTTTGACACCTGGGCATCAGCGAACAGGATGCTCTGGTCAGAGGATTCTTGCTGCAAGACAGTGTGTTTGACATTCAGATTCAACCAGACGTCGCGAGGCACGGAGTAGAAGGCCATCCAGCGGGTGAGGTATGCATTGTCGTTGGCTTCGGGTGCGTATTTGTAGCACGCGACGCCGAGAAATGAAAGGATGACGGTGTTCCGCCAGAATGCGCCCCCGAAGCCTAGGGCGGTGCTGTCGTTAGTGTGTTTTCTGCAAGGCAAAGTCCGCTGCGACTGACCTTCCTTGGTGGTGAATTCAGAAGTTTCTGGTGCGTGGTGAGCGCTGTGTGATGCAGCTCTGCGGGGGGCGATGAGCCGAGTAGCAGAAGGCAGGCAGCCTCGAGAATGAATAGCCCGTGCAATGAGCATGGTCGCCGTCGTGAAGAATGTCGGGCTCGGAGATGAGTGGAACGTTGGGTAGACTCGAAGTGTGGGAAGAATAGCGGCAAACGCCGAACATGCTGCTTGCTGGTGAATTCCAACTTCACAACGCTCAACAACCATCTCCATCACTTCCGTGAGTCTTTTCTTTTTCTTTCGAAATTCGCGCTCGGGCTCATCAGCAAAAGTCTAACTGAGGACATATACCCCTTTGTGTCCGCTCCAGCGGCCAAAATTCGTCCCTCAGCCATGATACGCCTCAAATGCGTCCAAACCGTGCTCTTCTTCTCCAGCCTCGCGGCTGCAAGCCTTCCACGCGTCGACTTTGATAGGATGGGAAAGGTAGGCCTAGCGGGCGCCTTTGCTGGACTTGATCTCTTCGATAATTCGACTTCGACCATTACATTCGACCCGTCAACCTCTACGATATTTTCTCGCACGACAAACGGCGACTTGACACGCCTTGGATCGACCAACACTGGTGGGAGGATAAACGCGGGCTGTCAACTTGACGACTCATTCTACGTCGCGGGCACGTTCTCATCGATTGGCGGTACTTCAGCAGCGAATGTGGCATCATATACTTCCAAGTCAGGGTTTGCCGCTATTGGATCGGGTGGGCCCAATGGTGAGGTCTTGTCCGTGTTCTGTGACGCCGACAACTCGAATGTGTGGGTTGGAGGGACCTTCTCCTCGCCTGGGTCACTGGTCGCCGTGTGGGACACCAGTGCGTCTTCCTGGTCTGCACCTCCCTTTTCAGGTCTGTCTGGTGCAGGATCCCGAGTCGAATTCATCACGACAAGTACCACGCGCCAAAGCCTCTTCTTCGCGGGCTCGTTCTTGACTTCGTTCGAAGGCAATTCGACACTTAATTTCACAAACAATCCCAACGTGCCCTTCTCGGCTGGCGCCACTCCTTTTACCTCCTCCCTCGTTCCTTTGCCCTTGCAGGCATCTCAAGTTCAAGGGTCACCATCAGCGTCCAACCCGCAGTTCTCAGATATCAGCGCCATCCTATGTCCAACAGGCCCGGATGGTCCTGGGACTTCCTGGTTTGGAGAGGATGGGACCACTGCACAAATCACTATCAGGACTTTCGCTTCCATTGCGGCTAGTGGGATACGCCTTGGAAATACTTTCATAGACGGTCGCGGCACCACGGGATTCAGGTGCGTATCTTCGTACACTGGCGTTCTCGCGTTGTTGAAATACAACAAACAGTGTCACGACCATTCCCGACAACACGGTTCGAACATTGACTTACACGGATCCAGTATCTCGTGAGAATCGAACATGCACAGATCCATGCCCACTCTCGACCGCCAACACTATCCCATACCAAGACTTCCTCTTCGATGGAGCGGTCGGAATTACCGGTGTTCTGGTCAAGTTGTCCCAATTCACTGGCGCGTCGCCAGGTTTACATTTGTTCCAGCTGCTTTCCTCCGGCGCGTTCGCTTCCGCACAAGCGGATGGCAATGGAAAATCGTGCTTCGCTCCCAACCCATCCAATACGACGTTAACCGGTGATTGGGCCGTTAAAGTTGCGAATACGGATATCCCAGGAACAATCCAATCCGTGCTCGTTGCAACGATTAATGTTGGGTCGCCTATCGTCAATAGGCCGACATTCTCTTGGATGCCATATGTGTCTGCCGCCGGGATCTACGACATCAATATGCTTGTACCTGGCTGCAATGACTTCCAAGATTGTGGCCAGCGCACGTCGGTGACAGTTACGGTCTTCCCCGGGAACGGCCTTGATCCTGTCGTCACAACCGTATCTCAGCAAAACACCCTTGATGCATCCGTCTCTATCTACAGCGGCCCAGTCATTCCATCGACCGACCAATCCATCGCCGTCATTACAATGGCCTTTCCCGAGAATCCCCAAGGGCAGGGTGAGGGAGGGAAATTCGAGATGGTCGCTGATCGCGTGCAGTTGTCGCTCAAGTCTATACCTGGTGACAGGTCAAACAGTGGTCCTGTGACGTCAACTCAAGGCGGAAGGAGCGCATTTGGGTTCTTTGAGTGGCCTATCGTTTCGTCTGCCACTGCCGATGCACGCACTACCCTTCCGAATTCCACGGTGACCGTCCTCGACGTGGTTGGGCTATCGCTTCGTGATCAATTGGGCTCAAATGCTAACTCATCCTTACCCGTGGTTCGTTCTGTAGCACAGCACTCATCTGGTCTTCTCTTCGTCGGCGGTGACTTCAATCTATCGTCCGGCGCAAGGAACATCGCCGTCTTCAGAAACAACTCACTTTCTCCGCTACCATCGAACGGTCTTGACGGATCGGTGTCATCTCTTGTTATAGAAGGGGACAAACTATTCGTCGGAGGTTCTTTCAGCGATACTGCGACGCCGTCCTCGCAACGTAGCATGCTTAACGTCGCAGTCTACGACGTTGCTAGCAATACATGGAGCGCGTTGCAAGCAGGGTTGGATGGTCCTGTCAAGAGCATGAATAACGTCGATGGTCAGATCCAGGTCGCCGGTAGCTTCACGAAAGTTTTAGCGTCGCCCACAAGCAGTGAGGGTGCTGATGCTGGAGGGTTGGCAGTATGGAACGTATCTTCCAGCTCTTGGGTCAACAGTGGTGGGTACCTTCGCGGCGACATGTCCTTCGTGGGCAATGGGTCTTCCACTACCCAATTCTTGGCTGGAGGTGTTTCCGCCTCTCGAAGATTTGGAGCAACCGGCTTGGTAATGCTCAAGAATGGTAACGGCGAATTCCCTACCGTCACGCCGCTCGGGATCCAACTTCAAAGTCCACTCAGCGCCTCTGGTGCCTCAAACAATGTTACCAGGCGTCATGCGGCTCGTATGCACCTATCAAAGACGAGCCTTTGGTTCTCTCATATGACTATATCCCATCTGTTCTCCAGGCAAGCCCCTGCCAGCCAATTAGCTCCCTTGCCTGCATCTCCTCCTGCAGTGGCCCCCGCAGTATTGACGGGGACCTTCTGGACGAACACATCTTCCTCGAGAGAGGTCATCATCTTTGGCGGCAACTTCTCATATACGACATCCGGCTCTTCCCAAGCACAGAGCGTCGCCATCTACGACCCCCAGACGGAGTCTACGTCGCCATTGCAAGGGTCCCAAATAAACGGGGTTGTGAGGACTCTATTGGTAGCGAAGGAGAAGCTCTACGTCGGAGGACAGTTCACCATTCCTGGGTCGAGTGCAAATGGCTTCGCGGTCTATGATCTCCAGCGTCAGCAATGGGACAGTGTCGAGGCGCTACAAGCGTCCTCAGGTAATCCGATTGTGCGTTCCATACAGTCCGCCCCTTCCGGTAGCAATGTTGTCTTCGTCTCCGGATCATTCTCCGCTGCTGGATCCGTTTCGTGTGTTGCGATCTGTTCGGTCGATATCTCCACTGGACAGTGGTCATCTCTGGGGCCGGGCATAAAGGGGGAGGTCGCTTCGTTGGTTCTTGCAGGGGTGAGCGAAACACATCTTTTCTTTGGCACGATAGTGTATACTGAATGACATTGGTTCTAGGACGATAGCTTACTTGCTGCTGGTTCCATTGCATTGTCCGACAACAGTCCATCTAATGTCGTCCAGTACAGTATTGGCAACTCCACGTGGTCAGCGCTTGGCTCTGGTTCAGATCTTCCAGGACCAGTGACGGCCATAGAAGTCAATGGGGGCAACATTAACAGGATTTTCGCTGCCGGAAGGTGTGTAACCCTCATTTTGTCTACTTGTCGTTCATTAACCTTTGAAGAAGGTCTCGAGACAACTCATCGTTCCTATCCGTCTGGAACGGCTCATCGTGGAAGTTGTTAGGTCAGTCGAGTGCTTCGTTTGATAGACTAGGTATCTCACATCCTGTAGAATCGAACTTGCGAGCGGACACAACCGTGACACAGCTAGCCATGGTTCCCCTACAGGATTTCCACAGTGGCAACGACATCATTGAAGGGGATCGCATGCTCATGGTCTCTGGCGACCTTGATACTTCAGTTGGCAATGTTTCCGCCGCTCTATACGATGGCCAAACCCTCTTCCCCTACATCATTTCGTCTACAGGCGCCGGGTCGCCGGGTTCCATATCATCCCTCTTCCATTCGTTCTCCTCTTTCAGCTTTTCCAAACGAAGTAAGCCCTCGAGTCGTTTTCATCATACGTAATCTGAGGATCTCATGTCCCCGTAGCGTTCCTTGCGACTGGTGTTGTGATCCTGATTTCTATAGCTATTGCGGCAGGCGTTGTTTTCCTGCTAGCCTTAATCGGCATCCTCTGGACCCTGTTCTCTCGAAGGGACGACAAAGTCCATAAAGCTGACGGCGCAGAAGTTGAGGATGATGATGATTCTACCCAGCATCGTCCTTCGTCTCTGCTAGAGCACATCAACGCCGCAACACGTACGACCATCCTTGGAGCTTCTCCCTTTGCTCCCTATGGCTCAGAAAAAGAAAGAGGGAACGAGGGCCATGCCTCGGCGGACCAAGACCCCTTTGGACCAGACGCCAGCAATTATGTTCGCGCAGAGACTCCGTCGGATGCCGTTGGCGGCATGTTGGAGGAAGAAAAGAGTCGGCCTGCACGTGCGCGGTATTCATTCGATGGCGCCGAGGAGGGAGAACTGCCCATAACCGCTGGCGCGGAACTGGAAGTCCTCGATGACAAAGACGCAGCGTAAGTCCCTCATACTCCATGCCGACTGCATCTAATACATACAACTCGGTTTCTCAGATGGTGGTATGCTCGTGATGTCCGGACCGGAAGGGAGGGCGTCGTTCCTGCTGCATATTTGTATTAGCTTAACGTTATTTTGTGTACTTATTTTCCTTTCGTTTTGCTTTCATGGATTTTCACGACTAGTTATCAATTTACTATATAGTTGAACAACGGTTAGATCGATAATTGCGATCATTGAACGTTGAACGATAATCAGAATCTCAAGCATTATTTGAGGCACAGTCGGACTCACCTGTAAAACTGCAATGCGAGAGCATATTAGATCATGGGCAATGAAGAAAATGAAAATGCGTACGTGGATCTCTGAAATGTTTCTGGCTGTTGTGTCTGTAGCCTACTTTTGTCTTGAAGTCTTCTCTACGCTTTTGGTCCCGGAATTCCCTGACGTGTCGGCCAGCCTCGCGCGCTTCTCCACGATTCCTAGCTTTGATTACATCTGTTCCTGAGCCATACGCACCAAACCCTCCTTTCCGAGGTACCAACGCAGAGTTCTTATCAGCAAGTAGTCGACGGACTAATGCGGCCCCAGAATTGGGATCTTCTCCTTTGCGTCCAGGTATCGGCGTAAATGATTGTGCATAGTATCTCCGCATGGACCGATGACCTATGCGAGCACCAGATGGTAGAACGAGTTCATAATCTGAGTCGCCATAGGTGATACGCCCTTTGTTACTTTCGTTCGTCTCGGACTTCGAATCATCCACCACCTCGTCCACCTCCATATTATCATCATTATCACCGTTGCCGTCCGCATCGACGTCCTCCCATTCCTCGCCATCCTCTCCTTCGGTGGGATATGAGCTACTGAAGTCGTAGTAATCAGAGACCTCTAAGCGATCATCCTCGGTGTCGTACGCGATCTTACAGTGGCCTTTGTCGATCATGTGCTTGCGAGCTGCCTCCAGAGTCCTGAAGTCTCGGCCCTTTCCGTTGCAATATATGCAGAGGTTGCCCACTACGATCTTCTCAGCTAGGTACGCAACGAGACCTGTTAGATCGGTAAGGTAGTCGGCATCGGGGACGAAGAAGGAGTGGGCGGTCGACATGTGTGTAAGGTTCTCCTCGAACGACGCAGCGCTGTTCGTGCAGAATAAGCAGTCGGATGGTGAAAGTGTTTTGCCTGCAGCAGCAGCAATTTTCGCGTCTATCTCGCGTTCCTCCTCAGGCTTTTCTGCACCATCTTCGGCTTCCTCTGGAGTACTTTGTGACGCAGCCGAGGGCGACGCGGAGGTTTTTGATCTACGTTCAGCAGGTCGGGGTAGTGCGCCAGCAGCGACTTTGGCGTCTATTTCCTTGTGACGCTTGGAGTTGATGTGTGAACGGTAGGCACCCTCCGTCGTGTATGTCTTACTATGATCGCCAGAGAGTAAAGATCGGAGAATTGGTGGATATAATCTATTACTCACTTGCATATTTCGCAAGTCAGTTGTCCCGCAGTTGATGTAATTTCTTGCTGCCTATCCTGAAGCTTTTGCGCGAAAACTGCAGCACTAACGGGAGGAAGCGAGGCCACTCTCCGCTTCATATTATACCGATGGTGATCTGAGCGATAATGTACCCCTAAAGATATGAAATTAAGCCTCCCAGTCCAGAGAAAAGGCTCAAATCTCGACGTACTCTGGTCCCCTGCGGTTGGAAACGCTATGGAGCATGACAGGCAGGTGAAAAGAGGCTGGGAGAGGTCAGAATGCGGCATTCTGGATGAGGGAGATGGACGTTAGAAATAAGGTTATCAAGTATGTGCTGACAAATTTATTAGAGCTATAAACAACTACACATTTTACGGTCCGCTACTTTTATAATACAAGTTAGTAATAATGATAGCATTTATCCAAAAGTTCAACGCGGTGGTTGGTCGATGTGTATCCATCCATGCCCCGGCGCGAGTTATCCAAAAAAAGAGATCACGGTGACTGACCAATGCACGCCCCATGACCCTGGCGCAAATATTCAACGTAGTCGACTAAGAAGCGAGCTTGTTCGTATGTTTCTATGGCCTTCATGCTTCTTCTTCGCCGCACCAGTGTAATGATTCTCTTCACAAATGACACCGTGTCCCATCGTACCCCAGCGTCGTAGCCATCGGTGAGCGGTCTAATCATCGTAGGGGGTGAGTTTACATCAACGCCTAAGTCCTCGAGCCATCCACAAAGCCCGAGTTTCACAATCCAGCAGCACGCTACAACGCCAGCACGTCCGACGCCGCCACGACAGTGTACGAGTGTAGGAATACCGTTGACAGTATAACGACCAATTAACTCAGTGATTTGCCTGTCCAACGAAGCTGTATCGAGAGGTGCGAGTCCTTCAGGGATGGGTATTCGTAGGATGTCAATGCCGAGCAGCATAGCAGCCGCTCGATACTCAGGCCACGATGCGCCGAGATACTCCAACTCGCTATCGTCTAAACAACTAAAACGAAGAATTTAGCAGCGACGCAGGGGGGTCCTTGGTTGAGGACGCACCATACGATGCATTTCACGCCTAAGGCACGTATTCGTCGGAGGTCAGCGTCAAGGTCCCGACAAATCCCACTTCGCCCCCGAAGAGGGCCGTGGAGGCGAACTGATCAGTAATAAAGTAAGCGAAATGATTCTGCGGCGAAATGAAACTGGCTTTTGTACCTTTCTTCCCAGGACATGACGACATGTACATATTACCAAGGAGAAAGGGAGAGGGCACGGAATCATCACCCAAGGAGGATGTCCTGGATAAAGCAGGAGTAGGCGTAGGGGTATAAACTTTTGGCGCGGCTGGAATTGCTGCCGTTCTGCAGGACGTTTCAATTAGAACAGGGTGCACGCGGCATTCAAGATCGTACTCGGTCTCTGTTCTGCAATCTGTTCCTGAAGCGTTATCCTGACACTCTGGCGAGCAACCTTGGGGAATCTTAATGGCGCTGTTCTCTTCTACCCCCTCGTTAAGGTTTGAAGTTGATTTGGCTTTGAAAGAAACCGACAACGCAAGTGATAACGCAGAGTCGTTGGCGCATTGGAATAAAAGGGAGTTCCTTCGAGGAGACCGGCGATCGGGTATTGGCGACAATGGCGGACGACAGTTTCTTGCGGGTTTCTCGGCTGAAAAAAAGGCTAAACTGGTGTTGATGGCCGCTTGCATCGCCTGACTCATGCTTGAGCGTGTGCGTGCGTGTAACTTTGGTCGTGATGCTGATTGTGTATGTTGGTGGACAGGCACGGGTGAAGTGACAGGGAGGCGGGAAGGTACAATTTGATGATTGGGCGGTCCCATAGTAGTTTGTGCTTGGTCCTGAGTGTGGCCTGCCGGATGCGACGATACCAGGCGGTCAAGGTAAAACTGTGGCGGAAGTTCCAATAAAACAGGCACGGAGTTACTTGGAGATGCGACTACAAAGTGCGACGAGATGAGGGCAATGAGTTCACTGGGTATTATGCAGGAGACGCTGGACGTAAAAATGGTAGATGATAAAAATGAAATATTACGGCGCCTCGAAGGAGAAAACTCACTTTAATGGATGTGTAGACGAAGTTTTGATAGGGAGTTTACTCGTATTCAGCTCACTTCGAGGAGCTGCGGTGTGCGCATTGCTCTGAAGAGGAGAATCCATTGCGGCGCTCAGCTCCTGCTCAAGCTCAATAATGGAACCAATATTTGTGGACTCCGAGAACGCCAAGACTTGTTCGCCATCTGCCGTTGACATGGACACGTCGCAAGTCCACCAAGAGGTTGTGTTTGAGAGGCCATATGATTCTTGTCGTCGTCTCAAGTCCCTGAACTGGTCTGGTAGGTTTACGGAGAACGGCACGTATGGCACAGGGTAGCCTGAGTAGGACGCATTGTTTAATATGTTTTGCTTAGTACCCAGGCTAAAGAAATGGGACCTTTGGGACCATATTTTGCTCTGTAGTAGTCGCTGGCGTGGTGCTGGGATGCTAAGCTTGCTACCTGCAAGGTGGCAACGGATCAGGATGGCAGCAAGATTGATCGGATTCACGTCGACAACTGACCTGAGGAGCATAGGCAATTTTGAAGGACATTTGCTGTCGCGCTCGACGGCGGGGCGGGCGAGCGGGACAACGTTGAGGACGCGGTGCGGGCAATGATGTTGGTCAAGATGGCAAGGAAGGGACGAACTCGTTAGGGCACAACGGACACGGGCGTCTAAGCCAAATTAGCGTCAAAACGTGGTTGCCGAGTAAGGGCGATGTTGTGATGTGTTTGTCTGATCTGTTGCTTTCTTCGGCTTGGAGAGTTAGAGTCCATTCGCCCACCATCCTTGTCGTCGTTGTCCCCAACCTTGCCCTCTTTTTTCCCGCCGTTCTCTTTCTTCTCTTCTCCCACAACCGTCCTACAGGACTCCTAATATACTGCCCAGCAGCTCGACATTGCCCGCTGCAGTCCCCCCGGCAAATGGCCCTTCGTTTTCAGACAAACTACGACTTCACCGATGTCCCAATACCGACCACAAGTGCCCGACAACCCCCCACCTCGGCCCCCACGATTCGACGCGCGAAGACACTGACACGGCCAGAGAGGAGCGTCGCACCCGTTCCTCTTATTGCTCCTTCCCATGCCTCAGGCCTGCATGCCTCAGGCTCTTCATCGAGCAAATATGAGTATGGCGGCTCGAGTGTCTGGAAGGTTTTCTCTCGTATCGTTACGTTTTGGGCCCCGGGCGTCCTCCTTAGTTCTTTGGGTGGGCTAAAAGACAAGGCGACGCAACAGGCCTGGAGAGAGAAGATGGCATTGTGTTTTATAATCGCCCTCTTGTGTGGTGCGGTAGGTTTTGCAACTGTGGGGTTCCAGAAAGTGCTATGCCCGCAGAATAGCGACACAGATTCGCGATTTGTTCGCTTGGGCTCGAGGGCAGGCACCCTCGGTATTCAAGGCCATCTCGTTAGTGTCTCTTCAGCGCGATCCACAGACGACGTTTCCTTCACCAACCTCGCTCTCTCACCAGGCCAGGATATCACGAACCTTTTCACTCGCGACGCCAATAATTTCCCATCTTGCAATGGTCTCTCCTTTCGCATCGCTGTCGATCCTCCTTGTAGTACACGGACACCTTGTCCACTCGGCAATCTCAATTCCTCATCTACCATCACATCTCTCGGTATTGTCGATACGGGATTACTCGTTGGTTATGCCTGGGAGCAAGTAGCCAATTTCACCAACTACTTCGTACTTGACGGTGCCGTCCTCAATCTCGATCCGTACATGCGAACCCACACTAGCCCGATCCCCGGTGATAATGTCGACACTGCCCTCCGTACCCTTATGCGCACACAGGCCGCAGACAGTGGTAAAGATGGAACGCTCTTGTTCTCATCTCGCGCAGACCTCAAATCCGCTGTGCCTTGTCTCAAGGAACGATACTACGCTGGCAACATAGATAAGGTCACTCCAGGTTGTTTCGTTTCTCAGCTCTTCCTCTATACCGGCCTCTTCGTCATCATGGCCTTGGTGCTCGTACGGTTCGCGATGGCTTGCTTATTCAACTGGTTTCTCTCAGCGAAGCTCGCAGGGCCTCCTAACAGCAGCGAACTCAACCGTTCGGCCATCAGTCCTGCTGTCATGCCAGAGGGTGCCAACTTGTCTGTGGACAACAAGAATGGCACTGCACCATGGGCTTCGTCCAAGAAGCCAAAAGCCAGCAAAGTCCCTCGATCCATTGCATCTGCCTCGAGTACTACGCTTACAAGCGATGGAGGTGCCGCACCAATCATGAGTCTAGCTCAAATTGGCGCTGAGCTTTTCGCTGTCTGCCTCGTAACGTGCTACTCGGAAGGCGAGGATTCCCTCCGTACAACCCTGGATTCCATTTCGACAACGACGTATTCCGATGCGAGGAAGTTGCTTTTTATCGTAGCAGATGGCATGATCACAGGGGCCGGTGAGAAGCGCAGCACCCCTGACATTTGCGTGGGCCTCTTGGAAGCAGACCCCCGATTTGGCAATCCAATACCCATGGTGTACGCCGCTGTTGGCACTGGCTCCAAGGCGCAGAATCGAGCTATGGTATATGCAGGCCATTACAGTGAGTGACAGGATCAATCACGACCATCGATTTTATCCCTGACATGAATTCCTTCAGCTGTTGCTGGTCGGCGGACACCCACTGTCATTGTGGTGAAGTGCGGTACCGAACAAGAGGCAGCTTCAGACAAGAAACCAGGCAATCGCGGCAAGCGCGACAGTCAGCTCATCCTCATGAACTTTTTCTCCCGCGTCACATACAACGATCGCATGACCCCCCTCGATTTTGATCTATTCCGTAAGATACATATTCTGATGGGCGTTACACCCGACTTTTTTGAGGTTTGCTTGATGGTAAGTCCTTCCTTATCACCGCCCGTACACTTCTAATCGTCGAATACCAGGTGGACGCCGACACTAAAGTTTTTCCTGACTCCCTCGGATACCTCGTGAATTGCATGCATCATGATCAAATGATCATGGGGTGCTGCGGTGAAACCAGAATAGCAAACAAACGACAGTCCTGGGTTACGGCCATTCAAGTGTTTGAGTACTTCATCTCTCATCATCTCGCTAAGGCCTTCGAGTCGGTTTTCGGTGGTGTTTCCTGTCTTCCCGGATGCTTTTCCATGTTTCGATTGAAGGCGCGGCGCACAAATGGAGACGATTGGGTACCCCTCATCGTGAAGCCCGAAATCGTCAAGGAATACAGTCAATGCGAAGTTTCCACCCTTCATCAAAAGAATCTCCTTCTACTCGGAGAGGATCGTTTCCTTACCACGATCCTGATTCGCACGTTCCCGAATCGCAAGATGATGTTCTTGCCTCAAGCACGCTGTCGTACTGTTGTACCCGATACTTTCTCTGTCCTCCTCTCCCAACGTCGACGATGGATCAATTCGACCATCCACAATCTCATGGAGCTCGTGCTAGTGCGCAATCTCTGTGGGATATTCTGCTTCAGTATGCAATTCGTCGTCTTCATGGACCTGCTGGGCACTGTTGTACTGCCTATCGCCATCACCCTCACTTACGCTCTTATTGTGGGGATGGCGCTGGATCCGCCAAAATCGTTCGAAGAAGCCATTCCTCTGGTCCTGCTCATTGCGGTTCTCGGTCTTCCTGCGATTCTTATCCTGATCACTACACGGAAAGTGGTGTACGTATTCTGGATGTTGATATACCTGCTTGCCCTGCCGATATGGAATTTCGTCCTGCCGGTGTACGCTTTCTGGCACTTCGATGACTTCTCGTGGGGAGAGACAAGGTTTGTCTACTCGTTGCTCGATCCGTACCCGAGTACTTATGATTTTGTAGGAAAGTTGAGGGTGAGACGAAAGGAGAGGCACATGGAGAGGGTGATAGCCAGGTTGCAACATCAGTGCCTATGAGACGGTGGGAGGATTGGGAACGTTCTCGTCTTCGTAAATTGCGCCGGGATGAACGCCGCAGACGCGATTTCGAGAGACAGCATGGTGGATACGTTACTGGCGACCTCTTGAGCGCTCGCATGGGGAGTCAATACGAAGGCTCAGATACAGTCTCTGTCACTTCGTCGGAAGACGATCAATGGGGGCCACAGATCGGTGGGTACAATGAGCAGGATGTGAAGTATCCACCGCCCCCCACGGGTCTCTTCGTCCCCCACGACATGCTTTCCTCAGCGAAAACCGTGGATAAATCGGAACTCGAAGCTATGTTGAATTCGGGTTTTGACGATCGGCCATCGCCTCCAACATCGACTTATGCACCTCGATATCAATCCTCGGTGGATGGATCAACGACCCAGTTGCCGAGGATAGCTGGGAACGGGTACACGCCCATGTCACGCTCTGCCTCGCCAGGTGTTGCCCCACATCCAGCCGAGGTTGCAACCCCAATATCACCTAATACACATATGCATGGACATCCTATGCGACAACGACCCTCAGAACCGTACGGACCTCTTGGACCTCTTGACCCTTCTACGAGATTTTAATCAACTACAATTCCCCCGGTCGAATGCATGAGGACATGATATCGCTATTCGTTCACTATATATATACCCATGCATGAAATCCACTCCAGCTAGCGGTATTATTGATGTTTTGAATACAGCACCTGCTTAATATGCTTCACTGATCCACGCACCTTCGGTCTCACTTGTACCTTTCATTGTCACACATCATTACTGCACCTTCGCATCGTATACAAGTCGGATTTCTCTGAATAAACATGTAATCAGCACCTGGCCCGTGCTACGCACGAGTAAGTCGTAATTGAACGGAAAATATTGGTTTACACCCGTAATAGGAAGCCCATGTAGACTACTTGACAATCCGGCGCCTCCAAGCATAGATTCTTCAGTCGTTGAGCGGAGTTGACAGTCGTGGGCGCGGCCGAAGAAGCGGGAATCCGGATTCCGGAATGACTACAGATCTAAGTGAACGCAGCTGCATGCTAGGGCGTCAGATGGGTCGGCACGTAAACTACCACAAACTAACCAAGAAGAATGCATTTGCAAGGAAGCAGCACACAAATAATGCACCCCAGAGAGTGCTATCGATCCAAACCAAGAAATCCCGCTGTAATGGAGACAATGGAAGCCACTGCACGTGTATTGAGTCTATGTAGATGGGATTTCAACTGCACCCAAGTAATTTGTAGCCTCCATAAGCGAACAGATCTAAGACTTGGCTACTTTCCTAAATGTTGAGGATGTAACAGCCTGTTATGACGAACACAAAGGCTAGTATGACGACGGCAATAGCCCGCGATGCTGATCCGCCAAGAACTTTTGGCTGAAAGTGCTTTCGGAGACCAGAGTGTAGAGCAAAGCTTGAAGACTAACATGTTGAAATGGAGTCGTGTAAGCTGGTACGTGTGTCGGGTAGTGCGCTGGTTGAGACCTATGAGCGGGACAAGAAGAAAACATTGGTAATCCTGTGGGGAAGACGGCTCGACGGAAGATCAGGAATATACGCTGGATGGGTCGGGATGGGGTGGCGAAGCGGCGGGGTGAGCATTGCGATATCATGTTCACGCGACGGCCTGCCAACGTGTTGTAAGTGGGGTCAGGAAATATTGTGTCGCATTCGAAACCGGGATTCAAGTTCCTCGACGCTTCACCGTGAGTTTTCTTGTCATCCACATTTATAACCAAGCCACGATGAGCCAGATGAAAAGCCAAGTGTTAATTCTCATATAATATTCGCCACAGCCATCAATAACATAACGCCCACTTCAGCGGGCTTCTGTTTCCTTCCCTGGCTTATCTCAGTTGCATACTCTAGCCCGTTCCCTTACTGTACCCCTCATGTACCCCCTTCGAACTCTCTCGCCATCTTATTACTGGGTCGATAATGACATTACACGACAAACTTGGGATTGCCTTCCTCACTCCATCCTAATCCTCTTTCCGATTCAATAAGTGATCGCCATTGACATAAAGGGCGTTAGTAAGACAGTCGAAGGCAACTATAACGAGCATGACAAACTGGCACTTCCTGGAAAGCGGTAATGACCCTGGACGCCACACCGACCAGGACATCCTTGTCAAAGGTACATTATTATGTAACTGTGCTAATGTATATGACAACCTATAAAGATACAATTCCGCGTCCAAAGCTTGAAGCTTGAAGCGCTACATATAAAGAGATTTGGGGTGTGGCGTGACGGTTGTAAAAATACAGAAGGGAGAGTTAAACAAGCGACAGCGTAGTTATTCACCGACGCATCGAAAACCCGCTTACAAACGCAGGCGATGAAGTGAAGTCCAGGAATGAAGAGTGGGCGCTTCTCCTCATCTTGGGAGCAGAAAGCGATAATGGAGGTGGTCGAACGAATGGGAATCGTCGGGCCTTATCCCGCGTCGGAGGAATAGAAGAGTAGGATGAAGACATCGGTGCTGGCGGAGGGGACAACACAGCAGAAGAGGGTGACGGTGAGGGTTGCCTAACAGGCACGCCTACTGGCGGCAGTGGGAAAGGTTCATATGTTGAGGGAGATGTCTTGATTTCAGGTAGGGGTTTATTCTTCGTATTGGTGCTGGGCATGTCACTGGCGTTATACGATGGCCTTCGGAAGGTTGTCTTCCTCGATAGAAAAGACAGTCTATCGCCTAACGTAGGCGACCTCGGGAATGTGCCGTCTACGTACGCTGAGCCGTTCGCGCCCTCGGCCTCAATCATAGACACGCTGAGCCTATCCTCGACCTCAAGCATGTCATTTTCGTGATGGTACCGTTGGATCGTGAACATTTCTGAAGCAGATATAGCCGCCGAGGTCCTCGACCAATTGGTCGTAGCCGTACTCGGAACACCGGATTTCAGCCCACTTGCGTTCGAGGTCACAGTTGCGGACCGTTTCATCGATGCGGCGCCATCGCTCTGAATATGAGGGGGGAGAGGGGGAGGGTGCGTGGAAGCAGGGGGAAGAGGCGGTAGTGCAAAGTGCGATGACGGGCTGGTAGTATATTCATCTGGTACCGCGAAAGCTGGGACTAAAGGCGTCCCCGTCCTCGGAAGTGAGTCCGACCTCAGCCGCGTGGTTTCGGGCGAGCTGGAGCTGATATCCAGTACGATATCCTTCAAGCCTTGCCCTGTACTCCCGTCCACGTTTGTGGTTGAAGTGGTCATAGTGGTGTCCGCCGTGTCGTTCCCCAGCGTCGTAGTAGAACCAACTGTGCTGTCTCTTCCTGGAACTAGTAAATCGCCAGTTTTGAATGATGGAAGATCTTCTGAGATGACGGAAGCAAAGGTATCGAGGGATGATCGCTTTTCTATCACATCTTGGCGGATGTAAACCGGCAAAGTTCCTCCAGATGGCATCGACGCCCTGAAGTTCCAGTCAGCACAATGCCCAATCAAGAGGTAAAGGTCATGTCAACACACCCAACAACGTTGCTCTTTCTCCTCAGGACATTTAACATCCTCGACCCGGCATTGCCATACCACTTCTTTGCTTCTTCTCCCGTGCCAAAGAAGGCCCAGCCCACCAACGCACATACTACCACCATCCACCGTCCGCTCTCCAGAGATCCCTCTACAAACGTGCCGGCCCACAACACCCGAGGAAACTGCCCCACCCTCCAATAATCGAAATGCGTTTCCTCCCATGATATCCACGGTTGCACTGGCTGAAGGGTAGCGTTGACGACGATGACGTAGATAGAGAGCGGAACGGTCAAAAGAGATTCAGTAGAGGAGAGGACCATCAAGCGAAGGTAGCGGTTCGCGGTCATGGAGGATGAACTCGAGGATGCAAGATATCGGATGAAATCGGAGTGGCGCTTGCGAAAAGCAATTACTGAGGGTACTGTAAGACGAAGCGAAGCAGTTAGCGATCACAAGACTCCGGCGTAAGTTGGGGATGGAAGGACATACTAGAATAACACATTGAGATCAACCCTATAACGAGCGGCCAGAGAAACACAATAGGGTACGCCAGAGTCACGTTGTAAGTTAATGGCATACATCCAATATCTTGCCAAATGTCAAAACGATGGCCTTCCACAACAATTTCTGCACCATGTAATCAGCTTTGCGCTTCGTCAGAGCAAGTCCGCTATGCCAACTCACGCAATATCATCTGCAAGATAGGTAACCCTACTGCAATGGACAGGTCGACGATCATGTCGCGGCGTCGCTGTCATACCATTAGCTGTGGGATCTACATTGCTAGATAGGGAACTTACCTCCACTCTAGTCGAGCTAACTGCCTGAAGACTGGAAATCTTGTACAGTCGCCGACTAATGCATAAAGACGACGCAGGTATCGCCACAGCAACTCCAACGATAAATCTCGAAGCTGAAGAGTTTAATGAAAGGAGATAATGTCGTGTGCAGAGGGCGTACATATATCACACCATATTGGTGAGATGTTTAGAGCATTCCCGTTCCATATGACTGAGTTCACGGATTGGTTCAAACATGCCAGTCCGACCCAAATCATATAACAACACGTCCCAACATTCCATGCTATAGATGTGTGAGTCACCAGAACGTATCTGGATAAGTGAATAGCTCACACTGGAGGTGCCATGGGAGGGCTGACGTTACCAAAATAAAACCGATGAAAGCTGCGACAGAGAATAAGGCATTTGGTGGGCCCATAGAGAGGAACTATTCGATGATTCAATACTGTAATACTTCAATAAACGCGGGTCCAGCAATTGACGGAGTGTGCTAGACGCTGGAGGGAGAGGGAAAGATCGCAGCCGAGGAAGGAGGTTGATGGATTGGTGGCAGTAACGGAACCACCTCTGTCCTCTAATATCCCTCCATTTAAAGGCCCGTAAAATAGTCCTTGTATATTATTCCGGGCAACCGTTGTCTGGAATTAGGCCCCAACCATCCGAAACAAGATATCCGCAAGTTCGATCTATCAGTGTACGCGCACCTCTATTCCGCGGGGCATCCAATTGCTCCGAAGGATGAATGCTGCCTTGTATTCGGGAAACACGGCCGTCATCAACGAAGAGACCCTTGTATTGAGTCATTATGTAAGCAACAACATTGTATTTTTGAGGGCGAATCTTTGTAGGCGTTCCTTATAGGGAAGGAATTAGATGTGTGTAGGCACGGCGAACAGCAGCGTCGATCTCGCGTACCATAATCAGACCCAAGATTCAAGAGAGTACATCATCATCGAAGATAGCCGTCTTCGGCACACCGTCTTCCTTGATTACACCTCTATACATCCCTTCGCAATTCAAAGGCATGGCAACTTCAGAGATGTGATGGTCAGCGGCTGCTCTGGTTTTGATAAGTGCGGGCGTATTACCGTTGCCAGCATTATCTAGAGCGATGACACCGCCGATTCCCCCGTCTTCGCGGAGATCTTCAACAACACGATGGGTGGCTTTACGCAAACTTTCGTGGCGATACCTTATGCGCCTGGCGATTGTAGATGCAATAGCACGTCGTATGAAATACTGAAGAAGATCAATATCAGCTGGACTGTTATGGATGGAGAGGAACAGGAAACAAACGTCACCATCACCGGTTCCTGATATGCCAACAGCATTGACTCGTCGTCTCCTGATTAGTGTGTCCAACACGCGTGCAAATGAACCAGATTTCTTCCACTCTTCAGCCCAGAAACCCGAGCCCATCTGTGGCGTATCCCCAATTCGACCCTCCAATTTGTTCGTCTTACCGCCGGTTGATGTCACCGCAGCTATGCAACCTCGGATGTCAAGTGCAACGGCCCCAACAGTTCCTGTTGGCATCTGGTCAAGGGGAATTGAAATGTCCTCGCCCGGTGCCGGTTCACTGTGAATCGAGGGTAATGGGTCCTCAGGCAGACCTAAGCCGCGTCGGTGTTCACGCCACCTCTTCTCCGTGAAGAAATACGATGGATCAACGAGTTCCTCTCCAAGCACTTTAGCCGATTCTTCTGCACTGCTTCCAGAAAGGAGGGAGTGCGGTGCCAGGTCTTCCGAGAGGTATAGCGCGCGAGCGAGTCGAGATGGATTCTTCACATGAGTTAGGAGGGTCAAACCTATTCCGCGTCGAGTAGCAGGTACGTCGGGGTATGAGACAGGTGGTTTGGAAAGCATGATAGACGACTCGAGTTCATTCTATCAGAGTCCCATCAGTCCAGTTAGGGAGGTGCATAATGGAGAGATTGTGCGACAAGATTACCTTTCCAGCAACATTGAATACGGCGCCCTTGCCAGAATTGAAAAGCGGGCAGTCTATGTTTGTTGTTTGATGCGTATACAAGTAAGAGCAATTGACGAACCTTCCATAGAAGATACAGCGGCAACAGCAGCATCCATAGCTTCACCCCCTTCTTTAAGAACCGCATACCCGGCTTGCAGCGCCTTGCTCAGAGCATTCTTGTACGCAGCTTGTTGTTCTGGAGTGGACCCGGCCCTTGTCATCGTACCAGCCCCTCCGTGGATCACCAAAACATATCTGGACTTTCCCTTAAGGGGCTTTGGAATGAGGCCAGTCTTCTCTGATAACATGGCGACAAGATAGAACCATGAATGTTGGAAATTCGATACAGTAAAAGCATCTCTCCAACCCCAATGCACACGCACCGATCACTACCTTCCCTTTCTAGTATAGATCTCCCACGCCTGCCGAAGAGCCTCGATTATCTCTCCGTGACTTGATCACTTTCTCCTCCAGTCCCTTCCCTTTCCAGTGTCACCAGTCCGCAGAAACGATGGACCTTGGCGTAAACACAGAGGGGAACTCAGCGATACGCGAATTCATCGCCGTTGTGCTCGCAGGCTTTGGTAATGAGTAAGCCTGTTTCCTGATTCCCCGTTCCCGCGCCATGCCCAGATATCGAAGGATTCCCTCTGCTATGACCCAGGTTGCAGCCCTTAACCAGTGATAACGGCGACGAGCCATGCCCAAAAGCACTGATTCCAGTAGCGAATACACCGGTGATCGATTATACCTTGTCGTGGTTGGAGAAGTCAGGCGTGAAAGGTCTTGTCCAAGCAGTCTTCACGTCCGCCGATTGCACCTAATTTATTGGATTAATATGCAGACGTGCTTCTCATATGCCCGGCGACGCATCGTCCCGCTCTTTCCCATCATATACATTCCTCCACTTCGACCACGCTGGTCATAGATGTCGTGCCGTTCGACGAATCCCCCGACTCAAGTATAGGTCCATGTACGCTCCTGCGACACTTTGCTTCGCGGATCACAAACGACTTCATCCTCATACCCTGCGACTTCATTCCCCCACCAACCCTCTCCCTCTCATCTATCCTCGACAAATTCCGCACCGAGACCGTCTCGGACGGCGCTATTGCAACGACGTGCTGGTTCGAGCTCAATCGACCAGCAGACGCAGGCAGAGACAAGACCAGTCCACCGGAAGAATGGGGCTCTGCTGTATCCCCCGCAACGATTGTGTATCACGAGCCGTCTGGGACACTTCTGCACATTGATACACCGGATGATGTGGACCAGGACGGCGAGGATTTGAAGTTGAAGATGTCTCTTCTGAATCTGTAAGTTACTTTCGTCTGTGTTCACTATGGCACCCCTCTCATTGTCATCTAGGTACCCACGCACAGTGCTCGCATCACGCTACCAGGACTCGCATGTCTATGTCTGCAAACATTCCGTAATCGAGGCGCTACAACAGAAGGAACACTTCGACTCTTTCAAAGAAGATTTCCTTCCTTGGCTATGCAAAGTACAATACTCCAGCTCGAAACGCAAAAAATACGAACGAGGTCTGTCTCTTATTTTGTTACCGTCGCACATCCCCTTTTTAAGCGAAACCATCCATGCGTTTCCAGTCCTAAATCCCATCACAAACAGTCCCGGGCAATCCATCGCCCTGCGTCACTCCACCCTTACCTCTGCCTCCAACATCGCATTGAAGTCCAAATCCGCTCATCAAGCCCGCGAAGCAACCATCTCACCCAGTGACTCCGATACCGAGGAGACTCCCCTTGCCAGTCTACGCGTAGGAGCCATCATCCACCCCTACAGTGCCGGCTTCGCAGTACGGGTTAACACACTCCCAGCTTTCCTTGAAGTTAATCGACATGTAAGCCCCACTCTTGATATCGACCGTTGTGATAAACCTCTCATGTATCCGTAATCGTAGTTCCTCTCACAGACATCTTACTCACTCCCCACTGACCCCGCCAACCGCTCCCTCATCGATCAAAAGGCCCAGATTTCCGCTGACTCTATGGTCGCTGCCTCTACGAAAGTAGAGGAGCGCGTCAGCATCAAGAAGTCAGTGATCGGGAAGCATTGCGTCATAAGCAGGATGGCTAGGATTGTTGGATGTGTTATCCTGGATCACTGTGTCATTGCTGAGGGGTACGTTCTTCTCTCATGCGTGCTTAGCAACTCGGTGTTGACGAGTGGTCGTGCAGTGCCAAATTAGATGGAAGTATATTGGGCAAAGGCACCAAAGTCGGTCCAAAAGCTGAGTTGATACGGTGTGTCACGCAGTCTGGATACGAAGTTGTGGCAGGAGGTATGTTAGGTTTATCCCTTTGCCTACCAAGTGTTGAACTTGTACCAGAATCCTTCAAAAACGAAAAGCTTGAAGTATCAGATTGGGCAGCTACGTCCGCATCTGAGACAGACGACAACGATGAAGACGGCGAAACCGAAGGCACTGAGACTACTGAGGGTGATGAGGACGAGGACGAAGACGAGGATAATTGATATAACCTATGGTATTCAAATGGTCAAATAATAACGTCTGAATGGCTACATGATAATAGGCATGGCAAGATGAGTACATATGGTGAGGGTATCTAGATCACATCATTGCTTGATGCCAAAACGTTCGGCACGCTTTTTCAGCCTCTCTTCTTCGGCGGGATCGACAGGGGCAGACCTCTTCTGAGCAGTGGGAGGGATGGGTGTCTGTAGACCGAACCGCTCCTGTCTAGCCTTTAGTTTCTCGGGGTCCTGCAAGCCGGCGTCAGGGGAAAACACTGCAATTCAGAGCAAAGAACGTACGACGGCAGGGACTGGTGCAGCCTTGGCTTGCTTCGCTGAACCCTTCTGCCTCGCATTCTTTTTCACCTCAACAAGTGGTATGCCAAACCTCTCAGCACGACGCCTCCGTGCCTCGAGGTCTGGGTCCTCGGTGGCTGGCTCGGAGGGTTTGACGGAGTTAGGGTCCACTCCCGCTGCCTGTGACGCGGCCGTGGTGGTAGAAGGCTCCTGCTGTGAGATTGTCGCGTCAAGTGACTGCGTGCAACACATGGTACGATGATGGATAGAACCTACGGGTGCGACGGGTGTAGCAGCAGCCGGAGCGGTGTCGAGGGGGGTGGCAGACTCGGCAGGCACGCTCAGTTCATCGTTCCAGTCAACTCTGCATATCCTCGGTATTTATATAACTCTGGTTCGGATGCGGTGAGACATACGTACTCTTCTGGGGGAGCCAGCTGGCGCAAAGGGGGAATCAGGAAATGACTCTCGGGATGAAGGGAGCATGGCATACCAAATCCTCGTTTTGCTCGACGGGGGCCGGGGAGTGCTGCTTATTGTACTCCGCGAGGGCAGCGGGGCTTGCGAGAATCCTGGATATGAGCTCCTGTTTGTTTGCCTTTGCGGGGACGGCTGTTGCTGATTTTGTGAGAATGTCCTTGAGGTCAACGACCTTGAGAGCCTTGCTGGATGTTTGCGACGATGAGCGGGGGTGTGTGGAAGAGATTGCGGGCGGCTTACAGTTTTGATTCCATTGTGTGTGATGGTCGTATTGGAGTGAGAGGGGCAGGGCGTGACTTGCGTGACGGGCCTCGAACTGGCCTGGTTCGAGTTCGAGTTCACACAAGACAAGCGAGCGTGTCTGTTTGTTGACTCCTACGCTCCCGTCCGTCGTCAACCGCGGTGTGCTCGACGTTCTTTTGCAGGCTGGCCATCGCCCGACACGGCCCCGCCGAACTCCCGCCTCCGCCACTCACACAAAACAGGCCGACACCGTCACAAGGCCAGTGTGACAATTTTATCGCGTCCAATCAAGAACAAGCTTGTGTTGGAGTCTTGCCTGCCCCGCCCAGCCAATCATGGACGACGTCGTCGATCAGCTGTTTCCCGCCGCTTACCACCATCTTCATTTCGACAGACAACACCAGCAGCACCCGCAACAGAACCAGCACAACCACCACCACCACCAGAACCAGCAGTTCCACCCTCATCAGATCTACTACTCAAACTTGCCATCCAGGAATCCCTCGCCAGGCCCCTCGACGTCCACCACCCCCAACCCCCGCTCGCCAGACAACAATCTCTTCATCCCCATCACTTCCCCGCCGACCGCTGCAAATGACACCGAGAGGCCCCCAGATGAGGCCCCCATAGACGACGAGCCCCTCTACGTCAATGCAAAGCAGTATTTTCGCATTCTCAAGCGCAGAGTCGCCCGCGCACGGCTAGAGGAGGTCCACAGGCTGTCTAGACAGCGCAAGGTGTGTTTTCATCTCTCATTTACGCCGATTCTCGTGCTGAATCGCTTCACAAGCCCTACCTGCACGAGTCGCGCCACAAACACGCCATGCGGAGGCCCAGAGGCCCAGGCGGCCGTTTTCTGACTGCCGAGGAAATTGCTGCCCAAAAAGCAGCGGGCATCGACCCTACTGCCCCGCCCGCTTCCACGGCCAACGGGGAGGCAGAGGAAGACGGCGAAGAGGATGTAGCTATGGAACCGGCTCCCCAGCCACAACCGGCACAAGCCCATCGGCCCCCTCCCCCACCACCGCCAATGATCGCCCCCCAGCCCGCGCAGCCGCCACCAATGAACATGCAGCCAGCGATGCACCAACACGAACACGATTCGTTTCCCCATCAACGTTCTGGGCCCATGAATATGATGGGTATGCCGTTTGGCCAGCCGATTGCACCCACGCAGATGTCACACCAACCTGCTGGTCCTTCCCCCCTTCACCAACAACAGCAGGCGCCCCAACAGCGAACCCACCACGCCGCTCACCGTCATACCGGACAAGTCCCCCAAGCCGCGCCGTCACATAGCTCATACTCTCCATTCAATCCAGGACAGAAGGGTACTACCAATTCGGCTCCAATCACTTTGACCGCGCCATACCAGCAAATGCATCACGTCCCCCACCCCCACGCTCACGCGAGACACCACCACTCCCATCTAAACTATGCCCAAGGATTGTACACAGGTGCTTCCGGGGTTGAAGGAAGCATGCAACGGCGACCAGAAGAGACGTTGCAATTCGGTGCCTCACAAGGAGTTCCGGGTGCCTCGACGGAATAGTTGGCCTGATCCTCCACTAACTAATACCCATGTCTATACTCGTGCCTTTGTATATGTGTATCTTATAACGAATTCGCATGCGTTCTCTGTTTAAGTTTACGATATGTATTTCTTTCGACTAGAGCAAATGAATTATACACATTGAGACTTTGTGATTGTCACGATCACTCTACATCCATGGCATCGTCATCACCCATACTAGAGACACTCGGTGAAGAAGATATAGTGTCGGTGTCTCTTGAACCGTCGTCGTCTACGTCACCTTCCTCTTGTGAAGGCGGTCCCAAGCTGAGCGGTCGGAAGAGCACAAGTGCTTTATTCGCAGCATCAGCATGATGCATGGGCTTCCTGCCACTTTTCATCATCTCCAGATTCCGTGCTGCAATATGCCTTAGAACCGACGAAGGTAGAAGTATTTGATTGTCCTCAACGTCGGCTTCATCCTCCGAAGAATCTAAATCCGTGACTACTATTCCTAGGAGCGGCGTCAACCCAATAGTACCGTTTCCTCTACAATGCAAGTACGTACGATCGGGCTCAGGCTCATACCAGCTAGACGACTTCATATTGATTTCTACTATCGGCGGCGTATGCTCCCCGGGTTCGTCGACGCGCGACGGCCTCACCACGGCCGGGATGTCGAACTGCATCGAATCGGCGCCCATGGTTGTCCTATTTTGGTAAACGTCCGTCGGTGGCATCTCCGAGATGTTTGGGAGCTGCGAAGCGGACACGTCAGGGGACAGGGAATTTGGATGCCTGACTTCAAGGTGCCCTACATTGCTATCGCGCTGCCACGCATCCGCGCCTAGTGAAAGGTAGGAGAGCCCCTTCTCCAGCGTCGAGCACCGCCTCCTCTTCGGTCTGTGGGGGTTGCCTGGGGTCGAGTCCGAGTCGGACTGGGTGGGAGTGGACGACGGCGAGGACGAGGAGGTGGAGGAGGGGAACTTTCGTTTCATGGAGGCGTTTGCGAACCACGGGTGTGTGCTTGGTGTGCACTGAGAAATCCAGGTGGTCATGATGCAGATGGCCGTCCTCGCTGCTCTGTCCTCTTCTATTTCAACCGTGAGCGGCTTCCGCTACTAGACGCTCGGAGAACCTTCTCGACATAGACTCGATCATGTGATCGCTCTCACCCCTGACGCCAAACTTCCACTAACGTCGCTCTCATGCCATAGACCATGTCATATATCTTATGATCATATCATACTGAATGCATGCGAATACAATGGATGCAGGTAAACTAACACGACTAGCCACGCTTCTTCGACACACCAACGGTCTTTCCACGGCGACCTGTGCAAACACTGAGAAATGACACCCATAAACCTAACCATGCAAACTCACCAGTTGTCTTCGTGTGTTGACCTCTGACACGAAGTCCCCAGAAATGTCTCAGCCCACGGTGGGCACGGATCTTCTTCAATCGCTCGAGATCGTCACGGAGCTTGGAGTCGACACCGTTGGACAGAATTTGCGAGTTCTTGCCGTCGACGATGTCCTTTTGTCTGTTCAAGAACCATGTAGGGATCTTGAACTGCGTGGGGTTTTGGATGATGGTGACAATGCGTTCGAGCTCGTCAGAGTTGAGATCACCGGCACTGGGCACATAATTAAGCCAGGGAGTCGCAGATAACGAGAGGGTTTACACCAACCGCTTGTTCAAGTCGACATCGGCCTTCTTGCAGACCAAGTTGGCGTATCGGCGACCGACACCCTTGATCTCGGTCAAGGCGTACATGACTTTCCGCTTGCCATCGACGTTGGTGTTGAGGAGACGTAGAATGTGCTGTAGCGAACACAGTAAACATCTTGAATTACGCCTGCAGGAAGGGGGGCTCGTGTTACCTGGAATTGCTGGTGCTGTTCGGGGACGACGAGAGACATGTTGGGCGTCGAAGGTCCTGTTCAAAGGTATGTCAACACCCTGCCTCATCCAAATCGACCGTCCGCCATCCGTCCCAAATTCCACTAGTTCCACCGCGAGTCGTGTCCATACGCATTCCTAACCCTCTCCAGGACCGCCAACGGACATAGATTCGGCGTGCTCACCTCTCGTTACGACGGTCTTGATGTTTTGTTATCGACGCCGACGTCTTCCACACGCTGAATTAGGTCCTGTTTGCGGCTATTGACATGCTCTCCCACGCCCCTGCTATGTCGAGATTTCCCCAGGCTGCCTAATCGGGGTATTACCCGCAAAGGCAGCATGCATTCCCTGGCTCGCGTCGCTTGATTGCGAACATTCAACAAACCTGTAAATGTGATGGCGACCCCGGCCAAACCTCGACAGTCGGGCATCCCAACGCCAGGCCGCCCTTCAGGAATCCCGACCCCGGGCACACGATCGCGTTCGACGTCCAGCGCATCCCAATACGCCCCAATAAACTCCAATAACGATGTTGAATTCATGTCCCGTGCTTTTGCAGACGCCATCAAGGCCAACGACCCTGCTCAGCACCGCGCTGGTCGTATCAGCAGTGCCTCGTCGTCCACCTCTCTGGCAACACCGCATTCAGCAACATTCCCTTCGGGACGACGATCGGTTGCTGGGGGACGACCTACCTCGGCCGCGTCTTCGTCCTCAACAACTGCCTTTGCAAAGTCGACGGCCGAACGAACTAAGACCCCGAGTACTAACCGCCCGCCTAGCAGGCAATCTGATGTCTTTCTTCGAAGTGCTAGCAGGGCTGGAAGAACATTCGAAGTTGGCGATGGGGTGAGAATAGAGTCACTTGGGTTCGAAGGCACTCTGCAGTACATAGGGGAAATTGATGGCAAAGCCGGACTATGGGCAGGCGTTGAACTTAGTGGCGGGTTTGCTGGGAAGGGTAAAAATGACGGGTCTGTTGGAGGGTGCGTGGTTCTCTTCGCCTGAGCACCAGTTGTTACTGATCACGAATAGGAAGCGATATTTTGCTTGTCCACCAAATTGCGGCGTGTTCGTGGCAACCACGAAGCTATCATTGCCTACTACCGGTCTATTCGATCGTCCCTCGTCGGTCGCGTCTTCGCGCGGGGGCCGCACCACACCTCTGACTTCTGGCAGAGTAACGCCTTCTACATCCTTCAGCCTAAGCACATGGACTACACCATCGGTAAATGGTGGCAGGGTCACACCAGGTTCGCTCTCCTCTGGTCGCGTAACGCCAGGCATGACGCCAGGCGTACGGCCGCCCCTCAAAGCGGCCAACGGCGCTAACACGAAGAACACGTCCCTAAACGGCAAGATCACGGCAGGCTCTCGCGCTTCGAAATATGTTGCGATGACGGCGAAGCAGTTGAGCACCCGTGATGTCACCGCATCGAGTCCCGCGCGCAATACATTACCTTCGCCGACGCGGACACTGTCTTCCCCCACCCGACCCAATGGGTCCCCGTTCACCACCCCGAAACCAACCTTGGGCGGACGCGTTCCGAGCACGGGGACCCCCACCAAAATGCGGGCAATGAACACTCCTCGTCCCCGCGTACCGAGCGCTGTTGCTATGCCCCCTCCTGCATCCCCAGGCATATACAGCCGCACCATCTCTCTTAATGACTCAGACACAGAGTCTGCGTCCGCACCATCAAAGAACTCTGCTACGTCTCTAACAGAACTTGAGCTTCATGGATTGGCTATACAGGAGAAGATTGCTCGGCTGATGTCTGACAATTCGCGCTCGAACTCGCCCGCTCAACCTTCGTTTTCTCCTCCGCTGACTTCGAACGAAAGCGATACTCCACTTATAGCACAACTAAGGGCGCAGATTGGTCAGCTGGAGGCAGAAAATCAACGCCTCCAAACGCCATCGTCCCAGCCAGATGTGGAAGCTCGTATAGAAAGTCTAACGGCGGATAACACCCGGCTTTCCTTTCGCACTTCCCAGCTGGAGGCAGAGCTCTTGGAGAAGGAGAAGTCGGTTCGTGAAAAGGAAGATAGTATACACACCTTGGATCAGGACCGACAGGCAGCGACGGTTGAGTTGGAGAAGCAGAAACTCGACTCCGAGAGCCGGATGAAGACCTTACAGTCGAAACTTGATGATAGCATTGCTCTCACCGCTACGTTGAAGGATGCCCTTGTTGCGAAGGAAGGTCAGGAGCACGAAAACGACGCATTGATTAAGGCAAAGGATGCCGAAGTTGCGTTGCTTCAGTCTCAGCTTGAACGCGCTTACTCTGAACGCGAAGACGAGCGCAAAGAACTTGGTGCACAGGTTGACGAGCTTCGCATGGCAGGCCAGGTATGTTCCATCATGTTTTAGAAAAGCACCTTTGCTCAGACCCCCCTTCTCGCAGGAAACGATTGCCCTGTACGAAGAACGGCTCAGCGCTGGCGATGCCGACCGGTATGAACTCGAAAACCGCGTCTCTCAGCTCGAGGCTGAGCGTCAGCAACTATTGACGAATCCCAAGTCTGCTGCACAAGCCTCATCAGCGACCGAAATTGACAACGAATCGCTGCGGGAGCAAGTGAAACACCTGCAGAAGCGGATTGCAACACTTGAGGATAACTTGGAGGAAGCGCGCGCCTCATTGGAGCGGGAAGAGGTGGTTGGCCAAGAGCGTTTACGACGTGTCAAGGAGAAAGAAGATGCGCTGAGGAGAGACATGGGCGAGGGCCGAAAGGAATTGGATAAGGTGGTGAAGATGGAGGCTGTGGCTCAGCGGCGTGTGGAAGAGTTGGAAGAAGACATGCGGGAGCTTACCAATGCTCTGGAGGATGCTAGGGCTGAAGTTGAAACTCTGCGGGAAAAGGTGAGATTTGGATGCTAGGTTCAGCTTTCTGTGATTGCTTACGCTCGCAAAGAACCTCGACGACGACGAACTATCTCCCAAGCGGACTGACCAGCTGGAAGCGGAGGTCGAGCGACTTCGAAAGATAGTCGCAGAATCGAAATCGTCGGACGTCATGACGGTATGTCTTCCGATGGATCCTTCTCGAACTTGCTCACAATTACGCACAGATGGAGATGCTCATCCAATCCCAATCTGATGAGCTTGTCAGCCTGCGCCGAACTCTCGACGAGAAGTCAAGCGAACTGGAGTCGCTACGGAAGAAGCTCAACCGTGAAGTCACTTTGACCAACGGAATCTCAACGGAGCGGATTGCGTCACCGACGTCCTCGAAGTACGATTCCGGGTCATCTCAACGCGATGAGATCAAAGGTCTTAAGTGAGACTGATATGATTTTATGACTTATATTGTTTACTAATCATTTCCACAGACACATCGTGCAAGAGTTACAGAAGGAAGTTGCAGTATCAGAGCAACAGAAGAAGACCATTGCCGCTGAGAACGAGCTTTTGCAATCCGAGGTTGATCAACTCCGTCAGGTCGGTGTCTTCGTCCGTCATACCATTATCTAGATGCCCTAACATGCCTGCAGGAAGTTAAATTACTCGAGGAGAACCTAGACACGAGTTTGACCCGCGAGGAGCAAGATCTAATTGATAATTCCGGCGACCCGTCATCATCCTCCATCGAATCCCTCCAAAAGATGATGAAGGAACAGAAGATTCGCTTCGAAGTAGGTGTCATCTAGGTCCACGAGCATCTTTGAGTTGATGGGTCACGTTTACTAGCTGGAAATTGACCAGTTACGCAAGCGTGTAGCTGATGCGGAGATGAAATGTGCTAGAGTCACACATGAGGTTGGTCCTGCTTCGTGTAGTCCTTAAAGGCACGGATTTTGACCAGAAATCGACTAGCTCAACAAAGAGATTAGCGAACTTGAAGCACTCGTAGAATCAAAGGTACGTCTACCGTTCAATTAATTATTGTTCGACTCACAAACCGCTTCTTGCCTCCGTAGATTTATCGTGAAGTAAGAATCCCCCATCGCTTAGATGATCCTACTACTAACAATATGATGCCCTCAGGATGAGCTTGAGCAAGAACTAGAACGAGTTAAGGACAAACTTGCCCGCGCTCAGAAGAAACTATCCACTTCTTCCACGTCGTCTCATAAACCAGGCGACCTCCCTAATCCGAGGCGACAAGGCTCAATCGCCAGCCTAGCCAGCTCGGAGAGTAGCAGCAGTAACATCCTCGCCCCCGGGTTGAGCACTGTCACCGGGAACAGCGTCTCTGAAGAGGAAGTATGCGAGATCTGCGAGAAGCCGGGCCATGATATCTTCTCGTGCGGGCTGTTGAAGGAAGAGACACAACAGAAGCGGAGTACTCCACGTAAGACCGTCAACGGTTCTGGAGGCGGTGCTGCGGCTGATCTGTTCTGTGTGGACTGCGAGAGCCATGGGCATGTCGCCAAAGACTGTCCGCATTCCCTGGATGTGTTCTAGACGCACTATTCATTCTTACTTTCTCCATTTTCGTCTACCCATCCTTCCCTTGCTATCGTACCGGATTTTTATGCATCATATTCTCATTCCTACCCCTCCTACTCCTATCTTCATCCTCATATTCCTCGTGGGCTTGCTGTGTTCCCTATTTTCACCCACACCCGCATCCACCCATTTCCCATACAACAATCATATCGCGCGATCATTATTATTACCATATCAAAGGCTCACGCTCATTTGTCACCTTTTTACCTGATATATAAATACCCACACACGCAACGAGAGCTTCATTTCTGTCTGATGAACGCCTTCACTGCTCTGAGCAGCGACGCGCATGATGTGGCGTCACAGGAGGACGCCCTGTCGCAGACGATATCGATGAAGCTCAGGGTAGTGGATATGCACACGAGCGGCGAGGTACGTACGCGACGAAAGCACGATGCAGTCTGCTAATTCGGTGTCGTTGGCCAGCCCACAAGGATCGTCGTTCAAGGCTACCCCGAACTCAAAGGGTCGACACTGTTAGAGAAACGCGCAGACGGTCGGGATCGATTGGACCATGTACGACAATTGTCAGAGAGAAGTCCCTCTATTGATAGACCTCAATTATTAATTATCCTCGAAATCCTGACATGCATGCAGGTTGATGAAGGAACCGTGGGGCCACTCACACTGGGTGCAGGATAAGATATTATCTACGGTAGTATTTGATTGTTATTTAGAGAATATCTTGATTAAGCATTTCATACTGAGTTATCTGGATTGTGACAAATATGCAATGGATATGAGATAGCAATGGCACTATTATCCTTAACTAGTATAAAGCTCTCCGTGTGATTAAGTATTTATTGCATATTACATTGTTCAATATGAGAGGATTGTTGCACATTTACCCTATATATTGAATATGTAATGTTAGCAACAATATGTTATCTTGCACGCTGTGTCAGAGATGTACGGCGCCATCCTGGTCTGGGAGACGGAGCTGACCGCGGCCGGACGCGCAGATGTCGGCGTGCTATTTTGCCACAACGGTACGTCGTGCTTCCGCTTCGCAGCAATCCTGCCCCTGAGCCAGAGGAGAGGGGTACTCGACGATGTGCGGGCACGCGACGATTGCGCTGGGGCGATTCTTGGTTGATATGGCCGAGGGCGAGTTCCTTGCCCGGCTACGCAGCAGGGTCGAGGACGGGTGCACGCCGATAAACCTGCACGCCACAGGGCAGAGCCGATGCGACGCGCCCCGTCACGTTCGTAAGCGTGCCAAGCTTCGTTAGCGGGACCGACATTTCTGTCCAAATCCCTGCGGAAAAGATGTGGAAGCAGATAAAGGAGTCGCTCCGGGGTGACCGTGCGCGTTTCGGGCAGGGCGGACTATGTTGCTGCGACGACTTTGGTGCTCGAGTCCGAGAATAAGCAAGTGTTCTTTGTATAAAACAATATATACATAGATGGAAAATCATTGAAAGTGCTAGATAGGAGATGGGATAGCGAGATGGAGAGAAAAAGAGAAAGTAGATATGGTGTAACAGAGGCGGGCGCCGGCGTTCTGATGAACAAAAGAGTCATTGCCCATATGTGAATCAATAGGGGTCAAGAATCACCATGTCAGGCGTGCTCCTATGACGTCGTCCTCCAGCGACAGTATATAAACCGCGTCGCGCTCAGTGGCGTCCCATTCCCTCCAATGTCATACGCCCAAGTCGCTGCAGAGAACGCTCCCCCTCTCTCAGAACAGCCAAAGCCCGACCAAGCTCTGCTCAACACCGCCCCCTTCCCCCCCGTCGACAAAATCATCGACGACACCTCCAAGCTCAACGTCATCGACCCCTCCCTCAAGGACCACCCAGTCACCACCACGTCCCAGGCCCGCATGGACAACGAGAGGCTCAACGGGTTTCCGTACGACGATGACAGGAAGCCGCGAAAGTCGAAGAGAAGGCAGGAGGCAGAAGCTGAGGGAGCATATCTATGGCAGGTTACGAAGAAGTATATCTTCAGGCCGGGTGTCGCTGGTGGCCTCGTCGGTTTGGGTGAGTCGCAAGCGCGACTTTTATCGACCTTTTGCTGACTATATGCGCGCGATTATAGTAAACGCCGGACTGCTTGTTGGTGCAGGTCACGCGCTCTACACGCAACCCCACCTCCGCAACGACAGACGATTCTTGACGACCGTGATTGGATCTGCATTCGCGTTGCTGACGGCGGAAGGTTACGCTGCAGAAAAGTACCGCCAAACTCCTCGCGGTCAGGCAGAGGAACAACGCGCGAAGGACGAGGGAACACTCCTCTACAAGCACCTCCGCGAAGTCATTCTTCGCCCGGGCGTCTTGGGTGGCCTCGTCGGTCTCCGTAAGTATCTATTCGTGGCGGTCTATGGAAATGCTGAACCGTTCCCGTAGTGAACACTGCCGTTCTTGGCACAGCTGGATACTTTTCCTACATCAACTGGGACCGCCGGTCCTGGGATAGACGCACTGTGTCCGCCTTCTCTGTTGGGTTGTTGGCGTTATTCGGAGCAGAGGGGTAAGTGTTATCTATCGTCCATGGAAGCGAACTCACCGATCCCATTACAGCGCCATTGCAGAACAATTCCGTTCTAAAAGACATTGAGTAATTCTGTGGACATAATTATTGTCGTTTTCAATATAGTTGAGACTCCGACGAAAACGTTGAAAGTAGCGCCAATCTACAGTCAAAATTATTCAACGCATAACTCGCTCAAAACTCATCTAATTCCTACCAACCTTGATTATTCTACGTTCGGTATTCTGCCTCTATTGAGCCCCAGCGGAAATACCAGGATCGGCAACACTTCACAATGGCTCGCGGACACAAATACTCCTCTGACCTCCGTCAAGCAATTCTGGCAATGTCTCGCCATCTAACGGTCAAGCAAATTGCAGAATTCACCGGCTGCAGTCGCTGCACAATATTTCGAGTTTTGTCCGATTACCGACGCAAGGGGACCGTCGCTAGGGTTACACGCCGGGTAGATCTGAGGGGGAAGCGTCGACAGTTACTTGTGGAAGACATTCAGGTATGGCTTTATTCTTGCCTTCAAGCAAGCACTAACCTTGTACAGTTCCTCAAGGGACTACTCACTTTCTCTTCGGATCTGTATCTCGATGAGCTCCAAGCGCTATTGAAGTCAAGAAGGGGGGTACAAGTGTCCAAACCGACAATTTGGAGGGCTCTTAGTCGACGTGGTTATACAATGAAGAATGTGAGTTGAGCCATACTCTTCTTTTCCATTCACCCTCCCTCGCACCCTTCAGATCACGAAAAATGCTCATGAGCGGTGTGAAGAAAAGCGTGTAGCTTTCCGGTACGAGTACGGCATACGTTTCACCCCCGAGCAAACCATCTTTGTGGACGAGAGTTCATTCGATCGTCGTACTGGTATACGCAAACGAGGTTGGGCAATGCGTGGTCAACAACTGCCCCGCAGCGTTTTCTTTGTTTGGGGAACAAGGTGTGCCCCGTTACCTCCTTTCCGCATTTCTCCCACCACATCTTCACGACAGGTACTCCATGCTGCCCGCACTATCTCTTGATGGGATCATACATGTCAAGATTGTCGAAGGTTCATTTACAGCACGCCTCTTTCGGGAATTCATTGAAGGTTTGCTTGACAAGATGCAGCCGTTTCCCGCCTCAAAGTCTGTGATCGTAATGGATAATGCCCGCATTCACAAAGACCCCCGAGTGATTGACCTTATCCATGCCCGGTATGTGGTTTACCATTGCCATTACCTCCTTTGCCCTCCGATTCAATTTCAAGTCGCAAAGCGATGGCCTGGTCGACTGGAAGCCCATGTGACGCTGCATACACATGATCAAATGCCGTTGCATGCACCTGAGGAGGTTCTCTCAAGGCCATGAGTGCAGCGGCGGCGGCGGCCATATCCTCTGTATCATTAGAGGCTCCTCCACCAGACGCCTTTCTTGTGACCGGTCGAGGTCGGGGTCGGGCCCGGGGTTGTGGGGCAACATTTTCAGACTGCTCCGCCTCTTCACGTTGGGATGATTTCCGGCCCTTTCTACTGCCTGTGGCGCCACCCCTCCTGGATTCTCCTTTGTGTTGCACCAGACGACGGGACATGGCCAAACGATGGAGGAGTGGGCACCAAAGCTAAGTCAAAGCAGGTAGGAGTGTTGTTGAAAAGAAAAATAGTACGTGATCGATCATCGGACTCTAGTTCCGGCGAGCATTCTCCTCAGCGCGTCGTATGGCATATACCCAGCTCTTTCAGCACTATATCAACACTCTACTTGCATACCTGTACCTATCGCACATATCTCCCTGGCCAAATTATGGCCAAAATTGCTGAACAAGGATGAACTGCATTGAAAACACTAACAATGTCAAATTTTCGTATACTTGTGAAACTACTACTGGGGCTCAATAGAGATCACTATTACCGTGAATTTTGTCCTTGGTTGAAGCCAATCCAGCGGCTAGTTCTTGAGATATTCACTGAATGAGCTTTGCGGCCCATGGGCGTGACATTTCTTTGCGTGAGGGCGGAGTCTCAACTATTATGAAAACGACTATAATTGTTATAAAGCACTGTAAAACCCAACATCGATAACAAATTGTTTGTCTTCTTCACCTCATCTCGACTCTCTTGCGTCGCTTGAGATATCCAAGATGTTCATGCTAGAAATGCTAAAACGCTAATGTTGACGTTTATGGCGGCTATGCAAAAAGCTCGTCACCTGTGCGATTCGAACACACGCGGGCAAAGCCCAACCGCTGGCGCTGTGAATAGCAGGCGATCCCGTTAACCACTCCGGCAAAGTGACCATAACAGAGTGAATATCAGCCACTCAATGCTGCTCATGTAGATTTCCACGTGACAGCGCGATCAGAACAGAGACTGACAGGAGTTGTTCGCTGTCCCGAACGACCTCACGACTCTTCCTCGATGCTTTAATCATCTGGCCCACACTCTGAATGGCATTTCATTTCTGCAATAGCACAACCACGACCTACGCTTTTACGTCGCTGTCAACGACCACGACCACGACTTCTTCGTTCTCCCATCCTTTACGATGGCGCAACTAGTGCAGCAGCACGGCAATGTCTCGGTTCATCAGCTCTACCGTCGTCTGGAAACCGTCGGGAAGGGCGCATACGGATCCGTACACAAAGGCATCCACATCCCAACCGGCTCGGTCGTCGCCCTCAAGATCATCAACCTCGACACCGCCGACGACGATGTGGAAGACATTCAGCGCGAGGTCGCCCTCCTCGCCCAGCTCCGCGACGCCCCAAATGTCACGAAGTACTTCGGCTGCTACATGGATGGCCCGCGCGTGTGGATCGTCATGGAGTTCGCCCAGGGTGGGAGCGTGCTGTCGCTCATGAAGGCGTCCCGCGACGGGTGCATCGAAGAGCGCTACGTCAGCGTCATCCTGCGCGAGGTGCTCGTCGGGCTCAGTTACCTGCACAAGGTCCCCGTCATCCACCGCGACATGAAGGCGGCGAACGTGCTCGTCACGTCGGTGGGCAAGGTCATGATCTGCGACTTTGGTGTCTCGGCACTCTTGGCGACCACGAGCAGCAAGCGCAACACGCTCACCGGCACTCCCTACTGGATGGCGCCCGAGGTCGTGCAGACGGTGCCCGCATACGATACGAAAGCTGATATATGGAGTCTCGGGATCATGGTGTACGAGATGATCAAAGGCAGCCCGCCGCATGCCAATTTAGACAAGTTCAAGGTAATGGACCTCATCCCCCGCGCCAAACCACCGCGCATACCGGAAGGCGAAGGCAGCAAGGACATGCGCGACTTCGTGGCACTGTGCCTTAAAGAGTTGCCTAGTGAAGTAATTCACGCTCCTTCTTCCCCTAGACAGGCTGCTTATGTTCGCTTCTCCAGCGCCTTCCTGCCGACGAACTTGCGAAGACGAAGTGGATAAAGTCAGTAGCGAAGACGCCTGTGGCCATCCTCAAAGACCTCGTCCTGAGGCTGCATCAAGCGGGGCCCCGGGCAAGCCTTGCTGAGCCCCTCCCTTGGGAAGAGGAAGAGGAGCGCGAGTAAGTAGATCTACCTCCACTCCGACCTCCGTATATCTCATTCTTCCCATCGCCAGTCTTCAACTCGACTCTGCAAGCGACGACGACTTGAATCAGTGGGAATTCGGGACCATCCGCGCGCCAAGCTCCTCATCTTCCGCGAACGGACATCTCTCTCCGGATGATGAGAATGGTATAAACCAGTCCACCATTCGGCCTCCGGGGTCCTCCCAACTTCCTTCGTCTCTCCGCCAACTCTTCGAGTCTGATTCTGCGCCGACGCCAGAACCATTCCGTATCCCAGCTTCGCCTTACCGGAGTACGCCCAGCCCGCCCATTGCGTTGGCCCTGCCTGGACATTCTTCCTCATCTTACTCCGCTGCCCCTTCTCCCATCCGAACGGATATGCTGGTGAAGAACGCGTCATCCACCTCTCTGAACATACCATCCACGCCTCTGGATGCCAAATCAGCCCCGTTCCTACACCCGAATCGGTCGAAATCAAAGCTAGCAACATCCAGTCGGCATACATCTGACGATGAACGTGCTCCCTCCCCGAACGGCGGAGAGCCACGAACTTCATCAAGAAGTCCCCCGAGCCCGAATAAACCACTGACCGCCGATGAAAGCAACTCCAATGATGTAACTGAGAAACCAGGTCCTACGCGGCCGAACCCCGCATATCGAGATATTCGCTCTACGCGTGGCCCTCCCAACATTGAGATCCCTCCTGCGGAAACGGTCGTCATAGACCTCAATAGCGCGGCGTTTGACTCGCCGTCTGCCCAAACATCGTCTTCGTCTACTGCTACTGTCGTCCCATCTGACCTTCGCCCGTCCCGCAAACGGTCGCAGAGCAATGGTGACATCCTTATCGCTTCTGCCCGAAAAGGCGGCCCTCCTTCTGCGGCGCACGGCGCTCGCGTCGACATCAACCTCGCATCTCCCGCGGCATTCCAGTTCCCCTCCACCCAGAGAGTCTCTCCCGGAGCACTTGGCCCTTCCTCCTCCTCTTTCCCGCAAAGCGCTGGCCTCAGCATGATCCCTCCACAGCTCCAACAGAAGTCACACAATAGATTGTCGCCAACCCACTTGAGCGCATCGAGCCCACCGAGGTCGCCCAGTTCGCATCAGAGTACGTATTCTTTGGATACGAGGCGACATCTTCCCATTGGCCCTATGCGGCCGCCGTTGTCCATCACGCGTGCCCGTTCGGCGACGGCTTTGACGGAAGCGTCAGGAAGCGGTAACAGTAGCTATCCTTCTGGTGGATTACCCACGACGCCTCGGTCGGCGGCGACGCTGCGGCCTGCTGATGCTGAACCGCTTCTACCACCGGTGAAGCCGTTCGCGCGAAAACATAGGGATCGCAGTGACAGCGACTCCAGCTCCACTCGCAGCAACTCCATAGGTCTTCCGGGCCTCAAAGAGGCGCTCAAGGTCAGTTATCGATGTACCGTATCCGTAATGCATTTCTTTCGTTACTGACTGGTATGTAGATCCCTTCGCTTTCTTCTGAACACCATCTCGGCATTTCCGACCTCTTGCCACCGTCGCCATCGGCTGTGCAGCATACGAGATATTTTGCGCCCACGCCCAGCCATCTTAATTCGAGTCTTTCGGGGCCATCGCCGATAGAGGACAGAGACCCTAGCTCTTCATTCATATCCACGCCCTTTGATATTCCTCGCACGACGTCCCCTCCTTCCCTTGATTCGGAGCCCTGGAGTTCTTCATCAAGCTACCCACTAAATTCTTCGTTCACGTCTATATCGTCCGTGCCTCCTTCGCAAATTCCGATGATTCGCCCGCTGGACTACACTCGCATGATGCAGTCGGCCGATACGACCCACGCAGAACTGCGGCAGACAGTCGAAGACTTGACGTCTTGGCTGAACGTCGTGGAGGTCGGGTTGCTGGGTATGCTCGACACGATAAAGGTGAACACGATCAAGGAGGAGGAGCAGGAAGAAGAGGAGTACCCCGACGAAGACATAGACACGCCTTCCAACGATATTCAAGAACCACATTTTCGCAGTACGACTTTGCCGAACGGTTGACTCCTTCGATTGATACGATACAACCAACATCCATGCTTCGTTCCATCCTTACAAGTAATTTATTAAGTAAGTACACCGATCTAAATATACTGTTTACTCTCGAGGTATTCGACGATCACTCGAACACTCTCGGTAACGTCCAGCTGGTCTGTTCGGATGTGGATCTCCGGGTTGAGAGGCTCTTCGTAGGGAGCCGATACTCCTGTGAACTCTGCAAAGCCGCTCATCAGTCGTGCATATGGATGCACACAGCTGAGGTCAAAGCGTACCCTTGATTTCACCAGCGCGAGCCTTCTTGTAGAGGCCTATTGCGAAGTCAGACACGGACATCTATTGACGATTCTGACGAACCTTTGGGGTCCCTCTCTTCCACGACTTTCAGCGGTGCATCTACGTAAACTTCCACGAACGGGATTTGTGCTGCGTTATGCAACTCTCGAACTGAATCACGGTCGGTTCGGTAGGGAGAAATGAAGGCGGTGATGGAGATGCAGGATGCGTCCGCAAACAGCTTGGATACCTACCAAGATTCGGGAGGGTTGAATTAATTGCATATGGACATTGTTCGGACGAAGGACGTACTTCACCAATTCGCCTTATGTTCTCGTTCCTGGATTTCTCGTCGAATCCAAGATCTTTGTTGAGGCCGAAGCGGATGTTGTCTCCATCTAATCGATAACTAAAGTGATGTAGATGCAACAGATGTTGTTCTAGAGCACACGCGATCGTGGACTACAGTAGGTATGTCAGATCCACGCTAGGCCTCTAGTGAGTTGCAGACCTTTCCACTAGCACTCAGCCCTGTTAGCCAAACGGTGACGCCCTTTTGGTTGAGCAGTTTCGTTCGTTCTGCTGGGGTGACCGAGCCTGAAGATCGTAAGTCCGCGTGCGCTACGACGACGACGGTGGAATCTACCTGGATGGAATGTAATGTTGGTGGCCATGCGGGATCCCGAAAAGGAGGGAAAAGAGATTCGTGTCTGCTTCCGTTCCTCATAGGTACTCTACAAAGTTATAGCATGTTCAGAGTCCTGAGCAATTATGTCGCGATTGTAATAGTAGAATCAGGTGATCAGCCTAGCACATCGGACTCGGAGTGCAGCAGTAAAGTAAGGCAGAACTATATATTGTATTTCCTGGCCAAATCTACATGAAAAGTACACGTCACGTCAACTTCCAACTAGATGCGGGGTGCTTCAATTCTAGACGTACACTCCTCAGGCGGTTGCAGCGGATGCCCCGACTTGTAACGGATTTTCGGTGGCGTCGATGGCTTCAATCTCTTGACAGATCCATACAATGATGCGTTTGATGGCCTCAGTGACCTCCTCTGTCGTCAGAGGTTGGTTCACTGGGGGACAGTGCAAGAATAGCACTTGGGTGTTACGCCGCTTCTCGTAAGGCTTCGCCGTACGCTTAGCCTCAGCGAGAGAGCAGTAGTAAATAAAATCGCAGAGATAGTGTCCTGCATCCATGGACGTGTATATTTGCTAAGACGGGGGTCAAGGTCAATGAACCTTGGAGAATGATAGTGGGCAACGCACCTCGATCCCAGATCGCTTCAAATCTTGAACTAAGCGGGTAACGTCAACCTCCGTAGTGATTTCATCCGGGAACGTTTCATAGGCTGCCCCGAAACCTCTTGTCTGACGTGCGATATTCTCCCCGGATGATATGATCTCCATGCCCAATCTCTCCCTTTCCATGTTCTCTGCGGCCGACGCAGGCTCGTCGGTGTGTCGACTGAAGTCTTTTGGATTGGATCGAACAACAGACGCAAGCTTCCCACTAACATCTTTCATTTGGTACCCTAATTTATGGCCGATTCGCTCCATACGCAATGGGCCGCGCCCCGCGACGCCGATATGGAACATGAGATCGTAGCCTTCTTCTGGTGGAGCAGGGAAGTCAGGATCTACACCTTCAGGTAAAATGGGTGGTCTAGAATGTAATCCCGGCACGGTATTGAGGACTGCTTCGTAGGTGACGGGTATTTGCAACGCAGATATGTGGATTGGACGCGGCATGCGGGGCGCAGATCCAGAAACAGCAACCTGCTGGTTGACAATTATAGGATTTGATGTCGGATCGGTAGCCAGGGTGGTCTTGTGGAGGGGTTTGACGGCGAGCCATGATGGATTCTCGTCAAAGTGTGCGAATGGCTGAACTTGCTAGCAGTCAGCATGAACATGGACATCATCTTGGGCAAAATGATTGTAATGGACCTACGCCGAAGCCAGTGACCAGGACGCGAAACTCATTTGGGCCTTCTGTGGTGGAATGGGTGGGGACAGCAGGCATGGACGGCGATGATGGAAGTACAAGGAAGAGCGCCGTCAAGCTTCAGCGTCTTCGACAGGAACAAGAATTTACTTCATCGCACGCACAGACCACACGTCCGACACCTGATATTATCTCAATCGTAGTGCTACACTACATTCTTATCGTCGCGGCCATCCCAAAGCTCACCACCGTTCATCTCAGTCTCCCATTGCCTCAGAGCGTCTTCATCCCAAGTCTTGTCTGATTCATCGCCTGCCTGCTTCAAAAAGACCTCATCGCGTAATTTAGGTGGTAGATATCCATTGTAGACGGGGTGCCTGTAGAAATGGGATCAGCAAGTGAAAGTCGCGCAAATGGCGCACTGACGCGAAGTCCGGGTTGTAATGATATTCATCCCCATAGCCAAGGTCTTTCATTAAAGATGTGGGAGCGTTTCTAACTGCCATCGGGACAGAGTCAGTGGGATCGTTCTTGGCAGCTGCCTCCGCTCGGTTGTAACCTCGGTAAGACCGCGTCGATTTTGGGGCTTCAGATAAATAGGACACGCAATGCGCGAGATTTATACGACACTCCGGCATTCCCACAAGCTGACACGCTTGCATCGTTGCCACGGCCTATACGTATAAAATCATTTTTCCGGCTGCGAAGAGACGGCAGGGTTGCTCACCAAGGGTAAGGCGTGGTTGTCCGCTAAGCCAACATCTTCGCTAGCGCAGACCACAAGTCTCCTGAATAGCGTTTTGAAGCAATATCAAGAGGATTTATACAAAAAGATAGATACCTCGCAATAAATACTGGATCCTCGCCTCCAGTTAGCATGCGGGCTAACCAGTACAGGGCTGCGCTTCCTTGACTCCCTCGTATCGACTTATGAAGGGCAGAGATCATATCATAGTGGCTTTCTCCTGTTCGATCGTAGGAGACGGACACAGAGACACGTAGATGATTGAGTAACTGCCTCTCTTTCATGTCCTTCGATAATAGAGCCAGCTCTAAAAGTGAAAGCGCCGTGCGAGCATCGCCGTTGGATAAGGAGGCAATGGTATCCATGACTTTCTCTGTGAGTTGTGGATATGCGGTTGTGCCTATACTTTCCACAGAAGCTTGAGATGAAGAGGGGTTTGGTGGCGTTGGTAGAGAGACTTCTACTTCTACTGACGGTTCCTCGACTTCCTCCGCTTCCTCGCAGATTCGCGCCACGGCATTGTGTAGGATTAGCTTCGTATCGTCGGTTGATAGTAGATTGAGGGTAAACACCCTGCAGTCTTCGGAGTCAGCGGAAGTAGTTGTGTCGGATGAGGTACTTGCCTACACCGACTCAATAGGGCAGAGTTCAATTTGAATGAAGGATTCTCGGTGGTGGCACCAATCAACTGGGTAACGTCTCTGTAAGTGTTCGTAGTCCCTGAAAAGCATTCCTACCTGGACCTCGCCCTTCTCGATGGAGGGAAGAAATATATCCTAAGAGAGAAAATATTCATGAACAGCGGAAGCAGACTGTGAAATAAACTAACCTGCTGAGACCTGGTGAATCGATGCACCTCATCCAAGAAGATTATCGTCCGCCTATGAATGGGTTGTCAGTATGTATTGGCTGAGTTAGAGGCATTTCCTAACCGTCCGGTTAGCGCCATGGTACCTTTGGCTTCCTCAAATGTCTGTCGGATATCGTTGATTCCGACCACCGTCGCGCTTAACTCTTTCAATATCGAGTTTGTTTCGCCAGCAATTAGTCTTGCTAGCGTAGTCTTCCCACACCTAACACCGAATGTTAGCTGGAAGGTGATGGACTGAGGGGAGGTGAAAGATAGTAAGCGCACCCAGGAGGACCCCATAGTATGATACTCCCCACAGAGCCGTTGGAGACCGCCTTTTGAAGGAGACTATCAGGCCCTGTGAGGTGTGCTTGGCCTACAAAATCAGCCAGCTTCTTAGGCCGCAATCGCTCCGCGAGCGGCACAGCATCAAGTTTAGCCTGTTTCCTTTTCCTTTTCAGCGACATGGATGTGGGCGTGCCCTCGTCCACCGCACTGCGTTTCAAAGGTATTTGACGCGTCTGTGAGGTCGAGGACACCCCCTCCGCTCTCCTGCTGGGCTTCGCGAAGATCGGGGCAAATGCTTCCTTTTGACTGGCTCGTTGTGAGCTGGAAGCAGCACCGCTTGTAGACGGCTTGGGCTCTGGTCGTACAGAGTCGTTGTCATTGCACGCGTTATCCAGATGCTTGTTTATATCTGACTCTTGCACTCCTCGTTCACAGACAGGGCTACAAATGGCGGCTCATCATCAAGCTGAAGGTTGCATATAGTGACCCTCGTACCATATCACTGATAGTAGTGTTACATTCCGCGACGTAGTTCAAGGAGACAGCATACCTAGAGGGTTCATTGCGTTGCTTACACTGAATTAAGAGGTTGATGATCAAGAACGAGGTTCTGGGAGTGTGCTGATGAAATATGAAATAGACGCGCGTAGTATATGATATATCCGAATAATTCTACTCAACCTCACGAGTCACGACCAAGCTCCTCCAAACGCCCCAACAGATTATCAACCCGTTCTTCCAACCCGGCCACGTTACCTCTGACCACTTTCTGGTTTGCCTCCAAACTTTTCTCCACCGTCTTCATGGCCTCTTCTAAGTCATCCAGAGATTTGTGCATCCCTTGCTGGTCAGTCTCCAAGCTGCTTAACATACTTCGGAACTCTCCGGCAGACGTGTGGAGCGACGACAGCGTCCGCAAACGCGTAAGGATGTGGGGTATCTGAGGTAACAGAGGACTGAGGCGGCTTAATGAAGGGAGAAGTTGTTCTTGGATGCTAGGTGATGAACCACTTGCTGATGGCTGTGAGGGATTCCGCCGATGGCCGTGTTGTTGGGAGGCAGACGCGCGGTCAAGGTCTGAAAGCAAGAGCTTTAGCCGTCGTGACACGGAGTCGATATGTCTGGGTTGCGTGAGGATGGTTAACTGAGCATTAAGGCGCGCGACAGAAGATAGCAACGGAGGGGGCATAGTAGAAGCCTAACAATGGGGTCAAGTACAACGAATAGTGTACAGCCATCAGTATCTCACCTCGTCTATAGCAATATTCGATGACCCTAGCATCTTCTCCAGATCCCCCAGACGCTTATCCATATCTGTCACGGATGCAGATTGATTTTCTGACTTGCTTGCACTAGCCTGCGTAGTGGAATCGCCAGGTGCTTTAGATTCTTCGACATCGTTCTCGCGGTCACCGTCTGCTCCCAGCACTACCTGAACCAGTTTGCCACGACCTTCTTTGCCCTTTCTAATCTTTTCCAATCGCCCTCGCACATCAACTAGACCGCGTATAAGGGCGCCAGGATCAACATGATCCTCTACACGCTCCTTGTGCAGCTGCGGATTCGTAGGGTCTGAAAGCTCCTCTTCGAGAGCAGCCAGCTCCGCTTGCAGCGCGCGCAGACGATATGACAAAGGGACGGGTTTGGAAGAGGAACTGGTTTCGTCTACAGGAGACGTTGAAGATGGGGGGTAAGCATACTCAGTACGCATCTGCGCTACATTTCTTCAACATGGGGTGAGCTTGTTATTGCACAAATTGACATACCTCGTCGTTTCTCGGCTTTCCTGAATCGCTTGCTTGCCTCGTCATGGCTCATCAAATGGCTGGAATCCAGCTCTTCCCTGGGAGCATTCGGGTCGGCGTGTCTCTTATTCCCCCGATTCTGTGCGCCCTCGTCGTCGTGGTCGGAGGAGTTGTCTCCCTAGCGTGACTAGCGGTGAGCTTCGGCAAATGCGCTACGAGCAAGACGAAGAGGCTACCTCTCCTGAGTCGACTACATCTTCTGTCTCATAGACATCCGGAGCTGTATCCTAGGAGCCAAATCGATGAAGAGCAGCAACAAAAGAGGTATCGTGAGGACTGACAATGTCTGGTAGGTTGGCGTACTTGTTCAAGCTCATCTTCCAGGTTACCAGGAAATCACGACACCGTGACAGTGAATTAGCAGAACACAACGTGAGCTTCGCACGGTCGTGAATAGATACAGGGGTTGGTTAATACAGGTACATCCATACATAAATAATAATTTATATGCTTCAGCACAATATATAAAAGTGTATAGTCTATACACGCGAGTTACTCGATATGTCGATGACACGGTAATCAGTGCTCTTCTCCATATCATCCTCTACCTCCTTGGTGATATCGACGTGGATGCGACGCCGCATTGGAACGCTTCCAATCGTTTGGACGTGGTCTGATTTCGTGATACCAGAGCCCGTACTCGCCGTGTTCAACGCGCGGAGTCGGATTCTGATGGTAATGGCGTTGAATGTAATGCCCTATAATCCATGTCGTTAGACTCCACCCTTCATCAGAATCCGAGCTGGAACCTACCACCACGGGCGTAACCAGCTCCAGCAAAATATACTGAGCATTGATATTGCTGCAGTACAATGCGAGGAGCAAGATCTCAACAACCAACTGGAGTGCTGCAGACTCGACCAGTATTCGCAAGATAGGAATCAGCCCTCTGTCCGTGCGGAACTTCGCAGACTGGTGAGTTGTTCGCCAGATTCGGAACGCCATAAGGCTGGTTGTGATGATGTTTTGGACTACGGCAATGGAGTAAAACGCCCGTATCCACGAATTGAGGAGCGGGTCAAACACGGTTTGGTTAGGGTCGACTTTCACGAACAGCGCGCACACAGTGTAGCCAGAGACTAGAAGATGGTGAGTGTTTTATTATTGGTGGGATAAGGAGGCGACTGACCGACGCTGCCAACCATCAGCAAGAGAGGGAGTGATATCACCCGCCAATCTTGGCCCCACAGGATATAACAACGGTATATCTACGGTGGGTCAGTCGGATGGCAGACGGAGACATGTTTTTGCCTACCGCTGCAGCATTCCCCAAAATCTCCTGCGTCGCATAGAGCGTGTCTTTGAGTACATGGTCCCAAGTGCGAAGATTGCCAAAGTAGGCTACTGGTCCACCCGGCGTGAACGCGTGCTCGGTGAACCCTTCGATCAGACGGTAGCCATTCATGGCTAAATGCCAGGATGCTACGAAGAACATAGTACATGATACACAGATCATGACCTAACGCAAAGTTCAACTAGTTGCTCAACTGTATACCAATAATGACAGCATACCTTGCCATGAAAGTCGTGTCGTAGACCGGTACCGAAGGTGAAGAACATCGTAGCACAGAAGAGACACACAAGGAAGCCTAGGACATATGTCAATACTGCCCATGACTACGATATGATTGGTGCGAACCATATGCGATGGCCTGGAAACGATAATCAATAAGTAAGAGAACATACGAAGCTAGTGCTGGTGCATACCTCCGCCCAAGCTGCGATGAGGAATGTTTTATCCAAAGGCAGTTGTGTGGTCATTGTGCTTGCGATTGGTGTAACTCTAACCGCGGGGGGATTTATAGGCTGTATCGCATTCTCTACGAACCGTCCCTGGATGGCGAGCAACCGCTTCAGATGCTTTACGGCGCAAGAAGATAGCCCTAGTCATGGCGAGACGGTCGAGGGTGCTAAGCCCACGCGCTCTGCTTCTTGCTCCAGTCCCATACCAGGCATGAAACACAGACGATCACACCGTCCCACAGAGTACCATAGACTCTTTGACTACCAAGTGGTAGGCCCCATTGCAATGTGATAAATCTATCGTGTCCCCCCGTTTAGGCGGATTGTTTCGCACCTCGCGGATATGCATCCTAGAATGGTGCTCCAGCGCATCGGTGGATGATATGTAAATGATGAGTGCAGTACCAGTGGGCCGATGTGATTCGACTGAAACTGGTTACAGGTTACAGGAACGCTCGGCCGGCGGCCGGCGGTGAGCTCGGCTCGTTGTGTTGTGGGGTGGGAAGTTGGCCATGTGACTCTGAAAGTTCCGTCGCGTCCAAGTCGCGACGAGCGTCGGTCGCCAACCTTCCACCAACTTGTTCGCGGCCGCCTCCGTGTTTTGCTCACGTGTAGGACGTGAGTTGGAGAGGGGGGAGTATTGATCCTTTTGCAGATAACACCTCAAGACCATTCTTCACCATTGTATCTACTTAGAATGATACACGGTAGTAAAGACGCCTGTAAGTAGTATGGCGACGTCCGCATGGGGTAACCCCGATGGCCAGTAAACTAGTGTTTCAGGCGGTCACCGCAGCGATACTCTTGACTTCAATTCGTCTGTGTATCGAGTCGCAGATCTTTGGCTCTGGTGGCGCCGCCTCGCTCCCTATAAATCCTCCACGCTCGGGGGCATTCAAGGACCTCCCGCACTAAAGCCCACCCGAATCGCTGACCTCGCGACATGTCTTCCGGACGCAATCCGAGTAACATACCGGTTATGATCACCATACCTTCCTCAGTGCTTCGCCTGTGGCCCATCGCAGGTATTGGCGCCAATGTTGCCCTGCTGTGCTTCACAGCATTCACCCTTGTTCTTCTTCCTTACTTCGGCCTTCGTCGGAATCTTGTTGATAAAGACGGACACCCAATCCCCCCTGGGCCATTGTTACGATATCCCTTCCTTCGCAGATATCCAGAGAAGCCTCTATTTCGATGGGCTAAGCAATACGGTCCCCTGCTTTCTGTATGGATGGGCAACCAGCTTTTCGTCGTTATGAACGACCCTCACGTTGCAAGAGATCTTCTCGTCACCCATGGAGTGAACTTCTCTAGTCGATGGGGATATTTTATGAAGAACCAGACTATTCTCAGCGGGAGGGCGTTAACGGCTTCCCCTTACAACGAAACATGGTAGGCCGTACTGTTCAAATTCCCTTTAGCTCAGTGCCTGACTCACACTCAGGAGGAAACATCGGAAGATAGCGATGTCGGTGCTTAATCCCAAGGCAGCATTGGGTTATGCCGATGGTATCGATTACGAGACACACATGTTCCTTCATTCACTCCACCAAGCATCGCGGCATGGCTCCGCACCCGTTGATCCAGCCAGCTTTGCGGGGCGATATGCCTTGAAGTTAGTTAGCCACCTTGTTATCTTAACGCACACTGACGGTTATACCTCCAGCAACATGCTGTTGGTAGCATTTGGCACGCGTACACTATCAACATCGGATCCACTCGTAGACGAAGCTATTCGATTGGGCATGGAGTTCATGGACCTTACTGGTTGGTTATTTCTGCGCGTCAGTCCTTGCCCTCGTACTAATTAACCGCAGGTCCTTGGACGAATATAATTGATTTCATCAAGCCGCTTCAATGGATACCCACCAAGGCTCGTTACAGAGCTCGCAAACTCCACAGCGACTTCATATCGGTCTACGGAGCGATGATAAATCGTGTCAAAGCGCGTCTCGACGCAGGTGAACAAGTCTCGGATTGTTTGGTCAAAACGCTCCTTGAAACCCAAGAGAGCGAGAAACTTAGCTGGGAAGATATGTGTTTTATTGTTATTGCGTTTACCACTGGTGGTGTACACTCAGTGCGTACAAGCAGGTTTGTCCATCTATTTTTTGCTGACTCTTCTTGCCAGACTTCCGGTATCATTGAGTGGTTCCTAGCTCTCATTCCATCATACCCCCATATCCAAGCCAAAGCCCACGAAGAACTTGACCGTGTCATAGGGCGAGAGCAATGGCCCACATCAGAAGACGAATCGAAACTCCCGTACTGTCGTGCTATCATAAAAGAGGTGATTCTCGACAGTCTCGCTTGTACAAGAGATCAATGGCTGATGGCGTTTTTATTTTGCTTGAATAGGTCCTGCGAGCACATGCACCGTTTTGGATGGGAACACCTCATTGTTCGGAGGAGGACTTTGTCTACAACAGCTATTTTATCCCCAAGAACACCGTCATGGTCCTAAATGTCTACGCTCTCCACCATAACGAAGACAGATACAACGATTCGTACGTCGGCGCAGAATAGCGTATGGACATATGCTAAACCTCCTTCTCAGTTGGACTTTCAATCCAGATCGCTACCTAGGGGATTCGCTAAACGCCTCAGAGTCGTCTAAGCTCGGAGATCCTCTTCTTCGAGATCACTGGGCATTCGGAGCAGGGTATGCAAATGAAATCTGATTAATATCAGTTTACTCACTCATATCGTTATATGTAGTCGCCGCATCTGTCCAGGAATGGTGGTTGCAGAACGGGAGCTTTGGCTAGCCATATCAAGACTGCTTTGGTCATTCAGCTTCGGCGAAGTCCCCGGAGAACCGATAACACTGGCCCAGTACGAGGGACTTTCCGGACGTACGCCACTTCCTTACAGGATCAACATAACTCCTAGACATGATGGTGTCCTTGATATTCTTGATGAGAGGGAGGAGATTGCCATGCGAGAGTGAGGGACATGCACTCAACAGAAACCCTCCAATTCGAATGGCGGGCGCTGACTTAGAGGCGACTTGTCGTAACTACCTTCCTTAAATTATCACCATGCATAGCAACTACTAGATGCCTTAGATACATTGTTCTTGAACACTATAAAACATTCCTTCGAACGGGTCTCAAAAAAATTCAACTTCTATGGGAACGAAAGTATCACTTAGTATACATCAATACTATAACTAAACATCATTTCCGCCGACATCGATTGCATTGATGTCAAGTTGGATTAAACAACCCTCCTACCCCAGATCAGAACTGACGAACACATGGGACGTTTTCACAAGTATTCAGCACCTCCCATATGGAATTTCGAAACAGACTTTTGAAACTAGAGCAAGTAACCACCACCACACAGGTCATTCATCACTGTTCATAATGTTTCGCCGCGAAACGTATGGGCGATCATCTTGTGGATGATCTGCAAAACTGGGTTCTATTCGAAGAAGTAACTGCTCATGGCGCATGATTGCCAAAATTACTGCATTTGGTAATTCTGCTTCTTGAGCTCAAACGATCATTCGACGGCCTTGTGGTTGTCCAGGGAAGTCCCCTGATGTCTCACTAAGTACGCACGTACCTCAACAACTAGCCCCTCAGATTAGTAGCATGATTTCGTACACTGTCTCAGATAAACTGCCAGCGGTATGCTGCGGGCAATGATCAAGAGCAATATGGTTAAAAAACCAACGCGACTGGCAACTCGGACTCAGATTATTCCCCATACTCCTACTACTAACACCAATACACTTATTTTCACGTCAACCATGACTCCCAATCCAAGAATCACCCTTGCAAAACTTCCCGAAGGTTCAAATGGCCTACAAGGCCTCCCAATGCCGGGGGAGCACCTCATCCTGGACCAAACCCGAACTATCGATCTCGACAATGCCCCACTAAATGGTGGTTTCCTGACGAAGACAATATTCCTCAGGTCTGTCCATAAACACCATATATCTTCGATCATTGCCTGAAATGTTGGCTAGCCCTGAGCCTGCACTCCGAGAGCGTATGAGAGAGTCATCAATACAAAGCTACACTACATCATTTATAGTCGGCGCTCCGTACGTTCTACATGCCACTTCCTACAGTGATAACAGCACTTAACAATTACCCAGGGTTATCGGGTTCGGCCTAGTTGTCGTGCTCCGTTCGGAGAAGCAAGGCATCAAAGCTGGAGATTACATGTACGGACAGACACCATGGGAGGCCTACACCGTTCAACCTTACATTGAAGGTTTTTATTCCCATTTATTGATTTGGACTACAATTCACACTTCGCTCCCATCTAGGAAGAATCAATTTCAAACCAGAAGACTGGCCCCCAGCGACATTTGACATGGATTCACTCGCCCTACAAGTCGTTCCAAATCCCGGCGGTGCTTTCCCCGTAACGCACTATGCAAGTGCTTTGGGAACGCCCGGGTTGTCGGCATTTGTAGGATTCGAGGGCTTAGCACAGGCAAAGGAGGTAAGTCCTCGTTTCATCCGTCGCTTTTGAATTTCCCGACTCTGACCGTCGCTTCAGGGGCAAACAATCTTCGTCTCCGCTGGAGGTTCAGGGGTCGGAAGGTATGCTATTTCTGGCCTGTGATGAACGGCTTGAGTTGATTGATTGCCCCGTTCGCAGCATGGTAGTACAGCTAGCCAAGCAGAAAGGGTAAGAGTCACTTCGATTCACCAGGCTTTGCAAGCTCAACGACCTATTTCCAGAATGAAGGTCATCGCATCTGCAGGATCGAGCGCGAAACGTGACTACGTACGGTCTCTGGGAGCAGACGTTGTGTTCAACTATAAAGAGGATGGTTACGACGTATTGAAGCAACATAAGCCAATACATCTTTACTGGGTACGCTGCTCTGAACATATCATATCACTTTACCTGACATGGCTCATGATCAGGACAATGTCGGTGGCGAAGCCCTTGAGGCAGCCATTGAACATCTTGAGCCTTTCAGTCGCATTGTGGTGAGTGGGATCTGCAGTTTTACTGCTGCAGCAGACCAATGTTGCATCCTTAGTGCTGCGGTTCACTATCCGACTACAACAAAGCCCCTTCAGAACGCTATGGAATTAAGGTCAGTAGTTTTCAAGATCCCAAACATCCTCGAAACTCACCCATCGCGTAGAATACCACCCTTATCTTCAAGAAACGACTAACCTTGACAGGCTTCCTCGTTCCCGACCTCATACCACAGTACGGTGGGCGATTCTTCGCTGAGATACCGGCCCTCCTTGCGCAGGGGAAGATCAAGAGCCGGGAGGTAGTCTTCGAAGGAATCGACAGTGCTCCTCGGGCACTTCTCGCTGTGTTAAACGGCGGGGAAGACGCTGGTAAAGTCGTGGTAATGATAGCTAAGGAATAATCTGGGTCCCTACGATCGAAAATACATACAAAACTTCGCGTTCCAGTCTGTACATGTAGCTAATAAATCATAGATATATAGTGTAGCGGGGGTGTCACAGGGAGGGTATGCAAAACAAGAAGACAGAGGATAACATCTAGAGATGAATACTAAATACAGAAAAATCGATCCTACAAACTTGCAGATGGGGCCTCAGATGGTTCACGGGAGGGTGCAAGAGAAGGGAGACGGGAGGGTGCTGCCGATGTAGGTGCCGTTGAAGCGTGTCTCTGACGCTCCCAAAGTTTGTCTTTGGCTCGAGCTTCAATATTTTCGAATGGTGACTCTTGTGAGAGTTTGACGCAATCCCTGGTAGATAGCACAAGTAACTCGAAGAAGAAAGATGCGGCTGCCCGACGGGACGCCTGAAAAACGTCGGAAACGGGTTACGAGAGATATAGTCAAGGCTCACCTTATCTGACATTTTGCGGAAGCTGAGTACTTTCCCCGGAGCAGCCTCATCGGCGACAGGGCGAAGCTCCTTGCGAATAATACTGAGCGCTTTACCAGTATTCTTACTGTAACCCTTTCCTGCGGTGTCAGTATCAACTTCTGGTTCCTTGCCCTGGGTTTGAGATGATGGTTGAGAGTCGAACACGGCAATCGGACATGAAGCATCTGCGTATGTTTCCTCCCCTTCGTCATGGAATGTTGTATTGTCTGGAGCTGGGGTGGATAGACGACTGAGTTCGGATAGGGCGGCGGATTTGGCTCTTTCCATTGGCAACTCCGATGGCCCCATTTCGAATTCGGGCACATCCATCTGGAAATCATCCAGCAAGGCACTGTTATCACCAAAATCAAGGGCGCCGTCTGGACCAACGCTGTGGCAGCCCAAGATGTCGCTGTTGATTCCTATGCTGGGTGCTATACTTCCAGCACGACGAGCCCGTTCCACATCGTCTTCGCCTTCTAAACGGGGTTTCTTGGATGGGTTGTTGTCTGGTGAACCTACACGACGTTTCGAGATTGCACTATTGACCGGGCGCATAAACAGCTCGGCGAGCTCAGGAGCCAGCCCAGGAGGTGCTGCACAGAAAAAGGTACCCTGTGGAGTGCTTTTCGTAGGAAGAAAATGAGCCAATGGGTCACCTCGAATTTCGAGGAGTCGCATAACGATGGTGGAACGCGGGAGGAAATGTTGCTCCGTAACGATGTCAGTGACATCTTGAGGGATAGGTGCACCCAGCCCGCCGTGTGCCCGTCCTCTGCCATTCCGCCCACCGGGGCCATCCTGTAACTCTGTGACTGAGTCAATAATTTGCTTCTTTTCCTTAAGCTTGCGCTTCGCCTTGGAGGGCTGGGGGGCAACAGGTTCTTGAGGAGGAGGCGTTGCTGGTACGTCGGACAGGGGTGATGCTACAGAAATGTAAGCCGACTTAGATACACTATAGGAGGAGGTCGTATACGCACATGCTCGCGATGAACGTGTTTGCCCTGGAGTCTTCTCGCGCTCGCCAAGTTCTAAGTGGAGGTCATCGAAGCCGATTCCCAAGTCTCCGAGGTCAACACCACCAAAGTCTGGGAAATCCATGTCGATGTTCATGTCAGCTCCGAAAGGATGCTCGGAGGGAGCCCTGCTGCGGCTTCGATTGGATAAGATATCCAGGTCCATCCCGTTTCTGCCCATTAGATGAGAGGCAACAGCTTCCGTCTCGCCTGGAGCATCTCTCCCCACTCCAATACTCATCCGATCATCGCTATCTTGCCTTTCCTGCCCGCCACTACCATTCGCATCCCCTGTACTATCTCCCCAATCCAGCCCTAGGTCAATTTCGCCAAAATCCTGGGACCCAATTCCGTCCGAAGGACCCAAATCGAAGGCGTCGAAGTCCCCGGCGTTCAACTGGAAGTCGTCCATAGCGGCAAGTGTGATATCAGCCATGCGAGCTTCATGCTGTCTATGGTTCTGTAGGGGCCTATCTTCGAAGTCGATGTCCCTGTTGTTAATGACTACTTAGTATGCACGGTATGAGAAGTTATCTCGGGTCGACGAACCAGTTGATGTCCGGGAGCATCAGGTCGAGGTCGAGGTCACCCGCCTGGAGCGTAATCGCGTTCTTGTTTACTGCAAGTTGATCCTCCGTCATGTCCACAACACCTGGTCGAAACGCCTAAAGTGACTTGTTAGCTAAATCAGTGTTTGTTCGAGACATTGGCCCACCATTTTAATCTTCAGGAGTGCTTCATTGCAATCGTCGAGAAGATACTTGGCCTTGCGGCTGTAGATTCTAACCACGCCGAGGAGAAGTTGACCGCTCAATCGCAGCGCCATGACTTCAATCTCCTGACCCATAATTGCATCTACGGAGAATTTCAGAGAGCTGATGAAATTTCGAGGAAAGAGCACGCACCGACGGATTGCTCGATGTCCGTCTGGAGTGTTTGGGTCTTGGAGAGTTTGCGTTCCATGTGTGCGGCAAGCCATACTTTCCCCAATGGCCCCCGACGCGATAATATTGCCTCAGAGTAGAACTAACGCGAAGGCGAGGTGAGCATCGGTGCAAATTGGCGACGGGCGGGGAGACTCACCATGGTTGTGGTTGAAGCTGGCTGGGAAGGTTGAAGCGCGTCAGTGGCAGAACGGAGTCCGTTGTTGTCACTTGTTTATCCCCTACGGTCCCGATGCTACCATCGACCTCCCGCAACTTTTTGCATCGGGTTCAGCCATGTAAAAGACAAATTGCAGGTAGGGAGTATCTGCAGACCGTGGTGCTTGGCCTAATTTCATTGCAGCTTGCCAGAGGCAGCATTTGAGCCAGTCAGCTGCAGCACACCCACCACAAAATTCCAATTCGCGTTCCGATAGGCCGCTTCCTCGCCAGAACGATGTCGGGTTCCAACGAACGCAAACTCGCACCACTGTCGCACAGTTTACTGCTGCTCTGGATAGGCTGTCGACTCAACCAGCAAAATTTCCTGAATGCCTTGCCATTGCAACACAAATGAAGGCAGCCGGCATTCAGCCAGACTTATACGTGTATAACTCCTTGCTAAGGTCGGCGGCTGAGGTTGGATTGGGGCAGGAGGCATGGGTTATTGTGGAGGATATGCAAGCGTCAGAGGTTGCACCGGACAAATACTCGTACCTCTATCTCGCTCGGGTGAGTTTCCTGAGTTCCCCTTCGCCATTGCATTAAACCTCACGCACGCCGAACACAGGCACAACGGTTTAGAGACTCCAACTTCATGTGGAATGTCTGGGATGCACAGGCTGCATCAGGCATCGAACCATCCATACAGACCTATTCACACGTTTTGGAGAGATTCGTTCTATCCGATCGACTCGAATTTGCGATACAGTTCCTGCATATTATGCGAACCCAAGGCCTTGAACCCGAGCTACGAGCGGCGCAAGCAATGGTCATCAAAGCTGCCAAAAACGGATTCCCTCGACTAGCCCTCGATCTCTTAGATTCCTTCGAGGCAAATACGACGCGTCGGTTAGACCATGAAGCTTGGATGAACTGTCTCATAAGCTCAGCAGAGTCGTTATATGTGGGTTTTTTGTGTTTTTTTGTCACTCAGTTTCCTTGACCAACAATACCAGGCCGAGGGTGTTACGCGGTGTTGGGCAGTCATTGTTCAAGAGTTGCATCTAGTGCCGGACGAAGGCCTGTGTCTCGCCGTTCTCCACACTGCGGCACGCAGTGGGCTTCCCGACCTAGCGACGGACGCGCTCCGGGTACTCAAGGTCATCGGGTGTCAATGGCAAGAATTCCACTTCGCACCCGTGGTAGAGTCCTTCGTCAGGGCTGGTCGAATCAAGGAAGCGTTCACTACGCTGGACATCATGCGGAAAAGCGACATCCCCCCCGTTCCCGAAACCTCCTTGCCCATTCTGCACGCCATATCCGAAGATACGCAGTCGATCGACAATGCTTGGAATCTCATTGAACAAATGCATAAAGAGGGTTCTCCAATTGATGCCGCTGCTTTGAACACTATCATCCAAGCGACCTCTGGAATCGGCGACCTCCAACGTGCCATTGGCGTCTACAAAAGTTTCGAGGAATACAGTATCACGCCTGACATCTACACATTCAACTTCCTCTTGGAAGGCTGTATCGCCGTGGGTCATCGAGAACTTGGCGACAGACTCCTAGCGGACCTGAAGGAGGCCAAACTCAAACCAGACCGAGAAACATACATCAATATGGTCTTGCTGTGTCTTACTCAAGAGACGTACGAGGATGCATTCTTTTATCTAGAGGAAATGAAGACGGCGAAACATAAGCCACCAATGCTGGTGTACGAAGCCATTATTCGCCGATGCCTTGCTGCTGGGGACGTTCGCTACCAGATTGCCGTCGACGAGATAAAGGAGACGGGGTACCAGCTAAGCGGATCGTTGCGCAGGGAGATCGCGATGGTTACCGAGGAGGCCAAAGAGCAGAGTCAGACGCAACCCAACAACGCTTCCGTGGGCCTCGATGGTGCCGCTCAGCGCTTCATAGAAACTGGGGGCTTGGTTTAAACTGAAGTAGCGGGATCTTTCGCACTGCGCCAGTTGATTCGACAACATACTTGGTGGCTTTTGCTGAATGTTTATTTATTTGTCGCTTTTAAAGTTAGAATAATGGCAGTCAATGCCTCGGCTCTTACGCGATCACGTGACTTCGTGTACTAAACTGTTATTCGAACTTAAGCTTGATGTTCAAGAAGTTGAACTCGACCGCATACCGTGCTGTTATACCGTGCCACACTTTACGACCTCTGAAGGATAATGCTGTTTCCAAAAGGGCCTCGATTTGATCCTCAACGCCGTATGTTGTTATTGCGACTCAATGTCACCATGCTCACGGCGCGACTCATACCTAACAGCTACAAATGTACCAGGGCCGAACACCTACAATATCGAGCAAGGTCGGTGGTAAGCTACTTGTACCATCAAGTAATCGCTAAACGATGAATATACGAAGGCTCCCAGCTCGACGCGTATAAACGAGGCGCATTTCTGGAGAAAGCCACCCGTTTCACTACAGATGCCAATGGTAACATTGTCAGGGGTCTGTGCCTAATCCGAGTCATACTAAATGTATGTGGTGTTATCTAGGCGTTGAACATAACGTGTCGGAAGGGCAATCGACCCCCGTAGACCAACCCCTCTTGGAGAGAAAATTCGAGGATCTCATGAGACTGCGATCTGAAGAGCGGAAAGAGGTGATCGTGACTTTGAAAGTTTTGGAGTATGTATACTGATGGTCCTTGCGCCCCAGCACGAAGCCCAAAGAGAGAAACTCAAGCACGAACTCTCGCAAATCCAGAAAACGGTTTCCGGCTCGTCAGATAAATTCGAGAAACAGAGGAAGATGGCTGATATGTACGAAGCCCGACTCCACGAGTTGAAGAAAGCCGCAGCCGTCGATCAGAAGGAAATAAAAGATCTAAAGACGAAGCTTCGCATGTCGGAACACGAGCGCTCCCAACTGCAGGGGAAACAAGGCGACATATCCGAAGCCAAGAAGGCTTTGCAAGCGCTAGATGCTAAACGCAGAGAAGATAATCGAGAGAAGGACATGAAAATAGCGGACTTGGAGAAGTCACTTAGCCAGGAACGAAAGAAGCGAGAAGCAGCTGAGGCCCGCTGTCAAGAATTGCAAGGGAAAATGAAGGGCGAGGTGAATGATCTACGGCAGCAACTGGCTGTACTAGAGGACGAAAAGCAGCAAGCTCAGGCAATTCTTCGTCAACAAGCCGACGAGGCTTCTTCGCGAGAAGACGACTTGGTCGCCAGCTTGGAACGCCATCAGGTGATGTTAAAGAAGGTAGCTGAAGAATACGGAAAACTGGCTTCATCTTCGGTCGCTCAATCGCAATTCGCTCAAGTCCGTCGTGAAAGGGACGCCCGACGAGTGCAGGTGTTTCGGCTGGAACGAAAGCTAGCTAATTCGGAGGAACAGGTCATCGAGCTAGCCAGCCTTATCCGTTGTGCCAAATTGGAGAACGCTTTACTCGTTCAACAACTTAGCCAAGCAGACGAAGAAATATATCACTACCGAACAGCCCTCCAAGATCGTTCTTCTAACGACCGTCAAATGTTTGATGATTTACAAGAACTGTGTTCGTCCATAGACAAACATTGCCAACAAACACGGGAAGCTGTCCAGGCCATTTCGAAATACCAAGCCGATCTGACTACAGAGTTCTACGTCCCGGGATACCATGAACTCCTCGAAACATACCAACTGGTTGAACAGGATCTTCAGGTCCAGCGGAAACTCCTTGACCGGTTTGAGGTTGAGACGTCTCGAACGACAACCGAATGCGACGAGGTACGTTGTCGGGCTGACCGACTACAGACAGAGCTCATAAAGGCCGACACCGAACGTGCGATGGCTTCCGTTAACCTCGCGGAGGCTGAAGTCCAGCGGAAGGCATTAGAGACTCAGTTAGCTCAGGCAGAACATAAACTCAACGAAAGCGCAACGGCTCACCAGACGGCAATAAACCAGGAGCGAGAGGCTGTTCAACGACTTGCATTGTCCGTACAAAAGGCGAAGCTAGTGGAAGATGGTCTCAGAGCCGATCTAGAGCAGTAAGCATCCACTTTTATTGTAAAAATACATGTCTGACTTGTCCCTTAGACTGACCGCTGAGTTGAGTGAAGCGGCACGATATCAAGATGCCTATTACAGCCTTTCAAAAGAGGTTGACAGCCTTGCCGCACGTAGCGCTCTTGCTGAAGACGAGGCCTTACGACTCAGTCAATTCAATGCCGAAATTCTCGGCCACAATAATTCCGCTCAGCGGGTAACGTACGTCGACCGCGTTCGGCAAGAGCTCGCAGAGACAAAGCAGGTAAGTTCTAGGTGTTCGTTATCCCTACCGCGTTGCTGAATGCATCCAGAGACTGTTGATCGCCAACCACGATCACGAAGCTGCTATAGCGGAAAATACAGCCTTGTTGGAAGAGCTCTCGATGTATAAATCAGTTATGATGCCGACCAACCGCAAACCTCGAACGAATATGACGCGACTCGTCCGGCATCCCTTGACTGATCTTCCCCAGCAGCACTTGACGACAAGTAGGTTAGAAGTGGATGACCTGTCGGTTCAGAAGGTCCTCGCTGGGCATTTACCGTCATTAGACGTCTCTTCCTGCGAAGACGCTTCATGATGCTCAACTTATATACCTTGTGCATATATTTCTATATATCCTTTATTGTATGTCATAGATGTACGTGAGATGTCCTTCATTAGATAGCAAAGCCAAAAGTCCCATGGAAAGCACAACTAAGCAGTAACAACGAACTACAGTAAAGTAGCGACGCCATAGCAAAGATTGTCTAGTCGTAGTGAGTAGTCCAGAAGATAGTACGTCAGCGGGAAACGAGGGAACCCCGATGTTCAGGCATCTCATACGCATCATGCCTTTTGGTGTTGGAATCCGAATAACGTTTCCAAGGAGCGTCGTCCTCGTCATGGAGGCCGCTAACTTGATGATATTCGGTCTTGCGTTCCCGACGCTTCCGCCACCACAACCTAAGAAAAGCCAAGATCAACATCAGTAAAAGAAAGTGATAAACCCGATTATTGCTGCACGCACAGTCCGAGTATCAAGACAAACAAGAAGCCAACCAAGCCCGCGAGCCCACCGATCAACTTGTACATATTCGAGCTCAGGAACCCATTCACTTTCGTCAACCCCTGTGGGTCGGGATCGACGAACGCCAGCTTACGCCCTGGCAGCGCGGATTTGCTTGGGGGATTCTGCGGATCGAAGCAGTACTGCTGAAAGCACTGCGTGCATATCGCCGAGCGCGACGGTACGGGGGTAATCTTCAGGCGAGCGCGATCGATGGCTGCACATTGGAGACAAACGCCGAAATTGGGATCGGGCAACTGCGAGTTTGGTGTAAAGCCCTGGGTGGTGAGGTTGAAGACTTGGTCGAAGAATAGTTTCTGGTGCTTTTGGGTATATGAGAGCGTAAACGTCGCCGTGCTAACAGGCCATAAGAGTCAAATCGAGACATATGGAATACGATAACGCATATACATACTTGGTGACAGGATCGTCGCCGTTGATGGGCGGGGCGTTAGGAAGATAGATCATCAGCGGCCATTCGGGAGGCGTCTGCGTAGGGTCGCAGCCAAAGAATGTTGGCCGGGCCCTGACGCCCGTTTCAATGAATGCATCAGGTGTCGGAGGGATTGGAGGGAACTGCTGATGTGATGCCCGCAGAATGGTGGACTGCCTTCGGGCACTGAAGATAGGCCCCGTACCACTTCACACACAATACATCAGAACAACGTCTCCAAGAATTGAATGCAGTGGTAGTACTCACTTGGGCCAGGCGGTGGCATCATCTGCGCTCCCTTCTACAGTGACGATCACATCCAGCTCCCTCGACCTGACGAACAGCGGGCTGTACGGTATATTCTCCTGGTTCGACGATCCATCCAGAAGTTCCAACCAAGTCGCATCGGAATCCTCGAACGTCCTCGGGTTGAGACCATTGAAAGGGCTCGGCCAGTTGGCGACATCATCTGCGCGCGTACGGACCTCCTGCAGTTGTCTTGACAGAACGTACAGCAAACCAGCAGAATCAGAATCAGAAAACCCTGCGATAGTGTTTCGCGCGAAGTCAAACAGTTGCTATATATGCTATCAATCAGCTAGCGGGAAAGGGCGCGAGTAAAGCAGTCATACGTTGAATAAGCTGGCGGAAGTGCCCATCATGAATCCGGCCTGGTCAAAGCCAGTGACGCACGAAGACCCGTTTACCGGTATTCCGTTGGTTAGATGTGTACCGGCATAGGTGATGTTCACCATGGCCGACAAGTTAGGATCGTACGACCCGAATTCCAAGGGTGTGATCTGGGACAATAGTTACAAGAGGGCACGATGTCTCAAATGAACTTCCACGCACTTCGTAGACAACTGGGTCAAGACCCAGAATGGTCGTCAAGTTGGACCCCACTGGACGCGAATCAGCGACGAGGATTGGGAAGGGCATTTGATGCTGCTGATACGCCGGGATGTCTGGTATCTTTGAGAACAACTGACCAGCTCCGTGCGCAGAGTCGTTAGTGAAGAAATTATTCCGGGTCGTCTGGTTGAGGAAATGGAAGGAAATCATTCGCGACCACGGATCCGTCATGCTAGTGTCACTAAGCAGGGTGGTTAGACTGAATTCGGCAGATCATAACTGCTGAATACACTCACATTCCGGTCTGCGCCTTCGCCATGACACTCCAGAGTAGACTACCATAGTATTCCTGGTTCTTGTCGCTGAGAATGTTGACACCGTCTGGCGTAGCGAGCGAGAGGTCAAGCAGCCAACCGGTCAGGTCCTTGCCATTCCCAAATACCAGGTCTTCGACAGTCGGCCAGTTATTGAAAACAAGCGAAGAGGTAACCCATGAACCGCCTAAAACCTAGTCAGCGCTCAAGCCGACCGACGCTCGGGCTGCATTGCTTACCAGAGAGTCCCGTCAGATAGGATGAGACCTGGAGGAGACCGCCCGTTCCAGCCTGCTTCGCCCGCTCATTGCGACTATCCAGCCCATTCAGACACGCGGCACCATATTGGGCACTCCGCAGGCCGCCACCAGGGATGGCCATGCCGACTTTGGGGAAGTGCCCTGCAAACGCGCTGACATTGTAACTTACACCTGACCCATGCCCCAGCCAGTCCGCCCAAGCATCCTCGATGACCGCCTGCCGTCCTTTAATGTACGCCTGCTCGCGTGGATGTAATGATTGGTTTTGGGGCGTGAACACGCGGATGAGGGGGTTTATGGACACGTCGGGGCACTGGACGCCGACCTGCGGGGCATAGTCTGTAACAGCACCCTGGCTTTGCTGGTGCGACATTCGGGCGAAATAGGTGAGAAAGAACAACGGAAGCCCCGTCGCTAATGATGGTCGTCGTCTCTGGCGGTGAGTCATGGCGGTCGTGAGGTGGTGGTGGTCGCGCAGTGGTCGGGCAGGAAGAAAACGAGGAGAACAGCAACGCCTACAAGACGCTGATTCTGTGGTATAAATTCAGATGCATTCTCTCATGCAACAATAGCCCCGTAGCATAAATGATCGTGTCTCAGACTCCTCGGGCCCACTAAGTTAAAGGTAAGTTCATGCCTTCGTTCTCGATATGATTGATTGAAATTTGTATGGCCTCACAGCGAGGCATCAGAACATGTTGGACAGCGCAGCGCTCTTCGGGCTCTGCGGGTGTATTGTGCACTACCACTGCCTTCGCCACTGAATTACATCAATATTTCAGGCGGTACCACAATCTGTCGTGCAAACACCACATTCGGTGGCGGATATCAATAGCGTTTGCCTGATAGCTGATGACCATGTCAGGTGAGCGACGCAAGCTCAAAACCTCTATAAATGATGAGTACTGTCGCAAACGAAGCCATAAATGCATCGACGTTCAGTATTGATGAACTCGAGAGGAGGCTGCGGCATGTACCCCCCCCCCCCCCCCTATATCCTGTTGGCCATGCGCGCGAGCGTCCCCAGAACCACATCCTCATTCTATAACCGTCCAGAAGTGGAAGCAAATGATACCCCTGCCCCTATGTGTGTAAGGGCAGTTGTCCTCGTCCCCGTCTCTTCCCTGTAGGTCGCTGCTCTTGAGGGTGCTGTGCGAGTCACTGTATGTTCATCTTTGATGTCGTTAGAAGGGGAAATTTGACCATAATCGCCAATTGAATTAATATCGACCAAGAAAATCCGGGATGCATATAGTATGGTATACCTGGGTATAGATGTCCGTACGAAAAATGAATGCTATATCCGTTGACTATAAACCTTCAGCCATGCATCGCCCATGTCCTTCTTCAGCGCCTCGATACGCTTCCTGTACGCTTCGGCGTCATATCGGAACTGATCTGCGCTGGGCTTACTCAGGTCCTGCTCGGCTGAAGGCCCAGGTTCGTACACAGAGGCACTGATGCGCGCCCTTCGCAGAGAAGATCTACTAGCGACTGTTGCGGAGGAGGTGGGGTTGCGCCTGAAGGTAGGCGGGGACATCCGAGACGAAAGGTCGTCTACCAGGGCAGCAGCGGGCGAAGTAGAGCTTGCAGCCTCGAAAGCAGGTTCTATTGGGGGTGAATTAGGCGTGTATTCAGTCCGGTATCGGCTGTGCCGCGGTCTTATGCGACCGTTGGAATGCATGGGAGATGGAGGTTTCTCCTGGGGAAGAGGTTGAGGCTCTCCCTCTGGCGACGCCGACAGAGGGCCCGCCGCGAGAGGTGAAGACGACAAAACAACCCCACCTCCTGCGGTCAGGTGGTCTGGGGTTAATAAGATGCTACGTGTCGCAATCGTGTCCGCGTCCTCGACCTTCTTCGCTCCGTGCTCACGAATTCTCATACTAGCTCCTGCATTGGTGGAACCCTCTGAGCGCATCCGCGAGTGTGATGGACTTCGCGATGAACCAGCGTCGCTATTGTGGTCATGATCGAGATCGACTATCCTCTTCACCTTCTTTTTGCGAGGCCGACCTACGCCGGCACCTACAGGCGCGAGAAGCGGAGAAGCGTGGCTGGAGGTCGGTGGTGTGCTCTTATTCGATGCATTGGGAGGAGGCGAGGGGACGGCGCGTTCGTGGGTATGCGCAATGGCAATAACGGAAGGCGATGGGGCCGCGGGTGCTGACCTGGAGGAAGTCATCTGCGCTGGTGGGGGAGAGGTCAAGTTCCGCTTCTCGTAGAAGGTGGGAGGCGTTCCATCCAACAGGATGCTCTTGCCCTCCTTCCAGAAGTAGTCAAAGCATTTTACTCGATAATCTTCCACAATCTCCGTAAACGAATTGCCTTCGACCCATACTTGAGCAATATTAGGCAGAGTTGCTAGGCGGCTGACTTCATCTACGTCCTCAACGAGGTTGTTTCGCAGGTCTACGTGCTCCAGAGCATGCAGGCGTTCGAGGCCGCATATGGTTTCGAGACGGTTGCTGGAGAGGTTGATGCGTAAAACTTGGCCGAGGGTAGTGTATATTCCAAGAACGGAGTCAATCATATTGTCGGATAGATCGAGGAATATGAGGTTGTATAATGCTCCCAGGCCAGATGGAACAGATACCAGGAGATTTGAGGAAAGATCGAGGTGCGTGAGAGATGTGAGATATGGTATAGATTCGATTGGGAAAAATGTGAGAGCATTGTCCGCGAGGCAGAGGTATTTGAGGAACGCCCATTTAAGAGACGAGAGTTTGGTGGAGGGGGGAGGCGAGGGGGGAGAAGCTGCCGTCTCTGATGTGCTTTCCAGTTCTCCATCTACGTCTTCTGGAACGGAATCAGGCAGACGCGTGGTGTAGAGCGAGGCTTCCTTCCCCAAGCCACGAGGTATCCTGCGCCGTCGCTGGCGGCTGGTGCTTCCTTCTCGCCGCGCCTGATCGTCAATTACCGCACCAAGAAAGATGTCCGCCATATCCTCTACTCCGCTCTTCTTGATCTTCAGACTTCTCAGGCTTTCAGCCAGGCGGTCCCACCCCAGCAGCATTCTTGGGTCAATGTCAACACACTCGAGGCTTTGAATGTTTCGGAATACGTCCATCGGCAGGGCGTTGCGGTTGGGAGACTCGTTTGCTAGCTCTGTGACGAGTTTCTTGCCAGGAGCGGTGACATACAATGCCGGAAGCTTAGTGAAGCTGCTGAATAGGTACTTGAGTTCAGCTTCGATCGGGGCCACCTCCGTGCGACCCCACCATCCGCTACCCAACGACAGTGTGGACATGGCAGATAGTGAAGAACGAAACGATGCCAAAGACAAGGCGTCGGAGTTGTCTTTACTGGGGAGTATATTGATATAGCTTGTCGGCCTAGACGGGTTTTCGACCTCTACGTCCAAAGTTCCGATGTCGAGACCAACTCCTTCGAGACGCATGAGAATGTAGAAGAGGTGGTGTGTGTCGACCTGGAGAACGACCGGGTTGGGAACAATTGGGGAGGCGGGGGCACTGAACCAGCCTAGGGGGTTGAGATAGGATGCTGCAGAGGCATCGGGGACTGGCCGCTGCAGCGAGCGACGGCGACGAATGAGGCCTCCCTCTGCAAGGTTCTTCTCGTTGGTGCGCACGAAATTTGCTAGACGTCTGATGTAGTCGTCGCCGAGTTCTTGTTCCATGGTGGTGGCCAGTCGCAAGTGGTGGAGGTGGCATGCATGCCCATATATGGGTCGAGGACAGAATCGAGTCGTGCTGCACGCGCGTCAGCCTTCCCTATCTTTCCCATCATGCCAAAACTCACCGTTAAAACAACAAAGGGCAAGGTCTTCCAGGTGCGTCGGCCATCGTCGCACTCGATGATGTACTGAGATCGCACATCGTCCAGGTCGATGTCGAGGCCACCGACACAGTGGCTGGCCTCAAACAGAAGATCCAAGACACTCAGGCGCATCCTGTAGCTCAGCAGAAAATCATCTACGCTGGTGGGCACCGTGCGGCTTGGAATCTACTCAAATGGCTGAAATCTTTGCAGGCAAAATCCTGCCCGATGATAAGCTCATCGAGTCTTGTGGCTTCAAGGAGAAGGATTTCTTGGTGCTCATGATTTCAACGGTGCGCATCGCACAAATCCACCGGCCCACGTATTCATTACTGATCGGCGCTCTATTAGCCGAAAGCTGCCCCTGCCCCTGCCCCAGCTCCAGCAGTCCCGGCGGCAGCTGCTCCCCCAGCACCAGAAGTCGCGCCGCCGACGCCTGTCTCCGCTGCTGTGCCCCCTGCTGCTGACGCCACAACAAATACACCGTCAGTGCCTGCTGCACCTGCCCCGGCTCAGTCTGCCCTCCCACCGACCTCTGCACCTGCTCTCGGATCCTCCTTCCTCTCCGGAGATGCCCTCCAAACGACGATTACGAACATGGTGGAGATGGGCTTTCCGCGCGAGCAAGTACTCCGTGCTCTAAGAGCCAGCTTTAACAACCCAGATCGCGCGGTCGAATACCTGTTTAATGTCAGTCCAGCAACGAGAAGATATTTCCAGGATCACTGACATTGCCCCTCTCCAGGGTATCCCGGCTCATCTGGAGGCTGAGCCCGCTCCTCCTGCAGCTGCGGCATCTCAATCATCAACAGCCCCCCAGCAAGCAGCCCCAAGTACACCAAGCTCGGCGACCCCAGCAGCTGCCCCAGCCAGTGGGCCCCAAAACTTATTTAGCGTACGTGGGATACTCTTTCGCTTGGGCTGAGCACTCAAGCGACCTTCTGTAGCTCGCTCAGCAGCAACAACATCAAACTCAAGGTGGTGCTGGTGCAAGGGGTGCTGGTGCCCCCGCTGGCGGTGCGATTGATATCGAGGCCCTGCGTGCTACTCCTGCCATACAGCAACTGCGGGAATTGATGGCACAGAATCCGGCGCTCGTTCAACCTCTGATCCAGCAGCTCGCTGCCCAAAATCCGGCACTCGCACAACAAATTGCCCGCGAGCCCGAAGTGTTGATGCAGTTGCTCGGTGGCGAAGGCGGCGTTGACTTTGGCGCGATTCCCGAAGGCGCTCCCCCAGGTTCGCACACCATCACTGTGACTCCCGAGGAACGTGCTGCCATTGAGCGAGTACGCGACTTTGCCTAGTATCTGTTTCGACACCTGCTGACGATTCGTTGTGCAGCTGGAGGCCCTTGGCTTCCCTCGTCATCAGGTACTGGAGGCATACTTTGCGTGCGATAAGAATGAAGAATTAGCAGCGAATTACCTGTTCGAAGGCGGGTTTGAAGATGATGACGAAGCCTAGTGCACAAGATGTAAAGCATTTGTAGCTTATTAGCCCGCGGGCACTTTACTTGTAATGTTCACCCTTAGATCTGGCTGTGCTGCCATCGGACCTGACTTTGAGACACGCTCTTTGACTCCCTGCAGCTCCCTGCAGCTCCCTTGCCTCGCTGCGAAGTGCGAGTAACCAAATGCCCCCATCTTGCTAACAACCCAGATGTTCCCCACCGACCGATACGAGACACACCCGGACGACGTCTCCCAGTTCTGCAACGTGATTAGAAGGAAACCTGGTTGGGTGTTCAAGATACTCGACGAATCCAAAGGACTTGCATTGCAATGTGCGCTCGAAGCGCGGCTTCTGCGCACCGAAGAAGACATTAACGACGACACGCTTCTAGTCGTGCAAGCAATACAGTATGTACGGACTAACTTGAGAAAGTCAGCTAATTGATTCGACGTTTATATTGTATGCAGTGATCTCAAGGCTGAAGCAAGTAGGATCATAGCTTTCGATTACTCGCCGCAATTGGAGTGGCAAGTTGGAGGGAGATGATAGGGACACCCCTTTCTCTACGATTGACCGGGACGTCAGCAACGCGCTCAAGATCGCACGGGAAGGCAGACACTTCTTTACTGAGTCCAAGCTACGGGAGAAGGTCGGGGTATTTATCACCGACGACTTCGTTCCAAAGTCATTGCATTCCGAGGTATGCACATGTGCAGGTACACCCGAATTGGAAGTGTTACTAAAACAAGTCCTTCAGCTTAGCTACGAATTAGATCTCATTACTCAGCAGGAACCTAAAGATATTCATCCTGGAAGTGGGGGAAAGGTTTGTATATACAGACCCTGCTAACCTTATCTTGCCGCTAACGTACATCGCTGAAGGTCCAAAATCTAATCCACCCTTCTCTATGTTCGTGTTGCTCCATAACTCACATTGTTCACTCCTCCTGACTTAGCTAATCATAGTCCGTACGTGGCTGGTGTAACGCCCATCAACCCAGGCGTCACTCTCCCTCCGCTCCACGACGGAAAATTCAAGACCACCCAAATTTCACACTACATCACCGATCTCGTATCGCGCTTCGCGTGTATTCCTTCGATCTTCCACATATCGGCGGACGGGCTAGACGTCCACATCGAGGGCTACATCAACGGACTTGGGCCGCGAGAACGGTATCCCAGGCTTTACCGCCTACTCGAGAAAGTGTTCCTTGTGGTGTTCGCGCAGTTGGAATGCACATTAGAATGGGAATATTCGTACGAGGAGTCGGCATCTGGTAAATCATCGCCGCATTCCTCGGTGAAATGAAATAGCTGAACGAATTTCCGTCTGAAAGAACGACGATGGATGGCGCGTGAACAAGCACGATATGGCACCACTCACGCGGACTGGCTTGCCCTCCTTACTTCCCAATCGCAAGCCAAGCAAGCATCCAGCAGGAGACTGAGCAGCGGAATCACGACCTTGATTACGCCTCGAAGTTTCATGCCCTCGACAACTCGGCCGCTGTTGTGTTGCGCTACTACAGAAATAAACGGTTGAAAGTCATCGTGAAGGTCCGTCATTACTGTGGCTGTATTATCCTTGACGACAACAACACCGCTTCTAGGTTGCGAACTATGTATTGCAACCAGGCCAGGAACACGAGGGGACCTGGCATGTTGAGGGGATGGTGAGTGTCCGACCTCAAAGCAGAATCTATGTATATAAACGTAAAATCTTCTAGCCTCACGAACAAATCGTGGCATCGGCGATTTATTATTATGAGACCGACCCCGAGATCAACGATCGGGGGCTCTCCTTTCGTCGCCGAAGGGACGCGGAAGATTTTCCTTCCAGACGGGAATACAGACAAGAGGTTCGTTTTTTAGCGCAGCATGTCGACGTGCAGATCTAACGCCCATCAGGACTTCAAAATCAAATTCCATGACGCGCAAGACGGCGATGTTGACGAGGTGGACTATCCCAGCGATTGGGAAGAGAAAGAATACGACGGAATGCTCGGACCGCGGCGGACAAGTGACCTATCCAGCAGCATCGAACTCGGCACTGTGCAAGCTACGGGCGCGTCGACTGGGACCGGCGAATCGACGGGGAGAATCATCACCTTTCCGAATTGGATCCAAGTGCGCCGATACCATATTATGCTGCTGACCCGCCTTTCACATAATGTATTAGCACAAGGCCGCTGGTATCTCCCATTCCTCTACCGATCCCTCAGTTCCAGCGGCAGTCAGGAAGATTGTGGGCGGCATCTCCTACTCTACAGCCATCGCCGACGCTTACCGACTGAACTGTAACTATGCTTCTTCCTTATAGATGAAAACCAGCCAAGGCCGTACGGCGAAGCGCTAGTTCATCGTGGCCACGCATTCTCGGGTGCAAGCAACATAAATGTTCTATCTACCGTTGACGTGCCGCCGCAAGTGCGGCCTTGCAATATTGAGAGTTTACACACGTTGCTGCTCCTCGCATTCAAGCGCTCGATTGGGCAAGAGATCCCTACGGAGCTGCGGAACCATATAGTAGACATGGCGCTTGAACTTGATCGGGGAAAGTGTCTAGGGAGCAAGCAGAGCAATGGAGAAGGCAGTTCGAGGACGACAGGAGAATCAAATATGATGCTCGAGTGAGTCGTATTTTAGTTTAATCCACTAGGCTTCTTCTGACATACTCGACATCATTCAGGACCAATGACGGGGCCTTTTCTCTCCGCGAACACTGAGAGCTGTGTACAATTAGAATGTGTTTGGAAAGATGCATGTATGACAAATGGTAAATGGACTGGTAGAACGGTGGCTATGGACAAACCAGAGCCATGTGCATGAACTCTTGATGAACTCCATCAGATTTTGTCTCCTTCGTGGTTATAATAGACCAAGTAGAATAACCGAGGAAGGGCCAAACACTGAAAGAAGTGACTGTAATCTTCAAAATTCCCCAACGGACCAGTTTCCTTCACAAGCCTTGTTTCGTACTCTTGTAAGACCAGTTCCGCGTCTTCATCCCAAACGTACTGTTTTAGCAAATCCGGAGCATACTTAGCCACGATATGGTACTCCTCCATTCTATGCCCTCGAATTTGAACTGCCGATGAAATGTCGCCATGAATGCTGCGGCTTTAGCCTGCCTGTTGATGAGAGGCTCGCCACGACATCTGGATGATCTGAAAGCCATGTTCTGAGAAGTCGGATGTGAGCTGATCCATGGCCGAGGAAGAACAGATGTCAACAGTCACTATTGCACGAACCACGTTAAGCGCCGAGGTAAGTGGGCCGGGTCCACGTGGACAGCCAAAAGGACAAATTGCCTCGAGTCGTTTGTGAACGTCCCTTCTCTGCCTTTTTTCCCGTCAAGTCCTTGCCCTTTGGCTCTGTTGCCTTTTCCTGGTAGCTTCCTCCGTACTCAACGTCGACGCATAATCGCTGAGCCTTTTTAGGTGTTCGCCCCCGTCGTTCTTTACTTCTAGCAATCACTCGATTTATCACACTGAACACACACACACACACACACGAACAAAATGGGTGCTAATCTTTCCAAGGCCCTTGGTGAGCATCTTCCAGAGTGCTCCCGGATTCATTTTGCTAAACTACGGTGCCTCGCTGCGTCCTTCTTTGCGCTGTTGTACTGTGTCTCGGTTGTATGTGGTTGGCTCATTCTCGGGTGCAGGCAAGCTGTTTGGCAACAAGGAAATGAGACTGTTGATGCTGGGTCTTGACGCTGCCGGAAAGACAAGTGAGTGATTGTGTTCAGCCAATTCCTTTCAGAACACTGGTGATCGCTCATGTTTTATCACTGACACTTCTGTTCCCCAGCCATTCTATACAAGCTCAAGTTGAATCAATCCGTAACGACAATTCCGACAGGTGAGTCGAAATGACATTCTCAAAGCACTGCATTATCTTATTTGCTCCCAGTCGGATTCAATGTTGAAACCGTCACATACAAGAATGTCAAATTCAATGTCTGGGATGTCGGAGGACAAGACAAGATTCGTCCTCTGTGGCGACACTACTACACCGGTACCCAGGGCCTTGTCTTTGTCGTCGATAGTCAAGACCGAGAGCGCGTTGACGAGGCGAAGCAGGAACTACATCGTATACTCAGCGACAGAGAAATGAAGGAATGCCTCTTGCTTGTCTTTGCTAACAAGCAGGATTTACCGGGAGGTCAGTGACTCGTCCCTTCATTTACTAAGCCAGCGCTTGATACCCCGCACAGCAATGTCCCCAGCCGAAGTAACAGAGAAATTGGGTCTCCACCGCATGCGTGACCGTTCATGGTATGTTCACCCTAGGTAAGTGCACGCCGTTGTTACCGCTGTCCGACGCCAACCTGGTTCTCCCTTAGCTGTGCAACAACCGGAGAAGGTCTGTTCGAAGGCCTCCAGTGGCTCTCGCAGAACGTCAAGAAGAGACAACCTTGATTGCCCATCGCTACTCCTGCCACCTTCCTCGGTTCGCCTTAATTCACCACTTGGAAGCCTATTTCCATAGAATATCCTGCTTCTGAACATACCCTCTGAGTGCCTCGTGCTCTCTCGACATCTTGTTTTACTACTGTTACTGCCACTACTACTCACGTCCTCTCCATGACCCGCTCTACGTATGAGCAACGGACGCTGCGTTGCATATATGCCCTGTCCACGCCTTTTCCTAGCTACTTATCTCATTCGTCTGTATACTTCGTTCCCCCCTTGGACACACTCCCTCGCTATCTTGCCGCACAGGTCCCATCTCCCGTCGTACCTGAGTGTCCCGTTCTATTCACATTTAATGGATTCTCTGTCAAGTGATTACTCCGTGCATTTGCTTTGGACCCCCAGCCAATCCGTGCGGAATTCTTGTGCAATGAGAACGCCATTTGTGCTTATCTAATTGCAAACGGGTTAGACGATGACCATAAAGATCGTTCGAGCTTCGCTGCCTGATTCTCATGAATTCCGTTATCCGCCAGGCTGCCTTCAGGCGGAACTTTTCTTCAAACTCCATCGTGAATGGATTCACGGGTGCTGTCGGTAACACCCCATTGGTATGACTGCACATTCTGTGTCCATTGTATAATGCTTCGGTACTGAGAATGCGCTCAGATATATTTAAAAGGCCTGTCGGAAAAGACTGGCGTCCACGTATATGGTAAGGCCGAATTCCAGAATCCTGGAGGCAGTGTCAAGGATCGGGCAGCTCTTGGTGTCGTCCTAGATGCTGAAGAACGGGGACTGTGAGCCTCTTGTTTTTGACATATAACCACAAGAGTACCAAGATGACCAATTCCCCAGACTAAAAGCCGGAGGCACAGTAGTAGAGGGTACAGCGGGCAACACTGGTATTGGCCTGGCCCACGTCTGCCGTGCTCGCGGCTACAAATGCGTAATATACATGCCAAACACCCAGGTCAGCACTTTTCCCTCGTTCACTGAACGCCACGCTCATGTCCAGTCAAGAGTCAAGAGAAGATCGACTTGCTGAAGATGCTGGGTGCGGACGTGCGCCCCGTCCCCGCCGTTGCATATGAGAACCCGGCGAACTACAACCACCAGGCGCGCGACTATGCCAAGGACCTTCCCAACGCCATATGGACCGACCAGTTCGACAATACCGCGAATGCGAACGCCCACTATACGTCCACGGGTCCCGAAATCTGGGAGCAGACGCAGGGAGAGCTAGACGGGTTTATCTGCGCTACCGGTACGGGTGGCACTCTAGCTGGAGTGGGCAAGTATTTGAAGGAGAAGAGCCGGGGAAAGACGCAGGTGTGGCTGGCTGACCCCCCGGGCAGCGTCTTGACGAGCTACATCAGTAGCGGCGGCAAGCTGACTGAGCGGTCAGGCAGCTCGATAACCGAAGGTGCTAAAATTCATCTGGTGCCTTGTAGACCGTACTAATGAGACATTTCAGGAATCGGTCAAGGCCGCATAACAAACAATCTAGGTACATTCATCAACGATGTATCTGGGGCCTTCACTGTCTCCGACGACAAATCGATTCGTATGCTCTACGAACTTTTGGACTCAGAAGGCCTCTACATGGGCGCAAGCTCAGCATTGAATGTCGTCGCTGCTGTAGAGCTCGGCTTGAAACTTGGGAAAGGCAAGTTATATCACCCCGGTAGTGATTGGTCTACTTACAACCGCGGTCTCTTCAGGTTCGAAGGTGGCAACAATACTATGCGATGGGGCCTACCGTTATCAGAGCCGACTCTTCTCCAGGCAGTGGCTCGAAAGCAAGGAATTATTGAATGCTATTCCGTCCGAGTTGCAGAAGTATATTGTACTGGACTAGACCCTCTATGTATCTGTTCATTGGCATAACTAAACCGGCTTCCCCGACTAACCGCTAACTAATACATAATATGCGATACCGATGTCACAGCCTCTCATTGAAGGCCTTCGATGCTTCCAAATCAACAGCAGGCAGAGTGCTAAAACCCATGGACGTCTCTGATGCGGGTGCAAAACGAATAATCGACCGCCCTGTTCGCGTGCGTCCGTCACGCTGTCCTGTAGTATGGGCAGTCGTTATATTCTCAGCGCCACGTCCAAGGCCTACTCGAACAACTAGAAGGGCAAAGGCAATGCCCTTCAGAATACCATGGTCAACGCGGGTCATGTGGAGAATGTCGCAGTGAACTCACAATCGCTGGACTTGTCTAACCAACTGATTAATAGTCAATTTCGGGAAGGAGACAGCCTGACTTACTGCATCGAGCGCGATGAACTGGAACGGCGCCTTCGCGAGGTACGATACATGAGTGATCAGAAGACAAACACTGATATTTATCAGCTCAACGGAACCAAACGGAACAAGAAGGACGGCGACGTACGTGTAGATTAGTGCACTCTCGACCACGATTTGGATGACAGGCTATGTTGAAGGGGTTAACGGACGTGCGATGCAGTCTACAGCAATGAAACATACACGGGTACTGCTTCTGTTGATGTCGTCAAGTCGTCGGCTGAAGGACCAAACACGCCAGGAGATGAGTGCTGTTGGTTATCAATGTCGTCAACATCATGGTCAAACAATCCGTAGTCAAACGCGGGCGCACAGGTAACCAGAATGTTCGTGCTGGATATAAGATCAGGTTATTGCCGATATTTCCAGACGGGCCGAATACTTACAAGAGTGTTGTCGCGAACACAGTAACGACCCAGTGCCCACTCGCGCTGGTGAAGATATCGACGCCCGGTGCCTGTCTAGCAAATGAAACAACGACATTGATCCCAGCGACTAAACCATCACGGCCTCAGTCTACTCGAGACGCACAGCAGGACTATAGGCTGACTCACTGGTTAGCGCCGTTGTCGTGATAGTAGGGAGGACAATGATTCGCCAGTCGCCTCCCCAGACAATGTATAGTCTATAAATCTGGTTTTACGGCAAGATCGAAATTAATGGGGAAAGCAAGTATCATTGATCACAAGTTAATTTAATTACCATCGTCGCGTCGCCTACGAACATCTGGGCGACATAGAAAGCTGTCTTCACTACGAATTTGACCTCTCGTGCGGCTTTATAATATGCCGCTGGGCCTCCTGGCTCGCCAGCCTTGTATATGAACGCCTCGAAGAGTCGGTCAATTTGAAGGATCCAATGCTAGCAGAAATATGGGGTTGAGCCAGAGCCAACCAGAAATTGACCAAGGAGGTACTTACGATGACGATCAGAAGGAACAGGGTGATGTCGACGAATAGTAGGAACCTGTTGACGGGCCGGCGAATGCCCTTCTCTTTCGCGAAAAAAACATACAACGATCCGACGAAAAGAATGCAATATATACCTATGGTATAGATAGTATTAGCGTATGCAAGATCGTCGTGTATATATAGAACCATACGCACCAAAGAGAGTGCTGTGAACAACAATACCAGCCAACTCGGCCATAGGAAGTGTTAGAGACGGCATCTTGACCTATATTCCCTCTGTCCTAGAGGGGCGAAAAAGAACACAACCGTGTAGCGGCGTTGCCTATTATATAGTCGGTGCAGCTCGCAAATTTCATTGGTTGAGAGTAGTATAAATGGGCATGGAACCAGTTTGTGATGGCGAGAAGCACTGGGCGTGAAGCAAATTTTGATGCAGTCCTTCTGGGATATCATATATTCGTGCGCAGCGGGGGGTTATAAGCGTATCTGGGAAGCCGGTCCTACCCCTGGCCTCCCCTGCATCAGCTCCCATCGTTGCGGGCGTATCGCCATTCTGGTGGTAAGCTGTCGGCGGGAACCCCTGAGACTCTACCTCCACTTCGTTGCATCTCTCGGGTCCCTGAGAAGCGCGTCCTGCGGTTGGAGTGAGAAAGACGATATGTCCGCATCAGATTATCAAAGAATCTTGACGGACATCAACGCTTGAATCGATTGATTCAAAACGGCCAACATCATGATTAGCGTGCACATGTTCTAACTGATTGATCTCGCGTTTCCTTGGAAGTTGTGGATTTCCTGTTCGAAGAACGGTTCCATTGCATGTAATAGCAACTCGGGAATCCTGTTTATCAATTTACTCATGTGGGCGCTCTGCAGCATGTGGCTTACTCACCAGGAAGAAGCGTTGACGTGGGCTTCGAGCCTTCGGGTATGGTGACGGTGTCTTCTATCACGTAGAGGGTTTCAAATGACAAGAAAGGGCAGACTTGTGGTCAGGTCTATTTTGCGATTGTGGCAGAAAGTCGGGGTCTTGGTGTGATGCGTGACAGGTGGTTGAGGACGCTGTGGCAACAACAGTCAAAATAAACTGCATGATTCACAGAGAGAAAGTAAATGAGACTAGCGGAAACCGACGCGATAGATGCAGGACGACCGGGTGTGCAAAGATGAGAGTTCTCGGCTTTGTGACTTGCATGTTTCGTGCGTTTCTTACAGTGTTGTCGTAAATTGTCAGATAGTACGTCAGAAAGTTGTGTGGTGTAGAACACACCGGCGCGTAGGTATTTAAAACTTTGTACCTAGATGATCATGAAGTGATATTTGCCTTGAATGATTCCCCTTGTTTGCAAGAACCTACGGCGCGATACTACTAGTATTGCAGCTCCCGTCCACAGGGACTCGTCAACGTTCGATGCGATCATTCTAGATTCAGCCGTCGCACCAACCGGTTCAACGGCTGCAGCTGTGCAGGCTTGCAGTGGGCAAATGCAATACGGCGAGGGGTGTCCTGGCTCGGATACCATCAATGTTTACGTAGCCGCCAACGATGCTACATGTAGCAGGTAATATTTGCTACTCCGTGACTCAAGTTAGTTGTACTCGTGCTCACTAGCAACAAACACCGCCCACCGTAACGGATTTGCGGGTACCGAGCATTTGACTAGCATTTGGAGCTCGACAGGACACATTCCGGGTTGTGGTCATTGGCTCAGAAACGCTATGCAAGTTGATGTGACGGTGACCGGTAGAGAAAGAGTGCCAGGACCGTCAAGACGGCGATCGGGAGTCATCAACTACCAACAACAGACCAGCCCAGCAGTGTGTCTGGTGTGGCTATTATTAAAGCAACGCTTGAACTTCAGTGACTTGCTCCAAAACTTCGGCAAATAACGATGTGAATTGGATATGGATCGGAGTTACGCTCATTGCGCTGATCAGGCTAGCCACGCACTGATGCTAGATGGATAAGGTTGTAAACCATCATCCTGTCTACTTATATAGCATGTACTCACCGAAGCTGGGTCTTCTAGTGGCGACCTTAATGGGAAGGCGTGGGGTGCAGTACCCGAATTCCTGTCCATCGTGATTTAGCCTGGGGCGTGTTCAGTGCATGGGGGATTGTCGATCTAAGTAACATAAAGCGATAAATCCATTTGAGGTAGTCCCCCCGTCCCGCAGAGTCCGTTTGAAGGTGCCAAGGGCCAGCACGTTCCAGCACGAAGGACCTGTGATTGAGTACGAGGCGTGCACGAGATTGAAGGTCATTATGAGATCGATGAAGTTGCGCACTGTTGAGAAGCCGACAGCCAGAATTTAGCGCATGGGAACTTCCACGTGATCTGTTCTCGGAGAACCCAAGTTTTGGCTGCATCGCAAAATCGTATGCCTCCTCCTCTCCCTCATCCTCGACTCTGAAATCTCCCTGATTTCCCTTTTCTTTTCAATTTGGGGACGCCTTTTACTGTCGTCCCCCTGTAACACTGTCTCTCGAAACAAAATACTCACTTTTGCGCCTGTTCTGGGGCTCAGCCTCCTTCCTCACTCAATCCACCAATACGGATCCTCTTTTCTACATTCTAATGAGTCTCTCTTTTGGCGGACTGGCCCTTTTGTCTTCACGCACCTCGGTTTCGGACCTCGTAACGGTTTCGCTCGGCAGAGATCATATCAAATCCATCTTTTGCTTGCTGATCTTTGTAATCGTCGTTGTCCTTCTCGGTCAGTCCTTTCAACCCCACCTCCTTTGCTCGCATATTGATGTTTTGGGAATTTCGCTGCGGGACCGCATCTGTGCATTCATTTCCTCTTCACCCTCTCGTCGAATGTTCAGCATACCTCACCAACCCATCTGAAACATCGTTTCGAGCATACCTCACTGAGCAATCTTTCCGCCTTCACTTGAGCCACCTCGATGACCACCTCGATGACAAGACGGATGCGCAAACTCAGCCTGTTCATAGCGTACGTCCTGGCCCGCCGGGGTCGGCTGCATATCGCCCTTCAGGCGGTGACCATCTTGCGGCCTCGTTCCACTTCGCTAAGCGAGCTTCGGTCTCATTACGAACCCCGAAACATGTCTTCCACAATTTCGGCATCTGCACCATCGCTGCCATGATGCCAATTGGAAAGACACCAGGACGAATTTGCAACACAACCAGCTATCATCTCCGTGATCGTGATGCATCATCACTCATAGCAGACTCGTGGTATATTGGCGCATTTGGCAGATGGTGGCGAGGCGGCGTTATAGAGGCGTGGTACCGCGATCTTATCGCTCGTTCCAGTGATGAAGAAAGCTGGAGCTCCGGAATCCTAGGCATCAAATCGTTGGATAAATTCAACAACGATTGTAATGGTACGTGCTGTGGTTGGCCCATGGAATATTTCCTAAGTAAGGTGCAGGTCTGCCGTTTACCGCGAAGACCCGAGAGTCAACCCTTAAAGTCAGAGGTCGAGATAGACTGCAAAGTAGCCATCAGTCCCGGAGCCAAAGTCCGCCGCCACTGCCCCAGTCAGTTTCACTTCCACTGCACACGACGCACCAAGATCTAGCACCATTGGTTATCCCATCAACGTCTGAGTCCCCTATCCTCGGTTCACACTCTAGGCTGGTTTCAGATACAGCGCCTCCAGATGTCAACTCTGCTGTGCCACTGTCTAGGACGTCGTCAGTAACCTTGTTTGACCAGTCTCCCCTCATCGCGGAAGTTCTACGCCAGATTTCAGCCACCAAGACGTCCATACAGGACGCTCGTATTCAACTCACGGAACAACAGGCATCTGCTGATCAGTCCCACGCTTCTCTTCAGAGTGAAGTCACCACCCTCCGGGACCGAAAGCGAGATGAAGACGCCACACGGCTTGATTTGAAGTCTCGCACCCGCGCCCTTGAAGAAACCAAACGCATCTCCGAAAGTTCGCGTCGCGATGCTGAGCGACGCTTGAAGGCTGCTCGTTCCGCCCGAAACGATGTTAGTAGCCGTTTGGAATCCCTTTCAAAGGAGATCCAAGCCTTACAAACCCGGCGTGACGAGGATGTAAGCGACATTGAAGCGCGGAAGAAAACAAAGGGCATCACAGCGACGGAGATTGAGATTTCAGAGGCAATCGATGAGAAGCGGAAAGAGATAAAGGTGGCCGAGGATATCGTTGCTACGCTTGCATTACGGGCGAAAGGTCTGGAAGAGAAGTTGGCCAACGAGAGGGAGAGGTTGAAGGCGCTCAGGGCACGCGTCGAACACGATAGGCAAACTTCGGCTCCTGCTGCTTCGCAGCCTACCTCCCAGGATCTTTGGACTGTCTCTCAGCAGCCTGGATTTGTTCCTTCACCGATTACGGAGTACCCCGCTGAGATTTTCGATGCAGGCCTGTCCTCCCCTATTTCTGACGACATAGCCTATCACTTCAACAGCAATATTCATCATACTCCAGAACATATCTCTACCCACAACCGTTATGATGTGTCTCTTGGCCAAGGGGATTTGTATCATACCCTCGTGGACTTCAAAGCTCTTTCAACCACAGAGCATCATCACACTACCAACTTTTCACCGTTCAACAATGATTCCGACAATGGTCAGGACCATGCACTATTAAGTCTTTTCAACCATAAATCATTCGTTGCGCCAAATTACATCAGCACCTTGGATTCGACACAACACGACGCTTCGCCTTTCCCAAGCGATCTTAGTTTCGACGGACGCTGGCGTAGAAATGTCTCCTCAGGCATCCAGGAACTAGGAGACACCCAGGCCATTGACATGCACCATTTCCGACATCCATCGGGAACCTCTGAAATGGGCTTGGTGGAAGACGCGTCAAATCGAGACGTCTTGAGAGGACAAAGCGCGATTCGCCGTGCTATGCCCCATCGTACTTACTCCGACCCACCTCACGTTCACAACTCAGACCAGAGCTGGGAGGCAGTCACCGCTGGTGAACATGATGGTGGTAAGGGCAGCTTCCCTCGGCGTTGGTTCTCCACACCATCAAAAGGTCCGAAGAAGGGTCTCAATCCTGACGCGAAAGTCTTCAGTCTACCCAGCTGCATCAAAGGCTCCAATCCCGTCCTCGGTGCCTCTCTCGGTCTTCAGAGCTACGATAATCTCAACCCCAACGGCCTCAGCATGACTTCGCTTTCCTCGACCGCCACTAGTGGCACGCTGTTTTCTGGAGCATTCGCCCCATCGCCTGCAGAGCGTGAGGTGCTTCAACGCGCGCTAGGTGGTTCATCGAACGCTAGTCTCGAACGCCTTCCCAGTCTCAGCGACGTTGGAAGCATCCCATCATCCCCAAATCATGTGCATGCCACGGCTGTGAACATGAACAATGCTCCCGGCATCGGGCTGGGTCTGCATCATTCGCACAACGGGATGCCGCAGAACCATCATATGTTCCCTTTGCCCTCGTGGCTCCAGTCTTTGCCCCGTGTTCGCAAGCCGAACTTCAGTCCCTGGGACGACGAGGAGCCTGCGCCTTCTGCATCTGAAGCCGGAAGGGGAGATTTGATGAAGTCCATGTAGTCGAAATCTGTAAGCCAAGATCTAGATGGACAATTGGAGTCAGCGTGCTTGTTGCCTTCCAATGTACTGATCACTGTTGAAATTTTATATTATAGAAGATACGACCCGTCATGACATTTACGCTCAGTTTACCCTCTTGCTAGTCGTGAGAACGACATTGAGAAGTAAGAACTATAGATGTGACTTTCTATGCAGCGAGCTCCAGGAATTGGAAACTTCTTCCACGCTCTTAGTTACAAGGCCCTATCCGTCATTCACTATACGTAACTGCGTACCGAACAGATCAACATCTCATATCTAGGCAATGAACACCTCGACATCTCGATGAAAAGCATTAAAATTCCTATTCGTCATATTCATGGATTCATAACACCCGTCTACAACGCAAAACCTACGAAGGAACGAGTACTTGAAAGCAGCGTGTACGGTACTAAGTCGATGGAGTGCACAGCAAAACGTAGTTGAAAAGTAAAGAAAAAGGAATGGTACCACGATAACATATCAAGCGGTATGAGGAGGGGAACGGCATTTTACCGGTATATAGAGCCGGAACTAGGCGTAAGTGCATACGGTAGGTTGCTTGCATGGGTATACGAGAGGCGTTGTGAGTGCGAAGGCATGAAGAGAGCGTGATGTAGAAGGGAAATGGATAAGCGGAAACGACAGAATTGCAAATGTGACGTAGAAAAGGAGATGCGTAAGAAAGAAAATGTGGTCTCCGTGCTCCGTATGCCGTATACGAGGCAGTTATCACCAATTAGAGAACGTGTCGACGATAGGGGGTTAGAGGCGGTCAGCTATTTCCGACGATCCCGAGAAAGTACCGAAAGCTGAGCCGCCGACAATGGTCCTATCGCGCACCGTCTAGTACCCCGCGAACGTCGTCGACCGTGCTTAGGTCGGTGAGGAAGGGGACTAAATCGGTAAGTTCCGTATCGTGAGGATCGTTGAACCATGATGAGACGGGGACAGCGTTGTTGGGATGGAAAATGTAGGACGCGGGTGAGTTGTCCAGAATAATGGTGTCCCCTATTGGACGGCCAAGTTGCGATAAATCCTGTGACGAATGTTATATGAGCGGTGATCGTAAATCGTAAATCGTGGGACACAAACTTTGACATAGTTACCCTTATGATTGTAACAACTTTCTCGGAATAGTCGATGGCTGACAACTTGGTGGATGTCTAATTTGTCAAGTACTGGGTCGGCGTACTAAGCGAAACGTAAAGTCAGTAAACGAAGCCGATATCAAGTTATGCCGACGTTACCTTGCTGAGACTGGCGGTGAAGACTACGACTTCGTAGATTTCACCCATTTTTTTCAAGAAGTTGTCCACTCCAGGGCGCTTGATCACATAGACATTGTGCCAGTGGTATTCAATCTCAACAGGGACGACATAATCCGCTTGTTGGATAGACTGGTTGAAGACGGGTGAATGATGGTGTCGAAAGTGACAGGTCATCGTACCTTGAAACTGCTGTGCACTAGGGTCTCATCGAGGTCAAGAACCAGACACTTCCTGCCAACATGTTGAGGGGCAATCGGAGGCAGAAGTGGTTTTGGGACGCCGTCCTATAAGCATAAAGTCCTAGATAAATATGCTGAATTTGAATTTCGCAAGAGAACGTACTGGTCCGATAGGAATCCCCGCTCCACCTCGCAGTATAAGGATATCTTCATCATCTTCCATTTCGTCTTGACGTGTATCGTCTAGCTCTTCGTCTGTATCGAAACTCGTTGCCTCAGACTCGTCCCCATCACCAACGCCGTTTGTGGCAATAGTCGAGTCTCTCTTTTTGTGTTCGTGGTGAATATGGATGCTACTGCCGCCCGTGGATCCAGGTGCCTGGACTGCCCCAGCAGTCACTCCCCCCGTTTCCTCTTCTGGGAGTAGTTGTGATGTTGGGGTTGGAGGTATTATTATGTCGGAGTCTGAGATTGGGGGAGGTGTTGTGCTGATGGGTGGTGGAATAACGATCGCAATCTTTGAGGATTCGGCTGTGTGATCAGAGGATACGGGCAACGTTTTCTCAGACGTTTCCACATCTTTCTTCGGTGGAGCGGGAGCTTGGGTCGGAGGGTCTTCAGCCTTGGCCTTTTCGTTCGAGGTACTCTGCTCGGGTTGGGTGGGAGACTCCGGTTGCGACTCGTGAGCCTTTGACGGACCAACACACGGCACGAGCTTGTAAACGAGTTTCACAAAAAAGGAAGGCCTGTTTTGAGAATTAGGTGACTTCGACTTCTTCGCTATCGGAACAGGAGCAGGATGGGTCCCATTGGAAGGTTTATCTCGTTTGGATAGATCTCCAGGAGCGTCTCGCACAGCACCTGACCCATTCGGAGTAGCTCCATTTTCCTTAGTAGAAACAGTTGCTTTCTCCTCCTCCGTTGCAGGCCCAGAAGCTGGGACTTTTGCCATTGGCGCTGCCGACTTGGACGCATCCTGCGACGCTACTGAGTTCTCCGCTTCTGCGCCATCCTGGTTACTTCGTCCTATCGAGGCGTTGCTAGCAGAAGCGGTGGAGCCTTCGTGTATTCCATTGACCTTGACGGCCTGGTTGGAGCTACCATTCGCCTCAGAAACCTTTGCTGGTGGTTCTGAAGAGGGATTATTGGACGGTTTGACGTTTTGCGGCGAGACTGACGGCTCCTGAGCTGTCATGGTGGGAGGAGAGAGGAGAAGAGGTTGGGTGAGCGAACGCGGCTTCTGAGAGAGGCAGCGTTCAGCATCTCCTGCCCAGAGCCACGCGGTTGCTGACATAATCGGCCCTAAATTAGAATAAGGCACTAAGCGCCCACAGTGCACGGTAAGCTCAAGTGGCAGCCGTCGTCAAGAAGGGGGGTGGTATACTACTCTAAGAGGTGCTATGTACAAGTCATCGTCCTAGTCAAGTACCGTCTGCTGCTCTCGATGCCGTCGACGGTGGGGGTGCGTCTGCCCCAGGAGCGCCAGGGTTGGCCGGAGCTGGTGATTCTCCAGCTTTTACCTCCGCTTCTATTCGCTCTCGAGCCCGGACTACTTTCGATTGTAGGTAATGTGAGTGGGCAGGCGGCGGCGGGACTTTGCCCCCAGTTACCTGCGGCTTTGGTAGTGGCGGAGGCGGCGAGTTAGCTTTGAAGAGATGTTCGTAATGCTAGATGATGGAGTATTGGTCGTCAATATGGTTGACGATCCCACTGGGGTGAATCTGACCTTCAAGACGTTCTCCATAGATTCCCCTCTCTTCATGTTTAGAATGAGATGCGCCTCATCAAGTGTCATGCGGTGCTGCCTTGTCAGTTGGTCTGTCATGGTTCCTGAGGTTGCATTGCTGACACCGGCGACGTCAGCGCCAATCGCGTTTTGCGGTGCGTGCTTTGCATCTATGAGACAGTCAGCTATCATTTCAATCAAGACAGGATGGGACATCACGAACTTTTAACGGCCTGCCTTCCTGCTTCCAAAAATGCTTTCCCAAGTATCCGTGTTGCTGCTACAACTATAGAGATTAGTAATTTAGGGGGATTAGACTACGTCCATGGTCAGCGAAGATCCTACTCAAGCCACGAGATACTCACCATTAGTGGACGTAGAGCAAGCAAGAAAAAGAGATGGAGAAAGTGGTCAGGCAGAGACACACGAAGGCGGATCGTGGGAAATTGTCACGACCAAAATTTTTGGAAATCCATTTCGCGTCAGGCTGTAGCATCAAGATCCAAGTATCAAGGCTAGAGGCCAGAGTTCTCGTTTCTTCGCTCCATAAATGCACAGCACACCCTCAAAAAAGCGCAAACATGCTCAAAATATAGGCGACAGTGTTCTCAAAAAAGGCAAATCCATGAAGTTCGACTCGGATGCAACTACACCACTTGTGAGGAAGGATAAGGGCAAGGCGAAGGAGGTAGAAGAAAGTGAATTCCGGATCGTCAGGACTACGTTGACCGTTTCGATATCTCCTATATTCGCAAGCAACCCCCGCGTCGGAGTGGAGGAACTGCTAGATTCCATGGTGATGCGGTACGGACAGAGCTTTCACAGTAATTATTGCCGCCTCATGCGTTAGTTACTAGGTATATATCAGCTCTGGAGGGCGTGGTCTTCTCCCATTCCAACCTTTCCTTCATCCAAGACACCGGGATAATAAAAGGAGACAGCCCGTACCTAATATGCGATGTCGCGTTCGACGCAGTAATATGGAGCCCCCGCGTAGGGATGAAAATCAGTGAGTTTGCTTCAGCGCTCCAAGCTACTCGCTTCATAATGCCTAGTCTCATCCATCTCTGCAAGCTGGGAAGGTTAACCTGTGCTCTCCCGATCATATATCCCTCCTCGTGCATCGCACATTCAACGTGTCAATACCCCGACGCCATATCCCGATCAATGACTGGGAGTTTGAATATGGTCCGGCTGAAAACGACCCAGAATTCGGTGCTGTGCCTAAGGATGCAGACGAAGAGAAACAGGACGCGTCAGAGGAGGCATCCAAAGATCATAGCGGCCGATGGATTCATAAATTGACCTCAGAGATCGTTGGCGGGGAAAGTGGATTCGTCTCGTTTGTAGTGGTTGGGTAAGTCACATGCCCTCTCGTTGGATGCCGGCACTCATGAGATATGGACAGCCTAACCATTGCGAACGAAATGCTTTCACTTGTTGGCTCACTTCAGAGTGACCCCTTCTCGCCGGCACACACGCTTGTCAATCCTTCTCCAGAAGAAGAAGAAGTCGAAGTCGAGGAAGATCAGGCTGAGAACGGCATTCCTTTAGATGCCGCAAGTGATGGAGAGAGCGAGGCCGCCGACGAGGGCATCGAGCAATTCGAATCGGACGAAGAAGAAACAAAACGTGTCGTCCAGAAACGAAAACGAATAGATGGCCAGGGTAAGGAGGAGGTAGGAAAAAGAAAGCCCAAACGTCAGAAAGATGTATAGTCGTAGTTTTGCCCTGTAATCAATTTCCATTTATATCGCATATCGTTGTCGTTGTGTGCTCAGTGAACAAAAAGTGGAGGCCTAGCCAGGATTCGAACCTGGGTTACCAGAATTCACAAATGAAACTGGTCAGAATCTGGTGTGATAACCACTACACTACTAAGCCGCGATGCTACGAAGCCCCTAAGGAGGCTGTTATTCTGCGCCTGCCGATAGACAGGGGCTTGCTGTACTACTCTCCTTCGCCGTCGACCACGATGAGCACCAATCCCTCCCACATCCTCATCGCGCGACATTCTCGAGGCCCAAACACACCGTCTGCGTCCCTCAGCTCCCCGACAGAAACACACGCAGCGGCGGCGGGTATATTCCGCGCGACGGGCTCGCCTCCATGGCTGCTGGAGGAATGCGAGACCGACGATATTGTCTCCGACCTGAGCATCGATTCTGACGACCTGGCCATTGATCTCGATGAGACTTTCACGAAGAACAGCAGATTCCCCGGCACGGTGAAGATCATCGTCGAGACCACTACATTCTGGTAGGTCGCCGAAGTAATAGCAGCTACCGCTCATCCTGACACTAAGTACAGGGCGCACAAAGAGGTCCTCTTCTTCTCGTCCCCATTCTTCGAGGCGGCTCTTAGTGGGAACTGGGCAGAGACTGGACGACCTCCATCTATGTCGTCCGTCATTACTATTTCCCAGCCACCTTCGAATCCAGGGGACAAAGGCAATCGCGAAGGTCCTACTGAGATGACCTTCGCGCCAATGGACCCGGACGTATATCCGGACGATCTCGAGATACTTGTACCTGGGGAACTCGCCGGGACGGAGCCCACTACTTCAAGTGACTCCGAGGAAGGTGATTCAGCAAAGGAGGAGAGAGCTAAAGCCAGAAACTCGAGCCTGGCCAAGTTACAAGGCACTTCATCGCGATCCTCCACAGATAACATTAGCCTTGAAGTCCCCACTACCGCTAAATCCACCACCCAGAGTACTCCCAAACGACGTCTCAGGAACGGCCCCGACGCAGTTATTGTTCTCAAAGAAGAACGCGTGCGATTCTCATTCATTATGCCGCATACATTCACCAATTTATTCTATCCTGTAGGCCAGTACCTTTCACGACTTTCTCAAATTCGTCTACCCTCAGTAAGCTCGCCTACACCCTTTCGATTCATTATGATGCATGATACTTACCTACGCATACGCCAGCCTCGTTTGCACTATAACATGGAATAACGTAGAAGGGCTCATGAATATCTCACATAAACTCTCGGTGCCGTCCTTACAGCAAGAATGCTTGACCTTCTTGCTCAAAAGCGCGGCCGGCAGACCAATCAAAGCCCTTCGCATCGCAGAGCTCTTTGAGGAAGAAGAACTTTACCGAGAAGCCAGCCGATTCGTCTTGGACAACCCTGGGGGCTGGTCAGAGCATGAGCTAAATACACTGAGCCAAGAGACACTGCTTAAATTAGAAAAGAGGTACGCGTTGTGTCGCGTTATTACTCACCCCTCTTCTCTGAAACTGTGAACCACCAGACGGAATTGGTTCCTTGAACGAGTGTTGAAGTTGGGCCTTACATTGATCGCGAAAGAATACCAGTGCGTAAGTCCATGCCTAGATCCATTGTCTGGCATACGAGGCATTCATTCCATAGTGCCCATCTTGTCCAGATTCAACCAATTGTGCTCGCCTCTTAGAAGAGAAATGGCGACAAGCCTACCATGCCGTCTTCAGATTCGGTGCGCTGCATGCACTCTATGGCTTACCAAATGCAGTCCTTAGACATTTTCGCTCACAGGACCTCCACAACCTTCAATGGTCTTTCGGTATCTTCGTATGCTTGAAGGAGTCAGCCCACCGTTAGCCCTTAGCCATCTTGCCTGCCAGACTAGTGCCAAAGCCTTCATTGCAACACGTGTGTACCGTTTCCCTTCAAACTCATCTTCCCTCATCCTTTCTCTCCGATTAGTTTTTGATAGAATGTTCTCCCTCGGTGTTCGCGGGAGCGGCACAGAGTCCGCGCCACTAGGTGCGCGAGTCGCGGCGGCGGCGGCAGTTGCTGGAGGGGTAACCGGTCCCCGACGCCACTTCCTTTACTGTTCGTTGAAGCCAGAGATTGTGACCCGTCCAGTGCCGCGTGCAAGGGAATGACCGTGTGGGATGATACTTGAGGTACAAGCCCGTATTGTAACCAAACAAATGGAATCCATGTAACTTACGGTATCCAATGAGATGTGCTGCGTGTAAGATGAAAGAAGAAAGTACAATATACCCGTCAGCCCCGCCATAAGGAGGGTTAACGTACCATTAACCTTAAAGAATCCACCGCGTACACGAGGAAAATGTATATACAAATAAATCCGTCCCGACTATGAGTCGTCCTCTTCATAAACAAAGGTGGCGTTCTCGACAATCCATTCGATAAATAGGGCCTTGCCGGCCATGTCGCTGAACTCGGCGCTCGGGTCTGGCGATCTCAAAAGCGTGGCTACACGTGTGCTATCAAGATAGGCTCCCAAAGTGAGATGAAACCAGGCTTACGGCCAAAGACAACGCCTAAATTCCGCGCACTCATGAGATTCGTCTCCCTATGTTGGTAGACGCTAGGGATTTTCGTTAGCAGCGAGTTGAAGAGAAGGAACAACAACCATACCGATGTAAATGAAGTACAAGGACACGTAATGTGTGGTAGTGCTCGTCGGGGAGTTTGTTGATTAACTCTAAAAGGGCAATATTCTTCGCCGAGGCTTCTCTTAGTTGTATTGCCGACATAAAACTGTCGTGTAGATCGAAGGTAAGTAGAGGGATGGGTAGCATTCGGAAGTATGTCTTTAAGACGGAAGTGACGCTGCATATATCGTTGAACCGTTCGGAATCAGTCAAGTCGAAAGAGGAATAATCGCCGCGTTCAAAAAGTTGAGTGATATTTTTCGTGTGGCTAGAACCGCCCGTCTTCCGGTAGATGCCTTCGTAATCGAGAGCTACATAGATCGTTGGCAAACGAATGACGGAGAGCGCTCGCGATTTCTTACCAAGAGCATCTACAGCAGCGATGCACTTCTCCACTATCACAGGAACTTGACGATAGCCCCCTTGGCGGTCAGCCTGTACTTGCTCCGTCAAATCTCTGCCAAACATAGATGGTCCCACTGTGTTGTGTGAGATCGATGGAGATCGTCTGTGAGAAGAGGGACCTACGAGGCTCCACAACGTCGGGTTCTCTATGCTGTGAATTTTGCTGCGAACAGGAAGCAAGCACGTGATTGTGGCATCGAACATGGACTGAAATGTTACAGCCTAGTACACTTCAGCATTCTCGCTTAAATCTTAGTCGATTGGAAGACTGACCTGAGCAACGGAGCTGCGATCCCCACATCTTGTCGCCGCAGTGATCACACCGGGTGAAGCGCAGTATGCTCATCTGTTGAAAGGCGTGCTCCGATTTTGCCTTACCCCGAGCACCACTCATGACACCAACTATTTGTGCTTTCACGCCCGGCCACTTGAATTTCTTGCCAGGTGTAGGCATGTCTACTACATCGGGCTTCTGCACTTTGAGGGTGCCGTCGTTGTGCAGGGCCGAATTAGCAGGGAGACTTATTGAGTGAGCTATCGGTGGAGGAACGGGCTGGCCTCTGTCCATGGAAGAACCTCGCGGACGGGTAGGTGCAACTAAAACAGGATTTTTGGCAGGAGTCTCAGGAAGGCTGTCCATCCGTCGGGCGTATTGGTTGGTAAGCTCTGCAATTTCCTCGTAGCGTGCGCTGAGAACGGTTGTCTCTTCTAGACACGCTTCTCTCGCAGCTTTCAACTCGGCGATCTCCCTGACCAAAGCTTCCTTTTGCTCTTTCAGCGGAATAAGCTCGTGCTTGTACTGCGACTTGATGTTGTCGAGACGCTTTGTCAGGGACCTTCCTAGATTAGCGGGAGGGGCTTCTGCATTCGCAGTTGAGGCACTAGGTCCAAAGTCAGTCTAGACCGTTCAACAAACCATACCAACTCACCCCTTAGAATTCGACAGCTCTTCGACTTCAGCAAGTGTCATGTCTCGTTCCACTCGCAACTTGGAAACGTTCTGCTCCAGTCCAGCAAGATTGTCATGTAATTCCTTGGTCATCTTCTGCAATAGTTGCTGGCGTCCTTTCTCCTCTAACATCGCATTGAGGCTTGCGGCTTGCCCGGATAACTGGACCTTCAATCGAGTGACCTCCGCCTCAGCAGCACGTCTTGCCTTCAACTCCTTGTCGTATTCCGATGAAGCAACCGATATACCGTCCATGTACTGACGACTTTCACGCTGAGAGCATGTTAAACAAAGCGCCCAGATGCATCACGATAGCACGTACCTTCATCCCATCCAGCCGGCTTTTCATTTCCGAGCATTCGTCACGTTTAGACTCAAGCGCGCTCAGTATGGTTTCAACAAACTGCTTCTCAAGTTTCAACTGTTGTACTCCGCGTTGTTGGGCGTCTTCAATGAGCTCTCTTAGTCGCCTACAGACAAGAGCATCTGGGCTAGATTGCGAATTGACGGAAGGAGTGGGTTCAGACTCCGTGACAGTGATCATAGGAGACTTCAAGGAATCACTGAAATCGACTGAAGGCCCAAAAGTATCTGACGAAGACCGCCTTTGGCATACGTCGCTCGTAAGGCCAGCGTGGTTGATTTCGCCGTTAGCAAAAGTGGGGGATGGGTTACGATGTTTCTTCCCCCTGAGGTCTCCTTTCTTTGTCCCAAGTTCTGACGAGGAAACGGCCGGCGACGCAACAATTGTACCCGCACCACTACTATTTGACGTTCCATTACTAGCGAGAGATACCGCCGTTGGTGGAGGAGTGGTGGGTACTTCATTGTGTTCGGGTACCGACTTGAGAGTGTCAGCGGCTTTAGCAGCATTCAATCGATCAGAGACATCAGCTGGGAGGGGGAACAGAAGGTCGGAGAAGTCAGCTGGAAGGGAAAATCGGATGGGAGGCAACGCTGGCGCGATATAAGTGTGATGAGTTTGAGTGGGTGAAGCGTCGGATAGATCCTCCTCGCTGTCATTGTAAAGGGTGGAATCCGCTTCGAAACTCCCTCTTTCTGAGTGTTGTGATTCGGCAGAGGGAGCCGCGGGGCCTGGGTTCTCCTTAGGGGGAGGGCGGGAGGAAAGTCTACTTCGCCATTTTCAGCATCTGTATCACTTTCAACGTTATGTGGTACATCAGCTTGGTGAGCTGGGGAATTGGGACGAGACCTGCTATTTGAGCGGCTACTTCGTACATTGAGGCTAGATGCAAATGACGACCGGGCCGGACGAAGGGGACCCTCAGAAGAACCAGCTTCGCGTGAATCAGTAGCCGATGAAGGGCGGCTGAATTGACTACTTGCGTCCCGCCATTGCTCTGAAGTGATAGATGTCGAAGTTGAGCGTTGTGAATTACGCCATGATGAGTTAGAATCACCTTGTGGTGATTCGCGCCCTGGAGGGCTGTTAGGGTGTTTGCTAGATGTTCCGCTGAAAACGCCAGATATAGGTGAGAGTAGAGTAGTAGAGGATCCTGAGGACATTTCTGGGAGTTTCGTGACATCCCCTAGAACGAGGCCTGGATTTATCGATCGTCGCTTGTCACGTCGGGAGGTAGGAAGGTTGAGACCAGTGCCTTCAGCGACGGTGGTCACCGGCTGCTCGTCATGACCCTCAGGACTGCCAGCAGCGTTCTGACGGAAGAGTATGTCTAGAGGTCGCACACCGTCGTCATAGCTCTTGCGACGTAATGATTTATCGCCATTAGATAACGGTGGTATAGGTAGAGTGTTGTTCTTGTTTGGAGGCGGGCGCGGGGAAAAGTCATCAGGGGATGCGACCGGCCCTTGGGTATCGCGGGCTTTCAAGGAATTGCCTCCCAGCGACGAGGTGATTGCGATTCCAGGGGAAGTTGGAGACGGTACGGTGGCTCCTGGCCGCGGGGAGTTCGAGGTTGACATACTAGGATCAAATGCATCTTCGACGTACTCGCGTTTGGGTGAGCGTACGATGGGTCTGTCTGCGCCTCGTGAGCTACTAGGTCTTGAAAGGTCGAGGTGTAGGTTCTTCCGGCCGCTGGTATGGGACCTTGATGAATCTGGCCTATCAGATGTCCGTGGATTGGCTGGTGATGCTCGCTACAGAACGGTTTAAACGGTATCCAAGAAGTAAGTAGTCATACTTACGCCGTTCTCGCGATGAAACTCCCGGGCGGCATGGTCGCGCGAACGCGACGAACCACTTCCACCGTTCCGTTCCTTCTCGGCCTTCTTCTGGGCGTGCCGCCTGATTTTAATCATGCGTTCGTTGTGACAGTCCATACAATAGATGCCTTGGCTCGTCCTGGCGAAGACAAGTTCTTCTATCCGTTTGTTGCAGACCTTACATTGGAAACAGTGAGCATGATAAGAGTCCTCTCCGGTCATGATGGCTTCGTCCAAGATAGGCTCATGGCAAACGCTGCAGCTATACGAGCAATTGGCGCAAACGGGGGAGCCATCAGATAGCAAAAGGATATTCGTGTCCGCCGTGACCTGATTGCCGCATTTCGCGCACTTGAAGCAGTCGACGTGGAAAAAGGATTGGCTATGATTAGGATGCGTCAGTATTCGGTCTGTGACGATACCAACAAGCAAGGGTGCTGGAAAGCGCGCGAGGGATAGCAACGGCGCATTTGCAATACAGACGATGACTCACCCGAACGCAACTACCAGACCCCCGTCCTCTGTCACTGCGGATTGTTTACACCCCGGACAAAGCCTGTCCTGCATTGCATGAGCGGCGCCATTACTCGTCGGGTCGTTAGGTGTCGTTTGAGCCGTAGCGGCTATCATGTTGCGCCCGTCGAGACGTGTCGTGCGGCCGAATCAGAAACGAGGGGTGTTGGATACGTAGTCGTGGTGTTGTTGTAGCCGCGGGAGGCTTGGGGTCGAGAGTCGGGCGACTTGTGCAGAACTCCAGGTTCAAGGAGGAGCGGGCGACGTAGAATATACAATGAGTGGCTTTGATGATGGACGCCAGCGACAAAGGGAGGTTGGCGGGTTATGGTCGCGAGGAGAACGATACATGCATTGTGCACCTAAAAATCGCATGTCACGTGGCACCTGGTACAACTGGGAAACTATCTGACAGTGATAGTGATACTTGGACTCCACTGCAACCCTCATCAAGCTTGTAGTCCTTGATGGCTTTCATAACCATATCCGGGTTTCCTTCCTCTGGGAAATCGACTCGCACACAGCAGATCAAGGCACATTTAGAAGCAAAAATACAAAATCCAGAGTATTCTGGGCCCCTCAAGCAGGTTATTGTTCTCTCCGACGACTCCTTGGGCATCAGTCGCACAGCTTACGATGGTAGGCAAGCTCTCCCATAAATTAAACATGCGCCTCAAAGTATGACAGACAGCCGAGCGGAAAAGCCTGCACGCGGGACACTCTTTACGACACTGCAAAGGCAGATGAACGCCGACACCGTCCTGATCGTCGATTCATTAAACTATATCAAAGGCTTTCGGTACCAGATGTACTGCGCCGCTCGCGAGATGAAACTGAGGATGTGTACTGTAAGTATGGACTTCCTTACCCCCTCCACACCTCCATCCATCAATGATCAAGCCAGGTATATGTCATAGCGACACCTGAATTATGCCACCAATGGAATCTTACTCGGCCAGATGATGGAAAATATTCCGACAAGACGTATGTGTCCCCTCTCATATGACTACTTTCCCTGACTTCCCCAGACTTAACGGCCTTATTATGCGATACGAGGAACCATCATCAATGGTACGGTGGGACTCGCCGTTATTCACGGTGCTGTGGACAGAAGGTGGTGTTCCGGGCGATCAGATTTGGGATGCGATCACGGAGAGCAACATCAAGCCTCCGAATGCGAGTACTCTCCAGTCCGTCAAAGCCCCCAGCGACGCGCTGCACTGCCTGGAGCAGACAACCACCTCAATTGTATCGGCGGTTATGACCGAATCGCAAGGCTTCGGCGGGCCAGTGGCACTCTCCGTGACACCCAGCCTCCAGCTTCAGATCAACCTTCCATCAAGAAACATCACATTGTCAGAACTACAGAGGTACAAACGCCAGTTCATCACGATCCACAAGAGGGCCATTACTCTTGGGTCCACAGGGAAGGGGGCCATCGACTGGAGTGAAGAGAGCGTAGCACATAAATTCGTGACTTTTCTGGAGGAAAATCTGAAAGCCTGAATACACGAATTTATCACGCCTGGCGTTGACTGCTTCTAGGCTCTGCTACAGATCAGCCGAGCAGGCATCCAGCCACGACAATCACTCGACGATTAGCGACGTCTAGTGTCCTTGAAGTCGGTAGTTGGTTCCATGATCTCAGGAGTTACATAGATTCTTGTCAAAATTGTCTTCGCCTTCTTGAATTTTATTTTGCAGCCCTCGTGGTCCTTATATATAGTAAAACCGCGACGGTGGGCAACTACATAGAATGGCAACTACAACAATGACATTCTGATTGAATATCTAGACATCTCACGCGTGAGACACGGTGGCAACAATGCATATCCCAAAGAGGCAGGTGCGGCGTAACCCTGGTCGGTATGATCGGTTTGGGCTCTTGTTTCTGTACGACCTTCAAGTCCCAGTGACTGCCCATCCCCTCCTCCTCGTACCAGCGTTTGCCCATCCGCACGTACCCGTATCGGTTGAGCTTCACTGCGAGCTGCTGGACAATATCACCAGCGACCTTGCGAGATACGAGCGTCACTATGCCCCTGCCAGCCAACGGGAGCCTTTCGCTCCAAGGTCACTCCCGACCTGGAGATGCCGTGCATTCCAAGCCCAAGCAAGCCATGCTTGTTCGCATGTCTGCAGAAACCCTAGAAGCCCTCTCCAACTTTCAAAATCAACCACAGATGGATTTCGAATTCGGTGACAACCCGGTGAGTAGCTATCGCGCGGCGTCTGAGTTGCATTCACTGAAGACATATCATCCTAATGCTAGGGGATCTATATCGGCGAGACTTTCTTTCCTATGCGTACGCGGCTGGAGAATGTGTCCCATGATCTCTATCTTCGCGCCTCATCTGCTGCGAAGCCCATGGCGCCATTAAAGCTATACGCCAATGTCATGGGCAAATTCACCGTTGAACGGGATCTATCGACCGTCACTAGTAAAGTTCGCGAAAGTGCAGCCGATGCCGCTAACCAGCGCTCACAGCGCCAACTTATTGTCCTGGACGCACCACCTCCAGAGGTAGGTGCCCCTGCTAGGAAGAAGAAGCAGCCCAAGACCCCCATGTTTCGCAATCCGCACAAGGAACCAACCCCCAGCAAGGGCACTTTACCAGTTCCCGTTCCCGCTGCTCGCGTCGCATCGCCTGCGCCGCCTGCACCGAAGCCGCCCCCCAAGGTCAACAAGGAGAGCACTGCCGCAATGCGGAAGCGCCTCATTCACTGCCTAGCAGTCGCAGAACGCAGCTCGGAGGAAGTCGTCCGGCTAGTTGTTGGGCCTGATCCCGACCCCACTTCTAAGCGAGATCTTCTCAGTTTATTGGAAGAGGTGCGTGTTCCCAAATTGATCTCTCTTGGTATAGTCAATAGACAATGTCACAGGTCGCAGATAAACTGACCAAGAACGGGAACAAGTTGTCCAAGTGGAAGCTGAAATCTGAGTCCTGGTTGGATGTGAGGCCGTATGAATGGCCGAAACTCACAGAGACGGAAAGAACTTCAATGATTCATACCGCAAGGAAGGCGTTCACGACTCTCGGGATACCTAATGGTGACCCAGCCTGGGACCACGTTAGAATGCGCCCTGCCTCAAGCCAATCAGTCAGTTCCAACTCAAATGGCTCGATTGCGGCGAGGACTACTTCCCAAAACGGGCAGGCAGGACCTTTAGACGTATCAAAGCGCAGCGCACCTTCCGTGGACATTATTAAGAAGAAATCTAAATCCAAACCAGAAGCACCATCAGCCCTTGCGAGAGATGAGCGAGTTCCCTCGGTATCCAAGAGCAACGGGAAGGAGAGATATGCAGAGGATAGACCATCGCCGTCCCCTTCTTTGTCGAACAAATCTTTAGCCGCTGTGCGAAGGCCTGGATCAGGGTACCGTCTTCCCAAAGCTGCCTCCCATGACAGTCACTCGGAGAGGGGAGACTCCCCGGCGCCGCCCCCAATTCCTCGACCTAGACCACCTGTCGATGTCCAGCGGAAGGAGAGAGACGTGCCCTCATCCCTTCCCGCTAAGCCAGTGCCTTCGGTGCCTCCCCCGGAACGCAAACTTAATGGATCAACTTCAACGCAATCAGTCAAGAAGAAGCAAGAATCACAGCTAGTATCAGATGTCGAGCGGGAACGGCCTAGGAAAGATGTTGATCGTGCTCGTGTCCGAGAACGCGATCGCGACCGAGTGAGGGAACGGGACTCCGATTGGGAGATGGACTGGGAGACGACCGAGCGCCAAACCAGAGACCCCGAGAAGCCGAGAAACAAGTTGGATGTGTCTTCGGGAAGCCTGAAGCGGAAGAAAGTCCCTCGGGATGCTGACGAGCAAGAATACCTTCCTACGCGGACGTCGTCCATCAAACGACAGAAGCTCGATATTACCAAGAGAGGTTCATCTTCGTTGAGAGAAGAGAGTGTGGTGAGGAAGATGCCTATGGCCCACAAAGCAGACGTAACTACCAGTTCACCGCGCCCAAAACCGACCAGAGTGGATCCTTCTCCCGCACCAGAACCACGTATTAGGCGAGAGGGTTCTCCGCCGCCACCTAGACGTCAGTCAGATCTTCCGACTAAGGCTGCTTCATCGTCCCGCCCCAGCAAGCAGAGGGGGTCGCCTGCACCTAAGCATTTAAGCTCGAACAAGAATCATCGTCGACGATCGCCCATTTACACCACCACAGAGGATGAGGCAGACGAACCTTCGCCTAAAGCTGATAAACCTGTTCTGCCTACACCGCCCAAGACCGTCAGACCCTCTCATCATTCGTCTCATACCAGTGCTCGCTCGCAAGCACGCCCATTACCCAGTGACCACGCTTCCCTCCGTGCTCGGTACAGCCAATGCTATCGCCGATATTTGATCACATTCGAGAAAATCCTGGCCCAAAAGGACAAGATAGAGAACATGCTGACGAAGGATGGGAGCGTCGGCTCTTTGACCGACGCTGATTCAGATGGGGAGCTGATGGACACCGACGACTTGGGTAGGCTTATGGCAGAGCACCGAAGGCAGCACGAAGAGCTCGCGAGCATGCGGCAAGTGTTTGCAAAGGCCGAGTCTGGATAGAGCGAGCTATTAGCCTCGCGTTGCATCGATTTCATAGAAGTTTTCATCTCGCTATCAATTTCACTGTACACTACAACGACTTGGGGTGCTAGGATCAATCAGAATAGGATTAGGATTAGTCATGGACAGTCTAAGTGCGCGAGTTCGACTTGACTCTCTTGATCACGACCACATTTCTACAATGCCTCCCACAAACGCGAACTCGACAGCCTATACTACGAACGCCCACACTACCGCTCCAAATGCACCTACATCTCGCCAAATCCCGTCTGAACTCAATGGCAACACGCCTGCTGTGAACGGCCCTCGTGTGACTGGACCCACTGCTGCTCATGCTGGCTCTCTCCTTGAGCGATATCGACCCTTGCAATTCTCCAAGTTTCCCCTTTCTGCTGGTCAGAAGGCCCGCCGATCTGGATTTGGGTCTTCTCGCAGGCGTGGAACTAGTGGACAAAACTTCGCAGCGGCTTCTTCCCCTCAGCCTCTTACGCCAACTATAACAGCAGAACACGATCCTGGTCCGCCTCCGGTGTATTCACCCTCGATTCCCCTGCATGCCAGTATTGTTCCCAACTTCTCAATTCCGGGCGGGAAGCCTGGAAGCTCAAATTACGGTCCATCTGCACCGAAGGCAGGCACGGGAGCTTCTGTGACAGATATCGTCGTCATCACCGTTTCAATCGTACTAGGCGTGGCTCTCGTAGCCATTGTTGCCTTCATCTACAAAATACGAAGAGGGAACCGCGCTCAAGTCCCGCAGCTCAAGGAGAAGCACGCAGGCGATATACCACTGACAGAGCCTCAGGCATGGCAGACATTCGACGGGAAGATCATAACATCTGTTTCATGGAGTACACCTACGCTAGCCAAATCGCCCGGAGCCACGCAATCTACGGACACCTTCAAGGAATACAACAAAGAACTTGGTAGCCAAGAGACTATTGGCGAGCCTCGCGTCGTCGAACCGCCTATTCCGACCCCTCGCAATTCTCCTTTCGTTATATCTGGATCCCAGTCTTTCACCACCGCGTCCTGCGACGCTTCTGACCACGGTTCCATGGATGGGTTCTCACTTTACGCACCACCCGACAAAAATTTCCAAGAGAAACTCCGCAACGAGGAATCTGACAGCGTTTGCGCCTTGAGCTATGCTGTTAGTGATAACTTAGTCGTTCTGGAGGCTGCACCTCGGACCGGTGAAGAAGCTGGATTTGTTGAAGACATACCCCCTTCCAACGCAAACGAGGATGACTTCGACCCAGGCGTCACGATCCGTTCCGATGAGTTCGAGTCTACTTACGGTAACGATACTATCGCTGCCGAGTTCAGCACAGTGGAAACCGCAGAGTCTCGAAATTTGGAAGCTACGAAGGCAGTCCTTATACTAGTGTCATCTGAGGCCGAAGCTAGCCAAGGAGCGCAACCCACCCGACCAGATACCAGTAGCAGTAGTACGCCGGAAGCAGCGAACCTCCTCAACAGCATCGAGTGCCAGAGCGCTATCGCTTCCATTATTACCACTGCTAGTTGCAACTCGCTACTCCAGCCACCATCCTTGATGATCACGCAGCCAAGCTCAAACAACGTCTTCGGTCTACACTCCAGTTCCAGTACCATCACCGTGGATCTTAATGAATTCCCTCCTCCGCCCCCGCCTCGCGTTGAAGGACCATTGCCACAGCTCGAGCTTGATTTCCCCGTGTATATGTGGGACGAGGACGGGGATATGTTGAGTGTGCACCAGCGAAATACCGTCACCAACCAATTCATATCCATGTATTCCTAGCTAAATTTTCATGCCAAATATCAAATTTCTCTGGGGTATTATCTCTTGAGTATGTACGACCGCAGTAAACTCTACCCTTGAGCGGCATTCTATGCCGTGTACTAGTGCCGTGAGAAGGCGCACTTGCTGGGTACGAGCTGGGCTTGAATACCCTGACTTTCATCACTGCCTTGTTCGCTCTTCAGCAACCACTTTTTTCTGCCGCTCCCCTCTCTAGAAGGCACCCATGTATTTGCTGCCAACCACGCTCTTTTGCTTCCTGCTACTCTCATCGACGATCGTCAAGGCTGGCACCCAGACCGAAGGGCAATCTTGCGAAGTTAACAACAACCGTCTACAAATCGGAACGTATCAATTCTGGAGTGATTGCGACTCTCAGACATACTGCACCGCCAGAGGTACCTGCGCGAAGAGAGGGTGCAGACAAGACGATTTCCCATTCGGTTACGCCCCGGACGATGAACTACCACGAAAGTGCCCTCGCGGCGAGTTCTGCCCTGACGAAATGAGTGAATGCCAGGTCTTGTTGCCTGTAGGCAGCGAATGCCAACTTAACCGCGATGGTGCGTTGGCCATGCTCGAGGCGACCGCTCAGTGTTCCTGAAAATCTTTGGGCCAGATCAATGCGAAGCGCCTCCAAACTTCCCAGAACTCGCTGACGACAGCGACCGCGGTATCAACTTCAATGGGTCTGTGTGCCTCAAGAATATTTGCATGTGCGTCTTTGCCTAAATTCTCCGGAAGTGTCAGTCTCATTCATTTATACAGGTGGGCCAACGTTACGGAGGGCGACACTTGTATCGTGGAGAACACTTTCTATATCGCCTACAGCGCTGGTGGCGAGTTCCCCGACATTCGATCCCGGTAGGCTCTCAGTATATTTTGTGTCTACATCTATTTGACAACTGTTTAGTGGTAACTGTCGGTTGGGACTGTACTGCGATGGCACGTCTCTGAAATGTTTGAAGGAGAAGGCAACCGGGGACTCGTGTACGGCAGACAAAGAGTGAGGTACATTTATCTTCTATCTCCCTCACCATGCTTACCTGTTTTACTAGATGTGCATCGTGGAACTGCGAGCCGAGCGGGAAGTGCGGAATTGGTGCTGATGTCCCTCGTCGCCTCGCCATTTGGGTTTATATTGTGGTTGGCATCTGTATCTTTGGTGGTGAGTTGTATTTGAAATCTCCTTCCTGTGTGACACTGACATGCTATGAAGGCATGTTTGGCACACTTGTCGGCCTATTCTTCTGGCACAGCAAGCAGCGTGATGCGGACCGCGAGAAGCGTGTCCAGTATTGGCGTGAGCAGGTACGAGAGTAGCACTGATGGACCCTTAACTACAGAAGCTCACCACCTTTGGTAGAATGCTTTCCATCAAAATTTGATGCAAATGCGCGAGACCGCCCGTGCGTCCATTATTTCTCCTAATCAAAATGGGATCAGCAGCGCAAGAAGCACCATATACAGTCGCGACGGCGCACTATCCGACGAGTCTCAAGCACCCATAATGCAGAACGCCGCACCAAAGGCTTCATCAGGTCTGCGTAACTACTTGACCGAAGACAATAGCTCGGATTACGAAGATGGCATGATGATGCAGACTACTGACAGGAAGAACCGTTTTTAATTATATTATATCCATCCCGTTTCTCTGTACTCTGTCTGGACAGGACGCTGCTTATTAAACTTGGATAATTTCATGATTTTCTTCGTTTGTACATGCGAATTACTGCGGGAACAGCAAGCGGCTATGGGACGTGCCTGATTAGGAAACCATTACTTACTTCATTTGCGCCTCCAACACGAACATAGCGTACCTCTCAGGTCATCCATGGCATCCCCATTGCCGTCGGCGACGGCGAGCAGGGAATCTTCGCCGCCGCCCCATGCAGAGCAGGAGCTTGGTAAACCAGCGGCTTGGAAAGAAGCAAGCAGCTCGAGCGATGCCTTGACACCGCACTATTGGAAAGGCAAGGGCAAATCCACCGACGGCGCCGTCGAGGGTTCCGACACAGCCATCAGCGACGACGCTGCGGTATCAGATAGTAGTGCCAATGGTCCTTATCCTCCAATTCCTGATGAAGAGGCAGAGTCTCGTCGCATACAAGAGGTATGTACTATTCCGCACCTGGAGTCTTGGACGCGAATGCTCACGACTTGTAGACGCTGCAACGGTGGGAAATTGCTGAAAGGCAGAGGCGGAAGGCAGCGAGGGAATCAACGCAAGCCCCGGCGGCTCCTTCACTCATGGGCGATGTTACTCGTCGTGCAAGTCTACTCTGGTCGGGCAGAAAGCCCCGGCCAGCGGAAGCAAATGAAGGGCTGGGGAAACATGCAGTACTCAGTTCACGCGAATCAATAGATGTTCCCTTGGACGACATTGCGACCGCCTCGAGCCCTGCTCCGTCGCCCACGCCGACGGCAGCTACATCGCCTTTCGCGGATGCCCAGGCCCAAGTTCGGAATCCGTTCATGGCGTCGTCAGAATATTTGGAGTCGCCAATTCCTCCAATTCAACAGGAGATGGGTGCATTGATGGTAGCATCGGATACCGGTACCCTTTCCCCTCTGTCCCACTCTAAGCCACCACCTCCGAAACCGATCAATATTCCTCCTCCACGTACGCCGCCTCCACGCGCCGACTCGCCGCCGAGACTTGCCGATGGACCACCCGTATCCTCTCAGAAAGACATGAATGCTGCTTCCAAAGATACGAGATGGTGGCACGACTGGTTATGCGGCTGCTCAGAAGGACCAGACCGAGGTGGAGATTATCAGGTACGTTGCTATGTTCTTGAACGCTGGCAACATGAGCTTAACCGACATGATTAAGGCTGGCCGGACAAATCCTTTCGAATAGACTCGCTTTATATGTTACGTTATGCAGTTACGTCCGTGGACTCTTAGTCTGTATTTCTACCTTTTTGTAATTCACGGCCGTCAACTTTGAGCTCCCCTAATGCCGCAACGCTCTACACATCCATAGGGCGCTGATGACTTCCTCCTAGCCATCGGATGAATCAAGACGCTGTTCCACCCCAAAACGGCTAGAGGAGACCCCCGAGCCAACGAGGGGAGGGGCATCAGAAGGGACAGGCGCCGGGCCTCTGCTATTGACTACACTCGCATTGCCTGATTCCAATGTCGAATATGTAGTGCACGGCGCCAGCCACACCACTGAGCGGTGTCTATGGGTAACGAGACCTAGGAACCAAGCGTGTAGAAAGAGATGGAAAGTCCATCTAAGACCATGAAAAGCCATAGTAGAAACGAAGACGGTGTTTACACCCATCTAGAAGTAGGATGCAAGATTGAGCAGTGACGGCGGACGTAACATGGGCGTAAAAGGCGCCACTGACTGGACCATTCATATCATCGACCCCACTTGCTGGGAGAAACTCACCAAAATGCCCACGAAACAAAGCCTCCTGCCATGAACGGATCTCTGGGACCCATTTAAATAACAGCATGACTGGGGGTATTCTTCGCAGAAACAGAATAGTGATAAGCAGTAACACCAGCCTCCATGGTGTTGTTGCAGCAGCCTATAACCGCATGCAGCTACGGATAATTGGCAGACAGACCAACGATTGCCGCACAGATCACTGGGTCTATGGGCGTTAGGCAGGCGGCGATGGCGAGACAGGACACGAACGTCAAATCGGGAAATATCCGAGACATCACACCCGCAGAATGGAATTGCAAAGTAACGACGTCTATTAGCCTCCCGTAAGGATGGTATGTGGATAACACAACCCACCAGCCACAACAATCCATCCAAAAGACATCGTTGGAACATCTGAGCCTTCGACGCCCTCCCGTATATATATCCCCGCGGTAGTCCAATGCCAATAGCAAAGAGCCCAGTGACGAGGTCAATTCTTGTCACCTCCAGCGTGATGGCGCCGATGTACGGTTGTGAGTTAAGCATGCCAAACCCGTATTGGTCCAATGAGTATCTCGAAAGCGGTCCCTATAACGACTTCATTGATATAAAACCGAGGCAAGGTGTTGAATAATCCTAGTCAAGGAAGCTGTGGTCTGTACCTTCTCTTTGTTAATAGTGAACACACGGAGAACTAGGGATAAGTTCAGTACGGTTTGCTTAGACACTATGATGGACTTGCCATGCAACGAATCCACCTAGACATATGTAAACGAGGCCAGCGAGGGACACCTGTAGAGTCACAGTCCAATGAGCTCAACGCAAGATGATATCGTGGTTGCATGCTACCGACTTCAAACAGTTCGAATTCAAGCCTAGACAGGGATGGACAGTGATGAATAGGCGAACGAGTCAGACGAACCGCTATATTTATATGAACAGCCTGCATTCTTGGTGGCCATTGGGAGACTGAGTGGTACCGCAATGTGGGAGGAAGGAAAATAGGAAGATGGAATGATCACTGCTGGTTCCTGGCTCGGGCCAATGGAAATCTATCTCGCAGCAAGATATCGCGCGTGTAGTTGAGTGATCAACAAGAGGCTTGGTTGCAGTAGCTGTAATCATACATTATCGAGAATAGATATCGTGATACGAAAGCGGTATTTTTGGTGCGGGTGCGCGAGCCCCAAGCTTAAGACTTGCAAATTACGAGGCTCGGCGAAGCAAGCCCTAAAGTAAGATAACGCAGTCAGTAACGAACTCCAAAGCGCTATCGGCGGTGAAAGGCGCACCGTTTAAGAATAGCCGATGTCGTTGCGAATCGTGCACAACTGACGTGATGCCTGAAGCAAGCGAGCCATCATCTTCGAAGACCTAAACCGAGGGGTGAGGAGACGAAACGTGGTATTTGCGTCGTGTAAGCTTACCCTGTCAACTTTGTATTTCTCGCCGTAGAAGGCATTAGTACCAGTGTTCAAGGACACACGGTACGCTGCTGAAGGAGCTGCAACCGAGGGAAAGCTGAAATGCACAAGGGCTGTAGTGAGTGCCTTCGGGAATGCTATTAGATAACAAAGGGTGAGTTCGTGGGCAAAGTTCAATAGTGTGCTCACTTACCAGCCGCCCAAACATGTCCGGCCTCGTCGACAGAGACATTGTCAATCGGGTATTCTTGAATGGATGGGGTTAGTGATACGGATACGCAAAAGGAAGAGTTTGTGTAGTTACCGGTGGGAATGAAGTCCGCCAAAACCACTGAGTGGTCTGCTTGCGTCTCCAACACTGTAATTCCTCCGGCGATGGAGTTGGCGACGTATAGCGTGTCGTTGTTACGAGCGCCAGCAATGCCATTATTTGCGTGCATGCTGGACCGGACAATGGTGCAGCCGGAGTCGATGTCGCAGTAGCCAACTGAAGTCCGTTTAAGACCAAGGATCTCAACATCCCGAAGCTGAAGAGATGATCAGTGATTAGGTGTTGAATAGAACAGTGAGATCCACGGACAATCCCAGTCTTAGCACCATGGTCGTTGGTGAAATAGAAGCTTTTGCCGTCCGGGTACCCCACAACATCGTTGGGAGTGATAATTGCTGGATCCTCGACAGTCTTGACATGCGTCATGGTCGAACCACCGAGGACGGTAGAGAAGATCTCGACGGAGGAATCGGCTCCGACTTTCTCAGAAACGCCCGTGAGAGGAGCGCGGTGGTTGACGAGATACACGAACAGCTTCTTAGGGTCCGACGAGGAGGGTACAACATCCATTCCGTGAAGAGACAGGCCGCGTTCGGAAGTGAAACCAACCACGTTCAAACGGGTGATTTTGCTGGTATCTGGGTCATATATCGCCACGTAATCGGTGGTCGACATGCCCGTAGAGTTGAGTCTTCCAACAGCGGGTGTCCAATGAGTTCGGCTCTCGGGGGTGGAGCATGCGAGGTACAGGGATCCTGAGGGCTGGTGTAGCACAATTTCTACACAGGATAATGGTGGTCAGCGAGGCTACGCGAACGACACGTACACTCACTTTCGCAAGCCTTCAACCCGGGCTCTGTCGTGCAATCCCCTGTGTTTCCGACAGGGCGAACCTCTCTGCCATCACCGAGCTTGGTGAATATGGGCTGCCACCACCCCACGTACACGGCCCCTAACAGTGCAAAGAAAGAGGTCAAGGCTACGACGATGGTTGGGGGCATTGTAGATGGTGAAAAAGCAAAGGAGGCTTCCGGTTATTTTCTTATACAGTACATATGACCGGGTGCACTAGCCCCCGCACAATTGTCGGCCTCCGCCAGCCATCAGATGTTCCGGGACCCTGAACTTTATGACAGGCACCACGCCCCGGATTCAGTCGATTCTGCCTATATTTATGTCGTGTGGTGGAGTCGAAAGTGCAGCTTCTGAATTTATGTGACTGTTGCGTGAGGCTCCCCGGCCAATCAGCTAAACTACCCTTATCTGTACTGCATGGTACCGTTGCGGTACTGCCAGATAAGCCCGATATAAATACAAATACAGCTTGGGAACCGAGCTGAACTTACTCGATCTCTTTCTCTTTCACTTTGACCTCGAAACCATGGGCTCTGCACCGTCTAAACCAACCGACTTCGTTGAATCATCATTTGATGAGAAGCATCTTACCCAAAGCCTCGCCTCGTTGAATCTGGCATCTGCGCCCGTGTCCAAGGACGGTACACTGTCGCTGGGGAACGTATCTTCATGGGAGTCAACCGTGGCCGCGGACCCGAAGGCGCAACTCGCGCGGACGATCCTTTCGCACTCTGATATCCGCTCGGCACTCGTGTCGCGGTCGGCGAGAATCGCAGATGCCCATGTCTTCAACACCGAGCTTGACTTCAAGACCGGACCTGTGACTAACCAGAAGAGCAGCGGGCGGTGCTGGCTATTTGCTACCACGAATGTCGTTCGGTACGATATCATGAAGAAGCTGAACCTGTCGGACTTCCAGTTCTCTCAGGTGCGTTCGCAAGGCCAATCTAGAGTGAAGTTGGAGCTAAGTATCGGCTGTAGTCGTACCTGTTCTTTTGGGACAAGCTCAACAAATGTAACTATTATTTGGAGTTGTCTATCGAGAATGCGGATCGCCCGCTGGACAACCGCCTAGTCAACCACTTGTCGGGTGATCTAATCAGCGACGGAGGGCAATGGGACATGGTTGTCAACCTCCTTGAGAACTATGGTCTCGTTCCCCAGACGGTCTACCCCGAGTCAACCCACTCCTCCCTCTCGTCTCCTCTCAATGCGCTCATCAAGACCAAGTTGAGGGAGCACGCGTTGATCCTGCGCTCTCTGGCGTCACAACTCCGGGCCGAGGCGCATTCAGAGCAGACAATTCGGGCCTCGCTCCGCGTCAAGAAGGAGGAGCTGATGAAAGAAATCTACGGAATTATGAGTGCCACGCTGGGGGTCCCACCACGGCCAGATGAGAAGTTTATATGGGAGTACTACAACGCCGACGGCAAGCCTGGCCGCTGGGAGGGCACGGCATTGGAATACTACAAGACATTCTCCAACAAGACATACCCAGTACGCGTTCTCTATCTAACTGTTCTGGCCTTCGTACGCATCTTTGAACTTTCCGGCAGCCTTCGTCCAGCTTCTCGTTGATTAACGACCCCCGTAACGAGTACTCCAAACTTTACACTGTTGATAAGCTGGGTAACGTCTGGGGTGGTCGCCCCGTTCTTTGTATGTGCCCGCCCCCGCTCCTGGTTCTGTTGCATCTAATACGTCCGTAGATGTGAACACTGAGATCAAGACCATGAAAGACACAGTTGTCAAGGTTAGTCTTAAGCTGTACATAATTAGTAGCACGGGCTGAAGCAATACAAATGATATAGTTGATTAAAGCTGGACTTCCAGTGTTCTTCGGCTGTGATGTGGGCAAATTCTCTGACAGTGGTATGGGTATCATGGATACAGACCTGTTTGAATATGAGGTCCGTCCATGTTCTTCCGGTTTCCGGTTTCGGGCGAAACTGATGATCTCCGCAGAATGCCTTCGACATCACCTTGGGCCTCACGAAGGCAGAACGCCTTCAAGTCAACGAGTCAGCGATGACTCATGCCATGGTCATCTCTGGTGTCCACCTTGATGCTTCTGGAGCCCCTGCGCGATACAAGGTATGCGCATGCTCATTCCGACTCGGATCGTTGTCACGAACTGAATTTCGTCGATGCAGGTCGAGAACTCGTGGAGCGAGACCAGTGGAAACAAGGGTTACTTCATGATGACGGACAAGTGGTTTGAGCAGTAAGTCTTTGGCTTTTGGCTTAGCAGTTTTGAATCCGGATCTGATTCTCAAATCGCCGTCACGTAGATTTGTTTACCAAGTGGTCGTCCCGAAGGCTCTTGCGCCTAAAGACCTCGTCAAGGTGTACGAAGACGGCAACGCGACCGTTTTGCCACCATGGGACCCAATGGTGAGTCGTATGTATTTTGGGCGACTCGTTGCTAATGTAACTGGTGCTGTAGGGAGCACTTGCATAAACAATTACCTCTGTCCGTACAACTTGTATTCGGTATCACTATGTGTATCTATTCTTTCACATTTTGAATCAATTGCGCAGATTGCATGCAATGCACATATTGAACACCACTGAGCACCTAAGAGAACCGCCTCGATGTATACTGCTGAGAACAGTAACATACCACCAAGCGCCGATCACCACGGGTGCCTGAAGGCGTTCTTTTGCCGTCCTTCGCGTCCGCCTGCCGCTCGCAGCAAAGCATCAGCGCGTCTACGCAAATCATTCCCATCACGATGGCGACCCTCAGGTACTCAAAACGATATAAGCCTTATCCTCTTCGGTTACTTGTTCTCCAATCACTCTCCTTGCTTCATTTCGTTTTCTCCACCTGCGCTTGGAGAGATGTCAGAACGCCAGAATCGAGGCTTCTCCTTCTTTGGCATGGTCGCCGCAACGATGGCCTTGTTGAAGCTGAAGGAACGATGGGATGAATGTTAGCCTGCCTCCACGTATCACTCGCCCCATGTCATCTAACTGCTTCCACCCTCACGATGTCCTCCATGCGCATCCGTACAGACAAGCAAGTCCCCACTGAGGAGGAGGAAGGGCGAATTGCGTTGAACTCGAATGAGCGGGATGAGGAGGGAGCTCGCCTGCTGCCACAGGTGGTAGAGGTGCAGCTTCATCCTCGTCCAGTGAAGAAGCGGGGCTGTTGTATTTGCTGCGGACTCGAGTATGTGATTGCAATCTCGTTTGGTGGACTTGGCTAACCGACGGGCGCACCGTTCAGCTGCACATTGTTTTGGAAGGCCGTTGGCATCGTGATTGCCGTCTTCACTATTTGGAATGCCTTCAAGTTGGTCCGATGGGCCGCAACAGTGAGTGAAACAGAGATTTGTGCTCTTTGACTGGGCTGTGCTAATCATCCCTCAGCCTTCGCCTACTGGATTAGAGACGATGCCAGCTTTCAGCACATCCTTAGGATGCATGAAGGCGCCATACATCTACAATTCCTCCCGACTTGCCGTCTACGTGCCCTTGGGCACTCAGGAATCCGACCACGGTTTCGATATCCACGGAAACGCCGTAGGAACGATCACAATCGCCGCGGGCGAGGCCAGTTCCAGCTCCGTCAAATACGAGATGACCATACGGGCGACCGAGCGCTCCCTGCTGGACACCATTAGTCTGTCCCGCCCCGTGGAACTGCCAGACGGCACCGTTGAGAACAGCCGTGCTGTCCTTGGAACGCCCGTCTTCAGCGATAGTGCCTCCTGCGTGCGGTACGACATCACCATCTACGTCCCCCCGACACTGAAGAAGCTGCATGTCGCCGCACACACTACGACGCACATCCAATTCGACCCGGAGTCTGACATCAACATCGACAGCCTCTTCGTCACGGCATACGCAATGTCCACAGACAACATGATCTTGCCACACGACAACCTACACGCAAAGCAGCTGTCACTGGAGGTATACCGTGGTTGGATTGTCGGCGAAGCCGCTATTGTAGATAGTACCCGCATCACCAGTCAGCGAGGTGATGGTATCATCAATGTGAAGACGGTCCCCACTGCACCTATCGACGAGATCAACCCGGAGACCGCGCATTTGCAGACCACTACCGGGGCCGGGCGTACCGACATTTTCTACATTTCACCAAAGGCTCAATCACACCGCCCTATCAACAGCGTGCACATGTCTTCCCGTAATGCCGATATGTACATCACCTACCGTGAAGCAGAGTTCGATGGACGCGTTGATTTGGACGCAAGATCATTCTCTGCCACAGGATTATCCTCATTCGACGGCCCCGGACCCAGAACACGACATCCTTCGAACAACGATCCAAACACCCTGGATCTGGATCTTCCTGGCAAAGCTCGCGACGACGAGAAGTTCACACATTATCATGGGGACAGCAATGGTCTTGATAAGTTGTTCATCAAGACAAGGGGTTGGGCCGGTGTCTATTTCTGATTAGATCTATTGGAGGGTACATCTATCAATGTAGGACATAAGTAAGGAACTGCTCAAAGTAAACTAATTCTAAATATCAAAATTCATTCATCTAGCACCAACTCGAGAGAGAATGGAACATACTTGAGTACATAAGTGACCTATGCCTCTGCCAGTTTCTCCTCTTCTACCGCTTCTGCTTGAGAGCGACTCCGACGTGACCGCTCCTTGTTCATGTCGCGTACAGCTTCCCTGCGAATTAACGACATTTGGAATACGAACGCTGCAATTGTCTAAGCGGTAGGTGAAGTCTGAATTACCACTTCGTTAGACAATGAGTCGCGGAGAACGCACCACAGAAACACCCCCGAAGATAATCCAGTCCTTCCACCTGTCATCGCCCTCGGAGTGGATATCACGTCTCTTCGTCTGGTGTGCTCTCCACGCCGATGCTGTGGGCCACCGGCCGTCGTCGACGCGGGACTCTGACGCTGCTGTCTTCCCGCGAAGGGCTTCATATGCGGTTGTGATGCTCTGAAAGCGAGTATGTGCAAGGTCCGGTGGTACTGCATATCTCGCAATTGCGGTATCAGGGTGATATATTCGAACGAGTTCATAATCTAATGGGTTGAAACGTTGAAGACGGTTACTTCAAATCCGAAGGGAAGAGGATAAGTTTCTCAACCGACATCGTTCCTTTATATCGTCTTGGGATGCATTTCGAGGAAGATGGAATATCTGATACGGCGTCGGACGCGTTGCCTTCGGAAATGGGAACGCATTCGACACCCCAGCAGCCTTGGAATGGGTGGAAGCAACCAGCGAGCGTTTGGCTGCGACTGGTGTGAGGCGAAGTGTCGGAAGCATTGAATTACATAATATAATATTCTGGTCAGTAGAACACAGACAAGTTTGTTTGCGAGATTGTACACGAAGTGCAGGAGGCTTTCTGGTACACTTTACATGATAGTACACCCCTCGTCGTCTTTCTCTATACGACGGGAGATTTCGTCGGCTCCCCAGCCACGTTTACGCCCAGGGCTTGCACCACCGCCGGCACTCAGCTGCACAATCAATACACCTCCATTATCCGGGTCCAACGCAGCCTTAAGTTGGTATCTATGAACATCGGAGTGCGTGAGCCGAGATCCTGCAACTAAAGAGACACCAGAGACGTACTTGGACATGAGGTCTTCGACTGCGGGCCTAATTTTCGCACCGCTGCGGGAGTGCAAACCTTTGCCTGTGAAGGGGACGGGTCAAATTGGATACAATTCGAGCATGTCACATAATTGGTGCGACTCACCAACGATTAGATGTATCTCGGAGTCACCCCGGGATCTTGCTTCCTGGATGGCGCGGTCCGTGAACGCGATAGCTTCCTTCACATACAGGCCATGAAGATCAACTTCGCCCGGCATGCTGTCCTAAACACAACAACCAATATCAATTAGACACTCAATCTAGATAGCCTGCACGGCGTTCATACCTTGTTATTCTCTATAATCACCGGTGTTCATTTAGTGCGAGAAGCCAGTAATTGAACAAAGTTCAGGACATACCGGTGAAAATCCACTCGCTCGCCTGGCGGTTCAACTCCTCCATGTCGGCCTTGTGGTTCTTGCCTTCGTTCGAGAGCTCTTTCGCTCTCGCTTTGCTTCCATTGGTAAAAGCCTGCTGGCTCTCCTCGAAGCACCGCGCCATCCGATCGCCTGCTTCATTAGCCTGTGCCCGTAGGGAAAGATAGAAGTCATTCTGCAGGTTGAGTTGCTTCTGGTCCTACACGCTTCATCAGCAACGAAAACCAGCGCGAAGAGCTGAAAGATCACCTCGTGTTTCTGAGGTCTACTTGCTGACGGTTTGGGACTTGTAGGTTTGGGACTTGTAGGAGGATACGCATGCTGCACGGGCGGCTTCGCCGGATGGCTCACAGGTTGTTGCCATTGATTCGGCTGGTATTGCTGCTGCTGGTATTGCTGCTGCTGTTGTTGAGGTTGAGGATGGTGTTGCTGATCGGGGGGACGTTCGGCAGTAGGGGCACAGAAGAAATTGAAGACGCTTTTCACCACGTCGAAAAGCCCCATAATTGTGGTTGATGCCTACTGTTAATAAGCAGCGATCCGCACTTATATACTTGATCTATGGGCTGTGTGTTTGCAACGTGCCCAGGTGAATCGCCTGCGAACGTCACTGGAGGCGAAGAACAACAAGGGGAACCTCAGGGCAGTGATGTACAATGAAATCAGAGAAACGCATTCGATTTGTGTTTCGCATTCATATTATACTAGTAAAACTACAAACTAAATCTCGAGGCCTAGGAGCACAAAGGCCGGGTCCACTTGGAAAGGAGGCTTGGTAACCACAGTACCTCCGACATACATCAATGAGTGTAAGATGTCGCCGAGGGCAGGGGAAGACCTCTCAAGAGCGATGACAAGAGCCGAGCATTGGAGGTTGTCGTCAGCCAGATCCAAAAGAGCAACGATGCTAGCAGGGTGTTAATGGAACTCAGCAGATCCAATATATTAGCTCACCTTTCTCGAAGGGCAACAGACTGGGCACTTTTACCGTCGACGTACAACGTCTTGGGCTTGCCCGGCAACTCAACAACGACCCCATCAAACGAAGCAACCATGTTCGGTGCCGAGATGGAAACACCGCGAGCATAGGGGAGGGCAGCAAGCCCACTTTTAGGGAAGAGTGTCATCAAGAAATCGAGAGCATCGTTCTCATTTTGCATGCGCATTGGCGATGGGCCTTCGGATTCAGTGCCAGAGTCAGGCGTAAGCGGGGGTGTGGTAACGGAAGCGGTACGCTGGGGAATGGGTCTTGGGCATACAGTTGACTGAGGGAGTTGAGAATAGATAGGAGGAGAGTGATATCCCGACTTGAAGTAATCTTCTGCTAGAGAACGGGTGAACGAAATAGATTTGAGATCATGAGGCGTCGGTCTGTCTGTCACACAGTCCGACGACCCCCCATCCGGGGGGCATTTCTGCTTAGGGGTGTCAAAAGCACCACTGTTATCGCAGTATCGGTGAGTACATCGCGATAGATGAAGACAATCTGAACGCACCCCGGGCCCCCCAGAGAAGGTAGTGGAGTAATAGTACATGTCGCTGCGGCCTTGGATTTGGCAAACAGCTAACACGCTGGCTTCGTTGTCAGAGAGCTTAGCCCCATCCCCAACGGCTTGACAACCGTTGCTGCAAACGATGCGATATGAGATATGTGAGGTGGGAGTGTGGCTGAGACTCGGAACGTACGTGGGGCAAAGACTAGATTTCAAATTTATATTTTTTGAATTTAAATTCAACGACATGTTCAGCCAACGTAGTAGTTTGAAGGGTTGATGATCTGGAAGAAGGTCAGAGCCTGAATTAATGAAGAGCAGGGATCTTACTCGGTGAGTTGCAACGGAGCAGATGATGGAGCGGAGACAACAAGCGAATCGTGAAAACAATGGTGAGAGAGGTCCCACGCGGTGTTCGGGGTCTTCGTTAAGGGTCGGTTTCTCACGCACGTGCTTGACAATTAGACGCTCAAGCATCTAGTCAGTAAGTACACAGGAAGTCAACGCCAACGACGACCAAGCGTTTTTATCGACACCCTCAAGCTGTGAGTAACCAGTTTCGCCGATTATGCTGCAAAGATGCCACATCTATCGCTGGAATTACTCTGCTTCCCCCGGGATCGCATTTATTGGATGGATTCATCACAGCTTTGCCGGATGAGGGCTGATCATAACTCTGATTCCTGCAGAACTCGACTACTTCAAAATTATGGCTGACGCAGGACGTGGTCGTGGTGGATTTGGACGCGGACGCGGTGACAGAGGACGTGGCCGCAGAGGCCCACGAGGTGGACGCAAGGAGGAAGACAAGGAGTGGTATGTCCTCCCGACATACGCTTGAGTCTCGCAACCAAACACTCTACAGGGTTCCCGTTACGAAGCTCGGACGATTGGTGAAGGATGGCAAAATCAGATCCATGGAGGAAATCTACCTCTTCTCTCTCCCCGTCAAGGAATTCCAAATCATCGACCACTTCCTCCCCGGTCTTAAGGATGAAGTCATGAAGATCATGCCAGTTCAGAAGCAAACCCGTGCCGGTCAGCGCACACGTTTCAAGGCTTTCGTCGCCATCGGTGACTTCCACGGTCATGTCGGCCTTGGTGTTAAGTGTGCGAAGGAAGTCGCTACTGCTATCCGTGGTGCCATCATCCTTGCCAAGCTGTCTGTTATTCCCGTCCGAAGAGGTTACTGGGGTGCCGCTCTTGGTGAGCCACACACAGTGCCCTCGAAGGTCAGCGGAAAGGTCGGCTCCGTCATGTGTCGTTTGATCCCTGCTCCCCGTGGAACGGGTATCGTCGCCGCCCCAGCCTCGAAGCGACTGCTCCAATTGGCTGGTGTTGAGGATTGCTATACGCAATCCAAGGGTTCAACAGCCACGATGGGTAATTTCTTGAAGGCCACCTTCGCTGCGGTCAGTTTATTCCGTATCCTGCTTATCAGTATTGTCCGATATTGAACCGATTCCGCAGATCACCAAAACATACGCCTTCCTGACACCCGATCTCTGGCGCGAGATCCCGCTTTCCAAACTTCCTTACGACGAGTTCAGCGCACACCTACAACTCCAAGCGACGAAGAAGGCATAATGATCGTTTACTTTCTCATCCATGTATTGATTCTTTACACTTTGACAAAATCATCGAGCCTGCTGTCTACTTGAGAGTGATATTTCGCACCATTCATTGCACTGAAATACTCCACAATGAACATCTGGCGGAGGACATGCGGAACGTGCAGCACCACCATGCAACCTGCCGCATCGGCTTCTGAGCACCGTCGCACCGTATGTGAAGGATGCCAACATCCCGCCTGTCCTTCGCAACTTGCAAAGTGCCTGTGATGATGTGCAGGGTCACCTCGATCTAGGTTACAGCTTCCACGGATGATTATAATCCACTCAAAAGTTTACAGCAAGTGCTGTGCAACCAACGCTCCCTTACTTCGCCTACTGCATTGTTGTTGGCCGTGGATTTACCTACTCGATGTGCTCCTCACATTGCTGTAACCCAGGTAGCCTTGAGGCGCCAGACTTTGGCGCAGTGATCAGAACCGCACAATTGGGGTACCTGTTCCTTGTCATTCTGTGTGCCTCGCGGGGACGGAAGTATCTGCAGCAGTACGCCATGTTATAGAAGAATCCGAATATCGTGCTTCACGTCAACGGACAGAATGGCCAGTATCCGGGCAGGCGCTCGCTTTGAGGCCATATATTAACTTCGATCGAATGCGGGACTCGTCCGCTCGAGCACCCCTCTTCGTCCCGCCCCCCATGGCCCATACTCTCCGCCCCATGCCCTCCGCTGGCCGCCTCGACCCCGCGCCAACGTCGCTGTCGAGGTACGTGATCGCTCATGGCGGGCTAGCATTTTGCTGCTAATACATGCGAAATAATTAGAACATCGTCAAGTCCTGCTCCGCGAGACAGTCAGCACAGAACTCCACTAGCGAGGCGACGCGTTGTCCGCACGTATGACCCGAATGTGATGACCGACGCGCCGCCCAGTGAGCATACTGAGGGCAATGGACACAGGCATGCCGCGTCGATATCATATTCTCCGTCCTCCTCCTCGCCATCTGCATATCCGCGACCCATGTACTCAGACAGCGCGCCAGAACTACGCCTACCGCCCGTTGATCCACGGTGGTCGCGCCGCCTTTGCACCGATTTCGAGCTTGGAGATCACCGTATACAGTTACTAGAACGACTCGCGACTTCGTCTTCGCATACAACTCTTTCAACAACCTCGCCAAATACGATGATATCTCCATTGCTCCCATCATCGCCTAGCTACGATAGCATAACAAGCCTAGAGTCCCAGTCGGACTTGTTGCCGCCTTTCAACGATAGCTGTTCGTCGTTGTATGACGATATAGAATCCGCCTTTCCGCAACCACCGCCAATGCCAAGTCCTCTCATTCGACGGATGTACAGCACGCTGGCGTTCGAGCCGAAGGGGAGTGCGGAGGAGCTTATAGAATTACTCAGCGAATCCTCGCTCACATCTATCAAGTCTCGGAACCTTCCATGCGTCAAACCGTTGGTAATAGTGAAAGGGCGCGGTTCAATGTCAAGTAGCTCGACCTCAGCATCGTCCGAATTTACAGCAAGCACTAGCAGAACATCCCAAGACAGCAATAAACCCTCCGATGCGTTCGAAGATGCAGACCATAGAAGGTCAAGTACTGTACGGCCGCAACGGAGGCCTTCCGTCGGAGAACGAACGTCTACTAGTGCTACTCTCAAGCCCTTCCTTCCTACCCAGAAGCCCGGCAACACGCAAGCAGAAAGCAAGATCACAAACCCCAAGTCCATACATAAACACGCACTGTCTTTCTCTACCGCCACCGAGCCTGTGTCTCTTTTCCAACGTGCAAAGCTTGGGACAAGAAAGAGCTTCGCCCACTTTCGACGTCCACCTGCAAGTAGTCTTTCAGAACCTCTAATACCTCCCAGTCGTAGCGCGACACCTTCTGTCGTACCATCTCAAGTACCAGTGCCACACACCTCCAGAATGCCGCATATAATTAGGAAAGTCGCCAGTATGCGCGCCCCAGGCAGAAGCGCCAGCACGGCAGAACCTTCCAACGCATCCCACCAACACCTAGACGCACTTTGCCGCCTGGAAGACAGCCTTGCCAAGCTCAAGACGCACGAGCGAGGTCCAGTTTGTGCGCAAAGGCTCAACTTCGTCAATTTCAACTACCGGTCATCCACCAACACCGCCGCACCTAGGAAACATCGAGTTGCTCTGTCCGAGAGCAGTCCACGTCCTGCGCCGCCGCCACTTGCTCGTCCCGAATTCCTCACCCCTGGAAGGGGCTTAGGGGCTGACCACCGTAGTCAGAGCACCATTCCCTTCCCGGAAGATTCGAACAACGGTCTCAAGTCATTTATGGACATCACGCCTGAACGGGACGGTAGGAAGGCTCCTAAGGACAAAATGAAACGCCTATTCGCGAATGCAAGCCAATTTGTGGGGTGGGGGAGAGGTTCCAAGTAACGAAGTCGAATTCTCAGCGACACCCTTTCGCTTTGGTGTCCCAGCTGCAGCGTGGATGGGGATGGACCAGGAATTGTATTGTAAATAAATGTACTTTCAACTTGCTGCATGATGTATGCGTACCCATGGTCTTTGTTTTAGCTGTAGGCCTGTAATATAATGTAATTGAATCCTGTGTAGCTATCATATGCACTGAAGCCGAATTATGCCATTGCATTATCCGACCTTATCAATATGTTCCACCTGCCCTCGAGCGGGAACCACAGCGACAGCAGATGATGTCGGTGATGACATTGAATATAGTCGTTATGACCTGGATTTGAAGAGCATTTTCAGCATTCTGCGTAGCAAGGGACTAAGATACGTACGGATGTGACGCCGCTTACTATAGCCATGAACACGCTGGCTATGGCTGATATTACGGAGTTGATTGCTCTTCCAATTGCAGAGAAGACGGAGCCCTAGACACATATCCTCAATCCAAAAGCATGCGCTGAAAGAGAACGGGAACGCACCATGGTGAAGAAGAGTGGGTGAGGTGATTGTGGCTATCAGCGAGAGGCTCGCCCTTATATACTGAGGAATTCAGAGCAGCGAGAGAACTCGTACATCATCAACGATGTCATTATGGTGGGGCTACAATCGATACAGCAGGTGTGATTACAATGCGAAGAGCTTCGCTGAGCTTCGTGGAAGGCATGCTCCAATAGACTTAGAGAGGGGTGACGACCAAAGGACATTGGCTTCCTTCTTTGTATCTGCCAGAGACGTAAGGCCGTGTGAGGACACTGAAAGAAGCAGACTGATATCAGCAAGACTTCAGATTGAGAACGGAGAAATAGCTCGTACACATTGGCTTTGATTATTTTGGCGTCAGTGACTTGGAACTTGAAGTTCGTTAGTAAGATGTACAAGAACGACTTGATTTCTATCATTGAAAACCGGAGACCGATGCACGACTAGACGATGAAAGGCTTTAGTTAGGAGCGCAGGACATGGAAGTAGATGGTAACTTACACGAGGCCCGGCAGAAAACGTCAGCGTGTTGCTGAACAGTCCAGGAAGTTCTTTCACGGACTCGGGCAGGCTATCCCACCGATCCGGGCTCGAGGAAGGTCAACACTACATCGCAAAAGGCAAGCCCTACGACTCACTTGAACTCCCATGCATCCGCTCCCCAAAACTCTTTATCCAGGTTGAATGCTTCCACGGGCACATGGACGAAGCTTCCTTTGGGTATCCGAATACTGCGTTTGCCGTAGTCGGCGCCATCTTTTCGGCGCACTTGGAATGACGTAGGGATCTCGTCGTCTTGCGTGGCGACTCTAATAGACGAATGGACGGGGGGTATGAGACGAAGGACCTCTCTGACAACGCTGTCGAGGTAGGGCAGATCTGAGACAGCGCTGTATAGGGACTGGATCTCTTCCGTGGTCAAATCACCAGAAGGAGAAGCGACGGTCTGAAGCTCGGCGCGTAGTTTATCTTGTACATGAGGATTTTGAGCAAGCAACAGGAGCATCCACGTTAAGGACAGAGACGAGGTGTCAGATCCTGCAAACATGAAGGTGTTGATGTTGTGCAAGATATCCTCGTCCGAGATTCGCTGTTCGGCGGGCAAATCAACGGCAGCATTCGACTTCACTACAGCCAAGTTGTCAATGGATGGAAATGTAGGGGTAGAGGTTAGAACCAACGCAGTAAGCTCAGAAGGTCTTTGCCACTATTTTCCCCTTCGTCAATTTTGCGCTTACCCTCCTGCACCAGGCGTCCTGCAACACGATGGATGACCGCCTGACATCTTTGAACCAGACGTGTCGTATGGTCAGGCTAGAATGCATAAGCCTGGATTGACTTTACATGGTGTGAATCATGACTTACGAATAGGCGATTCAGGAAGGGAGTGTACACAAGCATAATGGTCCTCCATATCCCTCCTTGTGATATAGCAACCTCAAACATATCCTTGTACGCGGCGAACAACTCATTCGTTTCATCCTGAATCGCATTAAAGTCGTAGTCGAACCCTTCGCCGTACGTCAGTTGTCACCCAGATCGCACCATACACACTACGCACCTGCAAGCCCAATAACATCAAATGTTGCCCTGCTAACCCAGTGACACACATCCAACACCTTTCCCTTGCCCCCCTTCGGCTGGTCTTGAGTAACTATATCCATCCACCGATCCCGGAGCTGCATGCCTTTATTGAAGACAACGGGTACTATTGCACGCATGTTCTGTATGGAGAACGCGGGAGTAGCTACGCGTCGTTGTCGTTTGTGCACCTGGCCCTCCGCGGCGAGCATTCCACAGCCTATAAGGCTGGTGATCAGCTTTCGCGACTGCCATGGCTTCTCGTATATGAGTGAGTTCTTCAAGACGTGTGAGATCGAAAGAGGGTCTAGTGTGAGGAGCCGGTCATCCCACTGGCTTGCTGTCAGTGCGTACACACGGTGTATTGGTTATACGGAACTCACAGGGCCGACGCCACGGATGTGGACCGCCCTCCCATAGCGCTGAACAAAGATCTCGTGAACTTTGGGCGACACCGAAGGACTGTTCCATTATCAGAATTCACAGCAATACGCATACAAAGAGATACGCACTCCAGAACCGACGACAAATGGTTCCCGAACCATTTCCGTACTGGAGGACCGGCTATTTGGCGGAGGGGATTCCAATGAGGCGCAAGCAGAGCATGGTAAACGATATACGCAACACCAGGCAGCAACAGGCCAGCAAGGAGCGTGAAAATAAGTCCTACGGAAATTTCCATGGTGGTGGTTGCCGTTGCGTTCAACAAGCGGTCTCGTTTATTCTTAAGGCATGGCTGCAGAACAATAAAGCAGATCCAGACCTGAACTAGGACGCCCTCAGGTGTCAGTCTCCTATTCTCATGACCTTGAGACAGTCTAAAACACATCACGAGCTTCCTATACTTCTTTGTAAATTGAAATTTGCGAGTATAATCCTAGGCTGATAGAAACCAGCCTCTCTTCGACAGTATGACAGTCGATCCTCTTTAGAAGAGAGTATAATCCTACAAAAAGAAAATTTATCGGTGACCGCGTTAAGTTAATGAACCGTCAACGGATTCCCATGGTACGGACCCCCATCTGGGGTACTTGATGGTAAGTATTTCAAAGCGAGACGATGACGGAGTCGTTCCGGTATCAACTTCGTCCAAACTCCTGTGCTCGTCTAGATCTGATTGAAGCATTGCTGTTGACATCAAATAAGAAAATAATATAGTAGGTACAGTATTGTATTCTACTCATGATACATTGTAATGATGATTGCGTTGTAATAACTGGATGGTGTCTACTGATTGTATCCTGATGATTATGGATCTAACGGACGAAACGTGGGAAATGCAACGATCTAACGGCAAATGCTGAATAGATAGATAGTGATGCGAATAGATGGCAAAATGAATGTGTATGGAACTTCTAATGTCCATGCTCTGGCGTAGACCTGAGATACGGTGAATATGGCGATTGGGGAGACGAAGACACTTGCGATATTCTGAATGCTGAGCTACTTGATTGTGATGTGGACATGGGTGGTGACATCGGGGGCGACATCGGTGGTGTGCTCGGCGTTACCGACCAGCGTCGAGGTAACACAGATCCCAACGTCGATGATCCCACAGAACTATGTTCTATGCGCGGCGATGATTGTGCATCGGACGCTGTGAGCGTTGTCGATGATGATGGATACGGTTGTATGACCCGTGGATCGAGTGGGATGTTCTGCTCTGGTGTAGGATTGATGGGCCTTCCTGCCAGCGAAAACGAGGAAGGAGATCGGACAATAGTCACTGACTCTCCATTTTTGCCTTTCTCAAGGACAGACGGATTTTCCGATGATGCCAAGGTGGGCGATGCTGGCATGGACTGGGGTTTCTTCCACAACCGTTGGACGCCCGTGTTCAGTAAGATACTGACAAACATCACCAATACGGCGACCGACCACATCACGGCGATGATGACGGCGATGACGGTTCGCGGTATGGGCGCCACGGCCAGCCCCTCGATGAATGCAATAAACAAGCCCGCTGAGACGAGCCTTGTGATGGCCAAGTACGTTGAAATTACATCGCCTCCTCTCGTTCGATGCGGTCGTAGAACCAGCGTTGCGATTACCAAAAATGCTTCAATGATAACCCAAAGAATGACTTGAGTTTGACCATGCCCCTCCACTGCGGCTATGACGACGGCCTTGAGGAAGAAGATACCCAAGGCGACCAAGTAGAATGGAAATTGCGAGGTCCGGTACTGGGCGAAGAGCGCTCCGTATGAAATCAGGTACTCTCTGTGGGAGAACAGAAAAGCGGAGTCCTTCTGAAATGCATATCGGATGATGACAAAAGATACGAAGGCTATGGCGCCAACAAAGCCAAGGAACGAAATGACGGCGAGGAGAACTGCGAGCCAGGAGTCCTTCAGCGTCCATTGGTAGAGAGCGAAGATGACTATGGGCGCGAAAATGATGGCGGTCTAATTTTTGAGCCGTGGTTATTATGGATCAATGATGATGTGTAAAAATGACTTACAACTCTGAGGAACCAAGCTTTAACAAAGCACGGAAACGCTGTGGAGGCCCGTTCCAATTTTGCACTTTTCCAGTTACGCCTTTGTGAGATGATCAACAATACGCGTCCCACGGCAAATATAGCAACTGTGATAGCAAGCACCATCAACGAAACGAGGAAGATGGTGGTGAATGCGTTCGCCGTTGGTATATGCACAGAGCTGACATAGATGGGTACGCCAGCCTGGAGTACGTTTGAGGAGGCCGAGGTGACGGTCTGTACATCTGTAGATGATGACAGCTGCTTGAAACCGGACGGGTCCGCCATGGGTGCCGGGGCGGTAAAGAAGGCTGCAAGCGAGCTGAAATTTGCCACGGAGAAGTCATTGTTCGATGGGGATGAGCTTGAGGGGATGACTAAGGCGGATTTGCTGGGGAAATTGTAAGGGCTCAATTTGCGGTTGACGAAGCCGACCGCAGTATCAGAACTTCGGTCGTCTAGATGTCCACCGGTCAGGTGTCGCATGTTTGTGACGGACTGTTGAATGGTGGATGAGGAGGAAGAGAAAAGACCCATGGCCCACGCGAAGTTGAGCCCGAAGCCTCTGTAGACGGATGGATAGTTGATACTGAGGAAGTTGGAAGAAACGATCGTCTGATAGAGATAGAATACCTCGACAAAACGGAAAGGAGCGAGTGAGTCGGAGTAGAATGATTGCCAGAACGCGGAAAGGAAGGCAAAGAGTGCGATGCCCCCAGTGGCCCATTCAACAGCAGGTTGATGGGTTGACCATCCATTAGAGAGTGTCGACTGAACGCATGCTTTCACTTGACCTGTGCCAACCTGCGTCAAAGTGAGTTGAGCAAACGCCTCGATGTCAGGCATCTTGTAGGCGATGCCGGGAATTGAAACGCTGAGACTCGATGGCAGCGGGATTGAGTCGGCACCGGTGAAATTGTACATTGGCAAAGGGCACAGTGCACCATGTAAAATGTTGCATAGGTCGAGAGTCACGTTCACGGGTCCCATTCCGTATACATTGAGGTAGAGATTGGCCGTGACGTTGACATTCGGTTCCTACAGGTGGAGTCAGTGGATCGATCCATCGCAAAGGCGCGAAGGAAATGCGTACCACGCTGGCTGCGGAGATATTGAACGACACTGAATGGTTGCTTGGGAAGTAGGCCACGAAGAATTTTTGGATAAGAAGTGTTTCTGGAGGTTCACAGTATGTAACCGAAGAAGTGACTATGATCAAGAAGCGGTGAGTCAAATTCCCGGGCATCGTCAAGAAGGGCACTCGCATAATTGTTGTTCGCGACACGAAGACAGCAGAGCCCAGCTCAGTAGTAGAAGGGAGATTGAGGGGAGAAAAGGGAACATGGTGGGGAGTTGGCGGAATCAAAGGAGGAGGAGGGGATCTAAATAAGATAACAAGAGTCAGCGGCATGTCTTGTGCGTGGTGCGCCGAGGCCATTGTTCTGGCGACCTTACGGGTGGGATATTGTTCTCGATTCTCCTTGTGCCCGGGATGCTGTGCAGACTGGGAGAAACGCTGCGGGGGTGAGGTGATGATGGTTCAGAAGCAAGAGGAGAAAGTCATTTGCCCCGCTTTGCTGAGGCTGACATTCATCATGCCTATGCTCCAATAATTTCTGACCAAGTCGGGAATCGGCAATTCCCGAAACTCCGCCCACAAGCGCCCCGTTTCTCGCCAATGCACTTTGCGACGAACTCCGTATTTCATCCATCCTCCATGCTGCTCTCAACCACCCGCCGCGCTGTCTCAGCCGCCCCAGGCGTCGGTCGTCGTGGCGCGCATGCCATAGCCCTGAAGTACTCCAAGGCCGTCTACTCCGCCGCACTCGCAAAGTCACCGCAGACGCTCACCAAAGTTCATTTCGAGCTCGCGGCCGTTGCGTCCACCATAAAGTCGAACCCGGACGTCGCCTCCTTCATTTCCAACCCCACCCTCTCTTCGCAAGATCGTGCCGCAGGTCTCAGCACCTTCTTCACAAACGTCAGCAAGAAGGAACCCGTGTCGGACATAACGAAAAATCTCTTGACTCTCTTGTCAGAGAACGGTCGTTTGACTGAGACGGCTGGTGTTATCGATGGATTCAACGAGCTTGTTGCTCAGTATAAGGGAGAGCTGACCGTCACCGTCACCTCCGCAACTCCTTTGCCCAAGGATATTCTCACCCGGCTGGAGACTACCCTCAAGGGTTCGCAGGCTGGTCAACAAGCCAAGGTTCTCAAAATCACCAACAAGGTTTGCAACTCATTACTTCTCCCCATAATTTGTTCTTATCCGTTCCCTAGGTGAATCCTTCGGTTTTGGGCGGCATTGTTGTGGATTTCGGCGACAAGACGATCGACCTCAGTGTTCAATCACGCGTCACCAAGCTCAACAACGTTATTCAGGGTATGTTTCATGCTTGCTAGTCGGTCACGAGCACTCACCTTGTCCTTCAGAATCAGTTTAATGTCTTGTTTGCGATTGAGTCTGTAGAGCAGGGTAGAACCAACAATTTCATCGGTGTCTGCTTTACGCGAAATTTGTGTGCCCTTGAGTTCTGAGCTAACTTTACTTGGGTGTATACATTCACTACATTGAAACGTAGGATGCGATCAAGATGTGCTTTCATCCCGAACTGCTCCTCATGACGGTTTGCACAGCCTACCTATGTCCTCATCTTTGGTCGATAGTCTTCATTCAACAAGTCTGGTGTGTTCCTCCATTCGCCGATTCAGACGCTGCTTGTCAACATTACGGTAGCCATATTTCTGCAGCTGAGAGTCGGTGGCGTCGTATGTCCATCCCAGCTCCATGGGGTAACACAGCAAAACAACAACGTTACGGCAGCGGTACAGTTTCTTTCCGTCTTAGCTTGGTGCCAGCATACTTACTCTCAGCCACCGATGAATTGCTCTCTGGCGCCGCAGCGCTTCATGCCATCGAACAACCCGCAAGTCCTTCAGGTCTTCATGCCTCTAGTGCAAGCTATTCTTTTTTTGCCCGAGTATATAGCTCGGCTCCCTTGACGCTTCTACCCTTGAACCTACTAGTCACCAGTTGGCCAAGGCGATGATTACGCCAAACGAGCACCCTCAGTGTGGCCCTCGCTACACAATCCGCTAATACATTCTAACGGCCCGTCCGAAATCCGGAATCGTGGGGTAGGGTTTTGCAACAGGGCGACCTCGACCGTGTAAACAAAAACTGAGTTCATATAAAGGTTCTGGCCTTTTTTCCAACCGTTACTTATTTTTTCCTTACTACGCTGACGATAGGCAAGATGGTTTCGACACTCGTGAAGATTCCGTTCATATGGGCTGCTATGTTCGCTCTTCACGTTGCGGCTACGCCTCCCAACCCTCCGGCTTCCAAGGAAGAGCGTACGCTTTCGACAAAGCATGAAAGCTTCATGAACAAACACTTCGGGCGCGCTGTTGTCGAAGTACGCATTTTCTCTGCCTCGGTACTACACACGTTGACTTGTTACTGCCATATCAAGATCTTATGTCTCATCGGAGCGACCGCAGAGACGATATGCATTCTAACCACCCAGGCGCCCTTGTCCTTTACGACGCAAGCCCTCGTCACCTTTTGCTCCCCCAGCGGCCCCGCCTCCGCTTATCGCATCGCCCTCTCCCCAGCCTTCTTCTGGGGCATCCTCATATGCGTCTTTGGCGGTTTCATCCGCTACAAGTCATACGCCGCCCTCGGCCCTATGTTTACCTTCGAAGTAGCCATCCGCGACAACCACAAACTCATTACCCACGGACCCTACGCGTACATTCGACACCCCGGCTACATCGGTGTCCCTTTGACGGTCTTGGGTATCGCGATATACCACGCGTCGCCGGGCTCGTGGTTCAGAGAGTGCGACATGCTACGTACGAGGGGAGGCATGGCAGCGGTGGTTGTGTTTGGAGTGTTGATGTTGCTTATTATCAGCGGGTTGATGAAGAGGGTCGAGAAGGAAGACGAGATGTTGAGGACGAAGTTCGGCAAACAGTGGGACGAGTGGGCGGAACGAGTTCCGTACAGGTTGGTTCCCATGGTTTACTAAGGCGCCAAGTAAGTGATCGGTATTTTGCTTGTAGTATTCATGTTCTTCATTTAGAACTCGTACAGAAGTCTCGGGCATTCCTAGTTACGTTGTGCGTATGAGTGCGTCTATCCTGTATGTGTATGTGTACCCCTTCATGGTAATGAATTTGGATTCATTGGATTCCTGTGGTCGCCGATCAAGGTCGAGTGGAATGTAGGGGGACAAACAAGCAAGCAACGTTTATCTGATAACTGGCTACATACACGGTACGGGTACGCACCATCTTCGCATCCGCATCCAGCGCAACGACGAACCTGCTGACCAAATCATATCCCCCAGCAGTCATAGTCGCCTCAACAATCTGCTGGTCGCTCAGAAACTCCTTCAACCCCTTGAACACTTCGTCGGGTACTCGGACACTCTTAGTTATCCGATCCGCGTACAGCGTAGCTGCAGATAACTGTGGTCCTAGCGTGCTCTCTGAATGTTTTGTTTGGAAGAAGGGGGCTTGAAGCGAATCGCACGAAGTTGCTCAGTAGTAAGCCCCTCGGCCCACCCGACAGGCTCATGCTGAAGCCTGTATATGAAAGTATATCAGCACGTGTCGAACCGAGCTACGGAAGCACTCTCCATTGAAAGGTGGCCAAATTAAGCACGGCAACGCGCAGAATCTGGAGCACGATAGCATCAGCACCAAGGGGTCTTCGAGCCAGTGGACATCCTCACGAAGAGCTCCCGCATCTTTCCAGGTAGGCTGTCGCCCTCGCGTATAGCGCTAAACAACTCGTTGAAGCCAGCAGCAAGTTTCGGGGCATGCAGCCTGCATTTAACCTCTCCTTCAGGTCGCTGTCAAATGCCAAGAGCTCATCGCTTACAGAAAACTGTCCACGCCTCTTCTGGATTGCGTCGGCAAGCTGACCGGACCGTCTGTTAGCACTAACCACCCGGAGGTCGATACTTTGCGTGGGCTCTCTGGATCAGATCCTGGTACTGGAAATATATACGGGATCCTTGCAGGTAGATGAGCGTCTCGTGCTTCGAGCTTGCTGCTCGGAAAAAGAGTGGCGGTTGAAACAGCGATGGCGATGGCGTGCAAGGCGACGACAGCTTTGAAGAGGAGCATCCTCGCGGGTAAAGATTGGTGGAGGTCGATGCATGAGTGCGTGACGGTCTTTTACGCCTCGGAAGCTGCGCTAAGCGTAGGTATGACCTTGTATGTGTATGTGTACTGCTTCGGATTAATGGATTCTGATTGAAAAGCTCGTTGTACTCCCCTACTCAAGATGAGGAGAATATGATATGAACGAGGAGAGTAAGTAAACAAAATCGACGTCCCTCTCCGTCCGTAGTCATTTAGACAAAGGGCACAGGGGCACCCATCTTCGCGTCCGCATCTAACGCAGCGACGAATCTACTAACTAAATTATAGCTCCCAGCAGTCATGGTCGCCTCCACGATCTGCTGGTCGTTCAAAAACTGCTTCAACCCCTTGAACACCCTATCAGGTACTTGAACGCTTTTGGTGATCCAATCGGCATACGACATGGCTGCTGATAGCTGTGGCCCCAATTTACTCTCTGTGTGCTTTGTTTGAACGAAAGGAGGCGTGAATCGGATTATCCGGAGTTGCTCAGTAGTCAGCCCCTCCTCCCGCCCAACTGATTCATGCTGAAGCCTACGTATATCAGAGCATGTTAATGTCGTGCTAGACCTTGAGTCGACGTGTGCTCTCACCATTGATACGCAGCCGAATTAAGCACAGCAGTACGTAGGATCTAGGAGTGACAGGATAACATCAGGCAAATTGAGGAATGTTCGATTTGGTGGCTATCATCACGAAGAGCTCCCGCATCGTTCCAGGCAGACTACTTCCATCGCGAATAGCCCCAAATAAGTCGTTCCATCCAGAGGCAAGTTTTGGGGCATTGAGCCTACATACACCAATCCTTGAGGTTGCTGCCAAAGGGCAAGAAGACGAAGCTTACAGAAGGCCAACCAAATCTAGCAGCGTTCCGTGCCTTTCACGGATTGCATCGGCGAGCTACTCGGGCAGCTCATTAGCATCCACTGTACCCAAAGTCAACTATTTAGACTCACGGGATCGGTTCCTGGCGCTGGGAAGATATACGGTATCCTTGCAGGTAGATCATCGTCTCGTTTCTCAAGCTTCAAGTTGTTGCTTGGGAAAAGGGGAGCAGCTGAGGCAGTGACAACAGCGGCAGACAAGGCCACTACAGCTTTGGAAAAGAGCATCGTCGTGCAAAACGAAGACAAAGGTTGATGTATGATGGACGGTGGCCTTATATACCCCTTCTCGGGGGAAGCATGTGCACGAAACCCGGGCGTCGGGTCAAATAGATGCATCCACGGTACAGATTCTCATGATCAGTAGAGACGCACTGTGGCTACAACAAAAGCCTGTAGTATAGCCGATGCCAGCTGGAGATGGTTGCTGGGTAGTATAGTCCAAATAAGGCAATTTGCATACTGTTTATGGAAGGTACTCCTATTTGTGTGCGCAGGGGGACTCAAAATGCAAGGGGGTCCACGATAAGAGAACAAATTGTCGGAAGGGAATTGATATAGTGGTTTATATATGTGGGATGTATTATAAATGTCTTTAGGCTACAGTATATTTTCAGGGAAAACAATGCCAGATAAATTGTCGGGGAGGGGTGAATAGACACGCAGGGAATTTACTTCCCAGTAAGCGTCCCGAAATGCGTCGGGGGTATCATCGACGTCTTTTTACGAAAGGTCAGAGAAACATCGGCAGCACTCCATTTTTGCTCACATTTGTCACAGCCACCAAGAATCCCGGTTGAGTTAAATTCACTTCCAGCCCAATCCCCCTTCATAAGAAATTCAAATCAACATAAATCAATGGGGAGGCATGATGTACTCACACAAAGCGTCGTGTCAAAAATCATTTTATGGGCGTTAAAATGGGTGTCGTAGTCGCAAGTGTCTTTCGGAAATGTGGCGCTAGGCATGCCGAATGAAGAGGGATCAATAAGGGCATCTGCGTCTCGGATGTTTCTGGGTACATCGTCCCCAAGTCTTGACCAGAACCATACTTTCACTCCATCTTCGCGGGACCGTTCCATCGCAAACCATCCACCGCCGGCAGAGTTAAACCCAGCGCCGTAGGAATTAGCTTTGGCGAAACGAGTACCACAGCCTTGATTCCAGTTGACTGCAGCATCACAATTTGTTGAGACTGTGAATCTGGGCATGGTGCGATTCAGTGGGGGAGCTTCTATGGGAGATGAACCGTGGCTCACCCAGACTGAGGTCGCTGTTCAGCCATGGAGCAACTGGATGTCGTATGGAGAGATGCCAAATTCTGAGTATCGTAGTTTACGCCTTCTATGATATCTATCTGATGCATGTAAGATATTACCGCAACGGAATTAGCTGAAGGGGTGTAGCATACCTCTGCGCCATTTGGCCAGGGACCCTCCCCGCTGAGCGTCCAAAAGGCGGGCCATGTCGCGGCACCAAAAGGCATGTGGGACAAGTCTATCAGGATTATCGCATCATCATATGCATCATTGGAAATTATCCTAATGCTATCCCGACCCCGCGCGTCGTTTGACACAACGGTTGTCGAGTCAACGCGCATGACAAACTTATTAGGAGATGCTGACAGTGAATTAGTTCTAGTGTAATACTCGGTGCAAGGAAGTACGTACCTGCGGTGAGATTTTTCACCAAGGCGGTTTGCAAGTCGACGAAGTTCACCCGGCCATGAGTTGGATCGTCGGCTGTTTGCCAAGTAAAGTCTTGGAAGAAGTCGGGACCCATGTACGTCTTTTCATTAATGAAAAGAGCGGCGCGAACAAAGGGCGTGGCGAGGGCGAGGAGCACAGAGAGCACCAGGATAGCGTACATGGCGACAGCGTGGTATGTTTGATGTAGATGAGATGGTGTATATATTGGTCTATCTTATCAGCGTGGCTGGGCATGATATCTCCGACCACCTGACCGCGAAGTCCCAGCGCCTCGCTTTGGGGCTACCTCCAGCTTGACATCAGCCAAGACAATATCAAACTGCAGCGAGCTGCTTGTGAGTCGTGGTCGCCAACGCCAACGCCAACGGTATCGCATACAGCGTACATGTTTGGATGCTGGCGTACCGCTATGGCCCGTTGAACTTATACTGACTTCTAAAACGTGACGTGACTTGCCGGATCGACGCCTTCGTCTCAGTGTCTGCAAGAAATGAAGTTAGCCTCTCTTCTTCTCCTACCACCATCACATCGCGAGCCCGCTGGTTGAGCCCGATGTTTTTCGCTATTTTTGCTATCGTTTTCTTCTCCTTTCTTGAAGGCGTTTTGACAGCGCCTCCACATCTGAAGGCTGCTGGGCAGCAGTACAGTGCCGGACACAAAATCAAACTTTCACGTCGCTCATTACATCAAGGACCACCTAACATGCAACACAATAATCCCCAACTATTCCAATCTGATGTGGCGGTGAGTGTATATATGCGTCTGATTTTCTTGTCAAAGACTCTCATACCCTCGTTAGATGGTGGAACTGGCAAGTGTTGAGGCCAAGTACCAAGCGGCCAAATTACTTCTTGATGCCGGTAAAGACAGGAGCTTGCCCTCTGGCTGCACAGGAATCGCCCCCCTACAAGACAAAAATATACCCTCACCGAATCCTTCCTTGACAGCACCCTCACAAATCACCGAGTCTATCGAAGCCATATTTGAGCCCGTACTTGGAGGGTCCAAAACGACCACTGAGCCATTGAAAGACTTCGCGCCATACGGTCTCGACCTGTTATATTATGGTGAAATGTCATTTGGAACGCCGGCGCAAGAATTGACGGTAGATATCGATACGGGTTCCGCGGATCTCTGGGTGCCGGTGAATTGTCCGCGCTGTGCAAACACACAGTTCGAACCTGAGCGTAGTTCCACGTACAAGAATGAAAACAAAAAGTTCCAAATAAGTTATGTAAGTGCTGCTCCTTTCATGATTCCGGCCACTAAACCGATGGACAATAGGGATCTGGCGATGCGTCCGGCACCCTCGCGAGCGACACGGTTAGCGTCGGCAGCGTCACCGTGTCCAAACAGGCGTTTGGTGCTGTGAACAGATTGTCGAAAGAATGGAACATGTATCCCAATGACGGGCTCATCGGTCTTGCATTCAGTTCCATAGCTTCAAGTCGACAACCGACCTTCTTCGAAAATTTGATCATGCAGAAGGCAGTCGCTGCTCCATTATTCTCAGTTCACCTAGAGAGGCGAAATCCCTCAGGTTCCGAGGTCAACTAGACTCTCACTTTCTCTCAATATCAACTCACTATCCTTCACTTATAGGTTTGCTTCGGTTGCGTAGATCAATCGAAAACTACAGGTTCGATTACATGGGTACCTGTCACTTCAAGGGTACGTTCGCGTTATATGCTATGAAGAGGCCTCATCTGACTACTGTCTAGACATACTGGACCGTGGCGATGTCTGGATTCGCGGTTGGTGAGAAAACAACAGAGGTAGAAGATGTGGTTGCGGTGGGCTCGTCCAATTGAATGTTCCATCGTTTCCTACTGATTTCGCGTTTCTCTTGAGGCAATCGACACTGGCACAACTCTTATTTACCTTCCAAACGAAGTCGCCATGGATCTTTACGACCAGGTAGTCCAATCCGCCTAATTTCGTCGGGTGTAAGACGCTGACCATCGATGCTTTAGATCCCTGGTTCGCAGTCCCTAGAAGATCGTTTCGGACCTGGTGAGTGATCCTCGTTCATGATCAAACTGGAATACTTATTGAGTGGGGGATAGCATTCTATAGTTACCCTTGCGACTCGAACGTCGACGTTGGTCTAGTATTCAGCGGCAAAGTGTTCTACATTAACAGTGCAGACTTCAGTCTTGGCCGAGTGGAGGAAAATTCAACGTATGTAACTTCTCTAGTACATGGCAAGACCATTGATAATTGACGGATCCAACGTATCCAGGGATTGTGTCGGTGGGATCCTGCGGATGACTGGTGGATTTCCGAACAATCTCGCAATTATTGGTTTGTGTTCCTTCAAGATTTCAATCGAATTCTGCTGAACCATCCTCTTCCTAGGGGACGAATTCTTGAAGTCATGTAAGGCAGTCCTTTATCCAACCGACCTGAACTCTGATATATATCGTTTTATAGGGTATTCAGTCTACGATTATTCGGGGACAGCACGAGTGGGTTTCGCACCCAGCGTGAATAATAAGAGTAGATAGTCAAACGTAAATGTTCCTATACCGAGTCGCTCTTATTCCAGTTTGCGTTGCTTGGGGGTGGCTCCTAGTATTTTCCCACCGGATCCCAGCACCTTACGCCTCTGTTTGATCATATAGGTGTACATCACATACAAGCCTGTGGAGGACGTTAGCAACTCACTAGAGTGGACGAAGATGAAACGTACCCGGCCACCAGATGCAAAACAATACACCGCGAATGTAGTCGGTAAGGTTCCACATCCCTTGCATCCAGGATTGAAGGCTTGGGATGGGGGATGATCTAGGGAGCGTAGAGTAGATGATAAAGGCTTCAGACGAAGCGCCGAAGGGGTACAGGAGGTAGAAGGCCGTGTATCGAAGATACAGGAGGGTGTATGGCTCGAGGCCGAGAAGGCTGCAAGCGTAGAAGGGATACCGGATTGTTTCAGTTGCGGACCACGCGAAAACCATCGAGGTGTACAGAGGATTTGAGCGTGACTACACGGATCCCTGTGAGCCATAAACATTTTTTAGAACAACGAAAATGGACTCACGGCCTGGAAAGGTTCCACAATTCCCCATACGAGGAAGAGCCGACTGGCAACTTGCATCGCCGTAGTCTGCAGCGGGCTCCTCACCCATCCCAACAGCACATGCACCACTTCAAGAAGAGCGAAGCTCTGCACGAACGCAGTCAGGGAACCAACGCGTGCGTAGGTCATGGTAGAGCGCCGGTAGAGGGGGACCAACGCGGGGTGGAGCTGGGCTTCGAGGCTAGCGTTGGTGATGTATTTCGCGTATTTTGTGGGTGCGAAGGAGGATACGAAGCGGTGTAGAACGGACGTCGCGTCGGGCTTGCTTCCTGGGATAGAGGAAGATGCACCGTCGAGATCGAATACGTGGATTATGGTGAAGATGAGGACCGTCGCCCATCCGAGGGTGGAGAGCACATTGTACGCGACCAAATAGTACTTGACGAGTGGGGTAACTAGGTGTCTGGGTTAGCATTGTGTTTACCTTCTTTCGAAAAGTCTCACCAATTCGAGGCTTCTCCGGTTTTCGTTTTGAAGCCGCCTGGCCAGTCATGATGGATAGAGACCTTTGTCAATGTCAAGAATCAAGACGCACAAATTGAAATCGCGAGCCGCCAGGCAAAGGGTCACGTGATACCTCCTGAGTGACTTAGGAGTGCCCTAAGCCGTCGTATGGTAGGTACGAGCGGGTGGTATACACGTGTATGGTCTCTCATAGTAACCACGATGTCCGGTATTCAAAGTATATTGCATGACATGCCCAGGAAGTCACCGTTGCTTGCGAAACAGACCTCATACACGCGAAAATATAATGTTGAAAAAAAGACTGAATCATACACAATGAGATGCTAGACTTACGCGCCTGAAGTTGACGCACTCGTAGGCTTCAACCTTCCTGTATCTCGAGGATCTTGGAAAAAACATGCGCAGCGTGCACGCCTCTGAAACCCTCGAGGTTTTGGATGACAAATACGACAGTTACATAAAGCTTGACACAGATTATTGTGGCCTTGAAAACCCTTCATGTGCAACCACGACGTGCTAGTTCTCTTCAAAGTAAGTATCGATCAATCTACTGGGCGGGCGAGGATACAGGATGAAGGCATAACATCAACGGGAAGAAAGCACGCGGACGGCTATAGAATACTGGATACAGAGGCAAAATTGCAAAGACACAGGTATGCAACACGATAGGTTATAACAATATCGACTTGTTCGTTTAATATTTATATTCTAATGCGATTAACCTTGTTCGGTAGTGCCATCTGCGTTAGGTTGGGATTCGGACCCGTCTTTCATCTGCGATGCGTTCGCGTTCGACGCATCGGTCTTCGAAGAGTCTTCGGCCATGTTGGGTCCGTTGTTGGAAAGACCTGGGTTCCCTGATGGGTTCATCGGTAGCGGGGAAGGATTGATACCCGATGGTAAAATCTGCGCCTGGCTCAATGCGGCGCGAAGAGCAGCATTCTCGACTCTAAGCTGGTCCACCAACGCGCGACATTCCTCCCATCGTCTGTTGGCTTCATCGGCCGAAGCAAGAGCTGCATCAAGCAGCTGCGATCTGCTTTCAAGGGCCTTCACATGTCTGTGCTGTCGGCGTCAGGAGGCAGAAGATAGAATCAAGCAAGGGATACGCAACTGGTCGCGACGTTCCCTGAATGCGCGCTGGGCCTTTCGATTCTGCTCTGCGCGTTTACTATTGCTTAATGGGCGTCCCCCGTTGGCTGAAGGCGGGGGCGATTGGGAGCCGTGTTGTTGCTGTGGCTGCTGCTGCTGATCAGGTTGCTGAGGCGGGATCCCTTGTGGCATGCCGCCTGGCGTGTAGTCGGTGGGTGCATATTGCGCGAAATGCAGCGCTTGCAAGTGCGGTGGGTGCATCATGACATGGGGAGGGGGAAGGACATGCATAACCGAGGGTTGTTGCTGCAGCTGTGGCGGCGGTTGCTGTTGATGTTGTTGTTGTTGCTGCTGCTGTGGTGGTGGCGCCGGCGGGTTCTGAGCCCCCGCATTGGCGTCCGGGGGTGATTTACGTTTCCTGGACGGTCGAGATGTTGGGTTTATTGGTGCGGGATCATCGCGCAAGCGCATGGTCGGTTGCTGCTGGGGCGGGGGCGCATCTTGCTGCTGCGTCGGGGAGGCGGGATTGTTATTTTGGGATTGCTGCTGCTGCTGCATTTGCTGTTGCTGGGATGCATCTGTCGGTTGGGCGTTCTGCTGCTGGAACGAGAGCATCGACCTTGGGATGATTTTGTCAGTGTATTAGTCAGAGGCTGAGTAAGAAACAGGAATTGGTCACCGACCCCTCTTTATAAGCCGGTCGCTCCCGGTCCGTCCCCCAGTTTGTTCCTGCTTTATCCAGACGCCCAACCGGCAATTATGAGAGTCCAATTATCCATACCCTGCGCTGCGCACGCTCGCGAGACCGTGCGGGGATTGCGATCCTTCGCGATCTCATGTGTTGACTGCGATCTCGATTGTCTGTTTCATTCACGGCCATAAACGCGATAAGCGGAACCTATATGGTTCAAGCGCCATCCAGGTTCTCAAGGACAAGAATACTTCTTCGAGCGCAGAATGGCAGGCTGAACGCCCCAGATGCGATAAAAATTACTTGAGGCGCTCTAAAAACACACCATCAGAATCCATTTGCGATCCCCTTCATATTTTCCACGAATCAGTCCAAAGAGGCCTTTTGAGTGTCAGAAACAGGAGATACGTGATTTCTAGGCTTCTAATCCACCTTGGTCGGAGCAGCGGGGCTCCTCGACTATGTATTACGTTGTCTAGAATCTATTGCACGATCTTGGGGTCTTCTTGATTGATTACTATAGGACAGTAATCTTATCTTATCATTTGACCCTACGGCGATGAATGGGAACCCCGAGCGGAAGTATTTTGGGCAATCCATCAGTGGCGTGTGAATAACTTGGACGTAGGGACAGAGGTCGTGTCGACGAGGAGAACGAACCCTGCAGCACTTCTTCCACTGGTGCTCACCATCGAACCCGTCTCTCCCGCTTGCTTCCTTGCTCCTTTTCTCCCTGTGCCTTGTATATATTGAGGAGATGGCTACTCACCGTGAGGACAGTCACGTGTCTTCGTCAAGGCAGTCCTTTCGGAGGAGGCTCTTTCCTGGAACCCGTATGGCCAGAAACTCGTCGACGAAGGCGAAGCTGGTGGGATTGGACGAAAAGCGGACACGCGACGAGTCGATTGCTCCTCCTATCAACGACAGTGAGTACTACTTCCCCCTTTAGAACCATTTCTAACCGGCGCTACTATCCGTAGATCAGGCCAACGGTGCGAACGGGGGGCAGGCCTCATCTTCCGTGCCATCGCAGTTATCTGATGATTTAGCATCAGCGCCGAAAGTAATGACCCATTTCTTGCCTTTACCTGCAGACCCGCTGGTCGACGCAATGCCAAAGGACAAGGAGGAACAAGGTTCTTTGAATAATACCCTCATAGGGACACGACGACGTGTTCCCTTTTACCGGCGCCAGGCCAATAAATCATCTGCGTCGGAAGGGGCTCTTTCGTCTTCTACTGGTCACTCGGTAGCGATTTCTCTCTCTCGCCCCGCTCGTAAGCCGTCGCTCCTAACGCGAGTAATGCATCGCGTCGTTCCCTGCGTCAGCGATCCTTTTACACCAGACGCATCACCCACAACCGTCGATGCTGCCTCCGTTGCCTCTGAACCGCGTTCGTCTGTTGCACACGTTGATGCGCTCTCTAGCAAAGATCCTGAAGCAGACGCCACACCGCCACAATCTTCTGCGGACGTTCCCGCCGCGTTGGTGGCACCCATCGCACCCACAGATGATTCTACCCTACCACTTGAAACGGAAATCATAGTGCCCCCTCGGCCCAGCTCCCACTTGTCGCCTCAGGATGAGACAGATGGCGTGACTTCAGGAGCAGTGCAACCTCCAGGTTCGACAGGCGATCAGTTAGGCAAAGTGCCCCCGCACGCACCAACCGAGGACTCAGACGAAACGAGCTTTACGACGGACGAAGGAGAGGAAGATCGACACACCATGGATGAACAGGTTGAAGAGGAAATGCTCATTAGAAACGGGGGATCTGGTATCCCTATCGGCTCCGTGAGGCGTTAATTAACATAATCATCGGGCTCGCTAACGATCTGGGATAGGACGGTATCCCGCAGCCACTATTGCCACCGATAGCCCCTCAGCACGCTGGGAGGAAATGTCTCGTCCTCGACTTGGACGAGACGTTGGTCCATAGTAGCTTCAGGGTATGCTGCTGGAATACAACTCGTTGAATGGGATTGCTAACTGCACTCTCAGGCGGTCCAGCAGGCTGACTTTATCGTTCCCGTGGAAATCGAGTATCACTGGCATCACTTTCACGTTCTCAAGCGTCCAGGCGTAGATGAGTTCTTGTTGAAGATGGGAGAAATTTACGAGGTTGTGGTATTCACCGCCAGTCTGAGCAAGGTACGCCCGGAATAGCATCCATCTCATCATCAATTCGAACTTACACATATACCTCAGTACGCCGATCCGGTGCTTGATAAACTTGATATCCATCAAGTAGTTGCGCACCGGCTGTTCCGAGAAAGCTGTTTCAGTCACAGAGGGAATTACGTGAAGGTACAGCACATTGCGGTTGCTCAGAGCAATACTAACCTCGCAACGCCTCCTTAGGATCTGTCACAGTTGGGCAGGCCTATAGCCGACACGATTATTCTCGACAACTCCCCTGCGTCGTATATCTTCCATCCCAAAAACGCCGTCCCCGTTTCCTCGTGGTTCAATGACCCTCACGATGCTGAACTCACCGACCTCATTCCTTTCCTCGCTGACCTGACTTCTGTCCCGGACGTTCGCGGTATTCTGGACAGTGCAGTATGATCGATACTAATCACCTAGGATGTATCCATGTTATCTGGATTTTGCTTTTGATTTAAGCGCATCTAGTGTATCGTCAACTCCCCTCTACATAGGTGGCTCTTATACCCGCTCGGCTGCCTCTGTTGTAACCATATTCCCGGAATTTGCTATCACATATAGGTTGTATTCGAGTGCTGATCTGTTTTCTTCGCTTTCCATTGCGGTCTTGTTTGGGGTATACACACATTCATAATGCAACGCTATCACACTCCTTGACTTCTCTCAGCATTTTCTCGTTATTTATTCCTTCGGGCCTGGTCGTTGAATTTCTCTGGTAGTACTTCGCGCTGAAAGAATGTAAATCATTGTGCTGCCGAAATTTGACTGAGTTCCAAATTATTCCGGCAAAGTCCAGAAAGCCAAAATTTTGAGTCAATACGAAGTGCCTGTCTAGTGATCCATCCTACCCATCCCACACACAATGTCACGATTCTTCAGACAAGCTGGCGACTCAGATTCAGACTCTGATGAGTCTGAGGAGCTCATGTCCAGCGACGAGGAGGCCCCCACCACGAAAACCACCGCCACGAAGACGGCCATGTCTCAATTCTTGCGTACAGCTGGATCGGATTCGTCGAGTGACTCGAGTTCGGATGAGGAGGACAGCGACGATGACGACGACGACAGTGATGCACCAAAAAAGAAGAAGAAGGGATTACCGAGGGCTAGTGATACGGACGATAGTGACAGCGACGACGAGGGCAAGCCTGGAAAGATTATCAGTGCCGCAGAGAAGCGTGTGCAGGAGATGGAAGGTACGGGGAAAGCCATGGATAATGCTATGAAAATAAACGATTGGGTGGCCATATCCAACGGTACGCGCTGCTTCCATGGCTTGATTACGTCTCCCGTTTAAGTGACTTCAATAATTTATCAAAGAATTCGACAAGTTGATACGTATGGTTCAACGCCAGAGCACTGTCTCCGAGCCCCTCCCCCCGTTCTTCCTCAAAACTATCGCCAGTCTTGAGACTTCGGTCACTAACACCATTGCAAAGGAGAAGGAGGCGAAGAAGAAGATGAACGCTACCAACGCGAAGGCCTTGACAGCGATGAGGCAGAAAGTCAAGAAGACTCTGAAGGAATACGAGAAGGAGTTGAAACAATACCAAGCCGTATGTATCTGTAATACAGATTTATGCGTTGCGCAGATGTCGACTTTCTGTTATGTAGGACCCGGAGACGTTCGAGCGCGACTACCTTGCCACGGTTACTAGGGACACGGCTCCCCCGCCGAGAGCGCCGAGGGTGAGAGTAGTCGAGGGCGACGACGAGGACTTTACCACTGTTGTGCCAAAGGGCGTAAAGGCTATGCAGTTCACATCGGAAAGTATATACAAGAATCTACAGTCTGTCCAAGAAGCTCGCGGAAAGAAGGTAGAGCCTTATACAAGCATTCACAATTAGCCAGCTAACACGAAGAATCCAGAATACCGACCGCGCTGAACAAATCAAGATTCTAGAGAAACTCTTAGAGGTTGCCGTCACCTCATACCAGCGTATTCGCGTCCTTCTTGCCTTGATCTCCTCGCGTTTCGACTACAACTCATCTGTGGCCTCCCACATGCCTGTGGATCTGTGGATATCCGCTCAACGTGAAGTCGACCAACTTGTCTCGATTGTGGCCGCCGATTCTTCTTATTCTATTCAAGAAATCACTGAAGACTACGACGAGCTGATCGAGCGGACAACGAGCGGAGAAAAGGACGGCGTCGTCCGTATTCGTGGCAGCATCATCAGTTTCGTAGATCGATTGGATGATGAATTTACGAAGAGCCTCCAAAACATCGACCCTCACGGGACGGAATACGTTGAGCGATTGAAGGACGAAAAAGTGCTCTACTGCACGATATGTAGGGCTCAGGCCTTCTACGAACAATCAAAACAAGACGATCCTCTTGGAAGAGTTGTTATGAGACGTTTAGAACGTATCTATTCAAAGGTATGTTTCGACAATTTTCTACTGTTGTTTCTGCCCTCAATGTGGTAATTGATGCCTTAGCCCGATGCCGTTGTTCAAGCTTTGGAGTCCGCCGCGGAGCAGTCCGATATCAAGCCTTCCATGTCCCTTTCAAAGCAGGGCAGTTCGTCAGGCTTGATACACGTTCTATGTGTCTACCTGTACAAGGCTGGAAACTCTTTGCTACGGACTCGCGCAATGCTCAGCCACATCTACCATCACGCGCTACACAACGATTTCCACAGCGGTCGTGATATGTTGCTGATGTCACATCTGCAAGAATCTATCCATTCCGCCGATGTTGCGACTCAAATTATGTACAATCGTACTGTTGTTCAACTGGGTCTCTGTGCTTTCCGATGTGGCCTCATCAAAGAAGCCCAGGCTACGCTGCAGGATATCTTCACGACTCAACGCGTGAAGGAGCTTCTTGCGCAAGGCGTCCACCAACAACGCTTCCAAACGCTGTCGCCCGAGCAAGAAAAGGCCGAGAGGCAGCGACAACTACCCTTCCACATGCACATCAATACTGAGCTCCTTGAAGCTGCCTTTCTTGTGTCGAGCATGCTTGTTGAGATCCCACTGCTCGCTAGTATTGATTCGGAAGAGTTGAAACGAAAGGCGATATCCAAGCCATTCCGACGGTTGCTCGACTTCGCCGATCGTCAAGTCTTCACAGGTCCTCCCGAAAGTACTCGAGATCATATCATGCAAGCAAGTAAGGCACTTCAGGATGGCGAATGGGAACATTGTAGGGACTTGATCCAAAGCATCAAGATTTGGAGCTTGATGCCCGAAGCTGCTTCTGTCAAAGAGATGCTGGCGAAGTAAGTTTGCGTTCGCAGCCACATGGTTTGACTTCCCTGACCCCTTGTGTAGACGCATCCAAGAGCAAGGACTTCGAACGTATCTCTTCACTTACGCACCCCATTACACGACTCTGTCCCTTTCCCTTCTCTCCCGCACATTCTCCCTCCCATTACGCACCGTCACCTCCATCGTGTCAAAAATGATCTGGAGCGAAGAACTCTCGGCTTCGCTTGATCAAGCCCAAGGTGTCATTGTGTTCCATCGCATCGAGTTCTCTAGAGCACAGCAACTTGCTCAGACTGTGGCTGATAAAGTCGCTGCGATGGTTGAGCAGAACGAGAAGGCTCTGGATGCTAAGATGGGTGTTACCACCGGTTGGGGCGATCGCCAGGGCGCCGACAAAGGCGAAAAGCGTGGGGAACAAACGCAGGAACGGAGAGGACGTGGGGATCGCACCAGAGGTGCTCGAGGTATGTTCACATCCTGTCGGTCCCTCATCTGCTCACCCTTGGTATAGGTGGAATGCGGGGGCGTGGATCACGATTTGCTCAGGGTTTGGGTACTGCTCAACGAACGGGATAGTTTGGCACCTTCACATATGTATTGTATAGCATTATTCCCATGTTTTGAGTTAAAAACGTTAATCCGACCCTCTTCACTTTCTTCGTATGCTAAGGCTGAGCGTATCACGAACTATATTCATTCTATTATTCCGAATACACCAAACGTGTTACTGCGGTGATCTGCTTCTTCCAGTAACTAGGAGAATGCGGTGCAAGCGTTCCCAACTACACCACTTGCTTTGTTCGTCCGCTCTGATGGCTTTTGGGATGTCAAGCTCAAAGCCTTTGAGTTTGGTCAAAGGCTCTGATGTCTGAGTCGCTTCCTCGATTTTCACGACGTCGCGACGCGCGTCAGTCTTTCGATGGTGTCTTGGTTTTGGTTTCTCTGGAGCTGTTTCAGCTTCTAATACACCGAGTTTAGGTAATGTCGAAGGCAAAGGGGCGGCGCTTGTCGAAGGTTTCTCTAGGGTAGTGGGCGTCGCAGACGTTTGCTCCGATAACTTGCGTTTCTTTGAACGCATGTAGCTCGGTTCAAGCCATTCCTTAGGGTCATGTTCGTGCTTCGATGGCAGTGACGGAAGAGGATCAACGACATCATGGTTGCCGTTCTCGTGATTAGGTTCATCATTGACCTTTAACGGAGTCGATGGCAATTGATGTTGTTCAGACGGTTGTTTTGGACTGGGCGGTGGTGTGGGTATTGGTTCATCAACGTATTCCAAGATTATCGGCGACTCTTCGTCGACATCCATGGCTATGGGCGCTAGGGGAGAAACAATGGACGGCGGTGGCGATGGGAGCGGAGGTTCCGTCGGTATATCATCGACACCAACGGCTGCGGCTACTAGTGGGCTACTGGGTGGCCGAGGGGGGGTTCCAGCATCTGCGCTGTCATCTTCAGTTAGGCTTGTAGACGCTGCATGAAGTTCGTCACATTGCGGCGGATCCGCTTCATCGCGTTGTTCATCCATGTCAACATCTGAATCTGAATCAGAGAAGAGGGAATTATGTGATTCGTTGTTGCTGCCTGCTTCATCCTCGCCCTCGCCCTCATTGTCATCGACTAGCACTTCGTGGCTTATTGAGATTTGGGAGGAAGACTTGTGTAGATACATGCCTCGTGGTCGACGTTGGGATCGCGGTTGGGATCGCGACTGGGATTGCGACTGGGACTGCGATAGTGAATAGGATATATCAGAATCGGGTGCGACGATATGGTCGCCGGTGGTACGGAGTACATGCATTGGTCTTGGTACTTTGCGCGTTATTGCAGGGTGTATTGATACAAGAGGAGTTGCTGCTGAGGACGACGGATAGGTTGCCGGAATAATGGCAGGAGACAATGGCAATGAGGTGATACGGGGCGGCTCTCGCTGCTCGGACTCGCTTTTTACGGTTGTAATCTTATCATCCAAATCACGGCTGGGACTGGGACTGAGACTTCTGGTGGCGATTGACCTAATCTTCAGTTGAGGAGACGGAGTAGACGACCATTCAGTGAGTGGCGAACTGAAAGGAGAGACGTGATCATGGCGTTCGACAGGTGAAGCTTTGACCACGGGAGAAGCAGCAGATATTCTGGGGCCTGGTGTAATATATATGAACGTGCCCTTCCTACCGTAAGGCCACCCATGGAACTTACTCGGGAGAGCTGCTTGAGGGGGATGTGCATTTCTACTCGTGGAGGGCTGCGGCTCTTCCGAAGAAGTCGATTCACTCCCTTCTGAAGACGGTATATGGAGGGTAACAATGTCAGCAATCTTATTTTCTACGTACTAAAACAATCTTATATGAGTTCTCAGCGCTGCAATAACTCTAATAAGCTCACCTTCCAGCTTCTGCGATATTCTGACATCGGGGATGCATCGGTATCACCGGTCGATGACCTTCTAATCAGAGAAGGCGCTGTCTTTCTTGCAGTTTGCTTTGTTACATTGATTCTAGCCTGTTGCAGGAGCGGAGGTTGATTGGTTTCTTTCACAGCTTCCCGTTCTTCCCTTGCTTTCTTGCGCTCTTTCAGGACATTCCTACGCCGTTCATCAATACTAATTCCCTTCGTCAAAACTGCAACTCATACCCAGCTCCGCCGTGTGATCGTAAACCCTCGATCCACTCATGTATCGAGCGTTCTTCGTGGATTTCTTTCGGCCTCCCCCATTCGGCTTCATCAACGCTCCCAATAATGGTGAAGGAGTCACACTCGAACGCAAGGTAGGGCTCTGCCGTCATCCCCTTTCGACCTCTTCCGACGGGTATTCGCGTGAGGACTAGTCGGAAATCCTTGATGGTTATGAGAGCTGTCTTGTGGCTAGTCAATCGACTTTGGTTGAGCCTGAATCACTGCATTAGCATCATAACTGGATATACAGGATTGGAGCCTACCTACCGAACTCCTCCAGTGCAAGTTTTGTTAAGCAAACAGGCATTCGATATTGCTTGTCAGAGACCTTAATCCATATTCGGTCGTCGCCTTCACCACGTGTCAAGTACTTCAATTGCAGTTTGTGTTAGTTGCGAGCTGGTCCCAAACATTCGAGGACATGTACCTCCACGAGCTGGACTTTCTTCCTCTTCGTATGCGGTGGAACACTAACCAGTGAGCCCCCATATTCTTCGCCAATATCAATGAGATAGGATGATAGCCAGGAATGAAGTGCTTCTGACATTGCGGTGTTCGTTCAGGTTCAATGAACTCGCACGCACGCCGCGTAGAAGGAAACAAGTGGTCACGCTCACATGATGTAACGGTCGTGTGCGTGACATTCGAGGAATCACTGGAACTAGCCAGAAATCTGCGAAGGAAACAACACGGAGACCAATCACGTATACCATTGTTGTTACAGCAAGAAAATATCAGGGTATAAGTATACAAGTACAACAACAAGAGATCAGCAAGAGATTACAACAACACAGGAGTTACGGGAGTAGATGTTCGTACAGGTATCGCGATCTTTAGTACACCCGGGTTTCTGTCGAAGCTCGGCTTTAGACCAGATCTGCGAATAACTCTGAATTAGACGCTTCCATCTTATAAAGGTGAAACGAAGGGACTCACTTCGCCATTGCTTGCCAAATCACTGGCCTCAGGACAGGTTTGCTTCCGGGGGAGTGGTTACCTCGACCAACAATGACCTTCAGATCTTGACCACCCCCAGAAAGCACAATATCTCTGATAGCTTCTTTCGTTCTGTAAATAGCTTCTGGTACACGCAGTCCATGGAGATCAAGGGTGTTTGCTGGTAGGCCACGGTTATTGGCTATATACAATCCACGCTGTTAGACTTCGATGAGAGAGCGGTGAGTGGATAGGATAATCACCTAAGAGATACCGCCGCTCAGCCTTCCTATGCAAGGAGACAGCATTCTCCTGGGATCGCCTCGCCTTTAGGGCTAAGAGGAATGCTTCCCGAACCTGGGTCTTCGCTAATGCCTTCAGTCGCTCTTGCAAGAGTTCGTCCCGTTTCTGTACTTCAGCCTGAGCCTGGCTCCTGTAGCTTTCCGCTTTCTTCTGAAGAGACTGAGGGTTGATTGTCGAGACAATGCTTTCTATTTCTGCCAATGTAGAGGCTGCGTCGGTTGCTGGCCGAGGGTCGACGTCTGTTGGTTTCACGTCGGCGGCATCCGCTTGCTCGATCAAGTTCGAGATTTTCGTTGTCGGCATTTCCAGAGCTACGTCGGATTGAGCAGCGAGGTTCGCCTGGTACACTGCCACAACCACCTCTCCCACTTCATCTTCCATCGCCTGCACAGATTCGGAGACGATGACTGATTCCGGGCTGCGCCCTAGGTCGAGAAGAGGTATTTGTATAGAAAGGACATCGCCGCGGCCGTCGCCTGATGGAGTGAGCGGAGGCGTAGGCATCGCATTCACTGGTCCAACATCAGGAGTTGAGGGGTCAACGTACTCCGGTTTGTCGATAATCTTTGCATCATTGGCTATTAATGCAAGGTTCTCGGGGGGGGCGTCATCAATGGGCTCACTCTCTTCAGGTGGCTCCGAACTTAGTGCAGGAAGCGGGGGCTCAGTCGCAGATTCGCTGGTGGGTTCGAAGGCAGGTTCAGTCGTGGGTTCAGTCGCGTCGTTTACGGAAGGAGGAGCCGAGCTATAGGAAGAATAATGCTCAGAGTCCGATGGTGCGACTTCATGTATTGAAATGTGGTCATCATCCTCAAGGGACGCCGTAGGTTGAGGTTGGGGTGTCAAAACCTGTTCGACGTTCCTTGTCTCCGAGCCACGAACTCGGTGGACATCCTCGTACACTCTTAGTCGTGTGGGGAGTGGGGGGATGTGTTGGAACTGCACAACACGTTCCCTTGGTGGCAAAGCTGGTGCGACGGCTGTTTGTAGAGGAGTGGGTCGAGGGGGCCTCGTCCTAGGCCGTCTCGTGTGAGGTTCTCGGGGAGGGGGTATTTGTTCGGCGATAGCGGACTCGACAAGTACCCTGGTGGCCGCCCACGTAACCAACAAGTATAAGGTCATCATTCCGAGTAGGAGGTAATTCTTGCCGAAGAAGTAGTAGTCAAAAGCGAAGCGAAGCGCTTGCATGGCATACGCGTGAAATGAAGTCGGCTTATAGGCTGTAGTTTGATGAAGCGCGAATCCCTCCCATACACCGATCATGAAGGCTGTAATCTTGAGATTGAAGTGAGCCAAGCGGGCGAGGACACGCAGTCCAACTCCCAGAATCAGAGCACTCAGGTCATCATCCATGTCGTAGAGTTGTCGTTGAATTTCTGTGAGCTGGGCTTGTTCTGAATTACAGTTTTCCACCACAAAAAATTAGGACCCACCAGTGATAGTTTGTTGAAGTTGGGTGGGGATATTTCAGAGGGAGTTGCCAGTCGGTTGGCGCATGAGTGAAACTGGTTTGTCGGTGGACATCAGTATTTGCGGCGAATCCTTTAATGTAGTCCCCTTCTGACGAATGTAGTCGCGAGCAAAGCCGCAGCAGCCAGTGGGCAAACTGCCTGCGAACTGCACTGCCTCTAGGTCCCGAAGCGTCGCGCTGGGCGCCTACTGAAGATGTGGCGCCTTATCTTATCTTATCAAGGGTTGCCAGTTGGCGGTGATTCGCCAGAATTCCGAACAGTCCAAGTCACTAATTATAAGCTTAAAGCTCGAGTCACCTTCCCACTCACCCAGATTTCCCAAGGACACACAGAACATGGCCACCGACGCTCCCGCCCCCGTCGCCGTACCCCAGATGCAAACCGCCACCGCTGCGCCTGTTCGTGAGGAGGCTCCTGTCCCACTCTCATTCCCCGCAATTCTACGTAATCCAGGTGTCGGTCACCGTTTCGCCTATTTGCATGCAGACCAGCCAGCCAGCCGCTCGCTGCCCGTGAAGAAGAGCATCAAGCGGGACGATAACGAGGGGAAGCGTTGGGTACGCCGGAAGGAGAACGGTATGACCCTACTTATTAGTTTCCTACGAATATCACTAAACGTCCCATATGCAGCCCACTTCGTTGATAACCCGCATATCGTGCATGCCTCGAAGGCCGACTATGCACCACTGCTTCCCAATGCAAAGAGAACATTCCCCGAACCCTTGCCTACGTATTTACCGCGCACAGCGAGGGCGCCGGATACAATTAAACCAATTCTTGAGCCAAATTCCGCGAATGCTGGACGGTTCTCACTCAGTCTAAAGGGCATGCGACGGGACCTACGCAAGTCTGGATTCCGGGCACAAATCCTCGTCGAGGATATCGAGAAGGAGATAACTGCATGGCTCCTGGGCGGGGCATTCGCTGCCTCTGACGGCTCTGAGTCGTCTCTCCTCAACTTCCCGGGAACGCCTATCGGACGGATGGACTGCATTTCTGAGGTCTCTCGCGATCCCCTGCAGCTAATCTGGGCGGTTAGCGAAGATGCATTTGCCCGTTACGTAGTGCACTGTTGCGCCCGCTACTACGAGATCGTCAGCTTCAGTGGGCCATCCCATTCGTCCCTATTTTCGTTCATTAACAGTTCACCCTAGGCAAGGAAGTGAAGGGACGCAGATTAACTTACCTTTTACGACCTAACGTCGCCCACCCCGACTCCTTCGCGCCTGCTGGTCTCTACACGCCTCCCACAACTGACCTCGATTCGGCTTCACATTTCGAAACCGACCCAGAAACCGACGTCCTATCCGAAATCCTCGCCGAAGGCAACGAATCAGACGCGGAACGCGCCGCAGACGCCAAGGATCTCGAGGACATAGTCGAAGCGCAGTCCCCGAGACCCTTCTCTCCAGACAATGACTGGTCGGTCGTCGAGGGGTCTGACATCGAAGGAGACCATGAAGGAGACATAACCGTAGGTGTTGAGGCATTGTCAATACAACCAACGGTCTCTCCCAGACGTCCCCTGGCTTCTCGCCATTGGACTTCCAGGCAGGACCGATCGGCTTCGTCCCCTTCACCGTCACCCGTGCGTCGACCCGCTCGCCGGCGCATGGTCAAACGCCGGGTAGTGTCGTTAAGACAAACACACAGGGCTCAGCAAGCATCCTTCTTCGATTATCTCTTCGCATGAAGGGAATGTTCTTCTAGGTCTTTAGTTGTATCTGTACTAATGTCATAATATAGTCTTGTCCTCGTGTCCTTTTCAGAATCATCCAGTGATAAACCTTGTCAGGAAATATAATGTAGAGCCTCCGAAACGCTGTTCGATAGTAAATTCTCTGACGAGAACATGAATGATTAGAAACACGTACTATTAGGTTCGTGATAGCAGTGAATGCCAATACGAAGATAAGGTAGGATTTAGTTCTGTTCATGTTTGCTTGAGGGTCGAAGGTACTCGACGGCGAGGAGCCAGCTCCAAGTATGCAGACAAGTAGCAAGCCCTAGAGCAAACAATTTAGTCGAGTTCACTCAGCTCAGAGTCTACTCTCACATTGGAGAGTACCCATGACAGTAAGACCTAAATCGAAAATATAAGCTCCTACAAGACTTCTATGTGCACAGAAAGCATTTACATTCGTGCGCACACTCGCATAATAGTCCTTCGCCGCCTGCTCCCTCTCCGCATCACTGGTGCCAGAGGGAACTTTAGAAGCCGGGGGAGGCTCCGAGCGATTTCGCAGGGCATACAGCGCCTCTTCGTATATCTGGCTAATATCGTTCGGGGCCGTCGCTATCTCGACCTCGACTTGCTTGTCTTTATTCTGCACCACAGCACCGAGATCAATCTCGTCTGCCGAGTCCTGCTTTGTCCCCCAAGAAATCTAGAAATATGTTCAGTACGAGTTGGCTCCCGAAAAAGTGAGTTGCGAGAACGTACATCGTCGAGGTTTGAGAATGCATAACTAGAGCAACAGGTTAACGGCCTTGGCTTCGCAGAGAGCATCGGAGAGCTTACACGTTGAGAATATTTATATACGTTGGAGACATGAAGAAGTATTGCACAGAGCTTGTTAACACATGCCACGGGTCGAAGGCAAGCAGACTACTAGCCACATATACTATTCACGGCAAGGTTAACTCAGTCGTGATAGCAGAACAATGCAATAAGCTAAACTCACGACCAAATGTGATAACAACGCTGAACAGCATGACGCTATTGGCACTGCCGCCTTGTTGCGCGGCTTTCAAGGCGCACTGGATGGACGCGAAGATCAAGTAGACCATAAGAACTGCCAGGAAGATCGAAGTTAATTTATACTTCATCTTTGACCTATGTCAAAAGTATCGACATCAGTATCAGCCTTGTATGTCAACGACTGAATATTAAGAAGGGGGCGCACGTCTGAGGCTTATTGCCCATGGCAAACAGGAAGCAAGCAATGACGATAGACCCCATCATAAACTATTGGCTCAATCAGTTTCGGACGCGTAGAGCGTCCCCAGGCTCTCGCCTCACCTGAACTATAAGATTAAAGTACTGAATCCCGGGCATGTTAAATGACGGATCCTCAAGAGAGGACGTCAAAACAACCTAGCCAACCTCTCAGTATGTGTAAGTTCCTTTCGTAGAGTTCAACGACTCACGAAGAAGAGATAGAAGTTCCCCTGCAACACAATATAACCAGCATTCTTACATTCCAGCTCCCCAATGAAGACTGAAGACTCACAATTGCGAACCACGAGAACGTCAAGTTGATCACGTTATACATCATCTCCAGCATGAGCGACACTTTCCTGCCTACACTATGCCCCGAGCGTAATATTTGCCCTAAATGCGCAATGGAGTAGGTAGCCGCGAAGAACGAGCCGTTCAGCCATCTCCTCCGCTGCAGGATGAACTCGGGCAGGGCATCGGGGACATCGGTCTCGCCGATTGCGCCCTGGACGTATCGGAGCACCCTTGGAGACGTTGCATTTAGTTTTGGCTTTGCTAGATACGTGCAGGCTCACCAGTTCGAGTTGGCTTTGGCGACGAGCTCAAAACATAGGATACGCTGTAGGACGTGTCAACCAATTCTCGTAAGATCGCACACGAATTACATACGTCTTCGGCAAGATCTAGAGATGTGGTTTAACTCGAATTAGAGCACCGTGAAATATTGTACTGACACATGTTTGAGGTGAAGATATCTGTATCTCGGCCGTGTAGAACCTCGCCTTTGAAATATGAAGCCAAGGGACCAACGCCTCGTTTATCATTCTGGAGGGCGATATATCTTTGTTACAGAACATCAATGCAATCGAGTCAGCATCGACGACCACATTGAACGGTCCAAGCCAAACAAACCGGTACGCAGAGAACGCTCCAGGCTTCATCACATCGTGGTCAATATCAAAGGGAGACGGATAAGACCTGGTACACTCACCAGCACACTGATATACCCAAACATCGACTCTGTCGTCTTATCCAATATGTTGCTGATTTTATATTCGAAGTTCTGGGCAGCGACTATAATCATTCCACTCAGATTTGTTGCGCGTTTAAGCAAGGATATACCAGAATACTCACCTAACGGATTGGCGAGCAGGGACCAGTGCTTCCCTTTGTACACCGCTATCTCGCCACAAGCACCTCCCACATTGGAGTTCAGATCGAAGGTCTTCCACAAGCGATATATGCTCTTGTTCCCAGGTCGCGTTCCGACATCCAGTAGAACACACACATTGGGCTACATAGCCATCACGAGTCAGCGAACCACAGAACGAAGCATTCACAGTGAATGTCCCAAAGGAGAAACCCTCACCTGCAGCAGCGGAGCGAACGCATTAAAAAACCAGCGATGACTATTAATCTTCTTCTGGTTCTTCTCCTTCAAGCAGAATATTATCTGCGTCGGCACGATCCCCTTATCGGGGTACCTAAAATGTATGTTGGAGTCCAGTCCAAAGGACGTCGTGTACTCGAACAAGTGCGCTGTAACTTCTTCCCCGTTCACTAAGTTCTTCATCTGCCCGACGTCTTGGTATACGCCTAGGAGAGTCAGGCAGTGAAGGACGTTCTGGTTGATCTTCCGACGGCCGTCGGATACTATGCAGACTACGACCTGTTGTTCGTTAGTCAAGGCAGGGGGATGACGTCTCACTACATACCTTTTTCCATGCGTCAGGACCCCAGGTTTGGGAATTTTTGCGCGTACATAGGTGAGAGATATTCTGCATCACACCGTGCATTGTCCGACAAAAGAGTTCTTCGTCTTCCTGCAGTCAAAGTCATTAGCATTGACTCTAGTAGCCTTGGAAGGATAATTACATTGTACATCGTTATAACAATGAACAGCTCAGTTTTGCGCCCCATCTCATTCTGACGGAGAGAGAACCCTCTCTTCTCGAATTCGTCTGGGTCTCCGGTGACAGCAGTATATCGCGTCTTGGTCATTTCCGGCTCGCCTCTACTGCTGAACGGCATCACCATCGCAGGCGGGACATCCGACGAAAGCACGTAATTCCCATTCGTGAGCTGCACCCGCTTCCTCGACTTGCGGCGGCGCACAACCCGCCCACTCGGCGCAGGCCCATAGTGCTTCGTCTCCACAGGCGTCTCCGGCTCCGTATTAGCATGCGACGAAAGGCTCTTCTCCCTCTGAATATACTGCGCGGTCTGAATGTAATCGCCCGGCACGCCGTAGTCGCCGTTCACCACGTACATCGCCGCCTTCTCCGGGTCGTGCACACGCCGCTCAGGGCTCGCAACGTAGTGGAAGCTGTTGTTCCCTACGACCATGTAGTCCTCGTCGTCGACAGCGGGTGTGGGCGAGCGGGAGCGGGGTGGGCGGAAGGGGCTGTGCGAGTAGTTGCCAGACGCAAACACTTGCGCGCCGTAATCGTTGCCAGCAGGGAGCGCGTTCATCGCTTCCAGCGCTTGGTCATATGAATGAGGTGAGGGCGGCGTGTAGTCGGATCCCCCATTCGAGTATGCACTCACACGATGGGGCGCCGCACCGTATGTATCGTCGAACGGGTCTCCCGGCGGGACCGACTGGTACTCATCAATCTGCAGCGTCTCCCCAGTCATAATCGGCTCCAGCTGCTGCCCATGCTGATAGTAGCGGTAAGGAGAATGCCCGGGGCTAGGCGTCGGCAGCTCTCGTCGAGCGTGGTGCGAAAGACGGGCGTTCGATGATGGTCCTGGAACGGCTTGCATATGTAGTTGAGGTTCATGATTCTGGTGTCGTTCGTGCCCAAGGAGGTTGTCGAGGGCGTCGGTTATCTCATCGTAGTCGCGGAATGCGTCGTCCATAGGAGAGCTTCGCCGCATCGGGGCGTCAGATAAGCTGTATCGTTGAAAGGGGTCCGTCATGGATGTCGTGTAAGTCGTTGTCGTGGCGCTGCCGTTATTCGAGGCGCGAGCTTCCCTTCAGGCGGTGGAATAGGTAGATACTGAGAGTACGGAGAGAGAGAACCTGGATTGAAGGTTTGAACACTGACAGAGATCAAGAACCGTCGCGTCTTTCCACGTGATCGCGAGCCCGCTGCGCCGCAGTTTCCTGGATTCGGACGCGACGATCACCATCGAGGGCAAACATCTTCTTTCGATTCCGAAAGCGCCTCGACATACGAAGGCGTCCAAAGTCACATCCACGATTTTGCTTTTGTGAAACATTAACATTAGGTTCACTGAGATGAAAGCCACCGTCCCAAGCACACGAGGCCGAACATGCTGCACTGGCCCACCTTCCCAAAGTGAAAGGTCTGGGAGTACGTTATCTTATTAAATTCCTCTACATACATGCTTCCACCACCACCCATTCTCCATGGACGCTCTCGTCTCTTTCGTACCGGGCCTCGCAGTCCGCCTCTTCCTATACTCCATCGGAAACATCAGCCCCAAGGCAGAATGGGCACTCATAGGGCTGTGGGATGGCTACGCTGTCCAGAAAATGACGGGGCGGACGGCCTCGCACGAGACAACAGCTATCTACGCCCTGCTCTTCCTCGTCGACCTCTACATCTCTCGCAGCTTCTACAAGACTGCAGTCATATCTCTGTGGACGGTTTTGGGCGTGATCGTGACGGAGTTGCTAGGACCCAAGCACCGGCATGATACCACGAACGAGCGGAGGCGAGGCAGGCGGCGCTCGATAAACCCCATCATACCGAGTCAGCCCATTCGCGCACCCCCAGCTCGCCAGCCCCTCTCAACCGATGTCGCCCATCCACCCGAATCCACTCCGAGTCAACGGATGATCGAGGAGCAGCCGGCGGTCACATTCGCTGCGCCGTCCACCACCTCGTTGTCCAGCGACATGTCGTCTCTCGCGTCCAGCGGTTCTGCAACGTCTAGAGAGAACATATGGGACAGCGTCCGCGCCGTCGCCTCCGCTCAACCGAATAGCTCTAACGAGACCACGCATCGGGCTACCATGTACCCAAGCAATTCGACAACACCGTATGACACACATCTACCCTCCCCTCCTGACACCTTTCAGCAGCGAACGCCCCTCTTTGGCGAAGCTGGTCATCGCACGGGCATTGCAGGCAATGTTCCTGGCGGCTTCACTTCCCGCGATGAGACGACGAGCCCCAGCCCCACTCCACGAAACAGTCCGCCGCCTCTCATGGTGCCCTACGTGAACATAGATCCTCCAACCAGCCAAGGGCTTCTGTCTTCCGACTCAGAGCCTGCGCTTCCTCCAAATCTTCTGTCACCTCTGGATATCATTCCGGCCGGGGGCGCGCCCCAACCAGAGGAGTACAAAATCGTCCCGCCTCGGAGGTCAACGCCGATGCCTGTGGTAACTGAAGACCCGCCGGTAGCGAGTACCTCGCGGGCAGTAAAGGCAGAGGACGATGATGCGAGGCTGACTTCGTCGGACGAGGACAGCGACTCCGATGCCAACGATCGAGCAAGTATGCTCAAAGCAGCGGAGAGGCACCGTCAACAAGCCAAAAGCTTCGATAACGACGTCAAGAAGCTGAAGACCGAACGCAAAACCGCCGAAGACGCTAACAAGAAACGACAGAGCGTCGCCTTGAAGAGTAGAATAGGCACCAGTGAGGAGCAAGCATCCAAGTGCCATCTCAAAGCCGACAATCTCTTCCTCCGTCGTACGTCTTTCTGTCCTCGCTGATACGACCCTCCTTGCTAACGCAGTGTATTAGTGGACAATCCCCCATCGAAACCAGCCACCCTCGACCTGAAACGCGTGATCACCTTAAAGGCTGCCCTCCAGGCACTGAGAGAACGCCTTCCGCTCTTCCTCGACAGCAACGAAGCCAGCCTCACTATCCGCTTGGGGACTCGCGTCCGCGAGCACGAGCTACGGCAAGCCATCTTTGCCTATTTATCTGAGTAAGCCCAGCAATCTCACCGATCCCTGCACGTCCTAAACACCTATTTTGCTAGGGGAAACATCCCGCACAGAGGCAATGATCCATCTGTAATTGTAGTGACACAAATGCTAGAGTAATATAGGACATATTTATGAACGCATACCAGGACGCTTTCGTTTCTTGAATAACCCCGTCAGCGGTGGTGTCGATTCTTCTATTTTTACTAGGGTTGTTGCCGACTCCGTCTTCACTGTGTCTATCGACTCCTCTGTCTTTATCGGTTCCTCGTTTGGAAGTTCTGGCTCAGTGTGATCCTCGGGAGGCTCCTGACTCGATCTAACTTCTTCGTCCCCAGCCTTCTTCCATTGCACCTTTGTCCATCTAGGCACGTTCGTTGCTGCAGGTAAACCCAATGTCGCCTGATTTGTGACCGGTGCGAGCAAGGGGTTCGGCGGAGGAGGGGACACTTCCTTCTTTTTGACGCGTATGAGCCCCGGGTCGTAAATATCCCCCAGGCCAACATCGAGTGTCTTTTTGCGAATCTTAAAGTGACGTTCATCATCCACAGGCTTTTCGGCGTCGCGCTTTTCGGGTGTCTCGACAGTGCTTGACGCCATCGCAGCCGTGTCCTGCAAGGGTGCGACGTACTCCCAGTCCCCTACCACGCCTTCCATCCTGCGGCGCTCAGCTTCAGCAGCAAGCCTCTCCGCATCCGGGTCCGTGTACCCCAACGACGCAGCAGTCGAGTAGTTCGCATAAGGATTAGATGGTTTCGGATGCGGTTTGCTGGCGTCTTTAGACGTAGAAGGCCCTGCCGCTGCCTCCGACTGTCTAGCGTGTCCCGTACTGATATCGTTCGCAAACGCAGCCCGAGCAGCCTAGCCATTCTCAATGTCAACCACGCCCTAGACGGAGGCATCGTGTGCTCGCACCTGTTCCACCCGTATCATCTCATGCTTCTCCTCCTCCAAATCTTTCTTGCGCTTCTCGCCAGCCTTGTACAATCCGCGCACGAATCTCTCCTTGTTTCCCTTGTGGCGAAGGCCATTTTCGTGCTGCTGCCTCGAAGGTGCGTCGTCCGCGATATAGATGTTGCAGAATTTGCAGTAATATTTCTTCTTGGAAACCCAATATTCGCTCATAGTAGTTCGGGGGAGGGATTACCTTGCTTGCAAGGTCACCAGGGTTTTCCTTATGGGCTCGTAGCCTGGCGGGCCAATCTTGTCGTTTCGACCCCCTTTCCCCAAATTTCGGCTCGTCCTACTCAGGGGTGTGAGAGCACATGGTCGCATTTGGTACTTTGAGGCTTGAGCTATGTCGGCATGCAAGAAGCGATCATGGGACAAGACTGGTCCAGCAAACATGTGTATGGTAAAGGGACTTTCAGAAATCGAAGCGTTGCCATCATATTGTTTCTTTCACTCCAGTTATAAATGTACACGGCGCACGCGTGGACCCCAACTATCATCATATCAGCATAAGGCCCAGGACGACCAGCGGGATAGATAGCGGGCATTCCGCAAGGGGCAAATTATGGATCAGAAAGCCCCCTCAACGTCCGCAGAGGAAAAGGTTGAATCCCCACCCACCCACACGCCCGACAGCCCGGAGAATATTTCAGCGGCTGGCCGTGAGCATGCACCATATAGGCTATACAAGAGGCGATTTGCTGGGTTACTGGGTCTGGTATGTCTCATCGCTCGTGTGCAGTGTACCCCCTTACAACGAACCTCTAGGTGGTGCTGAATATTGTCGCCGCAATGGCGTGGCCGTGGTTTGGCCCAATATCGAATGATAGTACGCACTTTGAGGACATATAGTCTTAAGTGGTTGGTGCTGACGAGCGTGCAGTGTCCGCAGAGTTTGGAATATCGCTAGACCAGGTTAACTGGCTGGGCAATATTGTCGCATTGGTATATCTACCTAGCGCCGTCCTTATTCCCGCCGTTGTCTCCAAATATGGAATTCGTCGATGTGTACGTCCCCTCAATTCATTATCACGCTTCCACGCCAACCGCGTTGTTCAGTGCGACATCGGTGTCATTGCGCTCCTCCTTGCCGCCTGGATCCGTTATGCAGGAACTAGCAAGGCGCTCTCAAGCAATGCAGCGTACGCCCTGTTAATAGTAGGACAGGTGCATCACTTTCAGTTTGGCCAAGTATGATTTGTGTTGACACGCCCCAGTTCTTCGCGGCTATAGCTCAGCCCATCTATCAAGTATTGGGCCCGAAATACTCGGAAACATGGTTCGATCTGAAGAGTCGAACAACTGCCACCATGCTAGTTGCAATATGTAAGGGCACGCGATTCACAAGCTCTTGTCACATTCGCTCATCCTAGTCCAGCAAATCCTGTTGGCGGCGCTGTTGGACAGCTATTAAGCCCCTTGGTTGGAGACACGAGACAGTCTGTAAGAGAGTTTCCACCTTTCATTCGTGTCATTCACATATACGTGCTATGCTAGATTCTTGTACTCGCGATCATAACCAGCGCCGCTATACCTTTTGTGCTTCTAATAGGCGCAGCGCCCCCGACTCCCCCAAGTACGCCTTGATTTGATGACTCACCTTCCCATCGCTGACCCGGTCCAGCTTTCTCCGGCTCCAAGAAATCTCCGCCATTGCTGGCAATGATACGTGCCATGATTGGTATGGAGGTCTCACCCGAGCAACACATGTCCGGTCGCGAGCGGACAGACTTCGCTATTCTGGTATTGGTGTTCGGTGTCATCGTCGCAGGGTGACCATCCATTCTCTTCGGACGCCAGGTCATCACTGACGCCAGCGCAATTTCATGCTATATATTACAGCACCAACGCGTTCGCCATCTTGACGGGGCAATATATGGTCAGTCTAGACCTATATGAGTTGTACGTACATATCTGACTAAGATCGAACACGTAGGAGCCATATGGTTACTCGGAAGACATTAGCGGGCTGATGGGTGCATGCTTACTATTAGCAGGAATCGTGGCTGCTCTTGCGACTGCCCCTCTATTCGACCGCGTGTTCACCCACCATTTAGCCATAACGGCTAAAATCGTGGTCCCAATCATCGGAGCAGCATGGTTGTCGCTCATATGGGCAGGTGGGGACCCGTTCAGCTACGTGCAACAGACGTCGATTTGATGAGTGCATTGTCAGTGGAACCACATAATACTGGCGGCCTCTTCGTAATCATGGCTGTCATCGGAATCTGTGGTATAAGCGTCCTTCCGGTCAGCTTAGAACTTGGATGTGAGCTTACGCGAAACGCCGATGGCAGTTCAGCGATTCTTTGGTTTGCGTAAGTTCGGGACCCTGGCACTACCACGCTAGGCTATCACTTACCTTGTTTCTAGCGGTAATCTGTTCGCAGTCATGTTCATCTTAGGTTAGTGCTTCCCCATTCACCGACATGTTTAGGCGTCGGTTCCTGACCACTGGCGCTTTCATAGTTCAGGGAGCCCTGCGCGCTGGACCAGACGCGAACCCGCCCCTTAACATGCATCTGGCGATCATGTTTAACGGGATCTTTATATTCGTAAGCTCATTCTTGGTTTTATTCTTGAAAGGAGACATGGTGCGCAAGGCGCGAGATGAGGAAAGAAACCAGGAAATCAACATGACTTCGATGAACGCTCTGAACATGCTTGTATAATTGGATTCTATAACTTGACGATTGACAACATCATTGTACGACTCTATCATCCAACGAGGTCGATCCCTTTCGGAATCCTTGAAAGTATTTCTCGCGGAAATCCTTGTGGGCAGGTTCATGCTGCACTATACTTTGTAACTGCCCGCTGTTGTCGCTAAATGATACAGCGTAGTTATTTGAGGTTACTTTCTTGATTGTCACCAACTATCCGAAGTCGTGTCAGCCTTGGGTCGCCCTCGTAAGCAATGAGCCTTGCACTTACTCGTCGTCCCCATGAACCGAAGTCTTGCAACGAATTCGCGATCAACTCCATCCCTTCGCAAAGCATGGTATGGATGTCCACATCCTCGTACTCGTCGTTGATGGTTGGGAGGAAGAATACAAGCCGCCCTTCAGGTTTCAACAGATATCGGGCGAGGACCACCAGATCTCTGGCAAGCTCGGACAGCTCGTACGGCTTTGTTGGAGGGATATATGGTTGATCGGCACTTGATTGAAAGATGATGCGAGTAATTTATACCATTTGGAGTCACATACTTACGGACGAGGCGCTGCCTGATGTTCCGAGTATGCCGCTAGCTGCTTAGCAGTTGGGCTACGCCTTCGGCCCAGTCTCTTCGCTCCTGCCCGGACACCGTCTGAGTTGATTGTGAGTTTTCGCACTCCGGTAGGCTAGTTGGAATAACGAACAAGGTGGATCAGTGACTATCGCATCGAATAATCCACCGCATCTCCAAGGGTTCCGCGTCACATCAAATGTCAGTAGATCAACGATACGATGCGCCGTTCCGTACTGAGCCGCGGCTCTGAGGACTCCTGCTTGCTTCCCTAAATGAACAGTTTAGGGTAGATGATGTATCCACATGTAGGTTGCCTACCCTTTCCACGCATCTGTCGACCGTCGATATCTGATCCAACGACGAAACTACCGAAGTGAGAGGTTGGCTGAAGAGAACCATGAGCAACAGCTTTGCGACAGATCAAGATGACCAACATATGCCATGCTTCCTGTACCCATGAATGGATCATAAACGAGCGAGCCTGGTCTAGACTGTAGGTAACCTTAGTTTCAAATTACGGGCAAGACCTTTGAGGTCATTACCAGACATTGGTTGGCCATTAGGAGGGATATCTCTGCCTCCATACTCGTATTCCCAAAATAGACACGTTTCTTGACATCAAATCTAGCAATCAAAGCGCGGGCTGATCCTTCTTCTATCTTTTCGGGCATCGATTTAGTACAAGTCACTTGGAACGGGTCACATATACTGAACATACCAACCTTCCGAAGTAGACTTGACGGAATTGACCATCAACGACCTTATTGGAGAACTCTTTGCCTCTGGTGTCGCCATCTGTTCCGGTTATCAATAAGCAGGACGGGACTCAGAGTAGCGATCGTACATTCTTCATAACATCCTAAAACTATGGTTGGCGATTTCAGGTCGATTCTGCCCAAGAATTCCATGTAACCGAAACTCTCCATAACCTCTCGCTGCCGAGATTTCGTTATGCTATGATTGTATGCGGCGACGGAGAACCTGAACGAGGTGTCCTGCTTATGCTGCTCCCAGAGCGCCTGGTTTTTCCGCACAGCGGCGTGTAGTTGATCGTAATTGTCCCCTTGTCCATAGAACTCGTAGATAGCCCTATTAGGGTGTATCAGAGGCAATTCGAGTAGGAAAGTTGTAAGACTCGTACTTGATCAAAATGCATCGTTTCGCCAGCAAACGTGCATGTTCCTCTTGATCAAGTTCGATCACCATAAACGGTCGATTCGGATCGCACGGATCCGGTAGAAGCAAGGGGAAGCCATGTAGCTCGGCTATGGACTTGAGTTCTGGAATACGAAAGTCGCTGTGGGATTGAGCGAATACAACAAGATATTTTGTGGGCATTGTGGTAGCTGGAGACAGGGGCCGCACCTTTGGCGAGCATGAATCTACTAGATCGCGGAGTTACAATCGTTCCTTCTTCTTGAAGGCCACTCGTCACGGTGTCGATGGAATTCGCATAAACTATTGTAGACTGGTCCTCGACTTCGGGAAACTACAGCTCTGGTTACACTGACTACTGAGACCTATCAATTTCTCTCATCGAGTCCAGACCTAGCAATCTCGACCAAATACTATATCCATGCCACCCAATGACTTGATTCCCATTCTTGACACGACTCTTGCAAGCATCAAGCCAGGCGGTGAGTATACACCAAATAAATATTTGATTTTCTTAGGCTAAGAGTGTCAGAGCCTATACATGATGATACTTTCCACCAGCTCAGGGTCTTATTCCCCGACAGTCTTGTCCTGGCGGCCTTCGATATCGTTGATAGAAAGAACGGTACGTTAATGGTACAAATTTATCTAGAACTCACACCAATTTACGTTCGTCTCAATAGTAATGAAATACACTACCCCCTGGGGACGCGTTTTCTACCAGGTGATCGGTTCCACGGCCACTTATTCGGTGCAGCCGGACTTGGGACATTCGCCAAACGTCCGTTTCTATTGCACATGCCCCGCCTTCTCGTACACCGTCCTCCTCGCTGAATCATACTTCATGGTATGTCTCCCCACACTCATGTCTTATCTCCCTCATATCAAAGCAAACAGTGCAAGCACATTCTCGCTGTAGCGCTCGCCGAGCAGCTAAATGAGTGTACCAACCGCGCCTCTGATCCAAATGACATTGCGAACCTAGTCGCCCGGTAGACAGTACTTCAATTATTTACGCAAATAGAATATGTACTAGGTATCAAAAGAAGTGGATAAACTAAAGCATCAACGTCATCACATAATTCCAACTTTCAAAGCAGATCTAGACTTCAAGCTTCGTCGCGAGCTTTGTCTATTCGCCACTGCAGAACGGTAGCGTACTCGTCCAGTCCTTTGACGAGCGACTCAAGCTCGTGTTTCGAGGGCAAAGAATTGGTTCTGACGGTCTTCTGATCCTCTCGAGCCCACCAAACATCTTTGGTAGCAGGGTTCTCATCCTCTTCGTCGAGTCGATACTTGATAGTGAGCCACTGCGATAGCTTGCGAATTTCAGCCGGCTCCCAGATGCCCCACCAAGCATCCTCTTCATCGTCGGGCTTGGACTTTGCACCAGCATTTCGCGGCTCACTACCCCATACTGCGACGAACCAAGACCAGTCTTCCAACTCCTCGCCGTTAACGACACTCGGCATACTCCTTCTCCCTTTCGTCTTCTTCCCCTTGCCTTCCACCTCTTTGCAAGTCTCAAGGAACGCAAGTGCTTCTTCCCGTTCCGGCATGCCAGGGGACAAAGCCCAGTAAGTTCTCCCCTCAGCATCCTGCCCTAAATACCCAGATCGAGGAGTATAAGCGTGCGATAGAATCTTAGTCATGCCGTCGAGCTTTTGAAGGTGCTGCTTGTGCTCTTGCCGCGCAGCCTTCAAAGTCGCCTCCTTGCCACCATTCGCGTCACTTGCAACATCTTTCTTCTGTTGCTCCCAACGCTCCGCCTCTTTCTTCGACGCCTCGCGCGCCTCTCTCACCATGTCTTTGCTTGACTGGACACCCTCGTCTATCTCCTTCCTGATCCTGGAGCTGGTCAAAGTCGCTTCTTGGAGTGCAACTATCACGGGTATGAGCTGGGCCGCGAACGCGACGCTGAGGAGTTGTGCTTCGTCGACATGGGTGTTCCTCGTCATTCGAACGCTCACCTCGGGGCCGGGTAGGGGGTCAGGGAACGCGTCTCTTCCCAATATATCTCTAAGCCGAGCGAGGACTGCCCACAGCTTTCTCAGATTGGCACCGCAGGAACGAATGTCCTTCATGGCTAACTTGATAGCCTACCACAAACGTAAGCGATACTCAGCTAGCACGAACAATTGTGTACCTTGGCAACTGCTGCAGGTTTATCATCGACGAGGAACCCGAGTAGGCCTATGATGATGGACTTGACGCAGCCTTCGCTGACCCATCCGTGCAGAGACTCGTAATCTTCCTCGTCCCCAGTGCTACCGTGCTTTCCCTCGACTGCGTTTAGTTCCTCCATGTGACTCTTGGACACTGGAAAGGGGAAGAGGATACCGAAGCGTAGCACGAATTCCCGAATCTCGAAACGTAGCAATGCTTGCTCGTAATTCAGATCGGTAGGCACGGCCTTCCACTTCAGGCTCGGTAGGGCTTTCAGCTTTGGCTTTCGGACAAACGAAGATGTCTTCTGGACCTTCGACCCACTCGCGGAAGTAGAGGATATTTGAACAGTCGAAGACTTCGTCTTGGTTTGCTTCTCCTTGGTATCTTTGATAGATCCACCGCTCTGGCCATGGTTCGTAGCGGTAGAGACGTTGTTAACACCCACTGGCGCCATTTTTCTGATAATCGCATGTGTTATGATAAGCTGCACGAGAGCAACAGGCGACAACTCACCCGAGTGGAGTCAGACCTTGTGCTTTGCGACACCTGCTGCAGTTGCAGACTCCGCGGCATCGAGGACATCTGCTCACAGACATTTAGGGACGTATTACACGACGAAATTAAGTGGTACTGACTTATAAGTGCCAGCTTCTGCAATCTTCAGATGACTGGCATTCTCGCCTGTAAGGCCGTTAGTTGAAGCTGGTGGAGAAGCCAAGATACGCGTACCGTAGCGATTAATAAGACATCTCTTGCAATATTTGGCCATACATCGTCCTTTAGCCGTGACGCCAAAGCAGTCCACAGCATCTAATCGCGCCAAACGTTGGGTCACGGAACTCCCCTGCTGTAAATGAGAGACAATGACGAACCTTCTTTACTGTACTTGCGGTTGCATTGGTGGCAGTAGAATTCCGAGCTGACATTTCCAGGGGCCGTATTCTCTTGATTTTGCGCAGGTATCATGCTTTGCAACGAAGCCAAACTAGTTGCCGAGCTGCTCAACTTAGTTCTCTTCGCGCTCGGGATAGGGATTTCAACGGAGGGTACGTTGTCAAGTTTGCGCTTCGAGACGGGAGTCTGCTGCATAGAGACACGCGTAGAATTGCTGTTTTCCTTGAGGCGGACACTTGGGATGATCGCTGAACCTGTTCTAGGACCAATTGAAAGTTTGCTCGCCCTGGGGGTGTGATACGGCGACGGAGGTATATCGACATACACCTCCTTAAATCTGTAGGAGGCCGGGAGCGAACCCTTCTGATTTGACGCGCTCATTGTGGTTGGAGATAAAGTTGAACAAAGTTGACAATTAATAACCAAAACAACGCGTTGGTCACATGATAGACCGCACGTGACCATGGGCCGCTACGAAATTTTGCAAACCGGAACACTTCAGTTCCAGACATCTCAACCTCCGTCTTTCCAACCTCGTTTCCCCTTTCCTACTTCATTTATTCCCCTCATGGCTCATGCCGATCACACAAGAGATCCCTGGTAAGTACTTTCTGCCTGCGGTGACGTTTGTATATTCACCGCCTTGTCACCGTAGTCCATGGGTAATTCTCAGTGACTTCGGAGGGGCTTTTTCCATGGGCGCAGTTGGTGGTGGCATTTGGTATGGCATAAAGGGCTCAAGGAACTCACCTCGGGTGCGTTTGTACAATGATACAGCCTTTTGTGCCTTCCTCGCTGACCTTGTGACGTTAGGGAGAACGCTTTGTCGGTGCGATTTCCTCCATGAAAGCACGGGCCCCAGTAATAGGTGGTAACTTCGGTGTGTGGGGTGGTATGTTCTCGACGTTTGATTGTGCCGTAAAAGGCTTCCGGCAGAAGGAGGATGCATGGAATGCCATCATATCTGGATTCATGACTGGTGGTTGTCTGGCTGCACGAAGTACGCTATCAGGCTTCTAGGACCGGAGACCCATGCTCACACATTTATTCAGGTGGACCCAGATCCATGCTATCCTCAGCCATAGCTTGTGGCGTGCTGCTTGGTGTCTTTGAGGGAGTTGGTGTACTCATATCTCGAGTCTTCAGCGAAGGAACACGACCACAGATGCCACAAAGTACGTTTTCCTGATACTAGCTTTCCTCATCGTACTGACCTCTGGAAAGTCCCCACCGCTGCTCCAGCTGGTTCAGCATAGATATATTACACATATACTCCTGTTCGCTTCACACCCCATTCTGTAATATTCATGGATAATTCTTAATACCTCACAAATCCAGTCACCCGAAGCGTACAGTCGACAAGCTACCGCTCGAGATCCACAAGCAACCTGACCTACCAAGCGACATCCATGGAACGGGGAATCAATACTGCATCGAATTTCTGATTCTCTGGCATTGCACCGGATGTACATTTCCGTCGCCCACCTCTTTGTTCCAAGCGCCCGGTACTAGCTCTTGCTTGCCGTTGGTTTGTATTAGTCAGCTCAGTCAGACATTCTGCAGGCGCTGACGTCAGGTGACGTCAGCTCGACCGTTGCTCCCCCAGTTGAGAAGTATAAAGGCAGGCAGGCCAACGATATGCGTCCATCCAGAACTCCCCTCTCTTTTGCTCTGAACCACCATGTCCACAGTCAGCGACAAGCTCGACCCATACACCGCCGAAGCACAAAATAATGGTATTACTCCCCAACAGAAGATTCTAGGTGAGCTCTTTAGGTCAGCCTACGAGCAGGTGCCTGAACGAAGGATCAGATCTTCACACAATAATTAAGTCTGTGTCTTCTGCGATGCTCACGTCAAGGGCAGCAGATGGGCAGATGCATTCACGCGCGATGACTCCGTGCGCACGTAGGTTGCTTGTTCGTCACAGCGGAGGTTCGCTGACTTCTCATTCCTAGCTCAATCCGACTCACAGTTGACTCTGGTTTTCATCGCCAATAATGCGTCTCATAAATTCGATGAACTGCAGAACGATGACAATGTCAATGTTAGCGTCTACAATACAAGCACGACGAGTTGGGCATCGTCAGTTTTCTTAGGCAGCCATTGATTATGAACATCGTATTGAACCTATCTCCCGTATTAAGGTTCGCGGGCAAGGCCCAAATCACTCAGGATCGCGACACCGTGAAGAAATGCTGGACATCGACGTGAGTTACCGTCTTGTTGGTCCATGTTGCTTATTCGAGCTCTGTCAAACAGTTTTGCAGCTTATTTTGGAGACCTCAAGGATGGTGTTCACAAGGGTGATGAGAACGATCCTCGAGTTTCTATAATTAAGGTCATACCCGAAGAGATCAGATACTTCCTAGCCACGAAGGGTACTATCGGTCGGAATGTCGGGGCGATGGTCGGTGCTGTCACAGGTCATGTTTCGGTTCCCGGTGAATTGAGGACCATCAGCAAGAACGAGGTGAATAATCTCATTGATCGACCTGTTGCATGAGTCGCTTGTTTATCTTCTTCCAGATCCAATTTGCCGAAGGTTTACACACTAAGTAGATAGTTCAGCCGCATGTCGAGGCCGACCCTTTGTTTCGGACTGCAAGCGTGAATAACGATTCATCCGCCAACTTTAACGGCTTCAGTGCGCCCACCGGGAACCATCTGTGTGAACGACTTCGCTTCTGGGGTCAAGAATTCGCGAACCACATGACATTGAGCAGCTTCGCATGACGCACTCTGAATCCAAAGACAAGTACAGTATAGTGCCAGCATATATCCAATTCGTATATAAACCATTCCCTCCATGATTGTGCAAAGCAGTAGCACGATCTCATCCTGACATGCAGGTGGCTTCCCCTGCCCCGCATCGTATGCAACACCAGTAATATTTCATGCAACGGAGCATATACTGAAAACACTGATAGTATATGACCACTCAGATTCCTTCACCACCGATTGCCCACCAATATCCCTCATCCCTGACGAGATCTTTGTCGTGGGTCAAATTCCCTCGTCGGTGCATCCGTTTTGGCCCCTCGACACGGCCCCAGTAGAATCACCGCAATTCGAGGTACTGGTTTCGCATGTCGATCAACACTGGAGACATGTTGCCCTCAACACCCTTAGTCTATGGAGGCGCATCGACCTCATCCCGAGAAGAACGATTACAGAACTCCGGACATACCATAACCGATCGAAACCATGTCCCACCGACATCCGACTCGATCACTGGTCGTGGAAAGACTTGGTGCCCCATGTCTGAATCAACCTTGTGATGCACACGGACAGAGGTTCGCGGCAGGCTGTGATCAACATCTCTGCCGACGAGCACTATCACCCCTTCCTAAAACACTCGAAGAATTTCCCAATCCCCAATGGACCGATCGAGCACCTCTCGCTGTGTGTGGAGCAGGCTGAATACTGTCGCTCATACCCAAAGATGCAACCAGATTTCATCCAGATGAAGTCGGGGGCCCCTCTATTGAAGTTCGTTCGTCTACGAGGAACGGCACCTTATTGGGTGACTTCCCGTAAGGATTTGAAGACGATTTCACATCTTCAAACGCTTCAGACTGCGAGATGCCGATGTGCCGGACGCCACCATCAACACTTTCGAAGTCCGAAGCAGCAGTTGCTCGTCTTCAGACTTGCAAGTCTGTGGAGGGGTACCGACCCCTCCACAGACTCTGAATTCATCTTCAACGACATTTTACGCTCCGCGCAACGGCGTTAAACCTGAATCGGGGAGCGGCTGCATGCGAGCACCTACCCTATTAGGAAATTCTCATTACACATGCTAATCTTGGGGCCCATTTACACCAGACCTATCCACCTATTGGACTCGCGTTACGGTTTGGAGACGACGAACTGAGATTTCCGAAGAATGGGTTTCAATCTCCGCCTTGATGGGTTTGAAGACGATTTTGTCTTCAGATTCTTACGGGAAGTCACCCATTACTTCCGCCCTGCCTTGACCGCTGTGACGACGCTCCATCTCGAACTCACGAAAGCGATCACAATGGCGTATTCGTTGATGAAGGCTATTTTGACTGCTTCCCCGTCACTCATTAATCTATCCCTTTACGGCGAACCCATCCATTTCATGACTTGACCGACTCAGTTCCCACAAACCTCGCAAGGCTTGAATTTGCCGCAGCTGAGGTCATTACGACTATGGGGTACGGAAGGCTGGATATTCAACGTTGTTCTCAATCATATTTCCGCGCCACGCGTGCATTCTTTGTACTTGAAGGAAGCTCGCGAAGCCGACCTGACTGCATTCTGGGCTTCGAGTCACCAGAGCTTTCCCATACTTCGCAAACTTGTGCTCCACGAATGCGATTTCACTGAAGCAAGCTATCACACTGTATGCGAAGCGTTCCCCACATCACAGATTTTTACTGTCTACAGCACATCCTTCAATACACCTGTCATCGTGGAACTCCTGGGAAACCCACAATCTACCCAAATCTGGCCAAAATTGAAGATGTTGCGCCTCATCCTCAATGCATCGGACGAACAGGAATTGTTGTACGATATGGTCGTCGCTCGTGCGGATATGAATCTTCCCCTGTCAAAATTGCGCATCGGCACCAGGTTGCCCCTAGGTGTTCTTAGAAAAGCAGAAGTACGTGGAAGTAGAGACGTTCACTGTACTCGACCAATGGCCAGAAGGATTGGTGCATCTAGATGACGACGACGTCATCTTTTGGGAATGATACCTGCACCAAAATTTGAACGAAATGTAACATTAGTCTTCGAAAAGAGGCTTGAATCCCTGTATGTGTCTAGATTAATACCACAGAGAAGACCTCCATGCAAGTTCAGATACCTTATGTGATGAGCGGGAGGTGATGGACTCTGACTGAGATGGTGCCATCTCCACGTCTTCAACAAGTTCAAAACTGTCCGGCTGGTCGCTTCCAAGCGTGAAACTCGCTTGCCCATTTGCGAGGTCTGGCCCAATTTCTTCAGCATCACCGTCCATCATTGCTTCGAACGTTTCCCTATCCATGTCTTCTATGCCCAGACCTGATGATCTGATAGCTGCTTCTTCAGCCACGGAGAGCTGCGAAGAAGTTGGCAAGAAAAGCGGATCTCGATGCGGGCCTTCCGGACGGTTTGAGGGCCCTGGAGTGCAGGGCGTCTCGTACGCTCGACTAACAAGACGAGATTGCGGAAGGGGGGTCGAGCTAGAGGCACCTGCAGAGGGTATTGGATCGCGCTGTGCAGCCTTCATCGGCTTCTTGTACTTGTTTGGATGCTCTGCTGCATCTCCTTCCCTCTCACGCTTATTGCTTCTATTACTCAGGGGCTGGGCTTGACTTGGTTGGAAGGGCTGACCAGGTACTTGGCTGGTTGATATAACAAATAAAGTTTCGGTCAAATCACTTTCGACATCGATGAAAAGCGGATTCGCCGGGTCGGTGAATCGAATATCGAGTGCAAGACCTAGAGACTCGGCAAATGCTATCGTAGCCTGCCACAAAAACGTCAGTTGAGAGGCGCGGATTCCCTAGTACACTCACAATGAACTCTCGAAGGTGAAAGGCGATAGTAGTTGGACATGAGTATACATCGTACGTGTCAAACTCATCGGCACTTAAAGAAAGCTCCGTAGAGAGCTGAGAGCGGCCTAGATGCATATGTTAGGCTAGGTCGAGCACTCAAGTACCACGACTACCTGACCTTTTGAGTCCAAAGATGTTTCTAGGCTCTTAACTTCTACTTCTATATCTTTGAAGTTCCACACGAGTTGCGGGTCTGATTTCGTACCCCTAGCTACTGGAAAGTGCTCCAGCATGTCCTTCACAGCTCTCGGGCCAATTGTAAGATGTGATTCGTTATCATTATCCGGTGAACCTGGCGCCATCATGGCACTTGGAGTCTGCAGAATCAAGCGATGTGTTTTGACTATGCCTGTCGGTCCATGCCTAAATATATATGCACAGAGACGAACACGCGACATACCATGCTTGCAATGTAGGCGGACCGTCAATCTACTCTCCAAGCTATCTTCGTCTTCGCCGTCGTTGTTCTGCTCCGATGCATCTCCTTCGATGATGGACAGTTCACAGCGGTCCACGGTCTTCTCTACAGTTCTGTGCCTGAGTATTGATAGAAGGGACTAAATGCACCCTTTATACGAGGGATCGCGAACATCATTACTGTTAAACTGACCTTCGTTAATAGTTGCCCCGTAACATTCGTTGCGTCCTGGCTCCCCACAAATGTACTGCTTTGCGAGCCCAGTGCATACTTGCTGAAAAACTGCCGTTCATATTTGAATCGGCAGTAGGCAGACATCGATGAGTTTGTCGTGGAGAGTGTCAAGCATTCGTCGGTAGCATGTATTGTCAGGTCGTCGCCGTACTTAGACAAGCAATGCAAAGCCTTGGTGAATGCTATGTCCCTGGATGAGCAGAGCGCTTGCCACATGAAATTTTGGCCCACGTACGTTTGAGTGCACGCGCATCCAAAGTGGCTCGCATTTCTTGTGCATTCAATGTTGATGGAAGCTGTAAGCTGAAACTGGTGCCAGTGGAGGAAATGTAGAGCGTGGACGCGTCGGGCCCGAAAACGCGTTGCGTTCATCACGTGAACAAATGAAAGCGACCGCACTAAGGCAATGACAAGATTGATAAGAGGTATAATCGGAACAAGCACACTACTGTACAGATCGGCGGTAGATGTCGTACAATTTGTGTAGGATTCAACTACTTATTTCCGTGAAGATTACAAACGACTACTCAGAATATTCATGGGGGTTGTCGTTCCCAAGAAGGCAACCTTTTCTTCGGTGAAGGACGGATATCGGAACTCTAGGGACTGCTCAGCACTACCTATTCTTCTCAGAGTATATCCAACTGTTGCGGTGTTTTGAACTTACTCGCGAGGCATATCAATGGAACTCCGGAGATAAGAAAAAGTGTCGAAACCATAACGCGATTATAAGAACCGGCTGTTCGACGAGGTCAGGCATATACGCATAGCATAGAAAGAAAAGATATTTACATGCTGAAGCACCGATGCCACCAAACGGCAGCTCTTTAACTAGGAACAGATGTTTAGAAGGCATTGAAACGGACGAACAAAGATTTACCCGTGAGCTCGAAGAGCGTGTCGTTGAAGGTGATTTGTCCACTTATTGTGTTTGCGAGGACTACGGCGGGTTCAGCTAAGAAAAATCGGGGCGAGGAAAAATTTCGTTGACCGTTTTTCTTGATTTCTTGATCGTCCGTGAATACATACATCATCAGAGGGTGAGGCCTTCTCCAAGGTTAGAATGCATGGAAGACCGCGCACTGAAACAGAGCACACACCCCGGTCTGATCCGGCTAATTGCATCTTCTATACTAATCACGGGGAGAATAGGTAAAATGGGTCCAAACAACTCTCTGTCACGGTTGAAAATGAGTTGACGATTAGACATCCCTTTCATGACATATGCTCACTCTTCCATCAAGGAATCATCTGCAGTGACATCTGTAACGATAGTCGGTTCCATCCCTAATTTATCATCCGTTTGTCCGCCTAGGACGATGGTGCCCTGCGTCCGTGCTAAGAGGCTTTTGAGTCCGTTGAAATGTGTTTCGTTGACGATGTGTCCGATTGACCCAGAGCCCAAAGCGCCGTCGGGGAAGAACTGATGATAGCATTCTTTGAGAGCTGCGATAAGCTCTTCTTATTTTTCTTGAGCGACGTAAACAAGACCCGGAGAGATGCAGAGCTACAACCAGAAGTTAGCGATACTTCGGTCGTGTTTTGTCACTAGACGCACCTGACCACAGTTAGCGATTTTTCCCCAGAGGATTCGCTTGGTGGCGAACTTGATATCATAGTTGGAGTCGATTATAACAGGCGACTTGCCTCCGAGTTCCAGAGTGACTGGAGTCAGGAGTTTGCCGGCTGCTGCTGCGATGATACGTCCGATTTTCTCTCCTCCGGTAAAGAAGACTATCAACGATGGGCGTCAGCCACCAAAGATGCCACAGGTTTACGGACATACCATGATCCCCTAGAATAGTATGCAATGTATTAGGTAGGACTCGTCATCACTTCCAGAAACGCGTCTTACAGCGATGTTTCATCGTACTGGCACCTACATCTGGTCCTCCCAAGACAACCCGAAAGGCGGACGGATCCAGATATTGGGAAGGAGCTTAGCAAGCAACGAGGCGAAACGGGGGGCAACCTCAGAGGGTTTAACAACAGCGCAGCAACCCGCGGCGATTGCTCCAGAGAGAGGTTGAAGGGTGAGAGTCATAGGGTAATTCCAAGGCCTAGCAGTTAGTCAATTCATGTTTATCAACAACCATCGGGGTAGCACACTTGCCCAACGATAAGTACAACTCCCTTGGCGGCTCTGTAGATAGTGGGTTTCCAAGACTTTTGCCAGTCCGGGACGACATTCGTGAAGACTTCAGATGCGGTCCAAGTCTCAAGCTGAGCAGCGGATACGATAGCACGCTCTACTACGGGCTCGACCTCCATGAGTTGAGTTTCAGCGATAGGACGCCGTAAGTCAGCTACGATTGCCTGGAGCCATTCCTCAGCATGGTCTTGGGCCATCCTAGCGAGCTGCAATAGTTGGTGACGGCGCCATTCAAGGGTTTGAGTAACACCCTGGCGGAAGCTGGCCTCTAGCTCTTTGCGGATCTATAAATGAAGGATGTTAATAGAAACTCCTTGAGCTTTGGCGCGCCCACTGGCTATGGGAATCTCATTTATAGAGGTAGACGGTATGTATTTGAAATGGGGAATGCTGCAAGGGCGTCGTAGTTTGTGCAACTTATAGGTACCCAGACTGTATAGTTGTGAGTAGTACCTCCACCAGGCTAAGCTTCCACTTGTCATTGGGGTCAATGTGATGCATTGCGGGGAAGATCAGATGGAACAAGGTTGGGTTATGTAGCTTCCTTGGAAAGGGTGGTCCCCTTTGCTGATAGGTACTTATTCGGGTGCATGCGGTCGACTCGTGGTCAAGATCCCAACAAAACCAGGATGAATTAGCGCCACCAGGCAATTCATCCCCATTGCCCTAATATACAAACGCAATTGCAGTCACTATCCTCTGAGTAGAGTAATGAGCTCAAGAAAAGCTGAGCGTTCGTGCAGTGAGCTTACTGGTGGGCAAGCGAAGCCGCCTTCTCATCTTCTTGAACGACTGGCTTAGGCTTCGACTCAGAGTCTTCTAGCACCATACCGATGAGGACTGCGGAAGCTAATCGGCCGAACAGGCCAATAAAGGAGCCTACGAGGCAGGCGATGCCACACAGAACATAGATAGGGTAGAGGTTTTCTAGAGCGCCTATGGCGAGGTTCCATGGGGTCCATATGAATGCTCCAAGAACCATTTCGAAGAGTACGACAAATGGGGCGAAGAGGTATCTTAGGACGGATTGTGATACGTAGATTATGGGGTGATGAGGAGAGAAGCGATAGAGCGAGCTGGTCAGTGTCCAAAGGTGCCAGAAGATGGTGCTTGAAGTCGAAGCGAGCAGCGACGCGAAGGCAGAAACGACGGGAATGATGGCTGATATGGGAGGTCCCGTGGACGTACTGGAGACTTCGGGCGGCGAGTTGAGTGTCGTACTAGCCATTGCTGTCGAAAACCGTTGATGAAGCTTGAAGTCTGATACGTTAACGTTTTAACAGTGTCAGGTTGGTTGAAGACGGGCCAACGGCCCGCTGCCTCCGCTTAGCGCCCCGATCACCAATTTACCGCTCTCAACCCCCTGTCTCCAAACCATCCACCATCACCCACAGCAGAATTCATCTCCTCCGAATTAACAATTCATGGGGTCAAGATACATATCGAGTGACCATATCCAGCAGCATACATCTGCGAAACTGCTAATCAATCGCTATGAGTCCATAGTAGGAAGCCCAAGAACTGGTCGCCACACTGGTAGAGCTTCCCCGCCGCCTCGGACCCCGCCTCGGCAGGAGACTCATATGAAAAAAGAAAAGTCGCCGCTGAGGCGATCTTTCCAAAATCTTGTTACCGCGTTTAAGAAGGGAGCGCGAGCCATCGGTTCTCGCCATGATTCAGAAAGTTCTGTGCTATACCCCGTCTCTGGAGGTCTACTATCGCGGAGGGTTGATACCACCGACCTCTACAACGCGGAATATTCTGGGCAACCTTCTCGACCGCCTACACCACCTCCAAAGGGTCCTTGTCTTTCTGGAAAGCTACTTTATCTCTCAGCAGCTCCTATGGACTCAGTCTGGAGGCCCTGCGCAGCGACCATGGGGCTGACAAGCATATCTCTCTGCCATTCACAAGCGCCAAATAGGGTATCTTCTTCCGGAATATCGCTGCTACAATGTATCGAGGTTCGGTCGAGCCAATTTGACTCCAAGTACCTACTGGATCGGACGTCCATCGGAACCAGTCACGTCGAAGATCTTAGGGCATTCGAACTAATCTACGATGGAAAGCCGACTGAAAGGTTTGCATGCTTTACCACTCAAGAAAGAGCAATGTGGATAGACACGATTTGGTATACTATTATCTCCCAGATATTCTGTGTCGTTCATCATGTTGATTCAATCGTCAGGGACGCAATTATATCGCTTCATGGTTCGACGCGGAAATCGAACATCTTACTTGGCCAAGGCGACCGAGCTCTTGATTTTCAACCGTTCAAGAATGCCGTTCAGCCTACACCAGTTTTACCTCAAGGCGACCAGGCTCATGCATCTCAACGCTCCGAGGCTGCTCAAAATATATCAAATCTACCACAAGGAAACCGATTTCATGAATTTCCACCAATGGAAGTTGTGCCGCCTTTGTCTCATTTACCACCCGCCTGGCCTTCGAAGAACTTCAATGACCGCGGTCCCCGGCCTTCGCCCCAAGCATCAACCGTTGTAACAAATCACCGCTTACTCCCACCTCTGGTCATCGCAAACGGCTGCCCTTCTCTGTCTACTTCCTCGGGCACAACTTCGTCTGATCCAAGTCACCTGCGATCCAGGAGCCCTTCCATCGCCAATTTAGATTCCATCTCAGTTGTAAAGCAGCGTCTCGCTCAGATCCAAAGTCCGACCAAAGACACTGGGATGCCGCCGCCTACGGCGTTTTCGAGACTGCCTAGTCCGCAAAAGCTGAAGGTTCCCAAACAGGACGATGTCACTCCTTTGAGTGCCTACGACGCCAACAATAATATTCTGGATTACTATCGTGGACAAGGAAATGACGAGGACCGGTACTCAGGTGAAGCTGTCCCAATAACTGCTCAAGATATCCTTAGGCAACAGGATCATGTCCCCGCCGTCGACATCGATGTTCCTCGCAGAAACAGTGACAGTGATGCTGCCGTTCAGATATCTGGGCTACCTCCATACTCCATGCGGACAAAGGAAATCGTCTCTGGTTCTCAGCCTCGAACATCCGCAAATATCACGGACACTAGCCAGCATCTCCTTGAAGCCATAAATGCAAAATTCGACGGACTTTCTAATCAACCTTCTGAAAGGGACGATCAATCGTCGAAATTACTACTTTCTCTGCGGGAACTGGCCCGGCAACTTGATTCATCCAGACGTGAACAAATTGCGAAATTGGACAACATCTTGACCGCGACAACATCGAGCGCCATTGCGCCTCAAATTCAGAACTCGTCTGCTATCCTCAACAAGCTTGATACACTGATCGAAACTCAACGCAATACACCACCGCAGACAGATGACCCTACAAAACACGCACAACTGGAGCAACTAGTCGGCTTACTGCGAGTTGATATCACTGATCGTGCATCTCAGATCCATCAGCAAGCCGATAGCGTACGCTACTTGAATGAACTCAACTCGGTACGTCCATCATGTTGACAATGAATGAATCCGTGCTCACATGCATGTAGTGGCTTGAAGCGTTTGTGTCTAATGGCACGACCCAAATACAAGGTCTTGCCGCCAATGTTGAGGCCCTTTGCCAGTCGATGGGATGCAGTACAGCCGACGCTCGGGGCTCGCCATACGATGGTATCCGCGAAGATATTCACCGATTCATACTTGAGACTCGTACGCGAGACGAGAACGTAGCTACCATTCACCACAATATGATGGCGCTGTTAAACGAGCAGAGGCAAGGAAACGCGAACGCTCGTGAGTGACATCAAAACCTATCGTAGATTAACCGAATCCAAGTCGTTCCTACTATAGCCCACGATCTCATTGCCGGGATCATGCATCAACAAAGGCGAGACCACGAAGCTATGCTAAGTACTTTAGTCTATGGTATGGATAAATTCTTTCTTCCTTAACAGTCGTTGAATTGACACCGTCTGCAGAGGTCTCCTCCGAGATTCGAGGTGAGCGGCTGCGCTTCGTCGAAGCAATGAAAGAAGCTACCCAAATTAATGTACAAAGTAAGGATATCCCAATCATTGTCAGTTACGGCCCAGAGATAACCTTTGCCCTTAGTGCACGTCGATCAATTCAAGCGTGAGCTGAACAAAGAGGTTGTCACGATGACCAAGGAGGTCCAACGGCTGCACAACGAGAAGAAAGCGATGGAGAACCAGATTGCTGAGCTCTTCTCATTTTACTCAAAACGTGCACCGGCGGAAATCGACCCCGGACGGTTACACTTCGCCCGTTAATATATACTTCAATTAAATGTGGGGTATGTAGGAGTAGCGACACAGCATGTAAGAGCAGTTCATAATTTATATACTAGCCTTCGAAGGGCTTTAACGTCCTCAATAATCATAAAAATGGGTTTTCAAGCCTCGAGTTTGATCGCCCTCTTGGCCGAACCGTCCATTGCATTCTCGGGAGAGATGAATCTTGCCGTTGCTGCTATCCGGAAGTTTGCTGGGACCACGGTGTGCCTAAAACATGCCATGGTTCAGAAGGTAGCTTGGATCAAAGGGTGAATTTAAGGACTAACTCATAAAATTGCTGGACTTCGCTGCCATCCATTAATAGAATATCACCCTCGGATGGCAGTTAGCAGGCGGGTGCTCGACTGGTTAAATTGCACCTACATGTCGGAGTATTAGTGATAAAATGGTTCCGCGCTTGTTAACGTCGGGTTCAAATCTACTGCACGGTCGGAAGTGCATCAACGCTGGCGCTCCAAGGGATAGACCCGCGACTATAGGACCTAGCCCCTTCTCAGCATCGCTGTGGAACTTGAAGCCCAGTTTGATGAGCCAGAAGATCTATGAAAGAAAAATCAAGTCATACCGCCATCTTCTGCTTGCACATATACGCGCATGACAGCACTTCGTTGAATTCTGTTTGAATATTCAAGGCCTGTCGAAGCCTTGCCTGAATGAGGTCACGAGCCTTTGAAACGACAGGCGCATTTTCAAAGGGAATGGTGTTGTCTGCCCCCCCAACATACTGCGGTCTGTTAATGCGAGAATGGCTCCTGTGATGGATGTGATGAACTGACCTGGTATGATGCACCCGCTTGAATAAAGTGTATCAGTCAGATTTTGGGAAGCTATAAGAGAGAAAATACCATTCTGGGAAAAATAATGAGTTAGCATTGTGCCCCTCACTGAGATTCATGGTGAGTCAAATGATGGATGACACGACAAGAGGTTTTAAACTATACATTTATGCTGAAAAGGTGTAAATACACGAACGACAACGGCACGATGTGTAGCTTACCGCTCGGAGTGGCCACCGTCGGAAGGGTAGCTGACCACTTGATGCATGCTTTTGATATTCTTCGAAGATGTGATCAGCGTCCACATTCCCAAAAGGTAGACACCCGTGAATGAGAACAATACGACCTCTGGAAATTGATTTGGTAAGTATATACACTTGAGGACACACCCTTACCTCTGATGGGGTAATTCAAAGGCTTGGTAGTGTCCCTGGCCTCCGTTAGACATGTAGGAAACTGAGGGGCCTTGTGTAATGCCTGCTTGGATGGTCTCTCAGTAGCCAACGGCATTGCTTGACCACCCACCTGACCCATTGGTAATTGCATGGTCGTAGAAACCAACATCCATTTTTATACCTCGCAATTCGCTGGCTTGTCGCGTTCTTCCTTGGACCGGAAGCGACCACTAAATCCTTTGTTATCGACAGAGGTAATGTATAAGTGTCCAAGCTTACGCCACAATTCGGGCAATCCCATTGCTCCCATTTTGATCTACACATGAACGAATGTAAGAAATTGAAAAGCGTAGGGTTGAGACACTTGCCTACAAGCCAGCCTGTTGCAATTTGGACAGCGCCAACCTCTCGTATACACATAATCTGTTGTAATTCCGTCCGTAGGGCGAGGCTGCGGCTGCTGAGGGAGGAGGTCGACCGATCGATACGGGCATGGTGGTTCAGGGGCGAGTTTGAGAAACTCGTCGTTGTATGTCAAACAATCCTCAGATGGTGACTTTCCGTGTTGATTAATCCAGAATGCGGAACAATCTGGTTTCAAGCACATCCATTGAGTGTATACACTCGGAGAGTGGGTCTGGCATCGGAGACACCTAAAATACAGTTTAGAAAGGCCCATGGCCGGTATGAGGTCGTGCCGTACATCCGTTCCTCCTTCACTGCACATTGGGTAAGTACACTGGTGTGAAACGAAGCGATGACAGCATCTACCGTATTGATACAGAATGGTAGAGCCCTGATCGGCATGAGTAGAGGGAGTAGCAGACGCATTGGGGTGTAACCACCAAGGTATCCCCTTTCAATGGTCAGTGTCGAATCTGGCTAAGGGACGGCAAGCTCACCTGATTACTACACCATTGAAAGGCGAATTTGTACCTGACAACGCGACCTCTCTCGTTTGACGCCTTCTGGTATTCCGCTGTGGAAAGATGTCAACGTCGAGATAGGACGTACATACCCCAACTCACCCCAATAGCCGGATATAAAGTAGAAGCCCAGAACTGCGTAGGTAATTCCGGACGCAGATAAATTAAACGGAAATAAAGCATACTTGTCGTCAATCAAGAGAACCAACGGTCGCTTGCTGTTATAATTCGCAATCAGGGCTCTTACAGACTTGTCTTGGGCGAGTTGGTCGTCGGCTAAATGGGTTTCGACTTGCCCGCACGTCATATGTTGACTTTCCCACTTCCCACCGCTGTATAGAATTCCGTGAATAAGATTGCACATCTGACTCAAGCTCCCCAACGAACCCGTGAGATATGATGATCTGCCCTCCACGATGAAATATGTCCCGACTGCACAGTGTTTATTATAAGAATACATTCGCACATCTTTAATGGCGTACCTAGCAGCAAACGCACTCAGCAAATAGCCTTTAGCAAAGCCATTCGCATGATAAACACCCCCTTGATAGCTCCTAAACCAATCGAACGATTCGCATACTTCTTGACGAGACTACCGTTATCAATCAAGGTCAGATTAATCAGTATCAGGGAGAGGTACAGTTTCTAACCGCCACTTACCACTGCCCACAAAGGAGGGTTGATTTGGAGGCAAGGCTTTGGTGCTGACTGACCAGTCGTAGGCGGTGCGTTGTCTGGTATGGAGGGGTTGGCAGCGTTGAGGTCGCCAGTTTGCTCGATATCGATGTCATCCATGATCCAGTTCGGCGTTGGCGGTTCTTCCTTATGCGTGTCCAGTACTGAAGGCATTTGGCGTAAAGGTCCGACAGAATGAGGCTGGGGTAGGTGCGGCCTGAGGTCTGAGGAGACTACATGTGGACGCTGTTGTATAGGAGTCCCTTCACCAATTGCGTTTGTGGTAACGGGCAGGGGGCCGGGTTCAATGCCCTCAATGTTGATAACACCACATGATGGTGCGCCTGGCGCGTTTGTGACGGATCCCTCAGTGCTCGAGATATGTAGGAGACGTTTCCGTTTCCCGCTTGTCCTCCTTTGTTGTTTGGAGGGCTGCTTGACCACCTTCGTTTTCTTGGGGGGAGATGTCTCGGGTCCCGAATCCCTAGCATGTGAGCGCTTGGCTGGGGACTGCCCATTGACGGCCTCTGCATTGGCAGGGCACACATCTTGCAACTGGCCTCCACTTTGTTTATTAAAGTTGAGATCGCCGACAAATCCTTTTTCCCTGCGTTGCTTGTTTAGGAAGTCGGCGACCAGGGTGATTCCACCTTGGTTCTCAGAAAAGATCCACCACGCATCCACGAAGACGGACACTGATTCTTCATCCAGGCGTTGAGGAGAACTGAGCCTCTGACTAAACTGCTGGGCCTTCTTAAGGTCCTTGTCAGACGCCGTGAATGCTGACTTTAGCCATGCGACGGCTATATTATGCTGGTAACGTCTCAATTGACATATCCATTGCCCAACCAGGGGATACGCACCGCCTCGTCATTTTCCAAGATGTTGGCAGCCAAAGAGGCCAACCAGGGTTTTCTCCCCCTGCGGCTGGGACGACTCTCTTCGCGAAGTGTGCGTGCCACTTCAAAGAAGGTTGCTATAATGGAGTTCGAGTTTGGGTCCAGGGCCCAAAAATTCGTCCAGTCGCTGGGGGCGTTCATGCAGGTGAGGAAGGCGGGACGAGGTGCTTGCTGGGCCAGCTACTGGGGTGTTGGTGGTCCCACCGCTGGTCGGTCGTGCGAAGATGCCAAACCGGATACACGAGGAGGTACATTGCCGCTGATATATGATGTATCAAACAATTCGGAGACACGGGCGTGGGGAGACAAGATTCTATCTATACATTTCAACGCTTCCATGCAGAGGAACACATCACAAGCGCTCGTGTCACATATCACTGATGTCAGAGTGCTTCCATTTCCCCAGCACGAGATGAAGCCGGACGGTACCATGCAGAATATATGCAGGACGTCGAAGCATCTATGTTGCAAAATATGATCCAAGGGAGTAGTTTATAACGCGTGCACAGCTAGACTACTTGGATGACACGGCATGTTGCAGCGCCTCGTAAACATCAGCTTCGATGCGCGCCTCCAACTTGTCTTCCTCCGAACCGTTCCCAGATGCCACGCGAAGGGCCTCTTGAAGATTGGTCCGGATGGCCTGGGCAACATGAGCAAAGCGCTAAGTGTGAGATGTCGTGAAACGTACCTCAACGGAGAAGTCTTCTAACGATGCCGCCTCGACAGCATTGATAGTGAGCTTGTTGTTGGGGTGCACGGTGGCGAAGCCGCCAGAAACTTTGGCGCGGAATGAGAGTAGAAACAAGATAAATATACTCTTGTGATGCTCACCGAACCACTTCTTGGACCCGCCAGCAGATTCCACAACTTCGATTACGCCGGGACGGAGAGGCTCGATCGAGGGGACGTGGTTGGCCAAGATACCCATGTCTCCCGTAGCGGCCGAGATGTTGACCTGAACCACCTCAGTTGACGTGAATATTGCCTGTATCAATGAGGAGTTAAGGTTCTGAAAGATGCGGCTTTTTGTTCTGAATGGCGAACCTGGTGGGGAAGGACCAGAGAAAGTTTTATTTTGTCGGAAGCTTCAGCATATCCGCGCCTAGCAATTCCAAACGACGACGGAACGCGTCTTGCAGCGGCCGAAACAAGGCGGAGGGAAGACATTGAAGAGGATAGTCAAGTTTGGGTGAACCGCAAAATTCCGACACGGGAAAGACTGATGGGCCACGTGAGAAAGTACATAGGAGCCAGAATAGGGGGGACCTCTCGCAACGGACGAGCAACGAAGGCACAGCAAGAAAACACGTATCATATTCTATTTATTATACTTTAGGAATAAACAACAAGATATCTTAAATTCCAATTGAACCTTGGTCAGCCTGGCCTCCTCTATACTTCTTCGGTAGAAGGCTAGGAGCATTACGCACTCCCCGTTCACTGTGAAGTAGAGGTAAGCACGAACATCTGCACAAGGCAAGTAGAATCTCACATCTCATCAACAGCAACCAATAGATCATAGTTTATCGCCTGGCTAACAACCGAGTCCTGCTTATAGTCGGGATGCGAACGCACAAAGTCTCGGATCCATGAGGCCGGTGTTTGCAGTTGTCCTTCAGAGAATGTAACATTATGGCGGGTAATTCTAGTATGCCTGCCTCACTGACCTGTAGACCTCAAGCGGATAAAGTCCAAATACGCGTTGATTTTCCGCAATTCATCTGTTGGAATATCTAGAGTGTCCAGGTATTCTGATACCAATCCCAGCAGTCCCGGAAAGTTTGTTCCCTGCGAGCAAGATATCAGAAGCTGATTAAATTGGGAGATTAGACAGCAATACCTTGCCGGTCATGATTTCCTTCATCGACATCTCTTCGTATTCACTTTCCACGGGTTCATGGTTGATACCATTCTCCGGGCGTGGAGGCGCGGGGAAACAATTCCTCAACTTCTTCTCCTTCACCGGATGAGAACCATTGCCATTGACGGGCGAAGTCGATCCACTGGACGGACCGCTGTTGCCTTGAGTATGAACGTTCTTCCTGAAGTAGAACTTTCCCAACGCAGAGGCACCTCGCAGCTGGGCCCTGGCCATGTTTTCATCTACCTAGTTTCGTATCGCTTCAGTGCAGTATAGAGACGTAAAACGTACAGTAGCTACCTTTGATATGGGGATATAGAAATTAAGATGAAAGCTTAAGATTGCTCGTGTAAGGAGCACCACGAACACAGCGAAAGCCGCATTCTCGAAGTCCGTCATCTGGACTTCCATACTCCGAAACTCCACACGCCAGCCTATTGGAGAGTTGGCGGGAGGAGGCTTGAAACGTATGGTCTGCCAGTTCGTCGATTGTATATTCTGGAAGAGTGGGTTAGCCTCGTTCATTGAATGCCGATCTCCAAAAGCACCTCGAAGTGGTCGGTGCTGGACTTGTCGTCCTGATCGATGGTTTCGGTGAACACGACGAGAGGATCGCGGATGAAAAGATGAGAAATATGTTTGGCCAGCAAACTGTCAACTCCTGAATTGACGGTCCATCTTGAGCCCCCAACTGATTCAAAGCATTTACTAACGTACCGTTATCTTTCAGACGGTTGAAAATCGCCTCATCGTAAGGAGTGTAAATGTCGTTGTAATCCGGTCTATTTTTCCAGTCGTTGGAAATATAGAGGCTAACGCTGTCATAGCGGGACTTCGGAATTCTAAAACGGTTGTTTCTCAAAGGCTCCAGGGGCGTAAGGGACCGTCCGAAAGCTAATTGGCGACACGAACCTTTAATCCGCGTTCTTCGCCAGTACGATCGTCGACGCTGCCGGCAATCACGTTCCATCGACAGTCGACATCAGCAAGGTATCCACGCCATACGGGGCTCGCAGCGGTCAAAGCAAGCTACAGACACGTCAACACAGAAGGTACCCCATCGGCGTCGTGTACGCACGAGGATAGGACTTATGGGTATTAATGCATCGTACATTCGTCGGGCTTCATCGATATTACAAGCTTGGAACGTTAATTGGAGGCAGCAGCATCCCATGCCAAAGCCCATTGCATCGAGGTAAATGTGGTCTGCAAGGGCCGCTCCGTTCTTCGCATCTGAGGCCCAAAGTTTAGTTTCATAACCGCCTTTGTACAAGCATTAAAATTTACCTGAGTCCTCTGGGTACATGTCCCGCTCCCATGGGATCGCAGGGTCTACGAATGGTTGAGGCGTCTTAGCGTCTACAAACAATGGCAGATTTATCGCAACTTTGGAGCCCCGTCGCTGTCTAATATTCGCCGTAAGTGTCCTGTAAGAGACAATTAGCACGCAGTCTCAACATACAGAGACATAAAGTTATGAAACACATACGGGAACCGCGCATGCGGATTTGTTATTTCCTGAGGAAGAAACAAACTATGGCTCGATATTGCGCCAACGGGGTCATAGTACGGCTCCGTAAATTGACCTGGAACCCCCAATAGCGGAAAAGAGGTCAGCGTGAGGGGAACTTCATTTGACTTCAAGTGTTTGCGAGCCAAATTGCGCCTAGCCATTGCACCACGCGGTCAAACTCCGGACTAATCGCGGTGAATAACGTCCCTACCTGTAGCGCATATTGGCCTCTACGGACAGAATGTCGGGGATGGAGCCGGTATACGGTGACCCAGGTGTAGACTCCAACATATAGCGCCCGTATTCCGGGTGGAACGTCGGTACGGAAATGCTGCATGCCTTCAGCAAACGGCGGTCGTTCCGTAGACAATTTACGCACGACTTTGGACATTCCGAACTAATGTTATCTACGATGCGGCTGAGTTTGTCGAGTATTTCAGTCTGGCGCAAAGATAGTCTCGCAGACTTGGCGCCATCTTCAAGGACGACGACCATGTATTCAATCTGAACACTGCGTTATAGGTTGAATGTTCCGACCCCGACCCATTGCGTACCTCGTCGCCCCAAAGCAATTCGTCCCCTTGCCTGTCCTTCAGCCTATTCCATGTATGGAGGAACTGGGTGATGCCGTGGTAGCGGACATGGTCCGCATATTGCTTTGCCTCATTCCAAGGCAGAGGGGTTCCCAGAGCTAGAAGACCCATCGCTGATGCGCAGAAACTGTTGGTGCAAACTTCAGTCAGCCATTTGTGCCATCCTTCGGAAAGTGTGTTGGTAAGACGCTGTCGGGATTACCAAGCCAACTATGTAGACCGGGCCGATCGACGAAATCGCAAACATCTTTCCACACAAAGAAAAATACTCACCTAAGTCCACTGGCGATAAGGAAGGAGCAGCCAGCTGGCAGAATCCTGTGCGGGAATAGACATAAGATGGGGGTCCATACGAATCCAATCACGAGCGATTACGAATGTAGTGGTCAAGCTGACGAAGGTTTCCACTTTTAGTGAAGTCTGGCTGGTCTATCATAATCGACACAAACACTGTGTTTACTTCCTAATAGATACTATGCGGTCCTGAGCAGTATTAATATGCGATAATTCAGCCATTGGACCCGTTAGTCGTCCACTTGAGTAAAATCTTCAACGCGAGTAACACATGTCGCAATGCCCTAGTCCAATGATCTTCTTGATTGAACTGCATTTTCACCGATACATCTCCAATTCTGTCTTTGACAATTCTACGGAATGTCTGTGAGTGTTACATATCTCATGGCGGCTTTGAACTGACTGATGAGGAAATTCCACCGTTTGGTCTTGAGATTTGACATGGTCAATGAGATGTTTTAGACAATCGAGAAACGCTACCATGGCGATATCGAAACGTCTGTTGTGCAGTAGACGTCCGAGGTGTAGATCACCAGAACCATAGAGTTCGTAGGTAGCCTTGTCACCAGTGGTCTTGTCGATACGAGAGAACGTGCCCATGGGAATCAATCGGTAGCTAAAATGGATGAGAACGGCTGGAATTGTCCGTTACTTTGAAGACCTACTTCTCAAATGTATAATCCAGCTTTCTGGCGATGGTATAGAGCAATAGGATGGTCTGTCCCCACGCAGCGTTGATCTCGGCCCACTCAACCTGCATGTTTGATATTTCATTTCCACGAAGACAATCTGACATTGAATGAACCCTACTGGTACGCCTGGTACACGTCCGAGACGTAGCCCATTGATGGTACCAAAGACTCCGTCGTGGCCTATACAGAAGGCATCGTTGTAGACGTTGGCTCGCTCTAGCCTTTCAAGCGTAGCCGAGTCCGCAGCATAGGCGGCACGCAGTCCGGCCCGTTGAGCTGCTTGCTGATCCGCGGCTAAGAGATGCTCATTATGAGCTCGCCAGAATCTATCTCGAGCATAAGTACGATTCATCGGTCCCGTCCGTTTCACTCACTCAGCTTCTTCCGCCTCCAGCGCCATTTCTTCGGCTTCAAGGGCGCGCAATTCCTCCTCTAGCTTATCTTTATCTCGTTCGGCTGCTTTGAGCTGCTCAACGGCCGCCCGCTCCTCATCTCCCAGTTTGTCGATCTTCTTCTCCATCTCCTCTTTGCTCAATCCTTGCACGTCACGATCCCTCTCTTTCCTGACCTCCTTCTCGAAAGCAATATAGCCATCCCGTTCCTTCTTTGTTTCATCTAACTGCCGCTGCAGCGAGGCTAATATTATTTGTGTACATTCGTCACAGAGCGGATGGTCTATGTCAGTGCGTGATGAGAGAAGATTGAACAGGCGCAAGGTAGACCTGAGGTGATGTGTCAAAGGTGCCGGGTTGGGGTGCTCCGGCTCCGTAGCTTGTCGTTCAACGTTCAGTGGAGTAGTTGCCCGCGGAGACGTCACCGAACTTCTTTTCGATCTTGTCGGGGAAACCATTGAAGGCGGTATGGTGCGAACGATGCTGTCCTGGAGGAGCACAAAGGACTCATTGGGAAGCGAGCCTCGTTGAGTGTGTTTGCCTTGAGCACGAGGAAGTGACCCAGAAGGAGTGTTATTCTTGGAGTGCTGCCACACAGATTTCGCCGAGGAGGATGAGGGAGATGTAAGCCGGGCCAGCTGCTCAGTTTCCGAGGCGGGGTTCGCGTGTGTTGACTTGTCCGGTGGCAAGGACGCCACTATCATGTCATACGCAGAAGGGGCCAAGTCGATTAACGAGGCATCTAGCTGAAACGCACCCGATAATGATCAATATGCAAGAGCCTTTCTACAGATATTTGGTTGCAATTGTACCTGCAGCGGTTCTTTGCATTGCTGGCACAGAAGGCCATTGAAGCTCATGGTCGGTGTTGGGTTAGAGATGGTGAATAGACGCCCGAGCCCCTGTCATCACGGTCACGGCGCGTGTTCAGTGCTGCAGCTGCACAGTATCTTTGATGCACACCCTACCCAACTATCCTACTTCAGCCCATCGCCCTGCGTGCTCGAATGTTCCCCGGGAAATGGCTCATTAAGCTACTGGCTCCGACCAATGAACTCCACCGAGTGTACTCCTCTTATTCGGTCGACATGCCAAGCCGCATGCCTGTTGCGTGGACTGCATTCCTTATAAACTGCACGGAAAGGCTGGGGCAAGTCAAAAACCTTCGCTTTTAACTAGCTTCCCCACATCAATATCTACCGGCTGGTCCATATCATCCCATTAACTATCCCCCGATACTCTTCTTCAAAGATGCCAAGTTCTCGTCTGTTCGCCCTCATCGTTGGCATCGACGCGTACAAATCGGGTTCAATTTGGAACCTAGAATCATGCGTACAGGACGCGAAGAAAGTCCAAGCATGGCTCACTCATGATCTTTGTGTCCCCAAAGATCAAATCTGCATGCTGCTCGACCACAAAGCGACGAAAGCTGCTATCGAGGATCGCTTCATGTCTCACCTCGTGCGGAACCCTGCGATAGAACGTGGTGATGCTATTCTTATCTACTTTGCTGGTCATGGTAGCGTCATCCCTGCGCCCAAGAACTGGTCCGAGGGTGAATCTCGCGCGTCACTCACGGACACTGTCGAGGTTTTGTGTCCTCACGACCATCACACCAAAACCTTCACTGGTCGGAATGCCGGCATATCTGACCGGTCCATGCAGGCTCTCTTGACTGAGCTTTGCAAAGCGAAGGGTGATAACGTCACCCTTATTCTTGACTGTTGCTTCTCTCCTCGGCAAACGAAGGAGTTGCTACGGGAGCGACGCAGCTTGCGCTGGACGCCCTCCCCTAAATCAGATCCATCTGACTTGTTAAGCAGTCTATGGGGCGGAGCGCCGGCCCAGAAGCCAGCCCGTAACAATGGGTTCTATCGAGTTGACGCTTCTACTCATGTCTTAATCGCTGCTTGTCGCCCTGGAGAAGGCGCTGCGGAGGGCAAGGAGGGTGGCAGACTCACAGCCGCTCTGCTGGAAGCAAGCGCCACCCTCCAACTCCACAACTTGACCTACATGCAACTCGTCAATCGTCTGGCTGCCATGATGTCGGACAGCCAGGAGCCCATGTGCGCCGGGCGACACAAAGAACGGGTGTTGTTTAACGGTGTTCCGTTTGTGCCAGACGCACGCTTCGTCCCTGCTGGGCTCGACGAAGAGAAACGACTCAGAGTCGAGGTTGGCTCCATTCACGGTGTTGTTCTAGGCAGCGAACTCACACTTCATAACCACAACATCCGAGGGTCACTCAACGCCGTACTCACAGGCCTTAAAGTACTAGAGGTGCACCCGACCTGGTCCATATGCAAACCGTTAACGCCAGGCTTTCATTCCCCTCGACGCGCTTGGGCTAAGATTCGAAAGTGGCACAATCGACCGCCGTTTCGAATCCACTTGAAGAAGACGCTCACGTCTCTCCTCCGAATATGCAGGCTGTGCCGGCACATCCCTTCGAAACTTACTGACGACGAGACAGATACAAAAGTGACTATGAACCTGCTCCGGGTCCGTTCTAGTCAAGCTCATCTATCCCTTGGATTCTCAGGGAATTCCGCCCACATTGAGCACCACGATGATCTTGTGTCCCTTTGCAGACGCGTTGTCAGAATCGACGACACGATGGGCGCTCTTAGTCTCTTGGACAAAGCAGCTCGATTCCACCTTCACCTCCATCGACGGAATCCCGAAAGCCCGCTACGCAACCTCGTTCAGATGGAGTTGTACAAACTGGACCCCATCTCTTGGCGTAAAATTGGCACGAACCTCCTCAAGGACGGCCAAGCAAAAATAGACTACGAAAAAGACGCGCTCTACAGTGTCGTCATGCATAACAATAGTCAGGTCGACTTATGGCCCTCACTCGTGTATATGGATCCCAATTGCTACGGAATCACCATGCTGTACCATCCAAATGCGAAAACCAAGGCTGCACCACTACCGAAGTCTAGCCGACTGGAAGTTGGGACTGGCGGCGCTGGCTCCGAGGCCCTGTCCTTCGAACTAAAGCACGGGAAACCACTTGACTCTGGCTTCCTGAAGTTGTTTGTCACCACTTCGTTTGTTTCGATGAGCGTCATCGAGCAAGGACCACCGTTATCACTGACGGCTGCCACGGCAGTGACCGATAACTCATTCTCCAAAGCCGGCCCAGACGAATTATGGGACACCACCTATGCATGTATCAATATCCAAAGAATGGCCTGAAATTTGAATTATGACCGTTTCCTAGCCTAATTTACTTCTTAACGCAGTCTTCACCCGAACTGCTTGCAGTTCTACTTATGATACTAGCTGTTATTGCTCCACTTTATGTTCTGTACCTTAGTGTACCTTCTGTGTATTCACTGATATTAATGCTCATCATGCTTGGGTCATGTCATGCGATGGACCCTGAATCTTCAGACGCGTATCTCAGTCACTCGTTCTGCCACTTTTCTTTCGAGTACGGTATTTTCAATCATTTTCCTCGAAACGACAAGACTGGCCCGCTACACTGCCAACAGGTTTGCTTGAAATTGTAATGCGCCCCCCATGGACCCGGTAGCATCCTCGCAGTTGACGGAAAGCCTTGTTAAGCGGCTTGCGGGGCCTTCAACAGGCAAAGCTGGGTTAGCTCCGTCTATTTCCCCTGACTCCCGTGTAATTAATCCAATCCTCATTTCATAAGGCTTGCCAAGGACCAGACAGAGATAAACCGCACCATTGCCGAAGCGTCGAAGGGATCGAAGTTCTATGAGGCAAATACAACACGCTGCTCAATAGCCATGTCTCTGACCTAGAAATAATTGCGCAGAATGAGAAGAAGAAGGACAAAGACCTGACGGAACGGATTGCACGAATTCTGAAGCTCAGAGACGAGGCAATCGATGGTGTTGATTTGAGTAAGCCTCCGCTATTACGCAAATGTCATATCGAGTTAACTTCGGGTCCAGCCAAGATTGAACATCATGTTGATAAACTCGTAAGCTTGCCTCGGCGTTTAATTCGATACATTCATCTGTTCTGACGACGATACCAGATAATAGATCTGGAGAACGAACGAGACTTATCACAAGTCATAGTCCATTTCGACATGGACGCCTTCTTTGCCAACGTAGAATTGCTGCACAACCCCACCTTGAAAGGGAAGCCCTTTTCAGTGAGCACCAAAACAACAACCCCCTTCACGATCGACTCATTCCCTCACAGGTGGGAGGGGGCGTCATCAGTACGGCCTCTTACGAAGCTAGAAAATACGGTGTGCGATCGGGAATGCCGAGTAACACCGTCAGTTCTGTGCGCCCAAGGCGAGGGCTAATCGTATTTGCCAGGTTTCATTGCCAAGAAGTTGTGCCCCGAGCTTATTCTATTGAGATCACATTATGAATGGTACAATGAAGAGTCGAACAAGGTGTTCACGATCCTACGGCGTTATGATCCTCGTCTTAGCGCTGCAGGTTGTGACGAAGGCTATCTAAAGTCCGTCTCTCAATTCTACCCTCAATTGGACCTCCTTGCTGAAGCCTCGACAGTATTACTCCGTACCTTCAGAAGCACAACCTTACTCCGGATAAGTGCGTGGAGGAAATAAGGAGAACGGTGCATGCTGAAACCAATCTGACTGTTAGTGCTGGGATTGCGCCTAATATGGTGCGTGCTAGTTTCGGAAATACTTTCGCGCTATCTCACGTTGACCTAGATGCTTGCCAAAGTGCGTCCTTGGTATTTCTAAAGGAAATGAGCCTGAAGCATGCGACCTCGAACTAGATATGCTCGGACAAGGTAAGATCTTACCTCCAGATGACTGCTGCACGTCCTCAACACGATAGTAGAATAAACCCAACGGCCAGTATCACCTTGCGTTCGACAGCAAGACCATCATTGACTTCATGGGCGACTTGTCCATACGTAAAGTGCCAGGTATTGGGCGAGTTAACGAGCGACTACTGGAGTCCGTAGGAGTTAAGGTATTTATTTTGTTACATGCGCGAATGGTTTTCTGATTCTCTACACGCAGACTTGTGGCGATGTATATACGCACCGCGCTGTCTTGTGCCTAATGGACAAACAGTTTGGGCTACGTTTCCTTCTCCGGACATACCTCGGGATCGCTAGCAACGAGGTCAAGCCATACGAACGCAATGAAAGAAAGAGCATAGGAGCTGAGAGGTTCTCATAAAACTTTTTGAAAGTGACATCGGTGCTAAGTGATGACACAGGACATTCTCCCCGTTATCATCGACAAAGGATATGCTTGGCAAGCTCGAAGAAGTAGCTGCAGAGCTAGAGAGCGATATGGAGTCTAGTGGCTGGATGGGGAGGACAGTTACGCTCAAGTTCAAGCTCGATACCTTTCAAGGCAGGTGTTTTCCTCTTGTATCTCGGTGTATTCATTCCTTGATCAGTCTTCACTAGAGCAAAGTCATTGAACCATTGGGTCAACAAGAAGGAGGAGCTTTTTGCAGTAAGTAATCTTATTTTGTTTATCTCTCCTGCATATTCTGACGCAATGTAGGTGGGGAAAGAATTGCTCTTCCCAGAGCTGCCAATCAGTGTCCGTCTAATTGGGCTCAGAGTGACCAAACTCAAAGATTTGAAGGCATCGACCTCAGAAGGGATAAAACGCGTAGGTACGGAGGCTTACCATGGATGCACGCTAACTCGCCTATTCAGTTCTTTGGACTCGCTCAGCAAGCAACGTCTGGCAGTAAGAGGAAGGCATCCGACATTGACGAAAATGAAGCAGACGATGCATCGGTCGACCAAGAAGGACATGATAGCGACGATGACGTTATGCCCGGATTCCATGAGCAAGATGAGGCTGACATTGACCCCTCTCAGCATGATGTTGATGACGACGAAGAGCTACAAATTATCCAGCCTCTAGCCCATATCAGGAAGCGGCCGCCAAACTCGGTTCCAGGTACATCAATATCACATCCGCTAGCCCTCCGAAGTAGGTCCAAGAGCGCTGGTCCCAGTCGTAGTCATGGCGCAGCGATAGCAGAACCGTCAACAACCTCAACTCCGCCAGAAACGCACACCTGTCCCGTCTGCAATGAGGCCCTCACCACCAACAACACCGGCCTGAATGAGCACATCGATTATTGTCTGAGCCGTGATGCGATTAAACAAGCCCAAGGGACGTCGACGAAAGGCAACAAAGTTTTGAGTTCGGGAGATACAACCAAAGAATATGCTATGAATGGATTAAAAAGGCTGAAACTGCGCCCCGATACGCCCGTCAAAAGTAAGCGCAAGGGTTAACAGCTCCCGTCCTACGCTTGAATTCGGATCAGATTTTCTGCTTTCATTTATTGTGATCTTTGCGGTGGATATTCCACGATAGCAACTGCAGTAGGTATCTATATCGTGTCCTTTTTGCTTTGCTTTACTTTGTCATGACGTCTGTTGTATCAGTAGCACACATTTGCATCTTCCAGAGGATTATCTTCATACAACGGCCACATGCTGCCTGATAAGTTACATAATACAGAGTATTGCAGGACTGATAAAACAACGAAAACTTGGGAGGCGATGTATGTATTTGTGTCGATCATTTGCCATTAAAATGACTTTGGGCGTTGTGCCATATTGAGTTGAGGACGAACGCTTCGCTGAGGAGCATTTCGATCTCGTGGTCTCCCCAATCTTGGGTTGGTAGGGACTGCAGGAACATGATGATGCCCTAGAAGTGAACTCCTATGCGAATGCCTTCTAATGCCTGCAAGTCAGACTAACCTGGAAGTCCATTTGCCGTAGCTTTTCGCTCCATTTCACTAAGAACGCAGAGCAAACATAGAGATGGAACTGGGAGAAGGCGTCTGGGCCCTCAGCCTGGAGACACGGAAGTACAAATGAGTGAACGTGCGAGAAGAGCAGCGAGACGACACACCAAATACGTATCCCACATTCGAATGGTGTTTTGTACGCTGATTTCTCGCATAAGTAAGCAGTTCATCCATCGAAACGCGAATTGCATGAATTCGACATTCTGGGATTCTAAGTGCGCTGCAAGGGGTGCTGTTTGATTGATTTCATGAGCACCATGTCTATGGTTCGTTATATATTTGGCTGACCGTCTATCCTGGCAACAAGCTCTGCCATCCGCCGGACGCTTCTTTGAATGCCAGGCTGGGCGAATATGTAGTTGTCTTGTATTCCGTCGAGCAAGCGGGAAAGACACCAGAAAGAGTCGGCTTCTATCGCCTCAAGGATATGCGGAGGAAGCAATGATGGGTCGAATTCTTCGGGATCAGAGTCTGCCGTGGATGTCAGCAAAGGATGCATAGACAGGAAAGAGGTCGATTGTACCTATGTATGCCGAGAGAAATACCTGGAAGAAGGGAGTGACTAGGTCGTTGATGCCTTGCACATACCCGCTTGCTGGATGGCGAATAGCCCAAACGTAGAGAATCCGTTCAAGACTCTTTGATTTAATACTTAGTAGTCAAGATAGGTACGATTCACCCGCAGGAAGTAAGACCAACGTACCCGTTGAGTGGCTGCGTGCATCCATAGTCTGACACCCGGTCGCGTTCGTGGCACGTCAATTTCTATTTGATGCCATATCTGCTGGTCGAGCCCTTCACGATCCCTCGCAAACGCCAGCTCTACAAGAGACTTATACTCATCTCGCTTCCGCTCTAGCGTGGCCTGACGCATCGGTGTGGGCAACGGGAGGTATCCCTGCAGGGAGTACATTAGAACCTGATGTAAATCGGCGTGTGCTGAACATACCAGTAATAGCTGCCACGCGACTGGGCGAAGGTCTTCAGGTATTCCTGCCCAAGCAAGTTTGCGCAGTTCAACTTGATGGTGGTCAGAGGGTATACGTCTAACATGTACGGTATACACTTACCGACGTTAACATCCCGGCTGGTCAGGCAGTCAACGAATTTATGCCGCCTGTTCGTACGAATGGAGCGTTCACGCATAAGCTTCTCCGATCGTTCTGCAGAGCCGTTAGAATCCTGTTTTTTATGTTGCGGCAGTGGAGGTGATGGTTTTGGTTTTCGTGAAGATCGATGTCGAATGCCATGCAATGGATCTGAATATCTTTAGAAGATGATGGGTGGTATTGCACCAACTATACCTTTGTAAACTTGCTCAGAATCAGAGCGAATGATGCCCTTGTCCGTCCTGGACTTGTGGTGCACCTCGACAGCAGCAAGGTCCGGTACCGAATCAGCCTCGAGATCGCCCAAAATCATGTCGCCCTCTATGTCCCCATCACCTTGCTCGTCACGCTGACTAGCATCCTCAACTGATCTCTTCATGTTGGCCTCGTCTATATCTAATTTGCTTCCCTTCCGCTCATTCGAAGTCCTCACTATCGTCCATGCACCAGACGACGCACTCCTTTCCTCAGGTATTCCGTTGCGCGGCGGATAAGAACTTGGATTCGGCGCACTTATGTGGGTGAAGGAGAACGCAAGCGTCGAAGATGACTGATCAAGCGCTGGGCGCGGTACGGGTTTTGCGGGTGTCGCTTGAATGCGATTGTACGAGTAAGCGAGGGAGGAATGTCGAGGCGATTCCGAGTCTGATCCACTGTCCCAAGCATCGTCTTCTCCCCATTCTGTCGAAGTGTTACCTGCGCCCGAGAAACTAGTAAGTGGGTTGATACCAATATGGGGACGAGCGGGGGGCGGTCTAGCGGTCATGAATGCAGGAGATTCAGCACTCGGGACTGCTGCTAGCCTGAGTGCACCCAGTGTTCGACTGCGTGGGAAAGATGAACTTTCATTAAGGAGATTAGATAAGATCTCCATCCAACGGAGACGGTGTTCCATTTCCTGCTCACCGTCTCCCGAACCATGTCTGCAGCACGCTCACTGGTTTCGCGCCTCGCAGCATTCTCTTCCTGCGAAATATCGGATGCTCTCATCAAGCTAGGCATTCCGCACGGGGGGTATATACCAGATATCAACATGGTCTCCCCATCCGCGAGCTCAGATATCAGAATATGTGGCCCAGCCTATACAGTCCAAATGGTGCTTGCGTCCGATAAGACGGCACCCAAGCTGGAGAAGCACTTCGTCGACACTGCGCCTGAAGGTTCCATAATTGTCATAGACGCCCCACCTCGTTCGTCACCTTCCACTCTTCCTCCGCATCGCTATAGTTAATCATGCGAAGGGGTGAAGAGCGCGGTCTGGGGAGGCCTCATGACTGCAGGGGCCCAAGCGCGATCAGCCAAGGGAGTCGTAATTTCTGGGAGATGCAGAGATATCGGCGAGCATCGCGCTCTGCAGTTCCCTGTGTTCGCCCGCTCCCATTCGACCCTTGGCCAATCCCCGTTTACACGGCCCTCGCAAATCAACATACCGCTCACTATCGCGCCTCAGGGTGCTGACGGTGATGCTAGCGCGTACAGTTTCCCAGCCATACAAGTTAAGCCTGGGGACTGGATAATCGCGGATGAAGATGGCGTTGTATGTGTGCCAGTTGACCTAGAACCAAGAGTTGTGCACCTAGCCACGAAAGGGAAGGCAATAGATTCGAAGTGCATGGAAGATATTAAAGCGGGGCTAGGAATCCAAGAATCCTTCAAGAAGCACAGGGGGGAATAGAGAGTTGATACCAAAAGTACATACCGCCACATGGTTATTAGATGTCGCCCTTCTCTTATGTTCGGTGCCTATGGAAACGACAGGGCGAGACGCGTGTATTGACAACATACAGCAAGGTATCACGAATCGGACCCAGTTTTGGCCTTCACGAAGGCTATCTCCCTGTCGAGTACATCTTTCAGCTCCTTCGCTTGCTCTTCCGTCTGCAAGCGAACATTATAAGTGACAGAAGCTCCTTGATCATGTCCAACAAACATGATCGTTCGCTTTGTTAGTGAGGGTTTGAGACCCGTATATAAGTTGAAATTCTACAACAAAGTTAGTCACCGCATTGAAGACCAAAGGGGAGAGACGACGACACACAATGTTAATTTTACCAGTGCTACTATTGCGTAGTAGGAGTCGGCGCGTTCCCGACTCCTTGTGGGTCTTGACTCGAAGAACGCCTGAAGTGAACGTCAGACAAGCGACGAGGAACTTATGTCGACCACGTACCATAGCCAAGTTCACTCCATGCGCTACCTCCGCCGTCTTTGGGGTCTTTCTTGGTCAATCTGTACGCTTTCAGCTTGATTGCGTGTACTGTCTCTTCATCCTCCTCGCCCTCCCCTTCCTCATCATGAGGATTCTTGCTTGCGATCAAGTTACTCGAGTCAGAGGGACACTCTCCACCTTCACCTGCAGCACTCTCCTGGCTACTTTCTTCAGCCCCACTTTCAACCTTCATTTCCTCAACCCCCGGCCGCGCGAAGAAATTATTCGTCGTGCTGCTTGAGCTTCCAAGATCTGGCGTGGTTGGGGGGCTCCCGAACCCGAACCCAACGGGGTTTCCTAAGCTTCCACCCGCGCCAGCAGGCTTGCCAAACCCTCCGAACCCTCCAAATTTACTCGCTCCGGCTGAGGGAGCACCGAAGGGATTTGAGCTACTGACTAAGGAGGCAGTCGAGGCAGTCGAGGCACTGGAAGATCCAAAGAGGCTGGTTGAAGACGACGAAGGCTGACCAAATAAGCTTGTGGTTACTTTAGAAGTATCCGTCTTTGGAGGAGCACTGAAGGTAAAATTCTTGTTTGAATCTGACTTAGGAAGGTCGAAAGGATTGGATTGTGTGCTGCCGAAGAGGGAAGGTGCCGATTTGGATGTAGAGCCAGTGCCAAAGAGAGATATTGAACCCACATTGGAACTGCCCGAGGACTCCAGGGTGGGCTTCGACGGTGCGCCCGCGTCGTCCGACGGTTTTGAGCTGGCGGGGGTGGCTACAGTTGGAGGGAAAGTGAAACCGCCGGGGCTTGGACGTCTCGAAGCCGCTTTGATGTCAGGCACGAAGCCGACCCCCAAGGGTGAGGTGGTGGACGAGCTGGCAGGACTTGGAGTAGAACCACCGAATCCAAAGAATGAGGTCGGAGGGGTTGGCATGGCTGCTGAAGGTGCTGCCGGTGCGGGTGGCGGCTTCGGTTTGGTTGCTGAATCGAAATCTTTTTGTACACTAACTCGCAACGTAGTGTATTGATCTAATATTTCCGCGATATTGACGAAGGGGTCTTCGTCAACAGCTTGGGTCAGAGCGGATAGGAAGGCCACGTTAATCCCACGTAGAGCAGCGTAATACTTGGAGGCGGCTGAGTCAGCTGCAGCTGTTTCTGCGGCGGGGTCAGATGCAGGTTTAGACGAGGATAGAGGCTGGGCAGGAGGAACCGGTTCCGAGCTACTGCCTGAAGATGTTGATGCTGAGGGACCTAGGAAGGACACGAAAGTTTTAGTGGCTGAAGAGGCTGAGGGGGCCACTGTCGGTGTGGAGGATGAAGTAGAGAAGGGTGAGCCAGAAAATGGTGTGGATGGTGAAGTAAAACCCAGATTAAATGACTGCGACGATGGAGGGATTGGGTTCGAGGACGGTGAAGATGGTGGAGGAGTAAATGTGAAGGACTGCGACTTGGCCAGAGGTGAACCGAAGCCGGAGAATGCACCTAACTTGGGTGTAGATGGGTCCTATGCGGTCCGTTAATATACGGCGGGTGACAAGTGGCAAGAAGACACCGTACATCTGAATTTGACGCGCCATTCGCGACGGGTGAACCAGTTGGAGTGATTGCAATGGAGCGTCGTGGTAAGCCACGGATGCTAAGAGTGCATGAGAATTAGTACATGTGGATAGCAAACGTCGACGTACGGTCTGGCAGCCAAGGTAGAATCATCTGCCTTCCTGAATCCCTGGCCCGGATTGGAATCCTACACGATGGGGTAGTATGTCAGAATGTGATGAATATATATACGTGAATGGGCCAGTAGAAACACACTTCAAGATCCTCCTCAGTGTCGTCTTTGGCTAGTTGTCGCTCTGCGCCGCGCTTCATGGTGAAGAGAGAGTGAGAGAGTGAGTTGGTTCGGGCGTAGAGTCTTGGTCGCGGGCTTCGGTGGCCCAAGGCGATTGGCGTCTGAAATAAACAAATGCAAACCCGAGGAGCCCTCACATCAATGAATGCATCACCTTTCAGTCACATTCACGGTTACTTTACCACAGTCCTCACTCACCCTACAGGAGCCCACCAGGTTCAGGCTTTTCCTGCGGCTTTTGCGCCAAATCTCCGCCGTTCTTTCGACATGGCCTCCTTCTCGAATGCTGTTCCATCTTCTTCCCGTTCACCTTCACCTCATACTCCAGAAGCATCAGACAACGTCGACCCGATCGTGCTGCAAAATGACCTCGACTTAGCATCGTGGTTCTCAAACGGAAAGGGCATATCTGTAGGCTCTGAATTCGATGTCAACATGAATGCAATCAATGATACCAACACCAAACATGAGGACGATGCCATGCTTCGCCTAGACGATTTGCTGGAGCGACACGCATTTGAGGAGTACGCTAGGTCGATCCTTTGTGACCCGAGCCGATTCACTTATGCTCTGATAGGCCGACAGCCGTGAGCGTTATCCCAGCGTACCACGCCGCAACCTCCCCAATAGCTTCGTCGGACGCGCCGTCCAATTCGCTTTCACCCATTACTACGGGCAACAACAGGCCGACTAAACCGATTCCTCCTCCCGTAACACGATTACTCCATAGAGACCCGTTTCCATCCAACCAGAAAGTCGTGCATCCCCCCAAAGAATCCTGCTTCAAGTATGCATTCCCTTACCCCAACATATCCGTATTGCTTATACCCTCCGCAGTCTCCCCATCGTGATTCCAAGCATTCCTGAGGGAGGGACGAAATCTCGAGTAGAGACTCAAGTGCGCGTCTCCGTAGAGTTAGCAGACACCAGCTCCTCTGCCGACCCAAGGGCGTACAACCGCGTTGGCTCATGGAAATGGCTCCAACTACCCGCGGGAACAGCGACGAAGAAGCGGACGCGGAAGCAAGGGAAGATAGGTGTGTAACATGTCCGTCTTACCTTTGTGTTTTCACAAACCGTTATCTAGACCCAGAACAGGAGGATATCCTATACCTTTCTGCCAGCGTTTCCTGCGCGTCACCTCCACATAGTAAGGTTCTTAGCTGCTCAAGTTGTCAAGCTCGCGAAGTACGAATGATGTCCGCTACTACATCATAATTCTTATGCTAACGCATTCTAGGCAAAGCGGGTAGCTAAGAAATTAGCCGCGCGGGTGCGCCCTCGCTCGGACTCCGACTCACCTCCCTCTGCCGCCAAGCACAAGCATCGAGAAGATACCACCAGTATTATCCAATTTAACTGTGCTGAAGTACTCGACTTCTCTGCCGGCTCCGTCGTCCTTCCCCTTCGCATAACATGCTACTGCCGGCATCATCGTGAGAAAGTTGGCTTCCTCGTCCATTTCACCATGGTGGATCATTTGGGAAGGATCGTGGGCACTGGGACCACCAGGCCGATAATGATAACGGATGATCATAAGACCTCCGCTGGTTCCTTGAATCACGGTGGGAAGTCGGGGCCTGATTTGGTCCCAACTGGATATAACACGGACTATGACTGGACCCAAGGGAATGGAGTGGTCGGTGAGGTATCGCCCGTTGAGTCCCGGGCACCTTCTAGGCGGTCGAAGGATCCTGTCATAAGTGGATTAGCAAAGCGCGCAAAGCCATACGACTCGCGAGGTAAACGCAACAAGGGACTCCGTGGGGGCAGTGAATCAAGCGTGCCATCACCTGCGAATTCCACCTCGACTTTACCACTGACCCGATCACCAACCCCCCCTTCGCGTGATCGCCAGCTTGCGTCGTTGCAGCCCCCCCTGGACTTACCTCCCTTACAACACTCATCTCAAGAGTCTGAATCGTCGTCAGATACCATGGTCACGCCTGAAGACCAGACAATGGACTTGTCGCTGCTTACTGCCGTCACCCAGTCATTCCAGCAGCAAATGGACGCCATGCCCAACTCGCTAGCCGCTCCTTCACAGCCGCACATCGCCCACCCACAGTCCCTTTCCCTTCTTCTATTTGGCTCAAACCAATCGTTATCTCTCCCTGTGCCCACAATACACCGTCTAATCCCTAATAGCGGTCCAACCCACGGTGGAATCGAAGTTACCGTGTTAGGTATCAATTTTCACCCTAACATGCAACTCAATTGTGTCTTCGGCGATGTGGTAGCAAGTTCTACTCAGAGGTGGAGCGACAACACCCTTGTCTGTATCCTTCCCCCCAGGGCCACCGCTGGCGTCGTTGCCGTGTGGTTTGATGGAATTCCCAAGTCCTCTGATCCAACCGCCTCGCCGCTATCGCTTTTCACGTATTCTGATGACTCAGACCGTGCACTGTAAGAATTCGTGGTACTTCGTCCTTCTGTGGCTGTACTGACTATATTGGCCCAGGATGGAATTAGCTCTCCAAGTTGTCGGGCTAAAGATGACGGGCAAGATAGAAGACGCGAAGAATGTCGCCATGCGTATTGTTGGGAACGCAGGAAACGATGCATCGCAGCAACAACACGACATGGCATCCAACATGATGCACATTGCTTCATTGCATCACGATCTTCGACCACTGCTGGTTGCCCGAGCCACGGAGGGCGAGAACTTCGAAGCTCTTATCATCGACTTCTTGCTGATCCTCGACACCTCATTGGAAGAAGAAGCGGCGCCGGACGTCTTATCTACGCCCTCTGTTATCTCTCACAGAAACACCAGTGGTCAAAGTCTGCTGCACCTGGCGTCTTTCCTCGGGTTTGAGCACCTCGTCCGGTTCCTAATCGCTCGAGGGGCTGATCTCGACAGCCGCGATCGCAATGGCTGCACTCCACTGCACCTAGGGACGATCAGCTCTTCGAAAGCGTGCGCTCGCCTGCTTATCGAGTCCGGGGCCGACATCGAGGTAGTTGACGCTTCTGGCAAGTCTCCTTTGGAAACTGCCCGTCCCGGCTTCTTCGACGGCATTCTTCCCACCTCTCAGGCGGCAGCTCAAAGCTCGTCTGACCACGAGTATGATAGCGACGGTAATGAGGACGGAGAATCGCAATGGGGCGATGCCGAGGAGGATTCTGAGCCTGATGAGCGAGCTATTGTTGCCCGTCGTTCTCATCATCGTCGATCGCGTCGGAAACCTAGGGCTTCGGGAGAGAAGTCAGCCCTAGAGCCGCCTCCGGATATGCCCAAAGTCGAGGAAAAGCTCAAGACGGACGACAACGTTGACGAGAAGCAAGCCGCCTCCTTTATCAGCATGATTCAGCGGACGCTCGCCCAAATTCCTACGGCTCAGGGGATGATGCCTAATGTGCCCCACCTACCTGTGATGCCAGCCGTTCCATGGGGTGCCCTTCCGCAAATTCCAGTTGTATTCCCGGTGTTTATTCCTTTGGCCGGATGGCCGTCGTTCCTGGGAGGTGACAATGCCGCCACTGAAGTCTCTGAAGGTGAACAAAAGAAGAAGGAAGCCGGCGCTGTTGGGGCCGCTATGGAATTGAAAGCAACATGGGAGAAATTGTTGTCGCTGGCATCGGCACAACGGCCATCGCAAGAGGAACTCCCTCCTCCTCAATATACGCCCAGAGCAGGCCCCACGGTTGAGGACACCCCTTTGACTCCCTCTCAGGACGCTAGCGAAGAAGCGGAATCCTCGGCGACGCCTCATGCTAGCTCGTCTTCTGATGTTAGAACATCGTCGAGACGAGTAGAATACTCGCAGGCGCCCGTGCTTGATGAAGACATAGACGCCTATGCCTATCGGCCCTCGACTAAACAAACGCAGAAGATTCGGAAGAAACGTAGGTGGCTGAAATTTATTGACCCTGTAGCATTATTGATTAGCATTTCAGATGATCGCATGTTGTTTTCATTCTGGCTACCGGTTCTGCTCTGTATGTGCCATTTCTTTGATATCTGAACGACCTACTGACGAAAACTATGCAGTTGGTTCTCTTTATCTCTTATATACTATCCTCCAATTCACCTTCCGCCTTTTGAAGTCGACACTCCCTATACGAAGTGGCCACCTAATAACCTCATAGATTGGGGCCTTTTTATTTTATATTCTGCATTATTGTCGTATATTTTATCGTGAACGTTTGTTTTCCCTGTACTTTTGTTGCAAGTAGGTACATACAAGCGTGGAACTCAGTAGTAGTAAGTAGTGTAGAGTAGTTGCACGTTCGTCCTTACATAACAGACGTCAACGGTGGCCATCATTGAATGTGAGCGTTGACAAGCATCCTGACCACAACTTCAGAGAAAAGACAAGTACAAGAAGCCATGACAAGTACAGCATCACTTGGGGAGAAGGGAGATGTTAGTGTGTACTCACAAATATCAGCAGGTCGAAATTAAGCATATTTTTCCTCCAGCCCTGGTTCGATGATGGGAACATTATCCTCGTAACAGAGGACCAACAAACCGCGTTCAAGATTCACCGAGGCGTGGTATCTCGATATTCTGAGATATTCAAGGGAATGTTCGAACTCCCACAGCCCAACGCCCTTACCGACTCGGTCGAAGGCTGCCAAGTCGTGCCTATGTATGATAATTCGGTTGAATTATCACGTCTGGTGAAGGCAATCTATGATGGCCCGTGAGTAGTGTAGTCTCCTCTCGTGCTAGTGCTCCTTCGATTTCACCTCGTAGCTCTTTTTCAGAGAATTCCCTTGAGGACTTCTATTATGTGGCTGGAATAATCCGTCTCTCTTCAAAATACTTTATTTCCCACTTGCGTAAAGAGGCCGTCCGGTTCCTTACTCACACTTGGCCTTATACACTGCAAGCACAAGATGAAATGGTGGAGAAAGCTCTTCGCAACCCACCTGTCAACGGCTTCAGCTACCCCTACGTTCATCCACTACACGTTCTCAATCTAGCCCGAGAGGTCAACATTCGGCTTATCATCCCATCCGCACTTTACTTCCTCTCCTTGTACCCTCTGACAGAATTGTTGAAGGCAGACCATGCCAAGCTTATGGTCGACCATCCATCTCGACCTTCATCTACGCTCGATGCTCAAGATTTGAAAGACTACACGCTTGTGTTTCAATCCCGCATGAACTTAATCCTCGAATTTACGAAGACAACATGCGGCCGACAGCAACCTGGTCATGGCTGCGAGAACCAACTTGATTCGAATTCATGTAAAAAGGGCTTCATACGCTTGTCCTCACGCCTATCCAAGTCCTGGATGGTAAGGACGAGCCCGCTACATTTTATGCGACAAGCCATTCAACTGGTGAATGACGATCATTCCGTTTGCATCGCCTGTCGGCTTAGCTTCCGTCGAGACACCGATGCACTGCGGGAATCGTTCTGGAACGATTTACCCATCATGGTGGGTCTGCCAGGTTGGGACGAACTTCGCAAGGAGGAGCTCTAGTTTTCAATTTAAGATTCCTTCATCGGGTTGTCATGTTGCATGGTATTTATTTGGCGAAAATCATGATCGTTTTACACCTTGGGTCCACATAGCGCTGCGATTACGATGATCGCCTAAACACCACCACTTCTCAAGAACTTCCATAGTCAAACCGCTGGTCGGCAAATTTTCCCAGTCAAAAAAGGTAATTGCTCCGACACCAGTTTCACCAGCACAGTCCAGCACTTGTACTATGATTGATGACTCTGAGCCTTCATTAATAATTGACATAGAACATTCACTCACTTTGTTGAGCATCAAATGGAGCTCCCACCTGGAACGTTCCCGAGCCAGGTGACAATCCCAGAGCGATTGCTCCCCCTCTAGTAGCTAGGTAGAGAGCCGTCTTCCAATCGATATCAAGCCTGCTCTCGGCGGTGGTATCATCTTCAGAGAGTATTCTCGATCCCTCCCTCATCTTCGAAACTGTGACTGCATTTCGCATGGCGTCCATCATATCAAGGCTATATCCACCCGCGATATCGGTACCCAGTCCGACCTTCACGCCTTGTTGTATACTCTCCCGCAACCTAAACGGCTGAGCCGAGAAGTATGCATTAGAAAGAGGGCAATGCGCAATCGATGTGCCTCTTGTGGCTAGATGCATTAAAGACGGCGTGGGCAGGAACGTGCAGTGTGCATGTACCGCCCGTGGAGTAAGCAGGCCGTGCTAGTACCGACGTTCAGTTTCAACAATAGGTGTCTGCAATGGTTCGGTACCTTGTCGAATATATCAACATCGTCTTCGCCTCTCTGTCCTTTAACCCATTCTACTTCGTCCAAGGACTCCGCAAGATGGCTCTGCACGCGTACATCCTTCTGGGCTGCCAGATGTCCGAGACAACGGAGGAGAGCATCAGAACAAGTGGGGACAAATCGTGGTGTGATTACAGGCTCGATAAACCGCTCCTGGGCAGGTAAATGCTGGACTAGATTCTTGCACTCATCTATGAAGGATACAATAGATGATAGCGATGCTTCCGCGCTCGCCTCGACATAGGTAGGTCGTGATGAGATGTCCATTGATAGCTTTCCGACGAACCCACGAATGCCTAAATTCTGCATCGCACGAGCAAGTATTATACTTTTTGTACATTAGAAAGACTCCGCAATACTAGGATAAATCAAGGAAACTTACTTGGTTTCTGACTTAATGGTGCCAAAAAGGAGAACAGCACCTGTGCCGTTGGCTATGAGATGGGTGGCCAGCTGCTTGTATACGCTCTCCGCCAGTGTTGGGTCAGAATCAAGCCGTTCCTCCGCCTTGTATGCATAGTCGTCGAGCCATTGCATCAGCGGAAGGTGCAGTCCTACTCCTTGATATAAGAATTGAGGTGCATGGAGATGGAGATCGTAGAAGGTAGGCAGGAAGAAGCTTCCAGGTTGAAGCTGGGTCACCTCTGCCTGCGAGTGCCGCAACCGCAGTCGTACGGATTCCTGGGAGTTAGCCTCCTCGAAATGGGCTATGTACCCCAAATCATCGACAGCTAGACGGGATCATGAGACGAGCAATTGATTTAGCCTGAGCGCTCTACCTAGAAGGTGATCTTCTAGCACCAGAACTTGATCGATCTGAGGGCTATGCACAAAATTGCCCCGAAACAACTGCACCATGAAGTTAATGCGGCTTGTTGGAGCAAACCAAGAAGTAAAATTGAGACACCGTGACTCTCATACATATTATAGGGGATGATTAGGAGTATACAACGCAACCATATTCCCTGCATCCCTCTCGCGTAAACGTAAGGATATGATCTGTTCGAACGTTACGGCGAGCTTTGTTTATTTTTGTGGTTGTTTACATACCTCCCAATGTGCGCGATGTGAACCCCGCTTCACAGTAGCAACTGTGTAGACGAATTAGCCAGAGAATATAATTTAACCCCGGTATTAGACTCACTAATAATCTAGTTTGCGTGGGCCATGAGTAAGCATCAAGTAGAAGGACCCATGAGGCACTCACATAGCCATTTCCTTTTGAATACTTCGATTTCTGACCTACCACTCCGACCTGTCATCACGTCAGGGTACTCTTTCTTCAACGCAGGGGCTACTACGTCTTCAAAGTTTGCCAGAAACCTTTGCCTCCATTCTCTGAGGGTGCGTGCATAGTGAGGACCAATGTTGGATACCGAATCAACAATCAGACGCCCCCCTGACCCCTTCTCCATTGTTTGGAAGAGAAGCGATAGTGTCGGTAGGATACCTCCGGGAAAAACTATACAAAGAGCGTCAGTATCAGACCACCAAAAGAGCGGAACGCACTTACTCTATAAATTGTACGACCAGCGAATCTGAGTGAGTATATGGTTTTCAAGGTGGTAAACGCATTACCCATTTTCTAATAAAGTCTACTTCTTGAAGATAACGCTGAAATCCTACGTGATATTCGTTTAATCGGTCGTACACTGGACCGAAAGAAAGGTACTCACTTGCTTCTGGAATGGTGATCGCCTGGACGACGCCGACGCCGCCTTTTCGTTTCAAGGCCCAGTCAACGACGCTCCAGTACTTTTCTAGGAATTCAAACCCTACAGCTTCGATCATTTCTATGCTGATGACTCGGTCGAATGCCCCTTCCCACTCAGCCGGCATGTTCCTGTAGTCCATCAAATGGACACGAATTCTATCTTCCAACCCAGCCTCTTTTATCCTTTGGGTCGCTAGCTCCTGTTGTTGAATAGAAAGAGTGATTGTATCAACCGTTGTCTCTGGGGAATTTTGGGCAATGAACATGGCCATAGAGCCCCAACCTGACCCTATTTCCAGAACATGGTGACCAGGGAGAATACGTGCTTTCTCGAAGATATGTCGAAGTTTCCGTATTTGAGCCTCGTAGAGTTCGTCCTTTCCGTTTATGGTAGCAGTGACGATCCCATCGTCCCTGTTGACGCGCTCGCTGTGCTGTATGCGCTTCAATCCCTGACCACCGCTCCACTGGGTCTGGTTACCGAACTTTCTGTGATCTCCGTCTAGATCTTCGAAAATTCCACAACTGTAAGTCAGGTCCTCTGATAAGAAACCTAGAAGGCCGCGTCAGAGACTGAAACTCCTGAGATGACTGACACATTACCGGTGAACATATCATTTGATATGTCGTAATGGGCGGAGATGTTCGATCGCGAATTCCCAATCGTGTTCAAGAATCGGTACGATGTTAGCCGTTGAGGCAGCGTGAATAGGTAGGAAAGCCTAGAGTCTAGGTTGGAGAGATTTTGGCGATTATCTAGAAATATCTGTAGTTGTATGAATGAAGCGAGGTTACACAGATGTATACAGACATGCATACCATGAAAAGAGACACTAGGTCATCACACTCAACATCCCCGTACATATACGCCTCTGCAAAGCCAAGATCTCCCATAGTACATAGTCGCACCCAGAAAACATCATTCACGACGCGAAGCTCAGCCTTTGGTGGGGATTGGTTGTCCGAACGAGGGTCACGAAACTCATAGACATTGGAGAGTGTCAAGACCCTAAGTTCCCCCACTGTTATACGCTCCATGAGCCTAGAAGTGGATGTAGATCAAGTCGCGAGTAGCGCTCTGCTAGACAATTTTACGCACGACACGACGGCCATCTCTGCGAGCCTAGTCATAGGCGTCCACCCCGTATTGAACGCTGCTTCGCGAATCCGGTTCCAAGCTCTATCAGCGAGGCCCGTAACTGAGAAGGGATGTTTAGCAGGCGTATCGAGCAATTGCCTTGACATTGCAAACGGGAAGCTGGGGGTTGGGGAAAGGGGTCGGGAAGGTGAACAGAAGCAACGATGGCAGTTCATATAGTAGTCTAACGAGCCAATCAGAGGAGAGGAGATATGGGAGCATACCGATGGTGTGACCGAGGACCAAGCTGATGGCTTCGCCAATCGGCGTCGTGACAGCGATGGTGACGCTGAGGAAGCTTACAAGAGCCCGTGATCGTGTTTATCCCGCCAACGTCAGTCCCACGGGGTCTCAAACTTGATATCCGTCTCACTGATCGGGTCCGCGACGCACTGCATGAGTGGATTGCATAGAGTAGTATCGGGTACAATGCGGCGAGATAATGAGAGAAAAGAATCAAAATACCGGTGCATCTCTCAGAAACAGTCGACCCTCCTCTTTCTTTACCCACCGCACGACGGAGTTCGCTGCCCCAACAGCAGCACTCTTCGGTAACATCGGAGATAAGGTGATGTAGAGCTCAAACGGTTGCGTGATCTATGCATAATCAGTTAGCTATGCACGCGACAACAACGACGGGAAATATGATGCACCCAGCCGAGAACGCTTTCTTTCTCAGTCTTGATATATTGTAACTTCAGCATACCACCCTGTCCAGACTTCGCATGAATGGCGTCGTGCAGTATTTGATATAGCGTGAGTAACCTGAATCGCACAACTATGAGCAAATCACTCAGACAAGGGATGGGACACACCTTCTCCTCTCGGTCGGGCTATCGTATGGGTCATCAAATGAAGGTATTGTGACCTGGACTTGACCTCTAGACTTGTACACAAAATGTCGAAGCCCGGGAATACCAAGCTCCGCCACAGAGTACTCCGTCTTCCCACTCTGGAGGTCTGATATGATAGCGTCCGAAATCCCCTCGTTGTCCAGTTTCTAAGGTAACAATCTCAATAATTAAAGAACGCGCCTACATTATCGGCCCACCTGCGAAACTGATTCACACCATCCCTTGATCGTATCGAACTCGCCAACCCCGTTGAGGCATACAAGCGCCAGCGTCGGGTCCTGGCGATCAGAGCTGTCGGTAGACGGAAATAGTACTGGTGCCGGTACATGATCACCTGCCGGAAGTTCGGGAGAATGGGGTCTAGAAGAGGTTGTGTTGTTGTCGGGGGAGTCCGTAGAGGTTGGGACACCTTCAGGCTTCCGGAGGAAGGAGATATAGGCATTCATGAAGCCTGAGGGATTGAACTTGGGTAGACAGATAGGGATACACGACGTAGAGGCAGGGGAGTGCAGAATAGATGGATTGTATATGGTATTGAGTAATATGTGTATGTCTAGTCGATGTGAGTTTGTGAATGCAACAAGTAAAGGGATAGGACATACCAGCTGGGTGTATTGAATGCTTCTTCGGTCGTATTAGTGTGACAACGCGACCGTTCGCAACTAGAAATACATAGAGGACATCCTACAAGGTGGTGAGCCCAGGTATATGCAAATACTACATGGGGCTTTACCTTCATCTTGTTGGTGGGTATCAGACAGTCTGCCGCCCGCTTCCTCAACGCAGGATCCAGCTTTAAGCAGAGAAGTGATGAAGTATTCATTGCGATATCACTTTGCAGTCGTTCGAGAATAGAAGTCAAGAAGGATTCAGCACCTTCAGCAGCAGATTAGTTCTGCCACTAGGTCTTCGACGCAATTGAAACTCACCATCTAGTAGACGCCGTAAATCGAAATTACCCCTCCTTTCGAAGAGTTTACGTAGATGCGACGCGGTGACTATGCTGATGATTTGTAGGTGAAGGTATTCCAGATGGGAGCGCGTCTTTCTTCATTGGTGTAAGCACTAGGATGCTGGGGGCGCGTGATGCACGCACGACTGATTCGGGTTCGCCCCAGTTGGAATAGCAAACATAATACAATGGTGAACGGATGAGGAAGGTGATTCGTGATGTCTTGGTATTTATACAGCGCAGCTTATCGCCGTCGTCGATGAAAACTGATACAAGTGCTTGCATGATGCCAATAATAGAGGCCAGAGAGTCCTCTCCCCCTGAGCGACTAGACGGTAATCAGTGACGGCAAGTAGCCACGTATGGCTAGGATATACCTCACAAAAACAGGCTTTCCTGCGTCTGTGAGGACGAAGTATTCCCTCTCGCCGAAGCTTTGTGCTGAATAACTTTTGAATAACTGACGCTCAACGCTGCTGAACACTCACTAGGTTCATAAGGTATATCATCCATCATAGGCTTCACCTTGGTTCGGGGAGAAGGGAGGTCTAGCCTTAAATGTTCACACCGTTGCATGCACCCTGAGGCCATGCACGCACCTTGTATCGACTGCTTACGATTCAAAGTCGTCCTGAGTTGGTCTCTAAGCGATCGCTTGGAGTCTTCGTGCCCTGCAGTCGTGTTCAGGCTCCCCATGACGTTAACTTCTTCGCCCTCCGCAGCATCGGCATCGGTTTCAGCTTCTTGAAGGAGAATACCCTCGGTCATGTCGAGATCGAGGACAGAAGACGCGGCGCTGTCCAGCATTTGTCGGCTAGGCGGAGAGTTATCATTGCTAATCGTGGTTGGAGTCAAAGTAGCTTTCGAGGATGCGTGCCGGAGTGTAGGGATGACTATTCTGGAGGATCCCGAACGGTTGAAGGCAGGTGTACTAGCCCTGGACGGTGTACGTGAACGAGGAGTGTGCATGAGTTATTGGGCGCCTAAGAATCGGGGAGAGATATAGATTCGAGCGCTTATTAAGGCACCGCAAGGCAGTAAACTGATCAAGATTCATCGGAGGCTATCATGTTTTTCCATTCAACGGCACCCAATTACAGTCTTAAGGGCAAGAATCTCCTCATCGTTCGTACCGCTTGCAATTTACTTGATTCCTTGCTTACGATACTCAATGTGTAGCCCGTGGTGTCCACCGCAAACCTCCCCCAACTCGCTGCTGACATCCTGATCGCGTCACTCTCCTTGCAACTGGTCGGCATATTCGATCCACAGTATCTTATTCCTGCGGTTGGAGCCCGCGATGACGGCCAAGAAGGAATAACTACCCCCTTTGAGTGTTCGTGGATTTCTACGGTGTATATGCTAGAAACTAAGCTGTCCAACAACTTAGTATTCGGACGCGATGACTTGAGTGTTGCTGTGATCCAGCAACGATCTCCTGCACTGAAGGTAGGTATCATAGTGGGCACAATTATGACCCCAGTATGCTTACCTGAATTCATACACCAAGTCTAGAAAACAAGATTTCGTCGATGAGCTTCTTGCTTTCATACAAGCATCTGGTATCCAGTCGGCACTATTCTTGTCTGGCGTTGATTTATCCAACCGCTCAGACAGCCAAATGATGTACGCAACGGACTGATCCACCTTCTTCATCCATTGTATCAATGCATCGTCCTTCAGGATACCGCTTTACCATATTTGTCCAATCCACGCACCAGCATTGACCAGCGAGCCTCTTTCTCGCATCACCAAGTTCCACATCCCCTCGTATGCCTCTTCATCTGATGCCATTTCGGAGGATGAATCGATTCCCTTCATCCCTGGCGGCGGGTTGACTCGACGAATACTATCGTCGATACCGACACCATGGTCTATTTCCGTTTGCGCCTTATTGCAATTTGTGCTCGAAGGTGACAACAGAGCGGATGCTCGGATGCTTGCTTCAGTTACAGCTAAAATACTCGACGTCGACACGCGTATTTCAGAATGGCAGGAGCCAAGTAGCTGGAAGCAGGGGCTCTTTGGAGCGCCTCATGATCAAGCATTGTACGGTTAATACAACAAATATAGGTAGATGTGCAAGATATTATTTCCAACATGATGGACCACGGAGGGGAATTATTTTGTTCGCTTTCCAGCGATACCAATGCTGGTTCGGCCGCGCTGACCTTTCTTTGCGGCCTGGGACAAACTAAGGTAGGCGTAAGGATCCACCCCGCCTTTCTTGACGTCACCGCCAGCTTTCTGTTAAACAACACTTGGATGAGAGAACGCAATAAAGCGCCACAAACACTTGCCTTCGCTTTGAATTCCTGTCCAGGCCGAACGTCAGTCTTTTTCTTGTTCTTTGGCGGCTTAGCCTGCGCGGGCTCAGGATCGGCCATCTCGACATCCTGATCTCTTTCGTCGGCTTCTCTCCGACGCTTCTTGGTGTCTTTGTTGAACTTGACCTGGCCTTTCGGTCCCCGAGTGAAGCCGTCGACTGAGGTCAGGCTTTCGTGGTAAGCCGTACCTACAACATCTTCTTGTTGATCGTCGGCTGCCTCGTCATCGCTTGATTCGATCACCAGTTTACCAGCATCGTCAGTGTTAAAGAGAGAGGCTTCGTGACCAGGCTGACGCCGCCTTTTATTTTGTGTGTCTAACGCCAGGTCGGCAACAAGGATTATAGAGGGGAAAGCACTCAACTGGTTATCCGCGACGCGGCCCCAGATAGTAGATCCATAGGTTCGTCGTCGTCGACCCGCAGTTGGGCGCCTCGCGATGTCTTCGCCTTTGTCTTGCCAGGCTGACGAGGACCAGCGTCTCCTTCGTCACTGTCTGACAACTCACTCTCGCTTCCGTAGAGTACATCCTCGAATGCAGTGCCTGTGGCAGGTTTGGCGCTTGTCGGTAGCTATTCCGTAGATAAGGAAAACGGAAACACATGAGTACTCGAAGAGACACATACCTCTTCCTCTTCTTGGTCTTTGTTAGCCCTTTTTCTTTTGGCCCTGTCCTTCCTCTTCTTGATATTGAGAAGGACCTTAGACGAATCTCCCCCTTCAGCACAAGCGTACACAGCATCCCAGCCAAAGCGCCTGATCATCCGTTCGAAGATATGCCTGACTTTGACCTTGAAGTGGTTCTTGTGGTCGTGCGACCAAGCTAGTAGTTGATGCACGAGATCTTTCAGGTGCGGCCGAACCAAATCCACAGGGAGAGTGTGTATCGCGAGTTTCACGTAGCCAAGCGCAGACTTCACGATTTCCCGGTTGGCTGAGGTGAGGAAGACGAGGATAGTGGATAGAACCTCGGTGTGGATATTAGGTGATATCGCATCTGCGCACAAATAAGCATAATTGTACACGGAACCATTGACAAGGCCAACCTTTGAATTCAAACACCAATCGTGAAATTGCTGTAATGGTCGCGCTGATGGTATGAGGAGTAGCGCCAGCCAAGCCGCCAGCCATCATGGTAATGAACTCGTCTACACTTGCCTTCGCTGGAAAAAGTAGAATGTCAACTTCGTTGTTGCGAGGAGTAGAAGTCAGTTTCACCTTCCGTCGCAGTGTCCTCATCCATTCCTTCCATCATACCTCGCTTGACAAGGCCACCGCTGTTCATCTTATTACCCATCTTCACAATGAGGTCAAAGGCCGCCTCCCTGGCTTTTTCAGACGGTTCTTTAGTGCCCAATACGGCTTCCGGGATAAAGGAAGGTATCAAATGAAGCGACTCGGGACGAATCACTTGCACGAGTGCGATCAACAGCATAAAGCGATCCTAACAAAAACGTTAGTATGAGCATGATTATTAGAGCTGATGGCAGGCTACCTTCTTCGCGGCAGATGTCAGTTTATCAGAGACTGCATCAAGTCGTTGAAGCACATCCTCTGCATTGACGGGGAACTTTCCACGATCAGTCAATCTAGCAAGAATTTTGTATCCACGTTTCTGAATCCCATTGTCTCTGGCGCCAATGACATCGGGGGATAAGCAGAACTCGAAGAGGGCAGCACTATCCACCGACGAAAGGTAAGGGAGTAGGAGAACGAGTATGTCTTCGGTCATCGTCGTGACATTTGCTTGAGCCGATTGGAGATTGGTTGTGAAGAGCTTGATGACTTTGGCGTATGCTTGAGTAATTTGCTGTATTCTCCCTTCAATAAAATCATCTGGTCAAATCGCAGAGGGTATTTACCTGTTCATCCGCGATAGAAGTCCAAGCGCTGATCACGTCTCCCACCATCCCGCGAACATCTGGTTCTACACTGCTAAAGACATTGAATAGCACTGCAAGCCAACTCTCGACCTGAGCGCGAAGGAATGTCACATTCGCCGCGGCCTCTGCTGCAGTGATGATGATGCTCCCATCGGCGCTGGCCGGCTTGTCTGAGGCGGCTGCCACGACGTTCGAGTCAACGATGACTTTCAAAGCCCTGAGAATCGATGGGCGGAGCTCTGGCTGGCTGTAAAGTAGCTGGGAGAGCAGTTGGGAAAAGGTGGGGGTCAAGGCCTAGAAGAAGTTGAATTAATGAGTGAACGGTAAGAGAATTGCCATTGCACTTCACTTGCCTGGGGAAGGTCGACGCTGGCATGACAATATCCAGCCAACCCACTCCAAATCTGGGAAACCAAGACGCTCCATACTTTGGCTTCGGATTGGCGTCCCTCGGTCTCTGCATTTTGTTGGAGGTCGAACATCCGCTCGCTCAGAGGAACAAAATAAGAGACAAAATGCCCAAGAGGTGATGAGTGGGGTTGTGCGAGGAGAGGAAGGATGTAAGCCCTGGGCTCTCGGCTGGCTTGACTAGATATACCGGTGAGCAAATGAATGACGCCTGTGGATTGTAAATGCCTACCGGTCATCAGGTTCAAGGTTCAAGGGAAGAATTTGTAGTATTACATGAGGACCTAACACTCTCATCGCGGCGGACAGGGTACTGTCGGCAGCTTCTTTGTACTCGAATCCCCTCTGCGTTCTCAACTCTCCGACCTTCGCAACTATCGGCAACAGCAATATTTCGGCGGCGGTTGGTGAAGTCGACGAATCTCTGTGCCGGAGACTTGTGATAAGAATAGATATGACGGCCATTAGTTCAGGCATCGACCGAGCGAAGGCCAGAGTATCTAGTGCTTTGGTAGTTTGAGCGATGATCTGATTAAGAGTGCATTTTGAAGATGGATCTTTCGTTGCTTCGTGAACAAAATTCGGAGAAAAGCTGTGCGATGATAATTCCAGACATTCAACGGCTGCCTGCCTAGTTGCTGGTTCTTTGGCCTCTAGATACAACCACGTCTTTTTCCAGACCTTGCTGACTTCAGCAGCGGCAGCCGTAGGATCAAGAGTGCTAAACGTATGCATGCAGTTTCCGACAACGGATAGCCAGGCTGGCGCAAGAGTAGCGTCCGATACGACAGGCGGGGAAGAAATTATGACTTTAAGGACATCAGGGATTTTTTGATCGACGCCACTCGACGAGTCTTGTATTGCCGCAGAGAATAAATCAGCAAGAATAGAGTAAGCCGACTGGGATAAGTATGGGTTCCCGAGTCGCGGCAAGGTCAATAGATTTGAGGTGATGGCAGGTAATGACTAAGTACACGCGAAATCAGAGAAGCATAAGACCGTAGCTAGTGAAACAACATACTGTGGCCGGGAGATGCGGCAGGATGGGTCTTAGGAAAGCGAGGATATGTATAGCTGTCTCACTGGATACATGTGTCTTGGCGGATTTGTTTTTTGGGATGGGATCGTTGCTGGCTTGGGTCAAGATGCTTTGCACCCAGTCTGCGACACGCTCGGCATAAGTATGTCGTAGCAATGGGGCCGGAGGATTTTGGAGAACTTGTTGTACGACCTCAGCACTCTTTTTGCGGACTTTGGGTCGTGGATCTAGACATAGCTGGAGGATCGAAGCAAAGGCTTGGCGAACACCGTCGACTTCTAGCTGCGAACGATCAAGAGCCGTAAATACAACTTGGTAAAGCGACAGCTGTGATCTTAGAGGGGGTGCATGTGAGGAAAGCAATGGGAACAAGGGGGAAGTCAAAGTCAAGATCGTCTCGAGATTCGTCCTGATCACCGGTGTCGGAACAAAAGGCGCAACAAATGCGAGTAGATATAGTTCGGCGGGGAGAACATCCCCTTCACCGACGTTGCGATCATTCTTCTGCAGAGTGCCCTCGAGAGTCGTGAGGAGGCCTGCGAAATAGGCCGTGGGCGTTCGTTCAGCTTTCTGCTCGTCAAGGGCTGATTCAAGAGCAACAAGGAGGGTGGCTGGAGTCTTTTGATGTGGTAGCGAAGATCCTGTGTGATGCCGTATTTTGGAAAGAGCCGTCTCCATCTCGTCCAGCATGGAAGGAGTTTTTGGTGAAGAGTGATCTATTGAAGCATAAGTAAGCGCCCATAAAATATTCTGATTACCGTATCCGTCCAAGCTTGGCATGACGGCACTTCTTTAATGGGGGAGGCTGCAGTTCACAAGGTCGGACTTCACCTCGTCCATCGTCGATGAGTAGTACCTCTAAAGGGACCCCAGTGTCATGGTCGTATTATTTGATTAAGTGCGAGGGCTTTGCTTTTACAGGTGACTGCTCGTCTACTTACACTTTCATGAAGGTTATTATTCCACTTCGTGCTCAAGATCTTCTATGGCACAATTGTTATCGAGAACACGCATTATGTCCTTCCGGACGGCGAACCTTGGTTTGTCCCCCTTCGTTGCTCTCTTCGGACAAGCTATGTCTGACGCTGCATTTCACCGACAGCATCGTATGTGCGAATCACAGCAACTCTTTGACCGATGCTCTGTGAGCGACTTTTCTGTGTTCCCACAATGATATTGTACCGATGCTGTCGATAGTCTCCTGGTCATAGCAATGCCTCAGAAGGTGCGTGGCCAATCACCTTAGTATGCCTTTCTTGACGGGGCCTTGGGACAGATTCGTGGCATGCTGCGTCTGACCGCGAAAGCCACTCAGTTTGGCCACAAGACCTTCACTAGCTGGTTGATTGAATCGGCAGGAACGGTGCCAATCCAACGACGCAAAGATAACCCCGACGGCACGGTAGACAATTCCCAGATCATGCTGAAGTTGATGGAAGTTAGTACTAAGCAATTCATTGGGGTTCTCCGCATTAACTGAAATGATAGGCCCTCGAAGCTGGAGATGCTGTCTGCTTATTTCCCGAAGGCATGAGCAGGTACCACCCCACGATTGCGCCGTTGAAGACCGGAGGTATGTACAGCCATTCTCTATATCTATCTAAATACACAACGGTGGAGGACACTAGTCGCTCGCCTGGTGTCCGATATCCTGACAAGGAACAGGGACAATCCGGACTTCACCATTTCCATCCTGAACTGCTCCGTCACCTATATGTATGTCTACGACTTGCTTTTCCACCCTGGGCGTCTCTCATTCTTGTTAGGCATCGTCAGCACTTCAGATCCGATGTTTTGGTCACCTTCCACCCTCCGATGCGATTCAGTCCGAAGGTGCGTTCAACCGTTTTCCGCGTCCATTCACCAAGCTCATGGCTTTCCGCAAAAGACTCATCCTGAACTCTTGGCGCCTATCGAGTATGATCACATTCGCGAGGTCACGTCTCAAATGCACGATCAAATCAGCTCCGGGACGATCGACGCCCCTTCATGGGGCCTCGTGAGGACGGCGAAGCTAACTGCTCGCATGTACGCTCCGCTTGGCACGCGCATGAGATTAGGCGACTACATCCGCGTCACTCGTGCCTTCCTGGAGGTGTTCAAGAGTTTAGATGATTCTGCTCAGTCTGATGCCACGAAAGAGCAGAAGAAGCTCCTCCATGACTTGAATGTGAGTCTCCCATACGTATTTGTTTGTCACCCTAAGTCGTTGACTCGTGTTTAGGAATATCAAGACAAGCTTGTGCGTCTCGGGATCAAGGACGACCGCGTCATGCGTCCACTTCGCAGGACTGTCATCCTCACTCGTATCATCGTGCGGTTCACCTGGTCATTGGCCCTATTCAGCATATCCCTGCCTGGGTTAGCCCTTTGGTGCCCCGTCTTCCTCACAACCTTCATCGCTGTCAAGAACTTCAAAAAAACCGGGCCCATATTCGACACCTGGGACGAAATAGCCCAGTACAAACTCATATACGGCCTGGCATCCGGCATCTGTGTCTGGTTCAGCGCTGTGATGTTGACATTGCCTTTTGCCGCCTTCACGGTGGTCCTCGTCCCAGCCCTGATGTGGATCACCCTACGCTGGCTTGAGGACGCCGTGTCCGCGTTCCGTGCCTTGAGGGCCCTTCTACGATTACTCCTCGTTGGTCAAGGGACATTGAAAGGCCTTTCTGAGCAGCGAAAGAACCTGCACAGCAGAGTGATGAATCTCGCCGCCCAGATTGGTTTGCCCAACAATCCGGAAATGTACTTCCTGAGCACCGGCGGTAGGGAGAAAGGTAGAGTACGGGGGAAATGGGAGAGTACGACCAGGTACTTCTCTGTCAAGAGAAGACGGAAGAGAGATTGGAACGAAACCTTAAGGCTTTACGACAAAGTCGATTACCCAGAGGATGATTCATGACATTGGCTTGTTTTTATCGTTAATGGTATATACTCGTGCTATTTCGTTAAAAGGCGCATATGAATACAGTTGTGTGTCTTGGAAATACAGGAACGAATCTTGTCAAGGTGACTAGGCGGCGAAGGTGGTTCCTCTTCACGAAGCTTCAGTCTTGTCTTCACAGTGTGTGGCATCAGCCTTGCCAAGACGGTCCGGCAAGAGTGGCTGCTCAGAAGAGCTTGACACCAGGGATAGACGTTGTGAACTCGAATTGATAGAAGGCGGGGCTGCGTTACGCGAGAGGAACAACGGTTTCCTTTCCAGTCGAAGCGGTGATACTGGTTGAAGGGGTGATCTAGACGAATAGGCCCAATGTTCCGAAGTGGAGGCGGGTGAGTTGGGTACGTATGAACTAGGCGTGCTTTCTATCGTCGGTACCGCGCAATCGGTTCGACCGGGAGCTGTCCATTTGACTCGAGGAGCCGCGCTTGCACTGGGACCGACAGACAACATAACTTCCCTGCGGTCACCGTTGATTTGCTGATGGGGCCACGAGGGTCGAGGGGTAGGGTATGGCACACGGGGTTTGGGCCGCAGCGAAGTGCAAGTGTGGGGAACAGTATCCCGGCCCTCCTCACATGCAGAGTCTGCCGAATACAAGGACGACGAGTCTAGGGTCACGGAGGCAGAACATGCAGATAGTCGCTTTCTGTCCGCCAGAGTTGCAGTTGGTGGGTTCTTATATAGTGAGTGTGAATAAGAATCTAGGATAGAGCCGAACGAATGCCTCCACAGGGTATTGTCGGCTATCTGGTGCATATTGGGAGGTTGTATAAACGGTTGAAGAGAAGTCGAGGGGATTGGGTTCCGAGCGTCGTTCATTGAATGTCTAGGAGATGGAAAGGTCGACCCGATTGAATGAGTTGGACGTGACGGAAGATCCCCAGACGGTGTCTCCTGCCCCTCCATCTTCGAACGGGATTTGCGAACCCAGAACCAGGCAGCTGCAACCGCCAAATTGAGGCAAACGATACCTAGAACCATTCCGACAATGACGGGGGTCGCGATCTCCATCATCAAAGTCCTAGACGTTAGTACTCGCGTTAATGCAAAAAGCATACCAGCCATAAGTGCAACGTACGTGATGAGTACAATCCCCAGAAGGAAGGCAACTTGTTGGCTTGAGGATTAGGAATCCTTCAAAACTACCATCGCGACAGCTATATACCTACAGGCGAGCCACGGGAAATGATCGCATTGAAGACAGTGGTGGCGTAGTCACATTGGTCCAAATCCATGTGATGGGAGCGGTGTCCTATGTGAATACGATAGGTGTTCGTGTGGCGCGGAGGACACCAGGTTGCTTGTGGGGAATCCAGAATTCATGTGCTTCGAGCTGATGGGAGAAAGAGTCATAAACAGATCTAATCCTAATCATGATCCCCCGATCGAGTTGTTATCTTATCTCCATGACAGCCGATCGCTTATCTAACTATGATCGCTGGCAATGTAAGGATGAAATTTTGCCTTGCTGCCTCTTGCACCTAGACGTTCCAGTATCCTTTTAGAATTGCCCTGTTTTAACCGCATTTTCTGTATTCTAGCACCTAGACGACCACCGGCATACCCTATTCTCCTTCAACTAATATAGGATTCCCCGAAGATGTCACCTGCAACAACTATTCCTGAATCTCACTTCACCTCACTTTTTGAGGCCCTGCGCTCGGCACCTACTGCACCTGGTCCGTCTGTAACCGCGATACACCCGTATTTATATCTCATATTGCGATGCTGTAGATGCCAAGGCTGCTGCCGACAGAATCGCTCGCGATGTATCAAAATTCGGTCTTCAATCTCTTGAGTAGGTATCCCTTGGAATTGGTCGATTCACCTAGATTCACTCCCGATTGAACCGTAGAGACGAGGGTGTTATAGAATCCCTCCACACATTTGCCACCAATAAGAAATCTGGCTATGAACGCGAGTCTGCCGCCATTGCATTCCAATCACTAGCCCGTATACTCGGCGCTCCAGCTGCACCCATGCTTCTGCCTTCGCTACAAGTACTCTTTGACCTATACATGGACAAGGGTGATGTAGTCCGCGTCGCTGCGACTTCGGCCGTCAAAGCGATCCTGAAACTCTGCCCTCCCGAATCCACCTCACTTGTCTTCCGCACATTGGAGAACATCCTAGCCACCGGCAAATGGAAAGCCAAAGTTGGAGTGTTGGAATCTTTCAAAATCTTTGTAACCTCCGCCCCCGAACAAGTCGGCTTAGAGCTCGTCAACGTCCTCCCGAAAGTCGAAGCTGATATGCACGACACTAAACAAGAGGTAGGTGTCCACCAATCACGTATCATCGATTCTAAATAGCCATATAAGGTATCCAGCGCTGCGGTGAAATGCGCAACCTCCCTCTGCACGACACTGGCGAACGCGGATCTGGCGCCGCATATTCCCGTCCTTGTCAAATGCATGGCCAACCCAGACTCCGTTCCAGCATGTATCAAAGCCCTTTCATCGACAACATTCGTTGCCGAAGTCACCGCACCCGCGCTTGCTATTCTTGTTCCCTTGCTTCTCCGTGCTCTCAATGACCGAAGCATGGAGGTTCAGCGTCGAACCGTCGTCGTCATTGACAACCTGGTCAAACTTGTCCGCGATCCCAAAGTAGCCGCGGCCTATCTAAGCACCTTAGTCGAAGGTGTTGATAAGATTGCTAAAGGTGCCGCTTTCCCTGAGGTAAGGATTTCAGAGTCAAATGTACCTTCCAACGGAACTAATCTCATATCGCCAGGTTCGCGCCTTCGCCGCGACGGCCCTCAATACCCTTCTCAAAGCTGGTGCATCTGCGGAAGGCAGCGCACCTACTCCACGAGATATCTCTGGAGAAACCGCCAATGCACTCTCGGTGCTGATTTCCTTCCTCGATCCTGACCTCAAAGTCCACGACTCGGGACAACCTCGCTACTCATTACTCATTCGCTCACTTGCCTTTCAAGCGACCCTCGTAGCAGACCTTGTCTATGCGCGGCGGTTCACTGACGTAGCAGCATGGAAGCGCTGCGCAGGTGTCTATCTAGAGCCTTGGACGAACAGCGAAAAGAGCGACAAGTACGCGGAGGATGTCAGGTTGCATTTCCAGGCCATCGATCGAGCGAAGTACGCTCCACTCCAGAATGGCAACTCTGATGAGGGGGAGGTCCTTTGCGACACACTGTTCTCCTTGGCCTACGGGGCCTTGCTCCTTCTTTCTCATACTACATTACGCCTTATTCGTGGACGCCGATACGGCATTCTTGGCACGAACGGGTCTGGGAAATCTACGCTCATGCGTCAACTTCGCGATGGCAAGGTTGAGAACTTCCCCCCTCAAGATCAGCTGCGATGTGTCATGGTAGAACACTCGCTCCAGGGAGAGGATGGTTCGCTGAGTATCATCGACTTCATTGCTACCGGTACATATTCCTCTACTCATCGACAATCGATATGCTTACTACGTTATATAGATAAGGGTCTGAGCGATATCCCGCGTCCTAAGATTGCCTCACAGCTTCGCGAAGTCGGTTTCGATGATGAACGCCAGAAGGACATTGTAGGCGGTCTCTCTGGGGGTTGGAAAATGAAACTTGAACTTGCTCGAGCAATGCTGTATAATGCCGACCTTCTCCTCCTCGATGAGGTGCGTCGTTATCTCGACTTGACAGACTATCACTTATTGACACTTTTGAATTTGCAGCCCACTAATCACGTAGGGTATTACCCTGCCATGCTGATCATTCCACCTAACACGTATTGTAGTTGGACCGTGCCTCCGTGAAATGGCTCGAAGAATATCTTATCGCTCACACTAATGTCACGTGTCTCGTTATCAGTCACGACTCAGGGTAAGTTATCTCTGCTCCTTGGTTTAGGTACACTGTGCTCACCTCAGTTTCGCAGATTCTTGGACAACATTACCACGGATATAATCCATTACGAGAATAAGAAGGTTCTCCCCGTTTTCTCTAGTGTTGGCATCGCTCACCTCTATCAATAGCTCGTATATTACCCCGGCAATCTTTCTACCTTTGTCGAGCAACACCCTGAAGCCAAATCATACTATACACTCGCTGCTACCTCAGTGAAATTCGCTTTCCCTCCTCCTGGCTCCCTGATGGGCGTTCGCAGCAACACCAGAGCCATCCTTAAGCTTAGCAACTGTACTTTCACCTACCCCGGTCGTTCTGTTCCCAGCTTGTACAATGTCAGCTGTGCGTTGACGCTTTCTAGGTGAGTGTTATGAATATTTCGGTGACTATATACTTATGCTAGTTAAGTCGCGTCGGCGTCGTTGGTCCGAATGGAGCTGGAAAGTCCACCCTGATCAAGTTGTTGACCGTGCGCCTTTAGCTTCTGAATTACAATGGAAGCCTGATACCTTCCCTTAGGGTGAGACAGCCCCGCAAGAGGGAACTATGTATAAGCACCCGGCGCTGAGAGTGGGTTACGTCTCCCAACATGCTACCCATCATATCGGTTCGTCTTACCCGTCTACACCCTCGATCTCTTTGATGACGTTCTCGTAGAGAGACATCTAGAGAAAACGCCTATTCAATACATCCAATGGCGATTCCAAGATGGTCATGATCGTAAGTATTTTTTGTTTCCTAGCCTGATCAAGGCAGTGACGATGGTATACCTATAGGTGAACTACTGGAAAAGGCCACGCGTGCATTGACTCCCGAGGAGAAGGAACTGATGGAGAAAGACTGGGTCGGAAGAGATGGCTCTAAACGAAAACTCGAAGTGAGTACCTAGATACCTTTCCGAGTGATATTTCCTACTAACCGGACTCACTCTCTAGCTCATAATGGGTCGCCAGAAGTTGAAGAAGACCTTCCAGTATGAGATCAAGTGGCGTGGACTCGATCACCGATGGAACACCTGGGTTCCTCGTGATGATCTCCTCACCAAAGGCTTCACTAAGCTAGTACAACAATTTGATGATCTGGAGTCTTCGAGAGAGGGAGCCGGCTCTCGAGACACCGCAGCCCACCTCGTAAGGAAGCATCTTGAGGATATTGGTCTGGATGGAGACATTGCACAATACAATGAAATATCTGGTCTCTCTGGAGGTAGGTTATCTAGACGCCCTTATATGAACCGCTGAATCAATTCGGTGATAGGTCAAAAGATCAAGCTGGTTATCGCTGCTTGTTTGTGGAACAATCCACAGGTCGGTTATTTTTGACCCTGTTGTGCGCTTGCTTACGTCCAACAGATCTGTATCCTGGATGAACCAAGTAACTTCTTGGATCGCGAAGCATTAGGTGGTCTTGCAGTTGCTATCAGGGACTGGGCTGGTGCCGTGGTCATCATATCCCACAACCAAGAGTTTGTGTCCGCACTATGTACGTGTTGCCTTCATCCTTCGGAGTGTGGAGGCCATATTAAAACCTTCTTAGGTCCCGAAATATGGCAAGTCGAGGCCGGCAGAATGACCCATAAAGGCAAAGCTGCTATCGTCGAAGACGCCTTCCTGGACGCCAAAAGTCCTAAAGGCAGCGGCAGCAATACCCCCGTCAGGTCAAGACTTGGGACTCCAAGTGCGTCTATCCACGGCACGCCTGCCGCCAGTGGTGCAGAAGACGGGGGCGAAAAGGGGTCGTCCCCAGTCCCCAAGAAAAAGAAGAAGCTCACGAGGAACCAGCAGAAGATAGTGGAAGAGCGAAGGCGCCAACGAAAACTGCAGTGGTTAATCAGTGGTGGGCCAAAGCCAGAGGACACAGATAGCGATTGATTGATGACCAAGGTCCCACGTCCCTCTTGATAGACACGATTATTCTTAGACGTTTTATGCACACCTTTGACAGCTATTGACTGCTTTCCGGGGTACACGGCGTGTGACTAGTAGTGGTACTCGGAAGACACCCGGTTGGACACACGAACGGCGATGGGTAAGACTGGCCTCGAGTTTCGAATGTGGCGGCACGCTTCCACACTCCACGGTCCCAGGTACTGAACCAACCTAACAAAGTGACGCTAACGCATCCAGATATCGCGAAGAACTCCTCGTTGCCTAAGAATGCACAACAGCGGAATGCCTCGAGCTCGTATTCAGGTGGCTATTTGGTCGGTGATCAAACACTTCTGCAAGACATAGATGCTCATGCGTGGCATGTAGCGGCGGCGGTATCAGCGGCTTGTGCTTAGCTGTTGCGCTTTCGAAGGCTTCGAACGTAGAAGTAAATGTATACGAATCAGCCCAGCGATTTAGCGAAATCGGCGCGGGTGTCATGATCTGGTCTAGAACATGGCGGATCCTGGAGCAGATGGGCTTAGCCGACGCATTCTCCAGAATCGCGCATGCACCACCTGATGGTTCTATGGGTATGTCAGCTCTCAATACGAAGTTCTTGAGATCCCAACATGCGCACAGGAATTGGCTTCGATTACCGACGCTCAGATGGGCCAGAAGGGTTCGACTTCTACCGGGTGCAGATGCCATGTTCGTAAACTTTACCTTTCAGAGTTTGGTTTGCTGTATTCGAACCTGACAATTCCCTGCATATGACATAGACGGATGCATCCGTTTCCACCGTGCACAATTCCTCGATGTTCTCATCGACCGATTGCCCGCTGGCGTGGCGCATTTCGGGAAACGCCTAAGGAGCTACTCACAATCTGATAATGGGCCGATTGGACTTCGGTTTTCTGATGGATCGATCCTCGAATGCGATGTCCTATTGGGTTGTGACGGCATAAAGTCGGTGATTCGAGCACAGATGTTGAGGGACAGGGCTCAAGAGAGTAACGATGGGAGTTTGCTTGATCGCATTGACCCAGTCTGGAGCGGGACGATTGCGTACCGGGGATTGATCCCCGCCGAAAGGCTGAATGGGGAACACAGAGCAGTTGGGGCGCCCATGATGGTGCAGTCATTTAATGTTTCTCTTAGAAATTCCTTGAACTAACGGGTCATAAAGTATTGTGGGCAAGACAAGGTAGTATTTTCTAGCGGTGAAATTGATCATGGTCGCTGATTCTTTCTATACAGCATGTCGTCAGCTATTCAATATCCCAGGGCAGTGTGGTGAATGTCATCGCTTTTAGCTCCAATCCAAACGAGGAAGGTCGGCCATATGGCGGCCCATGGGTTGTAGACTGTGAGAGGGAAGAAGTTCTCGAGTCTTACAGTGGATGGGAACCCGAAGTAGGAGAACTGCTGCAGGTGACTAGGATTTCTGCCTTTTCGATCGAGATGACGCAAGGGCTCATTCAAAACTTTATCTTCAGTGTATTGATAACCCAACAAAATGGGCCATACATCAACTGAAACCACTCCCATTCTTTGTCTCAGGGAGAGTGGCATTGATCGGGGATTCGGTGAGTTGGATAAAGGGCCCCCAACGCGCCCGTTCCAAACGCGCTGTTTATGTAGGCGCATGCGATGGTTCCTCACCAAGGCGCTGGGGCTGGTCAAGCAATAGAGGTGAGTCGGCAGAACTATTGTACGCGTGTATAAGATGACGTGCTTACCACGCGATGTCCTGTGAGGACGCGTATATTATTGCATGTCTTATCTCCCGTGCAAGTGAGGCAACGGTGGATCTCGCGCTGCAGGCGTATGAACTCGTCCGCTTGCCAGTTGCCAACCACGTCCTCGAAGGCTCCGCCGAATCGGGCAAGATGTACGAATTCAACTCTCAGCATGGGGATAACTATCGCATATTGGGAAGGGCCATCGAACAACAATGGGATTGGATCCACTGGCCGTCCCCCAATGAAGACTTGGCTTGTGCATTGGACTGGGTTTCCCAGCAGCTTACGTTGCGGCGCGAAGGGGGTTATGCCTAGAATATCGTTGTGTTCTCGGTGAATAGACTGCTAATGAACCACCTATGGTATACAGATACTACTCTTCATGCAGATTTGAGCTTTTCGGTAAGTTCCGGGACTGCCTCAAATAAATCTGCTACGAGGCCGGCATCCGCGACTTGGAAAATGGGGGCATCTGCATCCTACGAATGCGAGGTTGTTAGCTCTGGGAGGGGGTTGGCAGCATCATAGATACCTTATTAATTGCGACGATCATCTTCGAGTCTTTCATGCCAGCCAAGTGCTGTATGGCTCCAGAGATACCGACAGCTATGTATAGCTCAGGTGCAACCACCTTCCCTGTCTGGCCGACTTGGAGGGAGTTGTCTGCATACCCTGCATCTACAGCTGCGCGTGATGCACCGACAGCCGCACCCAGAACGTCTGCGAGAGGATACAGCGTCTTTTCGAAGGTCTCAGCGTTCTTCAGTGCCCGTCCGCCGGACACGATTCGGCTAGCGACACCGAGCTCAGGTCGGTCTGACTTGGTAAGAGATGTCTTGATGTGCGTTGTCGTAACGTCGTTGACTTCGACCGGATCTACGAGCTTGAGCTCGGCTTTGGCGTCTGCATGGACGGCGGCTGCGAAGGCAGTTGACCGAACAGTGAAAACTTTGATTGGTATGTCGGATGATGCTACGACAGTAGATATGGCATTCCCTGCGTATATGGGACGAACGAAGGTAGTTTCTCCAGAAGATGCATTGTGCTGGACGCTAGTTATGTCGGACACGGCCGGGACATCGAGCCTGGCGGCGACGCGAGGAAGTATTGATTTCGCGGACGACGAGTGAGCAGAGACGAGGTGGGTGAAGAGGGATGAATCCGAGAGAAGCTTCTCCAGCAACGGGGCCACAACCTCGGGCAGGGGAGTAGCATACTGAGGAGATGCAGAATGCAGGATAGTATTGACACCTTTGAGCCTAGAGGAAGAAGGTTACGATATTGCATATCTTTAGAATAAAAACTTACTTTTGAGCCTCCTCCGCGATAGCCTTCACTTCATCCGGAGTACCAAGGACCAAGCCGGTAAGCTCACCCCCGAGCTGCTGAGCCGCCGTTAAAGCTGACAATGAGCCAGAGTCAATGACCCCTGCTCTGTGCTCTAGAAACACGAGTGCATGAGGGGGTTTGGCGGTGGCATAGCCTCGAGCAAAGGCACGGGAGGCAACAGCAATACGGGTCCTCAACATTTCGCGACGAAGACAGTGGACCGGGAAAGCAGACCCCTAGACTCGCCGTATCACATTTCTCGCACATTCCCACGGTCTGAATCTAATCTTATCAACCCGGGAAAGAGTGAACTATACCGGAGTTCCTGATTCCGGCTTATAAACTCATAAACCTCCACGTACATTTTGAAATTCCCCAGTTTTATACTTGCCTTTAGCCATATCGCAGCATGTCGTTTTCGGGGTTGATTTCTGGGTCGGAGTGTGCAGTTGCTGCCAACCCACTTTCCCAAGTCCTCAAGCATACGGAGGGTGATCGGAGTTTGCAGCAAGTGAGTGTCGACCTTTTCAGATCCTACCATTTGTCCTCATAAGCTTCAAGGACAGGATTGCCGGCCCCTCGTCTTCAAGAGTATGTGATCCGATTAGCATTGCACGGAGGTGCCGTAACTCACCATCCGATCGGCTTCCAGCTACACCATCTCCCCGGCACCTCTGCAGCACCACTTAACGAGCACGATGCCGCTATGGCACGGCAGTTCTTTGAAGGGGGCGGACAGGGCCCTGGACCTATGATAGCTATTCCACCTATGGAACTTCAAAGGATGGTAGAAGCCACTGGAATGCCGCCGCAAGAACTGAGGGAAGCTTGGGCTATGGATCGGCAGCTTCCTCAGGAATCTTTGGATTGGTCCTCAGAATATTCGACGATGGGCAAGGCGCCCATGCCTATGCAACAAAACATGACATCCCTCAATGACGGTATAAACATATCGGTGATAGTACTAAGATGATATTAATACCTATGTAGGTCAGCAAAGATCATACCCGTCGTCTTTCGGGATGTATGGCGGCGCAATGCCTACACGCATGTACGGGATGGGAATGGGATCGTCCATGATGCCAAACTATCAAGGCATGCAAGAGATACCTGCCCAAGGGAAGGGGAAGGCGAGAGAGGCGGACTTCGAGGCTGCTTTCGCGCAAGCAGCTGAATCGATGTTCACCCAAGCCGAGTCGTCCGCTCGCATCGTTGAGGTAGACGCAGATGTTGCGAGCGTGGAGGAAGCGTTGAAAGGCGCCACCCTTGAAGACAAGGAGGAGAGTGACTTCAAAAGGTCAGCAACTGCTTTCAGCTTTCACTCCTCTCCATGCTAACGCTGAGTTCGTAGGGTTTGGAACCATCTCCAAGATTCAGACCTACCGCCGCCGAAGGAGGACCTTGCCAAGTGGGAAGCCGAATTCAATCAGCTGATGAACAAAGAGAGATCAGAAGACACGGATTACGGCACCACTATGCAGCAAGCTTGGGAGGGCGGGTTGGGTAATTATGAAGGAAGCCAATTCGACAACTCTCCGATGAAATTCGACAGTGAAGGCTTGCCGCTTCTAGGGGAATATGTCTTCGGTGTGTCTATCTGGCTACCGCCGTCCTGAACTATTGATACGAACATCATACTAGATCCCAATAACAAGTACCTCGGTCCTACAACATCTACTCGCTCGCCTCTTGCAGATGCAAAATATCTCCTTGATAACAACGGTTCTTTATCTGAGGCAACTCTTTTGCTAGAGGCAGCCATCCAGAAAGGGGAATTGGGCGAAGGCGGCTACGAAGCGTGGGTACTACTAGGCGACACCCGAACCATGGATGAGCACGAAGATGCAGGTATGAGAGCGCTGCTGGAAGGTGTCAAGCGTGCCGAAGCTGCTGGCGCTCCTGGCGCAGGAATGCTGGTACGTAATATAAACTTCGTGCTGCATGGATACTCACATCTGACATCGTTCACGAAGTCACTCGCGATTTCGTTCACGAACGAATCATATGATCGTGCATCGCATACCATGCTCCTTCGCTGGCTACGTTCTAGGTTCCCAGATCACCCCGTACCTGAAGAATCTGTCAAGGCGTTATCTACGAACTCGTCATGGGATACTCACACTCGCATCACTGAGGTCTTTATCAATCTTGCCAGGGCCCAACACGCATCGGGTCAATTGGACCCAGATGTGCAGGTAGGCCTTGGAGTACTGTTCTACACGAATGGCGAGTATGATCGCTCCAAAGACTGCTTTGAAGCTGCTCTTGGAGCACGTCCAAGGGATTTCTTGCTCTGGAACCGTTTGGGCTCAGCGCTTTCCAACGGTAATAAACCAGAAGAAGCGCTGGGTGCATATCAGGAAGCCCTCCGATTGCGTCCAACATACACTCGAGCTATTTTTAACGTCGGGGTCGCCTGTGAGTGCCAGATATATTATTACCTTTCCACTGTATTAACATTGGCCTCAGGCATGAACATCGGTGCACACAAGGAAGCTGCTGAGCACTTCTTGACGGCTCTCAGCCTCCAGGAAACTAACGGTGGAGGTAACACAACGAGTGACCAACTATGGTTCACTCTGAGGAGGACGTTCCTTGCGATGGTTAGCAGTCTCCAAAGCTTCTCACTCGTAGCACATGCTTACCGCACCACAGGATCGTCAAGACCTCGCTAATCTAGCAAAGCCTGAGACGAGGACCAATCTAGACACCTTCCGAAAGGAAGGTTTCGACTTCTAGTTATTTCGGTAACATTATCATAGATTCCCGGATGTAATCCCCACAATATCATTCGTTCTATTCCTCACGTGAATGATCGTAAGTTTACCCCTACGGTCCGGGTCTGAGTTCGCAGTCCTCAGAGTCATAATGAGGGGGAAATTCCCTTCTTCTCCAGTGTTCACGCAAGATGTCTTCGTCAGAAGTAAAAATGTAGTTCGCTGCCCTTTCCGTTTCTTTCCTCCTTGCTAACGCCGTCATACAGTCATTCACTTTCTAGCCAAACGGCCCCGAAGAAGCTCAACAAGATATCATGTCAACTAACTCAGGAGAAAGTTCGTGGAATGCTGATTACATCGGTTCTGCAGCTTATTATCTATAGTCTCGTGGGGGAGCGCAAGCTATGCGTGAGCTAGGCTCGACGTGGAACTGGCCCTCCCTAACTTCTTCAGGTAGTCTACGCTGTGGGCCTCACCGAAGAGGATATGAATAAGCCCCAGGTACGATGTGCATTGTATCTTATGACTATGATAGACTTCTGACTCGAACGCCCAGGTCGGGATTTCTCCGATTTGGTGGGAAGGTATGTGACGAGCGAAGCTCATCGGTCTAGTCACTACTGTGGTTCTCATCGAGCGCTAGGAAATCCTTGTAATTCACATCTTGTGAGATGGCTTTATTCGTTATGATGAATGCACCTGAGGTTTTACACCTTGTAGCTCGACTTGGCTCGCCTGGTAAAGGAGGGATGTAGTCAAGAGGGCCTCGTAGGCCTCACTTTCAACACGATCGGAGTCAGGTTAGTCCGAATCCTTCTGGATGCGAAGCCGTCTCTAACGATGAGCTTATCATATCAGTGATGCTATAACTATGGGTACTGACGGTAGTAGACTCTTGCGAAACTACCTTGCGGCAAACTACTCACGTCTGTGAATTCTAGGCATGCGATACTCGTATGTTCGCCTCTGTTCAAAAAGCGCCTTTCTCTTGACTTGTTTCCTAGTCTTCCGAGTCGCGATATAATTGCGGACTCCATTGAATCCGTAGGATCACCGCCGGAATTTCCAAATATACTTACTCATATGATAGCTTTGATAGGTCGTAATGGTGAGAAACTTCTACGCCTATTCCTCATTCCCGACGATGCTCATGCGAATCTCCTACAGGCACAACACTACGATGGTAATATCTCTATTCCAGGATGCGACAAAAACATGCCTGGGTGCGTGTTGGCTGCCGCTCGGCACAACCGACCGACCATCATCGTCTATGGTGGTACAATTCAGCCTGGTACCAGACATGTCGGTAGGAAATATATTTAGTCTAATTTTAGCCATGCTAATGTGGGTTTCATAGACTGCCCCGCCATGGGCCACCAGAAAGGCGGTACAGTCAATATCTCTGATGCCTTTGAGTCGTTCGGTAGGCTAATTTCTCGCATTTTCTGTGAAGCGTGACATACCGGTTAAATATAGGTGCTTTCGCTGTCGGTAAGATTGACGAAGAGCAGCGCTTTGACGTCGTCCGACATGCATGCCCCGGAGCTGGTGCTTGTGGTGGAATGTACACGTATGTAACGGTTGCCTTGAAAGGCATCAATCGTTCAATTTGAGACCATCATAGCGCAAACACCATGAGCTCTGCTCTTGAAGTTCTTGGAATGTCTTTACCATATTCTTCGAGCACTCCTGCCCTCTATCCAGGTTAGCGGCTTCGCCTACTCTGCTCTGCATCATACTACCACGCTTACAAATTGATAGCAAAGGCGCAAGAGTGTCTGAGGGCTGCCAAATACCTCAAGAATCTCCTGGAGTTGGATTTGAAACCGAAGTAAGCGCCAAATATCCTCCGAATCCTCTAATCTACAATTGTCTCTCTAGGGATATCCTTACCAGACAATCCTTCCTGAACGCCATAGTCATCGTTATAATCCTTGGAGGTTCTACCAATGCTGTAAGATAATATCACAGAACATTGGCCACGCTTTGGTGACCATCTACTTATAGGTTCTCCACTTTTTGGCTATGGCTCGAGCTGCTGATGTGGGGTTGTCTATTGATGATTTCCAAGCCATTTCAGACAAGACGCCCTATCTTGCTGACTTGAAGTAAGATGACTTTTCTCTTGTGCTAGGAAATATATCCTGATATCGTTATAAGACCTTCAGGGAAATATTACATGGAAGACCTACACAAAGTTGGTGGTGTGCCCGCCCTGGTCAAGTACCTCCTCAAGCACACCGACCTCATGGACGGTAGTCAACTAGTGCGTGTCTAGTGTCCGTTCGCAGCTACATTATCATTCTCACAGCGCTGTGTTATAGACGGTCACGGGAAAGACGTTAGCGGAAAATCTTGAAGACGTCGAGGAACTCTCGTTTGATAACCAAGATGTGGTCAAACAACTCGACAAACCAATCAAGAAGACCGGCCATTTGACTATCTTGCGCGGAAACCTTGCTCCAGGAACTGCCGTCGCGAAGCTCACTGGCAAGGAGGGCTCAAAGTTTGAGGGCGTTGCAAAATGCTTCGATAGGTGAGCATCGCCAAAGACGCAGCGGAACCCCCATGAATTAACTTTTTCAACAGTCTCGAGAATTTCTATCCTTCTCTTGAGAAGGGTGAAATCAAGCCAGGGATGGTTCTCATCTTCAGATACCAGGGACCCAAAGGAGCTCCAGGGATGCCAGAGGTGCGTCTGACCATTCACATCCATTTCCATCGTAGTTGAGCTGTCGTAATTTTTAGATGCTAGGTCCCACCGCTGCCCTCATGGGCGCCGGGCTGGGTAATTCGACGGCTTTGATAACGGACGGACGATTCTCCGGGGCTTCTCATGGATTCATCATAGGGCACGTAGTACCAGAAGCTCGTCTTGGGGGACCTATCGCCTTGGTTCAGGACGGAGATACTGTAGTTGTGGATTCGGAAAATAGGGCTATTAACTGGTTGGTGAGCGAAGAGGAGCAGGCTCGTCGCAAGGAGGAGTGGGACGCCTCTGACAAGGGGCAATTGAATGTCAAGAGGGGAGTCCTGTACAGATACGCGAGAGACGTAGCAGTGAGCGTTCCCTTGCTTCCATTCATCGCGCAACGAAGTGACGATCGACCAACAGCCGGCTAACGTGGGTGCCTACACTGACTAGGGGTTCGATACCCAGAGAATAATGTAGATTCGCGATACAAATGTGTGTCCTCTACACAATGGGTATAACAACCACGAGTGTCCAATGTCAGCGCGAGAATCGGGGGGAAATATGTACGGGTGGATTTTCAGACATGTCGCGGAATTATCATCTCCTCTGATGTCCTGGCTGTCAAGGGCGTAATGGGCGTGGCAGGGGGCGTATCATTTGAGTTTGGCCAGGCGGCCGGTGACATTGAGCGGCCCGGTGGGGCGGGACTTTGGGATGGAGGACGAGGGCCCATTGACACTGGTCGTGAACCTATAGACGGTCGGGCGTCCACAGAGGGGCGGGCGTCCATGGAGACTGGTCTTGAGCCCATAGATGGTCTACTGGGAACCAATTTGCCATTCACGTAGACGTGTTCGCCAGGCTGGCGCTGTCCCAGCAAGACAGCTGGATCGGGGGGGATGATGATCTTTTCTTCGGGCTCCTCTGAGACTTTTGGCTTAGGTGGGGGGATGAGGCCCGCCCTAATAGCTGCCTTTCTCTTCTTTCGCCGAGCCCGCCTTATGAAGTAGTATGTGAAGCCCATGATCCACGCCAGGCCCATTACTCCGCCACATATACTCCCAGCAAGAATTGGCGTCTTCGCCTTGTGTCTATGGGAGTCTTCGAGCTTGACTCGTAACCAAACGATGCATGAAACTTACCCTTTCAACGACGCAGCTTCAGACGAGGTTACCGGAAGTAAGACTCTCGTGGGGCTGATATCTGTGATGTTTGTTCAACCATGTCAGATTTCAATGACATGTCGCAGAAAGTTACCTTGAAACGGCGCAGTGATAGTCGGCATGCTGGCCTTCCGTGTGCAGGCTGAAGACTCTGGAATTTAAGTGCAAGGAGGTGCTGAATTAGCGGTGACGTCCAACCGAAGAGATCATGTGTGTATGGTGATGGTCCAAAACAAGATGATTGGCCGGCGGATAGCTGGCAGGCACGGACAATTACACTCTACAAGCAAATATGAGATTCACATCGGCTCTTCCGTTTGCCCAGCGACTTGTATGTCATGTACGCTGTTCAGTGCTACGGAACGGAGAATCCTGCCCACTCCCTCCTTCTTCACGGCCTCCAATTCCTCCTCGCTTTTCACCAGCAGCATCCCAGCAAACCCTAACGAATTCACGCTTAATTTGTCCCCAGTTTCCTCCAAGACGTGCGTTTCAAATCGCCGAGGGATTACGTGGAGGTGTTCAAGGGTTAACAGGACATTATATGACGGCTTTCCAGCGGGGTAATCGGGATCGTGGCGGATTGTCGATATAACTAGCTCAAGAAGGGCCATGAATGCCTGACAGAGCGTTTCTTGGAGCTCGTCAGGTTCCGCTGATGGGAGCTCGCTAGGGAACCTATATACGTGATTCGCATATGGGAGGGATTCCAACGTAAATGGTCTCGCTACAGTACCTTTATCAGCCAACGGCAAAAAAGGACACACTTCAACGCGTACTGGGTGTCTCTAGCTTGGTGCGTCTCGCAAGTTTCTCGACGGGTGGCCCATCGTCTTCTATAGGAATGAATTGCGCGTGCTTATGAGGCTGGCTGGCACCGCTACTGTCACCACCTATAATGCTTTATCAATAAAACAGTACAATCGCGTTGACGGGGGCCATCGCACAGTTGTAGAACGAAAGAGCCTTCAACCCCGCCTTCTTGGCCTCTATGAGAATTGTGTACATTTGCACCAGATCAGGGGGGAAGAGAGGTGTTGACTGCGATTTGAATTCTATGACGGATGTCGTTGAGCATAGGAATGTCCGGATATCATAGAGCAAGTTAGTAACCTTTGCTAACCAGGAGAAAGTGATTTGGAACGGCGGAGTACTTATTCAGCTAATTGAAAACATTCAATCGGGGCATCATACAGTGGTGCGAAGGCTGAGGCGTACCAGCACAACGTATTCCTCCTGCGAGTCTTGATCTTGCAGCTCTCCGACAAACAAATTTGCATTGTACGGAGGGGAGAAAGGATCGAAGACCGTTCCTTTGTTCCCTTGAGTCGCAAGACCTGCATCGGCTGCAGGATCGACCGGGATGATCGACGGTTGTGTTTCTGTTGTGGGTTTCTTTTGCAGAGCTGGACACAATCGTATCTCAAACTACAGCATTGGATGCCTTGAGCACGAATGAAGGATTAAAGGGCGGAACAGAGCAACTTACCTCTATATCAACGTCGACGTGCTTGTGCACAGTGGATGGAAAGAACAACAGATCGCCGGAAGTTACAGCCTTCTCATAGCTGGTGGGTATTTGACGAACGAGCTCAGCATGTGCAGAAGACTTGCTCATCGTTCGCAACGTCGAAGAACGTAGAAGGGAACGAAGCGATATCGGACGATTGGCGGACTGATTGCATAACTGAACACGGTATGTCGTGATATTGAAACCACGCCGGAAAGATGATCGCATAGCATAAGTCTGAGACTCCTAATTCCTATTCCTCACAACATTTAATCATGTCTAACTGCGTCAATTCCTAAGCGTCGAGGGGGGTGGAGTAAGGATACAAAAGAAGGGTATTGAAAGGCTAGAAAGGGCTAGAAAATAGCAGACAGTCCGATAGGAAAACAAGCAGCGCTTTGTGAGGTTGATTGCAGTGCGAGAATGTTAGCCAGCCAGGCAATACGGATAAAGAATGTGTGAAGGCGGACACAGTCCGCTGGTACTGGTGCTCCAATAATGAGCCTGGCGCAATATGCAATATTGCAGGCGTATGATCTCCGATCATGCTGAATCGCCTTTCCCCCTGTTTCCTTTCGCTTCCACCATCTTCTCGTCCAAGGCTAAAGCGCGCCCATAGCACATGGCAGCTATAAGCGACCATATAGCTGCATTTGTACCCTGAACAACCGTTAAATAATAGCAATGCAACCAATGAACTAAGACACCTGTACCTGGTAAAACAGAACCGTGAGGAAGGTTTGGAACAGCAATAAGACAACTCGTAGGGCTATGCTTCGGTGTATAGCTAGTCCTTTTAGCTGCGGCAACGGGAATTCGAGGGCAAGCATGAAGTGGCCGAGGATTAGTGATAGGATCGGGACAATGGGGGTCTTTATAATTAAAGTAACGAAGATGGCACTGGAGTTGGGCGCTCTGCATGGATCGACCGTTAGTCTAATAATACGACGAGTGAGGAGGGGGACGCACTGGATGCCTCCTGAATCACGGAGAATGCCACCAACGAAGTCCCAGAAGAATTTGCGGTAAATCAGCCCGAAGAATGATGCCCATACGGAATCTTCAGCGCAAGTCCGTCAGTATCCACTGCTTAACCGGTGAAATACGAGTAACTCACAAACGCTAGCGGTAATTGAGACGTAGCGAGCGTATTCATGCCACACGAGATTGCCCATTCTTGCCTTGGTTACCAGGTTTTACGGTTTGTAGGGAAATGACCAGCAGATAAAGAGGAAGGAAGTAGGAAGAAGTGATTGTTCAAGACGGAGACCAGCACAAAGAAAGGAGTTGAAAAAGAGCGCAGCTCGACCCACAGGGAATGAGAGACAGAAAGGCAGTTGAAGGGAAGAAGAAAGCGTGCACCTCAGTCCATTATCACTGTATCCAAATCACCCGCGGAGTTTCAATATCCCAACTTTGATACAACTGCCATCGTCGACAACAAGCGTCCTTACAACAGTCCAAAAGACCGGGCCCGGGTCTCGAAACACAGCCTGGGTGCCGATGTGATCCTTAAGTTCGTCGGTATATATAGATTCGCATTATATTATAATATAGGTACAACAGGAATCAGTTACACAGCTCGACTCGGTTGGCCTTCAGGTCCACCGTCCCAATAATCATAGTTCAATGTCGGGGGTCTCGCGGGGCGCGAGGGGGTGCCTGGAGTGTATGGGGCCTAGAAGAGGTGTCTTAGTCTCGGTACTGGCAACCGCATCAACGTAAGACATACCCGCATCGGTCGGTTTGATCCCACAGCGCTACCCGTGTTCGACATCCGCGCCGGCGACGGGGGTTTAATGATCGGTACGTCCTTCATCATGGGGGCAGTCGATTCATATGACGATGCAACACTAGTTACCCGGGATTGAGGGACGAACGGTGTCTGGAAGGACCACCGGTTAGCAATCGTACTGGGTGCTTCGCTAAACCGTGGCTTCTGTATTGGAAGATGCGGCGATTTCGGGGAGAGATCATCGTCTACGTCGGCCCTGCGTTGCCTTCGTCGACGCCGGAAGAACAGAAACAAGCACAGGGCCAGCAGAAGTAGGAAGCCAAGCCCGCCGCCGACGGCAGCAGCTATGATGGTCGTCTTCGAGGTTGCTTTCGAGGCTTGTGCGCCTTGAACGCCTGCGGTACTGTTTGGGTGTCACAATAAGTGATATTTTGAGTGTACGACTACCTACAATGACTTACTTGGAAGGAGGGGCAGACTGGCTATCGGTAGGAGCCGCACCTGACGGGCTTGCTTGGTTGTTATTTGCCTTCACAGCAGAGTAAACAGTAATGCCATCCAGATCCAGGAATGGTGCATTCTCCGTTGACACTGACTGAAGAGATATTTTATGGTCTTGCATTCCAAGGTTACTAGCAAAATACTGATATGCGCGTCAGTCAATTGAATTTCGACGATCCGTTTCCATTTACCAAAAGCGACTGTAGGAGCGTTTAGTCAATTAAGATTCGCATGAGAGACGGAATGTTACCTTTGGCCTGAGCGTTCTAACCATCCCACCAGCGCCACCACGCAACGTCGTCTGCTTGCCATCCAGCGTGATTTGAAAGTCGGAATGATCGGGCGCAACAGTGCCGTAGATGGCGACAGCATCCCCGAAGAAACTCATGGAAGCAGCAGCATCGGGAGAAGACGTGAAACTATGTGCATGGCATTTAACAAACATTGCAATGGTCAGCGTTAGGATGGCACGCACCGGAGGGTGTTATTGATGAATTCAGGCCGGGAGTTCGTATTCCAAGAAGTGGCTGGCGCATACGTGATGCTTGAATCCGAATCATCAATATCTTTCTGTGTCAGTCTCATGCTAGAATGGACGTCAGCGTGCTAATCACAATAACATTGCCATGGTTTCCTGTACCTTCCTGATCCAACCCGCGCCTCCAATACTGCCAAGTCAATGTCAATCGCCCCGCCCCCTGCATGCGTGAAGACAGCAGTGTGCGGCCCATCTTCCAACCCCGAAGCCGATGCTAGGAGCTGCTTCGTCGACGAGCTTGAAGACGCAGCGGATGCCTCCGTTATAGTGTTCCCATCCACCGTAAGCTTGAACGTTCCGTAATTTGATCGTTTGCCGCCAAATATAGAGATACCAGTACCTAGAATAAGTGCATTAACATCCGGGGGATTTGCAGCGGGATTTGCAAAAGCACCATTAAACTGTATAGTAGCTGAAGCGTCCTGCGCTGATGTCGTATGAAATGACGCATCGGAGTAGTCCTATGGGCGCATTGCGCAATCGTATTGAGCATCCTTGTCGTCAACAATTAGATTTACAACGCACCGAAGCCAGAGAGTCATTAGCGGGGGTATCTGTCCAGGCTCCGGTAGGTGCGTAAGTAATAAGAGGCGAGTGGTCCTCGACTAGAAGCGTATCTTCAGCACAGCTAACACGCATCATTTCACAAAGGCACTCACGGGTGATATTGAAAGAAGCCATCAAGGCTAATCGATACTGCTAGCGTATCTCCAGAACGAATGCAAAAGGACTGTGGGGGGTGAACCCAAGAAATGCGCCTGCTAGCCAGTGGCAGGAGCGTGGGTGTCAAAAACAGAATTGGACAAGGCCCCTTTTGACTTTTTGGATTGATTACACCAGGGTTCTTGCTTCACATCAGGGTTTCAGGTGATTCCGGCTGTGTCGAGGAATGGACCAGAAATGGTGAGTGACGGTGTTTCGGGCTATGAATGAGAATCATGGCGCATGTTCGAGTAACCACTGCTTTCCGTAATGAAACAGGCGATTCGTCGTCAGAAACCAAGACTTTTGGGCATCGTGATTGGCTGGTTCCCAACGCGTGATCCCCCTGTGTCGAAATAGGGGTTCCGAAGCTGGATTTAGCTCAACGGAGTCAATAAGCAGCAGCGTCCATGAGCCATGGGCCATTGATTCTTGAAGGAATAAGCTATCACATTGTTTGAAAGAGCTAAAGCCACCCAAACGTACAGCTTTGGCTGTGAAACGTTCCAGGCGAAGCTCGGGGAGCTTTTTGTGTTCGTTGGGACGATCTGCGAGTGCAATGTACTACAAAACTACTATCCATCATACGGCCTCATAAGTACTATTCTCGAGCGCTTCCTACACTTTACCTAGTTACTATCTCCCCCTGAAGAGCGAATCAACCCTGATCGAACTTCCTGATGCATCTTTACTCCGAACGCCCATGCCTACAAAGTCAGATTCAGCCCAACGGAAGCCAAATGCTTCCTCGACCAACACAAAGTCCAAATCCGTCGTCAAAGTAGGGCCCAAGAATGTATCAGCTAAATATCAAGGAATCAAGAACGATAAGGGCGAGAGGCCGACCACCTCTCGTGCACTGACGCTGAGACATGGCAAGTATGGTTCCTTCGGGACTGGTGAGATGATGCATCTGGGCAAGATGACAGGCAGAGAGAAGTTGGATCTTCTTGCTGGTGCGTCGCACCTGATGGTCAATAAAGTCGTACCAACGAAAATGCCTTGCAGAGGATCTCACCGACAAGGCCAAGAAAGCTGTAGCTGCCCCCTTTTCGCTAGAGAAATGTTTAGAAATTGCTGAATCTCAGTGCAATGGTACCTCAGCAGCTCAGTATCTGATGTAGAAATCTGATAGCGCGTCAGCGTATCTGGATGACATTCGCAGCCTCCACAATCCCGAGTTGTTCTACTCGCTCATGCACGCCGAGATCACTGCACGGACTCCCCCCAGTAGTGTGTCACCAAAGCCGTCTACTGCTTCACTCGTTATTTCTAGGTTAGCCCTCTCCTCAAAACCCTATCTAGCATATGATATCATCAGCATAGAGTCCACAATTCGTACCTGCTCGCTTCTGCATGGCGATTGATCCTGTACTCCCTGATCGACTTGGGAGAGATGGGGTTAGCGGATGCGACGTCGTCGGGGGTAAAGGTGCTTCTGAAAAGCGATGCAAGAATACGAGAGCGCTTCCTCGTGCTGTACGACCTCGTCCAAGTACTCGTCGGAATCACGCAAAAGCAGTTCGCTACCATAGCTGCCGTCACGCGTATGCTTCTGCTCATTTACCAAGATCAAATCAGCGTACTAACTCCCAGATAGCTCCATACGTCCACTATTTCAAGCACAAGAGAGAAAAAGAGGGCTCGACGGACCCCGATGACGACATGATAGTGTTCGATTGGGCGGGTCTGAAGATCAAAGACGCGTGCAAATCATTCATCGACTCGATCGTCATCGAGCTGTGCTTCCCAGAAGGACCGTACCCTACCGGCGTGCTCTTCCAACTCCTCCACGATGCAGTTGAAGAAGCCCCCCATCACGCCAAGCGCTTCCCCCAAGCACTTTGGGATTCTGTTGGAGATCTTGCTGTAATATATCAAGCACCATGCAATATCATCGATGCTGGCACTAATTACATTGCATATAGATATCTGTCGAGCTGCTCGATTTGATGGAAGCCCCGCTTTTGTCGCCAGAAGCCTCGGGATGGAGGAACTCGCGTCGTCCGGCACCAGCTGCGTACGACGAGTTCCTCGACGCTCAGCGTTACTCCCTCGAAGCAACAAAGGATACGGCCAACTGGAGAGACCTTGTCTCTCCTCTTGAGAAGACCAAAATGCCCCACCTCCTCGAGTCGATGTGGAAGACTATCAACGCCGTACGCTCCTTCCTTCCCTCTCGCCACGGCCTATTTATTTATTCTCCGACCGCTTCATATGTTTAGAACTACATGAGTGTATCTGGGAAACCGCTCAATGCGTTGTGGCAGCTCGACGATGCCCTTATTCCCAACCCGCAATGGCATGCCATCTACATACCATCCAGCGCACTCCCCGACGACGACGACGACGACGACGGCATGCCTTCACTCTTCAAGCGAAGCAAGAAGAAGCCCCTCCGCCTCACCAACGGCGAAGACGACGGCAGCGGCTACGAATCGATGCCCCTCCTCCTCTCCGCCTCCGACGACGAGACCTCTAGCGACGACGGCGGCAGCTCTCCCTCATTCTCCGACGTCCCGTTCTCGGATTACGACGAAAGCGACGAAGGGGAATACGACACCGACGCCGAGGACGAGTTAAGGGAGCAGCTCAAGGAGGCGATGAATCAGGCGCATCAGTATGATTTCTACGAGTCGCTGAGGGAGGATGAGCGGCCGCCTGTGGTCGAGGATGCGGAAGAGAAGGAGAGGAAGGAGAAGAATTCGTTTTTGAAGCTGTTGGGGTCGCTGAGAGGTGAGTGCAACAAGATGGGGGTTCTTGGTTTGGGCATGCCGGAAGTATACTGAGTTGATCCCAAGGGCGTATGTTTTCGTCGAGTTCTAAGATGAAGGTTCCTATTGGGAAAGGTCAATATGTCATTTCACATTTATCTAATCATAACTCACCGTTGGTCTATATCTTATCAATATCAGGCCCTTCTGCCGCTCGTGAAGCCACAGCTGAAGACGTCGAGAATGCGGGCGACGCCGCTAGTACCGCGCCGAAGAAGAAAAAGAAGCCCAAGAAAAAGAAAAAGAAATCCGCTGCTGTTGCAGGCGCCGGTGATGGGGACGGTGGCGACGATTCTGGTGCGGATGACGAAGAGGAGGAAGAGGTCAAAGGTGTAGCGGAGAAGGCGAAAGTGCCTGCTGCCTCTATACCCAGTCCCGTGGGCCGTTCAGCCGTTCCTGCACCCATCTCCCCGCCTACCAGCCCATCCAAGAAGAAGAAAAGAAGGTCCCCTTCGACATCGGCACCCCTCTCTCCTACTTCACCAACCTCACCAACCTCCATGTACTCTCAAGCGGCCGCGTCCACGGCCTCCCTTGCCAGCTCCATCGCACCAACTGTGTACGGGTCCACGACGTCCCTCCCGCTTCCACAGGTCGAGAAAGCACAGTCGTCGCACTCGTATTTGAAGGATGCGCTGGAGAAAGCGAAGACCAAGACCAAGACCCGCGCGGGTGCTGGGGACGGGGGGCTCGCGCCTATTGATGAGAAGGAGGGGAAGAAGGGGTTTTTCGCGCGTTGGCGCTTGGGGAAGGATAAGGGTAAGGATGGGGACGGTGTCGTGGGGAAGGAGAACGAGAACGAGGAGGAAGAAGCGAATCCGTTCGTCAATTTGTCGAAAAGGGCGAAGGAGCATGTTCGTGTGCTGTTCAAAACGGATTCCCCAAAGGGGACGCTGAGATGGGAGCAGTTCTTGAAGGTGGGTGAAAAACTCCTCATTTTCTCCTTCCCTTCTGCGGTGGCTCCCTTCCACATCCACTACCAACCATCCACCTCCTCACTTTTACCCTCTTAGATCATGGCCGAGCTGAAATTCGAGATCGACCCGAGTACTGCAGGGTCTAGTGTGCGTTTCAAGCCGCCCGATGCCAGGGACAAGGTGCGTCAACTGCTTCCACTTTTCCACTCACCCCGTGCCCTCATTTACTGAAATCCACTTCATTGCACCTCATTGTACCTCATCGCACACAGTCGATCACCTTTCACAAACGTAAGTCCTGCGTCTTTCCCATATTTTCGCTCTTTCGTATCCCATACATCGCGTCCACACTTATACTGATCATTCATCGCCTTCTCTCCCCTCTGCTCCTCCTCTATATTCCATGTACCCGACGTACCTGACGTAAACAGCGCACCCGGACTCGACGCTCCAGCCACACCACATCTCGACGTTCGGCGCGCGGCTGCGGGACCACTATGGGTGGAGCAAGGAGAAGCTGGAGAAGAGCTTCTATGCGCAGGCGGACGAGGCGGGGCGCGATGCGGGGCGTAAGGGAGTGGTGTCGGTCGAAAAGGGCTTGGAAAAGAAGATTAAGTTGAAAGGATGGTTGTATTGAAAGGAGGGTTGTATTGGAAGGGTAGGGGCAGAAGAAGGAGGGAGGAGGAAGGAGGAAGGAGGAAGGAGAAACCCGCGTTCACGCAATTGCTCAGTACTCGGTACCGGATATCTCAAATTTTCAAAGTTCAAGCACTAACCGTTAAACGTCAAACGGCTGCGCGCTATGCATGTGCGTTGTATGTACGCTGTGTACCAGTATACGCTCCGGGATGTACTACTGCAACTGTACAGCCTATTCTATAGCTTGTGGTTTACAGTGTATGGCTTATGGGTTACGTCGGTTATGTCGGTTGTATCTGTATTGCGAATCATGTGAACGAGCGGGGTGTACGGTCTATGGTGTACGGTGTACGATTACAGCACAGTTGTAGATTTCAACTTTCAATCTTCACATATCATATATAGAGTAAATCCTCCCAGCTGCTGCCTGCTCTGCTAGAGTAGAGTCGATTCTGTCAGCTTCGGCACTCTGCGATCGTCGCTCGGTATACACACTCTCAGTATACACAGTACACAGGACCCACTTGGTGCGGTCCCCGGGACTCGAGTTACTTCCTGGAAGGACTTATAGGAGTCAAGACTTGAATGGGGATAGGGGCAGGGGGCAGGGGGGAAAGTAGGGGCAGAAGGGGTATAGTATGCAGAGGCCTAGGGTAGAAAGTCGAAACTAGGAAACCGCCCAACGCGCAGCGCTCAGGCCTAGGTACTAGGTATTAGATACTAGTAACAAGTATATACCGAGTCTGATATCTTATGGGCTTGGATGGCTATCGACAGACTGCGCCGCCCTTCAAGGTGGGATGCGCGACGCACGAAGCACGAAGCACGAAGCACGAAGCACGAAGCACGAAGCACGAAGCGCAGCGTTACGCGTATTCATATCGTATCATTTGGTATGTGGACGGGTGGGCGGGCGCGTGGTAAACTCCGTGATACACTAATACACTGATACACTGAAGTCTGAAGTTGGATGCAGACATTTTGGGAGTCGTTCATTAATTATTTAATACAACGCAATCGTATGAACACCCCTTGCACCATGGCACTATATCGCTGTACCGCATCGCCATATCCATATCCATATCCACATCCACATCCATATCCGCCACTCTGTCGCTCTGATTGCAAGTCGACATGCCCTCACATCAGAGGATATCAGACTCGGAGATCGGAGATTAGAGGTTAGAGATTAGAGATCTGAGGATGGCGGTGTCCATATAAATTTAATATATATAATATGCAGATGGCGGACGGCGGACGTACATGTACGTAGTAATTGCGCAGTAGCATAGCGGCTCCGAGCGCGTGGGGTGATGCGAGTGTGCGTGCATACGAGAAAGGCAGGTGGCGGGTTTAGGGTTGTATATGCAGTGTCGTTATGCGCGCGGTGAAGCGGTAGCGTAGCAGCACGGTGAGCAGTCCGACCAAGGCTAGCGACGGCGGCGGGAGATAGGAGGATAGGAGGATAGGAGGCAAGGGAGGCAAGGGAGAGGATAGGAGAGGTCCAGAGGTGCACCAAACCGAAAAATCGAATATTCAGTCGTTCGACGTCCAACGTCCAGATCTATCTCTCCTGCTGCACATGCTCGGTGCGCGTACTCACCAGATTACTATCTGCGTAGCGCCTGGCGTGGTGCTTCTTGTACTATGTTGTGTTTTGATACTTCTTATGCCATCTTTTGATACTTCTTATGTTATGATAGGATATGATACTTGAGCTTGATGGAGGGGCCATGGTGCGTACGTGTTGCGATTGATACGCGATGCATGCGTGAGTGCGCGCGTACGAGTGCGAGGTAGGAGAAGTAGAAGTATCTTCGAGATCCCTCCATTATGATGCCAATGTATGATGCAGGCATGTTCTCTCATCCAAGAAAAACACGGACATCTCGAGCACCTGGCGTCGGCGAGCACGGGTCCTCATCATGCCTTCACATCCACATTCATAGTCAACGTAATTACACCCAATTATTCATATGGACCTTGCACTGCATTGTCGATATTGGTATACACTAAGTATACACCATACACCATACACCATACGCTGTTCAGCCGCAGCCATGGTCCTAGCTATAGTGCTAGCTACAGCTATGACCGTCATTCTGACTCTGCTGTCCCGGTTAGGGCTGTAAGCATACACATAAGCATGCTGTCTTTCGCTGCTAGCTCTACAGCGTTCACGCCTGGGGGCTAGAATTTGCCAGCAAAGCAGTAGCGGCTCCGAGCGCGTGCAGTGGCATGAAATAGGGAAATAGGCCCGGGATGTATGTAAGGGGGGGAGGTCCAAGGCGCACCGAGATCGAAAGCTCAGTGGAGGAAGGATCTCTTGCTGCGCACGCATGCACGCACGCACGCACTACAAGCGTATGTACTGCGTAGCGCTTGGCACTTGATATGATATGTGTTCCATGATGTATGTGTTGATACGCGATGCACGAGTACGAAGAAGTAGAAGGAAGAGTCACTTCGGGATCCATCCCACCCATGCCACTGCTGATGCATGATGCACGAATCCAAGCTCACGTTGATTAAATGTAATACATATACATAGTCATAGGGGAGTCATGATTACGATGCGGTGTCCCCACCGTTAGCGTTTGGCAGGTGGTTTGGTGGGAGAGTTTGGGAGGCTTCTATGTAGCAAGGACGAGTCAGAGCCTAGATGCACCGAGGAATGTGCGCATGTGCTGGTGGTAGCGGATGGCCCGGGAGGATACGAAGGCGATGTCGATGTCGACGTGCGTGCCGTATGAGGGAACTGGAAGAGGACTTGGGTGGGGACGAATTTGCAATATGATGATGGAGAGGATTTCCGGGGAAGGGGAAGGAACGAAAGTTATTTATGACCCATGTTCCTGTTTTTGCTTGTCTGGTCCTGTGGGTGGGTGGGTAAGTGGATTAGAGTGGGTCTACCATGGACTACGATTAGGACGAGTACAGCGTTTTTGTCGGATATCATGAATGGAATGATCGATGTGCCAAGAATCGCAACGAGGGAGCAACTTCCGGATGTGGCGGTCCACCTCTCTCTCTTTATAAAAACCAACAACGGCTCTCTGCACCTCTACCAATTGCCTAGAACCAGCCCTCGACGTGATGACCGAATACGACTACTCGCCCGAGGCCTACCGCCGCCAGATGGAAAACCAAGCCCGCATCGCGAAATGGGTCGATTCCACCACACACTCGCCACCGCAACAGCAGTCCCCGCGCGACCTCGCCCCGCCCCCGCCCGAGCTCGACGACCTCACCCCGGGCCACTCCATCTCGCAGTACCACCCCTCCCCCCCACCCGGCGCCCACTACCCCTTCGGTGCCGGCCCCCCACCCTACCCAAATGCCAACGCACGGTACATGTACGCCCAGCAGCCCGTCCCGCTAGGCCTCCCCGGCCCAACACCGTACGGCGCTGTCTACGCACCCCCGCCACACCACCAACACCAACACCACCGCCACCGCGACTCGCGCTCCTCCTCCTCGTCTCACCGCTCGCACTCACACCCCCGCCGCTCGCGCCACCGTTCCAAGTCGCCCTCGACCACCGCCTACATCATCTCCCCGCCCCTCCCAGGCCCCACGCCCTACGCGTACGCCGCCAGCCCGCCCATAACGCCCGGCATCCCGGGCGTCCCGCCGCCGTCGTTCGTGGTGCAGGTCCCCCGCGGGAAGAAAGTGCAGCTCGTCGTACGTCCTCACTCTCTCCCTCCGTATCCCTACCCCTCACAAATTCTATATCCGTATCCGTGCCCCAAAATGAACCCGTTCACCCGCATATAGTCGTCTCCCCCCATCTCCCCCCCACCCTACCAAAACGGCTTCCTCCAGCCCTACCCCCCGCAACAGCCCTACCCTCTCCATCCCCAGCCCTACTCCGCCGGCATCCCTCCCCAGCCATACTCGGGTGCTCTGCCACAGCAGCCCTACTCCGCCGGCATGCACCCAGGCTATTTCCCGCCCCCGCCCCCATTTCAGGCCCAAGGACAGAGGCAGGAGCCCACGTTCCTCCCCATGAGCGCAGCCCCGCAGTTCATGCAGCGGCCGGGCGCCCCGGGCGCGGGGTACCCGTCCGAGTGGAGGCGGTCGTTCTGAACTCTGTGTGTTCCCGATATATTGCATGGTGCATTCCTCAATCCCTCATTTCGTCGAAATCATTCTGGATTCATCGCATCTTTATCGACGTCGCTCGTCACTCCACGCATACAACGGAATATTATGGAATATACCCTCACATTCCCCTCACATTCCCCCTTCATCACAATACACTCCCCTCGCATCTTCCCTTACACTGCATTCTACGAAAATGGGCACGGACGTGCTGTTACCACTTGCCTGCCGTACTTGCTGTCGGGCTATTCCTCATCCTACGCGACGTGACATGCGGTTCTGCGGTGCTGCGATGAACGGTCGCCAGTGCTACGACCTACAGCCTGCGTGCTTCGGTATGCATATGGGCAAAGCGTGCGTTGCGCTGCGCTGCTTCTCAACTTCTACCGTTCTATAACTTCCATACCTTCCGTGACGGACTAGCTACAGCCATCTACTCTGCATCAACTTCGCGTTCTGCCCCCACCCAAACTTAGAACTTAGAGCCCATTAATCGCCATCATCAAACTCACTTTTCAATTTTCGCCATCTGCATCAGTCCTTCCATCGCCTCACTCCTTCCTACACCTCGCTCTGTGCACTGGACCCACAATCGGCCACGCACCTCAGAGAACACGCAGACACGCAGACACGCGCTCTACACGTGCGCACATGCACCTTGTTCCGTGTTCCGTCCTGCCTTGTACTTCGCGTGTTCACATATTCGCGTCTTGCGGTTCGCGTGTTCATGGGTGTCTCGTGTGTCTCGCGTAGAGCCGCCAGTCTGGCGCGTGCCCGTTTCACCTTCCCACCCCTCCGTGGATCCTATCCTTTCCGACAATCCAGGCGTGCGTAAATGCGTAAATTCGGCCGTGCCGAGAGGTGTAGTGGTGAGGCGTTGAGGGTAATTCAGTGTTCAGGCCCGAGGCGTGTGGGTGAGGAGGTGAGGGTGGGATGTACGGACGTACGGACGTACGGAGCGGTGATGAGTGAGGGGTGGTGAGGATGGTGTAGTGGGCGAGGCGTCGATTGAGAGTAAGAGGACAGGAGGAGGGAGGGAGGAGGTTATCTCGCATACACTCAACGCATTTTCTACCGCAATTTCGCTCAATATCAATCCTCAATATCAATTCTCTCATTTTCACTCAATCTTAGACGCAACACCCCTCTCCGCATCCCCTTTCGCCCCCTTCTGCCCCTTTCCTCTCGCCCCCTCCCTGGGTTCTACTGGGTTCTACTTCCGCGGATCTATATCACAAACCAGCATTCAAGTTGATCTAATCTTATCCACTTCCCGCTAACATTCACCCCACATCGGCTTCCGCATCGGCTTCCGCATCGGTCCCCCCACCGAACAGTCCGGTGTTTGGGGGTTTGGGGTTTGGTTCCTTAGGCTCGGATTCACGGATTCATGCACTTTCGGGGTTCTGGTTGCTCGGGGTTCTGGTTGTTCGGTGTCTCGGGTTGGGCGTCCCCACTGGGTGGTCACCACTAAAGTCACCCACTAGGCAGTCCAGCAAACATCGAGGCACGGACTCTTCGAAGCACACGGACTCTTCGAAGCATGGAGGTGTAGCGTGGAGAGGCGGATTCGCAGTGGTCTGGTTCCCGAGAGATGGGTTCCCGAGAGATGGGAATCACCCTCGCCGACCTCACCGACCTCACACCTCCAGTATCGCGGGACGGCGACTTGGAACTGTGCGACGACTCGACGCTTTACTAAGTGTGAAGTGCAAAATGAAGGGTGAAGGGTGAAGTGCGAAGTGCGAAGGGGAATGCGAAGGGGAATGCGAAGTCTGACACGTTGCTTCACTTTCACCTCCGTCAATCAGTGCCCAATCGCAAATAGCGGACGCCGGACGCCGGACGCCTCGTTCGTCACCCTGCGACGCACTCAGTTGATGCACTGATGCACTGATGAGCGACGCCGCGATACCTTACCCAGCGCCTCATTCCTCGCCTCTCCTCACTCCTCACCCCCGACCTCACTAGCCCCGGACTCCAGACCGTGGTTTGGGCTGCGAGGGCTGCGGATGGGGCGGCCGTGGGCCTGCCATGCCGTGAACCCTCGTGGGCTTCGATTCGTGAGGCGTGGCCGTGTTCGTGGACTTTCATCCGAGCTTTGAGGATCGTGATGCGGGTGGGAGGGAGGGGTGGGAGGAGGAGTGGGGGTAGTGGGAGAATGGATGGAGTGGGAGTGGAGGGTGCGGACCGCGGCCGTGGACCCGGGTGGGAGGTATGGCGATGGCGAGTAGAGCGTGCGCGCGCGTGTGAGTGTCGACGCCGAGAGAGGAGGTATTTACTTAGAGGATTGGTTCGAGTTAGATCTTAGATCACATTCACAACTAACACACATACTTACATCTTACATACTACAGAATACGGAGTACGGACTGAGAAACATCGGATTGGCTCCCTTTGCTTTGTGGACTGAAGGGACTTGGGACTCGGGATGTTCGGATAATGGACATGTGGATTATCTATATCTCACGCTTGTTATTGTGCTGTTACCTGTGTATACGTTCGAAAGGGAATTGACGACGGCTCACGATGTGATTATATGAATATGCATATTTGCGACGCAACGGTCTGGGATAGAGGCCCGTAGTAAGTGGCAATGTACTCGTCGTCTACACGCTACGTGCAACTCGACACTCGTATTGCATCCTCAGCCCTTCGGTCGCAAACCCAGAAACCCAGAAACCCCCAAACCCAGAGAATTCAAATGTACGAATGTACAAATGCACGAGTCCTCGATTCGGATGATAAATAGAATAAACCAACGTACGCGTAAGCGAAAGTGTAAGTGTACGAGTAAGTGTAGGGAGAAGGAGGAGCGAAGGTCCAGCTAAGCCACATATAACTACGAGTCCGTGACGTATATTTTCGGGATATCCTGCCTTCCTCCACTTGTACCATTTCCTGCTCTCTCGTCTGTACCACTCCCTGTCCCTCCTCTCTCTGTACCACTCCCATTCGCACTAGTCAAGCTCCCCTTCCTCACCGCCAGCGGCACATCCTCGTCATCCTCATCACTCTCCCCCGCATCGCCCACAGCGAACAGCTCCTCCCTCTCACCCGCATCCCACACATCCGTAAACCTCACCGACTTCTTCTTCCCCCCGTTCTTCTGCCGCTGCTGGTGCAGCTTCGCCGTGTTCGACGGGATGTAGCGCGGGTTGTTTGCATTTGTGCTTGCGTTGTTCGGAGGATCGCTGAACGGGTCTCTGCTATCAGATTGGGCGTTGGTGTTGGTGGTGTTCGAGGATGGCCGGTTGTTGGTGATGTGGAGGGGGAGAAGCTGCGCTGTCATGCTAAACGAATCCTCGTCTTCGGAGTCGTCTTCGGAGTCGTCGGTCTCGATGGGGCGGTATAGACGGGCGATCTAAATTGGTTGTAGAGTATGAGTTGTCAGTACAAGTTCGTTGTAAACATATATGAAAGAGTACGATGGTATTGGATGGGATTGGGAGAAAATGAGTGAGCGATAATACGGAATATGGAATGAGGATGAGATGTCGGGAAGTAATGGACAAGAGGAAGGAAATCGCGACGTGAAACGCAACGAAATGAAATAAAGAACCAACAAAACGACACTCACCTCCCTCCGATATCGGTAGTACTTCTCCAAATGGTACGCGACGTACAACCCCACCGATGATCCCATAAGATTTGCCTACAGTAAATAAATAGGAAGTAAGTGATGCAATCCACAGCATAGTTATTTCAATAGATCGCGCGGTGTTGGAGGATGGGTAGATTGAGAGGGACGATTGTAGAGTGGTGGGCAGTGGATTGCGGGGTATAAGAGATAGTTGAATTGAAAAGAAAGCACGTACCACGATATCACCGAACTGGAATTCCTTATGCTATCAACAAATCATGATTATAATCATTAGCATTTTTCAGATCAGTGAGCGAGCCAAAGGAAGGGGGACTCACAGGTAACATGGACTGAACGAACTCGCTCATGATCCCGCCGCAGAAGAAACATAAAAACCCAGTAAACAGCATGTTCGCGTGCCGCCAGAACCATATCCGGCGCGCCTCCCTGCAAATTCGCAAAAGAAATCAGCGTCAGTAATCAATTTCAATTAGCACTGAGCCTCAGCATTTATTATCCTAGGTCGGGTGGGGAATATCGGAGCATTGGAATACGGCATATTGGTATACCGGGGAGTAAGATTGAATATCTGAAATCGAATTGGAACACTCACTCCTCGACATCAAATATAAAATAAAACACGCCCGTCGCGAGCATGAAGCACACGAAGTGGAGGATCTTGTCGTTGAGGGGGAGCGCGTGGGCGAAGTTGGTGAAGCCGAGGAAGCCGAGGATGATCATGACTAGGGTTGTGAGGACGAGGAACCACTAGGAAAGGAAAGGGAGAGTTAGATGTTATTTTAGTTAGGAAATGTCAGAAAGTGAGAGCGCGTTGCATGTGGTTTGAGCATGGATCCGGGTTCAAGGGAGGAGATGGAATGGCAAAGGCACGTCGGCGGCCAGCCATCGTACACATATTGACCCTTCCCCTCCCCTCCCTATCTCCCTTTATTCCCTCCCCCCCCCAAATTCAAACCATACTACAAGCAATAGGCATGTACTCACCGGCCGCAGCCGTATCGGCAGATCATACTTCGGAATCTTGAAGCGATGTGACCGCATGAGTGTCTTTGCGGATTTGCGCAGGAGTTTGTTGAGAGATTTCGCGTTCCCATTGTTTGGACGCGATGAGGGTATGGCCGTCGATATGAAGGGGGGTGCCATCTTGATTCTTGAGGTGCCGGTGGGTAGTCGACGTGTTCAGGAAGGACCTTAAGCTTTAAATAAGCTTTGGCGTTAGGAAAGCAGCGATGCCGACGGTGATGGGTAGTGGGTAGACTTCGACGGTCGGTCTCTATGCACCAGTACTACCAGCGATGGTGGCTGCCACACTGTACAGTACACGCACTGCGCAGCACAGAATACCCGGGTTTCGTTTCGACGACAATGCGGGTTTACCAACAAGTCCCCGTCGTTTGTTCTACTCTTCCCCATTGATAATCAACACTGAACGTAATGTAGCGCCCATGACATGGTACTCACCGACAATGGCCGCGACAGCGACAGCGCACTGAGCAGAGACACGTATACAATCTGCGGTATGCGGTATAAAGAGTCGAAACTCAGCTGGGGTCGCTGATGACCCACTGCGGTGGTGGTGATTGATGATGATACACTCAGCACTGCACAGTCAGACTCGAAAGTAAGTGGGCGTCTGCAACACGTGCTCGGGGAAACACAATCCGGCTCTGGTGGCTGTGTGCCGATGGCGCAACAGGGCGCAACCTTTAATGGAACTCCCCCTTTATTGCCCCTCCGCGTTCAGAGTTCGCAAGTCGATCTCAGGTGCTTATCCTAGGGCTGGTCGCATATTCTATGATTTCAGGACTCACAGGAACTCATGTTTATGCTGTCGTATCAGCATGGAGAATTTTACCAAGTGCGAACGCGAGCATCACTTGAGGAGTTTCATATCTCCTTTCATGGACGTAGGACAAATGAAGATGAACTCACGAACGTACACTCGAATTCAGTTCACTGACGGATCATTCGCATTTGCGAAAGGATCTTGGTGACAGTCGCGTTGCGCGTTTGCATTGTGTAGTTTCCTCTAGGAAATTATCATTCAAAAGGTAATAAATTACTCAAATGATCCATCGACGACCACGTCGAACGCCCAATGTTTGACGGTAGAAGTCGAGGTCAACGCTCAATTCCCCTCCTTGCCCTCCAATCTCGACATCGCAATTTCGAGATCATCCAATTCATCTTCCAAATCCGCGATCTCATTTTTCTTTTTCTCCACTAACTCAAGCAGCTTTTTAGATGCTATTTCAGGTACGATGACTATATTGGACGATATAGTCTGAGATAGGATGGACTAGAGGTCGAAGGTTAGTATGGTGTTCGACAACAAAGACAATGTGATGATGGGAAATATACCTTCAAGTCCCGGGCCAATCCATCTCCAACTCTGTGCCAATCCTCCCACCAACGTTTCTTCGCCTTTTCCCATCGCCCGACGGCCCATCTCACCCCTACCAGCGTACTCAACACCCCGACGCCAAGCGCCGTCGTCCCGTCTATCGGCATCCCGAACGCCCCGCTCTCAGCTAACCACCCAACCCATCCAGCCCATGACACTCCCGCACCTGCCCCAGCGCTCCCCAGCACCCCGATCGTTACCTTTTGCGCAGCGACCTGTAATCTCGTGGTCGGGTATTCGATTATTTGGATCCGTCTGCGATGCAAGGGAGCCGTAAGTGTCGTCTGGGTGAGCGGGTAGGTTGAAGAACTAGAAGTTTGAAGGAGTGTATTCAAAAGGACGGGGGAAGAGAGGGGAAGAGAACGAAGTAGGCGCATCGTCGTAGATGTGAGGTGTTCTTGCGTGTAGGTGAGGTTCCCAGTATGAATGAGTAGCTAAGACAGTACGGGCATTAGGGTGAGAATTGAGGGGTCGATGGGAGAGAATCTGCCTACTTTGCCGTCGAGGTCTCTACACCACGTCCGTGCAATTGAATCGGCTACGACAGTGCCAATTTCGTCTACTTGGGATACCATTCGCCACCAGGATAAGCGGTCCATCACGAGCTTCATAGCTTTCTCCGAATCCTTCAACGAGCGTTCTACTTCACCAATAGCCCGTCCTTCCGACCGCGTGGCAGGATCCGCATTTTGCGGTATATCAAAGATCTTATGGGAAAGACCTTCCTGCACGTTGGCTACCTCCCTTCTCAATTCGCACGCCCGATACCACGGCGTCCAAGTCGGCCTTCTTTGTTGATAGGAAGGACTTGCACGCGTCCAAGCTGCCTCTCAACTGAGTTGTAGCGCGCAGATGTAGATTATCCCCGCACGGGTCTGGTTCTGTGAAATTTAGATACTCCGAAAGGGTATGAGAGAGTGATGATATTCCCGAGCCGAGGAAGTCATCCTGATACCTTTGGATGGCAGTGGCTGACGTTGGACTTGCTTTGAGCGTATTCAGCGCGCCCAACGCACGCAAAGGATCAATCATGAGGATTTTGAGTTTGTGGAGGCGAGACTTCAGTTCCGGTGCCACTTGTCGAACATGTGCTGTGGGGGGTGTCACGGATATGAGATGAGCCAGTGGCGGCAGCGTCCCGGACGACGTGAGTACGACAATGACACGGGGGTTGTGCCATGGCAATCCGGGGTTAGAGAACAGCGTATGAAGAGGCGTGGTAAGTGGGTTGCATACGATGATGGGAATGTCGGCATCAACGAGGGAAGTCACGCCCGGCTCGATGGTGTTGGGGTGATTGCGCGCGGTGTTGGGGTGTGAGGGAGGCCTAACCTCAGTCAAGCGAACGGGCAACGCAAAATGCCGGAGATAAGAGGACTGCCCTTCGCTGATGGTTTCAGTGGATTAAGCTATTCTTAGAGTATAACATATGGACGCAATGCACTTACTCTAGAGTTATATGGCGTTCGTCTGTTCGCCATCGACTAACGTATTCAGATTGAGAGCTATCAGAGCTAAAAGGCTCTTCTAGTAACGCGGTCACTAAATCTTGGGCACCCGACCACTCATCCATCCCATAAACTTCGAGGGAACGCGACCACAACGGTGAGTGTCCATTACACACCTGTGATATGGATTAACTCACCTACAACACGAGCCGGTGAGTTGGATTGTGAATTCAAGTCTTGATACACGTTGTGAAGCGACGCAGTCCATGGGTTTGGCGAAGGAAGAAGGCGCGGTAAGAAATTATCCGTTTTGTGCAGCAGAGTGAGGATTTCGCGTCGAGGGACAAAGCCCTTTGTTGTAGGTTTAGAGGCTGTCTTGGTCGCATTGTTGCAAGCCCGGCAAACGGAGAACCTTCTTCCAATCGAGGGAGCCGGTATGTGGCATGTAGGATTTGCCTGGAGACGCATGGCTGCTATGGACGGTTTACTTCGGCATGAAACAATGGATCTCTTTAATGGTTGTGCAAGATTAAGGCATGAGGGACATGGCAACATTTGCCTATGGGGCAGCGGACCGTCGCGGACGTCGGACGCGGTGAAGATATGGGCGCTAGCTGCTATGATACCTCGAGCGCTAAATCGGCTTGCACGATCATCGCAAGTCCCACTAGGATGACGGTAAAGTTCTGGTCGTACCGGTATGGTGTGTATGAGAATACGAGCAATGCTTTATGAATGGCTACATCCGCAGCTCTGAGCCTGCTTTACACGTTCGTGTCAAGCGGCCTTTCTTCATTCTTCCTCTTCCCATCAGGAGGCCTCATGTTTACGATTCAGTACGTGTATAAGAAGCTACGCTCAGCTTTCTTTCAGGCAACGCACACCTAATCAACAAATGTATCTGTCGGCTCAGAGCATCTTCATCGGCGCCACTGCCTTACTCCAGGCATCATCAGTCGCGGGTCACGGCTTCGTTCACCAAATCGTAGCCAATGGCCAGACGTATCTTGGGTGGCAACCTTTTTCTGATCCGTAAGGTGTTCCTCAGCCTCTGACATTCCCCATGTATAATATCTGCCTATCTAGCTACGCAAGCCCAGTACCTGATAGGGTAATTCGCAAGGTCCAAAGTGATGGTCCCGGTACGTGTGCCCCGATATCATGGTCTGGAGAACGTACAGACTTAACTCAAAGTATTCATTGTAAAAAGTCTCAGCCAACACGGCCGACATCGCTTGTGGTGCAGGTGGCCAGACCGGGACCAAGATTGTGGCCGATGCGGATGCTGGATCAAATGTGCAATTTCAATGGGAATATGTTCGTCACCTCTTTCACCTTTCTAAAGCAAATCTTCTGATAAAATAGAATTTAGTGGCCAGGTGGTATGATAGTTCTTTTTGATGGTGTTCCAAATATAGCCTCATGGAGCCATGTTCAGATCATCTAGGCCCTGTCTCAACATACATGGCCTCTTGCAACGGTGATTGCACGAACTTCGACACATCTGGTGCGCGCTGGTTCAAGATAGACGCTGCGGGGTATGACAATGGCCAATGGGCATCCGCAAAGCTGGTAGCTGGTGGGTGATTACAAAATACGCACTTAAGCATTCGGCCCTAAGTGCGCTTGAACTTTGATCACAGATGGAAGCTCTTGGACGAGCCAGATACCTAACCAGTTGGCCGCTGGGCAATACGTGAGTAATTAAGCGTTCTTCCTTTCCCTTGTATTCATTTCCTCCGCTTGCTCAGCTCATGCGCCATGAAATGTAAGCCGCAACTCCAATCCACCCGGTCAATACTGATTTAGAATTTATTCCACCGTTAGTATTGCCTTGCACTCCGCTGGATCTCCTCAGTACTACCCGGCCTGCGCGTGAGTGTTCCTCCTCCCTGGGTCTCGTCTGCTTCTCATTCACATCGTGTCTTAGCCAGGTGAATGTGCGTGGTTCAGGGCAGGGCAAACCTTCAGATAGCGATCTCGTTTCACTCCCTGGGCTCTATGACGGTGTCACATTCCCAAATATATACACAGATTTTGGGACATTCACAATCCCAGGTCCTCTGCCGGTCACATTCGACGGTCACGAGGCGGCACCCTCTCCTACTACATCCGTGAAGGCCCCTGCCACTTCGACGGCGGTCGGATCGAGTAACTCCACTAGCAGCGGCATTGGAAACAGTGGATCGAACCCACCATCTCAACAAGCCACACCCTCAGCCCAGTGCCTCCTTGCCTCCCACAGGATGGTCAGAAGAACATTGCCGCTCAGGGCTCGTCGACACGGCGTTCGCTCGCAATAGTCGAGTGGATATACGTTCCTTGTGACTTTACGCTTTGATGTCAACCATGGGGTTTCCAATCCTAGTAAATCGATATCGATTTGTTTGACGTACCAGCGAGCTGCATAACGTTATCGAAGGCCGCATGTCGCTATTCCAACTTTGTATAACTAATCGCTGTGGTATTTATTATTTATATTATTATTTACCACTCAGGATTCTACGAGGGTCGCCCTGGATATGAAGAGCTCTGATTTATACTTCGAGACGTTCATTTCATTCCAAACCCGCCGGCACTTGCTAACTCGCCGGTTTAATAACTAATTTCACAAAATTCCTTCCTCGGTATCTTGATCTTCGCTCAAGTGATGGCGAGTTTAGATTTTACGTTGCACATAACTCTATTGCTTAATCGTTGCTACCAGGCCGCGGAGTATGAGAATGAACCTTTGAAAGCGACGATAGCATTGATGATAACGACAACTACAATTGCAAGGAATACAAGTAACAAAACTATCTAAGTCATAAGTAGCAAAGACTGGTATAATAATAATGAGAAATACAAGGTCGTGAATTTGTATGGTTATGTATGCTTGTACACCTGGTATCATTACGGGTCTGGGATCATTAAGGGGCATTATAATAAAGGTTAAAGAGGCTGTCGGAAAGTCAAGCACAGCATAGTTTAAGATCAAGATTCTCGAAGGTGGTTACGATCATCGACTCCAGAGAACCGCACATCAGTATCCCCTGCCGTTCCATTTGCGGGAATCGTCCCCAGAGCTTCCTGGACGACGAGGGGGCACGGTGGGAGAAGTGGAATGCATCATCGAGCGAGTTGGATCGGGGGAAGTGCGTGTCATGCCATAGGAGGAGCCAGCCACCGACATTGAGCTACTTCCAAACCCCATATTCGAGTGAAGCATATCATCAACCGAGTGGTCTGGCCCCGACGAGATGCTGAAGGGTTGATGAGTCGAAGACGACATGGTCGATGACTGGCGATTAGTCTGCCGCATAGACTGCCGCTTGTTTTGAAACCTACGAGGATGATCAGTTTAGGCATCAACTAAACAAACACAGCGAAGAGATTACCATATCTGCACGCTTCTTGGCGACATGTCAAGCTGCTTAGCCAGAGAAAGGCGCTCCTCAGTCGATGGGAACGCCGTGCGACTGTAGACGTCGTTGAGGACCTTCAGCTGCGCGGCGTCGGCACGTTTACGCTTCTTCTTGATCATTGGTTCGTCGGTGGTTGGCGATACTGGAGGAGGCGTATACGGCTGAGAGGACGACTCAGCGTAGGGCGATGCCACTCGGGGTGGTGCGACAGAAGAGGCATGATGGGGACTGATCGATGTCCCATGATGAGCATGATTCATATTCATAGGTGCATATGAGTACGAGTGACTCTGGTCGGATTGGTAGTACTGATTTGGATACGATGCAGTTGGAGAGCGAATGTGACTATTAGATGGCGCTGCAGAGTACGCCGACGTCTGCCACTGCTTGTCGTCGCGTCCTGCTTGCAGAGGTGCTAGCCGGCGAGAGTCCGAGAGTCCATCTGGGATCGGCGGCGAGGTTCGAGTGGGGTACGATGGATAAGTAGACGGCTGTAACGTATAGCGAGGATCGCTATACTCATAATTGTACGATGGTGTATGTTGCGGGGCGACACCTCGAATTCGTTCAAGTCAGGATCCATGCAACGTGAACTCGATCAGAATTGAAACGGGATCGTGAATGACTCACCACTGGCATTAGGCCATTGTTGATTATACAGTGCTTGGTTGTTGTAGTCATAACGACCAGGAGATGAACGCGGTTGCGCGTACTGGTTGGTGAATGGCTGGGGCACTACACGGATGAACTAGGATTTGAGCGTGGTGCATGCAGACACTACATTAGAAAAACAGACCTGGAAAACGTGAGGTTGTTGGAAAAGCAGAAGAAAGAGGAGGGAGCACTGTTCGCCCACCCTGTCCCGTCGCAAAAAATCCACCAGTATCACCCACAGGCGGTGTCCTGCGCTGCTTTGCTACGCTGCTGTAAAAGCGCTCGTCTCTCGGGTGTGCCATAATATAAGTAAGTGGAAAAGTGGATAGGTTAAGAAGGAGAAAAGAGAGGAAATGCAGCAAGTGGAATATTATGAGTACCAGATGAAAACTATGTGGGATTAAGTACAGGGCGACACGCGGAAACCCGCAGTGGATTTGTGCGACCGTTCACTGCACCAGGGGTATGTCAGTCGGAGGGCGACGCATGTACTGGGGGGCACAATCCACGAGGTGGGACAGGAGCGTGGTGAGAGGAAGGAGTGCGGGCTGGCGCAGGCTAGAGTCTTGCTTGTCGGGAGGGGGCGTTGATGGGGACTAATAGTAAGCTTGTTATTGTTTTGGCGAGTAAAGTATAGCAATGCTTCGCGTTGTACCAGATCGGGACTCGAATATTGCAAGTTCTTGTAACAGGCGTAACATCACATTCTTTGAAAACATGCTTCATCAATTACCTTGTAATGAAAGCCTCGTGTAACTTAAACCGGGGCTTTGGCCGAGTAATCGATCTATTTATCTGCTAACATCATTTCGTCACTTTCCCACTGCAAAAAAGCGTCATCTAGATGCTTGGTGAAAAAGGTCAAAGAAGTGCGCACCAATAGTTGAACATGATCAGCCCGGGCAAACTGGGCGACGAGCTCCCACCCAGCCATGGAACAGCAGCTATCGTACACTGTCTAGAAAGCTGCCTGGCGGTAGGCCCGGCGGTCAAAGTCAAAAGGAGTTGGCGCTGCGGCCATTCAGATTCAGCAATGACATTGGCTTCTCGATCGCGGAAAGCTGATCATCCTTGATACGTATGACGGACACCATTGCCGTTGAAGCATGCAAGTTACAGCCTGCATGCAGTGTCCACGAGGCGAGGATACACTACTTGTTGAGGTAAGGCAACGACGCGTCCAACGGATGCAATGCGGGATTCCACGGTCGAAGCGAAAAAGGAGTCGCCCTCACCGCATTTCGGCGAGGATGTTTCGTTGTGAAAGGGGAAAAGCCAAGTCGCGTCGCGGCCACCAGCAGGCGAACTCAGTCGGGGCATGAGGCACGTGGCCAGAAATTACCATGTTTGGTGACAGTGGATCATTCACTGGTAGCGTACAGCGCTGTTACCGTCGCCAACGACTCTCCTTCCACAATGGGCTCCCGGCGACCTTTGCCAGCGCTCCCAACGATGAGGGCTGACTACTACTATGATCTTCCAAGGTCTCCGGCCATGTACTCGGCGACGAACCCCTATTTTAAATCGCAAGTGTATTCATCGTTCTCAGATCATGGGGCCCCAGATCTACGTGAGGAGCCCACGTCCAGCGTACCGGTAGGGACGATGCTTCACAAGGGCTTCTATGACCTCTTGGCTATGATTCCAACACCCTCTCCATCTCGATTGCTTTGGGGGCCACCTGCTCCTCCGTCAGAACCGATCGTAGCTGGTCCCCGATACGAGCAAATACCTGCTGGTATACCCCCAGAAATAAAGCCCGTCACGCCGGCTATCTCTACGAATGTACCGCCTACGGGCCTCAGGAAAGGTCGGAGGATCAGTAAGGATATGGTTTCACACCCAACGGGGTTCATGTGCGTTTTACAGCATACAACCAACTCGATTACTGCTTACCTTTCACCTACAGACACCTAGTGCATGCGTCTGATGCAGACCAGGCCGAGGCCCTCCTCACGCGTTGGGGGCCTGATGGACTTGGCAAACTTGGAGGTAAACTGACTTGAAGAGGTTCGTCAACTCACTTCACTCATGAACCGTGCAAATCCCTAGATCCGCGGTGGGCAAACCCCATCAAAGATCGTGTTCGGCAGATAAACCAAGTCAGAGCGGTCAACGAGGTGGTCAATGCGCTTAAACCTTCCCAAGATAGTCGTGATGATTTCAGAGGACCTCTTCGCGTTGTCAATGGTATAAGCTCAGTAACGTCTTCGACTCTCACCACTGCTGCGAGGGAGAACTTCCGTGTCAACCCCGTTCATGTGGAAGGGCTTCCAGTACGTCCGGGTAACTCCACCATCCGCTGGGAAGGTGGCCTCAAGACCCACCTTGAAGATAAGGAGACGGAGGAGCACTTGCCTACATCGGAGAGTAAAGATCTTCTCGACTTGCCGCCTCCCCCGAAGAAATTTATCACCCCATCGCTCGCCACCCTTGAGAAAGCTGTCTCAGCCAGGATCTATTTCGAGAATCTGTACTTTCCTCTCTTTCGGCAACCCCCGTCACGAGAACAACGGCGTCTTGCCATGGAAAAGGATATGGCCCAAATGCAACTCAGCGAGGCACAAAAGGAGAATCTCCGGGCGCGATGGAGACAAAATGAAACCGATTATCTTCGCGAACGACGCCGTAAGGTCGATGTAAGCGCCTTTATCAAGTTGAAGACAATTGGGCACGGTAAGAAAATTCCTTGCCGTTCATCTTCCGTAGTGACCTTGTTTAGGTGCATTTGGAGTGGTCTCCTTGGTGAAAGAACAGCATACTAACCAGCTTTACGCAATGAAGCAGGTGGGCGTCCCCTTTTCAATGAAAGGCCATCAACAACGATATTGATGACTGGATTACGATGACTGGTACAGCTTCGAAAGGCAGATATGTTGCGTAAGGGCCAGGAGGGGCATGTCCGAGCTGAACGCGATATCCTCAAGTCCGCGTCCATGGTCCATTCTCCTGGTAGCGCCGAGTGGATTGTAAAGTTACATTACAGCTTTCAAGATAGGGATAATCTCTACCTGGTTAGTTCTATTATATGAACGTATCAGATTAAGGAAATTAAATTCTGATTTCATTTTGATTTCACATCACCAGGTTCTGGAGTACATGGGAGGAGGAGACCTCCTCAACCTCCTCATCGAGAGAGACGTCTTCGAGGAAGACTTCACGAGGTTTTATGTTGCAGAGGTAAGGATTCTGGCTATGTTTTTCTGAAAGTTGGTAAATGTGCCCTCTATGCTTAGATGGTCCTTGCTATCGAATCATGCCATAAGCTCGGGTTCATCCATCGGGACATTAAACCTGATGTAAGCCATCACTGTATAAATAATTTATGCATCGCTCACCATCTATTGGACAGAATTTTCTCTTTGATCCAGAAGGACATATCAAACTGAGTGATTTTGGATTGGCGTGAGCATGTTATTGTCTGACTCGACACTGCCCTTAATCTCAACGTGCAGAACTGATCTGCATTGGGCGCATGACACTACGTGTTGGTCAATTTCCATTTCATATTATATCTCTGTGACCAGACTACTCTAGATTACGAGCAACAACGCCTACAACTGCTACACAAGCATGGCATTGATCTCGAAGATAGTAAGGGCCTTGCCGATGGTAGGAAAACGAGGCGAATGGACCGCAAAGAGGTCGAACTTCTCATGGGCGGAGAAGGACAGGGTGGTATCTTCACATGGCGAGAAAGGAACAGGCGAAAGGTGTGCTCCATCACTACCCTTCATTCTTTTCATTCCCTAGAACCCCGCTTTGACCTAGCTGGCGTACTCAGTGTAAGTGCCAGATCTCCACCTGAGAACGAGATTTGCTTATGCCACCTCTAGCTGCGGAACCAATTCGTACAGTAAGTCGTTTGTTCGACCTTGGTTCGCAGTCAGGTTCAGCTCTATAACCGTCTATCAGTGTCCCCCGAAGTTATTCGAGGTCACGGTTATTCCTATTCCTGTGACTGGTGGAGTCTAGGAGTTATCATGTTCGAGTGCCTATACGGGTAAGCATTCGCACAACCACTAAGCACGCCCGCTGACTCTTGAACTATGTATGTCAGATTCCCCCCGTTTGTCAGCAATTCGGTATGTTTAAGATGTGTTTCATCCCAGCCGCCTCCTTGCCCGGCCTTGCTCACCCCAGCACCTCAGCGCCACGTCACCCGTCAAAAGATATTGAATTGGAAACAATCGTTGCGCTTTCCGTCTCGCCCACGTGTGTCGCATGAGGGAGTCAGCCTCATGCAGCAGCTCCTCTGTGAGCCTGAGGATCGCCTGGGCTCGCAGACATCGGCAAGTGTGATGCGGCCTGACTCTATGGTTGTCCAAGCTCGGCGAAGCGGATTCATTAACCCGTCAGGCAGCACGACCAGCGTCGACGGTGTTGAGCAGATCAAGGTAAAATCAAATTCATCTCCATTGTCCTCCGGCTTTAATGTTTCAAATCTGCACAGGCTCATCCGTGGTTCAAGGGAATAGATTGGGCCAACATTCACAGGTACCCTGCACCCTACCGCCCAGAGCTACGCAACCCAGAGGACACAAAGCACTTCGATCCAGATATCCCACCCGAAGTATGTTCCTGCCCTGCTGCAACGTAAACTCCCTGACGGTCTCTTTTCCGCAGCCCCTGGCGCCAGCTAATGGTGCGCCTGCAGACGCAACTAAAGACCTCATGCTTCGCGACAAAGTTCACGGAGCAGAAATCCTGGATGTGCGCAAAGCGCTTGCATTCGCCGGTTTCACTCACAAGAGTCCCCGCGCGATCACCTATCTGCGGGCAGACCAGGCCTTCGAGACTACGCCGGACATCGACTCCAATGCAACCGTCAGAGGTCGCCCACGCGTCCGCGAAATGCGTGATGTTGGTAAAGGCCGCGCCATCTCGATGTGAACGCGGTCTACGTCAGGTCGATCGATCTAGTATGATGAAACTTGTATACCCTGTGGAGAATCCGTGCGCCGGGGACATACCCTTCCGACAGTACTAATATACGAAACCCTGTACTTGTATAACGTTTGCAGCATTGATGTAACGGTGAATATGTATATAACCAGCTTGACTACAAGTGTATGCTATGTAACACAAATGATGATAATTTAAATGGAAGGTTGATACTCTGAGCAAATAAATATTCTGAATAAATAGAGCAAATAGAACGAGGGTCCGACGTCCATGCTAGACATAAATATTTAGTCCATAAATAGTTGTTGGTCTTTCCACTAAATTTCATAAAGATGCAAGAGAAGGCTCGCCAGAAGCAGGATGCTCACGGGCTCAATACGCGACAGATCATGAAACAGTTACTTAGGATACTGGTGGCGGCTGCGCTTCTCAGGACGAGGTTTTGTAGTCGTTGAATCGTTTGGCGTTGGGCTACGGCTGCGACGGGAGCTAGCGCTAGAAGAGGAAACACTGCTGGCACGGCGATGGTACGACGTGAACGAGGCGTCGTGGTGCGCTGGTTGACTTTGACCAATAGAAGACGAGGATGCAGTTGCCGCATACGGGTCAGAGTAGAGACCGATTGCTTCAGTTTCACCAACCAACGGACCCTGATTGGTGTGAACTCGGGTGTGGCGTCTCATGTTGCTCAGTACGCTGAAACTTCGTCCACATCCTGGGTAAGGGCACGTAAACGCTGCCGGAAGTTATTAAGTGTGATCGACGGTCAGAAGGCCTCGTACTTACGTTTCTCCCCAGTGTGGCTGTTGAGATGAATCTACAGGGTCTTAATATTAATCAGAGGTTGGTTTAAACGATCGACATACCTTGAGGCTGGATGGCTACGTATCACAAGCGTCAGTCAACGATCATCGACGGAGAGGGGGTTGGGCTTACTCTGTTAAAGCCTTTGCCACAGTATTCGCACTCGTACTTAGCGGATGAACTATCGGGGGCATCTGAAGGACTTTCTGCCGTTGAGGGCCGGTGACCATGGGTATAGGCAGTTGACGACGATGCTCCTTCACGAGAAAGGACGGTGGGAGTCCTTTCTTCGTCTTCGGTGGAACGATGGTAGCCCATACTTGTCTGCACTGTTGTCCTAGGACGGTGAGGATGAGTATCTTGCGCAGATCCGTAGTAAGCTTGAGGTGTCCTCATTCTGTATGACGTAGGTGGGACATCCCAAGAAGGGTGACCTTGTCTATTACCGTAAGCTGCCTCGGGACCACGTGCAGCAGTGCCGCGTGGATAACCTTGGGGCATCTGTGGGTCGTATGGGTAACCTGGAAGCCCACGATGGTGCTCAGCCCTCGAGTCAGCATCGTGGCGGGAGGGTTGGCGTCTATCTTGGCGCTGAGAAGAAGGATCAGGTGAATCATAGCGAGGATACTGATAAGCCTGCGGATGACGAGGGTGAGGCTGCACGGGGTCGCGAGGATGCTGATGCGCACTCGCAGAAGGAAAGTGCGTCGAAGGCTAGAAAAGACGCGTCAGAGAATTGGTCACCACCGAGAGCCTTGAGGGGAACATTACATGATATCCTGGCCCAATCAGCCTTGACGGTGGTCGAGGTGACCTGTCGTCGTTGTCACTCACGTGTAGCTGAGCAAGGGTCAGGTACGGCGGCTCTTGGGAGGAGCCTTGCGAATGCCCAGCGAGTTGATCTATGGGATAATAAGGGCGTCTGCGACGACACAAAAGCTGGTAATCAATACCTGGAAAGAGATCTCGAATGGGGGGTAGGACAGGTCGCCCACCGCGCCGACCCTCGTTATTTGATGAACGTGAAGGACCAGACATTCAATGGAAGGAAGGGATGGTGGGATTGAGTTGACTGAAGTTACTCAGTATGGAAGCGACCCTATATACATTGGCCACTGAATTTGCTTTCGTCGTTAGCTACGGAAGTGGTAGGTCCGGAGAGTATTGGCATTCCACAAACATGGTCTCCACACGGATGTAGTGTAGCCAAAGACATGTATATTAGGCACAGCATCCCGAGAGTCGTCCTGGACAACCACGGAGGGTACGTCGTATGATCTGCATTGAGACGCATCAATTCAGGCTGTACATCACAGAGTTTGAGTCTCGTCAGGGGTCTTTGTCTTCAAGGAGAGAGCATGCAAGCCCTTCGAGAACTCATCAGAAAGGAGGGAGTAAATCATGCGATGCCGCTGCATGGTGTTCTATCGCAATCAACAATGAGATGATGAATCACTTGGGATAAATTTCGTGTGCACCTTTCCCTTAAACGCCTCTGACACGATCTGGACGGAAAAATCTGGGGCGAGCAGTGAGTGAGAAATTAACCGACAAGGATTATCGACCTCAACTTACGCGTTTCCCCACTACCTCCACCTTGTTCTCTCATAGCAACATGATGGCGGTGCTTCCAAGAATCGTTGGTGATAGTAAGTTCGGACGGTTCAAGGCTGGAAGTGAGCTGTGAACGGTACGTTTCGTGAGAACGGCGAGCGTTGGGTATAGATCTTTTTCGTGACAACCTTTTGGCGAATAGCTCCCTCGACAGATCCCACATTCGACAAAGGAGTGGTCATCGAGAGCAGTCGGCTTCGGATGGCCACGCGAAGTGCTGGTAACGATGAAACAAACATGAAAGGATGATCGGAGTTGAACTTCCCGGCAAGCGCTCACGGAAGACGGAAGTGACGACCACGTGCCTCAAACTGGTGCCTCAGCTTTCAAATTGTGAAGACTTAGATTGACAAGGCTGTCGGGGGTGCTACTATTCGCCTAGGCGCTATACAAAGTACGCCCGCTAGCGACAAATTACTTGTATCCAAACGCGATTATATTTGCTCCTCCTGAACTATTGGCAATGTTGATCCAGTGTCCACCGCCAGCCCATTCCAAGTGATCGTTTCTGCGTATGCCCTGATGGTGTTACTAAGGCGCCATCAACGGAATGCAACTGCAAGTCATACCGAAGTCGCAGCTGCAACTATGCCCTGGAAAGCCCCCGGATCACAAATTCCTGGAGATCAGTAAGTAACCCAGCGTACGAATGCGGTACGTCGTGATTGGCATTGGACATTCGGAAACGTTATCAATAACATCGATATTGTTGATGGTGTCACACTGCGTCGTGATCGCTGTGACATCTGGTGTGACGATACGCGTTCAATACGCCATGTGACCCGACCGCGTCTCACTTTGTATCCCCCGTGTCGTTTTTGCTATTAGGATACTTCACAATGTCCCACCCAAAACTGTTGCCGGAAATGTTGCCCCATCAGCGCGCGCTCATTGATACCAGTTTTGAAGAGGGCCAGTACGAATCCGGTCTCATTGCCTTTGACCAACTGCGTGTTGCTGGGAAATGTTACCCTTCACCGTAAGTCACTTTCTCGCGCATAATACTTTAACCTGAAGGATAGCTAGCGCACTCGTTTCTCAAGTACTGTATCTAGCGCTTTATACACCCCCACCAAACGAGCAAAAAGTCACCGAACCAGGATCTCCAAGTAAGATGGCATCTCGACAACAAAGACTCGCCCACTTGCCCACACAAGCCGCATCATTCGCTGCTCAACGGTTGCTTATGTCACTAATCACCTCTACCCCTCCGGAAATCTTGCTGCGAGGACTGCCTTCTTATTCACCGCCAGATGGTACAGCGCTGAACGAAGAAGCCGATTCATACGTAGCAAAGGAAGCTAGATGCATTCGGCAAGCTAAAGATTGTTGGTCCATCCTAAAGGAGGGATTTATTCACGAGACCGCCGCAGCACCTACCGAAACTCGTTGGCAAAGGCGGCAATCCCACGACGACCAGGACGCAGCTCACGCGCAATCTTCCCTAATAGTTGCTGAGAATGCTTGGCCCGTGCTGGAATGGCTCATCCGACTGTTTCAAGCGGATGAACTGCGACATAATGGTCATTGTTGGTCGTGACTTATTTTGTGTCGCAAGAGGCTCATGACTGTACATAGGTCATTCCCCTCTGCTTCTTTCCGAGATCCCCTTGCCACGCGATAATACCGGATCAAGATGGGAGACCGATGCCGCCCTGGATATAGTCTTCTACTCTCTCTCGCAAATGAGTGAACGACGCCGACACTGCGGCATTCAACTCTTAACAATGGTAGAGTGATCCATATATATATCCCCAACGTCCGTCCTAATCGTAATTTGTAGCTGATTCGGCTGTGGGCCGCCCGACACTTGGATACGCATATGTTCATTGCCTCGGTCTATAAACGAGTCTCCACATGTCAGGAGTTTCAGTTACTCGCGCTGTTGGACAATCTAGGGGCTGTCCCTTCGACGATGGAATTCCGAATCACAATCTGTCAGAAACTTTTATCTGATATGAGCTTGGATTCTTCCACTCGTGGCAGACCGAGACCGCAGGCACGCACCCAGCCTCGCGCTATTCGAGGCGCTCAAAGCAGCCAAACCATTGTTGATGCGCCGTCTACTCCGGCGGCCGGGCCGCCGTCAAGCATTTTACCCTCGATGACCATTCTTCAACTTTTGAGGGACGAATCTTACACTTCGACCGAAGAGCGCCCCAAATCATTGATTGCCCACGTCAAGTTTCACCTACTGATGGCCTATGGAGCTTACCAATACGGGCTCAAACCAGCCGACATTTCTTGGACTCAAGCATTGCGATCTGGTGAAATCCTGGACACAATTAACAATGTCTTCGACCGACTCGGAGACGCTAACGTTCTTGCGGATACGTTGAAGATTCACGTATCCCAATGGATCACTGGTATTTAGGTGATGCGTATATCTTCATACATTGTACGACACAGCGTAGACTTCGTAAATCAAAGCTTAATACTGTTCGACTAAACTCCCTTGGAGGCTAACTTCTGCCGAGACAGGTGCGCCCTGATATATCTCCAATGGTATGTATCCAATGAAGTGCTTGCTAAGTGGGTCCTCAGGCCTCAGCCGAGAGCTCCAGGCAGTCAATGGGCGACACTTACTCTCCGAAACCGCCAACAAAATAAACGCTCCACGGAATCCATCATTCCCCGTCTTAGCAGTGTTGATTAATTAACATGACATGACAGTGGACACTCACTTCAGGATCAAAACGAGCCCAGTATGCCTGGAACATGTTCGGCGAAAGTAATCTGTCAAGTGGAGGCGAACAAGGAGGCAAGTGGGTGTCCTTACGATATGTGCCGCATCATCGTCGTCCGGCAACCACCAACGAGCATCCGGGTGCCTCGCCAGGTAACAAGATTGGATAGCATTCCTATTCGGAACCACAGTTGTGTTGGTATAGACAGTGACGTTGCCTATTAAGGAGACCCGAGGGCTCCTGGCGGCCGGAAGCGCAGACGAGACAGAGAGTGACGCAGCACGATGATTAGAGTGCAGGATGTTCTGGCTATGTCGAGAGATTGGTAGGAATAAGAGAGTAAGGGAACCGTTGGTATGGCAGCTTCAGATTTGCTTCAGCCCAATGCAATGCTTTAAAACAGACAGTTGACCTGGCGTAGTATTCCTGCATCGCAAATGGTTGTGCTGACCACCAAGAACTTATAATCCCTTACATGAAGCCATCATGAACGACGCACCAGGAGAAGACGAATGGTCGGGAGGAAACACCGTTGCCATTACCCCGATCGAACTTGTGGAATTATCGACCAAACGGCGAGCAATGGCGGCTTTCCAACGAGAATCATCGAGCGGGTTCAACATCAAGGACAAAGTCTAAGAGTACCTGCATTCCATACCGTTTCTCTGGACAGCACCGAGAGGAAGAAAAGCGAGCTTGTAACGAAGGTGAGTGAAAGCTGCATAACTTCGGCCAATGACCTTCGACTCAGATCAGTGCTTATCAGATAACGTGATCATAATAATAATATACAATCGTAATAGAGCAGCGAAGTCCCTCAAGAGTTACAGTCGTCAGATTCTTCTTCTGACTCGGCTATATCGTCACTCAGATCCACATCTATCAGCCCATCATCTACGCCCTCGAATCCTCTGTCATCTTGCTTTCTCCAGAGGTCTGCAAGGAATTGTGGCGTGCTTGCTTGCATGACGCTCTTATCCTCCCTCACCTTGATAAATCTAGGGAAGCGCAGGCTAAGACCACGCGATGGATTTGCTAAGCCCAACGCTGCAACTGACGTCGGGCTGATGGTGATGCTGGCGCAGTACCGCGTAAGTAAGAAGGCTCCAGATCGTTGATCATATGATCGATCATATCAGGTACTCACTCTGCTCCTCGAATCTCCCACACTTCCTGAGGTTTGAAGTATACGTCGGGCCTGTATCCTAGAGTTGTGCTTGGTCAGAGGTAGAGCCCCAAACCGACGGCTCAAACAACATACCACCCATGTCACATGCCCAGGCAGGACGGTTCGAACATACCGATGGTTGTTCATGTATCCTGTATCGCTCTGTGAATTCCTGTAGCGGGTTATTGGGCAATACGTAGTGGCAGTACATATCACGGCCTCACTTTGTAAAACTGATCCGAAAAACCTACGTCAGAAGTCAGAGGGCTCGTTTTACTCGCCCTGGCAGGGACCTTGTCTCGCACCTGACATGCACTTGCAAACAGCAACAGCACGGCCACTTTCTGTGTCCCAAACACCGAGAAGTATGGGACTCCACCAAGCTGCCTTTCTGCCATTTCCATGCCAAGCACCAATTGGAATGAGATCAAGGGAATCACCCAAACCGTCAACATAATCCTTTTTCAGTTTTAACCATGCCGTTGTTCGCTTGTCTGGCTCATATGTCGCAGGCAAGGGTTTCCTTCGGGTTTGGACACTCACATCCGGTTGGCCCTCATTATCCAGTACCTAGGCACCCCAGACGGGATTATTGCTGAGGGAAAAGAATTGAACGGAGACTGATCTGACCTTGATCATGAGACCCTCACAACGGCTTTCGATGGCCTTTTCCCAAAATTCTTCAACATTTTCTTTCCCTGAATTGCTCTCGCAAGAGGCAACGTGGTCGAACCGCGCAACACTTTGCTCTTGAGGGGTATGGGGAGCGAAATTAAGGCGAAGGAGTGCTCTCCGCTCCCGCAGGGGCCGGGATAACAAAATCTATCTCGCATGTTGAACGTGTAATCCAAGATCATGAACATGGCCTACCTCGCCGTCCAGGAACATGAGGTCGAAAGCAAAAACACCGACTTGAACTTCTACATCCTTGATTAGGACATCCTTCCGCGCGCGATAGCTTAATTCTATGACGAGCGTTGTAAACTCCATATCTGCAACGGAGAAATGGAACACCTACCTTGGAATGTTTTCAAACTGCCGTTATGAGGATTGATGGCAACAACTTCGGAATCCATGATGAAGGAACGGAGGCCGGGTCGTGTTGAGAAAAATACTTTCACTAAGGCAATAATGTCCGGATACTAAGAGTAACGTCAAGGGATAATATCTAACTTTGTATGGAACCTCCAAACTAGCCTTTGTCGTCATGTCTTCGAGATGCCTAGAAAAGATATGCACGTTCACAGTATCATCGACCAGCTTGGATGCGTGTATCTGAGCTCGCTGACCGTCGTACTTGTACTCTGCCGTAAATTCTCTGCCGTTCAATAACTTGTAAACCTCAGAAATGGAACGAGCTGGAGACCCTAGAGTAGGATGTAGAGGAATTCCTTCGCAGAAGTCAAGATATGAGTGGAGATGTTACATGGGCACTACGGACACTGACCTACTGTGAGAGGGACTTTCGCCGAAAGTCCTTCCAAGCCACTCTCCAGCAGGGCGTTAATAATGTCGTCGTAACTGGGATGTTGCGCATAAACCCGGCGTATAAGGCCTTCAGCAGCCTTGAATGTCTCATTCACCGTGTCTTTGGCCGTGCTTGCCTTCTTGTTCTTCTTATCTATGTTTGCACGCTTCAGCCGAGTGGGGTCAATGCAATGCTCCGAAGAGTAAAGAGCGCTGGATGGCTTCACAAGAACCATTGCCCGAGCTAATGCAATGAAAATAGATGTTCTAACGGCGCCAACTCGGAGGTTTTGAGAGAGCGTCCGCACGAGATATCGCACTTCCTCGCCCTTAGCGGAAACAAGCAATCGTTCAACCAGGCCTTGTTTCTTGGCTGCAGCACCTTGGCCAGCACATTTTGATATTTGGAGGAGTGTTGAATATACCACGGGTGCGGTTAAACTGGGATGAGGCACTAGAGTACGGACTTTGGACTTGGCCTGGAAGGCAACATCGCCGACGTCACCCGTAGACGTGTATAGACGTTTCAATGCCGCCGAAGACAGGCCAGATACATGCTGAATGGCCTTCGAAATGACCAACGGGCCAAGTCCTAATTCCACCGGGGAATATGGCGGAGAAAGGGTGTTTGAAAGAAGGTATATGGCAGGAAGTAGCGATGGGGAGTGACACTCGATGATGACTCTGATTGCATTCGTTAGAATGTTCAATATCGAAATTCTAGATCGCGTCGACGAGAGCTCCGACAAGGCGTGGGCAAGAAAAGAGTACGGCACGGCGTGTCCTGCTTGCAACTGAGGTGTCTCCGACCGAAAGGTTAAGGAATCTGTTGTTAGCGTGCTGTATTCGATATCTGACACCGCGATTTCAGGAACATTGACATTGAGCGTCCTTCGAGGTGATGACGGTGGGCGAGCGGGCGCAGGAGACGACCCGCTTGCTACTGTCGGTAAACCATCTTCATCCAAGTCGACATCTATGATCACTGTGTTATGCGGTCCCTCTCCGGGTTTGGCAAGCCGAAGTTGGGGCTCCTTCTTATGGTCTGTCCCTTCACGACGGGGATGTCCGTTTGTTGGGCTGGAGAAATAGAGATCAAGGCGAGATTGATCGGCAGCAATGAGTCCCCTTTTCTTCTTGGGACTGCGTTCTTGAGACGTGCCAGAGCCCGATCTCTTCGACATTGATAGTGTCGATGATGGAATGTTCGCGTTAAGCGTGGATCCTCGTGAGTCGTGGATAGGAAGAAGCACTTAAGCGCTGGCAGAACTTTCCGATCCCTCCAAGTACAGTCGCTCAGGTTGCACCACCATCTTCGTAGATGATTTACTACTCGGTTGAGTTTTGGAGATGGTGGAGAAAGTACAAATGAGCCGGAGCATTCACCGATTCATTGCTGCTCTCGGCCCCCTGAGGTAGGTTTCAGGAACCTCTGTGCCTTTCAGATTTCTAACAAATTTCGAACCAGGAACGCTAGACAACTGTACCTTCAAGGATGCTGTCTCTTTCTAGGCCTTGGAACCTCTCAAGTCATGCGAACATAACATAGATGACATGCGCTGTTTCAACGTCTTCCGGATTTGGTCTCCAGCTATTTGTCTGCCGCGCTGTCGTCTCGCAAAATTAAATATTTGTTCGTTACAGACCTTTCACGCTCAACCCGGACTTGCCGCGTATGATGAAGCACTGAGGCCATATGTAGGTGACCTCGATATCCCAGTTAGTACTAACACTGATTACCAGGGCAACGGCTGGTAGGGCTGAAGCGCTGATGTATGATGGCTGATTATAATCGCGACTTATATTATATATGGGCATCATCAGAGAGATCAAGGGCAGTCACAACTGATGCCCTAGAATGGTCAAGCTCCCTCCGACTCCAGCTCCAGAATGCCAATCAGCGAGGATGGGAATCGGCTTGATTCCGCCAAGGTGAGCTGCGCGAACACTTTCTCGTGATGAAAGTAGTTAACAATTCAACGATGGTCCATTGTCGACGAAATCGTGCTACGCTCGCTTATGTGTTGGGCAACAAACTCTCCTCAGCTTTCATTTGTTTTGTCTAAGGGCTTCAGCCGTATTCGTCATCGGTTCCTGGCCGCATAAGGCCATCGATCTGTTCCCCTGAACATGGCATTTGGAAATCGAGATTTATACACTTGCCCAAATCAAGAGGTCCCTATCCTAATTCCAGCGTCAGTATCGGCTGCGCAGACATCTGTACTAACTCTCTATAGCATGCCGACCCGGGCGCGGGATTCACTCACAGCCAACGACATGTCATAACTCTATCCCAGGCACTCATGTCCTATCTTGCCTCCGAGAACTGGAGTAAGAATAATCGTACAGGAGCTGAATTGATTTTCGGATGTAATGGGCCTCGTGACAGTCTCCAAGCGCACGCACCCTTATGAACCATATATCTGTAAGCTTGCGCCCTCCTTCATTCCGACCATGACTGATCGAAGAAATTCCATGTACTCCCCTCAAGGCAACTCATACTCTCCTGCGCAGTGGAGTCCCGTTGACCAGGCTTACGCCTCCTCATCGACCCATTACACGGCAGCATACCATGATCACAACTCCCCATCGCACCACCGTGCTCCTCAAGCTGACGCTTCGGGGTCGCCAGCCTACCAAGGAGTTTACTACCCGACGTCGTCCTCCTATACGCATTCCGGAAATGCCGTCCAGCAAACCTATCCATCTATCAGCCCAACCTTGTCTCCAGTATCCTCCTCTCAGCGGCAATCCCACTCACGAACACAATCCTCCCAGTCCTACGCGCAGGCACAGGCTCCGTACGGACACGTTCAATCGGTCGCACATACGCATAACCGTCCACGATCGCACTCACAAGCACACCCATACATGCTGTCGTCCTCCCCAGTGATAGAATCTTCTTATCCTGCTCAATATCCGCAACAAGTTCCGCTGTCACCGGCGTTTAACATCTCCCCTCAATTTCCTGCTTCACCTACTCGCCCTTTCTCCTGCGACATGTGCGCGCTGTCATTCAACAGACAACATGACCTGAAGCGACATCGGGAAACTCACACAGGCGAAAAGCCCTTTCTCTGCAATGGAGGATGCGGGAAGACTTTTACCCGTAAAGATGCCTTAAAACGCCATCAAGTAAGTCTCAGATCTTATCATACGTCCTTTTCCTCAAACAACTTCACACAGCTAGTCAAAAGTTGCGGCAAGGTAGATGACATGTGGCCATAATTACTTACCTGTAATTGTGAGTACTACATGGGGCTGTATGGAATCTCCCTGACGATTTCTTTGCTAGAGTTTAGTTAAAGCGTATTAATAACACGGGATATAGCCTTCTTGGTCCCCGGTTCATTGCGTCTTCACCATAGGCTCTGTATGTATGCTATACTATTATATTATTGCCATCGTTCCTTTTCAACCGTAGATCGACCATGTATCATCGAATATCGGGTATAAATTTACGATCCAGTAGCATGCGGGATGTGCTCTAGTATCCAGGCATCGTGGGGTACAATCTTTTTATAATAGTTTTCGTGCAAACCGACCAATTTGAAACCGTGCTGCTCGTAGAACTTTTTTGCCCCTTCATTAGAGACCTGAACGTGAAGGTAAACTCGATCTATCTTCGCATGCGACGAGGCAGACTTCAAGATGAGTTCTAAGCTTTGGGAGCCAAGACCCTTCGAGCGATACGGCTATGTGATGTGAGACAAAAGTCGTCTTTGCATCAAACAACGTACTGCCAGGATGCCCATTGTCATCAGGTAGAGACTTGTTTGGTCTTCCTTGGTCTCCAATCGACAGCACACCGTTCCAACGGGGATATCATTGTAGTAGACTGGATGCGATGGCCATGTCAGCTCAAGACATCGGAGCGCCGTCGGCGGCATACCAAGTTTGCAGAAATCTTCGACCTCTGGCAGAAGAATGTCTTGATAGAATTTCTCCGAATATTTGATAGGAAACAGCACGGAATTAAGCTTCCTCACAGTTCCCAGGTTGTTTGATGTTAGCGACGCGAAAGAAACGCGAGCTTTCGCATTGGGAGTGGTCATAGTTGGCAATAGTGGTTTCTAGCCTTGAACACGATGTCGATGATAGAAGCGATGTACGCGTGAGAATTAGAAGACCACGCCAATTCGAAGCTTCTGGGACGATATGGTAAGTAGTATTCATCTCAAGCAACCGGCCCTCGATGTATGGGTTATTATTCGTCACCAAGTCAACTCGCATCAGGTATTGGGAGATCTTTGGTCTAGATGCACGAATAAGGCTGTGAGACGCGTCGTGCGTCCCACCTAGCCGCAGCAACTGGCGGAACTTGGGCGGAACTCTCTGCAGCGCTATTTGAGCCTTATGATGATCAAATGTGGGGAGGTGACGAGCAAACCGGCGGGAACCAGTATACCAAGCAGTAAAAATATACACCCTCGAATGCCCATGGCGCGATGCATCATGCGCTCCGTGAGTAGCCTATTTCTATAAACATGACTCTGACTAGCCCCATGATCCATGGTCGGTCTCCATCGTACAGATCGGGTTGCACGCGTTTAAAAAGTATCATATCAGCTTATATCGGGTATATTCTCAATCCCCACCGTATTTTTCTGTCTCCTTCTAGTATCTCTGAACCATTACCAAGGACTTTTCGGCAGTGCTTTGATCCTCGTACCGATCTACCACGACATCCCCTTTCTTCCAGATGTTACAGTGAGTTGTTGTGGAGTCAGTGTACTGATTTCCCTTATCCGAGGATGTTCTCAATCATTTGATGGGCTTACTGTTTCATTCTGTCATTTATATCTAATCCTTTTATGTTCCTGAATTCCAGAAATGAATGCAACGGATGATATAAGACAGTATGTATAGACAGCACATACTTTGACGGCGCGACCTAAACTTGTTCCCACCAGCAAACTAGCCTGCGTCTACTTGTATACACTCCTTCGTTACAAGTTACGGGTAGACTGCGAGCGGCGTCTCTGGGAATTGGATTCAATTCATGTGATGGTAGTGATATTGTTAGGACAAACTGAGCGTTCGAGCTAGTACAATCACAGTATCGACGTGAGATAGTATACAGACTAAGGCAGATAGACGACAAAGACAACAATGATAGCAATTCAGGTGCGGATGCGTGCACGTACAGACAAACAAGGAGAAATTCTTGGAAAACTTGGATTCGACATTGAAGTTGAATGAAACAGGTGTCAACAGCTCACTTGCGGCAAGGATTTCAGTAGCGGCTTCGGTGAGGAGAGTATTGTGACATACGTTCGTTAATCGGGTTAGGGTCAGGCCCAAGAGGGCTTCCTTCGATGCCGAGCGTCAGTGCGAGATGACCGTTGTAACTTCTTCACATATACGTCGTCGTAACTGCGGAAGATAGCGCTCCCGGATGCTGGGTCATAATCTGACATCGTTGCCCATACGCAACGCCAGCGTGGGGTGTCTTCAGCTAGCTTGAACGCTAAACCTAAATGATTCTGGTCCCATCGGGACTCCTCTGCCTCCCAACAATCATTGATGTGCTTCCGCTCAAACGCCTTGTCTGTCAAAGTGACAAACACACAGTCGATTATGGCTAAAGGCTCTGGTAGTTTGCCATTTGGCAATTCCAGAAGCTCGTAGAAGAGCTCGTCCATTTCCAGCTCTTTGGGAACTCCGGGGTATTGTGGATCATATCCATCGACGAGTACCTGGTACGTTGTGTGATCAGAGAACTCCATTGTTATCGCTGGATGCTTGCTCGACCTCCGGACCGATTTGAGAAGTTTCCCAGTAATTTCGCTAGGATTGTTACCGATGGAATGGAGCCGCAAGGACTCAGGCTGCTGTCTAGCTTTCGTCGGAGACGCCGGTGGGGGCCTCGAAGCGGAGCATTCGGAAATGGAAGAGAGGTCGGAGGATATATCGCTATACATGTCGCAGGTCGGGGGCATGGCGCTCGACGATGTGGGAATTAATATATATAAGAGATAACCATCAGAGCGGCTTTCAGTGATCCAAACGATGCGCTGGAAGCAAGTGGACACAGTAATGCCACGGTACTATAATGAACAGGTTACATAATCACGAGCATTAGGCAAATCAGGCTTGCGACGGACAGCGTAGTCGACGACCATCTTGCGACCATCATGCAGTCCCGCCCCCTGGGCCCGCGCACCCTTGGGCATCGTGCCGTCTCGCCAGCACCACCTATGATTCTACCAGAGACACCCCCGCTGGTCATTCGCAAGAACTCCAAAGTCAACTCAACACTGGCACCCCCAAATAATTCCCCTGGACGATCCCAGACACCCCTCCTTTCACTAGAAATTCCCTCCAATCGTTCAAGGCCTGCAACACCAAAGCCTTCGATCAAATTGTCCATACCGCTTGTCAATGATTCAGCCAATGGATCAAACCATCCAGGAGATGGCGATTCACCACTATTTGAGAGTTACTATGGTGGACCAGTGGCCAGTGGTTCTTCCTCAGTCAACGGCGTAGATCACATCGATGAAGCCACTATGCGACCTCCCTCGACGACGACGTTCCAGCCTGCACAACGGCCTGCGGAACCTTTAGATAATATTCGAGGAATGCTCCATAAGCTAGACCTTCGTGCGGCATCCGACAGTTCATCTCGAGCAGCTGAAAGCCACGTAGACGAGGAAGTTATTCCTGTAGCGGCGACACATCAATCCCAATGGTCTGATGACTTCTTGGTCGAGTTGAAACGACTTGGGGAAGGCGCCGGCGGCGCTGTACATCTTGTTCGCGATACACGCACGAACAAGGTCATGGCACGCAAGACCATAACTACAAGGGAGGCCCCCATGAGGCAGCTTCAAAGAGAACTTGCCATCATGTCGTCGACGCAGCACGTTAACATCATTCCTTTCTATGGCGCCTACATATCGCCTTCGACGAGCGAAATCAAAATATTGATGGAATATTGCGAAGGCGGCAGCCTGGATGCTATTAGCAAACGTATAAAGGAGCGCGGTGCCGTAGTCGGAGAGAAAATCGCTGGGCGGATAGCTGAAGGGGTATGTATCCTCGTTAAGTCTGTTCACCCTCACCTGATTGCGTCCGCACAGGTTTTGCAAGGATTAGCTTACCTACATACCAGAAGAACCATCCATCGAGATATCAAACCGTCAAATATTCTGCTTTCTCGTGAAGGGATGGTGAAACTCTGCGATTTCGGCGTGTCTGGGGAGTTGGTCAATTCAATGGCAGGCACCTTTACTGGAACGAGTTTCTACATGGCTGTCAGTACCCTCCAATCTCCTTGTAGTATATTCGAGCTGCTGACGCTCTTGCTTTGATAGCCAGAACGAATCAGTGGCCATGACTATACCATCCGATCAGATGTCTGGTCGATGGGCATCTCTCTACTAGAACTCGTTCAAAATCGATTCCCCTTCCCAAGTGACATCGGCCCAATTGAATTGATGATCCATATTACATCTGGCGAGGTGAATTTATTTACAGCACAATGCCGTTGTTGTCCACTCATTTCGGATATCAGCCTCCGAGACTCGAGGATGAACCTGGACTGTCGTGGAGTGATGATATGAAAGATTTTATCAAGCAAACGTAACGTTCACCCTTTCGAAGGCTTTCAGAATCATTGACACCGAAGTGTTATCAGGTTAATAGTCGATTCCGCGACACGACCTACGCCCAAAGACATGCTTGAACATGCATGGATCAAGTATGTCATGAAACAGGAGGTACATATGGCAAAATGGATTCGTCAAGTCTGGGGGTGGGCCAAACGCCGCAAGTCAAGGGAAAAGTAGGTGTCTCGTTGCCTCGTTATTCTATTCCCCTCGTTTATAACGTAACAGTGAAAGCACCTCTCGTCCTAGCTCCAGTCGTTCGGAAAGCAATGACTTCTCCCCCCCCTGACTCCGAATCGCCGCCGCTGGCATGAGCGGTGTTGGTTTGTGTCCCCGCGTCCCCGTCCAGGTGTCGAACAACTGTTGTTTCTCAGGGCTTCATTATTACAGCAACGAAAATCACTGACCCTTGGTTCCTTTTTTTATGTCCTGCAGCTTGCGGCCGTGTGTGTTGTAGTATTCCCTGCATCTTGTGTTTCTATAACCTTCCATCTTTCCATCTAGTCCCCATATTTCCCATCGCAAGCTCTTTTTGTAATTCATTCCCCCGCGAGGCTATGTCAAGTGTGTGAAAACCTGCTGCACGAGTGCGATTGCTTCTCTTTGGGACTTATGTAATTTCCCCTCCTGAGTTGCGCCCCTGTCATTTTGTTAGGTAGGTTGCGTCACGCACCGGTAAGTTGCTTGAACGCCGGCGCAAATCGTTGAAACATTAGCGCTTCCGAGTCGACGCTTTCGTCGTATGTACTTAAACGACAAAGACTCGTTACCCGAGATGTACCAGGTACAAGTCAGCGCAGAGTGCGGTAACTCGCGCCGTTTTCGGCCCCCTTCCAATGGACCTGGGTGAGCGTTCTTGATCGACGCTTCAATCAGAACTAATGTACCAACGGTGCAGAATGCCGCGCTTTTGAAGACTTGAATGTCTCGTACAAACGAGACATGTCCTCGCTGGCCGCTCTACTTCCACGTACACCCGCTCTCAGTGTTGGTGTCTAGCTTGATCAGACACCTCGTTCCTGACTGCGCAGTGCTCCGAGGTTCTGTAGGTTTCTACGAAGCAGATGACGCGCTATAGGTGAGTAGCTTGGCAGTAAGGTTGCTCGAATGTAGCTAATCATTACCGCCGCAACAACAGCGAGTTACTGAATACTGATGGATCTGTGCATCGAGAATTCCGCTCCGGAGTACACTAACCTAACAGTGGGTCAACGGAAATTCTCTCCGGCGGTGACGTGCAGTACCTAAACTCGTTGGAGGTATTGAAACGGCATTGTACGCCAGGAGTCTACTTTCGGCCTTATTCATTTACGGAATATACGGCGAGTGAAGGATTGACCCACTGACCATTCATTTCGCCGTGGCAGTATTCGAGGACATGGTAATTGGAAGTCCTGACCAGGGTTAATATTTCTGGCTAGGGTCCAGCCAGAATTCGACAGGATTCGACCTGAATCAACGGATACAGTGCTCTGAGGACAAGCTACAAGTACGATGCTTCGTTCTTACAGGGAACACGGAAGCAAACCACCAGTGCCTATCTTTTATCCCACGTTGAACAAAGGAACCTTTAAAAGTATTCGTTATCGAAGCATTTACGGTTTCTGTTCGCTCTTTTGTGCAGATTGGGCTAGTATCATTTTGGTCTATATAACAAGTCTATAAAGTACATTTCTTCTCAGCGGCCCACATCCAGCAAAGGTCGCCGTCATGACGTATTACTGTAAGCATCTTCCACCAGCAGTTCTAGATCACATTGGATCATCAGTCTATGATGGATCGTGGCGATCTCTCAGCTGATGGTATTTACGTCTGGACGGAGGCAGACCAAAACGCCACTTTTCTAGTCAAAAGTTGAGTCCTCGGCGTGAAGATCCATCCTGCTGTGCTGCAGTGCGATCAGTGGCGCGATTTAATCCTCGGGTCATTAGTCTCGGTGATTATTTATCATCGTAAATATATATTGCACCCTCGGTTCACGGCTCGCGGGCGGCGTTAGCACGTCATGAAGAATGTGAGGAGATTATGAAGGAAGCAAGGAAAGAGCATCGATTGACAAGACGACCACGATTATGTACGAGGAACAGAGGTGGTGGGCGCAACGAGGTGGGATGCAGCATGCATGGGAACTGAGGGCGCTATGAATAAAATACATGTCATATTTTGACACATACGGTCCCAGGAAACACCGTGATCATTAATCATTCCTTCTACTCCCCTGTACCCATGAGTCCATGGAAGGGAAAGTTGAATTGTTACGTCCCACTTCCGAACCGCGGCGGTGGAGATAGACGAAAACAAGAATGACCCTGGAGTAAAATAGAATCGTTCTGCCAAGAGAGACGTGTATTTGGGACATCGCAGCAGGCAGCGAGCAAAGAGGAGACGTCGCAGCGTCGTGCACCGGGCGAGCTTGCGTTGCATGGTGTAAAGAACATGAACCTGAGCTGACCTTGTGAGTAACATGTTGCTGATCGGAACAATACGGTCCCTTCCTCATTTCCAAACTTGGCATTTGCAGCGCATCAACATACAATAACCCTTATAGGTCCAAGGCCGGGGCACCCACTTGTTCCACGAGAAGCTCTCACTAACAAATTCAATGTGCCTCGTTATCAGGTCACAATTCACAGCATATCGTGCTGACTTTTGGTGTCAATACCAATCTTCGGTCAAAATTTCTACTATTCACCTGAATAGTTCATTCCTCCGCGAAGAATATGGAAAAACTGGATAGAAGTCCACCTAATTTCTCAACACATGGATTTTTATTCAAACTCCTAGGAAATGGAGTTTCTACACACCCACGATTGACCCTTAGATCTGATGAGGCTGATGAACCCGATGGGGGACCCATAGGTGTGGCACAAGTTCGTCTTCTCTGCTTCTTTAATCCTCTATATAAGAACTATGGACGGCGACGGTGGACAAGCCTCTCCTCGTCCTCAATACAGAATGGCTGACAGCCTCCCTTAGTCAGTCGTCGCAATTCTACTTGATACCGTTTGACTGACATCAACCTTTCAGTCCTACCCACCCTGCGTACATTGCTCAATACTACCCTGCTGCTCATGTCAACCATGTCAACCATGTCAACCATGGTCATGTACACGTCGTTTCATCAGTACCTCGACAAGAGACTACTCAAAGGAAACGACCAAAGTATACTCGAAGTAAGACTGGATGCTTAACCTGCCGTGTTAAGAAAATCAAGGTATAATCGACCGCCGTCGCTTGCGATTTACAGCCATCGCTCACTTCCTTTAGTGTGACGAGACGAAACCCAACTGCATGCGCTGCACACATGGACAGCGGGATGTGCGTCGATTTCTCTGGCTCCATTCTTTCATGTTTCATCGAACCTCTGTTGTGTAGTGCACATGGCCGGAGGGCGTACCTGCGAGGAAAAAGTCAGCCCCAAGAAAGGAGCCTGGCGATAGACCTTCCACCGCAGGATCCTCAGGAATATCAGAAGCCTCTACACCACCAACGCGGGAAGCCACTCCTCCTCGACGAGGTCCGTTAGATCTGGGCCTTCCGCCTCTTGTTTCTCGACGCCCGTCGTGCGTAGCTAGCCTCTTCGTTCGTTTATTCGCGAGGGTTAATGGTGTTATCGTTTTCAGCGACCCATACATGCAAGCCAACACCATGCTACCAGATTCTGAAATGATTCGACGCCAGATGTGAGCCACCCACGATTATAATAGTCGTATACTCATGCATCTGCAGGCAACGCGATCGATCAATGTCCGTCTATACGCAACACACTCCACCTACTTCACATTCTATGCCCATGATACCGGACATGTCACAATACCCAACTTCTCGTTACGACCATCCATACCCCAACGGTGTTTCTGCCGCCGTTTCCTCATCTCGTAATAATCTGTCTCCAACAACATCGAACATGAGCCCAGTCAACTGGTCAATGGGACCTATTGGTATTGAGTCATACGTAGGTTGTATTCTCTATTGTCACCCTTTACGACCGCATCTAACTATGACCGCAGTACCATAACACATCGGACCGAACCCTAGTGGGTCATGGCCACTCAGGAGAACACATTAGATATCAATAGCGGCAAGTCATGTAGCTTCTGGAATTATATACATACTATACTTATATAAAGACGTCAGAAAACCTGTCTGTAATTGACCTGAACAGTGTGATCTCGTCTAACTCAGCGTAGCGGAACTGACGACGACGCCGAGGGGATCACAATAGCCCTGCATGACATATATCCCTGTGCGCATACGTCCATACCCATGGATCTATTCGCAGCTCAGCGTTGCCGCGTTGTCCTGAAAATACACACCCACGCGAGAAGTAAGGTAATTTCGGGCAAGTACATCAGGCGGCCGAAAACATACCGAAATTTCTGGATGGATAATGTACAGTGACGAGTATAAAATACAACGCAATACAACAACGAAGGTACCGCATTCGACGTTATCTCAAGTAGATTCCTTGGAATCAACATTGATCAGACAATTGGATCCACCACACCACTGGGAGCCTCCTCTACGCTGGACCTTTCGAGCCTTGAGCGCAGCCAAACTCCGCCTTCTACCCTTCATCCATTGCATCTCTTCTTCTTCTGTCATATTTGGAGGTTTCGACGCGGGACTAGGAGATCTTGCCTCGGGCGTCGCAATGTCCACGCCCACCTCGGCGATCAACCTCATTATGGGTGCATGAGAACGTGGGTTTTGCATGCGGTGCGCAAAGGAGCACGTTATCCTGAAGCACCCATCAGTGTGAATCAATGCCATACTTGGGAAACAAGATGATCTTACCCCGGGCCTAGGATAAATTCCCCGCCGAGACGGGAGATATCTCCTCCGCGTTCCCAGACGGGCATGCCGACTTTCAACGCATTTGCTACCACCATTGCGATCCCACTGAAGACTCCGTGACGAACATAGCCCCCAGGTGCAGTGAATTCGTCAGCGACTTCTGTAGTCATCCCCAGAGCATCGTATACTCGGTGGGTGGGATCGGTATATACTTGGAACGGAGTGCGAAAGATTTCTGTGGAAGGCAAACCATGTCAGAACAAGTGGCAACGCGCGTGGGAGATAGAACGCACTACGGTAGGATCTGATCATTTTGTGAGACCCATTACTAATGATAACGAGTTTGACACCAGCACGCTTCAGCATCTCCGGTGATACACAGCGAGAGACTGAGGCCATGTAATCCTGGCAAAGGGGGCACCTGCTTCGTGTTCAGCGCGTGGTGCAAAATTGTGGAGATCACATAACGTACCAGAAATGGCGAATGAAGATTACAAGGGTCTTCTGTTTCTGAAACAATTCTCCGAATGAGACACGTTCTCCGCGCTGCCCTACGACAGATAACAAAGCAGCTTGTTGAAGTTGGCTTCGCGATGGCACATCTAAATCTCGCGGTGCCCTCAATGATCGGGAAGTACCCGGACGAGACAAAGGTCTATTTCTTGGGATATTGAATTGAACATGCATTGACTGGTCAGCGAATGCGGACATATACCGAGCGAAGGAGTCGGGCGGGGGGACGGAGGGTGCGCTGGTTTCGGAGAGCGTGAGATCCAGCCCTGAGCCAGGTCTCTCGACGGACGCGGGCGAAACTGGCTTGCGGCGAACTGTAATCTGAGGGACCTTGCGCGGTGCATCGATCGTGAAGATTTGAAGGTTAGAAGTGGGGGTGACGAGATGATCCGCATTCGTTGCCTTTGGAGATTTAGTCCTTTGAGGCGTAACGGGTTTCCGCTGCCGTGTCGCCTTAGTGGGACCGAACTCTTGAGTGGTGAGGTCGATGATGTATGGTACATTGGTAGGCGCCGCAGAAACAGACTTGAGAGAGATCATACTGGAGGAGGTCGAGCCGTCGCTGGTAGCCATAGCAGTGTGGTTGCGGTTATTATAAGGATGCTCTGGACAGGATCTATGTAGTGCATGCGGCGAAGGGTCACAGACCCTGGCAGAACTTTGAATGATAGACGGCGAGTATTCATCGAAGAAGTCCGAAGAACTTGGACAGTCGTACTCCAATTCATAATCAGTGTCAGAGTTATTAGGGTTCAGCGCAGAAAACGTGACATAGGATGTCGACTCCAAGTGTGGCGAACATTCCTCGGGAGGCACCTTGCGCCGTAAAGTCCATAACGGGGCGAAAGGGTCGTCGTAATCCGGCGAAGGGTACCTTACAGGCAGCGGGTCATTCCAGGACCATGAGATTGGTAGTTCGCCATGTAGATCAGAGTCGGGCGACGACAACATATGAGAAGCTTCAGCAGGATCGTGCCCAGTAGACGACGCGTCAACGCGTCTTTCGACGAGACTCCATTTCCAGCGACCGCGAGGCATTTGACTCTCGTCCAGAACACGTCCGATAGCGTGGACCCTAAATTCCAGCGGTCAGGCAGTGATCCAGTGAATGGAGGCAGTGGACGTTGTGGCAGGAAGATTGAGGCATCTAGTACGCAATCCGAACATGTGCTCACTTCCTGGTCCGTGGCGTGGTAATATTTAGTCTCTCATCTCGCGACCACCACGATTATCTTATCTTGCAATACAAAGGCAATGGGTAAGCTTGTAGCTCCCAGCATTGTTTCGAAATAAGTATATTGACAGTGATTGTCCCCGAAAGCTACCGGGGAGCAAATCAACTTCAACGAACCCCATCCTCCGAAAGAGAACGGTATCGAGGCGTTCAATATCATCCTTCCCACCATCAAGTCTGAAATCGTCAAGTCGCGGCGCCATTGGGACAAGCATGAGCCTCGAATGTGGTCGCGAGTCAGCCATCTATCCGACGACGAGCTGGTGGCCTTCACCATCGAAGACGATTTAGTCGAGATACGCAGTGCTGCAACATCCTACGGTACGATAATCCTAGGCAAGATACGAGTCCCAAGCGTAAATGACGAAGAAGGGGGAGGATACATACACGTTAGGTGGGGTTTCAGCTCGTTACTACAGAACCCATACTGATCCAAAATCTTCAGGATCCACGATCCCCCTAATCGAGTAAGCCCTCCTATGCTTTCCCTATAATCATTTACTGTATCTATCTCGAAGGGAACGGAGGATGTAATATTCCATTCGCTGTTCACTGATGAGGGAAACCCTGACGCCGATGGTAAACCGACGACCTGGAGAGCCGTCCAGAATCGAGAGACGCCGTTGGAATTCTTCCATGAATGAGGACGGTGGCGATGAAGGTATTGCGGTCGTCCTGGAGATCTCGGCCAACAGGAAATCTAATTGAGGGTATGAGACGTACAGCAACGGACGGAGCATACATTCATAGGGGATTTTCGCAAGTCCATTGTCACCATATTCGAAGTGAAAGACCTATCCGTAAGTAGACAAGGAATAAATACAAATGAAAAGAAATAGAATTGGATACTGTACAGTAAGAAGATTTGGAGCAGTAGAATTAACAATTGCAAAGAGAGTAGTTGCTATAAGCACGATATATTCGGCGCAAGCGACGTGATATCGGTATATTCGTTGATAACTTCCATTGGAATTGTCTTCGATAAGCCTGACCAGTCGTTTGCGGTTGGCGGGGGCTTTGAGAAGTCGTTCTTCTTGAATCCAGAGGAGGCCAAGGCATTCACACCGTGAATCGGACAAATATTGACGCCGCTCCATGCTTCCCCGACCGCAGACCAAGTTGGACCAGATCCCGGGGCACTGTTCGAGTCACAGAAAGAGCAGACATCGTCGAGAAAGAACATCTGGATGGTGCGATCACCTGATGATGACTCAGTTGACGATGGGGATAGCGTGAGAGGAGGCGTGGAGGGAATGGGCCATTGCGTGACAGAGTCTTCGATTTCCCTGGGCGCTGTTGTCTCCATCGGTGTCTGATTGGAATGGTCGTTATACAGCTTGGAGGGCTAGAAGTTGATAATCGTACCTGTTCATTCCATAGCCATGCGTTCGTCGTCGAGTCACCAACGGGGATGGAAGCACTAGGGGCCGAGGCATGCATGATGTGGTTCGCGCCGTTGACCCAGTTCGAAACACCATTCATGTTAGCGTCAGCAGGTAGTGTCGCACAACGCCGAAGACCACGGTGATTTGAAGTTATCTGAGAAGCGCGCGTGGGCGGCAGATCCGGAGGAGATGCGTCCGGCGTCACGATGTCTAACTTCGGCGACGTAAAGTGAATAGCGCCGTCGCTACGAGTGCGAACAACGGGGCGTGTGGCAGCCGGTGGCGCGGGGGCTGGCTGTGGAACCTTACCAACCCACAACCGCCAGTCTAAGGCATCGCCGAGCGCTCGTTCGCACCTACCAATCTCCCTAGGCGCCAGTCCAGAGAGCTTCGCCCAGGCCCGATTGGAGTAGCACTTGTCCTGAGTAAACTTTGAAGCTAATATCAAAGAGGCTAGGAAGGCTCGTCGAGGGCAAAGCAGTGGAGACGGCAAAGGTGGCATTGGCGGGAGGGGAGAGACAGGAGGGCAGACCTTCTTTCCGAGTCCTTGAATGTCCGGGATGCTGGCATCGAAAGATCCACAATCGTTAACACGAACGGTCGGAATGATATCCTGCTCCATCGAAGCAGAATCTAGAGGTTGCTCGCAGTCGGTGTCATCGATATCGCTGGCGGAAATGACTCGGCTATGGGTTTCAGGTTCACCCTGAATCCCTTCACCGTGGGCTTCCTGACGTGCTAGCTCGGGGACTTTCGATCGAATGGCCTCAAGGTAACAGAGCGCGGTCTGTAGCACGCAGGCAGACGTCCGCGATCGCCTGAGAACCTCGTGGACAAACCCTTTGATGGGTACCAATCCATGTTGGGTGCTAGCGCTTGCAGAAACGTCGCCGATACGGTTGATGTCGGATTTCCGTGACGTCGGAGAAGGAGTCGAAAGGGGGGAGGGGGGTTCGCGAGTGGAAGGGGAGATGGGGGATGGAAGTTGGACGTTGCGGCGACATGTATCGCGAAGTAACTTCGACGGTGTTTGAAGCGGGGGCGGGGAGGGGGGGACGGTCGCTCTGGAGGAAGTGAGGAAGACGGATGGAATATCTTGAGGGTGCCAAATGTCGGACAATGTCTTTACGGCTTGGTCTGGTAAAGAAGAGTTAAGGTATCCGTCCGCCCGGGTCAGACGGCGGGACTCTTACCAACAAGGCTTAGAGCGTACTTCTGTTTGTTTGCATCGCGTGACTGCTGCTCTTTTGAGGTGTGGGATAGGGAAGGGGTGGCATGGCGTGGGTCGTTGGGAATGTTGACAGATGGGGGGCTTGATACAGAAGAAGCGGGGGTATTTAAATAAGAGGACGTGGGGGAACGGCAAGAGATATTCGACGATGATGAGGATGAGGCTGTTGAAGATGACGAGGAAAGGGCAGAATAAGGTTGCCACCTGACTCGAGTCCGTGTTGCTGGGGGAGCCCTGTGGGCGAAAGAGTTTGTTACGGCGTACATTCGATATTTGAGGGAGAGCTGAGATTGTGGTAGAAGGCCGAGAAAAGAAAAGGAGCTGGGATTATTGGAATGGCGATGTTGTTGTGACTATTCAGAGTGTAATGTAAGCATTTCGGTGGATGTCGTTAATATATTTGTTGGAGTCTTGAATCTTGGATTTCGAGGCGTGGGTTAGGACGGCGGTTTTGAGGCTGATAACTGAATGGAATGCGAATTGCTTCATTTCGACTGCTGCAAGTCGAGGCGGATGGCCCAAAGTCTAGCGACCTGGACTGTCCGAGCTACAAGGACCTTTCGGGACTTGCAACTTTTGAGATTGGATTAGTGGAATTCGAGAACGAGGAGACTCGAGGCCAGGCAGAGAATTCAACGGAACGATGAGGACAGGGTGCGGTTTATATCGGATCCTTGGACAAGGCGGTTCAACTGCAAATCGAGGGAGTCAGACTCACTAGCCACCGGCCCCCAGATCAAACATTCACAAACAGCTCCGCTTGACTCACTCCCACTCACTGCCTTCGCACACGGATCTTTCGAACGCATTGGCTCCCACGATCTCCCGACCACAGGCCCGCCCCGCTTTCGGGCTGTGTGAGCGAACTTCGAACAACCGCAGCGCAGCAACTCCTTCGTCGGCGATGCATCTCTCCGTCCACATGTAGCCTCTCTCATTAACACTATGAGTCTATGACTTACAGTACTTGTAGTATCTGGCCTGCTGTATCTTTCCGCCCAAGACCCATTTAGAACTCTTTGCCCACAAGTACAGTCAGGCTACCCACGAGCAACACCGACACTTGATTCTTCAGCTTCCGTCCTTGATACCTTGATATGTAGTTATTCTTGAAATAGGACTCGTGTTCGTCCCATGGCCAAGGCCCGCCACTGCATAATTACTATTGGTCAAAGGTGACTGTCCCTCGGATCACGTGATGCTTCCCTCAGGTCGCGAACTTGGCAGTCTCCTACAAGGCCTCCTGTCAACTGACACTTCGGTGATCGCTAGTACTGCTGAAGACTTTTGAGCTCAAGCAGCCAAGTCGTCGATGTCTATGGCAAGCAATACGATGTTGAGGCACTTGTACCGTTTATTGACCAAGCACACAGTTATATTGCCCAACAATGCTTAGGTCTGCTTGGCTTACGCACAAATGTGATTGCCAGCACTTGGCCAGCGCACTAAGCCTGACAGTCGCCATAGCACTATCGTGTCTATCCGACAACGGGAGGCTTTTAGTGCCAATGTGACATGGCTCCGCGCCTCGAATATTACTCCACTTCGTTGTCACTTCGTCAACCCTCTTCTCTTTTGTACGGTCATATTCCTTTCATACCACCCACGGCTCAGCGCTATGAAAGTGTCTACTGTTCTCTTTGCAGTATTTTCCACCGCCTGTGCGGTCTCCGCCATTCAACCCCACAATGGTGGATCAGACCTTGCTGCCAGGCATCTCCGCTTGAGCCGTCGCGCAGTCATCCCCGGACTCAACAAGACTCGGCGGAGCACGTCGAGGCGATGCAAACCGAGACCGAAGAAGTCAGACGTAAGTGAAGTCATTTCAATTTTCTCAGCCCGGAAACTGACATGAGTCTCACCAGAATGCGCTTGTCGCACCCACGTCTAGCGGCCCCCCGCCGGAACCTAAGAAGAACAAAGTCTCTTCCAGTTCCAGTTCCGGATCCGGCGCGGGTCTTCTGCAAGTTCAATCATCTTGCGGTGACATTGGCGCTACGAGTGCGTGACTCCTTCGGAGTGCAGTGGGACGGCCATTAATCATCTTAATTCCTATATTCAATAGAGGAAACCACGAATGAAAGTGGTCCCAATGGACATATCAACTGGCTCAACTGCGGAATGGAATCTGGCGGATGGAACCCTCAATTTGTCCGCGTCGAGGACATCAAGACCGTGGACTTGAATCAGGCTCTGCAAGATCCAGGCAGTCCATACCAAGCCTGCCAGCCTTTCGTCCCCATCTTCCAGAAGTACGGCAATCAATTCGGGGGTAAGTGACCCCTCACGACCTTTACTGAACTCTGTAAACTAATTTCATGAACAGTCCCTGCAATCATGTTGGCTGCGTTTGCCATGCAGGAAAGTAGCTGCAATGCCGAGACTACTGGGGGCGGAGGTGAACAGGGCCTCATGCAGATCACCCAAGAGAAATGCGGAGGTGCCCCAGGTGGGAATTGCAAAGACCCGGTAACAAGATCCGCTTCCAGTGTTGAGTTTACTCCTGACTCTCCGTTACTGTAGGACTTCAACATCCGCACGGCTGCAAAGTTCTTTGCGGATACACTGAACAGAAACAACGGAGACTTGCTCAAGAGCTTAGGCGCCTACAATGGATGGTTCCCTTCCATGACCGCTGTACGCCGTTCTATCTACTATTAGATTCATCATGACTCACCCTGTGGCATATGCTTAGGCCCAAGCAAAGGAAGCAGCGCACTCGGGCTGCTGCCGCTGCCAGAAGAACATGGACTAGTGAGCTTCCACGTCATTGACACATCGCACAGAAGTCACTAACCAAACACGACAGCTTGCACCAGTTCCTCAATGGATGGCTACAGAACAAGAACGCGTACGACAACACCCTCCGTCTCGGCAAGTTCTTCAACCTGGACATCTGTTTGAATCTGTGAACGGTGCTACGATCTTCGGACGCTTCTTCCATCCGTCTGTGACAGACAGACATACCCTCCTTTGACAGACAGACATACCCGTCTGTGACAGACAGACATACCCTCCTTTCGCTACCATTCCTTCCAAAATAAAACAAACATTACTTACGCCTTAATTGGGGCTATAGCCAAGGTCGTACCGTCGCCTGGTGCATCGTGTACATAGTTTTTGATACGATATACCCCTAAATAAAGGACTTGGATTTACCAGCTGCAGAGCTGTACAGTGCTTACTACCGTGAGACGATCACCGTTGCTTCACTGTCGAAACACAAGTCTAAAGGCTTGATCTCGCGTATACTCTTTCGAGTCCAGCGCCGCCAATCTAGGCACAGCAACTATGAGCTCTGGAATCTCAGGCTCCTCGTCGAGCTCCTCCGGGTCGACTCCCCCGTCTTCGGTGCCCTCGCCGGAGCTGCAGACATTGACGCTGAGAGACATCGACGTCAACGTGGAAGTGACTGAAGCGGATAAAGCTGAGGCCCTGAAGATCAAGGCCCAGGCGAATACAGCCTTCACCAGTAGGTCGTCTGTCCCCCGTGCAGAGTTGGGCAAACCAATGGTCTCACGATGGCTAAGATCATGACTTTAATGCGGCTGCCAACCTGTATACGGATGCTATCAAGAAGAATCCGCGCGATCCTATTCTGTGGTGCAATCGTGCGTATGCGCGAATGAAATTGGAGGAATATGGGTATGCGCTCGGCGACGCAAGTGAGTGATCCATGAAGTCCCTTTCACTTATGTACTCATCTCACGTCGAACCAACCCTTGTACAGATCAGGCAATAGAAATTGACCCAAAATACGTGAAGGCCTACTACCGGTGAGACGAGATAGCATTTTCGGCAGTGAAGGAATTCTGACGTTTCTGGATATAGTCGCGCGACATGTTACTTGCAAATTCTGAAACCCCAGTCTGCCGTAGCAGATTTCCGCAAAATCCTGACTTTGGAGCCCAAGAACGATACCGTACGGCAGCAGATGGTGGCAACCCAGAAGCTTGTCCGGAAGATTGAATTTGAGAAGGTGAGTTAGGATGTATATAGCTGCAACATTGGGCTAATGCGCTGTTTAAGGCTATAGAAATGGAAGGAGAGAAGAGTCCTATAGACCGTTGCCACGAAATTATTGCGGAAGGTAGTTCCGTTCTGACTTTGTAACAATCGGTGCGCTTACATCTAGAAAGGTGGCTGCGACCTGGATAGAGATTACGCAGGGCCCCAGCTACCCAAGTCTGAAGACGGGAAATATAGTGTTAACAAAGAGTTCATTCAGGGAATGATTCAGTGGTTCAAAGATGGTAAAGCGTTACCAAAGCGCTATGTTTGGGAAATAGTTTTAGGTGCACACGATCATTTTGTGAAGGAGAAGAGTATGGTGAAGGTGGACGTGCCGGAGGGTGTGACTTGTGATGTTATAGGGGATGTGCATGGTGCGTGTTTCCAGCAGTTTCAACCTGGAATACTCTGTCGAATATTTATATACGTTTTCAGGGCAATTTTACGATATGTTACACCTGTATTCGTTGACTGGTGAACCGTCGGAGAAGCATTACTTGCTTATGAACGGAGATCTCGTCGACCGTGGGTCATGGTCAGTAGAGGTCATACTAACCGCCTTTGCCTACAAATGTGCGTAGCGTTTTCGCGTTTTCTCACTTGAGACGCTCACCGAGTTCGTGTGTAGGGCTTTGTCCTAAATTCATGTACATCAACCGAGGTAATCATGAGGCGAAGGAGATGAACAGGACGTACGGCTTTGAAGGAGAAGCAAAACACAAACACGGAGACCAATCGTACAAAGTTAGTGATCAGCTTTGTTACTGTATTAGCTGTACACTAAGACAAGCACACAGCTCTTTGCTCACGTATTCACGACGCGTAAGTTGGATGATCAGATCTCCAGAGTAGAAGCTTATTATTCCCGCAGTGCCGCTTGCTACGCTCATCTCTGCGACAAAGGCACCTGTGCAGCCTGTCAAACCTTCTGCCATTCTCTCGCCGGAAGGATACCTGCGGTATTTCGTTGTCCACGGAGGGCTCTTCAGCAAAGACGAAGTCACCCTTGATGACATCGAGAAGATCGATCGGATAGGACGCCAACCAGGTCAAGAAGGCCTAATGTGTGAGTCCCCCTTGTCGATGCTGTGAATCGAATGTTGATTGCTCGATGATTGATCTCAGGCGAGGTATCACCGCTTCATCTGACAGCTTGCGGACTTTCCTGATTATCAATTGCAGTTGCTTTGGACTGATCCGCAGGATCTCCCTGGACGGGGGCCCAGCAAACGGGTTAGCATTTCTTTGCTTGGTGATGCTTTTATCGTTTACTCAGTATCTCTCTTAGGGTGTTGGTATTGCGTTTGGACCGGACGTGACCAAACGGTGGTGCACGCTCAACAAAGTATCTGGCATAATTCGAAGCCATGAAGTTAGACAAGGTACGTTAGCATGTCTCATGCCCGTCGTCAAATCTCATTGACCGTGATTCCATACAGATGGATATCAGGTAGAACATGAGGGACTATGCACTACGGTAATGTTTGGCATCGCCTACGTTTCGACTTGATACTGATCACCTTGAAATAGGTCTTCTCCGCACCAAACTATGTGGATCAAGCTGGCAACAAAGGTGCTTTTGTAAGTTGGTCATATTCAATGGTTCTAGTTAGTTTTTTATCGTTGTTCTCTAGCTTCGCATAGACTCGGCAGGATCGCAAAAATATACCCAATTCGACGCAAAACCTCATCCACCAATGAAACCCATGGCCTATGTCCAGGGAGGGCTGGGTGGCTTGATGATGTAGCTGCGTTCTGTTACAATCAACATGTTTTTGCATAAAGAATGTAAAATGTGTATCCTTGCTTGCTGCATCTAAGTATACTCCTCATGTCAGAGTATTCGTCAATAAATACTGACCAACAAAGTTTGGGCGTCTCTTTCACTCAAGTTACAAGTATCGTTGTACCGTACTGTCAACTGGAACTCGCTCACTCTCTTCCCGTATTCTTCAAACTCCCAAGCGACACTATCGAGTAATCAGCAAAGGTGGACGTAATGGACAAAACGAAACTGAAACTGGCCGCGTTCTTTGATAATGACGAAGACGAACTTTCGTTCCCAGTGCGATGGATAGAGCCCTTTACTTAATGTCTTCATGTCTCTTACTATTCATTTGGCAATCAGCAAAAGAAGGTTGACACATCTAAGGTGTCTCAGTTCGCCACTGGATCAGCACGAAAGTCCAGGAGAGAGAAGGAGCAGGAAGCGGCGGAGGCTAAGAAGAAGGAGGAAGCCGAGTTCGCTCAGCAAACGTTCCAGGAGTTCATGGAGTCCTTTGGTGACGGCGCAACTAAGACTAGCAAAAGTTCTGGGTTTGTGAAAGCTGGAGAGTCTGTCCCTGCATATGCACCGTTCCCTAGAGGGGAGACTACGTCCTCGCGAACGGCAGGTAATTATGATGAACATGTGAGTTTATCGGATTGGCGTTTCTATGAGGTTCGCTCGAATGTACTTCGCCAGCCCTCGGCACAAGCATCAGCACCAGCTCCTAAGCCAAAGGGAAAGAGAGCCATGGACGCTTTCCTAGAGGAAATAAAGCGGTAGGAAGTAATATAATTTCTTGTTACCATATTACTGACTTACCAACTAGAGAACAAGCTGAAAGAGAAGTCAAATACTCTCGTTACGGTATGTTCTGCAGTCGATTGACAGGTACCTTTGAGCTCATGTGCTGCACAAGGTGGCCGCTCAATTACTGCAATGGCAGGTAAGAGCCAGCGCCGTCTTTATCTTTGTTTACTAACTAGTTACAACAGCCTACGATGGACAGAGTGGCAGCAGAGATAGAGGTGACCCCGAGGTGCGTCTCCTTGTCTGCCGAGGGTGTGCTTAACCTAAGTTGGCTTCAGACTTCGAATGTTTTTGTTGCGAATCTCCCACAAAATGTATCCGAACAAAGTTTAGGGCATTTCTTTGCCAAAGTCGGGCCTGTTGGTTCAGTATGTGTACTTGTCTCGTCCATGACTAGCCTCCTTAACTCTTGCTTCGTTATAGGTAAAAATAATGTGGCCGCGAACCGATGGCACGGTTGGGCCAGGCGCTGATATGACAGCTTCTCGCCGGCACAAAAACGCGGGACTCAGCGGATTCGTCTCTTTCATGAAGCGCAAAGATGCTGAAGCTGCTTTGCGCGAATTCGACGGTTTGGATTGGGGTGGCTCTGTTCTGCGCGTCGGATGGAGCAAGGCCGTCCCGATGGCCGCCAAACCCATGTATGGTACGGAAAAACTATGGTTCTGGTGTAGGGCGAATGACCTTATTGTCTTTGTAAGTTGTCTCCGGGAACAGAGGAAGGCACGATGGCAGTAGAAGCCCTAGTCCGGCTAGAAGCCGCAGTGGTAGTCATTCTCGCACTCGACATAGCCGTCACAGCCGCTCCTGGTCAAGAAGCAGATCTCGATCACGCAGTAGATCTCCCGGTCATCGGTCCCATGGGCACAGGAAATATTCTCATTCTCGCAGTCGATCCCCGCGTCGTCGCGATCGTTCACCTGTTGATGCGGGTCGGCGAACACCAGAAGAAGAGGCAGTGACTGAAACCTTTATCCGCGCAGTCGCTGCCGAGGTCAAGGGCCACGGAGCAAAATATGAGAGTAGTCTGAAGGAGCGAGAACTTAACAACCCCAAGTACAGCTTCCTTACCAACAGACGTGTAAGTCTCTTTACAACCAAGTTGAATCGGGCTGACCCTATTGAAGAATCGCAGGCATGCGTTGTATAAAGGCTTGATTGAAAGTACCAGAATACAAGGCCCCGAGTTCGATGACGACGTGGGTAATCAATCGAGGCGTTGCAAAACATTCTGACTCGCATACTAGGGATATAACTCGGTGTATTCCACTGACTCCGCAGAAGAGTCCGAACGTGAGCACACCCGCAAAATAGCACTTGGCAAGCTTGCTCGCAAGAGATTCGAGGCTATGCTTCGCGCCATGTCAGGAAGACGCGGCGAGTTGGCAAGGTGTATGGCTTTCAGCCTCGAGCATGCCGAAGCTGCCTCTGAAGTAAGTCATCTTTCGCACGGTTAACATGCGTATTCAAGGGTTGGGTTAGGTGTCAGAGATAATCATCGCCTCTTTGCTGGTGGATTCAACACCAGTTCCTAGAAAAATGGCCCGACTGCATCTCATTTGTGACATTCTACACAATTCAGCGGCATCTGTACCCAGTGCATGGAGATTTCGACAGGAATTCCAATCACGCTTGGGGATTGTATTTGATCACCTGGCGAACATTTATCATTCTTTCCCTGGTCGTATAACGGCAGAAACGTTCAAAAAGCAGATAACGTCTGTGGTGGACGTTTGGGAGGACTGGATCGTCTTTCCGCCTGAGTTTACCTCCGAGCTGAGGCAAAGATTGGAGGGGGCTGCTATAGAAGAGACTTCTCTAGATGTCAAGGAATCTACCGTCGAGACTCCGCAGGAAGATACGGCGTTTACCTCTCGCTTCAAACCCAGTACCTTTCAGCCGGCTGCGACTGTCGACGTCCCAGCCCATGAATCGGATGGGGAGCCAATGGACCAGGGAAGTGATGTGGATGGTGAGCCGGTTGATGTAGACGGCGAACCAATACCGGAGGAGGATGTGGATGGCATACCATTGGATGATGTTGACGGTGCTCCCATGGAAGATGACGACTTGGATGGCGTGCCCCTTGAATCTGGCGGCGGCGGCGAGGAGGTTGACGGCATGGCGTATTAACAATTTCGAATACAAAGCCTACATACCGAATACTTAGTTACCCATGCAAATTAATTTGATCCTTTCGTAAAACCAAGATGGAGCATTGAAAATGTTATCCCTTCCGTTAAATGTATACTGATGTAAACTACCATGTTGTAAGATACAGCATGCTAATCGCGGTTGCGGCGCTGACCACGTCCTGGATTGGAGGCAATATTGAGGATAGCATCTTTTGCAGCAAGGATATCAGCTTCAGCACCTGGAAATTTGAATTAGTAAGTTGGACGAAGGAAGCCCAAAATACATACCAATGATGACAATAGTATTCGTATCACGGCTGACAGTGATATCCGCGCCGGTGTCAACGCGGAGGCGAGAAACGTTTGAACCTTTGGTGCCAACAATTTTCGGGAAACTGGAGCGGTTGGGCAATGTCAAGAAACCAACATGGGTCATCCTTTCGGCCTGGGCTATAGCATCTGCGATCGATTTCAATGCCTGCTCCAGTCCAGCTTGATCATGAGCTTTCAAAGTCCAAGTCGAGTTGCCTTCTTCGGCATCCTGGTAGTTCGGGATGACTTCCCATTGAACACCCGTTTCTACGTCCTCCTCAACTTCATCGATGCGAGCCGTAGGGGTGGGAGTAGCTTCAGGGCGAGTGGGAATTGCCGATTTCTGAGGATGGGCCGACTGATCAATTTGAACACCAAAGGAGCGGAGGGTACGGAAGAATTGGCCTTGCTGAGAGATGGCGTGGTGATACTTCAAAGGTACTTCGACAGTGTCGGTGATGGCTGCCGCTGGAGGGGGTTTTACTTGGGCCTAGTGACGTATTAGTAAACATGATGGGCATCGTCATCTTTTGTGTTATACCTTGAGGCTTTCAATGGCATTGAGACAAGCGGCGCGAGGACCAGAGACTTTGATGATGTTAGCGGGGTCGGCATCCTTAAGTTCTTCGACATTCTCTGGGTCTCCAACTTGGTTGTAAGAGCGGGATCCAGGGAACTGAACTTGGGTATGAGTTCGCTCTTGAAGTTCGTTCAGATGTTGTCCGCCTCGCCCGATCATTGCCCGATGCTGTATCGCGGGAATGTCGACTCCGAGTACAACCCGATCACGAAGCTCTGCAGCGACCTTTTCAACTTCAGCCTTGAGCTTCTGTACCAATTTCGCTTCGCCGCGCAGCACGACGTCATCGGAGGGTTCTCCAGGGCGGGGGCTATGAATAGCATGTTGAGTATATATTATTCAAGTAACGTGGAATCGACTCACAAACGAATAAGACCGGCCTGTGCCTTTTGGTCGGAAGGACCACCGCAGCGGGCAATAAGTTCCTTCAAGCCTTGACCGCCGGCGCCAATGATGGTGCGGTGGAACTTGGTTTCGATGTTGACCGTCTCCGTGACCTCCTCGACAACCGAGTTCGAGATTTCCAAGATAGCTGCCTTGGCTTCGTTGATGGCTGCACTGGTTCCGCGAAGAGTGATCGAGGTGTTCGAGTCAGCGTCGGATCCCTTCACTACATCGATGGCGGCGCCGGTGTTGTTCTTGATCTCATTAACGGTAGCGCCACCACGACCAAGGATACGAGCTACTGCGCGGTTGGGGACGCTGAATTTGATGACCTCGTTCGCTTCCTTTTCGAATTGCAAAGCCTGTGTTGTGTTTGCATTGATTAAGTGGACCCACAGATACGGTTGAGAGACTTACATCAAGGAGTTCTTGCTTCGCGCTGGCAACACCCTTCCTACCGCCCTTGACCAAGACTTCGTCGGCCTTGAGCTGTTCACGAGTCCGACCCTCACCGTTGTCGGGTGTCGAGCGAGGGAAAGTGATCTTGACAGAGTACTTGTCTTCGAGCCGAATAGCATACTTGCCACTTTGACCAATGAGCGAAGGATGGAACTGAGCCGGGATCTTTAGGACCTCAGACGTTTCATCGGCCTGGAAGAAAATCAGCTAAGTAGACGACAAGAGAACGGTGAGAGCTACCATTCTGTCGACATGAGCTTGAATCCGTTTCTTGGCTTCTTCAGCATTCTCCTTGCGCCCGACAATCTGGTACACTATTATGTTGGCTGAAACACTGAACGGGATGGGAGTGAGCTTACCGTGACCTTGGATCTCTGGTGAACGGCTTTCTTCTTCTTGCCGCCTTCCTTATCCTGGTTGTCAGGTTCGTCCGAAACATCGACTTTGACGCCGAGCTGATCGCGCAGTTTGTTGATGCCTGAGCCTTGAGAACCAACGATACGACCAACATACTCCCTATCGATTTCGAAAGTGGTGGACTACGGAATATTCAGTAATAAATATGTCAGCAGGTGGAAGGCTACTTACGTAGCTGCTCTCGATTTCGTCGTTCTTAGCCTTCTCAACTATCTCGAGGATCTTCTTGATAGCGGAGGAGACATCAGAGCTGGTGCCGCGGACCTTGATAACGTCTTGAGAAGTGGGATCTCCAGCCTCGGCACCGATCTTGATCGACAATGCCTTGTCCTCGCCGATAATCCTAAATGTACGTTAGATATCACGTACGATGAGTAGAGCCAAGAGTCACTTACGCGTTAAGTGTGGTGCCGTTAGGACCGGCAACAGCATCGTGCCACTTCTTGTCGACGGTGATGGTCTCGCTCTTGACATTGGCAACTTCCGTGGCAAGTTTGGAGATTTCTTGAGAGACCTCGTCTAAGTGCTTCTTCTTGTCAGCAGATGAAGCCGAAGCTACAGGGGAAAGAGTATCATAGACCAGGAAGACATTCGAGTCTTCCGCCGATTCGTTAGGGAAGTAGACATTGACGTTATGCGCCTCGTAAAGTCGCTTCCATCTGCGATCGAAGGTCAGCATTCAGTGACGTGTAATACATGAAGAACATGCCTCTTAGCATTCTTGCCTTGAAGCGCACGGTGAACAAGGAAGTCGACGGGGACAACGGCAGTAGCGTCGCCGAGGGTGGCGAAGAATGCTAGGATCTTAGATGCAACGGGTTCGACGGCAGCCTTGTCACCGACAATGTCGACAGTCAACTTCTGCGCCTTCTCAGCAGCAGCCGTCGTGGGCAAATAAGCATTAACCGTGGGGTGCTCTGCCGTGAGACATTTGACGTATTGAATGCGTGTGAGGTAAGTGACCAATCGTTTCGCCAAGTCTATTGACCCGGGGATGGGTACTTCCTCGATATGTTGCGAGTTAGCCTGAGTGATGACGGCACCGACAGCACCTCCGAGGTCAATCGGAGCACCCCATATGACGATGTCTTCCGTGGGATTGTCGGGTTTGGGAACGACGACCGCGCACTTGCTCTTAGCCATAATCTCTTCCCCGGACTTTCCTAGCAACAAACGGTGCTGGCGCTTAGGTAGAGGATACTTGATGTGGGTGAGACTGGCTTTGAAACCTTCGATAGTGGCCTTGATAGATTCGATGACTCGTGTGACTACCTCTCGATCGCCAGAAACCGTGATCTCGGAGGCAGCTTGGTTGAGTTGAAGTTGAACATCCCCACCCTCAGCAACTGCAAGGAAGGCAGGCCTTCGGGCAATGACGAAAGGTAAGATGTGTTCCGGAATGTCACGAACGCGCTGAGTAGACTTGGAGGTCTTCTGGGAGATGATCTGGTTCAGCAATGCTTGCGCCTCATCTACCAAAGATTCAGACCCAATGAGCGTAATTGGTATCATTGGCTCCTCATCTTCGTCGCCTTGGATAGGTGTAGCCTTGCCCGAAGAAGCACCGCTGGCTCCACCGTTCGTACTGGGAGGAACTAAATAATCCTTGGGAGGAATATCAACCCTGACACCGGTCTGGTCGCGGATTTGTTTCAATGTTGCTCCTAGAAATGCACGTGAGGAAGTGGACATAAGTGGAAGAACACCAATCTGACCTTTGGGTCCGATAATAGTAGCAATGGTGGAAGCAGGTGCTTGAAGGCTACGAGTCGTCTGCAACTGTGTCAACGCAGAAGGAAGATAACTAACAACGCTTGCTCACGATGGGACTAAGGAGCGCGATGAGGCTGCGCTTTGCCTTGTCAAGATCTTTCTGCGTGTCTGCCTTGATCTGGAACGTGGTTTGCCGACTTTTTTGGTTCCCAGAGGCTTCGAGTTTGACTTTGTACTTGGCCATGACCTGTTTCATGATCTCTCCAAGTGTAGCGGGCTTGCCGTCCTTCCCGGGGGATAAGTCCAATGCACCCAACGTGAATGTCTCTGCAACGCCAGTGGGCTTTACAGCAGTAGGCTTGATGCGCGGTCCATTGCCCCATGCTGCCTTCGGCGCGCCATTAGCAGCAGGTGGGCCAGTCGAAAGCGAAGGAAAGGCCGTGTGGGAGTTGGTATCCAACTCTTGCCTCGAAGGCACTGGTGTTGACGAAGAAACTTTGACCGGGGTGTCGTTCAGAGAAGGGAAAGGATCCGGAGCTCCTTCCAAGTTGTGCTTCTTCTACACAAAAAGTTCCAGCATTCCTGAGCATGAACTCGTGGACATTCGGACACACCTGAAGATCTGCTGCCGAAAGTGGTGAGGCCATTGCTCGATGTCCTTTGGTCGATTAGCCTTGACGGATGAAATAACCTATGCGACGCGCAAGAAGTGTCGTCGCACTCAAGAAACAAGAAAAAGGGTATGAAGGTTGGTGGTTTGATGGAAGCTTACGGCGTCTGTTCGTCTATCACATAAATATTTCAGGCGTGCGAGTTTATCCGCTCAATATACGTGGTGGTTGCGTGGTGGATTTTACGACAAATTGACTTCAATCAAACGTCCTTGCATTATCAGACTCGACAACTCAGCATTCCAAGTCTCTTCAATGCTGTGAATCTGGAATCGCATCCAGACGGCCAACTTTTGGCCAAATGGCACTACAACCACTGGCCAGATGCCCGAGAGGGTACCAGACCTTCCGCTCACGTGACGCGCTTCTCATTACTGAGCATTATATACGTCGACGTGGACGCTGACGATTTTGGTGAAACTCTTCCCTCCTAACACTCATCCATCCATCGTATCTGACATCTGGCAGCAATGCTGTCGTCTCATACGCTCTGCAGATCAACGCTTCTCGCAATTCTCTTCAACGCGTATCCCACACTCGTTTCCGCCTCGGGTTCATTCCTCTCTAATACACTAGTCCGCGAAGGCCAGGTTCAGGAAGTACTAGAGCATCAAACGACTACGAAGGTCCCAGTTTGTGATGCACCAGTGTGTCTCCTTCATATTTACCTCTCTATTCTAGTTAATCATATTGCCTCCTCAGCCGACAGGTCCAATAGAAACCACTTCGTGTGACTACGAAACCGTAGAGAGTGTCAATGTCGATTTATTTGCGAATCTGAAAGAGCTAGTCAGGCTTCCATTCTTCAAATACTTTCAGGTGTGATTCTATCTCCTGGACGCTTGGACAGATGCTATATCCAGCTTTCAGGTTGACCTCTATCGGGAATGTCCATTTTGGGAGGTACCAGGATCATGCAAGGACATTCAATGTGCTATAACTACAGTAGACGAAGTGCACCCCTTCTTCCGTCTCACATTGTTACTGTCCAACTTACGTGGGCGACCTTCTCCTAGAGCGAGGTGCCAGAGAGGTGGCGAGCCGCTGCTCTCAGTCGAATCGACCCCTCGTCCGTAGACAAGGTACGTTACTTCGCGCATCCATAGTAATATATGAATTTAACTACAGCTAATAGAAGCACCAATTACCTGGCTGTTATTATCGCGATTCGGACTTCTGCTTCCTAGATGATAACACGGAAGGCGACTACTTCGACCTCTCCCTTGTCCCTGAACGTTTCACTGGATACGCTGGAACATCCGCAAACAACGTATGGAAAGCAATATACCATGAGAACTGCTTTGGACTTTCCGAGTTCAATCTTCTGGCGTCAAAGTCATCCGCTCCTGTCAGCTTCCCCGAGGATATGACTGAAGCTCCAAGAGAAGATGGTCCCGAGCTTGATGAACAATGCCTAGAGAAGCGTGTATACTACAAAGTTATTTCCGGTGCGTATCTGTCTATACGTGAGTGTCCACTTCCTAACGCGTGTCTTCAGGGTTACATGCCTCAATATCTATCCATATCTGTCATGAATACTTTAATCAATCCACTGGGGAGTGGGTCAGTACTCTTTATCCATCATATCTACAGCGAACCTAATCACACTTTTTAGTACCCTAATTTACCCTGCTTCATTCAAAGAGTAGCGTCACATCCAGAACGTTTACGTTACATCTACTTCAACACGGTACTCCTCTTGCGTGCCGTCGCTCGCATTTCCCCGTATCTTTCTGCCTACGATTACTGCTCGACGGGCACGCATGAAGAAGACTCAGAGACGCTCTCACGGCTCAGCAACATAATAGATATTGCGAAAGCCGCTGGAAAGTTCGACGAGACCGTCCTCTTCCGCGGAGAAAATGCCAACGTAAGGCATTTCACACTGCCTATTTTCCAGGTCTCATGCAATGCTTCCTAGATTGTCAAAGAAGAGTTTAAGGTACACTTCCGTAATGTCACCCGGATAATGGATTGCATCGGATGTGACAAATGCCGGCTCTGGGGCAAGGTGCAAACAACGGGCCTTGCTACCGCACTGAAGATTCTGTTTGAGCTTGATGAGAAGGCCCTCAAGTAAGTTTCTTCTCAGATGTGACTTGACATATCTAACACTTTCACAGCCCACATACCAATGCGAATTTACTTCAGCGTGCTGAAGTCGTGGCCTTGTTCAATACTTTGTACAGATTCAGCGAGAGTTTGGACGCCGTTGAGGAGTTCCGCCGATTGTGGAAAGGTCGGGGCACGGACTCTGCTGCCGAAACAGAAACGTCGAAACGAGTTGTAAGTCTTGCATGTGCCTTGGAAAATGTCACCGACCTACTCACCATTCCAGCCGCGTCCATCTCCTTTGGCCGGTCAGTCGCAGCCTAGCAACTTGCTAGAAGGTTTACGGCTAGGTCTCTCCAGTCTCATGGAGATTTGTACCGACAGCATCAGTCGCTGCGGTTCCGTGGTATTGGAGATCTGGGAGGAGAGCTTTCGGACACTTCGTTCATTATTTAAAACGTCGGGCAAAGAGGGCGGACCGACTAATCCCAATTATGTCGAACTTTGAGTGGGGCATGTATATGTAGCAAATCTTGGTTGTATCTTCAGAAGAAGGGCCTGAGTTCAAAGACAACGTTGCACGATTTGCAAGTGACAAATCAATGTGCGCCAAAATTGTCATTCGGAGCCAAGCTCATGTCTCAACCACCACCGACCCCTCAACCGGCCCCTCAATACGACTCAACATCATCAATACTTCTGGCACCTCTAAACGAACTCCAGGCCATCTCACAAGCGTTGTTCCTGTCTCTGGGGCCACCCCACGCGAAACCGCCGCCGCCGCCGCCTCTATCAGCCGTCCTTGCTTGCGATGAAGCCATATCGTCTGCTATCGATGTTGCACGCCTGCATCAATTTAAACAAGCCCGCATAGAAGCTTTGACAGCCGAAATCGCCGACATGGATGTACGATGGAAGGATATTTGCATGGAGTTAGAGCTCGGGAAGAGAGATCTTGAGGTGTTGCTTGAAGATAGCGAGGAGAGAATTAAAGCCATCGAGCAGGCTTCTTCTGGTGAGAAAAAATGTGTACGCTGACTGTTCTATGCTAACTTCAAGGAAGCGAGCGTACCATATCCCGAACTGTTGGCTTATGCCCAACGCCTGAGTGCATTCACCGCAGCACCTCCCAACCTCCCGGACGACAACAGTAATATGTACGGACAGGAACCACAACCCCTGTTCTTCCCCCCATTCCCGAATGAGGAGAAAATGCGTCGAGGTCGGCTTAACGCTGAGGCACCGTTGGCCTTACTGGGCGAGGTGCATTCAGTAGGAAGGGGTACGTTCAATGTCCTCTCGGTCGTATCAAGCTAACGGCGATCACCGTAGCGCAAACCGCGACGCCTGGCCTACCAGATAGCCAGCTACCAGGTCACGGAATCAATCCCTATCGACGCGAGACGCGTCCGACAGTTCCACAGGCAACCTTCGACTTTGATTTGGACCTCAATCCGGATTTCTAGCTTCCGTAGTGTGCATTACGGGGCATACAGGAATAAATAACAAGCAAACGACGACGCAATACGGCAATCCGCTCAATCCTTTGTTCCAGTGTGCAACATCAGGGAGGATATACTCGAACTCAAGGATCTCCATGAGCTGGCCACACCCTTCGATGTCATTACTCCTCCTTTAATTAGGTCAACCTCGTATTCTTCCAGTTGCAGGCGAAAGCCAAGATTTGGGCAAACTATTTTACGCCGCTCCTGGACGTAGAGGATTGACTTTGGGGCCGACATATTCCTCGTCGCCATCAAATAAGCGCACACGACTGTTGCGCTCCTGCTTATGCCCTGGACGCAATGTACCTATTGTAATTATATCTCAGCCACCTGCAATGCTTGATGGTACATGACCTCCGGCTTACCAAAACTTTGTTTGCGGCATCCTGTTCCAAGGCGTCCCGAATGAAGTGTGTGGTTTGTGAGAGAAAGGGAAGGATCCGGACTTCTGATTTGTCCGCGACAGGTATGTGCAGTATGTTATTTTTGTCTATGCAGTCTGGGAAGACGGGTGCGAAGTCGATAACGGAGATGATGTGTGTTATACCCAGTCTCCCCAACTCGTCGCCATCACTAGCAGTGCGGTAGTCGGCGAGATATAGTCTCGGTACGATCAGAGACGCGCATGAGCTGAATTGCGCAATTTCTTTCCTTCTGGATACGGCTGGGTTGAGCTTCTGCCATTTCGCGACTGGGAACGAGAGCATCGCGAGAGCGGTTGCGGCTATATTAGGCGCCCGTCACCAAGGCTGCCGATTATGCAAGCAAGATTTCTCATACTGCATCGTCAGTTTCGAGGACACTTGGCTTCATCTCTACCAGAAGATTTCATGACCTTCCAGCGACATCGGACTCTTCTCTGCGCTCTGTGACATGATTGTCCTTGACAATCAAGACCCTCAGGAGGCAAAGTCAAGTTTGACTCCTGTCGCTGGTCCCACTGTCCGCCGACCCGACAGAGTCTTTGGTGGTAGCACACCATCACTCGTTCTTCCTGACTACGAGACATCCCAAGCCATCGAATTGGAGGCTCTCCATCTCCTAAGAAGCCCCTCATCGTCCGCGAGTTCAATTCACCGCTACAAGAGGGCCTCCGTCAGACAATGGCTACCGTCCAGGTTTTGGAGGATCATGTTCTATGTCATGATCCTATACGTTGTTCTCACTCTGGCGATTGGTGTACCCCTCCTCGTACTTGTGAGCGGTCCCCGGCGCCCAGCACATTATTTACTTTGCTCTAACTAGGATTCTTCGGATTACAGAAAGTCTTCAAGCGGTCCGCCCAGAACGCAATACAAATATCACCACTGGCGCTTTCATGGCTCGATGACGAGCCACATGACTCTCCGCTCTACCTAGAGAACGGGGTTCTTGTCCATAGTGAGAACGCAACGTGCGATCACTGGACTTTGGTAGATGCGCCCGTATCGGGTAACCTGTCTCTCACCGCGTATGTCTTGCCTTCGGCTCTCCGTTGTCCCTTACACAGATCTTCCATGCAGCGCAAAATACAGCCTCTCTGCAACCGGATCAATATCCATGCGACTTACCACTCTCTACTCAAATTCCTTACCTGAACTAACCGCTGGAGGATCTCTCAATGTTGCCTTCAATTCTAATCCCGAGCAAACCCAGGCCCTTTTCAACGTCTCCCTTCATACATCCAGCCGCTCCGTCAGGGAGAACGTTCACGTCTGCTTCCAGCAAGTAGGACCGGATCGGGGTGTTGTCATTTATGTATGTACTACCCTCTATCGCAAAGTCTGCCACCGAACTCGGTTTTAGATTCCAACAAACATCACTATCGGTGACACTCTCAGTCTCGATATACAACTATTGCTTCCTCGGCCCTCGGCTGGACTGAAAGTTACTAAACTGGCCACTTACCTCCCTGGCATCGAACAAGTTTTCTGGAGGATGGACAGCTACCGCTTCACACAAATGAATATTGAAGGTGCTCAAGCCAGCATTAGTTTCAAGGTGCGTCACATCTCGCATCCTTTTCACTTTATGCGACCGTAACATTTCGCTTTTGACAGTCACTAATGGCGCAGAACATGGTTGTGAAGAATTCATTATCTTCTATCATGGGAACTCTCAATATCACTCGGTCGTTGCATCTAGACAACGTAGGCGGGTCAGTGCAACGGCTTTACCTTGCCACTGGTCTGACTATTTTTTAAGTACCGTTAATACAAATATCTCCATGGTGCATGATTCAAGCAGCGATTCACCGACGTTCGTGTCTATCGATTCCGGAAATGGGTACGACTTGCAACAAATGATGTGTACCCCCTGACGCTCATGCGACCTATCTAGCGATATTCGGGCCAAGCTATTATTGTCCTCCCCACTGAAGCGTTCTGTCCTAGCCAACCCGCAGCCTAATTTCACTGCCTACGTGAAAACATTCGACGCCCCCATCAATATAGATATCGATTACGACACCTCGACCCCGGTCGCCCCGCTGAATATGGCCGTTCAGAATAATTTGGGAGCATCGAATATCACCGTCGATACTAGATACGAGGGCACATTCGACGTGCAGACCAAATTATCACAGGCAACCGTGATCGAAGAGCAAGTCGATTCGTGGTACGATCCCGCCGGCTTGCACAGGGATTTCCGCTACGAATACGACCATAAGTCGTCAAATCGGATATTTGGATGGGTAGGCTGGGGCTCACGGCTGAAATCCGGGACGCCTGGGCAGAGTAGCATCGTAGCTTCCTCCTCGATGAGCCTCGTCTCCCTACGTTTTCGCCAGAGAACTATAACGCGGACTAGACGTTGACATTCATATTCGTTATCAATCCATATTAGTTAGGGTAGTTTACATTTATCGTGCTTTATATGATTGTTTTGCATACATTATATACCATAGCTACCCTCGCAGAAACCAAAATAGCATCTCGGAAACTCATCAACTGGGAAGCCATCATGATCCTGGAAGGATTATCGGCGTTGTGTGCTAGAAAAGTACGTTCGGTGTTGTGATACAGTTCCGGGCATATGCTGTCTTCAAGCATTCAACGTCAGATGTGTGTCGGAGGCGTGTCAGATGTATCCAGCCATAAGCCTAATTCTCGGCGTCAACGTCAGTCCTGAGGTGCGCATGTAGAGAAGATTGGCAACCGCTGCCTACGGAGGTGCAAAAGTAATTGTGCACTTCACCATTGCTTCACACGAACGCTTGGCTGAAAGACAGTGACTTTACTTTGAAGACTCGAATGGTAGAGATTCGAATTAGTGGCCTTGACACAGGGAAAAGAAGTTACTTGGTTGATAGTATTACTACGAGTTGCACAACTTCAGCACCAAGGAGACTTCCTCACAGACGGCCCGGGAGATGTCCAATCCGACGGCGTCGGAGATGTCACGACTTTAAATATGGATCCGCGGGCCGCGCCGGCGGTAGCTCGCTTCGAAGTGCTAGGGCGAGAATTCAGTGTATATTCCTAGACTACGTAGATGCTAGCTATTATTTGCGCAGCATCTAGGAGCGCATATTAGTTCTCATCGATACCCATCCAGTGCGTACACCATGAGCTCAGAGAATTAGGCGCGCGCCACGTCAGCAAGCCTCGAGTTGATGGAAGTTGAACGGCCTTCACCAAATTACGGTCGTAAAACATCAAATCTCCACCAAACGCACCCGTTTTTTCGCGCAAATCAACGACGGCAAGCATAGTCCGTACGTCTCACGATTCAGAAAGACGAAAAAGAGGCTAGTTAAGCCGCAAAAAAACACGACCGAGCATCCAAAGTACGCAGAATTTGTTTGGCCTTGCTTGCACGGGCCATGACCCCCTTTAGAGCATGATTGCTCGCTACGCTCGCAATTACGTAACTGTCACTTTGTGGGTAATAAATGAATGGGGATAAAATTTATAGGTTCTCTTCTTACCTCTCAGAGGGATTGCGTGATCTTGGCCATCGAACGCGACATAATGAGTTGGCGTTGTACATTTAGATATCAGCAAGCCTGGAGAGGACTGATTGAACAAGCTGCATCTGCATCCCCTCGCATCCCCTACTCAATTAATGGCCAATCAACCTCATGGTGGCGTCCTCAAGGCAAGTACACCCAGTGCCAGCCCGCGCGGCCGCGATTGCTCAACCGATGCATTTTAGGACCTCGTTGCTCGAGATGAAAACCTTTCTGCACAGCTTCGAGAAGAAGCGGATATTCTGCCCGAGATAATTTTGACGGAGGTACGCCAATTAGTTCAAGCCAAAAGTTTCCGTTCTGACGAACTGCTACACAGCGCCAACTATGTGATCTAGAACTCATAATCAACGGTGGATTTAGCCCTGTAGAAGGTTTCATGACACAGAAGGATTATGATAGGTGTGGATTGAAATCATGATACTCAGAACTCCCAGTTGATCTCCCCGTGCAGTGTGGTTGATACATTGCGACTAGCCGACGGCACCCTGTTTCCCATGCCCATAACACTAGATGTTACCAAAGAAGATATTGACCGTCTTTCGATAAACCCGGGAGCACGACTTGCCCTACGAGACCCACGGGACGACGAGGCGTTGGCCATTATTACCGGTGCATTCGAAGTCAGCTAATCCATAGTCAACCCAGCTAACTTGCGAAATAGTGGAGGACGTTTACAGGCCTGATCAAGTAAAAGAAGCTATCCAGATATTTGGCGCCGATGATCCTGCCCATCCAGCTGTTTCTTACCTTCGTCAGCGAGTAAAAGAATATTACGTTGGTGGTAGACTTCGGGCGATTCAATCCCCTACGCACTTTGACTATGTCGCTCTTCGATGTGAGTGCTGGCTTTGACGTGCTTGTCATCTATCTTAATTTCGTTCAGACACACCTTCGGAACTACGTGCTCATTTCAAGAAATTGGCTTGGAGAAAAGTAGTAGCATTCCAAACGCGGAATCCGATGCATCGCGCACACAGAGAACTCACCGTTCGTGCGGCACGCCAGCGCCAAGCAGTAAATATGCCTTGTGTACTTCGTCTTGAGTGCCTTGCTGATAAACCGTACAGAATGTTCTCATCCACCCAGTGGTAGGACTTACAAAGCCTGGTGATGTAGACCACTACACACGCGTTCGGGTTTACGAAGCCATCATGGCAAAATATCCTAACGGCATGGGTCATCTGGCTCTTCTTCCTTTGGTGTGTTAAGAGACATTCCCAATGACCGCAAGCTGACACGCCCTTAGGCTATGCGGATGGCCGGTCCCCGCGAAGCTGTTTGGCACGCAATTATCCGTAAGAACTACGGTGCTACCCATTTCATCGTTGGAAGAGACCATGCTGGCCCCGGAAAAAACTCGCAGGGGAGAGACTTTTATGGGCCATACGACGCGCAGGATCTCGTAACCCGATATCAAAGCGAGCTTGGAATCGAGATGGTACCTTTCCAGCAAATGACGTACCTTCCCTCCTCGGACGAATACCAACCCATCGACGAAGTACCGAAGGGCGTCCAGACGCTTGATATATCAGGGACGGAGCTTAGACGGCGATTGAAGACTGGCGCAGCGATTCCGGATTGGTTCAGTTACGAGTGAGTTCCAAGTAGTTCATCGCGCTGGTTTCACGACATGATGTCATCTCCAGTGCCGTGGTTCGGACGCTACGAGAAAGCTACCCTCCAAGATCGAAGCAAGGATTTGTGCTATTCCTGACAGGACTTCATAACTCCGGAAAGGACAAGCTTGCAAAGGCTTTGCAGGTTACTCTGAATGAACAAGGAGGTCGAAGCGTCTCTCTCTTGCAGGGCGATACAGTGTCCCATGACCTTTCTTCTGGTACGACCAAGTTCCGCGTTGCTTCATACACCGCTGACCTCGGCTTCCAGAACTCGGATTGACAGCTGAAGACAGACATCAGCATATACAACGCATCGCCTTTGTAGCGGGCGAACTGACGAGAGCGGGCGCTGCCGTCATTGCAGCACCTGTCGCACCACTCGAGCACTCGCGAGAAGCGGCCCGACAAACAATTGTACATTCCGGCGGTGCTGGTGGCAATTTCTTCTTGGTCCATGTTGCCACTCCTTTGGAACATTGCGAAAAGACTGATCGTAAGGGCCTCTATGCGCAAGCCCGCCGTGGAGAGATCAAAGGTTTTGTTGGCGTGGATGATGAATACGAGACACCTAGTCGTCCTGATCTAGTTGTCGACGTGACAAAACAAAGCGTACCAGAAATAGTGCATAGTAAGTTCAACTACCATCGTTCTGTGTGCCAGGACTAAAGCTTGGCTTCGCAGGCATAGTACTTCTATTAGAGACTCATTCACTGTTGTAGATCATCCACGCCATTTATTATGACTATATCAATATTTAGATGCTGACCAAGCGGCGGGGAGAGATCGTGCGCACGGATGGATGAATAAAAACCCCAATTTGCTTGCTATCTCTCTTAATCTCATACCACATCCCTACCAGAACAGCTACTCCAACCAACCCCCCCACACTCTTTACTATCTCGAATATTCCAAATCGCCATGGCGCCTTTCACTCATTTGATCTTCCTGGCCATCGCCTTTGGCGGTTTCACGCAGGTTCTTGCTAAACCTGTCTCCACTGACTCGGACGCTCTCGTCGAACGCGACGACGACGTGAGTCTAGCATGTCTTTGGCGGTCATCGATCAAGCGGACACTGACTTACTGCCAGGGACCGCTGGAAGTATGTAGGACAATCAACTGCGTTACAGGCAACTCCGAGCCCCCGACCGAAGACTTCCGTATTTGCTGCTCAGGCGGGCACACAACCGCGTCGGACCCCAACACTGACTCAGGTTCCACGACTGGCGATAACCACTCAGGCCCCTCCTCCGACTCTGGTTCCACGTCTTCCGGCGATACTCCCGACTCATCGAACGGCCTCATTGTCACGACTGGACACTTGTCGAATACCGAGACAGACGGATCCGTTGGGGACGGACCCGGTTCACCGCTTACTCAGATCACCGCGACCTACGATGAAGCCCAATCTGAACCTGCCGGCGCTGGTGTCCAGTTCGGCGACGTCCAGCTGGTGGCAATCGGCCCTCAGGACACGTCCAACGGCGCAGCTGGAGAACGTGTAGTTATCACTAGGCCTCAGGGCCTTAATCTCCTAGGACCCACTCAAGCCACCCCATCGGGAGCCAGCGGCGGCGACCCTCCGACGTCCGGCTCAAACGGCGGAAATCCAGGAAATGGTTCTGACGGTGGTTCTGGGAATACGGGCGGTTCTTCGACGTCAGGCCCAAGCAATGGAAACCAAGGGAACGGCTCTGGAGGCGCAAACGGCGATGCTGGCAATACAGGCAGTCCTTCGACATCTGGCGCAAACGGCGGAAATCAAGGGACTGGTTCCGGAGGCACAGCGGCTAGTGCTGGGAACGCAGGGAATTCGTCGAACCCTCCACCGAGTGGCGCCGGTTCCCCTAACGCGGGTGCAGGTGCTGGCAATCAAGACAACGACAACCAAGGCACAAATGGAAATGGCTCTGGTAGTGGCACCGGTAGTGGATCTGGACAGCAAGCAAACGGTTCTGGCGGTAGCGCGGCATCCGGCCAAGCAGCAAACGGCGGCGGCTCAGGTTCGCCACTCATTTGCAATTGCGTATGCGGGTGATATTCAGAATGAAAAAGACGAAATAACATGTATATTACTCTCGCAGCCTAAATACAACACGAATTATCTTCCGCTGATTGCCAAGTAGTACATGTTCGCGGAAGTAAGTTGAAAATCTCGCATAAACAAGCGTAAATAACGCGCTTTGGGTGATTCGGGCAGTCCGGAAGTGTCACTCAGTGCTCACTTCCATGGCTCGCGTCTCAATATTGCCTGTCGGTATGTCTCTTTCCACTGTATCCCGCTCACAATCTTACACGTATCACAGAGCTGGCACATATTTTGCCTATACCGTCGAACTCTGGCGATGACTATTTTGCTTTTTTTCGACTTCCCCATCCTAGGACAGGTATACCGTCATGGTATTGTGACCCAAGAGTAGACTTGACGATGTTGTGCTTTAGGATTACCTAGCCTGTTCCTCCCTTATGGAGCAAGGGTTGGTTCGTCGAGTTTGCTAGAAGTACAGGCGGTGGAGCCCCCCAATCCTAGGTCATGGTTCATTGATCAAGAGGTTTTATCTGGTTTGTTGCCCATCCATTGGTGTTCTCCGGCTTGCTCTCTAACAAGGTTACAGATGGTAGGTTGATAATGATGACCCCGATAGACCCAACTTTTCTACTCCTCTGGGTTCTGAAGGCTGCGCTACCGGTTGGTATTCTCGTCTTCAAAGTTGGGCTGTTTCTGATATAGTTTTGAGCAGGGGGGTACATATGCTGGCCCTTTACGTCCGGCGGACGATATCTTTGAAGAAGCTATCGCGAAGTTGACACAATCTACATCAAACGAGTCTGCATCTGCATCTGCTGTGTCTGCAGAAGACTTGACGCGCTTCGTCGAACTGGATTGCACTAAGCGTGCAATGAGCCGCGTATGTGAAGTCAAGGGTCAGTGAACTGCTATTTCGAAGTTCGAGATAATGGAACGTCGCGTAGTGATCTCAGAGGAGCTTACGGTCTACAGGTACTCCCGAGCCAAGACCATCGAGTTTCTGCGGCAGAAGGTGGCGACTGTGCTTTTGTCGGAAGAGTTCGAACACAACAAGACAATAATACGTGGACTCGCGAAGAATGGTTTAATGGAGGATGGGAACGAGAGTCTGCTGCAAGGTGCGTGGTTGACTACATGAGGCTAGCATGCGTGGATACGACTTAAACAATACATAGAGGGGCGCATACAAGCGTCTTGTGATCTTGTGGGTCAATATATATCGCCAGAACTCAAAGCTGCTCTCCTCGCTACATATGAGTGCGTGTTCACATTGAAGGCAACTGCGTACTTCTATTCACTTTCCATAAAAATCAGATTATCTGCGCTGGAGAAGCATGTCAAGACCCTTCAAGATACTGCCCTTGCATCCGCAGCGGCCGATGCAAACAGTGCCGACAAGAATAAGAAGAGCACAAAGGCAGCAGCGGAAGACAAAAAACGAAAATCCGCAAAAGGGTCTACTGGAGTTGAAAAGCTCAAGAAAGTCAATACGAAAGGGATGTCGAAAATATCTAGTTTCTTTGCGAAGAGTTGACCTTGATAATTTTCTATGTACACTGTATCTGACTTACGTAAAGAGGTCGAATGCAATCGCTCAGGCCTCTGAGCCATCTTGTCTTTGTACCACCACTGCCACCACCTTCCTCCCAGCCTCGCGTCGTGATGGCGTCCATGAAGACTTACTCCAACCAAGGTGTTCAAACAGATGATGTTCCCGTTCTCCTCGAAAGCATATCGAAACAAACTAGTGAAGATCCAACCTGCGACACCGAAAGACCCTCTGCGAGCCTCATAGAAGCAAATTCAAGCGCATATAGCTACTCTGATGTCCCTGTTCACGACTTTCTTGCGGATACTGGCCACGAAACGCGTCAAATAAGGCGCCGGAAGTACACTCAACTGCCGTACAACCGACCATCCCAAATATCGAACTCCAACGAAAGACGGATCGTATCTCTCCCGGAGACTGCGCCACCTGTTTCTATAAAGGCATCGGTAGAAGCCACTCGACGCGTCGTCTCTGCATCTTCCGCGCGGCAATCTTCGAGGTCTCACGCGCTCAATCATAAGAGGGAGTATTCGCAGATGTCGACGTCTACCTTTGAGGAACTTGAAGATGACGCCCTAGGCTCTGATGGCTTTCCATGTGGCAACCTTAATCTTCCTCGCACCCCGTCTCCGCCATCATCTCCCGAATCGGTGACGATAATTAGCAATCCCAATTTTCAAGTACCCGCCACGTTCTTACGCGCAAGACAGGGCCAGGAACCATATGCCTTCCGACCCACTCAAGATGAAGACGGTGCGAAGTATGCATTCGCTCTAAGGAACTAACAGCCGACTTTCGTCCAGCTTGGGTCACTTGGGCGAATTCCCCTCCCCGCCCAATTCCCGCGCTTCATGGCCCGCTTTCTTTGCCGTATGCTCGCTGTCCTTCGTGCGTTTACCGTTTCTCCTTTCGTTGGAAAGGCTGAGTGCACATACAAATATATGCTAGCGGAGCTGAAGGGACTATAATTGAAAAAGGGACTGAAATTCCTCGAATGATCTGGGGTTTAGACACCGAAAACGCCCACTCTAAAGATCGAGGAGCGGAACACATTCCCAAGAGAAATCCTCTGACCGTCCCACACCGCGACCATCCAAGAGAACAAGCATCCGGTGCAAACCTGAGATCAGTACATGGCGTCACGCGACCCCAGGATGTCAATCCCAGCTTCGGGCACGAACGTGCAAATAGGCTTCGTGGCTTGGGCCTTTCTATGCCAGGATCACAAACTCGACCTTTCCAACCGACTAACTCCAAAGATGGCTCGGGCCGTTTCCAGGGCTTCAACACTCCTGAGGCGAATGCTAGCAGGCGTCCTCCAACAATGCATCTTGTTCCTGAAGGACTACCTCTACTCGTTCCGAGTGGGATTCAACGGGACCGATGCGACCATCCAGCGGCTGCCTATCTCCAACATGTCAGGAATAATTCTGGTGCGCGCGAGTCTGAGAAGGCCTGGGATCATCAAGCTACTTCGCGAACTCCTGTTACTACCTCTCCTAACTGGACCCCGCTGTTTTCCTCGTACTTGGAGATGTTTGGTTCCCCTGACGTCTCAATCTTCGACCCTACATATGGAACACCAAGGCTGGGTTTCGAGCCCCTTCATCGACCTCCAGCCTTGCAGCCACTTCCCTCAGTCGTGGACGAGCTCTCCGAAGAACTACGCCGATTTGTACTGCAAAGCATCACAAGCCCTCGTGCCTCGGATAACCAAATGGATAGCTCGCATTCCATCGCATTGTCGAATTACTACAAGCAAGCCTTTGAGCACAAGCATAACCTTCGCTTACAAAAGCCTGCTGGTACCACGGCTGTCCTCTCCTACCACCCTGGAATGAACCATTCTGGCATGTCACCCATTCAACCTAGGCCGCCTCCGAATTCTCCTATGCCTCCTTTGCGCAGCTTGCGCTCTAACAACGGACCGCGCAGCCAAGTCTCCTCTCCCAACCAGGTATACCAGTCTCCTGGCTCAATGGAAGTAAAGTATGCCTCAAATGCCCGCCATCTTCGCTCCGTCCCTTTTGCTCGTTTAATGCAACGACGCTTGTCCGTTGTACAAGAGGAAGAACTCACCCCACCAACTCTAGATGTGGGAAAGGTTCATCTACATCCCGCTTTCTCTACGCCTGATGATCTTTTCGACATACCGGAGTCTCCTAGGCCCAGTCAGACGACGTGGCGCTCACAACCACCCAATCATAATCTTCGCCCAATGGCGCAGCCCACCCAACCGCTTGGACCGTTCACTCGCGCTAACAGTGATGCCAGCAACCCTCTAGTGCAGGAGAAGAACGACGGCATCGCTCGTAGCAGCCCTTTCAACGAGAAAGCCAACCTACCAAACAAGAAGCGTAGAAGACCTAAAGTTCAGAGAGGGTAAATCGCGATGGCACTCGTATTGGCTTTCTTAATTGTCTTGTACTTCATATTCCTTGATTCATTTGCAAATTTTCTGTCTACCACCTAATATTAATAAAACAACGGTCCGCCTCTATGCCTTTACAAACAGATCAGTGAACTTGTCGACGGGGAGCTCAGAGAAAGAGGAAGTATCTGAGACGGTGTCCAGGATCCTATACGGAATATCATCAGTACATTATTGTGGAGCAAAAATGAAATATGTTGTTCGCACTTCTTTTGTTGGGCTTCATCGAAGTGATGCGAGATGTGCCTCTTGAACTTGTTCATCAACAATGGTGTACCTTCAGCGCGTCGCCTCTTGTGTCCAACAGGATATTCCACCTCTACTTCGTCAAGGACGGTTCCATCATTGAGTGTGACAAGGAGAGCGTTGCCGATTGATCGCCTTTCGGGGTCGTGGTATTCGACACTGAAGCGTTTGTCTTCTACACAGTGGATCTTGGCACGGAGGGCGTCGATGCGGGGATCGGCGGCAGAAGCGTCGGTGCTTTCGTAGACGCTTCAAATTGAGCTCCGAGGGGAAAGCAAAATGGGCTTACTAGCTTTCAGAAGTCAGTTCTCCAAAGATGAGGGGATAGGCAACCATGTAGTTGATAGCGTGGCTAGGATGAATACATTTGAATTAATTGTTACTCGGAGGAAGATAGTAATTCTCACTCTCGGTCGGCGAAGTTATCCAGGGGTCCTTGCTTGTCAATGATACGGACGGCGGCTTCCTGGGTGCGGATCCTGACGCTCTGAATATCGTTGGAAGTCTTACCAAGGGCCTTTAGCTTGTCGTGGATGATGTACGCAGCTTCGACGGCGGTTTGAGCGTGGAACTCGGCGGGGTAGGAGATCTTGAACAAAACATTCTCCATGATGTAGGAACCGTATGGACGCTGGAACTCGAACGGCTTGCCCTTGAACAGGACATCGTAGAAGCCCCATGTCTTAGCCGTCAGGACGGAAGGCAAGCCTTTCTCACCCTTCTTGACGAGGAGAGCAAGGTTTACGGCACGCGAGCAGGCGTCACCAGCAGCCCACGACTTCCTGGGGCCTGTGTTGGGAGCGTGTCGGTACGTACGCAGAGACTGGCCGTCAACCCATGCCTGGGAGATGGCGTCAATGGTCTGGTCGCGGTCAAGGCCGAGCATCTTGGACACTACGGCCGTTGAAGCGACTTTGACGAGAACGACGTGATCGAGGCCGACACGGTTGAAGGAGTTGAGGAGAGCAAGGCCTCCTTGGATTTCGTGCGCCTTGATCATGCCTTCGAGAATGTCGCGAACGGTCAGGGGTTGACCCTGGCGAGCAAGGTGGTCGGCGACGGCGAGGATGGCACCCAAGTTGTCCGAAGGATGTCCCCCTAGGACATGATGTTAACCACAAGTCAAGTATGATAGCATATATCACTGACATTCAGCGGCAAGGAAGCAGTCATTGAAGTCCAACCAGCGGATGATTGTGCCAATGTTGAATGCTCCACGAACAGGATCGAGCTGGTAGTTTGTGCCAGGAACCCTCGTGCCTAAGCATATGGCATCTCATTAAGTTCTTAAAACCAAGGGTACAATTAACGCACCATTCGGGACAATGGTGCCCTCTACAACGGGACCAAGGAGTTTCGTGCATTCGGGGAACCTCAAACCCTCAAGACCACAACCAATGGTATCAATCAAGCACAGCCTGGCAGTCTCGAAAGCAAGGTCCGACTCGATTTTGTAGTTGTGGACGTAGTCTGCGATGTCCTGGAGCACCTGGTCGGGCTCCGGTCGCAGCGTAGACTCTCCACCGTGCGCGGACATTTTGCGAGTGAACCAGGTGGGTGATACCACGGTATTTGAAGGCCCTCTTATCGATGGCCGATATCGGGACGAGGAAGATACAGAAGAGAATGGGGCAGATGGGGCGATGGCACGGCGTGCAATGTTCCTAGATACGCGCCAAACGCGCACATTAGGCAATGCTGATCGAGAAAGCATGATGCTTTACTGCACAAACGTCGCGCAAGGGTCTGAGTAAAACGTCCAACGCGAAGAGGACGAGGAGTAGCTCGACGAGGTCCGTTCGTCCGCCCGCTTTATAAAGGATCTCCGGTACGGCATGGATCTCCCCCGCATACCCGGAACATTCCACGATCGCGTGACTTGCGTCTGTTCTTTGTACCGCTCGGCGTCGTGAAGGCTGGGGAGTCCTTGGAGGGGGACTTGAAACTTTTGATGAAAACCTCCAATCAGTGCGCATCAAGGACTTGAAGCTTTTCTGACTCGAACTTAAAAAGCCAATCAACCCCAGTGACGAAGCACTTCGGCGCATCACGTGCCGCACCGCGCCCATTGCAGTACAGTTACTAATATAGGGTAGTTATCACCGTTGTGATGTAGATTCACTGCCTCCTCCTATGTCTTCTGAGACAAACGAAGTATCGACATTTGGGCCTCTGCCTGGCTCCAAGAGGCGCAGGCTTCAGGGTGCTTGCGACACTTGTCGCCATAAGAAAAGTTAGTGAAGTTAGTGCGCTGCATTGCAAGTGATCACATTCTGACGACCTGCGGAACAGTAAAATGTAGGTCATGATGTTATTGCTTCGGGTACCGATACGAAACCACACCTAGGCGATAGCGCACTCATGCCAGGAAATCGATGCTCTCACTGCATCGCTTTCAACTCAGAGTGCACCCATAACTTATCAAAGAAGGTGCGTTCCTTCGGCGTTCGGTGCCATTGCTGCATTGACTCACATCGTGTGAATCATCTACATCAGAGGAATTCCGAACCGTCGACACCCGCTCAATCGTATGCCAAGATTATCAGATAACAACCCGCGCTTGGCTCACCATCCATCCTACTTTAGATACGTCGAAAGTCTTGAACAACGCGTCAAGAAGCTAGAGCACATGCTTAAGAAGGTTTGCGCCCCTCTTTCCCGATTCCCAGCTCACATTGAATATACGCGTATAGCTTGACCCAGAATCTAGTGCAGGCACATCGGACGCCAACAGGATATTTACAGAGCCCTCCGAAAGTGTAATGATCACGGCCTGTGGGACTGATGCAATACTCGGCCCGATGACATTCTCGCCCACCTCTACATCTCACAACTCCCCAGTGAATGTCACTACGGATGACGCCGACGATGTTCATGCGTTAGTGGATGAGCTGAAGGATCTACACATCCTCCCCGATTCACGCTTTTTCGGAAAGTCAAGTAGTTTCGTGCTCTTGCGAACGGCTATCGGCGTAAAGCAAGAGTATGCAGAGTCGGCCCCATCCTTGAGTACAGAAGATTTCAATAAGCGGCCCGAATACTGGCGCCCTCCTCCCGTAAGTGTGCATATCCGCCGCTGAATACGTCGTGATTGACTAACTATACATACAGCTTGAACAGCTGGACAAGCTACCCCCCATCCAATTCCAGTTTCCCGAACAGGATCTCCTCGACGCTCTTGTCGATAAGTACTTCGTGATCACCAACCTCGTCATCCCACTGCTACACAAGCCCACATTCGAGGCGCAGCTTGCTGCGAAATTGCATATACGAGATCAGTGGTTTGGTTCGGTAGTACTGGCCATATGTGCGATTGCCTCGCGGTACCTGGATGATCCCCGCTGCCTTGACGATGGAGACCCAACCGCGCTATCTACCGGCTGGAAATGGTTTTCCCAGATCCGCACCCTGCGCCAGTCCTTCGTCGAAGCGCCATCACTGTATGAGCTTCAGTTTTACTCCGTAAGTAATTTCCGGCCCAACAGGCCTCCGCTACATTAAGGCTTCTCCACTTAGCTAGCCACTCTGTACTATCAAGGGACTTCGAACCCTCAAGCATGTTGGGTAATATCTAATCAACCCTCCCCGTACTGATTGACATCAATGCGGCCTTATTTACTAGATTATGGTTGGTCTGGGATTACGATACGCTCAAGAGGTCGGAGCCCACCGTAAAACATCAAGGGTTGTAAAGCCGACTCTGCAAGATGAGCTATGGAAACGGGCATTCTGGTCAGTTCAACTCAAGCTCATCTTCTCATCTCCAGCTAATGTATAATTTAGGGTGCTGGTCATCATGGATAAGTTGGTCTCTGCTTTTGTAGGACGACCATGTGCTCTGCACGAAGAAGAGTACGTCGTCTTACGCTACCTAAACATCCTGTATTTGCTGAGTTTCATATTCCTAGTTACGATGTCGGATACCCGTTGGAAGTCGACGACGAGTATTGGTGCAATCCTGATCCAGAATTAGCGTTCAAGCAACCGCCAGGGAAGATGTCCAAAATAACGACGTTCAATCTACTTCTCAAACTCGGCGAGATTCTGGCCGTTGCGTTGCGCGTCCTAGTACGTCCCTTTCCAACTGAACACAGTACATCGTAAACCTCATTCATCTTGTAGTATTCGGCGAATAAGTCAAAACTGTGGACGGGTCTCATGGGCCCCAATTGGGAATACAGAATGGTAGCTGAGCTCGACTCTGAATTAAACAGCTGGCTGGACTCCGTACCAGATAATCGTAAGCCTACTCAAATGCGTGCAAACCGCACCATGCTTATCACACCCTCCCCAGTGCGATGGAATCCGCGGTGTGAAGATCGTGATACATGCGCGTTGTCCGCAAATCTCTTCTGCACCTACTATTATACTCAGATACTGGTCCACCGACCTTTCATATCGGGGTCTCTCCAGGCTTCAGGGCTCTCCTTCCCTTCCCTCGCCATCTGTGTCAACGCTGCTCGCTCTTGTGCACATCTGTTAGATGCGTACATATCACTCGGATTTCTCACTGCTTCCCCCACGTGTCAGGTACTTGCATATTCACCACAAATCCGCTGCTTCCTCTACTAATACTGCTCTAGATGGTGGCCTTCACTTCAGGTATCATCTTACTCATAAACATATGGGGCGCGAAGAAGTCTCGTATATCTTTCAGGGCGGACAAGGAAATGGCAGACGTGCGCAAACTAATGCATGTCCTTCAAACGCATGGAACACGGTAAGCACATATGTGGCTGTGCATACACCCATCCTTTCTATGCGACAATTAGGTGGCGAGTGTCTGGGAAATTATGGGACATACTCAACACGCTCGCGAGCATGGAAGACTTGCCACTGCCTGAACTCAATATTCGTTCCAACAAGCGTGCACCCCCTTCGGACGACCCCTCTGGGTCGAATGCGGAGAAAGATACGAATTTTGCCGTCTACTCTGACCTACTACGTCATAGTCCCTCTACTTCGACACTTAGTTCAGCTGGAAGCCCTTCTGACTTGCTTGCTACTCCGAGCGGCATACATCAACCCCCTACCGACATCCTTCCTCTGACTACTGATGAGCTGGGTCGGTTACCGGTTGTCAGCAATTACTCGCAACCTTGGACGAGCACGAATACGAGTGGCTTTACTGGGCAACCCTCCCTTGATAGTGCATCAGCGCCGCTGAGTACGCAGCCGCAACAAACGTACCAATACTCTCAGAAAACACCTGTTGGATACTCGGGACCTCAACAAGGCTCTCAGTATGCGCCAAATACGATAAGTGGTCTGCTTCAGAGCCAGGAGCCGGTGAATCCGTTCTATACTGGTGGCGATTCTACAATGGACCTGTGGTCCGCGGTCCCTGGAGGCTTTGAGTGAGTGTCTTTATTTTCTTCCTGCGAAGGTTGTACTGATAAATAAATCTGCAAGTCTGGATGAATGGGGAGGTTATATAGCTAATTTTGACCCAGATGTGTTTGCCTAAGTTTGATCATAGTTTTTTTTGCCTCTGCTTAACGTCCATCGGAGGTACTCCGTGCGGACGGCTCTGTGCTACCTGTATCTAGTTGTACCTGTATGTACTTTGGAAGGAAATAAAAGGGTCCCCATGCCCACCTTGACCCCTAGCTCGTCATGCATGACAGACGGACGGTCATGGAACTCGTCCTCCTGCCGCCCAGCGACCGAAACCGCTGTTTTTCGGACGCTAGTGTGTTTATGGGTAGCCAAATGGTGTGGGTTGGACGACTTCTTGGCCTATGGCCTCTCTTGTTAGGTGCGATTATAGTTTAATAGTGGGACATGCATGCTATGCTATGTATAAGTTAGAATGCGACGTGTATTATTATTCGTAGAATACCCTCCACTCCGGTATTAATCCATAATAATGTTGTTTCAACGTTCCCAACCATGCACGCGTCTTGGGAGAGGTGCTACGGACACATCGCTATCGTCCGAGGGACCCATGTTGGTCCAACAAGGCTCGCACATGACACATGGGCTTTCAGGAAGGCGCACATCCCCGACTATGGCGTACACGGCTGGGACCTTGCAGCAGCCGCGACAAAGATCGAGCAGCACTGGTGTGATATGAGTCGTTATTGGGAAATTGGAGAGGAGATCAGTTAGTCGTTGCAATCTGTGCGACAATGTTAGTATTTCTGTACATTGTTGGAGCGACTCGCCTGATTTGGTCTACGACAATGAAGTGCTCGCAATTGCCGTGGTGGAGCATATAATACGGTTCGTTGATTCGGAGTAATAATGAGTCCAGCCTGGTCGTGGCGAGGGTGGAGTCGGCTGTCGTGATCTTTGGCCGCTTCTCCTCTGGCATCAAGCCTATCTGCTCGATCAGTTTGCTAGGAGTACTTGTTAGAAAGGAATGTTTTCTAGCGGATGAAAAACCTACACACTCAGCATAGTCCGGATCGGATTGACCGTCGCCATACGCAAGACCTTCAATGCACATAACGCATGGTTTGTTGTCCGCATTGTTGATCTGCGAATATCCAAATACTTCCCCGTCCTCGATGATTTCCTCGGGGATTTCGGAGGATTCGCATATGAGGCAGTCGTACAGGTCTTGGAGGGTTTGCGATGAGCGTAGGAGATGTGTCGACGCTCGAGACAGGTAGTTGTGCCCCCAGCTGAGTGTGTTGTGAACAGTGATGGTTAATATCGCTTCCGACGTTTCGTTGGGATCGTCGACATTTGACACAGATCGTTTCTACAGGGAAGTAAGAATATGGGGGATGTGGGATCAGTTGGCAGCATATACCACACTATCGAGGACATTGAAATCCGTGTTCTTTGGAGCCCGCATGAAGAGGGCAGCTTCTGCCGAGTACGGCCAACTCTGCAAGTTCTTGCTGATGCACTTCAAGGACTCTTGCAGGTCCTGTACTGCTGCATGCGGTATCTTCAAGGCCTCGTAGTTGATTATCCGCTTCCTTTTCTTTTTACTTTCTGCAGTGATGTGCACATTGTTGACGACTAGTTCGTGGTCCCTGAGCAGATACCCGGAGAGTTTGACATTGTCCCATGTCTCTTGGACCTCCTTGCGGATGTCAGCTACGCTATATTGAGTGCGTAAGTTAGGATTGGAGGAGTGTGCAAATGCAGAGCGGCTCACCTGCATTCTTCCGCGATTCCAGGTGGAATCTGTGTTGTAGAATCGGAACGGAGGTCCCTAAGCTCGGTGCGCGCAAAGGCTTTGATGTCAATGGGCTCCGATGCTGGACCAAAGGTAGATTCGTGGGCATGAGCGGCGCCTGCGTTCATGAGGATGCGTGAAAGTCTGAAAGTCTATCTTAACGTGAAAGCGCCATTTTGGGGATACTATCTCCTCCTTCCTTTTTGGGCATTTTACAGTGGCGACGCTGAACCCTGTATCCAAGTCGCGTCCGTCCACTCTATTTGCCCAATGTCTCGGAATGAGTCTATTGGCGAAACGATCCAGTCGTTAGAGAGCTCCGACAGCCTTCTCTCATGGGTCAATGACGCCCTGGGCGCGAAGGAAGACGACCTCGCTGCCCTCGATCAGCATATCACGCACATAGTCGCTGCCCTCGACATCGCCTGCGAAGAGACCTCTTTCCAGCTCGAGCGGATAATAGACGATGTTTCCCGTGGAGTCCCTCGGTTGACCTATGACCTGCACTTTATGAAGGACAGCGCTATGGCTCTCCAGTCGGTGCTGGTGAAGACCCAAGACCATTCCGCCAGCTCCCTCCCAGCACAGACAAACGAAACGCTGGAACATCTACGGACGCTGGATACTGTAAAGCGACACATGGAGTCGGCGCGGGAGGTGTTGAGAGAGGCCGAGAGCTGGAGTAGTTTGGAGATGGAGGTCACAGGCCTTTTAGGCGAAGGCAGCTATGCCCGGGCGGCGGAAAGGCTCTCCGAAGCTAGCAAGAGTATGGTGGTCTTCCAGAATACGCCGGAATACGAATCCCGGAGGACGCTGATGGTCAGTCTCCAGAACCAGTTGGAGGCGTCTCTCAGCTCTGCCCTCGTCGCCGCGATCAACACGCAAGACGTTGCCCTCTGCCGAAACTACTTCACCATATTCTCCAACATTCAACGCGAATCCGAGTTCAGGAACTACTACAATGGATCGCGCAGGGCCCCCCTTACTGAAATGTGGCAGGATTTACCCGTTGACACGGAACAATCGACCAGCCAGAGCTTTGCTGAGTTCCTGCCTAAATTCTATTCTAAATTCCTGACTCTTCTTAACGCGGAGCGCGTCACAATCCCCTCAGTGTTCCCCGATCCGCAGGCGTCGCTGTCGAACCTTATCGTCTCAGTCCTTACCGTGCTCCAGCCCTCGTTCTCGGAGCGTCTGGCTGCTCTCTTCGAACAATATGGTTCATCGGCCCTCCTGAACTGCATTACGACGTTGAAGGTCACGCAGGATTTTGCTGTCAACGTCGAAAAGGTCATGGACAAAGTCAAATTCTCCATTCCAACCGCACGACCTCATGGCCAAGACGGCGCAGCTGACAGCGTAGAAACTGCCTCACGCGAACGGGTACATAGACGTCGTTCCAGCCGCATGTCCATCTCCTGGCGTGCGGGGTCCCAGCGTGCAACACAAGGATCCGTAGGATCTCCGAGCTTGAACGTAACGACTCATGATGACTTCGAGTGGGGTCGCGAATTGTTCCAGCCGTACCTTGACTATCAGGTTGATTATGGGAAACTGGAACTCAAGATGCTGCAAGAAGCCTTTGATCGAGTGACTGCCAATGTGGATGACGGCGATGTGCGCTCGGACAAGTCGCGACTTCTACGGGAAGCAGCCGTCGACCTCTTTAGCATCGGCGAAGAAAGTTTCGCGCGATGTCTCAATCTCACGTATGGGTATGGCGCTGTCGGACTAGTACAGGCATTGGATACAATGATTGAGCTATTCTTCAATGTATTCGCGAAGGGTAAACAGACGGGGGGCACTTCGCCAGCGAGAGCGCAACCTTCTATCTCCTACGACGATTTCGTGGACCTTGACTATTCCGCGCAGGATTGGGCGGCTTTGCAGCATTCGCTCCACTTCCTTGGTGCTGCCCGAGCGATACATGACCGCCTCCTTGTCTTCGAAGCAAAACTTCGCTCAATTCTGCTGCAAATAGCCAGCCAGTTCCAGATGGCGGAGAATGACCCCATTAATTTCACCGTCGCGCCCACCAAAGTGCAAGAACTTCTCCTTCAGCAATCGCTCCTCAACTCGTCAGAACTTCGTACTCTATTGGATAGCATGCTGAAGCAGACTCAACTAGCGCCAAATCCCTCTCCTTCCGGCCCAATATTGCTACCCGCCGGACGAAACGGGTTGTTCTCGTTCGTCAAAACATGTCAGGTGTCGATGCAAGAGACTATCCTGTCTCCCCTGCGCAAGCAGCTTCAACCATACCCTACATTATCCTTGTGGTCTGCCTCAGGAGACAAGTCAAGAACGAATTCCTCCGGTATTAGTGATCTCCAAGTCCCCACTTTCTCGCTGTCTCCAAGTGAGATAGTGCAAAAAGTCTCGGAAGGCCTTCTCAATTTACCAAGACTGTTTGAGGTCTACGCAAACGATGATGCATTGTCGTTCTCTCTCGAAACGCTTCCGTACATCAATCCCGACGTTCTTAAGGGTATCCCGGAAGAACCACATCCAGAACTGCCAGTACCTCCAAGGCATATCCGTCGTACATCCCTCGTTTCTATTCAGGCTACACCAGCTTCGCCTGTAACCCTGGACGCGGAAACTGTCTCTTCGGCATGGCTATCATCTTTGGGTCATTCGCTCCTCTCGTATCTAATGAACGACATCCTCCCCAAGATCCCTACCTTATCAGAAGCAGGAGCAGCCCAGCTTACTTCAGACTTGAGTTATCTGTCGAATATTCTTGGTGCTCTCAATGTGTCTTCTGAAGACCTTGGGAAGTGGCAGGAATATGTCGGTTTGCTGGATGCGGATGGCGGCCGCGCAAAATTGGTAGATGCTGAGATGCAATCCGACGCGATATTTCAGTCTGTTGCGCGAATGAGAGGCTGGACTAGCTAGTCTTGTATCGGACAATGGATTGTGTGTTTTTATTTGGGATAGATTTGATTGACGTGGGCACGTGGGCGCCTCGTGCACTTCGTTCAACTTTTCGTTCACGGAAATCAACGAGGGTCAGCGTGCAGGCATGCACTTATAATGCACATCACCGGTGCCCCGAATGCAATCGCTTGCCCTTCCCGCCATCTTTTTCGGTCTCGGTGGACGAATTGTACTCGACATGCTCACCCGCTCGGCGGAATCCTCGTTTCAGGAGTTCTTACTCCTCGGCGTCTGGGAAGGCGTCGGTGTCCATTGCGCCTTCACCTACTCTGACTACGGTATCATTGCTGCTGTGGGCGTGGTTCTGCACCTCTTTGTGGACTTCTCCGGCACGCAGGACTTGGTCAGGTCGTTCTGTACCTTCATTGGTGTGGCCGCTGGGGTTCTGTCGAGCGAGGTCCTCTCAAATTTAATAAACGACAACTCGAAAGAGCACTCCAAGAAGCGGTCCTATATAGACAGCTATGGCGATAGCCATCGCGACCGCGCCAAGGAAGCCTCTGAACGAAAAGAGCGGGGAACCTATGATAGCCCGCGCCATAAAGCCTTTCGCCAATCACATTCCGACATCACCTCCGTCGATTCTAATTCAGAACTCATACATATACGACCATTCATGACCCCCAGGGAGAAGGAGATCGCTGCACTACGCGCTCGCGCGTCGCTAGCCGACAGCGAGCGGCGTCGGTTCAAGGAGGAGAGGAAGTGGGCGGTCTCACAAGGAGACCTTGCTCGCGCGTCGCAGATGAAGTGGCAGGTGAAGAAGTACAAGGCACTGATGGAGAGTTTCCTGAGGCAAGCGGATATCATGGCCTCCGAATGTAAGTGAACGCCATTGCATCCTAATGGCCCCCGTAACTCACCCTTCCCATTAGCTGATGGCCGCTCAACCAAGGTTGATCAACCCCGCACTCACAGCGAGCACCGTACAAAACCCCAGTCCAATGGCACTGCGACTGGACTCGCAGCCAACGGCAATGGACTTCCACCAGAGAAACCCCATCATCGACATCGCTCCTCATCCAAACCTCAAACTTAGGATATTCGTTATTTATCCCGCATCAATTATTCCTGCCATCCTTGGCAATGCCCTCCGATCCTCCCCTCTGCTGCTACTACAATTTCGTCACCCTCAGTGGGCCACCAGCCAAAGCCTCCCGTACTCGGGGTCATCCCGCGTGGAGGGCAGATAGATACCTGGCTTCGTAGTGGTATACCATGCAAGGAGAATGGTGGTCATGTTCCGAAACAATAAATTACATACAGTACAGCATGGACGTAGTTTGTACAGAGGAGATGTAAATTATTTACGATTGTACGAATAGATAAACGAAGGTCGACGATATGCAGGTAACACCAAATGACGAAGGCGACGAGGAAAACAACCATGGTAACGACATGTATAAACCAAGCTAACGATAAGACTTCCCGTTGGTCCTCGAGCCATTGGGGGCGGAAACCGAGGACCCGTTTGCTTTAGAGCTTGTTCCCGGGCGAGCCTTTTTGACCGAACTCTCGGACCCGGCTCGAGGCGCAGCCTCTTTCATAACCATCTTTGCGTGTATCTCTTCTAGCTTGGAGGCCTTCACTTTCTTGGGCCAGAAAAGGGTAACGAATCTGGTAGCTGGGTTGGGCCAAGCGTCCACGAGATGAGATTTAGTTACTCACGTCCACAAATGACGACGCCACTGTTCGCGGTCTTCGCCAGCTGCTGCTTTCGCAGTCAAGACAACTTCGATGCGACGACCAATTGCAGCAAGCGAGTCCTTGAGAATTGCCACCTTGTCATCACGAGGCATGTCCTCGCCGGACAGCTTCAGTTGCTTCAGTTGCTTCTTGACAGGTCGGAGTTCCTCTTTGGTGGAGGCTTCGTCCATCGACGGGCTGAAAACATCATCAGGATACATAACTTAGCAACAAGGAAAGTTCGTACCATTCATCAGAGGATTCTGAATCAGTGAAAGTGGGTGTCGGGCGCCGCTTGCGCTTGCGACTCCCTTCGTCAATGGACGCCATAGCTTCGCTCTCAGCACGCCGCTTCATGCTCCCACCGTACGAGGAAGAGGAAGCCATGGGAGGGGGTGGAGGGGATGCTGAAGCCTTCAACGCTCCCCGATTCCGTAATGAGCTCTCGTAAGACCGAAGCTTCTCGTCGTGTTCGCGCAATAGACCGAGGAGGAAGTCACCTCGACGTACAAGATGGATGGCATTAGGGATCGGCCTAGTCGATGTGTCTTCGCCCTTCTTGCCCTCTTCAAGGAAGAATTTCCCGTCTAGGCTCAGCTTTGGGTCCTTTTGCATGGCCTCCCAATTGCCGAAGCCGTACAGGAATGCACCAACAAGCAACATGGAGTCATCCTGAGGGCCCCAACGACCAGACCAATTCAGAGTTGGACGAATGTTGTCGATAGGAATGGACCACTTGTACGGATCCGGGAGCTCGGACAGATGCGTGAACAGTATACGGAGGTCACGGAACCTCGATATGACGGTCTCCGCATTAATGTTCCCAACACCGCGACAAGTGACAAGAACGGCTTTGCTTTTCTGAGCATTGGTGAGGGTCTCTCCAGCCGCAATTCGTGACCGTTTCTGGTCTTCACTTTCCTTAACAGCCTGAGTGCATATGTCAAGAATTTCGTCCGCGATGTCAAGTATCATCCCCTTGTTCTTGTCCTGCAGCTTGGATTCATTGACCTATAGCAAGAGGTAATCCTTAGCAGCAACCGATTAGCGGAAGATGCATACTCACGATGATTTCGTAGCGCTGCCTGATGTCGCCCCATCGCTGCAGACTGCGGATAAGAACTCGCACATCTCGCTCCTTTAGCTCCATAGCCTTCTGACTCGCCGACTTTCGTGTTGGACCCGGTACCTTGGGTTTCTTGGGCGCAGGTGCTGCAGGTACAGGATCGACGTCCATGCCTTCGTACGAAACCTGCGCAGCAGCACGTTTTCGGTCCCTCGACTCCTGAGCGGCTAATTCCTCCGTCTTGCGTTCGTCTTCTTCCTGTTCGAACTTCTGTCGTTCCTCGAGAGGAATGATGTCTTCCCAGCTCATGTCGTTCTTGACATCGCTAACTGCAGCGAACTGTTGCAAGAAACCCTCGCCACCAAGTGACGTGCCTCCATCGCCGCCGTCCATGGTCTCGTGGTCTTCGGCCCTGTTCAGAATGTCATCGAGATCCATCTCATCGAGTTTCTTGCTTTGCTGAGAATCGTCCTTATCGAACCTAAACGCAAAATGCCCCATTGAGAACAGGAGTCATAAGGACGGGAGAAAACATACAATTTTTGTGCCCCGTATTTCAGCACAGCGTGCAATTCATCCTTGCTGAGATTATCGGGCTTATGGGGGTCTTTCGTTTGCGAAGCCTTGGCACCCAAATGTGCTTGAGAGGTGTCCATCTGGTTGATGACTAGGAAACCGCTTGAATAGATGCAGTACCACGAACATAAAACCACGTACTGGCATACTCTAGGACCATCTTCTTCTTGGCACGCTCCAGCACGTCTTCCTCCATTGTGTCCTTGCTAACAAATCGGTACACACTGACATGCGACTTCTGGCCAATTCGATGAGCCCGAGCCATCGCCTGCAAGTCGTTTTGAGGGTTCCAATCACTCTGAAATTCCATCGTCAGTGCATGATGCACATAGCGAGAACCAGAATCTTACGTCGAAAATTATCACTGTATCAGCAGTCTCCAAGTTGATACCAAGACCACCCGCTCGTGTAGAGAGCAAGAACGCGAAATCAGGAGACCCTGGGGCATTGAAATGGGCAATCGATTTCTTGCGGGCGTCAGAGGAAACCATTCCATCCAGACGTTGATGCAGATAGCCACGCAGCGACATATAGTCACTCAAGATGTCCAACATTCGTACCATTTGGCTGAAAATCAGCACACGATGGCCGTCTTGCCGCAGTCGTGCCATTAGCTTGTCGAGAAGCACCATCTTGCCGCTGTTCATGACGAGACCCTTGAGAACCTCGTCCTTGGAGTCCGAGCGTGATTCGACACCATCGAAGAGATAAGGATGATTCGCGGCCTTCTTCAATTCCATCGCTAAATTTCGATCAGCAGGGAGATGGTTTGGGAAAAACACCACTAACCAATATTCAACAAGCTGATGTTATTGTTTCCGTGTGCGCTCTTCACCAAGCCTTGAAAGTTCTAATAATATCCTGTGAGATAAGGAAGGTAACGCGATGCAAGGTGACGCACCTTCGTGAGGATATTCTTATACCAATGTGTTTGAAGTGCACTCATTTCAACACGGAGAATGCGCTCGCTCTTGCTCGGTAGCGATGTCAATACATCCCGTTTGAGCCTCCGGAGCATCAGCGATTCAAGCTGCGCATGCAATTCCTTGATCTTTTCTTCATGGTCGGCATCGTTAAGATCGAATTCGTTTGTGAGCGCGACTGCGAAGGTACACATGTCAGGGCGCCAGCTAAACGATGCAGTGATTGTACTTACATTTCTCAGGCATCAAGAAATGCATTAGCGACAACAGCTCTAAGAACAAGAGTTAGGCGTCATGCTCATCTCCAAGGCTGTAGGTCGTACCTTTGACGTTGTTTTGCAAGGGAGTACCAGTGATGAGCAGCTTCGACGCAGATGAGAAGGACCGCAGAGCCTCATACAGCTGACTCTCGGAGTTTTTCAGACGATGCGCCTGCTCAGTTGCATTTAGTCAAAGTTCCTCGTAATGAACAAGTGACCAACCTCATCTACCGCCAGCGACTGCCATTTGATCTCGCCCAACTCCTTGGCATCTCGCAGCGTCAGTTCGTACGTTGTGAGTAGCACGTTCATCTTGAGGCGCTTGTTCGTCGGACCAAACTCGTGGGCGCGGATCACCTCCCGAGACGAAGCCGTCCCGATGTAAGTGACCACATTCAAGTCGGGAGCCCACAGAGCGAATTGCGACTGCCAGGCCGTTATCGTAGACAGAGGAACAATGACCAAGAAAGGGCCGTATTGCTTCATCTCGTGGAAGAGGTACGAGAGGAAAGAAACCGTTTGAACAGTCTAACCCGAACCATGAGTCTACGCAACACACCGAGAAAAGGGGTACTTACTTTGCCCAAACCCATCTCATCTGCAAGGATGCCGTTCTCGCCCTTGCTCCATAGATACGCCAGCCAGTTCAGACCGGTGAGCTGGAAGTCCTTGAGTTCACCGCCCGTAGACGCTATATAGTCTGGATCTTTATCAATCTTCTTGAACGTCGGACGCTGGTGCCTGGAGTAGTTCTGGCTCTTGTAAGGGAATCGGCCATCGGCTTCTCGCCTGCGATACGCTTCAATCTGCTCTTGCGCAATTGGCTTGATTTCTTCCTGCGTTTCCCATGTACAATGCTCGTAATTGAGATTGCACCATTTGCAGAAGTATTCGATAGATTCTACGCCTTCGCGGTGGGCAACTATGCGCTCGACGGTGCGGTATGTTTCCAGGTCCTGCTTTTCTCTCTCCCGGTCGAGGAGTAGAGCTTCAGCATCTTCCCGGGACAACCCCGGGGCATTCAGTCTCGCTTGCCACTGCTTATAAGCTTTGATGTAGTTATCGACACGCTTCAGGCCTTTGAATCGCTTCAAGAACTCGTACGTCTCGTCCGTGTTGTGAAGATGGGAGAAATTCTTCCACTTGATATGAAAGCGCTTACAGACGAAACCGATAAGTTAGCTGCAAGTGTGCAATAAAGAAACAAACTACACACTATGTTATCAAACCATAGGTCGTCCGGATCGGCTTCTCGGCCTTCATCACGACTGTGACTGAGGACGGCCTCGATTTCATCTTCCTCCTTAAATTGGACGTTAGGGTCGACATAATAGGTAGCTTCGCCGTCCTCATCCTCAAACTTTTCAAAGTCTTGGACGTCGTCCACATAGTTGGGAACGCGGCCGCCCCGACTTGATACACGGATCTCGTTATCAGATATTCTCTTTGGCTTCTTCTTCTTTGAGCGGGCGCCATAATCGGAGTCCGAGTCCGATTCGGCGGCGACATGCCTCGTTGGAACTAGTGGGGCGAACATTGAGCCAAATGACTAGCATATAATGGGGTATCGTCACCTCGCACACGAGACGACGAAGCCACTGATGACGGCTTCTTCTTCTTGGGAACCTTCTTTGACTTGGCGTGCTTGGAGTCACCATAGGTATCGTCCTCGTCGTCTTCCTCCTCCTCGTTCTCTTCCTCATCATCACCTTGGTCTTCGTAACCCTATAAATGTATGAGAGATTAGATTAATGCGCATTGTCATATGGGGATGGCCGACATACCGAGTCTTCAGCACCCTGTAGGACGACGTTGAGCACGGTAGGGACATAGGAGGCTAGATAGTGAACGCACCGAATCTCGTTCCATATGGTATACGGTGTGGAGACCATTGCTCATGGATGGACCAGCAACGGGTTGGTCTGTTGCGGAATGGGAGTCCTCGTCGACGGACTCGCCCTCTGCGTCTTTGTTTACAGAGGAGTCGGAGTCGACCTGCATGTCGTCGTCGTCGCTGTCATAGTTGATGTTGAGGTGGGAGGCCATGATTGTGTTGCGGACGTTGTGGACGGTGGTGGGGGGAGGGAAGGAAGGGGGGATGATTGTTGGCGATGAGTAACGCTCGCCAACCACAATGATTCACACGGCGACTGGGCCATCGCTACCGCGGCCAGTGCCGAACCCTTCCCCTTCGTCACCGCTCGTGACGGACTCCGAATACGAAATAACAAGAAATAATACCTCGTTCGACATTTTCCCACAGGCTTAGGGCGTGTTCAGGACGTTGGCTCCTTCCTTATCGGTGCTGTTTGTCGAAGAATTCCCAATCCCACTATCGTCAACAGTGTCAACAAATTGCGCTGACCCTCGCCATGAGGTCTCCAACATGTCACAGGGTAACGCGCACCGCCCAGTCCATCAACGGGTTAAGGTTACATCAATTATTCCACACATCGTCCGCCGTCACTGCGGACACTCCCAAGCCGTATTTCTCCGCATTCCACACTATCAATGTCTAGCCGAATCACCGAAGTCAAGCAACTCACCGACATTGCTGCCTTCTTTCTCTGCTGATCCTAGGCGTTTCGGCGGCGGTAGGACATGCGATGCCAGTGGCCGACCCTAGGTGAGGGAAGCTGCAGGAAGCTGCGACCAGTGAGAGCGAAATTTCCATCACATGTCCATCCAAGCGCCCATAGTTCATCACTATCATTGCTAGGACGCGACGCGCGACGACCTTTGTCAAGAATGACTACGCGAAACCTCGACCTCCGGCACCTGCTTGGCTCTCGACTACCGACGACGCTGTCTATGTACGCCTCGACTAACCCCATGGTCGCTACGCGCATTGGCGACAGCACCTATTTCCCTGGCACTCGCGGTTGCTTGCATTAGATGTTCACCAGTGCGACCTTAGCCGGCCGTGTAACTGAGTTCCCTTGCGGAATCTAACAACTGGTTGGCCTTCAGATATGTGCTGGGGAGTCTGGGCGGTCTCAATCGCCGCTGGCTATTGGTAACCCGCTAACTTCGACGACTGACACTTCGCTCGCTGTGGCCTTTTTGTCGGATCGATCTTCTATTGAGCTCCCATACCAATCAGCCTTCATTGCGGTATTACGCATAGTGCATGACCTTCGAATCATGCCATCGCCGCCTCCGTCGACTCCGCTTCTATACACCCGAATGTCACCATATTTCAAGCGGTCGGGCCTCTCGGTAGATAGTTATATCCCCAACGATGTGTAACATAGGTTCAAATATCCATGAACTAGACAGATGCATTGCATACTTTATCGAATACTGTGACTGTCGACAACCAGTCCTTCGCGCATGGTTTTGTCAATGCTATACTGTAATCATTGAGGCTCATTCCCGATTGCGGGTGTCCTTGACCATTCTTTCTACCTTCCTCCACGTTCTGTGCTCTCGCTACGAGAGTGCACCTCGGGCTCGGAGGTTACATTCCGTTCCGTGGATTATGTAACCCTACATACCTCTCCTCCGCGCCACGATGTACTAGACTTATATCTCCTTACACTCCTGTTCTTTGACCGCCATGAGCTCCGCGCCGCCCGCGCAGGCAGTCGCGACGGACAAGCCGTCCCATCTATCCGTGATCGTCGACCTGTCCCCATCACAGTGGCATCTCTCCTCCCAACCGCCCCCAGCAAACTCCTTCCCGCTCACCCTCAACTCCTTCCTCTCGCAGCTCCTCGCGTTTCTCAACTCACACATAGCCTCGAAGCATGAGAACACGCTCGCCGTGTTTGGCGCGTTCCCTGGTAAAAGGTTCGCCGCACTTGCTTGCAATGACCGAGTGTGTTCGGGATTTGGGATTCACGGTTGACGCTGAATACGGTTCCAGCTTGATGCTGTACGCGTCGACGGAGAGCGAGACTATTAATCCGAGCGCTGTGGACGCAAACTCTTATCCCCCTTTCAAGATGCTAGACTCTACGATAATCAAACGGATAGAGAATGAGCTGGACCAACTTGATACCGAGGAGGAAAGTACGTGTCCCCATCGGTCTATCAGTATCACAATGGAAAAGCTTATATCTTCCTCTAGTACCCGTCGCCCTTGTCGGCGCGTTGACGAAAGCCTTATGTTGTCAGTGCTCGTTCTCGATTGCTGCCCATCGGGCTCGAATACTGACCTCATACCAGACATAAATCGCATCAGTCACTTCTCCGCCGCCAACGTCTCCAAAGCCAAGCTTCCCGACTCACTAACAACCTCAGACCCGCACATCCTCATCCTCTCCGTCTCCCCCGATCTATCCGCAGAGTACATCCCCATCATGAACTCCATCTTCTCTGCGCAGAAACTCGTCAGTCGCTACTTATCATCACTCCCTACTCCAATTTCCTAGTAAACGTATACTTACAAAAGTGAGTTAGAAAGTCACTATCGACGTGTGCAAGATCTACGGTCCAGAAACCGTGTTCTTGCAGCAAGCAGCGCATCTAACGGACGGGTCGTATATCTCCCTCGAGCGCCGTGACGCGCTGCTTCAGTATTTGACGATGGCGTTCCTCTCCCCGCCCTCGATTCGGAAAGCCTTGTCCGTGCCGACGCAAGACAAGGTTGACTTCCGCGCCGCTTGTTTCTGTCATAAGAAGATCATCGACATTGGTTTTGTTTGTTCCGTCTGTCTTTCAAGTACGTGATTACTTATCCACAGTTTCGGCGTGTTTGTGCTGAGCTTTCGTAATTTGCAGTATTTTGCCAACCTGTTCCAGTGTGTTCGACGTGTCGGTGCGTCTTAAATTTCACCCTTCTCCTTCGTAGTTGATACATTTGTTATTATTTATAGAACGAAATTTCCTATCAAAATACTGCAACGACTCAACGCATCTCGCCCTCCCCCCAGTAACGGGTTGAGTAGGACCACGTCCATGTCTGGGACTGGGGGCTTGCCGCACAGTGGGTCTATAAGGACGTCGACCTCGAACGGAACGTTGAGGTAGAATTCTCCGAAAAGAATACATAGTCATGGTTCTGGACTTGGATTCCTCGTTTTGCCTTTACATGTATTATCAGAGACAACGTAATAACTTAAGATATGCATGGGATATGAAATAAGAGTGAGATGCATTATATGTCGCCAGTGTCGACGTAGTTGGCCATAGGATCTTCCATCATGCGGCGACTCATTCGGTATGCCTCTACAAGCGACCGTCAGTTGCGTATAGGACAACAAGGAGGACGACATACCCAATTGCTCTTCTGTGACCTCCGAAGTGCCTTCGGGTCCCTTCTTCTTCTTCCCCCACCTCTCATCTTCATCGTCAGCTCTCTGCTTCCGCTTCTTTTCCTCCGCGATAGCTTTCGCCAGCCTCTCCTTATCAAGCTGTATATCCCCCTCGCCCAACCTCTTCGACCGATCGCGATCCTGCCTCTCTTCTGTCTTGCCTTTCTCGACGTTTTGAGCTTTAGACGATCCTTCTGGTTCTGGAGAGGGTTGTTTGAAGGCTTGGACGGCGGCGGATGATGAGAGGAGATTTTGTGCGCTCGATGCTTTGGCTGCTTCAATACCAGCTTGTCCAGAGCAATACGAGGCATGGAGCAGTGAATGACAACAAGCGTAGCCCCAAGCGTCGGACATGGGGTCATACCACGAACCCCATACGCCGGTGTGGTTGTTAATATACACTAACACAGAAAGGGGAATTTAGTGAAATGTAAACCAGAGACGAGAAAGCGGCAAACTTACCATCTTCGAGGTACTTCGACTTAGCCTTCGCTTTTTCTCTTCCTTTCACAACTTGACCTGTCCGTGAGTATTCGACGTAGTCCTCCGTCTGGCCTTGTCGTAGCTCTTTCGGCGGCGCAGCTAGATATTCGGCGCCCCCATACTTAGCGAGAATGCTGACTTTCGTCGTATCCTTCAACTCGGCCTTCTTCTCGCGGAACTCGTGGTGGAGGAGTTCGCCTTGGGTGGGGTTCGCGTTCAAGTGGACGTCGTTTCCCCGCGCGGCGGCTTGCCAGGCGAATAGTTGCAGTTTCTGCACTTCTGGAGCCTCACCCGAGAAGCGCAGGAAGTTGTCGCCTGCGAAAACTGCCTATAGAATGATTACGAATTGCTAACATAGCGATTGAACGACAACATACCTCTTCTGCTGGGACATCCTTGAGTGGAGCATCACGCATCGAACGTGTTTTGGGATCATAGTAGGCACTTGAAGGATCCAAGTTGATGAGGTACTTGGCAGTATCTTCTCGAATACGCAGATTTCGAACCGTTATTCGGGTTTTGGCATCGAGTTTTTGGCCAACAGCATCGGCAGCATCGGCATACTTGTCTTCGTCTGCATCCTCCTCGTCACTCGACCCAAAGTCCGGATCCGCCTCCTTCTCCGTCTTCCCAGCCTTCGCCACCTTCCTCACCGCAGCCAAATCCGTCGTCGTCTGATTATCAATCTCCTCCTCCCGCACCTTCTGCCTCGCCTCCTCCACAGCCGCGTACTCTTCATAAACCTTCTTGAACTCAGCAGCGTCGTACCCGTTCCATCGATCGCGCTTCGCTGCGTATCCAGCGGCGACGTCCTGTATCACGTCGTCGGCCTGTATGTTCTTGCCCGTGTACTTGGCCCCCTTCTTCCGTGGTCGTTCCAAGCAATCCTGCTTCTTGTGTGTCATAGACCCGCAGTTCTCGCAAGCACCCTTGCGATACTTCTTGGCTGCTGGGCCTGCTTTCAGCCCTCTGTCGTACCAGGAATTGAGCGTGCTTTCGGGCTCATCTTCGTCCGGTCGCCTTTGGTGACTGAGTGAGGGAACACCGGTGTCGAGATACCAGGGAACCTGAGAGATATATTCTGTATGACAATATGTGGGCTTTCAGTTTAATTGGGTAGTGAAGAGAAACTCACGAGGAATGTGAGGGTTAATGGGCTTCCCCTCCTCGTCCAATGCAGCAGGAGCTGTTCCGGCTTTACGAGCGGCATCGAGGTCCTTTTGGCGTCGGAATTCCTCCCGCGAAAGTTTGCCGATAGCTGCACAAGTCGTAAACGGTCAAATATATGTGCAGAGAGCTCGAATGAAACGTACCAGATGATGAAGCCATTGTGGCTGATGAATGAGTTCAAGACTTGTTGGCGCTCGTGGAAACTGTAGCCAGGCTTACGGATTAATATAGGAGTACCCCTGTTATCCCCTGAAGGCATAATAGAGGCGGAATCTCGGGTTGAGAGCACATACGATGAAACAGTGTTATAGCGTAGCATTCGTTGCGTATAGACTACTACTCAGCTTTGTACTCTCAGTGACCGGAAGGTGGCTTGAGCCAATCGGTGACTTACTCGATAAGAGACCAATTTCATGGTGATTGTATAGTATCCGAACTACGAACTTCGTACAAGGGATTGTTGCTAGCCGGTAATCCTCCGTTAGAGTATATTATTCACTAGAGATGACCCAAAGTCGCGTGCTAAAGAAGAGGACAAGTGATTATGAGTATCACCTAGTTGGCACCTCTCTGGGGATGGTCAAACGCCGGTCAAACGATGTGATGTGCCTTCCAATAGGCTCATCTCTATGTTGTCGGACACATGTTGTGTGAATCTCGGAAAAGAGACGACCTACGATAGGGTCATGGCAGTTATATAAACCGGAGACTCCGTATTGGTCCTCGTCGGTCTTCTCAGAATCTTCACCTAGCATACGGTCAGCATCATGGAGTTTTGTTACGGTATGTGGAGCCAGCACCTTAGGGCTTGGGTGCCGTGACGATGCGTACGCGATAGACATCGATGGTGTCGTAAACGCACACCAGAGACGGACTCCAAAGACGGTCCTTCAGCTGGCGGACAATGGCCGGGTAACAGCCCACTTACCTGGACGTGAGCTGTCGGCGTCTCCTCTATCCAGTAGAATGGCACCGGCGCTGGGATTAAGCTCCCCTCGGGCCATACACGGTTCTGTCGCACGGTGTAAATAACGTTTGGGTCGAAGCGAGTTAAAATGAAATCTTATCACGCACTCAAGAATAGGTCGACAAAGACCTCCGACAAAGCCTCGTGTACGTCAACTTCGCCTGAGAATGTCTCAGCCTGATCGTAGGCCAGTGCACGGGCAATCGATCTTGCCAGCATCGCCCTCACGATGTCTTCTCCAGTGCCTATGATAGATTAAGTCAACAATCGCCGACAAGGACGTAACAGTAAGAGTGATCATCGATCATCCCATGATAGCGGGAGATGCAAGAGCAATCACATCGCATGCAAAACATTACATCAAGTGGAAGGCTGGTATGCATCATATCAGTTCAGCCTTCTACCAGTCCATCCGTGGGATGGGGAGGCGATATGGGGAAGTATGGATTCACAGAGTGACACTTTGATATTACCTGACACGCTGCATGCCATGCTTCGTCCGGAAATGGTGGAATTGTTAGATGAATCCCCCGAAGCTTCCGTGTGGGGTTGTCGGTTGGTCTGGGAAGCCCAACACCCAGCACCGTACATGGCCGCCTTGTGAAAGTGTCAAGGTGAGGTAGTGTGGCCTACGATCCGGCAGACATACCTCGCCTATGCGCCCCGAATGTTTCAGCAGTAGTCCACCGCTTAGATTGGGAAACCAAGAAATCAGCGATAGACTTTAGAAGACGGAATTAGGAGAAATGGCTGGGCACCTTGAAACGCCAGCAGCCATTCTACCTGCTCGGTCACAAGTAACAGCACCAACGGTGTCTTGCATTTGGTCCTCGGCGGTGGTAGGGCAGGTGCTATCCACAGGACCAGCCTCCGCTTGGTCCAGACGCGCCTTCCATTTAGCCCATTGTTGACGTGCTCGAAGTGTAATAAGGGAGTCCACAGGCACAATCGGTATCGGTGGCTGCGGAACACTTGACGCGAAGGATGTTGCGCCCTCAGAGACCAGCATCCTGGCAATGCCTTACACCGGCCGTGCCACAGAGGGGGGAGGCACAACGCTCACATTGGAGGGACACGTCCGAGAGGGTCTGGAATCCGCGCGTGGTCCAACACTGCTCGGGCCAGCCGTATGGGATTGGCTATCCCTGTTGACAAAGTTTTACCGAGTGGATCCATAATTATGTCGAAGGTAGACGCGAGCACCTGAAACAGCCCCAATACTACCATAGTCGCCGGGCTCTGAGGTCATTATTGCTGCGTCGCATTCCACGGTGCCAGCGAATGTCAGGTTGGAACCATAACCTATAACAGGGGGTGAGCAAACTAAACTGCCCAGCCACCGGGGTAATAGTAAATACCAGCATTGAGGCAAGGGTCATCTTCTAACACGACAATGGCCTCCTCCGTTGCTGCTAGGGCTGCATTCGCGTCATTACGAATTTGTAGTGTCGCTAATGCTGTTTTGCATGCATTGGCCAGTGCCTGCTTCACAAGGCCTTCAGAGTCTCGGGAAAGCATGCCCGCCCCTCCATGAACAGCGACGAAGCAGTCTGGTTGCATGTTGAACTTGAATCCAGGGATAGATTGGTTGGAATGACAACCCCCAGTATTCAACTCAGCGAATTCACAACGATTTATGTAATGGTCCCTCGGTCAAAAGGTTAGGAGTTTTTCAAGGGGTGGATGAAAGAGGAAGCAGGTGCCTTAAAACGATGGTGTTGCAGGGCAAGTGGTGAAATGTCGATCACGAGTTGTATGTTTCGATCGTAGGTCGATCGAATTATGATCAGGAATGGGTTTCAAGCATACCGCCGGAACGTTGAATATACAGATTCTACACATATTCGAAATTCAAACAATTCCACTGAGATCGAACTGCTGTTCGCCCTCTTTCTTTACTGCGACACCTTTCTCTGTTACAATTGCAGTAATCAGTTCGGCCGGAGTGACGTCGAAACTGGGGTTGTAAATCCCTGTGAGACCCTTGGGAGTGAACATCACCACCGCCTGTGCCTTGTCATCTTCAGTACCAGGGTACAATGCCCCTCGTATAATACAAGCTTCAACAGGCGGCCGGTGCTCTATCGGGATGCTATAGAGGATGAACGCGGGGATCAACCACTGGCGGATCACTGAAACTCACCGAGAACCGTCGGGTACATCGAGATCGACAGTGCTTACCGGCGCTATCACAATGAAGGGGATATTATGACGCGCAGCAAGCACAGCAGCATTGTATGTGCCGACCTGAGGGCGGGAGCTGATCACAATGCTGCTTCCACAAGATCTCGTCGACCAACCTTGTTTGCTGTGTCCCCGTTTTTGGCTACTCGATCGGCCCCTACAGCTGCAATCGAGCTCTAGTGAGAACGTGCTTTTAATGAATAGACTATGAATATACTTGCCTACGGCATGGATGCTATGATGTTGAAACAAGGAACCGACCATTGTGTCACAGACCATTACAGATGGTATTTGGAGAGTTTGAAGCTCTAAGGCAGTTAACCTTGGCTCTCAAATCAAATTACAGGTTGGTAAAATTTCAATTACACTCACCTTGAACCTTGGTGGTACGGGGCCGTCTGTGTGTAGTAGGCTTTGTTAAGATGACCGGTTTCGTGCAGGTATGTAATCAAACCAAGGGCCGTTCCATATCCCTTGAAACAGAATAAAACCGATTATGATCGCGAATGGAAGGGACGACATACGGAGGTCGCAAGAGATCCCGTGTTGCAGACAGTGAGGACATTGAGTTCTTTCCCACCCGCTCCCCTCTGTTTCACTTGCTCAATAAGCCATTCACCCCCCAAGCGAGCCATATCTTTATTCCGACCAACATCTTCGTTTGACACATCCTCTGCCTCCTTTATCAATCTGCGGGTAGCAGACTGGACATCCTCCGCAGCTGCAAGCGACGCGGCAAGAGCCTGGTGCAACCGTCGCATGGCCGCACCAAGATTGACAGCAGTCGGACGAGCAGTATACAGGTAATCAAGTATTGGGGTGATGTCGGCCACCAATGATTCCGTCGAAGCGAGGAACTTGGGCGCAGGAGCAGTATTCAAGGACCTTTTCAGATACAAGGCTACATATAATGCAGCCAGAGATGCAATAGCCGGTGCCCCTCGAATCTACGCGCAGTGGGTCTAATTTCTATCTGCAAATCCCAACTGATGAATTTATACCTTCATAGATTTGATGGCATCGTGGGCCTCCTCAACACTGTTGATTTCGACATACTCGATTGTATGTGGAAGTAGAAGCTGGTTCAAAATCTCGAGGCAATCGTCCGAGTATTTGAACGACTGCAGCGTAAACGGCGACTGCGACATGGTGGATGGGACTCAAAATTTCGACTCTGCTCGCGGCGCTGCATGTTTTGGTCATAAGCGTGACGATGGCGCAAAACACGGAGATAAGCGCTCGGACGGTGCAGTAATCACATTAATCACATGCGATTGTGCTGTCTTGACCAAGGATAGCATTAGGAGAATGGCGAGCCAGAGGCCTCAACCATCTCTTCCTCCATCTCACCCTCATCTCGACAATGATAGACCACATTCTTGGTCGCCCGAACCCCTCATGGAAGCGCACTCAGGTGAGATACGGTGCTCTCAGTGTCTCACACGTTGCAGCCCCCGCCAAAGGGCTAACCTCTCATCTACAGGTCTTCCTCGTTGTATTCTTCTGGCTGTGGCGTATCATGCGGGGTAACCCTGGAGGTCCTCGATTCCTATGGCTAAGGAGAGCCAACAGATCCTTACGTATGCCTGCCAACCTTGTTCGATGGGTGTCGGGGCTGATGAAACACTTCAGAGCGCTTCACCCCATGGCAGATAATTGTCAGTACCTTGACCGCCGTTTATGCGCTCCGGAACCTGGATAAAATTATCGGGCTTGGATGCGAGTCTTTTGTCTTATAAACCTCGATGCCTTGCGTACTGACACGCTACTCAAGCACCTGAACCGCTTGCTCGCTTGGTGAGTCCCCCGCATCGACCTTACACATGTTACACAGCTCAATGAATCTCATCGTAGTACTCCCCTTCGTATTACCGAGCCACATGGATTACAACAGGATTGGACGCTGGATTCGCCACTGCTCTGTCTATTCGTCCAAAGTGGCTCCGAGACACCTGTTCGGTCTTGTTCTCCGTGTACTATATCATCTACGCGAATGAGGCAGACGAGAAGGTGAGCCACCCTCCCATAGAATGCACAGCATCACATCCTACACGCATCAATAGCTCCGTAGATTCCGTGCAGTCCCCACCGTCGAAATGTTAAGAGCAACCTGGGAGAAAACCACGAATCCACTTGTAATTCTCCAGCATTATGTGTCACTTGATCTCTAATAGTGATTGACTGAACGTATAGATACGCCTCTTCACCTATCTTCCCAGTATTCCTATTCGTAGGAAGATCTTACTGCCCAGGCCTCAATCATCATCTTACCAGCGTCCGATCACTGCATACCTATTCTTTGCACTTCCGGAGAAGCGGCTTTGCAAGGCGACGGACCTGATCCTTGACTTCCCTGGCGGTGGATTCGTAGCCATGTCCCCCGAGCATCACGAAGAGCGCCTTCGTACTTGGGCCATCAGCACTGGTCGCCCTGTACTATCCATAGACTATGGCAAAGCTCCCGAATGCAAGTGAGAGTGCTATTCTAAACTAACAAGTGGACTCACAGACGATGTAGACCCGTATCCTTTTGCCATCGACGAGGCATTCGATACGTATCGAGTCTTGGTCGAATCTGGTTAGTAGTTAGCTAGATCACCTACCGTCGACCGTGACTGATGAACCGTAGCTGGGGCCATCCTTGGCATGTCTGGAAAGAAGCTGAACATAATTATGTCTGGCGACTCTGCGTACGTACTGCGTCTCACTTAACGACCTCCGTACTCACGCCTGGTTCAGTGGTGCGACAATCGCTGTCAACGTAGTCATCAAGATCATCGAACGGAATAACCCACTCAATGGACCTCCTCCTGCAACGTTGTTCCCTTTACCACTGTCCCTTGTCCTGAACTATGCCGCTCTCGACTTCAACTTCACATCCTGGATGACGAAAGATAACTTACGAACCCTTCGATCCGAACATTCGTCTGGCTATCTTCCTGGACTTAGGGAGCTTGCAGCGCAGAAGGATCACTTACAGCATGTCAGTCCCCTCAGTATGGTGGGGGATAAGAAACATCTGCGAAGGAAGGGGTTACGAAGAAAGCAGAGCTGGAAGGACACGTTAAGGTCGTTAGCTGGGTCTGACAAGGAGAACAATCTGCGTAACGCGGCTGGCAGTGTAGCTTTGAAGCCTCGCAAGTCCACTTCTGCACTCAAATCACCTGCCACTCGACCTTTGGCGAGGCGACGACATTCTGCACTGACAATCGAAGACAGGGGGATACTGGCAGATGCTGAAAGCGAGGACGACGAGGAATACTATCAGCGGCTGCGAGAGGAAGACAGACCCATTGAGGCCCGCGTCCGGCACCGTCCGTCAATTGACATGACATACATTACTGACCAGGCTGTTCTGGAGGAGAGACAGAAACAGGTATCAGCTGACACCACTCCGATCAAAGGCAGGGTCAAAGAGCCCATTGGCACCAGGTTGACAATGACGAGTCGCACCGGTTACTTCCAGGATAGAATCATTTCTCCAAGCATGGTAAAGTGTCAAGTTGACTTGTGTTGTCTATTGTCCGTACTGACATTATCACACCCCTATTGAATGCACAGATGCGAGCCATGGCGATCCTTTACATTGGTCCCTACTATAACCCCGACTTTGCGACGGACTATCACATTTCTCCCATACTGGCGCCCAGCTACATCCTGGCGCAATTTCCTCCTGTCTTGATGCAGTGTGGAGAGAAGGACCCATTTGTTGATGATACCGTCATCTTCGCCGGCAGGTTGCGCGAGGCCAAACGGGCCCGGAAGGCTGAGCTTGATTTAGCCATTTCGGGCAAGAGCGCCCGGTTCGGGGAATCATTGAAGATGAGCACGGCGAGGGAATCGATGGATAGCCAGCAGTTATTGGCGCTGAAACGGGAAAGAGATAAGCTTTCCAGAGAGACGGACGATGACTGGGTGGAGTTGGTGATCTTCTCAGACTGGAGCCACGGGTATCTTCAGATGCCGACACTGATGGGAGAAGCGAAGGCAGTTATCGAGGAGTTGGCTGATTGGATTGATGATGCATTCCGAAGGCATTCGTCTGGGTATGGAGATGCAGCAGAAACCGACCTCACGGAGGACAGCCGGATTCTTCCCACTCCTGACTGGGTACAGACGGTCCGAACTGGGAGTACCACCGCATCGGAGACGGAGGCGGAAGACTCGATGATCACGTTTGTGCCGAAGAAGTACCAGAGTCCCCCGGAGGTTCACACGGAAGATGATGGGGTTGAAGCAGGGACGACGACCGAGATTAGTAGTGGAGGTGGTGATCATGAAGCCGATGGTGGGATTGACATCACGACAGCAGAGACTATTGCTGCACTGGCGAGTGATCATGCTAGGGGTGGCAGCAGCAACGTCACGCCGAGCAAGCGACAAGGCGGGCAGACTATCACTGAAACGGAACTAATGAGACGTCGCCGACTCCTGGACGCGCACATCTTCGAGTCGTAGAGAGCTGAGGTGCTAGGGACTAGATAATTTTTTCTGAGGAACTATGTTTCACGACAAATGGACGGTTGTGATAATTTTTCACTGTTTCATGAGGGCGAATGACATAATGAGAATACGGACTACGAGCCAGTGATGGTAGCGTCGTGTGTTTCAGACACAGCAACGTCGCGGAGAGAGAAGGTCGCATGAATTGCCATATATGGGCATTGCTGTGCCGTCCTGGAGGCGGTGGTCGATCTTAGCGCCTGAAAATTGCAAAAGTTTGTCCCTCACTGGTCCGCCAAAAGTTGCGTTGCGAGGACCCGTTTCAGGCTGTGGGCCTAATTGCAGCATTTCGCGTCGATGATATAAAGACTTTGCCAGAATCTCAATATGGCCGTCATCGATTTCCATCGGTTGTTGAATCTCAACGCTAAACTCCCAACAAGATCATGGACTTTGATACCTCGGCACGATCCTGGAACGGCAACTTTAATTCCCAGCCTGCCCCTTACCACGACTCCCACCAACACTACAACCAGGTCCCTGCCGTTCCCTATTATACAAACAACTCCTCCGCTCTCAACCACCACCAGTACTACCCTCCGCAACAACCTCCTCCTCCTCACCACCACTCCCAGCGCCCTCTCCACCACCACCACCACCACCACCAGAGCTCGCTGAGCCACGTCCCCCGCACGCACACTTATTACACCCCAGACATGGCCGCCGCCACCGCCGCCCACGTCCAGCAGCGTCCGTACCAGCCCGCACAGTCCCCCGCCGCCACCCCGTACCCGTATCTCCCACACACGTCGCCCCCCTTACCCCCACACCACCAGCAATCGCCAGCGGAACACCACATATCCGTCCTGCGCGACAGCCCGCACCCCGAGTACTACCCCAGTGCTGCAGATCTCTATAATCGCGTCCAAACATCTCAGCAATCGCTCTCCTCACCTCCGTCACCGGGTGCAGACTCCGCTTCCAGCCAGGGCGGCGCGGGTGCAAACCACTACCCCTCATCCAGTGGCGTGCCCCGACTGCCACCGATCTTGCAGGTGGAGAAGCAGCAGGTCACCACCTCCGCGACCCAGCTAGCCAGTGCTACCAGGCGGAAGAACGAAGCCCACTTCGTCTGCCCAGTCCCAGGCTGCGGAAGCACCTTCACTCGCCGCTTCAACCTCAGAGGTGTGTTCCAATCGCATAGTGACGAAAATATTTCTCATAGATTCTTCCACAGGTCATCTACGCTCACACACGGAGGAGAGACCCTATGTTTGTGAATGGCCGGGTTGCAAAAAAGGCTTCGCTCGCCAGCACGACTGCAAGTGAGTCAGCCAAGCAATCACCATTTCACCATTCGCTGACCCACTTTCCCCGTAGGCGCCATCAGGCTCTTCACAGTGCCAAATCGCAAAATAATCTATGCAGGGGCTGCAAAAAGACTTTCAGCCGCTTGGACGCGCTTAACGTACGTGACGCTCTTATCCTATCCCGCCCACAGTAGCTTACCAGTTACACAGCGGCACTTAAGGTCTGAAGGAGGCGCAGAATGCAGACAATACCATCAGCGAACCGCCCCAGCAACCTCTATACTAGCCGATGATCAACGTCCCGCGGATTCATGATCATGTTGACTATGTGTCCTGCCCTGGAAAGATAGGCGAACATCCATCATTCCTCGCATCGCATCCCCTGCATCAAGCCACCGTTCGGTGGACCTGGCATTGTCAATCACTGACTCTTGCATCAATGGACATACAACATGTATATTTCTTGGCATTGTCCGACCATCACCTTGCATATAGTGTACAACACGAACCTACGAACAGTACCATACCTTCCTCTCCTTTACCGACGTAACTTTTTTGAACATTACCTTTCCTTTGTACATCTGGACTTCCTCAATATTTTTTTTACTTCCGTGTAGATATTTCTACCTCTTTTCTGTTTCTTCGCCCACCGTGCATTAAGTTTAAATATGCATTTGTTCTCTTTCTTTCCACGTTCGGCATTCTCTTCTTCGTAGGTAGACGGCATCATCCACTGTAAGTGCACCATGTAATTCTAGCAACCAACAAGCAATCATACAATGCCGAAATCCCCTGATTCATAACCACGTGTACGTAAGCACTTCAGTCTCCGGCTATACTCGATCAAGGAGCATTGCCGGTACCCGGACTTTAACTTTATGGCTGATCCCGATGCGTGCTCGCGTGGCTCCGGCAATACTGGTCGAATCCAAACGCCGTTCTCTAGTGCCACTTCTTACATCCAACTAACTAACGCCGTTATCGCATTGCTTTCGTCGGTATGGCCCTTCCCATGCTCGTAGGCGGCGGTGCCGAATGTGGCCCGTCGAACCCACTCCAGGGCTTGACTAAGAGATTCGATCAGGACCGCGGGTTGCAGCAGGTGGGTTGGGCGTGCCACCCGATGCTTGAGTGCGGATTTTACTCGTCTGTCTTCTAGGATCATTTCGGTGGTAGAGCTGGCCCATCCAGGGAGGTGCGCAATTCGACATTCATCTTACTTTCTTTGTATCACTGGCTAAACGTAAATTGGGTGTATAGGTCTTCCGTTCGTCGCAACCGGCCTCTTCCCCCCTTGACCAAGATGCTGCCAACTTCTTCGGAAAGGAGGGGCATGCAGGCCCACACCAGCAACTCATGTCACCGCAACAGGGCCCTGCGTTCGACTTCTCCGCAATGCACTCAGCCGTACCTACGCCCGGGCACATGCAAGCCCCCGCGCCGATGCACCAACATCAGCAGAATCAGTCAGTGAACTGGGCGGCGGACTTCCTGCAGCAGCCCATGTTATCCGGGAAAAGTGCAGAGGCGAGTAGCCAGGGAATGACTATGACGCAGCGGGAGGTACAGGGGCATGGTCCGGTCAATATGGGGATGGGGATGGGACAAGGTGAGTACAGCGTAGGTCAGGGGGATGCTGTGATACTTATCAGGGTGTGTTAGGAATGTCCTGGGGTGGAGGACACATGTATAGAATGGATCCAATGCAGAATATGATGGCTCCTATGCCAGTACAGACACACCAGCAGCCAGATATGCAAACCGATCGTACGCAACGGTATTCTATACACAATCTATCAGCTAACTGGATGCTCGATATACAGGAATCTCATGGGACAAGGAGTTCCAATCTCACGAGCAACTCCTCGCCACGCCCAATCACATACAAGAAGTGGCTGACCAACTTGCCGAACCCCAGCAGCAAACGCAACAATCACAACACGCGCAGGACGATCTCGCTCATATCGCCGGTCAGCTCCTAGCCCACGTGCAGAACGAGCAGAATCCCAAGTTCAAGCAGAGTCAGTTTCTGGGATTAATGAAGCAGCTTCGGGATGGGGAGATGGTGGTCAAAGGGAACGAGATGGTACAGAATGACGGAAGCATATCGATGATGACCACAGATGTCAAAGGCAAGGGACGTGCTGTGGAACCAGGAGGCGTGAAGGAGCCCTCGTACTTCCCAATGAGCTACAACTCCCAGACGGTCTTCCAAGGACAACGCATGTCCCCCACCCAACTCACCACTGAGGCTCTCGCACAGGAAGATGAAAACGATGCGTATTTCCGGCAGGAGAACGAAGAATACACACGGTATTGGAATAATGTGCATTCTGGCGCGGCAAGACAGGCGGTGGAGCCCTCGCAAGCATCTTCTTGGGATCACTTGCAGGCGGATTGGGACGCGTTTGAGGCTACACATATGGGGATTAAGCCGGTGGTTAATTATCAGTTCCAGAGCAATAATCCATATATGTTGGGCGACTCGACGAGGCATCATATGATGCATGCGAATCAGTCGGTGTATGAAGTACGTCCTTCCTCTCTCTCAATATATCACTTTTATTCAAATTCCTATGATGTAGGGTGTATTGGAACTGGAGGCAGCGGTGCAAAGGGAGATGAATAGCGCGTCTGCGTGGTATGAACTAGGGATCAAGCAGCAAGAGAACGAACGAGAGCAGAAGGCCCTTCAAGCTCTTCGACGCGCCGTCGAACTCGATCCAACACACCTTCCGACTTGGCTCGCCCTCGGAATTTCGCACACCAACGACAATGACCGAGAAGGTACCTATACTGCCATCAAAGAATGGATAGAGCGGAATAAAGAATACGAGGCCGTCGTCCGTCATTGGAGGCAGAACACCCCGGAGGTTGCTGGCGCAACCATTCACGAACGCTTCAACCAATTAATCCCGTGCTTGATTGCGATGGCGACTAGCAGCCCCCACGGCGCGGTCGACGCCGATGTCCAGGTTGCCCTCGCGGTGTTGTTGAACACCAATGAGGTATGTTGTCGCCCAAATGCGTTTATGCGTGATTGCAGTTTGGTTCTCATGGGTGACGTTTGACTTGCAGGACTATGAGAAAGCCACGGACTGCTTTAATGCGGCGCTGGCTGTGAGACCGGAGGTGCGATTTATTATTGAATCTGTCCGGAGGTTGGGCCGTTCGCCCGCTCTGACACTCATTACCACAGGACTGGCTATTGTATAACAGGGTCGGGGCGACAATGGCGAACAGCGGACGCGCCGAGGAGGCTCGACAGTACTATAGTAGGGCACTGGAGCTCAACCCTGTGTATATACGTGCGAGGTGAGTACCGAGTCGGGTATTCTTGTTCACGGATTTCGTAACTGAATCTGATTGTGTCTGTCGTGCAGGTTTAATTTGGGCATCGCGTGTATCAATCTTCGGGTAAGTGTCCCATGAATCAGATAGCGCCGTGGGTGCTCATGTCGATGTTGCCATTTAGCGTTACGATGAGGCAGCGGGCCATATTCTTGATGCGCTGGCCCTTCAGGATAACGACGGGGTTCGCGACTCCGAGGGTCTCAATGAGAAGCGTGGGGTAACTTCCACGGCGCTGTGGGACAGCTTGAAGACCGCATGCCTGCACATGCAGAGAGTTGACTTGGCTACGCTATGTGATCATCGCGATCTTGACGGTAAGTCTCATCGATAAGACGCCTACCTCCTTCTGAGTTCTCTTCTCTCTCTCAGGATTCCGTAATGCCTTCCACGCCTAAAAATACGCGGTGGCAATCTTAGCCTGTGTGCTCAAGTCGTGTCCGATTTTATCGTACAGCAATTTGTCCAAACGCACTAAACGTCTACATACTATTGCTTCATGTAGTTGATATAATCTATGCTTAAGCTGGATGGAAATAGTCAGATATGAGACAACGTGGAAGCATGAAATGTCGTACAACGGATACCGAGCCTGCGCTCCTTCTCCATGGCTCGTGATGCGGCTGCCGCAGCATCTGCGAAGACAGCAGCGTTCGCCTCAGCAGCAGCCCTGGCTTTGGCTTGGTTTTCCTGCGCAATCTCTAAGGCGATGTGCTCTCGGATGTCTTGTACGTCCAAATCCGTCATGTCAATTTGGGTGGGCGAGCGGCGAATCATAGCAGTAACGTATATTTGACTAATTATTGGCTGAAACGATGCTTGAATATCATGAACTGGTGGCGACGGGGAAGGAAAGCCAGACGTACACGGGGACACTGTCGTGGCAGAGAACAATGTGGTCGAGCGGCTGCGGCGCAGTGTACAAACTTGGAATATAGGCTCGCTATGCTGACACGCCTTTCTTGAACACATACACTCATCTCATCGTCCACATCACATCCTTAACCACTTCTCATTATCATTATGGAATCCCTTCTGCGCGTTACCGATGCCGTCAAGTCGTTCAGAGTGCGTTCTGGCAGAAAAATTTGTGTTCTTACGGTCTCACGCGGCCCTACGTTTGAAGCAAACGAGATTGTCTGCTATCCGTGGACCGCAAGAGTTTTTTGACGTCCAGCGAGTTTCCCGGCCGGCTGATTTCAACGATGCTACTCGGGTACGAACGCGTTTTCTTGGAATGTGAATACAGAAATCTGACATAGACAATAGCGCATGTCGTACAACACACGATACTTCTCAGGTGAGAAATATTCATCTAGTTCCCGGGACAATGAGTTGAGCGTTCGGCTTTCTTCGCCTAGGGAACTACGGGATCATCATAGCAGCGCTGGCCGTCTATGCTCTGTACGCTTTCGCTCAACTCCGTTCCGACTCAAACTAACCTTTGAACAGCCTAAGCAACACACTCCTCCTTCTCGCTATAGTATTCCTTGTCGGTGGCTTCGCTGCTATCAACAAATGGGGCGAGTGCCTCCAATTCTTGCCGTTGCCCATGCTAACGGCCAGCGGTTATGTTAGCTCCAGAGCCCATGCAAGTAGGCGACCATGTCATCACGCAAAAGTCGCTGTACACGGGTCTCTTCGTGATAGGCATCCCGCTTCTCTTCTTCGCTTCGCCGATCATGACAATCTTCTGGCTCATCGGAGCGTCCGCCGTCCTCATTGTCATCCATGCGTCCTTCGTCGAACCCGGCCCCGAGAGTGAGTACGCCGAGGTGCAGGATTCCGTGTAACCGAGCTCAAGCGGAACGGTGGTCGCTGCATCGGAATTGGACTACGTAGTCGTTTCTTGCTATAAAAGTATTTGCCCCATCCTCATATTTATTGTGTGCCCGGACATGTCTACCTATTACCGACGAGCAGTACCTACATGTAATCCTCGCCTTTCTTGACGTGCAAATGTCAATGCCTGCTTGACTGCTTACATAAATGAACATATAAGAGTCCCTGCATATGAAACAGCGAGGCATCTATGTAGTCTAAGCACTCGCGAATGTTTTTGATAATCCTAAATGCATGTTATACAGCATGCGGTTACTAAATAATAATGATACAAGTAAGATTTTGGGTCCACGAGAACGGCTGGGTAACCCCATCGCGGGGCGGACGGATCCTCGATGGATAATATGGTGGGCGCGCAATAAGGGAAGCATGCTACAGCAATTTGAGTGATAGCACCGAGCGAACGAGGTTCTCGCCAGGGCCGACATCTGCGCGCATGTGCGTGAGTGTGGGTGTGGGTGCAAAGACACGGGAGCGCATAGGGCAACCAGGAGGGAGGTGGAGAGAAGGCGGGGGAGGAGGAAGAGGGGAGAAGCACAAGGAAAGCAAAGCAACAGACAGCGAGGCGACGGAAGCTATCAAGGACTATAGCAAGCGAAGATAAGAGAATTGAATGGGTTTGCTATGAAACAATGCCTATAAGTAATGATATGAGTACGATAGGGGAAGGGGAAGTATGCCATGCTGATGAGGTGCTGAAGAAAGTGTGTAGGAAATGCACAATGTTCGAGGTTCGGAAATGAGCGATACAGTCGACACTATAGAAGGGGAAGCCATTGACCTGAAGGGTTCAATTGAGTAACGCACTATATGGAGGAAGAGAAACGGAGAAGACGTACCGATAACCATACTCGGCAGATCAAAGAGGTCTCTGCGTATGGAGAAACAAAACGTCGTGGGCACTGGTGCACCATCGGGCTTGAGCAATACACAGTGGGAGTAGACAGATTGGGTCGTGTTCTCGAACGCATGAGAAGCGAAGTTCTCCCAATACTCGACCACGGATTGGTTTTCGAATAGCTTATAATACGATGAGCGCCTGACATTATGTGACGATCCATGGATACTTACTTCGTAGATGTACTTTTTGCTTTTGCGGTCCACCAACTCGTCCATAGGCCACTCGGTGAGCATGCAGAACTCCGGAGCGACTAGACAAATCTCGCCCGTCCGTCGCCAGACGACCGTCGGCGTCCCGCTATATGATATCAACTTTTCCATCTCCTACAAATTGGATGAGTGGCAGCTGAAACACCAAACGGAAGTAACACACCAGCAGGGATCGCTGAAAGCACTTCTCCACAAATATTTCGTCGTCAAGCGACAGTGGCATTTGTAGAGCGATGAGCGACGGGCGGAAGATGGCCAGAGCGCGGACGATGCGCAAGATATCGTTCTTCTCGAACCTTCATAAACGGAAGTGGATGTGGAAAGGGAGGAATATGATTCCGATGTCAGAGAAGAGGGAGATGTGAGGTAGAGGAATAAAGGGGGAGGGGGGAGGAGAATGACATCAGATGATCGAGCCCCACAAATGGGTCACTCATTTCACGAACACACTCGCAGCAACTTCGCATACGTACCGGCTGGGCAGGTGTTTCATGAGGAAATGATAACCCTCTGTGTAATCATAGGGTGTCGTCACGCTATCGTTGATGCTCTGCAGCTGGGAGCTGGAAGAAGGGAGGACCAAGGAGGAGGAAGGCGTAGAAGGTGTTGGCGTGTCTGTGCTGACAGAGGCCAGACCTGGAGGGACGGAGGACGTGGAAATTGGAGATGCATTAGCTGCAAGGGGAGACAACAGGCCAGGGTCTTTAGGATCTGGGCGTGGAAAGACAGTAGAAGGCGTACTGATGGATGGAGAACGGCTGTAATCTGCTGGCAGAGGGTACCGCGGTTGAAGAGGATGGAGAGACTGCGAGGAAGTATATGATTGGGCGTACGAAGTCTGTGGTGACTCCTTTGCTTGCGGCGTAGCAAAAGGTGCAAAAGTAGGTTGAGACGGGGATAGCGAATCGGTATTAGCCGTCGAGGGAAGGTTTGACAGTGATGCATCTGGGAAGCTCGAGCCGTACGTTGTCCCTGTTGTATTAGATGAGGGATAAGCTAGCGAGTCGTTTGTCCACGATGAAAAGTTTCCAGCTGGCTGTGGTGCTGGTGGACTGTGCGCTGAGTCCCCTGGGCTGGGGTTACCCAATATCGCCGAGAGAATTGAGTACTCCAGGTTTGCAGCCTCTGATCCAAACGGGAAATTGGGATCAAAAGTGACATTAAACATGGGATCGTTCTGCGAAAATGAATCCGCTATATAAAAGGAACGTGGATATTAGCGATCGCGGCTAATGGGCCGGTATATGACTGATAGGAACTAACCCGGCGGTACTGTTACTGTACTGGATGGTGGTTCTGAGCTGCCTTCAGGCGCCGCTGATTTGTTGCGTTTGAGTTGGTCTGGATGGATACACGTGATCAGCGGCCAATCATCAAGTGCATATGTGGAGAAAATGCGAGGCAGACGGGGGGTGGACGGTGGTGAGCGCAATGGATACACACCTAGCTCTTCTTCGTCGAGGAGGTATTTGGCCTTCTTGCGAAGTCCCTCGGTGCAATTACTAGCAATGCCCCGCTTGATGCAGCGTTGGCATGGCCGGGCTAGTAACGAGAAGGAATACGGTGAGTGGGGGCGTAGCGTGCAAGGGGGGAAGACCCTCACAGTCGTCGCAGGTGAGATGGGCTTTCTGGCAGTGAAAGCAGGCGCGATTGGCCTTTTTCTTCTTGGGGCCGTCTCTATTCTTGCGTTGCTGGGCGGCAGCGTCATCTGCGGTGCCATCTGGGGTGTCGGTGCGCTTTCGCTTGATTGGCTGTAGGGGCTTTTTCTTGGGTGGCGATGAGGAGGGGCCTGCGTGGGCGTTGTGCACGTCTGAGGGGTTGATATGCGCTGGTGCGACTGCTATCGGCATTGTGAGCGACGATGAGGAGGGGGGAGCGGGGGCAGCTTGTGGACGGGGGAGTTGTGGAGGAGGAATGGGAGGAGGCAAGGACATGGGGATTCGGTAATAAGAAGAAAACGGCCAAGTCCCTGCAGGAGAGCGGCCAGGTGATTGAGATCAAAGACTTGTGTTTAGCTGGCCAACCTCTGAACCGACAACTCTCCCGCCGGCAGAGGCGCCGACCCCGGCTCATATTTTCCCAGCGTGTCATGTTGCCTCCGTCCCTCATCCGCAGAGTCGCGGTACAAGAACTCAAGTGGCTCAAGCAGCACGCACAGAACGATGCGCAGGCCCTCAACGACCTCGTTCGCCGCAGAGTGAACGGAGAACCGCTTCAGTATATTCTCGGTAAATGGCCCTCACTTTCAATACTTCCAATCTTCCGTACTCATATGGCCCGTATATCCAGGAACTCAGCCTTTTGGCCCGCTCAATCTCCTTGTTCGTCCTCCAGTTCTCATCCCCCGCCCGGAGACAGAACATTGGGCAATACACTTATCGAGCCTTATTTCCCCCACACTCAAACGCCCCCTTTGCCTGCTCGACCTGGGCACTGGCTCAGGGTGCATTCCGCTCTTGCTGTGTCATGTCTGGCCCAAAGGTTCTCTTCGCGCTCACGGCATCGACATCTCACCTGACGCAGTGTGTCTGGCTTCCGACAACGCTCTCAGATGTGGCACCCCTACCCCCACAGATCCAGAGGCTCATGACGCCAATACATTCCAACCTGTGCTCGCGAGCTATTTGACTTCGGCTTTCTTGGATGTGATCGAACCCCCTTTTGATATCATCACTTCAAATCCCCCTTACATTCCGCTGCATGAGTATCAAACACTCCCAGACTCAGTAAAAAAGTATGAAGACCGGGGGGCTCTATTCGGGGGCCGAGACGGGCTAGACTTCTACCGCGCCATCGCCCGTCTAGTATCGCAACAGGGAGTCCTGTCTGATGATGGTCTTGTGGTTCTCGAAGTTGGGCATGATCAGGCAGACGCTGTTTCCGGAATCTTGGTCGACACCGGAAACGCATTCAAGATCGACATCTGGCTGGACCCGTGGGGCAAGCGACGGACTGTTATTGCGCGAAAGCAGACCAATTGATATTTCAACGATCGGCAACTCGCTCTTCGTGTCCCGCTGCACCGCTAAAATGCATCCGACTGGCGGGTATCGTCGAGCAACACCCAGCTCCTAAATATGCTTCTTATTCATATCCAATTTCTCGTCAATAATGATGATCATCTTCGAACGACCTAACCAACGCCCACTGGCAGTGAGTAAACCCCTGTCTCGTACGAGTCTAGCAAGCTCACAACCAGAAAGGTATGTCTCGTGAGCAGCACACCGGCCTCCCGCTCGACATATGGGTCAATATATTTGAATACACTCTACCGGAGTCCAAATTCACCAGGCCCAGCCCATCTACGGCTCCCCTTCTCCTATGTCGCGTCTCACAGTCCTGGCGCAACTTGGCCATCGCACTCCCATCCCTGTGGAGCTCATTGGCCATCGAAGTCTACCTAGGCTCAGCCACTCCCCGTGAAGAGCTAGTGCTCGCGTTCCTTCACCGATCCGGTTCCGTCCCGCTATCCCTCGCTTTGCGACAACTCGACTATTCAGCCGCCACTGAGACACTCGCGGAATCCCTCACCCATCATATCGGGCCACGGCTATCTCAGGCCCGGCACCTTAGCCTAATGCTCAGCCATCTTGGGAAGCGTCGCCCACCTTTTTTCATCCCAACGCCTGAATTAGAGACAATCGAACTACACATCTCGTGTCCGTTCACTTGGGCTGAATCAAACGCTCTCATCAACAACTTCCGCAATGCACCGAAGTTAAAGGAGTTGAAGCTGGCTGCACTCCATTGGCCACCCGCACGGCCGGATATCCGAGAAGGGGATGACGACATGTCGGACATTGGTTGGTCACCCCAATTATCGTCAGCAAGCATCAATATGCTATCGGACCCGTCGGTCGCCACGCAGTATCTGACCAAGTGGCCGAAACTATCCCACTACGAAGTTTGGGTGACTGAAACTCCTCTATCGACAAATTGGATGCCTGTCATTCATCAGCGTTTGCGCAAGCTGGTCCTGGGGGTCGATCGGTATCCGACCTTAGCCGCGGATTTTCTCTGTCGATTGACGCTGCCAGCGCTGGAAGAATTATCGGTCACTTTGCATTCCCCCGACTATATGACGCACAGTCGCTTCGGTGTTGTTGATTTTCTCACCAAGTCGCAATGTCGTCTACGCAAGCTAAACTTATGCGAGACGAGTATGGAGCCGCAAGAATTGCGCGAAATTATCCATCATCCCGCGCTCGAGACACTGGAATGCTTTAATGTCACAGAATTGCGGGGAAACCAGGCCTGGGGTTGGGGGGACAGCGTGCGCCCGACACTATTGGCTTTCACATCCACGCGGCGCAGAGGGGAAAACCAAGCACCAGACATGGTTTTACCTTCATTGCGCCACTTGGAAATTGTAGGACCTTCCTTCGCCGCCGAATCTGAGCTATTAGTGAAGTTAGCAACCGCTCGATGGTGTATACCCATTGCCGGTCAACGCCTTGAGAGCTTCACATCTTCAGCAATCAACTCTGAAGACGGCATCAAGGCCATATTCGAATTAATCGTTGAGGGGCTATACTGGGAGATCGTATAGCCAAATTCTATCTTGCGTCTATCACTTTCGCCATAGTTACGCCATCTATCTTCAAATTTACCATAATTACGACTCTTCAATGCAAATATTCCCATCTTCCTAAAGGATCATGACGTGATATTAGGACACTCGCGCAGTCGTGGATGCACATGAGCCCCTCAAAACATAATGATACCGCGTAGTGGAATGAAGGCCGTGCTAGTTCCGAGGCAGCTTTCGCTATATTTCTTGTTACCGACCTCGTAATAAGGCGCACAGCTCTCACTTGAAGACTCATATAACACGCGGACTCGTGCGCGCTCGTGCGTGTATCGTATGCATATGATCAGAATCCTTGATATCCATGTAGACTCTGAACGACCAGTGAAATGGGCGGTATAATCAATGCACGGCTGATCATGTGATTCAAGGTATAGGTGTCTTATCTGCTTCAAAACCTCTGCCGCTTGACTTCTTAAGCTTAAGACCGCGCCCAATCGTCTCTTCTAATTGCTACGTATTCACCTAGACAGGCATTTATCCTACAAACAGGATGTCAGACGTACTCTCTCATTCGGTCATCCCCTTCGAAGCATTTGCTGATGAGTTCTCAGCAACCACTGGTGAGTGGTTGCAGCTGCTCGACGAGTCTATGTATGGCTGAATTGATGTGGTGATACGGTTGTAGAGTTATCGAGCGTGGCTTTGGGGGGACAAATTACCAGCGTCTCCGATGAATTCTTCGCCGAGGCATTCCATTTATTGTTGGTCGAAGTGAGCTGGGTCCGATCATCCTCGCTTGATCTCTGCCTGACGTTCCATTCAGCCTGCCCCCAGCATGAAAGGCCAGTTCGGACCCAAGGGTGCGCTGTACAGTGGATGGGAAACGCGGAGACACAACCCTACATATGACTGGTGTGTTGAGGGATCGTCTTGCTATACTGGCTTAGGGGCTAACAGGTGTATAGGTGTATCATAAAGCTCGGGACGTCGGGGTCCATCGTTGGCTTTGATATCGATACCAGCAACTTCAATGGTATACACAGTACGCCATACGCCCGGAGCATGGATAACCGATGCTTTCCTTAGGCAACGAAGCACCCCAAATTTCTGTAGAGATCCTGCACACGGATCAAAAGGATGAACCTCTGGTTCACGATTCACGGGTATGCCCCCCCACATACTTTCGAAGTTCCCCACCCGGCCGACGTCCTTCACAGTGGTCAGAAGTATTACCAAAGGTCAATCTTGGCCCTGATTCTAGACATCTTTTCAAGATTCCTCAATCCACGACAGCTAGCCATGTCAAACTGAATATGTATCCCGACGGCGGCATTGTGAGTGAGGATACTTATTGCCCTCGCAGAAGGCCTAACCTTGAAGGACTTCTAGGCGCGATTCCGTGTTTACGGCCACGTCGTTCCCGTCTTCCCTTCTGACGTCTCCAAGGCCTTTGATATGGCTCACGTTTTTGCTGGTGGTGTCGTTGCGTACACTTCTGACCAACACTTCGGCGTAGGCTCCAACTTAATTTTGCCCGGCCGAGGCAAGCACATGGGCGATGGTTGGGAGACGAAGCGAAGCCGCCAGAAGGGGCACAAAGACTATGCCATCATTAAACTGTGAGTTCCCATCTACTAATAATCACTCGCCAACCTTATTGAATGTGCCGACAGGGGAGCACCTGGAGCATTGGAGTACATCGAATTAGACACACTGCATTTCAAGGGGAATTTCCCTGAAAGCTGCGAGCTACATGCGAGCCATGCTTCGGATCATTTGCCGATTGAAGAGTTATATAAAGACGGAGGAAGTCAGGAATGGACGCAGATTCTTCCTCGAACAAAGCTGGGCCCGCACAGACAGCATTACTTCCAATTGGAGAGTGTAGCCGGTCAGCTGTATACACACGTCAAAATAACCATACACCCCGATGGTGGACTGAAGAGAGTTAGGGTGATCGGTAGACGCGCTGCTGACCATTTCCCTGAGGCAGAACCACTACAGCTCACCGAGACTCCATCCATTTCGCCGCCTCCCATTGCTACCCTGGACATGCCCTCCACCTCTGGCCCCGCAACGATTATACCCGTCCTACCGTTGACGCCTGAAGCTTTTGCGCCGTTTGGTCACGTAGTTCAGGCGTATGGAGACCTTGACGCCGCTCCTCGAGGCACCCGCATCACAGCCGCCAACTTCGGTACCGCTGACAAGTTCCATAAGCTCGCTCCCATTCTATCTTCATACCCTCCCGGTTCCCATGCAGCCCCTGGCCTCTCCGTCTATCGGTGTAAACCCCTAGAAAATGTGGCTACAGATAGGACCACGGAGTTGACTGCATTTGAACGACATCCATACACCAACCAAGCCTTCATCCCCATGGGCAAGGGGGCCGGCGAGGGTATCGTGGATCCGGCAGATTCTTATCTCGTTGTTGTCACAAAGAATGGAGAAGACGACAAACCAGATGTAGCGACGATACGGGCATTCTTAGCTACCTCTGCCCAGGGAATTGTGTATGGAGCTGGCGTTTGGCGTGAGCAGTCTATCTCGTTTCAGTAACTCATCATACCTGATCCATCTTCCAGATCAACCGATGACTGTATTGAACAAGGTGAGTTGCGTCCTTGACCGCATCCAGTTTTCTCACTGATGATTGTCCCACTTAGCCTCTGGATTTGACTTGCGTCGAAACACAGATAGGGGACGGTAGCGCCTCCGATTGTGAGATTGTTGCGTTGGATAGGACCAAGCAAGTTATCAAGCTGCAGCTGCCTAGTTTATGAGTTACGAATAGGCTGATAGAAACCAGCCTCTCTGCGAGAGTATGACAGTCGATCCTCTCAGACGAGAAGTTACGACCATAGAATGTTACAACTAGGTGTTTACCCCTGTGGATATTATGTCCTCAATTCTCACGGTCGGGTAACTTGTCACTTTGAACCCAGTCGTGCAAGTCCTTGCTTCTGACTTCATCTACGTATCCAACCTGCCTCGTCGTGGAGGAGATTCATGGAATCCAAGAAACGACCTCACGATGAAGACGATGCGGACGCTTCTGTCAAGAAACGAATTGTCTCTGATGACCATGGCAGCCCTCGAGTCAATGGTGTAGTCTCAGACTCTAACGAACCAACCGACGGCGACAATCTTGAGGTATCTTGGTTGAAAACCATCTAGAGGAGTGCGTGCTGAGTCTTTCTAATGTAGCAATTCAGGAAAGAGGCAATATATCGTCGGATGAAGCACTACTCTCGAGAGTATGAACGTAGTGAGGCTCGTGTCGCAGAGCTCGAGAGGCGCAAACAATCTTGTGAAGCTGGAGTGGCTATTATGGCAGCGTGTTGGTCGCAGGTACTCACATATACTCTCCACAGTTGGTCTGGATATACCAATTCGCGTTCTTACAGCTAGTCGAGACTATCCGTTCACTCGTCAGACCGGACGATGTTCCCGACATCAAAGTCGATGCTAGTCGTGCGTCTCTGCTCCACAAAGGCACGCTGATAGCTAATGGACTGGTTAATAGAACTTTTTGAGTTAACTTTCAAGTCGCAACCTAAAGAGATTGAAACAGGCCTGCAAAATACACTCGCTTCTACTAGGACTCTTGTAACGAGATTGGTCCAATCCAGTGGAAGTGATCAAATCAAATCAGTAGACCTCAATACCGCGTTCGGGTCTATGGATGAGGTGAGTCTCCTCTACGGCTGACTGGCACGATATTCACCTCCTTCAGCACAAAGCCCTTGAAGCCAATCTAGTCATCCATCGCGCACGGATAGATGACCTCGAAGCTCAGAAGGCACAATTACAAGAGACCCTTCAAACGCTTGAAAACCGTGTGGAGCGAGCCCGCAGTGCTACAGTTGCAGTCTCGCAGAAGCGGGCTTCGTCGGACAAGGATATGCCCAAATTGTCTCCTGAGCCCCGCAACGTTGACTCGGTGGCTGAACCGTCCTCTCCATCAGTGAGTGGCCCGGTCAATTGGTGGGCGTCTGCACACTCTAATTCTAAATATTTCTAATATCTTGCCAGCCTTCAAGTTCGCTACTGGTCAACGGCAACCATCCTGAAGAACCCACGGCAGCGCTTAATGAATTCAGAGAGAACAAATTGAATGAATACGAACGGGAAAACGGTGCTCTTCGTCAACAGATTCTCGACCTTCAGTCAGAGGTACGGCAGGCTAATCAGGTTTCTACAACTGTACTCATGAATAGGCTAGCTCAACGTGCTGAAGAGGGATACACCTGCCGATTATTGGGAGAAGCTGGCGGAATTTGTCCTGAGAATTGACCACTTTGACAAGACTAGCAATAGTAACGCCGGTGAATCTCGTGTGGAACAGGTAGTACAGGAGCTATGCGATACTAAACGGAAGCTTGAAGAGGTATGTCCTACGTGTTTCTTGCGAAGGTGACTTGGCTCAAATTCCCCAGCGATTGTCCGTCAAGCCGGAAGAAAAGACGCAGATAGCGAAACGGGACTCGGAAATTGCTCGGCTTCGAGAACAGCGCGATGCTGCGCGGAACGAACTCGGGGAACGCAAACAAAAAGAAGTTCATCGCCTTAATCACAACGAAAGCATGAAAGCTTCATATGAATCGCGGGGAGTAAGTTATGTATCACAGGCTATGTTTCTGTACCCTGACGTCTCCAAGTCTCGGCTCAGTACGCTGGAGTCCCAGCTCAATCGTTACAAAGCGCGCCTAACTGCTGAAGCTGGACATCCGGACCTCTTAGAATTTCTGGTCGGAAGCAACCCAGACGTTGTTGTTGATTTGAAGAAACGCTTGCGGTAGGCCGTAGAGTATCACCTTTCGATTTAGTCTTACGCGTTTTTGTTTTTGAAGGGCGGCCGAATCTAGAATCCAGCAACTAGAGCAACCTCTCTCCCAGGAAACCAAACAACTCGTCGAGTCTGAAGTTACTCTGCGAAACGAGGTTCGGGAATTATCAGACAAGCTTGATCGTTACCAGAGGATTATCGGAGACCCATCCCTGCCGCCCGACCACGCTCAATTGATCGAGAAGCTACAAGCGAGAGACCAAGAACTGCAAGACCTCCGGAAACAGGTGCATGAGATGGAGCAAGTCCGTATAAGCTCTCTCTGTCTTTTTCTAGTTCTCATTTCTCTGACAGGTAGAGGCTCAACTCTCCTCTGAAGTGGAACGATTATCTGGAGCTTGGGAGACACTAGATGCCGAGGTGCAAGTCAAGATCAATGAGCTCATCGCTATGGACAAGGAGGTTCAGCGACTCGCTGACGAAGTATGTTATATTTTGCCGTCCATCATTTCCGAACTCAATGCCTTTAGCGCACGAAATACGAAAACAGGTATTATGCTATGATACGATTAAGGGACACCTGCGAAGCCGTTTCAAAGGCCCAAGCTGTGGAAGTGGAGAAAATGGGTGTCACAACGCAGATATACCAAGACAAAGTACAGAAACTTGACGCGCTAACGGTGTGTAATCCGGCTCGGGCGGGATAGCAGAACACTCACATCACAAAACAGACTACGTATAGGACCGAGAACGAGCAGTTGAGAGAGTGGGTGAAAGGTAGCGATCAGGCGACGCAAAAGCTGTATGCTAAGATGGCTCGAACGGAGGCGGACCTAGCGCGGCAGAAACAGGAAAGGGATGACGTGCGTTGCATCACCCTGACTACTCACTCTTGCTCAACTCTTGACAATAGATTCACGCTAAACATGCTCGCCTTGAGGGTGCCTTGGCCAAAGCAACCCAAGAGTACCGAAAACTTGAGGAGAGTAATCTTCGGGCGAAGAAAGACCACGAGAAACAACTGGCACGCATGAAGGAAATGGCCGCGTTGAGCGCACCTCAGTCTTCCGACACACATCACGACAAGATGCAGGTATGCATTTTACGGAATTGAAACTTACGACCTGCTCATTCAAGCAAACAGGAAATCCTTCAATGTCGAATATGCAAGGCCCGTATTCGTGATACCGTCATCACGAAATGCATGCACAGTACGCTACACCGTTGTACCTTTCAAATATCTTCACTCATTCACTATCTTAGCCTTTTGTCGAGAGTGCCTCGAGACTCGACTATCTACACGGCAACGGAAATGCCCTTCGTGTCAACTTGCTTTTGGATACGCAGATGTTCATCCAGTATATTTCCAAGGATGAGCATTATGACACTTAATTATATATCTGTAATATATTCGTAGATGTGACTCGTATCAATCCTCTGCTGCTTCGATAATTTGGATCCAAGCACTCTGAGGAAGGATCGCACAACTTATATCGAATACTGGATGAAGGCAAAGTGGATATACGGATAATGTTAGGCCACGACACCCCGAACGACTAACGTTTAACCCAGGTATACTACGCAGCGGATTCAGTTGGGATTCAGCTGAGTTTGCGGAATTACTCACCCTCTTTCTCGCCTTGGCCATACCAGTCTTCTTCCTCTCAACCATACGAGGATCACGTCTCAGCAGTTTGGCTATTCGGATAGTTAGAATCATGAGGAATTTCAAGCGAGTAAAAGACGTACATCGTCGTAAGACGGTATCCAGATTAGGTTCGTGAACGACGAGGCCCTTTGCAATGCCGTGAGCTATCGCACCAGACTGGCCAGTGGTTCCTCCCCCTCGGGCAAGCACGAAGACATTATACGCCCCAAGGACGCCCGCGACCTTGAACGGCCTGACAACCCGTTCGCGATCAGCCGGGAGGTGGAAGTATTCTGCGAGAGGGATATTGTTGACGAGGATGGTCGAAGGCGTGACATTGACACTGGCGGGCGGCTCGGACTTGGGACTTGAGGTCTTCTCTTCCAACTTGAGACCCAGTAGCTCTTCCACAGACTCGGCCTCTGGTGCGCTTTTAGGAACAGCAGATGCGATGCCCTGTGCACCCGGTTGGACGGGGATCATCCATACCCGTGCCGCGCTGGTTTTCCTTTTACCAAAAGTATACGATCGGCCGTGTTGGTCCAAAGAGACTGCCTTTCTCTTCCCTCGGGCCAAGACCGCGTCTTTATTTCCCCTCTCGAAAAATTCTACCACATGAGAGATACCCTCTGCAAGCTGCTCGCAACCCGCCGTCTTGGCTATACGGTGATAGTCATTGAGCTGATTGAGCAGCGTCAGGACCTTCCGGTACCGCGAAGTGGTCATTTTGTTCTCGAAAACGGTCGACATTTCGTCCTTGTCCTTCCAGACGGGCTGAAGCGGGGGTAGACTGGCTCGAGCAAACTCGGGAAGGGGGAGAAGCTGGAGAGTTTTCAAAGCTTGTCGGGCATGTTTTATGGCGGTCTCAATCTGTTCCACTTGATCGTAGTAGGCCGGCCGTGCAGTGTAAAAGCTCGGGGATGAAGGGGCGTTAAGACTTCGCGTTCGAGGATCCTCTTCCTCTGCCGAGTCCAGTTGCTGCGAGGGACGCGCAGAACGCTTGAAAGACGACTGGATATCGTCTAGCTGCGCCGGGGGAATGAATTGTCGGGTTGAGGTAGCGTAGAAGCGTGCGCGGAGGGCACCTTGGACGGGACCGCGCAATGTGCGGGTGATGTTCATAGTCAAGACACGGAGGGGCAGTCACGTGTGCACCCCACTCATTACCACTACTATACCCATACCCGCTACGTTGCCTTCGTTCGCACACATTCATGGCTGAACAGAACTTCTCCGGGGCCTTGGAGACTTGGAAGTGTAAGTAATGAGCGCTCAACTGCTCTTTCTCGACGACGGCTGACTGGGTTCGCGTAAATGTCAGATATCAGTCTCTCTGAGCTACAGAAGACACTCGATGCCCAGGGGGTTGACCTCGTCGACCAGCAGAAGGAGAGTGTGGTGGGGAGAAAGGCCCTGGCTGACAAGACAAAAGGTAGGCGTAGAAACCCTGTTATATTCGAAATGATGTTCCAAAGTGTTGTAGAGTTCAAGAAACTGCCAGACAGCGAGAAGACGAATGCGTTCAAGGGTCTTTTGAAGGGTGAGTAGTGAATTTCTCCTTGTAAATGCTTGTTATTGACAGAGGGCATACAGCATACCAGACGGAGATTGACAGCCTCACGAAGCGATGCAAGTCTTCCGAGAACGCATTCTTGAACGTCTACAAACTACTTGCGGAGGCACCGGATCCATATCCACTGCTGGAGGCCGCTGTTGTACGCACACTACTCAAAATGCCCAGCGCACGAATTGTTGAATGCATATATTACAGGATCAAACCGTCCGCATTGCTGAAGCGCGTGAACAAGAGCTCGAGCTGCAATGTCTACGTGAGGAGAACGCCGAACTCAAGAAACGTGTCGCCGACTCTTCGCTGCTTCCAGCGGCGAAGAAGAAGGCTGAAGAGAGGGCTGAACAACTCGAGCAGAAGGTTAGTGAAGTCGCGAATCACTGCGGCAACGTACCAACAACATTAAATTGTGATGCTTTATGGCAGATGGAGGAAATGATTCAAGAGAAAATTGTACAAAAAGAGAACGAACTCAACGCCACGTACGACGAACGGTTGCGAAACTACCAAGAGCGGTACGAGACACATATAGTTTGTTGAAGGAATTGATTTACTTATAATACTGCGTTAGTGAGCAAGACCTGCAACGGCAGGTTGCTCTGGCCAAGAACCAGCTCCGCGACTTACGAACCTCTCATGAATCAAATCAGGCCAAGCTCATTGACCAGACTCAACGTCAAGGTTCGATTAACTATCCATGTAAACGCACATATAGCCTGACCGCCAGGTCCTCCCACTAGACCAGGAGGTTGTAGCGAAGTTGACCGAGATGGACATGGTCGCTGCTGATCTCGAACGCGCTAATAGCAGAGTCGCGACGGTGGAACGAAGAAATGTAGGTCTATGTCCAGTTGTGCCCTGCGGTCTCATAACGAGTACTATAGGAGATTCTCCGTGCCGAAATCGAGTCCATAAGGAGCGGTAATGACACGAACAATCAGTACGAAGTTGTTCGCCTACATAACCTACTGTTTAATGTTACCTACTTATTTACAGCACTCGAACCCTTGAAACCAAAGTGGCTCAACTCGAAGTTGAGCTGGAACGCTTGTCAAAGGCTATGGAGACCCAGAAATCCCAACAAGCGGACGCAGACCTTGCTTCTTCCAAGAAGCTCGAAGAGGCGACCAAAGAGATTCAACGGAAGGTTTGACCGTTCCTTTGCACTGATAGTTACGGGTTTGCTAACCATGTGTTATGGTGTTGCGATAGACCTCTGAAATAGAACAGCTAAAATTGCGCCTCAAGCAATATGCCGACTATGACGAAATCAAGCGAGAGCTAGAGATCATGAAGGTCAGCGGTTTCTATCAATCCAGCCCAATCTAACATAGCATGACGCATGTGGTCTCTCAGTTCGTAGAATTTGGAGGCTTCGACGACATCGACGAAGAGAACGACCAGGAGTTGCCACAACCAAACGGCCACGCTCGCTCCAATTCTCACTCCGCTGTTCAGCTACCAAACCCCAACGCTGACAAAGCCAACGCCGAGCGGGGGAACTCACTCGAAGCACTCCTCGCCGCCAAAAACAAGCGCATTCTAGGCGAGCTCACGAGGTTGAGGGTGAGTGCACACATTTCATTGACTACCCAAGTTTCTCCGCGAAGCTCTTGCGTACCTGTTCTAAATGTCGCCTAGATCCTCTATACAGAATTGGAGGAATCATACAATACATCAGAGCAGCGGCTGATGGAAGCTTCTTCTGAGCTTATCAGTCAGAAAGCCCTCAACGAACGGCTGGAAAATGATCTTCTGTCCATGAATCAGCATGGGGGTAAGCCTGCTGACAGTCCACCCACCGATGGTGCCGACGTTCTCGCAGAACTAGGACTAGGCACCAAGAAGACTTCTGTGAGTTATGGCGAATATTCTAACCGTTACTAGCTCCCAAAATCCGAGCCTCGTTTACTAACGCAGCGTGTTTCGTTCCAGCAACCTCCTGCGCAGTCAACGTCCATACCTTTCACTTCCTCCGCCGATACGTCAATATTGCCCATTGTTACTAGTCAGAGGGACCGTTTCCGACAAAGGAATGCCGAGCTCGAGGAGGTACGAGGCGTGGCCCATACCGACTGCGTAATTCACTCACGTCTACCTTCTCATAATATCTACCCTTCCCCTTCCTCCTCGTGTACTTGAACATGTTCGATTGACTTTTGGGGTCTGCCGGATGCAGGAACTACGCAAGCAGTTCCAAGTGATTTCCGAACTCCGTTCCGAGATCAAGAACCTCCAGGCAGACAATCTGAAGCTGTACGAGAAGGTTCGATACATGCAGAGCTATCGCGAAGAGGCAGGTTCGCGGCCACCCACGTCGCAATTAGACCCGCTACCCGCACCCGCTGGTTCGGGCACTGGTCTGGACGATATGGGCAAATATAGGGCAAGATACGAAGAAGCTATGAACCCATTTGAAGCATTCAGAGGGAGGGTTCGTTGTCATGCGGCTTATCGAGGTATTTTTTCATGCCGCTGACGAATCAATTTATCTTCGTCTAGGAAGCGACACGAGCGTATCAGAACCTCAATCCAATAGAAAGAGGAGTCCTCGTGTTAACCCGCGCTATCCTTGGGAACAGACGAGCAAGGACTTTCTTTATATGTTATGCGATCGCCCTGCACCTGCTAGTTATGTTCACGACTTACGAATGCACGACTTCCTCAGGCACACACCTGCAGAAACAAGCAAGTCCATATGGTTCATAGAAGCATGGCTTTTTATGCATGTTATGTTAAATTATTCGATTACTATGGTTGGACAGTGTATGCTGGTAATAATGTGGCTCTCTATGATAATCGAGGCGAGATGAAGGTAACGACCGGGAATGTGTAGGTTTCGTTTCGATCCAACTCAAACACGAGAGTTGGTTCTGTTTTGATACGAAGTGAGAGCCCAATTGACGGAATCAAGGAGAGGTTTCATAGCCTGGGAGATAAACCGGTCAATGATTCTTAGGTTTGTGGAGCAAATAAAAGCGCTGCCCACCACTTCAATTCGGTTGGGGTCGAACCCCGCAGCTTGGGCTGTTCTTATAATGGCATCAACTTTTTCCCGACTTCGACTGAGGTATCCGATCATTTTTGCGGCCTTGGCCGCACGCTGTGCGGGGGTCGCGGCAACCACCGTCTGAACATCCGTCGGGGGAGGATATGTAGACAACCAGTACTGCCGTAAGAACTCGTTCGCTGCGGTCTGGCAAGTGGTCATTTGCCTAAACAGCCCCTCGGGTATATCGTCTATGCGATTAGTAGTGTAAAGGATGTATTCACAAGAGTGGGAACCCTGCTGAGCTTACTTTTCTTAGTTCGAACGTCTAAACGCGCGGCGACGTTCTGTGTCATGGATAAAAGCGCCGCATCCCCAGATTTTCTCTCGATTTTGAGCTGAAGTGCGACGTATTAGGACAGGCAGGCTCTGAGATTAAATGAATGGCCAGTTGACCTGATTCAACTTGGATTCCCAATTGAACAAGTTGGCCTTCGATTCCAAGATCATTGACTTCAAGTCCAGCTACCACGAAGCATGAGCTCGAAGACTTTCCTAATGCGAAATAGACAAAAGGAATACCTTCTCCGCTGTCTCTTCAGGCGCGTTCGTTCTGCCCTCGAAATACCTTTGCCGATCCTGCATCTCGAGGACAATTCCATTCGAAGCCTCTGGGTCGTGGAGATCATCTAGGTCAACCTGAGAATACTCGTACTATTGTGGACGGTGGGTCAACATGAGAACAGATGAACAAGCGCATATACCCACTTCCTTCATGTCAACTCTCCGTCGCTTCGACGAATTTTCCCCACTGTAAGCATAATGGTGTAAGCGCATCCGACTCCGAGATGTTGGCCTTACAGAGCAGAGTTCAATAGCTTCTCGGAATGTTCATTGAATTTCCTGATCAGCGGCAACGCTCCCCTTTGTCGGCCAGCCTGCATGGTCACATCTTTATCATTGCCAGTCTGGAGAAGAATAGCTTCAGTTGGAACGAACAAGCTGAGCAGCAGAACAGTATACCTGTCCATGATCCTCTAATGTGGCTCCAAGATTCACGAAGATGTCAATATCCCCCGTCACCTGGCGTCGCGGTTCGAGGCCTGGATATGTCGATTACTAGACAGCTTGACACCGAAACGCCACGCCTTACCATCGTCTTCCTTCTCCAAATACTTATCAAATATTGGATCCTCCCGAACTACGTGTTGGGTGGCAGACGAACGTATAGAAGCTCGGTGGGCATTGAACAACTTTGATTGGAAATACCGCTTCCAAAACTCTTCCTCGGATAACTTTGTTGGATATTTCAACGAGCTGCTCTACCACGAAGACAAGGGATGCCCATGAAGGCCTTACTTTACTTGGCACGTTATCGTTATATGCCTTAGCTACGACAGGATATTCGTCAAATATGTCGTGCACCAACTGCGGGGTGATGCGAATTTTGATTTCGCCGCCCTCAACTGTTTCAGGTCGAGGATCTACCAGTTGGCCGGATTTACCCTTCTTCTGATTCTCGAATGCGGCTTGCGCGAGGAGGAGATGCTAAACGCCCGTGTTATTCATCCTGGAGTGTAGTTATATATAGGAATACACAAACCTCGCGTCCGTCCCAGAATTCAGCTTCGCTTATTTGGCCGCTTAATACGAGCTCGCGATGCAAGGCAGCCAGCTCCGGGTCGCTAATTAAGACTTTCTTACGAAGACGAAAGTCACTGACTGGGTCAATTCCCGTCAAGACTGGTGTCGCCGCTCTACGTTCGCTTGCAACCGAAGCTGCGCGATGGGTTGCGATTCGAGCAGGCAGCGCCTTCGGGTCAGAAGCAGTAGGTGCTGGCGCTGATACGGATGCGGCAGGGGGAGGTGTAGGTAAAGCCAGCTTGGAGGCCAACTCTGACGCGCTTCGGTTCCGGCTAATGATCATAGTCATCTCCTTCTTGAATTTCTCGCGTTCAGTTATCGAAGTTGGCTGCGGTGAGGTGAATGTAAAGTTATGCCCCGCATCATCGCCTACAAGCCCAATCTTCAGCCTAACCTGCGGCGCGCCGTCCTTGCTGCAGAATAGCGCTATACATGAAAATATAAGCCAGAAAGGCGCATACAAGCGTCTTGTAACTTACAGAAAGCCTCAGCATGGGGGACGCGTACCGCTGGAGTCTTCTTCCCATCCTGAGTCCATTGGAGTTGGGTGTTAGTGAGTTCGAGCAGACCGGGAGCCTTTTTGTAGGATGCCTTTGCGGTACATATGGTCGTCTGCATTCAAGCTTCAGAGCGTCTCCGTTACCTCACCAACTTGGTCTTCTTACATAAACCGTGGGAGAATCACGTATGCTAGACGCCCGTACTCCGTATCTAATCTGCGGTGATCTTGCGGACCGCGGTCACGTCTCCTGCTCGTACCTTCACAGATTTACTATGTCCGCCCCCAATGTTGCGAGGCAGCTCGTAGTTTTCGACTTTGACTGGTGGGGATCCACTTGGCCTTTTAGTCACCAAAACTAAATATTATACAGGTCGATGGCGGACCAGGACACCGACCGCTGGATCTTCGAGGTATTGGGTCCGGATATTCGTAGAAAGATGGAGACGTTGAAGGAAGAGATCCAATGGACCGATCTCGTGTAAGGAAGCAAATCGTCCCACAGAGATCCATTGTAACATCGGTCAAGAGCTCAATCCCTTCGTGAAATTCATGGTCGAGGCGTATCGAGAGCGGAAATCGAGAACACACTGAGGATCATGCCCTTCGTGAGTACTACCCCACGGCTACCGACTGCAAAGCTAATCAACCATTATCTTTATAGCATCCGGCCATGGTACGCGCCGTAAAGAAGATGAAGGCAGAAGGTCAAACAACTTTCTTCTGTTTATCCAATGCCAATTCTGTCTTTATCTCCACCATCCTCAAGGTAAGTTATGGTCGTTGCAGCCTTCTGTTGTTAGACTTAGTATACTTCGAACAGGACAAAGGTCTAGGTGACTTATTTGAAGAGATCATCACCAATCCCGCCGAATTCGAATCATCTGGACTTTTGTCGCTTCGTCGTAGAGTAGATCCAGATGGTCCTCAACACAGTTGTAACGTTGGGTGCAGCCCCAACATGTGCAAAGGTTAGAACATCAATTTCGTTCCCCCGGCCAAACCCCTGAAGTCTGTGGTTAACATCAGGGGACGAGTTAACAGCGTTTCTCGAAAGGCATGCTCCAGACTTCGACAGAGTTGTCTACGTTGGGGATGGTACCAATGATTTCTGCCCTGTACTCCGCTTGAGAAGGTCAGTAATACTCGCACTCAACGCAAGCAATAACATCTCATCTGTGGATTTGTAGCCAAGACTTCATCTTCTGCAGGAAATTCCGTGGGCTCGAAAAGCGTATTACTAACGAAGGCGAAAAGCTTGGTATGCGTTGTCAGGTTAAATACTGGGCAGGCGCATGGGAGGCCGAGGAGCTCTTCGATCAGCTAATGTACTAGACAGTCCAATAGACAGCCTCACTACAATGTACTTGTTTATCTTCTCATAAATGAATCGCCTGCATTTTCTGGAGCAAAGTTGACTTGATACCCATTGCAAATAGTATGCTGCCAACTAATGCGGAACGTGAACACAGCCAGCGCGGAGTATACATGAATCGTTTAAAAACAGAAGATGTGTGCATTGCAATTGCAGGACGAGGACAACGCAGTAGTTCCTTAGGCAGTGAGGATGGGAGACCGTGAATGAACGAGAGACAAAAAAGGAACCTCAATCTCGGGAGAAGGTATTTGCGGGGAAGCATAGATTTATCTAGGCCAAGAGTCCATGCCATTGCTCCGTCGGTTGTCTTTCCCTGCTGACATAGGTTGTTGATTGGCGTCAGCGACCGAGAAAGGATTGCGCTGTGGCTGGTTGGTTCCTGACGGCACAACCCCTGCACCGTAGAACGATGGAGGTACAGCTTGCTGGGGAGGCGCAACATGTCGAGAAGCGACGCCAGACGTTGAGGCGTTGCTGTATGACTGGTATTGATCAGGCTGCATAGGCATGTACATATTCCCAATATCCGGTCGACGATCGTCAAATGAAACCGTTGTTTGAGGCTGTGATGGAGGGTAGTTCGCAGGATACCGGTTCCCAGAAGTCATCGCGTTGCTCGAGTACGCCTGAGGGGGACTCGATATCACGCCGCCCCCACTGTACACGACATTGGGGTTGTCAGTGCGTGCAGCTGACCGAACATTTGACATCACGACGTCCCGACGATCATCGTCAACAACGATTGTCGGATGGTACGAGTGCGATAGCTTGGACGGCGGAGCAACGTAACGATTCGTAGCCGAAGGTGTCCATCCAGCCATCCCAGACGCGGCAGCCAATTCCGCCTGCTGCTGCAAATATTCAAGCTGGGGGTACGGCTGAGCTGCAGCCGGTTTGCCCGTCTGCCTTCTCTCCCATTCCCGCATGGCATCATCTCTGTTCAGGACCGGGGTAAGCGCATTCCGTCCGGCTATAACGTCCTGGTTCATGTGCTGGAGGCGAGCGAGGGCGGGAGGGATTGAGTCCATCTGGTTGATCGTGTTAGCCCGTGCCCGTGAATTGGGGTATTGGGAATTTGTCCGTACATTGGGGTTCAAGTGGGTAGCAGAACTAATAGACGCAGGATTGTTGGGATGTGGGGGATATTGGGGCACGGTGTTGCTAGACGTCAATTGGCCAGTGGAGTTTTGGAGCGCCAAGACGCGCTGGGATGATTGGTTGGGGTATTGTGAATGCTGTTGGTAACTCTGGCTATTGGTATCTTGAGAAGGAACGTAGGACTGCGCCGGCTGGGAGGTTTGTGGGTTGATGTACGGATTACGGTAAGAACTCGCGACTTGGGATGCCGCCTGAGCCTGCGCCGTGTAAACCTGGTGCTGTGCAAGATGCTGATTGTAAGATGCGGCATCTTGGTATGCACGCGTTCCCTTGGGTTGGGACGGCACCAATCCACCATACGGGCGCTTCGGGTCCGGTGCACCACTAGGCATGGATTGCACAACGGCATGCCCACCATCCGGCTTAGGAATTATGAGAACAAGCGGAGGAGATAATAAGCCAGCACGTACTACGAAAGGCTTAGCCCATTTTTCGCCTGTGATGAAGGGATGTTGCCGTGCTTGTTGGGGGGTCCATCTCGTAACAGGGTTGAGATTAAGGAGCCCTTGGCAGAAATCAATGAAGGAAGCCCTGTTGTTCAATTCTGCATTTCTGTTAGATAAGTCGTGTTCGAAGCGCAGAGCTTTACTCTGACCTTTCTCCATCTCGTGTCCCTGTCTCGAAGATGATTTGAATGTGGGCATCGGAGCGGTGTTGATGATATCAGGAAGCGTGGTCGCCTTGAAATATTGCTTTCCCGGTTGTTCGTTTGTATTGTGCTCCCGGGAGTACTGTTCAATACTCTTCAGTCGGTACTTTTTCTCGTTTTGGTTATTGTGGGCGTTCCAAGCCTCAAACGAGTCGAAGAACTGGCTGGTTTGCTTCCCAGTATTCAACATGCTCAGCGGTGGCATTCTAGCAAGCATTCCGTCAGCCATGAATATTGTTGGCTTAACGGTTTACGTACCCAAGCATCTCAACGATTCGCGTTAATTGGTTATACTCGCTTGTACCGGGGAACAGCGGCAACCCTAGGAATAACTCAACAGCAATGCAACCTAAAGACCACATGTCGATGGACGCCGTGTATGACATCCCCAACAGCACCTCCGGAGAACGGTAAAATCGCGACTGGATATAGGTGTAAATCGTTTGGCGTTCGTGGCAAGCCGAACCAAAGTCGATTATTTTTATTTCCGGAGATTGCAAACTACCGGGGACCTGGTAAACAGGGTGGATGGGCAACAACAGTTTGATTACTCACGACTTCAGCAATATGTTCTCTGGTTTCAAGTCGCAGTGGATCAGACGAGCCTCTTTGAGGACTGTAAGCGCATCGAGAAGCTGGGCCATGAAGACCTTGACCAGCTGCGTGCTGAGGCCTTGGAACTGGTTTTGCTTGATGAGCTCGTACAAGTTGGAGGACAATAGCTCAAAGACGAGACACAAGTGGCTTCGGTGTATGAACGAGTCACGCAAGCGCAAGATGTGGTGCTCATCGTTGGGGTCGCATTGTTTGTTTAGCTGGTAGACGGTCAGACGCGCAAGGAGGCACTTAAGAGGTAGCACGCACAAGCTCCAAAATGGTAACCTCCATCATACTTTGATTGAAGTACGCGGGCTTGTTCTTCACGACTTTCACCGCGACAATTTCATGAGTCTTCATGTTCTGGCACTTCACGACCTGCCCAAAGGTTCCTTGTCCGAGGATGTCGAGTATCAGGTACCTACTGGCTCCGTCAACGCGGTGTGAGCTTGAATGAAAAACGGCACATACTTATGGCCATCATCCGAGCCCAAGCAGTCGTTGACATATAAAATGTAGTCGTAATCTTCATTATCGTAACCTTCGTTATGCACCGGCTTGCTGGGCTTCGTCAAGACCCGGCGTGGATTATGCGTAGACTCGTATCGGAATTGTGGGTTGCAAATACGATATGTATCCACGATATGTGTGGTCAAAAGCCGCAAGGGCTGGTGGGGAATGATCATTAAGAAAGTTTGGTCCAAAATCGGACAAAACTCACCGAAAGATATGTACCGTCGCTCCCCATTCTCCGCCCAACAGGTTGTACATCAACACGCGGTTGAAGCTCACGGGCGTCCCGTATCCTACGGAGGCCGACACGCCGCCTCTGCGACGGAGCATCAACGGCCATGGCCTGGTCTTGGTAGTACGGCGAAGAGGACGGGTGGTAAGCAGACATCGGTGTCCCCGGATTAGAGATAGATGTAGGACGGACAGGCGTGTGTGTGTTGAGATGCGATTGGCTTTGAGATGAGGGGTGGGGGCTGCCGGATTCCATCGAATACGCAGATGGTGGAAACGCCGTCGTGGCGTGCATTGGCGTCCGGGGAGAGAAAGAAGGATCGCTTGGCTCCGTGTTGACCTGTGATTGATTGCGAGCGTGATACACCGTGGGCTGGCTGTTGCGCTGGTCCGGGGGACTTGCGTATGTAGTGTACGAAGCGCTGTTGGACGGTGAATACTGCTGAGGTGAGTAGGGATCGAGCAGTGCGTTGGGCCCTGACTGGTTGGTGCTTCGTAAGGGAGAACGACCGCCTCGTGAAGAAGTACTGGAGTCGTGGGTGGTTGCAGCCCTCTTGGGGGGCTGCCCGTTCTGGTTGGTGTAGTACATGTCCGAGTAGGTGTCCGCAGACATTGATGTGGGAGGATTTGGAGGTGGATTACTGCCCGCTAGTGATTGCGGGTGATATCCAACGCTTGACGAATAAAGCGAATTTGGACCAGGTTGTGAAAGCTGCCTTGATGGGGTCTGAGTGCCACCGTGAAAAGCGCCTTCCAAATCCTCCAATTGATGATGGCGCCTGCCTCCCCTTGATGCAGATGCCGAATTACCTGGGCCTCCACCAAGCGACGCGCTGCGAGAAAGTTGGGACTGACTCGGGGAAAGATACGAAGGACTATTGACCCCCAGCTGCTGATCCTGCTCTAAAAGCTGAGAAATTCGAGGCTGTTGCCTTACAGCACCAGCTGATGCTTGATGTTGTATCGGTGGAAGACGCTGAGCCGGGCCCGCAGTCATGGACTGGGGTGGCGGCGGTGGCGGTTGGGCGTAGTGATACGATGGCTGAGCCTGGATGCTGGAGGGGACTGGGTCGAGGTGAGTCTGCCAGCGAGGGAGGTCGAAGGCGCTTTCGTTGGAGTCAGTCATGTATGCGAGTTCAGGTTCCGACATGTTTTCGACTGATGTGGCTGAAGTTGGATGTGTGCCTCAGGATGCGGTCGATGTTCCTCACGCGGTCGCCGTCGTCGTCGCCTTCGTTCTAGAGAGTATCGAGAAGGCTGTGCTGGGCGACGAGCGCAGAGAGAAATGATACGGTTGATGACGGTAGGAGAACTGCTGCGTGTATCCAAGTAAGGGGCTCAGGGTTGTCATCGATCCAGCACCATGCCCAAGCCGCTTCTTCTGCCACTGCAGTTTTGCAGTTTCTCAGCTCTCCACATAAGCTCACCGCATTTTTCTTTGTTTCTCTTCTGGCTACAGTGTAAAAATACTAGTCTTTGAGACTATGCACCATATGGACTCCAGCGCTTCAGCTAGTCTTACTCACACTGCCATCACCTCTGCCATCCCCTTCAATGTCTTTTAGAGCGCCGGCAATGCCCTTCTCAACGGCGAACAACAGCTTGTGGCTTTGGCTCATCGATAAGAAAGCTGGAGGCACGTCCACCGATAAAAATATTTGCTTCCGGAACCTTTTCGCTATTGTCGCGACAAAACACGCATTCAGCGACCGCCCACAATCAGTCAATCTCGTCAATCAGTGGGGTGCGGCGCAACAGGATTTACCCAGTCGTTGCGCCATGGGCAATGCAACCTCGGAGCTCGAAGACCGATACAGTGATGTCGCCGGTACAGCCTGTTGACGAAATGTCAGCTTTTAGGCCCGTTTCCAGGTTCAGCGCAACGCACGTCGCCTGAATAGCTTCCCCCTGGCCGCGGGGGCATAGCACACGCCCAATCTCTGCTGAGATTCCCTTGCTGGGGTGCTTGATCGATGTCATCAGGCGAAACGCCTGTCGCGCCTATCCATACGAGATACGAATCGACCAATTGTGTTACCTGGAGCGCGAGGGCCGGAAGTGATGGATCTGAAGGAGGCAGGTGGATTGTCTTGACAACTATACGTTGAGGTGACATTTCGAGAAACGCAAGAAGGGAAGTGGCAAACGGCCGTTAATTAGGCGCTCACAATCCTTGTTTAGGACATCATCAACAAGTGCGCTAGGCGGAGGCCTAGTAGATCATAGGTCGACCTGAGGATCTCGGCGACTGCTTATCGTGGACACGGCGAAGTTGTTGTCAAGCCCACCGCCGCCAGAGGCAATTCCGCCTGCATTGGTTTTCCATTCAAATCAACGAACTCTACGCCAGAAACTCACAAACCATCCATCAACTCATGGCAGATCCAACGGCGAACCATGATTAATTCACCCCTTACTTGGTTTTGACCTCGCCGTGATCTTGCGTTGGGATGCAGAGGGCACCCGATGCCTAGTCATTCGTGACCGGGCCTCCCTGCCATCCCCCAGTCGACCCGCCAATCCCTTAGGCAACGCCACGGTTGGCTTGGTTTGACCGGCGTTCCGTTGGGTCTCTGGACTATGCCCATCTTGTAACCCGGACGCCTTCGCCGATTTTTTGGTCGAGTTTTGGGCCAAACGCAAGTTTCGAGAGGAAATATGTTGCAACCACCCAAACAGAATCTGAGACAATAGATAGCGAACCCCTTTCCCTACCAGCCTTCGCTCCCAAGGTGACATCGACGCCAAAGCCCATACCTCTTCTTCGTATTCAAACGTCGCCGGAAACAAGGTAATCAATGACAGCGACAAGTTTGTACCTCAGTCCAAGCCACCGCCAATTGCATCTGCCCTTCAAGATGGTATTTTCTTCTTACGAGCTATATGCACAATTTCGGGCTTTAGACGAGTCTTCTTGAATCTCCATTCCCCACAGGCACTCATCATTCATGTCTTTCATTGGCACGCTTAAAAGCTGACAGAGAATCTGGCTGCGAAAGGTTCCACCATTGAAGAGATAACTAGTGGTGGGTATTCTGCATTCTTCCTCGTCTTCTACTGGCTAATACCCATTCGTCTTTTGTCATCAAAAGCCCACTGAGGTATTCCTCTGCTTTAAGGCGGCCGAGGAACATATAACCTAGTCCTCACACGGAGGCCGCTGCATCCCTCATGTTCTCCGCCGCCGCCTCCACCATCCAATAATTATGGACGCATTTTCTCTAGATTTGCTTCCGTCGTGGATTCGCACTCTGTAACTGTAACCTTATTTTATAGGCATATCATCTTTTGTCACTATTGTCCCATGCGAAGCTCGCTGAGTGATATAATCGTATCACGCGATATTCATTTCGCCAGTAATTGTCGCGACCGCCCGATATATACAATAGCCCCTCGCGCAATAGCTCCAGTGCCTGTCACCCAGGAAGGGAAGCTGCTCGCACTTTCGCAAGCTTATGTTCTCACTAAGCGATTGGGCGTTTTAGAATGTGCTCGGTGGTATATTTCGACTGACCACTAGTTACAGCGAAGGTACTCCGAGGCGCGAAAGCTTTAGTCCACATTCCACGCGTACCCTGTCCCTGCTACTTACCAGAGAAGTAAGGCCAATGGAAGGAATAGGCGTTTGAAGGCCTTTGATGTCCACCCCAGAAATGGTGCGTCTGCAGTCAGTGAACCGTGGGCCGCATCAAGGCAACATGATGCAAGTTACCGTGGCTACAATACCTGCTTGTTCATCACGCACGCCTTGGACTTTGGCAGAACGATGCAGAGGGAGGGTGGCACCGTGAAATAGCAGGAACCGTTGGCACCGCACTAGCGCAGTGGTCGACGGGTGGGCTACTTCATTTCGGATATCGCTTTCAGAACACACCAAGAGTCTTAAGTTGGCAAGGGCCACAGGCTCAGCTGCTTCTCTTGCTAGCCACAGGGCTTAGATATGCATCTCTCCTGCCGTAAAGCATATTCTGGGAATCAGGGTCTGGTTCGGGGATGTCGACCGGCGCTGGTACCAATTGCCTACCTCTACATGCGTGCATGCAGACAAAGCCTCCGCGGTACGTTAAGCGAAGACAGTCTGGCTTGATCAGCCTGATCAGACGTCGCAATTCGGATATCTATCGAACCCCCTATGCGACTCGGTTTGCTAATGCTACTTTCCAAGGTATATGTCTACATCAGTCAAGTGCAGCTCCACGTCAGTTTGAAAGGTATACCCATGTTTGAATTCATCCACCTTCTTTCCTCCGATGGTAAACTATTCCCTGGAATGCAGCAGGCCGCCGTGAGTCCAGCGGTACGGGGCATGCTGCGCATCCAAGGACCGGGGCCCGCCCGAGGAAAGAGTGTAGGTAACCAGGAAGTAGATAGGGTTCATCTCAGACCACGAGACTGGGACGGATGTCCGTCTGCTCCATATTCACGAAGTGCTTGATGTCATCAGAACTGGCCTTCCAGCTTCCTGATATTTATGTACGTGGCGAAGGGGACCTACTTCTGTTGGCATCAGATACATTTGTAATTATACTCTAACGGCGTCGAAGGTGACTGATAGTGTAGCTGCAAGCACTGCCTTGCGTTGTGGAGCCAAATCAACACATTCTATATCGAATCGGTTCAATATTGCTTTACCGATGGTCCTCGCTTATGGACATGAGGTAGCACAAGTGTACAAGCAGGGACTAAGATCCTATGTAACGAGAATAGTGTCCGATCAAAGATATGTATAAACGGACAGATGGGGCGCTCAACTAGCAAAATATCCTCCGTAACCACATGATGAAACGAGTCCACCATCCCCCATCCCACCCATCGCTGCGTACCTTGTGGCCCAAGCGGATGGTGCCTGTACCGACACGAACTTCGCCTAGCTCTGGCTCATCGTCGCCCTCTTCAATATCTGCTGTCCGTCTGCTGTCTTGCGTGATGGGGAAGCGAGGCAGCGCGCGTCTAGCGATGAATGTAGGAAAGAGCTGTAGTAAGCTTAGGTATTCGGGGTTAGATATGTCTGGAGATGTCCATATTCGAAGTGAGTCTTCCTCCAAGTCACTGTCCTGAAAGTCGCTCCGCCAGGGTATATTTCGAGCTTCGTCCGTATCAGTGGATGGACTAAGCGGTTCAGAAGCTCCGTCAAGGTTAATCGTCTTCGCGGCAGTGGTGCTTCCGGTGGAACGGTTTGGGGGAAATGGTGCTGATTCAGAAAGGGCGGGGGTGTCTAAAAATGGATCGCTGGGTGCCCTCGCACGCTTCGGTTGAACCGCAGGTGCTGCGATCGAGGCGGGGTTGGAAAGCGAGGATAAAGGTTGTGACTGTGTACGCAAATGGGCGGGTGACCCAATGGCGTCGTCGTAATTGGGCGACAGGGAAGGACATTTTGAGGAACTTGATTCCTCGAAGCCAAGTACCTGTTGGCACATTATTAGGTGCAAGTAAGCCGTCGATGGAGGGAGACACGGACCCCTTTCAGAACATCAATGGCTTCCAGCATGAAGTCCTTTCCACTGCGAAAGTCAATCACATTTAGATTACGCTGTCAGAGGTGCATGTACCTACGCTGCTTCTTTAAATACTGCATCGTCCATTACCCATTCGATTCGCTGGGCACCGGCACCACCAAGATGCTGAGGGACGACCTCAAGCCTCATGATCCCCCACAAACCTTCGAAAAAAGGCTGAGTGCCAGGCATGCCCATTGTACACCAAGTCCTCACGAATTGATCGAACCTATCATAGCGTTCTGCACGATGTCACGGCGCGGTCTAGCGTGTAGTGCTGCTACAGCTTACCTTTTTTAGCAAGAGCGCCGTATGGATCAGCTCTTGAGGCAGGTGACAGAGAGCCTCCAGGGGACGTGGCGCTCAGGTGCGCGCGATACTCTGCGGTCTTTCGTGCGTTCACTGATTGGTGGTATGCAGATCGAATGGACGCTTGTAGCCGCGAGAACGGTGCTCGCTGTGAGGGAGGGAGACTAGTCAGTGTCTGCGTCATTAGACGACCAGCGTCTTCATCTTGGTCGAAGTACCTATGTACATTCAAGAGACGACATCAAGCAAAACGCGACGGTGCTCACCAAGCTCGACAGTGACCTGCAAACCTCTCCAGCTCGCTCTGAGAAACCCCCAACGGTGTCGTAGACCTGTTTCGAGCACTTGATATCGGTGTCGTACGCCCGCCACTTATCGGCGTTCTCGAGCGCCCAGGAAACGACGGTGAGGAAGGGGAAGTCAGTTGGTTCCTTCGAGGACTCGACGGCGGTGGAGATGGCATGGACGGAGGGGAGGGGAGGTTGTAAAGGAGTGTCTGTGAGTCTTGCTGGTGACTACTTAGGCTGGAACTCGTCGACTGGTACGACGAATCCTTGAATTGAAGAGGCGGTGGGTGGGGGCGGGGGCGCGCTGCCTCCAGCCGATACGATGATACGGACATTTTTGGGCGTGAGCTGCACTGACACGCCTTTGCCGTTCGGGTTCACTGACTGCCCAAGGGGAGTGTCAATCTTGAGCTTGTAATATGGTGAAGCAGCGAAGCGTCCCGTCAACGAAGTGGTAGAGGAACGAGGTAACCTGGTGGCCAGGGATCAACCAGGAAAAAAGGGACTGCCGCCACGACGGGCAGAGAATTTGCTGTGCAGACTTGTGCCGGTGTTGAAGTTGGCAATCAACGTCCTCAACCGCGCAACCGTCACCCAGCGCTCTCCCACGTGGTCGGGAATCCTTCTACTCAAATTCCCTGTTTCTTGGTCACACTAAATGACAACCACTGCTCATTCCCAAGGAAAATCTCTCTCTGCTTTTCACATGTACAGACCCTCGAGAGCCTTTATGGTCCGTGTAAAGTATATGGCATCCCCTGTCGTCCTCCTAACATACCGAGGGGCGAGGAGAACACGGGTAATATCCTGAACTTTATCACAACGGCAACTCCGTGTGAGATAGTGACCTCAGCGAGGCGTATAATTAGGGAAACAGCATCACCAATCTTTTCAGGCCCCTACACATCATACCGTCTCACACTTAGGGCATTCGCCGCACTTTTGACGGTCCTTTCGTGCCTGCAATTATTGAACCTTTCTGTTGTTACGGCCATACGCACTACATATGTTTCAAGGATCGCCCAGGCAGTCAGACGGTGAAAGTAGACCCCATATTAAGACAGGACTTTCTGTAAAGAAAATGAAATGAAGGTTCTGGCGCGCTCCTTTGCGGATGTATCAGTTAAACGGATGAGTGTCCCGACTTCCCGTAGATAACGACAAGCGCTATGGCTCCCTCCCTTGTGCAAAGGAGGTAAGTAACTCACCGAAGTTAAAGACGTCGACGGAGCTTGCGTTCTCCAAGGAGAGACGCAATGGGCATGTTGACCCATGCAAGAGCTTAGCGCAGTGGTTTGATGCGATCCGGCACGGTTGCGGATGCAGCTTCCGTCATCTCTCCGAATGGCGTCGATGAGCCTGAGCAAAATCAGGGACTGCGTGCGGGACGAAGCGATAGGCAGCTGTGCTCGATGCAATGCCAGATCATACTTTCCTGCCATAAGAAATAACGCCAGCCTTGCGGCACGATATAGATAGCGTACCTCATAAGATAACGAATGTGCTTTGCGCCGCGGCTTCTAGCTGCATTAACTTACCTCTTTTCGTTAGCTCGAAAAAGACACGAAGAGCTGCAGGCTCACCATCGCGCTCAGGTGCCTTTCATGTCCTACCATCATTTGGACACTCCTCTGACCGGCGGTATTGAAGCCAACCGGCGGCTCCTAAACCTCTTTTGTCCACCTACCCAGCAAACCCAGAGTATTCGCCGTCTCAATTCACTACCTCCACAGCGCCACCATCAACTCTTGAGCATCCCTCCCCAGCAATTATGCTGCTATCTGTGGTATCTGAGATGTGCAGAGCCAGGAGGGAACCTCCCTGCATGGATCTCTCCATGACTTTGCATCGAGACCATCGGCGGAAGATGGGGCTAGATACAAGACTCCTCGTTCTCCTTCCTTGAGCTCATCAGTTTCTTGCAATATTGAAATCCAGCTGACGTCATCTTCACGTATGAGAGTCCAAGTTGTCGACGCTGCTAGAGTCGTGGATACGGCCGTACGGATGGGAGACTTACATGCGTATGTTGTCGACTACATCTACACACGCCACATGAACACTTAAAGCCTCGTTTGACGTCGCCTACGCCAACAATCCTCACGTATACGTTGTTAAATTAAATGTCTGGGGTAATATAAAGGCAATGGACATACACATAAACTTTTGGACCTGGGATCACACGATACAGGGAAGATTGGACCCAAGGAAATATCCTCTACTCAGGCAGCGACCCTTTCAGGACTGGAATAGATACCACCGTCGCATTTGATGAGCCGGCGGGCCAGACAAAGTATCTGGAGCGAAGTACGATCAAATTAGGGTGTTGATAATAAGATCAAGCGAGCTGGTACTTGAGCATCGCACAATTCAATCCAGGCCATCTGGCTGAGATTGGAGTATCATTTATATGCGGAACATAGTATTCGGCGGAGCCGGCTTCCCGAAACCATTGAGCCATGCGCAGAGATCAAGTTAAAGAGCCCGAATGCCGTCAGTTCTTTGGAAGATTCACGGCGTTGACCGAGAGATGGCACCAAGTTGGAGAATATGATTCCATCGCGTACTCCAGAAGCACTGTCAAGTAGTAAATATAAGCATAGAAACAGACAAGGTACGAAGAAGCACGGTTCAGTACATGGGGGCCAGTTTGTCGATCGACGGGCTGGTTGTCTTGCCTGTGTGGTACCGAATATAGTACTGAATTGGGGTGAGCTGCGTGCCTATCAGATATGTCAGTACGTAAGTGTTGTAAGCTGCAGCAGATGACCAATTTGTGACTTTGGAGAAGAGACGAAGAAATGGGGTGCAGGCAGGACAACAGACCCCGGCGAGGAGGAGAGGTGGAAGCAGCGAGCAGAGAGGTCGGTGAAGGGGCTTGGAAGGGACACATACTTGGAGGGAAAGCATAGGGGAGGATGGGAGATGCCGAGTAGGACTCTGGATGGAAGTGTGATCGAGGCTGCAGATGAAATCTAATCCCGCCGACACGGCAACGCCAGCAGCACAAGGTGCTAACGGGGAGGCCCTGCAGTGAGCCAATCGGGCAGGTTGGGTGCAAATTCGGAGCGGACAGGCTTCAAATTCCCCGTCAACACCGATTCGCTGACGAAGGGCACAGGCGCGAGAATCTTTTCGAAGCCAATACTTTTGTGTCGAAATCTGCGCGAAATCGTCCTTCGGAACCAAATTTGCATCTTGGTCACGAATCCGCGGTTGTGTGCACAATGCCGTATTGAGCATGGACACCAAACGGGATACGATATAAAACAAACATCAAAATGATATATTCGAGGCCCCCCCAACCCTCGTACTCAACCAAGTTGAGCCAGGTAACAGCAATCTTCCAGTAGTTGGGACACAGTGGATGGCCCAAGCTGCTTGGTTGCCTCCAATATCGACCTCGGCAAACCCCGAACGCCGATCAGAATTCGTGGTCAACAGCGCGCCCTCTTCCTCAGTCGCGTCTCGCTGGGATTTGGCCGATATCCTCAATCCTGCCAGAGACAACCACGACAGAAAGCTCTCCATGGACTTTGCAACCGCGACCTCTCCTTCTTCCTCCCAGCACCCCCTTTACCAGCCTGAACTCGACCCAAGCTTCAATATGCACTCCTCAGAGCACCAGCCACCCTCATCTCACCACAATATGCAACAGCTGGATGGCCTTGACACAGACCACACAAACTACGATATCTTCAATACAAACTCGGCGAATACGTTCGCATCACACCGTTACAGGACAAATGCCTCCTCGTCGTCTTCTTTGGGGCCACCATCATACGGATTGAACGGAGACAACTTGTATTCGCATCCACCCTTTGGTGACTCGGTGCCACCGTTCAATGGGTCGGGTAACAACCCGTACGAAGTGATGAATGGGATGTCGTCGGCGTATTCCAGCGGTAAGGTCTCGCCACTCACTCCCAGCGATCCGGTTGGTGGCCTACAGCATCCGTCTCCTTTCCCTCCTGGCAAGGACTTTTCCAATCCACATCAGTACCCAGACTTAATCTCAGACCGTCGCCTCTCTGGCGTCAGTAACGGCAGCTATCCCTCTGATTTTGACGGTGACTACCCAATGGGCGTAGTTGGCACTGCCCTTCCGTTCCCGCAGGCACCTCCTCTTCATCACTTCTCTGACCGGCGTTTCCACAACGGCCCACCGCAGACAGTGGCATCTCACTTGCCGCCCAGCCACAACGATGATATCTTACGTGGTGTCGCACCACAGGCTACGAACTCATTCCGAGAAGGCGGTGTCAACGGCTTCCCAGATATTCCGCACTACCTCGGCTCAAATCCTCACCCAGAGATTCCCCTCCGAATGCCCGCTGTCGACGAAACCCTCGCTCGCATGAGGATCCACGGCCACTCCGTTATGGGTGCCTCCAATGATCTACAAACCTTCATTCGGTACGTCTTACTCGATCTGACTCGTGAGCTCGATCACTAATTTCTTTGTCATGAAGGCCCTTCCTTGATCAATACGTGCGGACCCCAAATCGCCTAGCGTTTGGAGAACGTACTGTGATCGTCATGTCGAGTAAAGTGGCTCAAAAATCATACGGCACGGAAAAGCGGTGGGTATTCCTCTGAAATATGGGCTCCCTTGATTCTTAATAATTCTGCCATAGATTCTTGTGTCCTCCGCCGACCGCTATTATGATCGGCAACTCATGGTGGACCGATGTTGTAAGGAGAGGAGAGGATCCGAAGTTATGCCCTCCTCGTGTTACTGTTTCAATATCCGGCGAGCCCGTTCCACAAGAAGGTTCCATAGAGTGGACAGGCTCCTCAGGCAAGTCCTTCGATGTTAGTGACCCACCAACAGGCACTACATACATCGGACGTTGTGTCGGGAAACAACTTTTCATTTCTGACGTCGACGAAAAGAAGAAGAAAGTCGAAGCTCTGGTTAAGATTACTGCCCCCGCGTCCGACGATGAGCCTGAGCGTGTAATCGGTACCTTTCCAAGTCGTCCCATCAAGGTCATCAGCAAGCCCAGCAAGAAACGTCAGAGTGCTAAAAACCTTGAGTGTGAGTAGCTTCCTCGAACGCATCTTATGATGCAAAGTTAAACCGTTCTTCGTAGTGTGCATCAACCATGGTTCGACGATTTCGCTTTTCCACAGGCTGAGGTCGCAGACGGTCTCTACGAAGTATCTCTGTGTCTCAGGATCAGGGTCGTCCTTCAAAGGCTCAGACGGGGCGCCCCTTATGGGCTTGGACCAGCGATCTCGCTCTACAACCCCCTCTTTTATCGCCCGAACCGCTAGCTGGGGTAAGAATTGCATCCGTCATGATGATCATTCCCATGCTGACTTTAAACCATTCAGATCCGTTCGTGATGTACATTGTCGATGTTAACAAGCCCGCGGGAGGCATTGACGCCCCTCCGCCGCCGCCGCCTCAACCCGATTACCCCTCACCCCCTCCTAACGCTATCCCGTTCACTAACAACGGCTCACAAATTCCCATCTACTACAATCAGACGGTTGTACTCCAATGTTTGACATCGGGAGTTGTCAGCCCTGTCTTGATCATCCGCAAGGTCGATCACCAGACCACCGTTGTTGGCGGTGGATTGCAGGAAGGTGCCAAGGGTGTTGCCGACCATTACTGCGCATTAGGTGAGGTGTGCGGGGACCCGGTCTCGCAACTGCACAAAATTGCCTTTGAGGTCTACGATGCTACGAAAGGCATGCCCGAACCAGGGACGCCCGGCCAGACTGGCACATTCTTGTCCTGCATGGGCGAGAAGGTTAACACCTACAGGCCCATCGAAGGTCGCCAATGGAACACGCAGAATGGCTCGAACTCGCCCACCCTTCCTTCGTCTCCAATAGTGTCCACCCCCGTATCATCAACCGGCAGCGAGTACTTCGGACACGGGTCGGTAGATAGTGCCCCCGCGTCTCCAACATCAGCCACAGCAGACTTCTTGTCCAACGACGGTGGCCGTGTCAAGAAGAAGCGATCGACATCGAGCGCCGGCGGCATAGCGAAGACGGTGCCCAAGGGCCGAAGACGTCCGAGCTCTGCTGGATCAGCAACGTCCGGCCGCCGTGGGTCTGGGAGCGACTCTGGCGCATCATCAGGTTCACTATGGCAAGTTGACATTGGTGAGACCAGCGTCTGGACCATTGTCGGTACAGGTACGTGCCTATGCTTCTAATCAACTGACCATGTTTGTTCTGATCCTCCGGCACTCTTCTATAGATCAGATCCGGTACAACTTCTACGTGCCGCCTGTTCTCTTCGACAATCAACACGCCTCGCAGACAGGCTCGTTCCCCATCCCGTCAAAGCCTGTCACTCCTTTCCCTGGCGTCGTCAAGTACCTTCCCCCGGACAGGGCCTCAGAGGCTCCCAAGTCGAACTGCGCTTCGTCTCGTGCGGTTCTTTCCAAACCTAATCCCCATGCAACCAAGATGCTAACGGTGTACGGAGAGAACTTCTCGAAGACGGATCCCGTAAGCGTGTTCTTTGGTTCGGAACCTTCACCATATGTGGAGGTAAGGTGCACGGAAGTTTTGGGCTGTCTGCCGCCAGAGAACCAACTAGTGAAACGCCGGCCTATCGTTCTAGTGCGATCAGACGGTATCGTCTTTCCTTCCAATGTCATGTATCCATAGTCACTTTTTTCGTTTGTGGATTTTCGCTGGTTCCTATATCCCCATCTCACTGTCCGGTTCGTCGCTATCGCCTGCTTACACCTGTTTTCCCGCGTTCCGGATACCTTGTCTAGTTTTCATGCTCATGCGTTTTGGATGGAAGGCCGCCGATGATCTTATGTATCTGCGATATTCCTGGTTTGCGTGCACGCCCGGACAGACATTATATAGCGTGTACTACCACATCTCCATTCCCACTGTGCCTAATAGATGTCTTGGACTTTCCAACGAGGGTTGTTGAGCTTAAAACCAGCGAAAATGATGAACTGGGACGTAAATATTCAAATGTCGATAAGGTGCCGCCGGCGACGTCGTTCGCTGTCACGCACGAGCAGCGTTCTTTCTGACTCCGCCGGATTCCACGCGACACTCAGCACCAAACCACCAGAGTATCAAGCTCGAGGATGGACAATGCGACTTCTCTTCTTGACTTTGCGTCGCCGTACACGATGTACGACATGCCCTTCGCGGTCTGGCAGCTTTACGTCGACCATCTTTGGAGTTGGCACCCTGATTCATGGGTGGGGAGCATAGCGTATGCCTCTCGTCTCCTCGCGTTCGTGCTACTGTTCCCGTTCGTAGTATTGACCGGATTGGTATGTGCCAATGTGACTATTGTGATATCCTCGCCTAAAACATTCCAACAGGATGTCGCTTCGTATGTGATCGCGAGGACTTTGGGGGTTGTCGACGATGTCAAGGCATCAACCACAGACCACGCCACGAGGAATCCACCCTCCATTCGTATTCACGATGCCTCTCCTCAGATGACAGATCCATACGCCTCTTCATCGTCTGAGCTGGAATTGTCGAGCAGCCCGGAATCCTTCGCCGCATCGCACTCCCTGAAAATGTCGACCCTCGACGGTGCATCAAGTGGCGGTTCCCCCTTCGACGCAAAGCCCCTCAGGGATGCGGAGGGGTTACCTTCTCTTGATGTGTCCGACCCCCATCCTTACTTCGCATCAGAGGAAAACAGCCTGAAACTCTCTGGAGTGGGGGTCTTTTCTCCTGCTGGTTCACGACCGCCATCACCGACGCTTACGCGACGCCTCATATTGCCTGAAGGCAGAAGTCTGATCTCGAATCCTGACTCGATCGCAAATGTTATCGGCGGAGGAAGGCAAATGCTTGATGGAGATGATGAGGGTCTGACCTTCCGCGCTCGCGCTCGTCGTACCGGCAGAGATGAATAAGGTCCGAAACAAATGTTTCCAATTTCGCCATCAGAATACTGCGGGGACGATGTTTCTGTTCGGTTCTTAGTCACATCGTGATACATCAAATATCATTCGAGAAATGAATCGAATCACAAGTACAACCGTACCAGGAGGGGTTGCATCGTACAGCACCTGTACGGTTACTTATAAACGACCTACGTGTATGCAATAGAGTCCATACATATAACTGCTATACAAACTACGATAGTACAGTGGGGACACTGGACATCCAAATCGCAGATGATGAATTTATCAGCCATCACCAACCGAAGCGGAGTTGGTCTCGAGTAAATACAGGGGGTTTCCATTTGATATATTCTGGATGAATCCGGCGTCGCCGCTTCTGCTTGGCCTTTTCGTATCTGTCGAGCACCACATTGTCGATGCAGATGATATGCTGCGCTTTGTAATATTTGGTAAGGCCTAGAGTTGTGCACCTAAAGACAAAAAATCGTTCAGGAAGATTGATTAGTATATAAGCAACGTACGTGTTCATCACGTCTGTATGCGTTATTGATGTCTTCTGCGCAATATCATCAACGCTAATCTCCGTGTCCGTCGTATTCACTATGAAATCAATGATAGTTTCCGCCCAATATGCACGGTATCCAAGTAACCCCAAGTCACTCAGAGGTTTTTCCGGACTGCCGAGCTTGCCCTCTTTCTTGCTGAGTTCGTAGGAAAATTCGATGAGCAACTTGCCGTATCCGTGACGCTGATGCTGTGGCAGAGTGAGGATGCATGCGACGTTATAGTTTTCGGCGGACTCCTTCTCCTTGGAGAAATATCCGATTATATGGCATCCCGTACTATCCCGTTGAGCCTGCATCAAGGGTGAGCTATTTCAAACCAGCTGCATAACAAACTTGATATGAACGAACCATAACATAATACATGAAGGGGGTAACGTCGTAATACAGCGTTTTGCTGTAGAAGATGGGTCAGCTGGAACAGCGGAGGAACCTAGAAGCAGCAGGGTTTGCTTACTGATCTAGAAAACATTTTGATAGCAAACTAAGGTTTCGGCACCAAGTCAACTGCCTCTTGCCGTCGATCTCGTAGAATGATATATCTTCATGACGATAAATCTCGTTGCCGGGTGGGTGAAGGAGTAGGCAGTGTTTGCGGTGTCGCGTAAGCATCATTGGTGAAGGGAAGTAGCATAGGCAGAACTCGCAGATATACATGATAGGGATGTGCGCATATTCCTTGGGATACGGACTGAAGTACCATGCGTCAACCTCGTGTTTGCCTATCTGCAGGCGATTGAGGTTCTTCACCCGCGCGATCTCGGAAATTGACTGTGTCATGGATCCAGAAGTGCGAAGCTTCTCGATTTCCTGCTCCTTGCTATACGTAGAGAAATCTGCGGGAGTTTCCTGCGAATCTTCGGTCACAACATTGGAGAGGTCAAGTGATTCGGCCTCTCCGTCTCCGTCAATGTCCATTTCCCCCTCTGCATCAGCTTCACCATCTGCATCAGCGTCCGCGTCTGCATCCTCGTCACCGTCTTCTTCCTCTTCGTCGTCCATAGGAATGCGCTTGCGTTTCAGCGAGGATGGTACAGGTGACGGGGATGATGAGAATCTGCTGGCTATACGAGGGGTTGCAGGAGCTGGGGTCGGTGTCGGCGAGTTGGCCTTGGCCGCGTTGGAGGTAGCTTTCTTGAGTAGGTTGAAGCCCCGTGCCTTTCCAGGAGCCTTGTCCTTATGAGGTGCTTTCTTCTCCTTGGATTGCTTCGGACGTGGCCATTCGAGATCGCGAGACAGTACAAGACGAGACCCAGAGACCCACTCGTCCAAACGTTTGTTGAATGAGTCCCAATGAACGAAGAACTCCCATTTATCCTCCGGCTTCTCTTGTTCTTCGGCTTTCGCGACCTTAGCGCGTCGCGCGTACGAATTATTCGGTTTGTCGCGAATGGAAAGGATTTCGGCAAGGCGCTCCTCGACATCCCCGTCTGCGCCTGGGCGCCTTATGTAGATCTTGCAGCCTACAGTAATGCTCTTTGTTATTTCAATTTGGTAGATACAACCTGCGGTCGCAAGCAAGACGTACTTGTATTGAGTATGTCCCCCCAAGACTGATTGGTGGGGGAGTCTGTGGTCCTTCGCCTGAGGGTGTAGGCGGTGCCATTGTCGAAGTGCTGTTCAAAGTCGAACTGCGCAGGCGCCATTGACTCAGAGCCAGTGATCTTAAGGATCGTGGGAATCCCATGAAGATGATAGGGGTACAGTGATTTCTACACAGAGGAGGTGGTACAAAGCATCTTCTATGGTTACGATTGGAATATTGATGCCACCGGATCAAGGAAAGTCTTCTTCGAGCCTACGCTTTGGGCTTTTTCTCTCTCCAGGCGCCATCCAACTGGTCCAAGAGGTCCTGGACCTCATTGACCGCCTCTTTGCGCTCCAACCTCGCATCGTCTGTCATCTTTGCCGTGTCTAGGCCATCGAGAGCCAGGAGAGACTGCAGCAGGAGCTCGCTGAGTCGCGCGTGTTCTTTGGCAGCATTTTCTACGCTGCCTTGGACGAAAGTCGTGACATCCGGCTTTAGCTTGGTCCTGACTCGACTCAATTCTGCATGAATCGCAGTGGTTGTTGGCTGAGGGGGAGGGCTAGATGGAATCAGGACGATTGTCGACTTGTCGTGTAGTTTGTAGGTGGATACTGGATAAGGGTTGTAAATTCGTGAAAAGATCCAAGCGATTTGTAACAAAGAAACATACGGCTTGCGCCATCGTCTTTCATGACGGCCCCTGCATGGATGAGCTTGAAAGAATTAGGAGGCAGATGCGTTTTCTCTGCAATGGCCTTCCTGAGGTCCGCGAGGGACTGAGTTGCAGTTGAAAGCTCAACTGCAAGCTTTTCTCTGCCGAATTTGATAGTCAGAGTCATCTCGCAACCTTGTTCTCTCACCACCACCACCTCCACACAAATGCCCAATTCACTCACCGGCCTCCTTCCAAGCAAACAGTCGGGGCAAGCCCATACCCCCATACCACCATCCTTGCAGGCAAAGATGGCTGCAATGGCGAACAGGGCTTCTTCGTCGCAGAATACCCACAATCCGAATCAATCACCGGATCTGCGGACGGCGCACTCGTTCCCCTCGCCATCTGCTTCTATCCGTGGCCGGGGCGGGACGTCGATGCCTGGACGCCGTCTGAAACCAGGATTCACGCTCAAAGACATCGATCCGACTGCAATTCCTTCGCCGAGTACAAGTGGTGGGGCTCACGGCGCGGGTTTGGGTGCAGGCCGCCCTGCTCTACCACCATCAGAGCTTCCTAGAAGAACTCCACCAGCTAATTTTGGGACACCCTTCGCGAATTTCTCCAAGATAGTGTATGTGCTCATTCTACGCCCTGCTCATCGCTGACTCTAAAATGCCAGAGATCCCTCTGGTGCTCTTAATTTCAACGGCAAAGCCATCCTACATGCCACGGGCGTGAACTTCAACAGCGGCGCATCGTTCGCCATCAACATGGACCAGCTGCAGCTCGACGAGGAGCTCGGCAAGGGCAACTACGGGACAGTCAAGAAAGTGCTGCACAAGCCAACAAATGTCGCCATGGCCATGAAGGTTTGGCGCTGTACCCTGACGTCATTATCTTGCCTCACCCCCTTGTCAGGAAATTCGACTTGAGCTCGAGGAGGCGAAGCTTAACGCTATCATCATGGAACTCGATATCCTGCACCGTGCCGTCGCCCCAGAGATCGTCGAGTTCTACGGCGCCTTCTTCATCGAGTCCTGCGTGTACTATTGCATGGAGTACATGGATGCCGGCAGCCTGGACAAACTACTAGGGGCCGGTGTTCCCGAAGACGTCCTGGGTCGCATAGCGAGTAGCATGGTTAAAGGTTTAAAATTTCTCAAGGATGAACTTCAAATTATCCATCGAGGTAGGTTAGATCTTCTTCGAGGCATCCACGTTCTTAATTTGTTCTCCAGATGTGAAACCCACGAACGTACTTGTCAACCGCAAAGGGCAAATCAAGCTCTGTGACTTCGGAGTGTCCGGACAGCTCGAGAAGTCTCTTGCGAAAACCAACATCGGTTGCCAAAGCTACATGGCCGTGAGTTTGCCTTGTATCTTATTTCAACGGCTCACCTTATATGTTTCTGCCAGCCGGAGCGGATCAAAGGGGAATCCCAAAATAATCTGGGCACATACACCGTGTCCTCCGATGTCTGGTCCCTTGGTCTGTCCATGATCGAGCTGGCTATCGGCCAGTATCCGTACCCGCCTGAGACATACTCCAATGTCTTCGCTCAGTTGACAGCCATCGTTCACGGTGACCCGCCGGGATTGCCGGAGGATAAGTATAGCGAAGACGCGAGAGACTGGGTCAGTAAATGTCTTATCAAGACGCCAGAACGTCGAGCCACATATACTGAGTTGTTGGTGCGTGTCGTGATATTATCCCTCACTCGCCGAGCCCTTATCACTCTGCTTAGGCACATCCATTCCTTGAAGCCGATTCAAATCGAGAAGTGGACATGATCGGCTGGGTCAAAGTTGCCCTTGCCCATCGAGAACAGCAGCACAATTTGGTTAATGCTACCCTCGTCCCCCCACTGGCGTCGCTATCAACGGAGCCGGACTCTGTTTGAGATAACCGGATGCTGGCATCGGTTAATACGCGCGTCATCGAGCCTACAAGTAGGCAAGACTCTCACGTCAACAAGGGTGATGATAAAGCATTCGTATGGCCAATTCTTCAACCGACCGCGCAATCTCGTTGTTGGCGCCGCTCAACCTCATGTTGTCGTTATATTCTGAGGTTTGCAATCTCGCAGCCGGACCTGTGGTCCAGTAACAGAGCTACCCACTTTAGGACTGCGGATAATTCACTACCACCAACATTTATGATACCTCCTGCATCGTAATTTTGGCTATATAATATCGTGGAATCTATACCTCACTAGGTTCACTTTCAAGAGTCGAATACATTAGTGTCTCTTAGGGAGCAAATCTCGGTGATTCGTTGTCCTCGATAGGCGTCAAGCCACTCTTGTTTACCCGGCTATTGTTCATATATCACATTAAGTTGGGCTGATCGTCAGTGATCGGTAGAGTATACCCACCCCGCGATTTCCAGCTCCTTCTCAGCGTTTAGTGATTGAGATGTAATTTCCGGGATTTCCATGTGGTTGAGGAGTTTGGTGTCATGTTTCTTTATCGGTAGACAACGGCAGCCATGACAAGCTTCACACCGAAGAACTACGCTTTGATTGTACCTAGAACTTTGAGCTCAACTCAGGTAGATTGGACAGTGGTTCGTTCAGCTTAGACCATGTTACTTCTTGCTTCGCCGTGCTCGGTTACATACAATTCTCGTACTTATTACAGACCAAAAGCTGCCTGGTATTGAATATTAAATCCCCACGAGGGAATTCTGCTGCCATGCGCTATCCCTGATCGCTGACCTCTATATGGGTTTCTTGACACAGTCAGTACACGGTATCCGGTGCCCAACGAAATAGGTTAGATATCTTAAACGATATTGCGAGCACCAAGATTCAACCAAAACGCCGAGGTGACCTCACCGAGTCAAAGCCGAACAGACTGACATAGGCGTGCCGTAAGTATCCAGATAAACGCTGCCATTGGTATTGAATCGCCGCCGGTGGTTGGCCAGGTGTTCTTGACTTCAAAGCGGAGCGGCGTTCCTGCGAGCGGTAGAGTTGTCCAAAATAACACGTACGAACATTCGCTTAAATATTGCAGCCGCGCCACCAAACAGTGTTTGAACCGGGCGAACTGCTTCGCCCAACCAGCCAGCTGGCCAGTGATACGACCGTGTGGTGCAGGGGATGCTGCATCAATCCATATTTCAAGGACAGATCAGATTGATGGCTGAACAGAACTAGATAGCCAATCTAGGACGTACATCCATTAACTTTGGGGGTGTTTTTTCTTTCTCGAAGTCATGCATGATGGGGCATATGCTGGTGTCACAATAAGCTAAACGGCCGTACTAGACGGGCAGCCAGCACGCACCTTCTTTCGACGGGCTCAATGGGAAGATGTTCAATCAAGTCGATTAGCCAGCAGCACATGATGGAATAGCAAAGCCTGGGCACGCCCGTACTATTAATATTCCTACCCCAAGGTGTTGAAATGCGGGATGGGAACATTGATTCAACCGTCGAGGGCATCATTATCCGAGGCCCAAATGACTTCCAAGTGCAGGCACTTGAGCTGGGCTGGTATCGTGCCAATCGAGTGCGTCCGATAGAATTCATGTCCATTCATGTCCTCTATTTTTACACGCCCTCGGCATCAGGATGGTGGATCGCGCGCCGAAGTATGTTATAGCATTGGTTCCCAGAAGATCGGACTGACCGTTTACAGGGGGGGAGCGGACAGACTGGCACCTTTTGGCATACGCCGCATTTGTAATTAATTCTGGGCGCACAACGCGCCCACCGTGGTGGGTAGATATCGGGGAACCCGGACGCGCACAGAGCTCTTCGTTGTGCGTACATGCCCGAGTGAGAGGGCCTTGTCACTAACGGCGACTGACTGTCGTCTAATTAAGAGATGTCAACAGGGACATAATCCGGACGATACTTGGCAAGCTTCAATACAAGTAGACATCACCATATCTAATCATTTGAGCCATTTTCAGGAAGTTGAACGCTGAACGACAAGTTCGTCGCGCGTCGCGAGGAAGTGAAAAACACGTGACGCGGGGAGATTGACTTAAAGCATCTAATCTAATCTACAGCTAGCAATCTATCATAATCAGAATGAATCATACTAAGTCGGAAATCGATTGACCTTCGCGCTTGCAGACCGTTGACTCCATCCACAATGTCATTTCCACCACACGATAGTACGTTCTCCTCCTTGGTATCCCAACTGATTAACATGTCCTTTTGTGAGGGTAGTCTCCGCGCCGTTTAACTTCCCGAAGGAGGAGGAGAAGGTCATTGAGTTCTGGAAGGAAATTGACGCGTTCCAGACGAGCTTGAAACTATCGGAGGGAAAGCCGGAGTACTCTTTCTACGATGGACCACCATTTGCGACGGGTCTACCGCATTACGGACACCTGTTAGCCGGCACGATCAAGGTCAGTGGACTCTTGCATCAAACAACATCTACTGAGTTAGAGCCGCACGTTAGGACATCGTCACAAGACATGCCCATGTCAGCGGCCACCATGTCATCCGTCGATTTGGTTGGGATACCCATGGATTGCCAGTCGAGCACGAGATCGATAAGAAACTAGGCATCAGGGGCAAGGAAGACGTCCTCGCTATGGGTATCGACAAATATAACGATGAATGCCGAAGTATTGTCATGCGATACTCATCCGAATGGAGGCACACCGTACAACGGATGGGACGCTGGATCGACTTCGATAATGACTACAAGACACTTAATCTATCGTTCATGGAGTCATGTTGGTGGGCATTCGGTGAATTGTTTAAGAAGGGGATGGTGTACCGCGGTCTACGTGTTATGCCATACTCTACAGGATGCACGACACCTTTATCGAATTTTGAAGCGGGGCAAGACTACAGAGAAGTCAGCGATCCAGCAGGTACGGCTCGCGGCATGTCAAGTACTCCACCACTTACCAATGCCATGTAGTTACTATATCATTTCCCCTCGTGGACGATCCCAAAACATCGCTACTTGCATGGACGACCACTCCTTGGACATTGCCCTCGAATCTTGCCCTTTGCGTTCACCCCGACTTCACCTACATCAAAATACACGACCAAGATCGAGATCAGAATTTCATACTACATGAACGTCTTCTTGGGACTCTATACAAAGATCCCAAGAAAGCAAAATACAAGATCCTAGGAAAATTCAAAGGTGTCGATATGAAAGGCTGGAGATACGTCCCATTATTTGAATATTTCACAGATCAGGTACCGTTAGATGCGTTTTCCCGTATCTTTTGTGCTGACTCGACGATTCGTCGTTGCATAGTACGAAGACAAAGCGTTCAGGGTTGTTGTAGATAACTACGTCACCGATGCTGATGGCACTGGTATCGTTCATCAGGCGCCAGCATTCGGTGAAGATGATCATCGTATTGCCATCGCCAATGGGGTTCTTCGAGCCGATGAAATGCCACCTTGTCCCATCGACGATGCTGGCCTATTTACCAAGGAAGTACCTGACTTCCAAGGCCAATATGTCAAGGTCGCAGACAAGGACATCCAGAAAGTCCTCAAAGCGAAAGGTCGTCTCATCGTGCAATCCACCTTAAAACACACGTATCCGTTCTGCTGGCGGTGAGTGCCCCGACTAGTATTTCCAAGTGGCGCCTGATATATCGGACGATAATAGGTCGGGTACTCCGTTGTTGTATCGTGCCGTGCCAGTCTGGTTCATAAGAGTTCAACCTATCATCGACCAACTGGTAGCAAACAACCAGGAGACGCGATGGGTACCGCAGAGTGTCGGTGATGGTCGATTCGGAAACTGGCTTGCCAACGCCCGTGATTGGAATGTATCAAGGAATCGGTATTGGGGGACGCCGATCCCGCTGTGGGCTAGTGATGATATGGAAGAGGTACGCACACCCAAATGCCTCCACTGCTTCGTCGCTTATTTAGGGATGGAAGGTTGTATGTGTTGGTTCTGTCGAGGAACTAGAAAAGTTGTCTGGCGTGACGGGCATAACTGATATACACAGAGACAAGATCGACCATATCACTATCCCTTCAAGTAAAGGAAAAGGAAACCTGAAGCGCGTTGAAGAGGTCTTCGACTGCTGGTTTGAATCCGGAAGGTCAGCACAGTGACTCACGTTGAGTCTAGTCTACAGGCTGAAACTTGGTTTATCAGCATGCCATACGCCCAACAACACTATCCGTTTGAAAACCAGCAACTATTTGACGACACCTTCCCTGCGAATTTCATCTGTGAAGGGATAGATCAAACTCGTGGATGGTTCTACACCCTCCTCGTACTCTCCACTCACCTCTTCGGCCGAGCACCGTGGCAGAACTTGATCGTCACTGGGCTCGTTCTTGCTGCGTGAGTGTTAACATCGTAATCGTATCTTTTGGCACTCACCGTTCATGGCAGGGACGGAAAGAAGATGAGTAAGAGTCTGCGAAACTACCCTGACCCTCACGTCGTGATTGATTCGTATGGTGCGGATGCCGTTCGGTGAGTTTGCTCAGAGTAACTCTAATGGAGTCGAAAATGACTGCTAGCATAGAATGTTCCTGGTGAATTCGCCCATCGTGCGGGGTGATAACCTCCGATTCAGAGAAGAGGGTGTTAGAGAGGTCGTATCCCGCGTACTGCTTCCGTGGTTGAACTCGTTCCGTTTCTTCCTTGGGCACGCCGCGCTGTACAAGAAAACAACAGGCAATGACTTCAAGTACAACCCGCACGCTGCCGTCTCAAATAACGTTATGGACCGTTGGATCCTCGCTAGGTGCCAATCCCTTATCAGGCTCGTGAAGGAGGAGATGGCAGCATATAGGCTGTATAATGTCATCCCTCGTCTTCTTGATTTGGTGGACGACCTCACGAATTGGTACATCCGATTCAACCGCAAGCGCTTGAAGGGCGAAGATGGGCCTGAGGACACGGCCGCGGCTCTAAACACGCTGTTCGAGACTCTTTTCACCCTCTGTAGGACAATGGTAGGGTGTGGCATGTGGAGAGACGCTGTAGACTTACTAAATTCTTGCAGTCATCGTTCACACCCTTCATCACGGAGAATATCTACCAGACGCTTCGAAACTTCATCCCTGAAGATCCTTCAGCAGGCGATACTCGATCAGTGCACTTCTTAGCCTTCCCCGACCCGAAGGCGGAATATTTCGACGAGGACATTGAGAGACAAGTCAAGCGGATGCAGACTATCATCGAGTTGACGAGGTACCTGCGGGAAAAGAACAATTTATCTCTGAAGGTCAGAGCATGCCATTCATGGACCATTGCTTGTGGCTGATCGTGTTGTAGACTCCCCTGATGGAGCTTATGGTGTTCCATCCGGATGTGGGATATCTGGAAGACATCAAGCCCCTCCAACGATACATACAATCCGAACTCAACGTTCGGGATATCGCTTTCACTTCGGACGAGTCTGCATCGGGAGTGAAATACCGGGCGGTCGCGGACTGGGCGGTCCTCGGGAAGAAGTTGCGAAAGGATCTCGGTCGCGTGAAGAATGCTTTGCCAAGTGTCACCAGCGAGGACATAAAGGCATACACAACAACAGGGAAGTTCACGGTTGACGGAATTGAACTCGTCAGCGGTGATTTAACTGTTCAGCGATATCTTGAACTGCCTGCTGGGTTGGAAGCCCAATATGCAACACACACTGACAACGATGTGGTCGTTCGGCTAGACATCCAGATCCACCCTGACCTTCAAAGCGAATGGTTAGTTCGTGAGATAACGAACCGTATCCAGAAGTTGCGAAAGAAGGCAGGCTTACAATCCACGGACGAGGTTGATGTTCTATATCAATTCGAGGACGGTACCGGTGCCGATCTACTGGCCGCCATGCAGAAGCACGCAGACTTCATCGAGAAGACGGTTCGGAACATCCCGATAGATGCCAAAGAACGAAAACAAGGCGCAGAGACATTGATCGAGGAGGAGCAGGAAGTGGCAGAAGTCAAGTTCATATTATGTTTAGTCAAGCGTACGTAGACCCACAAATGTAATCAGTAGCATGTAGAGTACACAGCGCCATACCTATTTCTTGGTTGAACCAAAGCCCCCAAAGCCCATCATCGTTGCTAGATCGGTGTCGTGTTCCATAGCATCCTTTGCCAACTCTAAGCGAGCCTTCTCTTTCTCGGCTCTCTTTTGTGCTTTCTTTTCTTCGCGAGCCTGCACTTCTTTGGCCTTGATGTCTGCTAGCCTTTGATCAAAGTCAAAGGCTTTGGCGTTGGCAGCATCTTTTGTCTTTTCGCGGAGAAGCATTATACGTGCACGCACTTGAGCAACCGTCGATCTCTCTATTTTTGTCGTCTGCCCCAAGGCTCGTAGATCTGCACTCGTTCTCAGTCAGCGGCTGAGGTGCGTAGCACAAATACTTGGAACTCACGCGCTCGACCGTTGATATGGTCCAGGTAGCCAGTGCTGTCCTTGTACGTTCGATTACACGTTTCACAGTGGAAGCCAGGCTGGCCAGGACCGCGCCCACCCGGATTCTGCACGACCATCGTCTTATTCAAGTTCTTATCGAGCTCGAGCGGCGTTTCGCGCTGCTTCATCAGCTCTGTTGGTTTCGGGAGGTCATCCTTCTTGCCCTTTCTAGGCTTCTTTCCTAGCGATTGTGAGCAGTATGTCCGAGAGACGATAGCGGCCTTGCGGGATCACCTTGCTTCATCCTCTCGTCGTTCTCCTGCATCCGTTCCCTTTCCTCCTGTATATGACATGAGCGAACATATCGTCGTCCATGGACTTACGACACTTTACCTGGTCCTTTCTCTTTGCCTTCTCAGCATATTCCTCCTTGTCCCATTTCTTTCTGAAGTCGGTATCTGCTGCTTTGCTGCCATATGCGCCTCCCGCTTCGCTTTGAGACATCGTGTCGGTCGGGGCAGTGAACAAATTCGATACGTCACGTGGCTGCAGAACTGTCACCGGCGCAGCAACAATGCCAACATTGCTTTTGTCCCACTTTTCTTTATGACCACCACGTGGCCCTCAATATCCAGACGCTGACCGCAGGATGGACGACGCCGACCCAGAACACACGCTCGCGGCCGTTTTTCCGCTCCCTTTTCGCGTTCTTCTGCTCGTTGGGGTTGGGATTCTCGGATGGGCCACCAATGTACACGGACTAGATCTGCTCAAAGTCGATGTCGCGGGGACTATGGAACTTCGTACGCACGACACCTCGCAGCCAATATCTCTTCCATTACGCGCGAATGGGCACCAACATCCACCTAGAGCCTGTTTCATCTACTCTTCCACGTACAAACTCTTCGGCATATATTGCGCGTGGGGACTGGCTTCCTGGCTACTTTACTGCTCGGCGACATGGAAAGACCCGTCATTAGTCGATGCGTTTGGGTACATCCCAGCTATCTCTGCACTTTGTATTATTCTGGTCTTGATTTCTCCGTTCGAAATATGTCAAAAGCTTGAACGCGACAAATTCCTTCAGTAAGTTTTTGTCCTGTTCTTGTGTATATTTCGCGGACGCTCAGCGCGTGTTATAGCGCGTTGCGAAGGTGCCTGTTTCCTCATATGGACGGACGAATTTACTTCGCCGACATCGTATTCGCCGATATATGCACATCCTTCGCAAAGGTGCTGGGCGACGTATGGTTGTCATTGTGCATGCTATCTCCGGGAAATAGCCTTCTCGTTCCGCCTACTCTCTCTGGGCTGAGTCGCTGGGTGCTCCCTATCATCATGAGGTGAGTCCAATGCTATAGTAATAAGCAGGGAATTAAGTCAGCCACAGCCTTCCCTACGCAATACGATTTCGGCAGTGCGTTGTCGAGTACTCTGCGGCCTCAAACGAATCTACTCGGCCATTATACAACGCTCTAAAATATGCCACTGCCTTCCCCCTTATTTTCCTTTCTGCAGCCCAGCGAGTCGTCGTTATTGACGGTCAAATACCAGTCGGCTCGGTGAATCATTCAGTAACATCCCTCTTTCGATGGTGGTGAGTTATGGCTTTCTTCCTCCGTAAACAAGCTGACGTTCAAGAAGGCTGCTTGCTGCCGCGGTGAACTCCCTATACTCTTTTTGGTGGGATGTCACCAACGACTGGGGTCTTGATTTGCTGAAGAGGAGTGGCCAAGGCGAAAGAGACAAGCCATCTCCACCCAAGAAACTCATGCTCCCCTTTCTGAACCGATCTCACATTCCCACGTCGCCATCGGATGGGGCCACGACCCTGCTTAGCCCTTCGTTAGGCTCTAGCAGAGTGCACATGTCGTACCCATGGGGCCTGCGCCCAGTGCTGCTTTATCCATTGCCTACGTACCCATTGGTCGTGTTCCTAAACCTGATTCTCAGACTTACTTGGTCCATCAAATTGTCGAGCCATCTTCATTCCCAGACTGATGGGAGTGCCAGTATCTTCTGGCTTGAAGTTGCTGAGATAATCCGTCGGTGGATGTGGGTCTTCATACGAGTTGAATGGGAAGTGGTAAAATCGATGCATAAAGGAAGTAAATCACACATACAGGAGTACGAGATGATCATGACGCCTGAAAATGAGCTCACAAACATGGACACTGTAGTGAGTGAGTTGATAGGATCATTATGAAAAGTAGCTAACCCATACGCAGGATAGGTTTTGACGATAATTATTGTATCATGAATCCATTACTGTGATGGTCCCTAATCGTATTCCGTGTAGGAACCATCTTCTGACCTTCTTGCTTCCCGGTTCTGTCCATCATATTTTCCGCGAGAATGACATCCTATCCCGCCCGTGGTTTGAGCTCACGGGTTACGCCATTTCCCAGGAGGCCATTCCGTATGGAAATCCAGCATTACAATCCCCAAGATCCGTGGGCGACTTTGCGTTTACGAGTTCATCCTATCCCACTGGCACGCGCTCCATCAACTTCCTGATCAACCCCATTTCTTGCCGATGTACAAGATCATATACAGGGATTCTATTTTTATACCGAAAATGCCCGGCGTATCGACAGGTCGTGGCAAGAATGCTACGATAACGACTGGCTGGGGACCACTGGAGACAGCAACCCGGCGCCCCTGTGCATTGTCGGGTTATAGCCCGGGCCGGCTTGCTTTAACGAGCTAGAATCGGAACTATAAGCATGCACTATGTCATACACCCTTCGGCGCCCTCAAACATGGTCACTTGCTTTCCTGCGCTCGTGGAACAATGGATGATGGAGATGTCTACTTTAGCAATAAATTGGGTCATGGGGCCTGACGCTCTATCCGCTTGTCCTTGTCCTCTCCTCAACTATATAAAACCATGTTTTCCATCCTCAGAAACGCACGAATATTCGCTCAGCGCACCCCGGCTCGCAGCTTTCACTCAAACCGCATCCTAAACCAAGAGAAAATGAAGGCAAGCGTGCATGCTGCTGCTTGGTTCATCGAACGCGGTCCTAATGATCACCGTGTCTTAGATCCTCGCGATTCTGTACAACGGCTTCAAGGCTGCGGAAGAGGAGCCGCGTCTTCTCGGCACCGTTGAAAATCGAGTAAGTAATAGTGCACAGCCCTGACAGTACGATTCACTAACAGTCGCGCCTCTCAGCTTGGCCTGCAGGAATGGCTTACTTCCCAGGGCCACGAGTTCATCGTTAGCTTACTATTCTTGGCTGAACATGGATGAATTGTTCACGTACTGGAATGTAAATGTAGGTCTCAAGCAGCAAGGAGGGACCTGACAGCGACTTCCAGAAGCATATCACGGATGTGAGGGTTAAGATAACATGTTTCCTTGATCAAGGATTGACGGTCACGGCTCGCTTTAGGCCGAAATTCTTATAACAACGCCCTTCCATCCTGGATATCTCACGGCCGACCTCTTCGAGAAGGTGTGTAGTCTCAGTTATTCTTGCACTGTAATGAACCTAATGCGTCCGTCCTCGCTCTAGGCCAAGAAATTGAAACTTTGTGTGACTGCTGGCGTCGGTTCTGACCACATTGACCTGAACGCTGCTGTGAAGCACAAAGTTCAGGTTCTGGAGGTATGCTTCCTCGGAAGACCTAAGCCGTTCAGGTTCTAAATCAAAAGTGATCTAGGTCTCAGGTTCTAATGTGGTCTCCGTTGCCGAACATGTCATCATGAGCATGTTGTTGCTTGTTCGCAACTTTATTCCCGCTCATGAGGTAAGAACACTTCCCGCACTTTCTTGACCGTTTCTGATCCCTGTCAAAGATGATTGAACGTGGGGATTGGCAAGTGTCAGACATCGCGCGCAATGCGTTCGATCTTGAAGGCAAGGTCGTCGGCACAATCGGAGCTGGTCGCATTGGTTATCGCGTCCTTCAGCGCCTTGTGCCCTTCGACTGCAAGGAACTGCTATACTACGATTACGCCGCTCTTCCCCAAGGTATGCATCTACAGACACCGTTCTTTTCAATCGTGGCTAATGAAATTTCATTTCGCTAGCTGCCGCTGATGCTGTGAAAGCCCGTCGCGTAGAGGATCTCAAGGTATTTTGGGAGTTTTCCACCCACCGATCGTGTCAGAGACTCACACATTGTATAGGAATTCGTCGCACAGGTACTATTTCCCCACAGTTAGCTTTGTACATCGATTCTGAAGCAGTGTGTCTGACATTAGTGTGACGTCATCACCGTCAACTGCCCCTTGCACGAGGGAACGAAGGGCCTCGTCAACGAAGAACTCCTCTCGCATTTCAAGAAGGGAGCCTGGATCGTTAACACTGCTCGAGGTGCCATCTGTGACAAAGATGCCGTCGCAAAGGCACTCAAGAGCGGACACCTTTCCGGTGATTAGCCTTTACATTTGCCTTGGAACGCGAACTGACAACTTTGCACAGGCTACGCTGGCGACGTCTGGAACGTCCAGCCCGCACCCAAAGACCACGTCTGGCGTACGATGAAGAACCCTCTCGGCGGTGGTAACGGCATGGTTCCTCACTACTCTGGCACGACCTTGGACGCACAAGCTCGCTACGCTAATGGTGTCAAGAGCATCCTCCAGAACTACTTCGACAGCAAGCCTCAAGAACCTCAGAACATCATCATCGGCCTCGGCAAGTACGAGACGAAGGCTTGTGAGTACAACTTATCATGACCAATCCTGGGGTGAATGATGCTGATTCTTCTGGCTTACTTAGACGGCCAGCGCTGAAAGGGTCGATGACGACCTCGAATATTTATACGAATGCCATATGTACTGATGTTACTTGTTTTTCTATCAATCAAATCAATCCATTACGAGCTTGAAACCCAACCATGGTGATAAACACGAAAGCGTACTGCAAATACATTATAATGTATACATAGATATTAGTCCTCCCTTTTCATCTTGCTCGTTAACAACTCCTTCAGATACTTCTCCAACCTAACGGCGCTCTTATGGTACACGGTCTCTTCTGGGTTGTATTGTTGGCAATTTTTGAATATGAGCATTGCATCGTCCACAAATTGAGCCAGTGATTGGTATTGATTTGTGTCAAGTTTGTGTTCCATCGTCCGAAAGTCTGATGCAGGATAATTCGCGATAAGTTACGGCGAGGTGCAAGACGAGACATACCCATAGGTTGCTTAATGACTTCGTAATAATCCGGCACCTCTTCCTCATTAACAGGTTGCATAAACGGCCAGGCGTTTGAATGCCCTACAAGCCTGTTAGACACGATTGTATGAGGGAGTGGTTTTGCGGACCTTTCAAGTCTCTGAGCAACCGTTCCATTTGACTGTGTTCCATACTTTTTGGGATTCCCCTTACACTGGAAGAACAAACGAGCGAGAGATCCGTTCAGTACGACACTGGACAGTAGTCTGAAGTACTCACGAAGTGGCCATCGTAGGATTCCAGCCACTCTCTCCTAAGGAGTTGATCAGCTCTCAATATCTACACAAAAGCAGATGATACCAACTGAGTCCAGGAACATCCATTGGGTTGACGACTATACCTCCAGGATTGCCATTCTGAAACTGAGGAAGGCCTGGATACACGATGTGCGATTTAGACACTTCACGGATCTTCGACATGATGGCCTCCGTTTGCTGCGCGATTAATTCCACTTTGTTCAGGTAGTCAACCTTCGGCAACATGGTACACTGCATGATCGTTCCGCCTTCGTAGTCCTTGATGTACCCGGCCCAAACCGATCTATCGAGAGTAATGTCCTTTGAGAAACCTTGCTTCTCGAAATACCCGACAGCATAATTATCGGCATAAGTCAGGAAATGCATCATGCCCGGATACGTTTGCTTGATGTGAGCTTTGAAGTGATCCATCAGCATACCACCGTAACCCTATAGCATAGTTGTCAAATGCGCAGATAAATGCGCAGGATAGGCCACACCTTCACTTGGTCCACAGAAGCGGTTGCGAAGAACACAATCTCGGCGAACCCGCGATGCGGGAATGGACGAAAGCAGATGCCACCGACGACCTTGTAGCCACGTTTGACGATAGCAAGCGCTTTTGAATTTGAATCATAGACGAGCCGAGCAATATATTCTCGAGGCATCTTGGGGAGCTGTTTTTGGAAAAGTGTCTTCAGACCGGTCAATATGACCATTGACTTTGGTTGTTTGTCGTTCTTCACGGCAGTAACCTGTATTACACCCTTCCGAAGTTCCACATTGACGAGTTTCTCGGGTTTCGAGGAAAGCTAGCAAACTATGAGTTCAATCGTCCATTGCTACCACGCAGTACTTACGCCACCAGCAGTTGGTTGACCGGTATCAACTGGAACTCCGGTTACTAAACGATTTAACTGGGCTTCATCCATTGGTTCTTCAACTTTAACTGCTGCATGACCGTTGGTCTTTGCAGAGCCGTTAGACTTGGCGTGCTTCTTGGAGGCAGGATGAGGCTTTGTTTTATAGCCTGGCCCCTTCTTTCCACTTCTGTGGGATGGCTTTACGCGAGCAGCCAACGGTCGTTCCTCTTCTTCATCGTCGTCATCGTCGTCATCGTCGCTCAGAGACGAGATAGATATCCTCCGCTTCTTAAATGGGGGCACTTCACTCAGTACCGAAGAGGCGGGCGAACTAGGATTGCTAGATGATTTTTCTAGTGTTCCGTCGGTGAGTAGGTTGCCGAAGGGTTAAATACCAGACATACTCTGAGAAATACTGAAGGTAGCCATCGTTGGGCTGAGTAGTGAGACTGGCAGTTGCATTTGTTTCCGTAGTGAAGTTATATCCGTATCGATGTAGTCGAAGTCGGTCAGCTTGCCCACATCCTACCAAATTATTGGCTTAGATATCCAAATGTAAAGACAGCATATGAGACCGCACCTGCAAAGCATAAGTCATGCATATGCTAATTAACCAATAGTGCACGAGACCAAACCTGAAGGAGTTCATCTAATCGGATAGCAACTCGGCCTCTCCGTGCAAACTCCTCAGAACCAAGTTCAAGCTCGTTTGCACCATGGGCTGACGAGAAGTGGCCGCAACCGCAGTATTCCAGGTAAGGTATCTGCATGTCGTCTTCATCGTCCGAGCCATACTGATCAACCAACGTCGATTGAACCACTTGCTGATCGTCCGGCAGAACTTCGGTACCTGGAGGAGGACGTAGGCCATAGCAAGAGGAGCAGCTTGCACAGGGGGAGTGCCGTGCAATTTTGAGGGCAAGTTGTAAGTGGGAAAGGCCAGAAGCGCTATTCGATGCCGGATACAGGAACCTCATTGCATTGGCCAGTTCAGCAACGGTCAAGTAATGATTCTGAAGCAAACGGTGGCGGTGGGTGAACGACAGTAAGTCACGTGACCGAAACGATATTTTTAGCACAACACTTACTTCCACGCTCAATCAATTTCGGTGGTGCAACGACAGTGACCACCACGCTGACAATGCCCACTACGGCTTCGGCAGCACGATTATCTAAAAGTTACTCAAAATCTCCCCGGAGTTATGATGTCCATATATTTATTGCTTATTCTAGCCGTTGCCACGACTTCGGCGCAATGGATTGACTACCCGGCCAACGGTTTCGCAACGATGACCCACTATACCTTGCCCCGAGACTATGTCGCTGCATGCGGCTGCACTCCTTCTAGCACCCACTACCCAACCGCTGCGTTGTCGCAGATGGCCTTTGGGAGCAGCGCTGCATATGGTACGCAGTACTCAAGTTATCATCTTCTATTTGCGAAGCTCACTCAGTGTTTACCTCAGGCCCAGGCTGCGGCAGATGCTTCAAACTCACACTACTAAATACCTTTCTGTCCGACCCTCCATTCTATCCCACCGAGTCGAAGAGCATCACGGTAAAAATAACAGATCTATGCCCCTTGGGTGGAGACTGGTGCTCCGCAACGTCTAACAAACCCAACAAGTGAGATCGAATCTCAACCGTCTGTGTACACGACGCTCATACGACCATATAGGGCCGGCCTATCGCTCAATTTTGACCTCGCATTCCCTTCAAGCTCAATCCCAGACGATTTCTTTCCCTCCAATGAAGCCTTCTACGGCTACACAGTGAGTCAATCCCAGGGACTGATGCCGCGTCCGAGCCAATAACAGTGATGTCAGGATTTCGGTGTTTGGAATACAAGCTACCAGGTAGTCCCATGCAACGAGAACTGGCCGGGCTCTAGGAATCAGGCAGCCCTAGGCAGTGTGGCTAACCAAGGTCCAGAGAGTGTTTGTTGTCCTGCGGAACCTACTGTACGTCGCTGCTTCCTAGCCGTTCATTCAAGTTACTCATCATGTCGATTTCAGGGCAACTCTAACGACACTTGCACGTCCTATTCCGACAAGAATGGCCTACCGTACGCTGAATCCCTGTTTTGGATAGTACGACGACTAAACGTGTACACTAGCAGACCGGACACACGTACGAATGCCTCAGAAGCAATATATACCCCCAGACTCTCATTGTACCCCGCTTTGTTGTTGTCTTTGCTATATCTACTTGCTTGCAATATGTCTGTATAACAAGTTCGAACATTTATACCTGGGGTGCCATAATTATACACGGAAATTCAATTATGCCATGCGTCTATAGATCCTTATATGAATAAATAGCGCGTGTTGAGCAGCATGGATTGCTCTTACTTCTCCACGTCATCGTCACCAACACGGTTGTACTTGACGTCTTCCCCGCCGCGGAGCCTTTGCAACCAGCGCAAACCGCCTAGGTAGACGAACAAACCTGCCCCCGCAGCCAAAAATACTGCAACGAAGAAAAAGTTGCCGAAGGTGAAAGTGTCATGGTCGACCCCGGGGGTGGCAACCGGGTCCTCAGTGACAATGTTGGTAGCGGGTTTGGTGATCACTGGGGCGGCGACTTCGGTCTTAACGACGTGCGTCTCATCGGCGGTCTCCTTCTGTGCTGGTTCCGCCGCTTTTGTAGAAGTCTGAATGTCCGCAGTGTGCTCCTAGCAAGCAAACAGAATGGTATTTATTCACAGATAGCTCTTATGATAAATAATCGCCGATTATAGCTCAGCGTGAAGAGGTACCTCATTGCCTTCGGCATCTTTCTCCACCGGGATCTAGAAATGACGACCGTTTGATTAATGCGAATTCTCGGGCTTTCGGAAGGGAGGGCTCACCTCGCCAGAGTCGACAACGACGACATCCTCAACAGGTCGGTCCATAGCACCTTTGGCCACATTTTCTAGTTGAAGAGGCGATAGTTAACCCACATACTTTCATGGAAAGTCATGAGAGACTACGCACCAACTTGGTGGACGATATCCATACCCTCGATGACCTTTCCGAAAACGACCTATTCCACCATGTTAACTGGTAGTCCAGAAAGACGGGGATAATCTTACGTGGCGTCCATCAAGCCAGCTTGTGACGACGGTGCAGATGAACTTTGGGCAAATAAGAAGCAGTCAACCAAATAATCAGTGAGTACACACAAATTGAGAGCCTATGAGGTTCGTTAGCTTGACTATACGGATACAAAAACCAGGTACTAACCGTTGGTGTCCTTTCCAGCGTTAGCCATCGAGAGTGTACCAGGACCGACGTGGCGGAGTTTGCTGCTTAATATGTCAGAAAGTATCCCATTATATTTGCCGCCAAGGACTAACAAGTTCTCGTCAGGGAATTTGTCGCCGTAGATTGACTGAGGGGAAGTCAGTAAAGATGTGCATTCGGTCAAAAATGAACAGACCTTTCCACCGGTGCCGTCGCCGCGAGCTATTCGAGGATTCGTCATCGAGCACATACAGACACGTCTTAGTACTTACTGAAGTCACCACCTTGAATCCTGGGGTATGTGAATACAAGGCAAGAATTCGAGTTGATCACACTTACATGAAATCCTTGATAACACGGTGGAACTTGGAGCCCTTGTACCCGAAGCCGAGTTCTTCACCATCCTTGTTCTTACCGGTGGCAAGAGCGCGGAAATTCTCAACAGTTTTGGGAACGGTCTGAACCGAGCTTGAGCTCATAGCTAGACACTACGCTTGAAGTTACTCACACCACCGTAGAGACCCATAACGACTGCACAACATTTAGTCACGAAGGTGTACTGATAGCAACTGATTGCTTACCTCGACCGAGGTCCTTGTCCCCATGCTTCAGGTCAAAGTACACCCTATTGGTGATTTTGGGGCCCTTAGCAGCCTCTACGGACTGTGCGCAGAATATGGCCGCAACGACAAGGATAAACGCGAGAGAGAGACGGCTGAACATGGTAGAAAGGAAAGAAAGGTACAGAGTTTAGGTTGGACGTGGCACCACCAATATTTGAAGAAGCGCCGTGGGAAATTGAGGTCATGAATTTCATCCGCCATTGATTTACTGCCAGTTGTCTTGAAAGGATGGACGATGACTTGGTGCTCAACGTCGACGTGGGACACGACACTGCCAACACTGCCAGGTCACCCCACGCAAGAAAGGGTGGTCGCTGGACAGATCGGTGCGTGGTGTCAAGTACAAATCCTGAATGCTACTTCTGACATTATTTATTTTATAGATTGAAAGCAAAACGAGTGTCGAAGCGGAAAATACGGCCGTCCGATAACGATGTAGACGAGACACCAGCACATGCGGTCGAATCACGACCCGCGAAGCGGCCCCGACATGTTCCAGAACCTCGAAAAGAAATCCGAAAGGACTCAGTACCGTCGAAATCGACTTCGACGCAGTCGCGTGCCCCTGCCCAGTTCATATCTTCCTTGTTCACCTCGAACCCCAAAGTCGAAGCACTAGCTGCCGGTGGACCCAAAGGGAAGCAGACTGCAGCACCTAGCAATGCTCCCCTCGCCGATTCCTCTACATTTGCTGGCCTCGGACTCGACCCTCTGCTCGTTACCCATCTTTCCTCCAAGATGAATATATTGAAGCCAACTTCAATTCAAAAGGCCGCTTTGCCCCCCTTCTTGCTTCCCTCTCCTGAAAACGCAGATCGAGATGTATTTATACAGTCTCAAACTGGTTCTGGAAAAACACTATCCTTCCTCCTTCCCATTCTGCAGGATCTGCTGCCACTGAGCACAAATTCATATATTGACCGATCAATTGGAACTCTTGCCATCATCATTGCACCTACTCGTGAACTGGCGAAGCAAATCCATGACGTCCTCGAAGCCCTCTTGAAATTGCGCCTACGACCTGAGGAGGAGTCGGCAGATGACTCTACCCCATCATCAGCAAGACTAACTCGCTGGCTCGTTTCTGGGCTTCTAACCGGCGGTGCTACTCGCACACATGAGAAAGCTCGAATACGTAAAGGGCTACCAATCGTAGTGGCTACGCCTGGCAGGCTCCTGGATCACTTACAGAATACTTCAACCTTCAACGTAGAGAAATGTCGGTGGCTTGTTCTCGATGAGGCGGATCGCCTCATGGACTTAGGCTTCGAGGAGACCATCACGGGCATTGTTCGTGGGCTGGATGGCCGTAGAAATCTGGCGAAGCAGGCAGTGGAGGAGGGTAAGAGTATGGAAGTCGGAGGGTGGGATTGGAGTCGACAGAGAAGGACCGTACTTTGTTCAGCGACCATCCGTGAAGACGTTCAAAAATTGGCGGGTACAACATTAACGAGACCGATCGTAATAAAGGCAACGGAGGCGGATATGCCTGTAGAAGGAGCTCTCGACGCCGTTGGCGCCGTTCCTACGACCGACAAGTTCACTCCTCCATCACAGTTGTCGCAGAAATACGTTGTCGTGCCTCTGAAGTTGCGCCTTGTTGCTCTTGTCTCCCTGCTCCGTTTCCTCCTTTCCAAGTCGTCCAAACGGCCCGGGGAGTCTAAAATCATAGTGTTCCTCAGCTGCACCGACTCAGTTGATTTTCACTGGCAAATATTAGGAGGTGCCGCAATGAACGAGAGCAATAACGAGCAAAGCGGCGGTGAATCTGACGATGTCGAAGAATCTGGCGATGAGGAGGCCGAACCTAGGAAGGAGAAGGTTTCACTTCAGTCTCCTCTGTTGCCAGACGCTTCTATCTATCGATTGCACGGTTCCTTGCCAACTCCCACTCGACTTGCCTCTTTGCGAGGGTTTTCGGCGGTCGGCAAAGGTCAGAACGTGACGTCCATTCTGCTTTGCACATCAGTTGCTTCTCGTGGTCTTGATCTTCCCCTAGTTCGTGCCGTCGTTCAGTATGACCTGCCGACGGAAGGAGGAGCCACGGAGTACGTCCATCGAGTAGGTCGAACTGCTCGTGCAGGGAAGGGTGGTGAAGCCTGGAGTATCATTGCTCCAAGTGAAGCTGAGTGGGCGAAGTGGGTGGTCACAAAGATGCATGGAACCGAAGAAAGCGAGAACAAGTCCATCCGTATCAGCCCGGTCTCAGTTGAGAATGTCCTCAGAGATGGCTTTGGAGGCAAGAGCAAGGAGTATGAAGACAGAGCAACGGATGTCCAACTGGCGTTCGAACGCTGGGTTTTGCAACGAAAAGAGGTATGTTATTTATCCACCGATACCCTACACTTTTCACACATTTCCGCACAGCATGGCGAGCTCGCGAGAAAGGCATATCTGTCTCATATGAGGGCTTACTCAACGCATCCCACCAACGAAAAACATATTTTCCACATCCGACATCTCCATCTCGGTCACTTAGCGAAGTCATTCGCCTTGCGTGATGCACCGAATGCAGTCGCCGGGAAGACAAACAAGAGCAAGAATAATAGCCTATCCAAGTCTAAGCCTGCTCCATCGTCTTCTACGTCCAAGCGAGCGGCAAAAATCGGCGCTGAGGCCAAACCTACCGAGTCGACGAAGTGGGAAATCGATCACAGCGGCGACGCAGAAAAACGGATGCAGACTGCTGTTCGGGCTCAAGGTCGGTTGCTAAAGCAAAAGGGCGTCATGATGAGTAGCGGTGTTTCCGAGTTCCAGATTTCTGGAGGGACAGATCTGGAAAAACTCATACAAGGGGCTCGATGATAGTGTCGACTGGCTCCTGACTCTTTCGTGGTATTCGTTCGTGATGGATAGACTATTTACCAGGCTTGTTTGCAATCATGATATCTCAGTTGTATCACTGAAACGGCACCATCGTCTATTCACTTGTCGTTGACCTTCGTTATTAAGTAGATGGTTATATTCCTCGTCTGCCAAGCGGAAGCAAGTGAATATGCAGGGCCAGCCTAGCAATAACAACTAAGTACGAGGGGAGGGTAGTGGAGGAACACGCCTCAAAGTCCACCAAATGCGCCTCTTCCAGTGATCCACACCACGAACTACCCTCTTCAGGTATGACTCCTTTTCATCGACTACACGCGAACGTAGCTTCCATGTTCCAAGGCCGAAGCGAAGTTTATCGAAGCGCTGAACAACTTCATCCATGGTGGGCCGTTTTGAGGGATCGACTTGGGTCATGTCGGCAACTAGGGGTTTCATAAACTCGAAGCCACATTTACGACTAGCCAAAGGGGAGCCCTAAGGAGGTGTTAGTGTAGAGACACGATAGGCGGGCAAAGTCAACTCCACCTCGATAAACTGTTCCCTGATCATATTCCCCAAGGTATACACATCAGTAGGGAATGGATCGCAAGCTCTCCCTGACTTAAATTCCGGAACAGTTTTGTCGGCACCAAGTATTACGTCCTCTGACGCTGGGAGGTCCTCTGCCTTGTATTTACGTGACAATCCAAAGTCTGTGAGGTAGTATTTCACCGGTTTCTGGGTCCTGGTGTAGTGCTTGACTGGCCCGCTCAGATCTAATTTGTAGTCTAGTCTTGAAGGGTGATAACGGTCAACAAACAGAGGATTGGCGTCCATCAGCACGTTGAGATAAGCGACGTCTCTGAGGAATGCAGGCGTCAAGTATTCATGATATCTGAGGTTCGGAGTCCAACTTACCGATGTGCGACATGATGTTGATGCATAAATCGGAGTCCCTGTATATATGTTTTCTGCATCGAGCCACTAACATTTCGCTTACGTGCGTACCTCAAAAACTTGACCGAAGAATTCGACCGCTTCACCGATGGTATCGAAGGCAGGATCGTCGTGGGGCCGGAGGAATGGCATTACCAGAATGACCAAGTCGTCATCGTCGGGCACTTGCAGTACTTCGTATATAGGTATACAATGGTTGTGTTTATCACTTGCAACTGAATCCATGGAGAAATATTGTCCGATTTCAGCTTCGTGTGGATGCAAAGACTTCATTACAAGTTTGAGCACCAATTGCTCGCCGTTGGACAGTCGTTCCGCGTCCAAAACACTTGGATGCTGCCACCATGATTTACTCATACTGTTATCGGCATCATAAGTTTGGAGTGGTGCTTACTGGCGGGAGGAGTCCATCGGTACAGAGGATCCAAGGCTTCTTCGTCCCCTCCCAAGAAGGCGTCCAGTCAGGCTTATAACGTTCTCGAAGCTGAAAGCCATTTGAGAGCAACCAATCGTAGTGGTCGCGCCAGAACAGCTCATACTCTACGAGCCTGCCTGGAGTTGGGGGACTGCGCGCATCGGTGTGAGTATTGTCATTCTCCATGCAGGCCAGGAGGAAGGGGGTTGAGCAAGGGGCCCAAGAGCTGATGAACTCGGAATCCGAGAATGTTCAAACAACTTGAAGAACAAAGAAGTTGGACCCACAAGGATAAACACCGCTTGAACTTTGATGACTACTGTCAAGCCAACTTGACATTGCTATCGTTCATTGTTCTAAATGGGCTAGGAAATGGGCACGAGTTCTCCTGCTGGGGACTTCATGGTGGTCTATAAAGTGTCCTGTTTGACCTGGTGTGCGCAACTCGATTTGCTTCATTCACCCAGGCTGGCCAACTCAAGACACTGAGTGCTGGTTACTCCTGTCACCTTCAACTCCACTCTTTGCATTCCCGCACGGTTTTCAGTTATAATAATGGCACCAAACTCTGTATCCACCTCTGATAGTTGCATAGGGATCAACAATGTCAATACTTGCGACAACAGCATAACAACTACGAGCTACAACATACAGCAATCAAGCACGGTTCCTCCTAAATGTGTTTTGGTTGCACGGACTTGTAAGTACTGCTATATACAGATCGGGTGTCGAACGAGTGACTAAAGTTCCAGATATTGCAAGCATCTTTCACTGCTTTCTTTACCAGACGCAGGCTTCCTCGTATCAAAGCGCTGTTAGACGAGGTGCTGGAAGAACTCCAATACCTGAGTCAAACGGGACGGGACCAGCGACAGTGCCAAATGTTCTGCGTTCTGCATAAGCAGTACGACGTCTGTTGTCTTTGTCTTCACCGTTGTACTAACTTATCTCGGGTGTAGACTTTCAGATGCGTTCTATAACTTGAACGACAAAACCGTAGACTTCGTGGATTCCGTTAAGAATTCCTCCGAATCCAAGGGCATCAAACACAGCGTGAAAAGGCTTCATAGTGACGTCAAAGTTTGTTAATATCCCGGACTGGATTGTGCACTTTGACATGTATCCTTGTTTACAGCGAGCCTCTGAAGCAACCAAAATAAATATCGCAATGGAGGCACCCATCGGTACTAATCATATTACCCAGGCCTCCCCGATGCCTCAATGTCCTAGCGAATCACAGCAGCCCCAGGCCCAGCCCCAACATCTGGTCGTTGAGCACAGAATGCATCTCTACGTCCATTATGAATGATGTCACCTAACATTAGGCGAATGTTTTGTCGTTGTCCCGCGAAACATAACACATGTTTTCTTGTAACTTATGACCACAAGGCTATTGACCCTGGTGCCAATTTGCATGACGTCTGGTCAGATCACTGAAATCCAAACTGGGTGGTTACCGACTGAAGGGGCGGTAGCATGCGCGATACAGGGAGCTCTAACAGGGTCTTGAAGTGACACAGTTGCTTGCTGAGCGCATGGTGTGGACATTCGCAATTCTTAGGAGTGATTTTCCCTTTCGACTATTTGGATATTTTACAGAACGTTGCACTACAATGGAGTGTGCGAAGTGATCAGACTTCTAGCCAGTCCAGGAACTCGGGCGTGAAGTACGTCAGGATCAGCGTCGCGCCTGTAATGATATTAATACGATGACTAAGAGAGGGTCATACAACTAACCTGCTCTGATCATACTCTCCACGGTCTCGAATGCCATAGCTTTAAGCTCGTATACACCCGCATTGGCACCGGCGTGGACCATGGCGAACTCGCCTGAGACCTGATAGCAGGCAAGAGGATGGTCGGGAGCGAGCCTTGAGGCATGGGAGATGATGTCGAGGTATGGCAAGGCGGGCTTGACCATTATGATGTCGGCACCTTCGCCTACGTCGCGTTGCTAGAGGTGAATGTCAGCTTAAGTATATGGATGGAAACAATGAATCACTTACGATAGCGCGGCAGGCGAGGCCTTTTGCAGCCGGGGGTAATTGATAGCATTTCCTATCACCGAACGAAGGCGCACTTCCAGCCGCGTCTCTGAATGGGCCATAAAGCCCGCTCGCAAACTTCGCTGAATAGCTCATCAATGTACATCTATTCCCATAGCCGCCATCAATCAGCGCGCGCTTGATGGCTTTGATTCGTCCGTCCATCATGTCGCTGGGGGCTACGCAGTGGGCGCCGGACTTGGCGTAGTTTAACGCGACTTCGGCGATGCGTGCGACAGAAGGCTCGGGCTCAATGGTACCATCGGTGCGGAGGACCCCACAGTGCCCGTGTGAGGTGTACTCGCATAAGCAAACGTCACACGCGATGTAAAGCGAGGGATAGAGATCGCGTAGGAGGCGGATGGCTGAAATCACCGGTCCCTCGGTGTCGTCTGCCGGTGTCCCCCTTTCATCCTACGGTCATGAGAGGCGGTGGGAGGTTCGTCGAGGTAGTAGACATACCTTGACACACTTCAAAGGCACGCCGAACAGGATTACACTGCGCAGACCTTTCCGTATAAGCGGATCGAGGAATCCCTGGAGTTTGTTGATCCCCCAGCGACGTTGATTCGGCAACGAGGCGATGACATCGCTAGCATCGGGATCGTCGGTGATGAATATGGGATACATCAGCATCTCTTTCGTGAGCTGGCGTTGGGCTTGCCATGAGCGCGACAGAGGGTGCTGGTAACCACCTTGCAGGATTGACCTGGACGTGCACCATGCGTTAGCTGATGCCCCCGGTGTCAGCAGTAGAAGTAAAATCCTACGAAATATCCATGTTTGAGAGTGACACGACGGTGGGCTGCGGCAAGGAGAGAGCGATGGGGAGTGTACCTTTTCAAAGGGCAAGATTAGATGGGCGCCCATTCTGATCGTGTACGCCCGGCTCGGGATTCTTAGTCGTGACCCGTCCGGCTGTTAGGAACCGTTTGATACTCAAGCGACGCTGCATTGCGAGCAGCTTCTCAGGACCTTCTGACTTCGCTCTCACACTGGAGGAACACAAGTCTCGTTGTAGGAACTAGCACAGGAGCTAGGAGTACAGGAAATCGAGTACATGTCGAGCTCAAGTGCCATCCCAACTAGTTACTGAAATTGATATATGGGAAGCAGTCGCAATGCTGTCTCGACCCTCGCTTTTTCCATCCGACGCCGTCAAAGTTTGATTCGGGAAAATTATGTGCGAACCAGCCCATACCATGCTCTTCCCTTTCATCACGGATATCTACCATTAAGGTGCACACAAGCCTCGGTCGTCAGGAACTCTGAGTTACAGCACGGGCACATAGTTTTGATCACCTGGTCGCTCAGGCGACACCGAGCTGAAAGGTTGCCCATGCCGGAGTGATCACCAAGCGCGCATCCCGACGTGGTCACAAACCACAAGGCATTCTCCAGCCGAGACGTTGCCAACAGCATTACCGTGTGTGAGTAGCTTTTCACGCATAGAAGCATCGCTCCCATGCTGCTGCTGCTCAGATATTCAGGCGAAACCTGCAATGTCTGAGTCAACGGAAACAGGAGATATCGAACCGAGAGGTTGGTCCGAGCAGTCGGTGACGCCCAGAACCGAGAAGAAGCCGTCCTTGGGCTTGGGTCGCCGCCACCGTCTGGCTGTGAGCATGACACGATTCTGGGTGTCAAGTACGTGGAGGAAGGGTATTTGGAGCGGTCAGTCTATAATAGCATTGGCATCTGAGACTCATGGTCCTGGCATTACCAAGGGGACATGGACGAGCTGAAAACATACGTTGTTCTGGATAGTTTCAGAAGCCTGGAACAATATGTCGCTTGATTGCTTGTTATTGCGTTAAAGAAAAAGAAAACGAAGAAGAGTTCCTTCAGAGGCGTCGTACGACAAGGAGACGCTAAAACGAAGCGCACAGGGCCAATATATATTTTCGAGCAGGTAACATGGCAATAAATGATCGATGGGACGGGTTCCTGGGTTTGGTGTTGAATAGCCTCGTGGCGAAGCCAGGGTAAGCTCACGTGACTATGTTGATATTGAGGTTCGTGAGAGTTTGATAAGAAGCGGAATCAATTTGTCTGCTCTCCTGTTTCCCCCTGCCCTCCCCATTATTTTACTCACCTCCTCGTCGCCGCCTTGAACGGCGCCCAAACGACGAAGAATAAAGAACTCAACCTGACCTAGCCGACAGACACGACGAGGACGCGTGTATTCTCCTTCTGATCCGAATCAAGCATACACGTTGTCTCCAGCTTGACTCCGACACGGTCACGGTACCACTGCCGCACCGCAGCATTGGCCTCATACGCGACACCACCTCAAGGCCCTACCACCATATACAATAATGCTGCTCTCTACCCCCACAAGCAATCATGTCTCACTCAGAAACAATAGTGTGTCTCCTTCATATGCGAGAAGACCTCAGCGAACCCCAGAACCCATCCATTGTCGTGACTCACCAATGCTCACCCCTTCGCCTTTACGACGACGTCCTCTATTTCCGCAAAATGACCAGTTCGACGACTTTGATGGCGGCTTCCTACATTCTCCTTTCAAATCTCCTCCCAATGTGCAACATTTGTATTCTTCGTATTCAGCCAAACCAGAACCTATATCAGCAGACGACGCAGAGGGCGCCATTTTCCTCGATTCTCCTAATGCTTTGCGACCCACACCTACTCCACATCCACAACCTCTACGAACCCCGAAGCGTCCTGCTCTTTCTGTAATGCAATTGAATTCGCCTCTGAAAGCCTCTGGTGCTGGCACCAAGCGCAAATCAACGCCACTTGCGTCTACGCCGTTGCGTCGGCACAATCTCACCCCACTCAGCATACAACGAAGCCTTGACAGCAAAGGCATCGTATTCGACCGCCTGGCACCTTTGCCACCTCCCAAGTTCTCCGCCAGGACGCCGCAGTCCAAGACTGAAACGGAGCACCATCTGAAGAAACAGACAGCCACTCTAACCCGACTGCGTATCACCGATTTCGATGGATCAGGCGATGAGTTTGATGGGGAGAATGTTGACTCAGGCTGCGATATGTCCGATGATGACGAAGAAGGGAGAGGGAATGTTTTTCTTTCTGGAGCTCTTTCCGAGAAGTTAATGAAGTGTGGCACATTGGTGAACAAAGGCAAGGACAAAGACGAAGAAGTGGCTGCTGTCTCCCCGGGTGGCCACATTACCAAGAGGCGTGCCCGATCCAGACCCGTCTCTGAGGAGCTTTTGGAAAGTGTATATCGATCACCAGCTCCCGAGAAGCCAAAGGTAATGCTGTTCTCGCCTCTACTTTGTACATCTGCTGACTCCAATTAATCATCCAAGGTCCCCAAACCTGGCCCTCCTGCGATTCCTTTCCCATCCAACCGCATGCATCGTCGCAACGGATCCGCCTCGTCCTCATCTGATATGGGATCACCTCTTCCCCGACGCCGAACGAGCGCTGCTACCAGTCGCCCTCCTATGCTCAGCAATGGTCTGCATCCCATTTCGTTACCACGTCCAGGCCCCCGGCCTCTCAACCGCGTCGAGAGTGCGACGCTTTTCTTCGGCCCTCCCATCCCAGCGGCTGTCAAATCTGCCCCCGGGCGTACAAGGATTAACTCCACGATGGCCGCCTCTCTTTCTAAGCATCAATTAGCTCACAAGCGATCTAAAGTCCACAACCGGCACAGTTACGCGGGCCCTCAGCAAGCGCATATATGGAATGCTATTAGGACTGATACAGAAGCTCCTTCGCCGCATTCCTCTCCCATCTACGACGTGGGTAACTCCTCTCGAGACACCGACATGGAAGAAGATATGTTCTTTGGCAGCGACTCCGGCACCGAGTCGATGAGCTTGCGACCCGACGGTGCTTCTTTCGTCTTCAACATCACGCAAGGGACGCCATCTCCACGAATGAAGCAGCAACCTCAGACCCTTCCCAAGAAGTATCGGCCAAGAGATTCGGGTGTCGTCGTTAGCGACGACGACGATTACGACAACAAGCACGGCACCCCCGGCGCTTCACTAAATCTGATGCCACCTGCCTCGAGCAGTCTCAATTCCATTAACTCGGATACCGACGATGGGCTGATTACGCCTGGAATTGGGCCTGGTCAATTCTCCGGCTGGCCCGACGCCAATATCCGCATAAACGATTCCTCGACATCCATTGACGGTATACTGGCAACAGCCGACCCCGACGCGTTCATTATTCGTATCCTAGCAGCAACTAGCAAAGGTGCTAAAAGTAGAGGGGAGACTGGCGCAGATGGAGAGGCCAAAAGACCGCCTGGGACACCTGTCAAGAAGGTTAAAACGACATTTCTCAACGGCGACCGCCCCTGGCAGAGTGCCATCACACACAAGGTAGCGAACCTTGACTTTGACTACGGCGGTGGTTTCGGTCTACCAAGCGAGGCGGAGGCTGACAACAAAAAGGGAAAAGGAAAACCAAGGCAGAGTCTACCGGCACTACCACTCGGAGGCTTGAAGCAATGGGGAGCCAAAAGCGGCGGCGGAGGAAGCGATACAGAGGACGAGGAAGACAGTCCAAGTGGGCGAAAGGTCATAAGCAAGGCTGGTCTGTACGGAGGACTTGGCTTAGGCAGACCGGCAAAGAAGCCCGAGGCCGAGAAGCCTGCCTCTGCAGTATCGAGGACGCGCTGGCTCATGAGGAGGAGTAGCAGTGGCGCGTTTTCGTTCTCAAGCGGCAGTGATAGCTCCCGTAATGCGACCCCAACTCGTGTTAATCCTTCAGGTAAGTTATTGTACTCATGTTCATGGGTCATTGGCTTATATCTCTCTTCTCTCATTAGATGACATCCCCGCTCTGACACGTGTCCACGCCCAAGAATCGCCCTCGAAGAATGCGGCCAAGTTATCGCCGCTTCGTTCCACATCGGGTTCCTCCAGTAGCTCTTCCAGCACGTTACACTCGCCCTCTATTCGACTTCTACCCATCGGGCCGGCTACGGTCCAACAGCAGCCACGGAACAAACCCAGATCATCACTTCCCCTTCCCACCGCCACTTTCAACGAACCTCACCGCAGAGCGCCACGATTGTCAGCAGGGCCGTATCCTTCTTGCTCACGATTGGCTCCTCGATCGCGACTATCTGATTCCTTCGTCTATGATCAGCCCGGCCGGTATGAACGTGACTTTATGGAATTAGATGAAGTCGGGAGCGGGGAATTTGGAAGGGTGATCAAAGTTCGCCGGAAGGATGGAGGGCAAGACGGCAAACGATATGCCATCAAAAAATCCAAGCGATTTGAAGGTGTGCGGCATCGGTGAGTAATTCTGTTCTCACCATCATGTTTGGCTGGTCCTGTCATTGGTCGGCCTTTGTCATTGGTTAGACTGGGTCACTCGGCCTTTGATTGGATATTGTCGGGCTTCTGGTCAAATATGGATTCATTGGCTGACGTTACTCTATTACAGGCTACGCCTGCGCGAAGAGGTAGACACTTTGCAACATCTGTCCAGGGTTGCTACGTTTGGAAGCAAGGAAAACTGCCATCCCAACGTCCTGGGCTACGTGGATAGTTGGGAGGAGAATGAAGCTTTGTATATCCAGACAGAATTGTGCGAGATGGGCAACCTTGCGCGGTTCTTGTGGGAATATGGTCGAGTTTTCCCCAGGCTGGACGAAGCCAGAGTGTGGAAGATATTTGTTGATCTAAGCAATGTGAGTGGTCCGAAATTATATCATCTTCTGTTCTTCCGCTATTCGCTTCCCAATTTGTTTAAATGATTAGTGTTTACGTGTGTCATACTGACCGCTTGTGGTTTTGTTGGTGTTGTCTAGGGTCTTCGCTTTGTCCACGATGCCGGAGTGATCCACTTGGATATCAAGCCTGCGAATATATTTATCACTTCTGAGGGAAGGTTCAAGATTGGCGACTTTGGGATGGCGTCGTTCTGGCCCCGCCCCCGATCAAATATGGAGGGAAGTGGAGGGGATTGGGGGAGCGCAGCTAATGCGAGTCTTAGGACAGGCGTTCCCGTTAGCCTCGGGGAGGGCCCCTTCGAACGAGAAGGGGATAAACTCTACTTGGCACCAGAAGTTCTGCAGGGCAGATATGGCAAAGCAGCCGATGTCTTCAGGTAAGGTGTCCACCCTTCTGACAATTCTGCAAGATTCTCATGTCACATTTATCCGATATTAGCCTCGGTATGACGATGCTTGAGACGGCATCCAACATAGTTGTGCCAGACCAGTGAGTGTTTATGTTGAGGTTGCCGAGACAGAATATATCGATGCTGATCTATTACTGTAGGGGAGACGCATGGCACCAATTACGACAGGAAGATTTTTCATTGGTGGGTTTGGACGATAGCCCCGAGTTGTTGGGGCTCCTGCGGAGCATGATGCGAACGAATCCGGAGTCGAGGGTGAGCGCTCAGGATGTCTTCGACCATCCAGTAGTAGCGCGAGCCCGGAGGATAATGGAAAATATGATGAACCACTCTCTTCGAAATGGGCTAGGCGCATTCCGTGCCAGTCCACTTGGGAGCGTCGACGAAGGTTTCTTGGCGGATATTTTGGAAAGGCGGGCCAGCGATGCTATGGATGTATGCTCATGAAAAACTTATGAATCGATTCTTGTATGATGGGACATTGTATGTTATTCACCAGGTAGATAGTATATCGTTATATCTCGACGCATGCACGAAGTAGTAGTACATGGTATTTAGACGCCCGAAATGCACTAGTCTTTATTTGGACATGGTTTTTTGATATCGCGGGTTCCTGGCAACGACCGGGTGCAGTTCCAAGATCTGTTCTATACTGGGACTTGAGAACCAGCCAACTGACCTCCTTTCCACTCTCCTTTCACTCATGCAGGTGCTCTGACCGTCTCCCCGTCGACTACACGCTTTGCTCGTGACCAAGTCGCTGCGTTGCCTACACTACTCTTTCATCCTTGCTCCCGACCAACACCATCTCCTCCTCATCCCACCACTTCAAGTACTCGTAATTCAGCTTCTGTCCGTTACACATATCCCAGCTATCCCACTTCTGCCACCGTTCGCTTTCGTGTCGAGCTTTTACACAGCCCAGTACTCGCAAACTGTTCTTTACGCAGCCACTCTATTCTAAAACACCCAAATGACCGGCGCCGAAGGTCGAGCGACCGCCGTCATAACCACTATTTATCCAAACCCTTGCATCCTTCCTCATTCGATGGACCCCACTTCCACAGATTTTCGCGCTTTCTTCCCATACACGCCCAATGAAGTCAAGCATAGAAAGCGGACCACCAGCGCGCAGCTCAAGGTTCTTGAAACTATCTTCAAGTCCGATACGAAGCCGAACGCGAGCCGGAGGAAGGACCTCGCGAGTCAGTTAGATATGACCGCCAGAGGCGTTCAAGTGAGTCCCCTCAGTTTTGGTCTTCTCTTCCGCCACGGGGGTGTTGACGCGACCTGTCACGTCAATTTTCAGGTTTGGTTTCAAAATCGGTGAGTCGCCATCATCCCCTTCCCCTTCGCAATTGACATAAGGTTTATAGCCGAGCAAAAGAAAAGAACAAAGCAAGCAAAGCCGCCCACGGAGCAGGAAAGTTGACCACCGGAGAAGCTGATCAGCAACAACTAGAGGAGTCGCCCTCCCCATCTGCCGAACCAGCTGATACAACTGCCGAATCACTCAACACCACGGATATCGCTGATACATCTTCACAGCCGCCCAGTCCCGTTGATGTAGGACGGCCATTTTTCCACATCAACACCTACAACCCCGTTACCGCCGACTCCTCAGCCAACACCTCATGGCAAAGTTCTCCCATCGACCCGCTCACATCCATTTCATCATTTGCTTCAAGATCTAGCAACAATCTGTCCGACATTCCTATCTCGAGTTACCGCCGAGGATCCCTGCCTGTAAACGCGCTCCTGCCAACTTCGTCAACACAGCCTGGCTATGGACCCCCGTTAATCGATCAATATGATCCTCTCGCCAGAAGGCGGTCAGTTGATGCCAGTCTACAGCGATTAGCACACAACCCATACGCTAGTGTAGCGCGGGCGCGGAATGCGCAGTTATTCGGCTCTACCAGGATTGTTGCTCACGGGCATCATCATCCAGCGGTCTACTACGGGCCTGGTGGCCGCCCAAATATACAGCATCGATCCACCGTACCCCCCGAAATGGACTTGCGGCGAACTGCGCATCCCAGTCGGACGTCCTCCCTTACGCCGTGTGATTCTGGTCGTCTCTCCGTCCCTCATCACTTTGTCAGCCAACGTCCTACAACTCAACCTCCCCCAGGACCGCTACCTTCTCCTGACTTTTCCTTCGGCGCTCCCTACCCCGATTCGTCTCCCCCGTTGACAACACCAGCTTTGGACGACCGGAGTTCACCTGACTCTTTCCAATTCAACTACAGAAGCGACGAGCTCGAAACTGAAGATGACAGCTCTTTTGGCGGGCCGTCAAGGTTTGGGTCACTTGTCTCAGTCGTAAGCGATACAAGCACGTTCTATTCAACTGAGGGCATGTGCGGTTTGGAAGACAGACCAGATATCAAGTTCATGAGAAGGGATTCCTGGTGTGTACATTCGTAGACACGGCGATATGCGTCCCAAGGCTTACAGTTCATCATTCCAGCGCACCCGTCTTCTTGGACATGATGAAAGGTCTTGATGTCAGCCCCTTGTCCTCGCATCGCTCCGACTCTCAATTATCCACCTCGTATGCGGACGCTGGGACACCCAACGCCAGCACGGTCCCGCCCGCTGACAACCAGGACATTATCGAGGAATCAAACGAGTACCCGTCACCAGCAACAACAGTTTCGCCTGGGGGAAGCCCGCCAGCTCTTCAAGCCTCTGCTGCTTCATCTAAGAGCAATGTACCAATCTCGAGGTCGAGTGAACTAGCCTATGCGCTGCAGGAGCCGAAAGCTGAGGTAACTAACAATTTTCGAATTTTTCGACCGTGCATTGACCTCTTGTTTTCCTAGCTGCCCACACCTCCCGCCTCCCACCCTGATCTCCTCTCATTGGCCCAATCAGCGGATCCCAACGGACCCACGAGTCATTCGGAATTCAGCGACGCTTCTCTCCGTCACACGTACGGCATTTACGAACAGGAGCCTTCGTACGCTGTACCCACTGGATCAAATGTGCCCATCTACACGGACAAGTATCCATTCGAACCCGAGTATCCTATTGTTCCGGTTACGGTTTCTCCGCCAGAACATTACCATACCCCCGACATGTACAGCAACTCACCAGGTGCTGTGGGTATGACCACGCTGCCCAACGAAAATCCCGGCATGCATATGAGTCATCAGCATGGACATGACTACATGCAATGTGGCGCCGAGGAGACGGGGATGTATGGCATGTACGGACATGGTGATGGGGTGGACATTGTGGGCTCGGAGCAACGTTCATCATCGGCTATGGACGTATTACGGAACGTTGGGAACGCGTACGTGCCCTATACGTAGCTGTCTGCGCTGTTGGTCTGCTGTCTGCCACTAGCCTTAGAACGGACCCTTTTTGCGACACCCGAGGCAAGGTCTAGCTTTGGGACGGCGTTTCTTGCTCTACATGTGGTTACTGGTGTATATTTTTGTTCCGCACACGGTCTTTTGTCTTCGTTGTTTCATCTTCGTTCCTCTGAAGTTGTATTCTGTCTCTCATTTGTTACCATCATTATCTTACTTTCTCCTTTCAGTTTCCTTTATCGATTATCTATATCTCTCCGCCTACTGTTCCTCGACGTATCGCTCTGCCACATGTTGTCGCCTAAATCAAAAGTGTATATTCTCCGTACTTCACATTCCCACCTTCCCCCCATTTACCTCCGTCATCCATTCTCATTTTCGTCAACCTCATCTACGCAAGATATTGCTTGTCATTGGGTGGCCTTGTTCAGCTGTCACGGCATAGCCCGTAAATCGGGATCCATGGGTAGATCGCGGACCCAAGGCATATATCCCTTTACCCTCGTTTAACAAGCCACACCACCGTCCACGGGGTCATAGTACCTGCTTCCGTCTCGAACCCCCTGCCCCCTCCCCCCCCTCCCCTACCTAGCCCCTACCATCGACCCCCTTTCTCGTTCTCGTACCTCCCCCTACCTTGCTTCTCCTGCTTCCGCCCTCGCCTCGGGGTCTGGAATCCACCACCGCCACTCAATCCATTGTTCCCAACCTTCCCCTATCTCCTCGCTTTCCAGCCCCTCTCACCATTTCAACCCTCCTCCCCTTGTTGATATCATATCACTCCGCATCGGTCGTTCCTGCCCATACCCCGTCCGACCCCCGTTTCGTTTTCTCCGTCCACCAAGTCGTTCGTTCTCGCATATTATATTATACATACTTGCAGTAAATTAGTCGGGACTCGCCCTGTTCCCAGGTGTTATAATCTTTCTTCTCTGCTTATCTATGAATAAACTACATTTGTGTCTACCCTATCCTCTCCCTCGGTGGTCTGAGAAAGAGAAGAAGAAAGAAGGTTTGACCCAAATGGTTTAATTGCAAGTTCGCTGTCATTCTGCAGACTCCACGCATGTTTTAGAACATGCGCAGACGCGCTTATCGACGTATGTTTAAGTGGGTATTATTCCCGATCCAAGGGATATACCCTCTGTCTCCGGCGAGGCGTCCACAAGCCCGGAAAGACAATTCAAAATGGACAAATCCCCCATTTCCCATCGGTCATAAAATCGGGACCAGCCATGTGCAGTGCATGGCAGACTTCCTTCAGGGTTATTCCTGTGTGCTAGCAAGCCCGTTTAATACTAGTGGAATGTCGCTTAATTAACGACATAGTCTACTGCGATGCCGTGTTAAGTACCAGTGCTGCATTTGAGGGTATTCACCGAGACATCGACCCCCTCTACATATGCCTTTTGGCCATGCCCTCATCCGATGATAAACTATTGATACTCGCTCTGGGCCATCGCAGCCTCCAGGCATCAGCCGGACTTGCAAACAAAGCTGTAAGTTAAGCGCCCATTTAGCACAAGCGCCGACCATACCACGGATGACAACGTGACGCGGCTCCATTGAACTTGCTCTTCTCCTCCGGACTATTCAGTTCCTCATCTACCACCACATGCCCGACCTCCAAGTGATAGCATTCGCCTCGGTAACAGGCCTTCTCTTCATTGGAACCGCATCCTCCGTTCTTCAGGAAACCTTCCTCGACACCTCGAACCCGCTTCTGGCAAACTTACCCCATCCTCTACACACCACCCATTACTTTGCGAACAAGTCCAACTTTCTGAACGTAATTTTCATCAAACGCGCATGGGGCTGGACATCAGCAGTGTTCCTCTTCTCGTATCTCTCAAGTCCGAGAAACATACGAACCGCGAACCGCTTCGTGAAATGGGCGATCGAGACCCTCGTATGGATGGTGTTTACGAGCTGGTTCTTTGGTCCTGCTCTATTCGAGCGTGTCCTTGTGGCCTCAGGAGGAGAATGCATGGTTTCACTACCATCTGGTGACCACGTTACTGTCCCCCACGACCTCTGCTACTCAAAACGCACCGTTACGATCGAATCTCACCCTCAGCTGTTCTCGTCGGTCAGCTTGCTTCCCGACGCAGGCTGGAGCGGTCGGCCACGCTTACGCAAGGGTCATGATGTATCTGGACACATCTTCCTATTGACTATGTCGGTGCTGCTCCTCACGAACCAGCTTCGGCTGTCCCTACGCACGGATTCAAGAACATGGCCGGCCCTCCACTACTTCGCAGTCGGCGCAAACGTTGCTCTGATCGGACTATGGTTGTTCGCTATCTGGACTACCGCGCTGTATTTTCATTCACCGTTGGAGAAGGTGTCTGGATATTGTACGTCCAATCCCCCCTCACTGCCAGTTGTTGTCGTCGAATTCTGACTCCCTTCTCTGCCAGTCCTGGGTCTTGCCGGTTATGCCGCATCTCGTATCTAATTTCACTATGCAACTCTTTTTGGACATCCATCCACGTACCCAAATGACTATGTAGCCATTTACACGACTTGCTTCGTTGCCCCCTCCTCAATGTTTACAATACACATCACTGACACTCCCATTTACTGCTGCACTTCAATATCCATACCAGCATTACATAGATGACGTAGAGATGTTTCAGAGTGCTGGAAAAGAATAGCCTAATGCAGCAGCCAGAGTTCAAGTCTCGTTCGGTAGATATATTATGCAAGGACACCTGTGACAGTGTTCCTTCCCATTCGACACATGCCCGAGAGCACCCGGGATGCTCCTGATACCCCAGAGCATGGGCTCACGTTGCACGGACGACTCGATCAGTCCGAGCACTTTTGGCGGGACCATTACCAGTGGCTGTTCGAGCAGGGCTACGAACTGCGTTCCAGGTATCGTCCCAATTGGAAACCCTCCTGGAAAGGCACGAAGAAACTCTGGGACGAATGTACAGATGGCTTGTATCCTCTCGTGAGTTGCAAAATCACTTTTCTACCGCTTATTCGAACACATTGCAGCATAACAGTGCTATAGATGCTCAGCGCCCATCAGACGGCGAGCTATTAATGCTCAAACGGACCCAGAAGTCGCTCTTTCCCCATGAAACGGAAATTGGCCTCTTCTTCTCGACGGAGCTAATTTCCGGGGACCCTCGCAATCACTGTATCCCAATCTATGAAATCCTGCAGGTCCCGGACGACGACGAAATTCAAATTGTTGTAATGCCTATGTTACGAGTTCATGACGATCCCAGGTTCGATACCATAGGGGAGGCTGTTGAGTTCTTCAGACAGATGTTTGAGGTAAGCATTTTTCTCTTCGCTATGTTCCCTCGGTCGTGTGCTCAATCGTGGTGATGGAGGGCCTGCAATTCATGCATTCCCATAATGTTGCCCATCGGTGTGTGGCGTTTGTAAATGAAGGTTCTGCACCGCTTGCATCTGATTCTGACAGTGCATAACGCAGGGACGTGACCTTCTTCAACGTCATGATGGACGCAAGGGAACTCTACATCGACAGATACCATCCTTGCCGACCATGGCGTAAATTGGATTTGAGCGCCAACGCCAGGCATTACACAAGGACGCAGAAACCAGTGAAATACTACCTCACTGATTTTGGCTTGTCCCGGAAATACAAACCAAAAGAACGTCCGCCACAGGAACCTATAATTCGAGGGGCAGATAAATCTGCACCAGAATACAAAGCTATGGATGCATGCGATCCATTCCCAACTGACGTCTACCTGTTGGGAAATTTGATCAGGGAGAACTTCACAGAAGTACAGCTTTTGCCTCTTGAAATATGGGGTATGTCCTCATAATTGACTTTCTTAGGGTTCTAGGTTCGCTAGCAAACGGCTAGGCTTCCAATTCATGAAGCCGTTAGTCGCTGATATGACCCACGATGACCCTTCCAAACGTCCCACCATGGACGAAGTTGTTGAACGCTTCGAAATCATTCGAAAGGGTCTGAGTTCTTCGAAACTTCGTGCTCGAGTAGTAAAAGCAAAGGACTCTCCCATCGCGGGATTCTTTCGCGCTCTCAGTTATTGGCATCGGCGCGTTGACTTCACCGTCCACGGCACCCCTCCAATACCAACCCCTCCGAGTCCCTGCTCCGACTTGTAGCTGTACCTGCAATCATGTTGTCTACCCATGCTGTCCACGCTGTTGAATTCCATTTCCGACTATTGCTAACGTCCGTCTGAGAAGCTCTGTCTGGGCGTCGTTTAATCCAATGTTCCAAGATAATCTACATTTGATCAAGGCTATCAGTAGCGTGAGATAATCATGATACTTTGAGACTTTCTGCGTTATAACTTTGTTATTGATCCGTGGGTTGGAGGGAAATGTATTCGAGGAACTCCATTCTGCCACACATCGCCACTAGATGAGACGTCGTTCGAGCGCCCCGTCACTTGCGCATTCCGATCCATCATGATGGCATGGACCTGTGATGCTAGGTTAGACTCTAGAATGGAACCTCTGCTGGAGATACGAACCTGCATCCGCAAACCGTGTATATTTGCCCGCAGCGACATTATTTCCTCGTTCAATCGTAGGGCTTCGTTCGTCAAAGCGATATCGTTGCGCCTGGCTAACGACTCGACAGAGGTTGCAACCGTGACCACTGACTCTCGAAGACTTTCGAAGGCCCCTTCGACCGTGGAGCTGAGATTCACAGGTGCTACGGAATTTTGAGCGGGCCGCATCGCATCGCCGCCGTTAGGAATCAACCCGGACACAATCCTTCGACCTTGGAATTCGTTTGATGGTTGTGGTTCTGGGGGTGAACTAGAGTTGAATTGTTCCGAGGCATCTGGCCTAGGGAAGAAGGGCGCAAAGGGGTCGGCTGCGTTTGGTGGAAGTCCTCCGATATTCGCTGGTGGGAAAGGAGGGGAGCGATTCCCACTATAATTGGAGGATGACGCAGATGCAGGCTGGACGTCGATTGGCAGGTCTACAGCAGCTCGCTGAGAGATAGGAGGACAAATCCCAGGAGGTCGGTACCAAGGGCCTAGAGCAGCAGTTGTAATCTGAACATCTTGTTTTGTCGTATGCAACTGCCTTTCGAGTGTGTCGACCTTCTGCCGAAGCACTGCGTTTTCTCCTGTAATCGCGGATATACGCTCTTGATTGAAGGCAAAGAAGCCTTTGATTGCCTCATAAGGGCAGGATATACTGTGGTTCTTCCCAGCGTGTCGGGGTCCGGTCCACGGGCACCCATTGGCCGATTGGGAGCATCCAATAATAACTTCGGGACAAGTCTCGCGATGGGAGTTCAGCTCTGACCTGGGCATATCAAGGTAACAAGAGGGACATGTGGCGGTAGTTGCGGGGCACTCAGGAATGTGAGCCTACAAGTTCACTATGTTAGCGGCGTTTGTGCTGCGGATGATTGACAAACCTCCATGTTGACGAACTTGATCTCGGCCTGACAACCTTCACATTGTAGAACGCGGTGAGCGCAGTCATGTGCATGCTTCCTAACGTCCTTCCTTAGCACAACCTCGTTGCATTCATCCTCTCCGCATATAACGTCAGTGTATTGGCAGGAGTCCTTTAGATGCGATTCTAGCAATTGTCGTTGGAAGGTTTCGGTGCATCCTAGTGGGAGATTAGTACACTCAATGATCAATTCGTCCACCAACTGCGGTCAATCAGAAAGCGAAACAGAATAAACAAGGCTGCTGGAATGCGTACCGATCTGATTATTGGATCACTCGGAAGCAAATCATCTTGTACAAGGGATGAGCGATCCACAGGGCAGTGCGGGGAGTGTTGCAGCGCTTGGATGATACATTCATAGCAGAATGTGTGCATGCACGTCCGCGTCGTGACGGGCTTCACGAATGGCGCACTGCGGTGACAACTTTAGGAGTATTCCTTGTCTGAATGATAAGAGGTGGGCATACCGGCATATACAGCAGGTCTACAGAGCACTATCAGTATATTTCCAATGGAGCAGTAGCTTCAATACGCACCAGATTCGAGTTCGGCGGGTCGACATAATTGTAGGACATCGCGGTACAGGATCAAGCTGTCTGAATTAGGCAAGAGACGGAACCCCTGATGCCAGAGTTGTCGCGGTGAACGTGACTTGTGCCACAATCTTTGAAATTCCATAGTGTGACCTTCTTTCACCACAACCACAATGTCGCTGTTTACAACGTCGAGCGTCCAACGCGCGTTGGCCATCCCGGAGCTACTCTCGTCCATCTACCAGCTGCTGGGACCAAAGGATATCCTGGCAAACGCCTGTGTATGCAAGAAGTGGTCCAATGTGGCGCTAGACGTCCTTTGGAAAGAAGTAGATGACATCCACAATCTGCTGTCACTTCTTGCACCGTTGGAACAGAAGGCCGGTCAGGGCTGCGTGAGTGCGACTCGTAACACATGCGTAGCGAACGCTGAATGAATCAAGCTCCAGAATTTCTCTCGTTCGATTGACCCCGAGGATTGGAAACGGTTTACGCGATATGCAGGTCGCATTCGAGCCCTGGTGCACAACCGTGAAAGATCAAAGTCTCGTACCTGCACTCCGAACGTCTTCCATGAAGTATCAAGAACGCGCATCAGCCTCGACATCCTGCCCGTCCTGCACACTCTCGAATGGAGCCGGAATATAGATTTGAATTTCTGCGTGTTGTTCATGCACAAAACCGTGAAACGTTTCAAGTTCTATCTTAGAGAGGAAATGGTCACTCCTCCAAACGGGCTGGGTGCCTTCTTCCAGGCTGTCACGACCAGAATGCCTGATCTCGAGGTCCTCGATATAAGCAGCGTTCTGTCAGTCTCCGACATTGAGGCGGACATGAACAAACTATTCTCGGGGCTCCCGAAACTTAAAGAAGTCATACTTCCACTATATTACGTTTCTCCCAATATTTCCGAGACCCTCTCTCGACTGCCAAACCTCAACGTGTTGGGTTTCCAATACGACGACGAACAAGGCAGAGGGGACAGCCAAGATGTAGCTGCTCCTCCAGCCACCCTTGGTGAAGGTGCATTCCCAGTCCTTTATGACCTAGCGCTGTCAATGCCTTTCATCCATGCGTCCGAACTCTTCGACCAGCCATTCTCCCCGCAGAACATTACAATGCTCTTCATAGACTCAGCGTTACCCGAATCACCCTCCGACATACATAACCTCCTCTCCGTCATCGTGAAGAATTGTCCTTTGCTCGTCAACCTCTCGCTGAATCCCCTCTTATCTACCACGGACAACCCGCCTACCGACGAGCGGCTCACGTACGCTAACCTACGTCCGGTCTTAACACTACCCAATTTAACGTCCTTCGACATTAACCATTACTATCCTATCGACCTCAAGTATAAGGACATGGAGGAATTGGCACGAGCATGGCCTAACCTCGAAACACTCATGCTCAACAGCGACCCCGTTGCTCTCGACCATCCGCCAGCCCTAAGCATCGCTGCCCTCATCCCCTTTGCCGAACACTGTCCCAACATTCGCCAACTTGGTCTGTACATGAACGCTGCCGAAGAGGACCTCCCTTCATCACGCGACCTCGTGCCGTTCAAATGCCTAGAAACCCTCTCAGTAGGGCTCTCCCATATAACTGACCACGAGAATGTTGCTCTGTTCTTGAGCCATCTCATCCCTTCCGAGTGCGAGCTAGAATGTGGTGGAACCTGGAGGATACTGGACTGGGAGTCTTCTTCACCGGCGAGTGAGTATGGTATCATCCATCAAGCCTGGTCCATGGTTGGTTCCGTACTTCCTCTGCTACACAAAGTTCGGATGCAGGAGAGGAAGCGGTACGAAGAGGCAAAGTCGGAATTGAACACATCACCGTCTCCCAAGGATGACCTCTTACCGGTATCACGGACATCAATCTCAATAAGCGACGCTGTGCCTACGCCATAGTATGTCACTCCTGCACTGGTACCAAAGGTGTACTCACGGTGCGATCAGATCATACCCCGACGGCCCAATTCGACATCTTCAGTCGATAAGCGTCCCAAATTCCTGCTCAAGTACCCCAAAAGTTCTTTCAGGTAGTGAACTCAAAGCTCAGGGAAAGCAGGAGGACATTGATCGGGATATCAAGATAAATGACCGTGCTATTGTAACACAAGAGCATGCTGTATATATTCATTTGTACTACATCATAGCCGAGTAGATCAGAATGTCGTCCACCAAGTAATAATACACCAAACCACAAAAGACGGCCATACGATTTGGTAGTAGTCGACAACAACACCCCAAGCAGCGGAGCGCCTCCTCGAGGGGCTCGCTCCATCTCCCACGCAAATGTACTCTATCAGTGATTTTACAGCCGGAACACTCATCGTCAACCGTCTCCGCCTTCCTCTGAAGACAAACGACCATGACCACGAGAACGAAGAGGACTTTCGATCTGAGAGTTTCCAGCCAGTACCAGCGGTTTCGGGCGAAGAGGACGGCAGAAGAGGCGATTTGAAGCCGTGGTGCTCCTCGTCACCCTCGGCAAATCCTCTATCCAGAGGGTATTGGCTAATGTACACGCCTTCTTCCGTGTCTTCATCAAACGCAGGTGACATCATAGGCGAAAGCATGGGCGAGGCATATGGGCTCGAAGGCTGCGATGTGGTACGCATTGTCGTAATAGAGTCAGAGTTAGGTGTTCGCATCAGTGGGATCTTGCTCATCGGGCTGAACGGCATGGTGGGGGTATAAGGCGACCAGATCGCTGAATCTGGCCGTTGGCCTGGTGTGGAATCTCCATCGGAATCAGTGCGATAGTCACTGACTCGATGCGTTAAGGGAATACGCGATAGATTGTGCTTCGGGAGGCGCTTCGCCCACAGGAAATTTGCAAACAGCACGCCGAAGAAGGATATCACTGCCACGAATAGGTACGGGCCAGCATAAATGTCGTTTTGCCCAGGTAGGGAGCAAGGCCGATCGGCAAAGCTGGACTGCGTGGCCGGCGAGACAAGGGAAAGAAGCTGGAATCCAGGATGTCGGATGTGGCGCGTGGACGAGAACGACTTTACGGTGACCTCACGTACTAGGGGGACTTCGTCGGAGGCTCCACCAAGTCTGTGTATATAGTCGCAGTAATCCCGGTTGTCACCACTGAAAACACAGAAATACATATCAGTTACATAACTATGATACGACCAGGAGGTGTGGTCATGGGGGAGATGCGGCTTGAACGTACCTGAAGACGATAGATGGTTGCAAGACTTGTAGGAGGAATGTTGTCGTTTCTTTCCCGAGGGTATTCTGGTATCCATGCCCTACATTTCGTCGTATTGTGCCCCGTTCTCTCAGCGGACCACATGAAGCCGCGTCCGGACGCGCAAGAGGGATGTGACTGAATAAGATGGTCGGTTGACTGGCTGCAGGGGCAAGTCAGTCCCGCGAAGCAATTAGGCACAACGACACACACCATTCTGGGTGCTTTTGAAATTGTGAACAAACTCCACTGGCCCCTCCGGAAGCGGATGCCACTGATCGTATTCAGTAAAATGGGCATTCCGTTGGTAGTCTTCGTCCACGAGGCCAGGGGCATCCAAAAGAATAAACGCATGTCCCCTAATCATTATGCGTTGGTTGAGTTCACCAAACCGCTCCTTGTAGTGTTGTCGGATGTGTTTCGAGACAGGCGCAGCGGTCCCCATTCTGCCTGAGCATTAGACAGTCCATGGTGGTGTAAGTTGCAGGTAGTTGCTCACCCTATATCATTGTTTCCTGGGATAAAGTACGTGGGTATGGAATGTCTAGTGCGAAATATATTGTCGAATTTCTGGGCATAGGCATCGTATCTGCAGCGGGTGCCTGGTTCAGATAAGTAGAGACGTGGAACTTCGGGGGGCTTACTCGGCTTGCGTACTGGCGTACTTTCCGCTGGCCAGCATATCACCAAGAACTATGACTGCATCCGGGTGGAAATGCTTTGCAATATACCAGTTCTTCCGGATATTCGTGTCATATAGAAACTGCCGGAATGGCCCCAGGAAGGAATTGTCACCAACGAGGGCGCTCAATGGGTATCGCACTTGAGGGTCGGAAATCAGGAGTACATGCGTAGGCCTCTCCGCCTGGCGAGACTACAAAAGTGGCATGGTTTGAGCTCGCGCGCTTTCAATAAGGCAGGGAGACGTACCAGCCCGGTTTCAGGCCACCGACATGACCATAGCACCCAGAGGTACCCTCCCAGTTCGCCCCATAGGACAGTCAGTATCCCGAGATATCGAAATCCGTTGACGACCATGGATTTTGCGTTAAGAAGTTCATTGGCTTTGAGCACGAGGATCTCCCTCGCCCCTCTGCGACGACCAATCATGGGATCGTTGATTCGGAACCAGAACCAGGGGTTCTGCCAAGCGAACAAGCTTGTTTGCCAAAACCTTGTCGATCAAATATGATTATTCGTTCTCGACATCCTTCCAAATCTACAGTACATACATCGGTGTCCAAGCAAAGAGAAAATAATGGACCAGGATAGCGGGGGGACTACTCCCAGTCGCTGTCGCTGTCGGATTCATCCTTATCCTTTGCACTGGCATTGCTGGCATGACTCGAGGGCACAACGTCGTAGCTGCCGTCTTCACTCGCTCGTGGGCTAGTTCCAGCTGGAGTGAGTAGCTGAGGGGATGATGTATTCGTATCCCTGCTAGAGTCTTTGACATGCCCTTTACCGCTTGACGTAGTAGGCAACTCCGTTGTGGGCTCCTCAGTGGATGCAGCAACGAGCTTGCGATCTGAAGTAGAAGGAGTTTCATCGTCGTCATCTTCCCAACTGAAATCTTCTTCTTGCTCTACGGCTAGATAATCGAAGGTATTAGTAGCTGAAGAAAGAACGAGAAGGTAAGTACAAACACTGGATGAGAACCTTCCGCTTCTCTTCCTCATGGCGGATCTGGTAGACTCGGAAGAAGTACCGCTTCCAGAAGGTAGCGTCGTCGAGCACAGATGGGACTATGTTGATGTTAGTCTAAAATCGAGGTGAAGTGAACTACGCGACGTACCAAGTTCATCGTGAGTAGCCTGCAGCGCAGCGCCATCTGCTGGGTCACCCCATTCTTCAGCCATGCGTGCTTTCCAATGATCACTGTCAATACCGCCTCCTCTCGCATCGACCTCCTTCTCCAACCAGGTAGTGAATTGCGAAAGGTTGGGTTCGTGCTTAATGATTTCAGCATCATGTCTCAGACGCTTCAGCAATGAATTGGCTCGTGTCGCCACTCGCTGAAGGTCTCCCAAGGAACCAGACGAAGGTGTTCCGGCTTCACTAGATTTACCCCTCGAGCTGATGCTTGAGTCAGAGGCCTCGGAGGGTAGCATCCACATGTCCGAGCCGTCCCATATGAACCCAGTCGACGAACTCGAGCTGACATTCCCTTCCTCCGGTGGTATGATCTTGACAGCATCCTTGAGCGCCGCACCGGCCTCTTTCATAGCCTCCCGTAGCATGGCTTCGCTCTTCTTAACATAATCCTCCGCTTGCGTACGAGTGACACCTTGCACCCGCTGGAATTCATCGGACAACGTCGCCCGCAACTGCGCAAAGTCCACGCTTTCTGAAGCGTGTCTTATTGACTCGGGTATATTGTTCTGGAGAGTGGAGGCTATATTCGGAGGAAGGACTGCTTGGAAGCGGGAGAATAGGGTCTGCGAGCTACTCGAGGGCACCGCCTGCGATGTCGCTGCGTCCGTCGAATCGCTAGAAGGAGCTTCCGTCGTCGAGCTTGAGCTTGAGCCCTCGGCTATATCTTCGACAGTACGACTGCTGGAAGCGTCGGTAGCACTGGACGGCGATGCCGTTTCTCCAGTGGAAGGCTCAGGCGCAGTCCATTTGCCGACCTCCTTCTGTGCCTGGACTACAACCTCACTAAAGTCCTTTCGCGCTGTCTGTAACGCTGTTTGACCCTTGAAGTTACAATCCACTCAGCTCATCTGCGTTGCTGCGGCATGTGGCAATGCATACCTGTTTCTTAATCATACCCCAAAACCCTCCTAGTTGGCCAATGACCTGATTGACCTCTTCCTCAAGACTAGGCTGTGGTTGAGCCTGTTCCGGCGGAGTCGCAGTCGTAGGATTGGCGACATCGTATGGATCCAAGAAGTTCATGTTGACGCTCAAAAGCTGAAATTGGTCGTTGCAAGAATGCACCGTAGTCGGGGAATTGAATGGCCGCCGGAAAACGATCGAGTGAACAACCAAATCCGAAGATTCACTGGGGGCAAAACATTCATTTCTTCCAAGACAACATTATGGTACAACATGATACTATCATTCCGGACTGAGCCTTGATTCTTAGCTACATTACTAGATCGCCGCAGCGCTCGGGCGAGCAGAAGCTTGCAGTGGAGCTGTGTATACATGCGAATTGCCTTCTGACAAATTGTGTGCACGACACTCAGCAAGGAAATCCGTAAACATCTTGAGAAAGCATGGTTAGGATAGAGGTAGAGCCACACGAGAGAACATGCTCACCTCGATCGTATCAAGAGGTCCACCAGCACTCTCAGGATGGAACTGCACGCCCCAAACCTTCTTACCCGAGTCGGGTGTAGACTTGATGCCCTCGACCGAAGAGTCGTTACAATTGATGAAGAAGGGCTCCCAGCCTTGAGGGAAGGGTTCTTGGAGTTTGAGCGCGTATTGATGGTTTTGGCTACGGGTTTGCTATTTTAACAAGCGGTTGAGGCTACGGAAAACGGCTAGCTTACCTGGTCACATAGACGCGTCCCGCTGTGATAGATCCGGCAGAAGCGAGCGCAAGGACAGGCTGATTATGGCCACGATTCCCAAAGGTCATGCGATACGCGTCCAAACCCGCGGCCATCCCAATAACTTGATGGCCCATGCAAATGCCGAAGATGGGCTTCTGCCACTCATCGATAGTTTGTCGAAGCTTGGCAGCTGCGTCCATACAATGCCTAGGGTCACCGGGACCATTCGTCAAGAAAAGACCATCAAATTGATCACGGACAGCATTGAAATCGAAATTCCACGGCAGGACCGTAACCGCCGCCCCTCGGCGAACGAGCGCGCGCAGAATGTTGGCTTTGGCGCCGAAATCGAGAACGGCAATTCGGACATCGCCCGTAGGGTTCAGCTGAAAGGGTAATTTAGTCGATACTTGGTCGACTAGGTTTTCTTCGGACGGATCCCAGTACTCTTCGGCTTGGGGAGGCGGGAGGGATACTTCTGCGTCCACTGCAATACGACCAAGGGTAGTGCCCTGATCACGAAGGAGGGTGGTAATAGCACGAGTATCCACCCCAGTGATACCAGGAACGCCGTGCCTATGGCACCAGGCTGAAAGTGATTCCGTGGCCTTGTAGTGAGAGTACCTCTCTGCGAGATCGCCCACGATTATGCCAGCACACTGAATGCCCTTGGATTCTAGCACCACCCCAACTTCTTCAGAGTTGAAGGCTGCAGCATTCGAGGGGACACCGTAATTGCCGATCAGCGGCGTAGTGAACACCAATATTTGGCCCCTATAAGAGGGGTCGGTCATTGATTCCGTGTCTAAAGAGAACGTCGTCAGTAGGACGGCGGGTTTTGCGGACACTGCACTTACAAGATGTAATGGATGTCGAAAAGACAGTTTCGCCAAAGATACTTTTTGGAGCGCCGAAGGATCGGCCATGGAAGGACTGGCCCGACTTGAGGTGCAACGAAGCAGACAACGATGACAGCGAACCTGCGTGAGTCGCCAAGCCGCGAGAAAGACGTGGAACAAAGAGGAATTGACGAGATAGCATGATGTGCACAGTGTTGCAATAATTCAAAGGCTTAGAAGCGAAAACACGAGGTCACTGAGATAACTTGAGAGCAAAAGAGTTAGTTGTGGTGGTCAAGACAATAGAAAAGGTGGAAACTAACTCGTCGCGAGTGTTCTGAGTGAAAAGCATGTACTGAGCGGAACGGCTCAAGCTGAAAATTGAAGAGAACAGCTTTTAATGTGGCAGGCGTTCAAGAAGAAGGAGAGTCCCCACAAAAAATTTACCCGTGTGGTAATAGGTGACTAAGCGCAACCGCAGCGCCCAAGTCCTGCCCCTAGGCTCCCCCAGGCTAATATGTACGTGGCGTTTAAGTGAAGCTGAATAGCCTCTGGCTTCATCTCCGTAGACTTCGTACTTTCTGTCAAGTATCGCACGATTTGAACGCTTTGGCGATAACAGGGTTATCTATTGAAAAGTTAATATAGCTGCGATGAGTGCACCCAGATGGCGCTTTATAATTCTCAATGATGAGACGGAATTTCAACCGAAAGCTTTGCAACCCAGCAAATTGCTAGCCACACAGCGCCCTCCGCACCGTCGAACTGAATACGGAGGATATGAAGGTCGCGATTTGGTATGACATATCCACTCGTGTCTCGTGTTCCTCAGGTCACGCACGTACTTACCTGTATTACTCAGCGGGAGTGGCATAGGTGGCCTCGTATGTGCCATCGCCCTTTCCGAGTACCCCAACATCGACGTGGAAGTATATGAGAAGAACTCGTCTTTCGAAGAAATCGGCGCCGGCATATGTGCGTGGATCCGTTGGTCTATCTGCTAAATTTGACGGTAAATTCAATTCATCCTGCAGCCTTATGGCCCAGGGCATGGAAGATCTTGAGAAGGATGGGGCTTGAGAAGGACCTACTAGAGCAGACGCATAACCAGGCTGAAGAAGAAGTAGGTGAGTAATCCACAGCTCGTCCAACAGAAGCCTACTCTGAAGTATCGGCAGCTATAGCCATAAGATTGATGGCCAACGACGAAACGCGCCTCCACACATATGACATTGAAGGGAAAGGTAGTCCACATGCTCTCTCCGTCGTAATCCCATCCATAATTGGAACAAGGGGCGGTATTTTCCAGCTTTCATCGCGCCGACTTCCAGCGAGTTCTTTTAAAGCACCTTCCCGCCGCATGCAAGGTCAACTTCTCCAAACACCTGGAGTCGTTCGCGCACACTGCCGATAGCCATATCGAACTTCGATTTCGTGATGGTGAATCTTCCGCATGTGACATTCTTGTCGGCGCGGATGGGATACGGTCTTCTGTCCGACGATATATGCTCGCGGAGCAGGCGATAGAAGCTAGCCGAACGTACACGGATCAGGTGCCTTGTCCCTATGCAGAGTCCCTCCTCTCGGGCGTCGAACCACAGCGGACGGGAATAATTCTGTACAGGGCTGTCTTCCCAGCATGGAAGCTACGGACCAAGTGGCCTGGCCATGCTGTCTTCAAGCACACCATCCAGGTGACGCTCTCCGTTACCTAAACTTCCCGAGGCACTGATAAATGTCCGATCCTCACAGTATCAGGGGAAAATTGCGGTAAGCTCTATTCCTGCATGCGGAAGTAACGATGACGTCTTACCTCACGCAATCGACCGTCGACCGATAGCATCTCATCGCCTATGCGATCAGTCGAGGGGAATTGATCAACATCGGTATTGTTGACTTTCACCCAGACCCGTCGACACTTCAAGACGTGGTAAAACGGCTGAAGATCCTGTGTGAAGGCTGGGACCCGGAGATCATGGCGATAGTTGACGTGCGTCCTATGGCCATTGAAAACAACTCGATCCTAATTTCATGACAGTGTGTAGAAGAGATAAAGCCATGGGTAGTCTGCGTTGTCCCGCCTTTGCAGTCGTTCGTGCATAAGCGAGTGGTAATTCTAGGAGATTCGGTGAGAGAAAAAGGTCGATGATGTATACGCATACTAACTCACCGTGTCCAGGCCCACGCCATGATACCCTTCCTAGGATCTGGTGCTGGCCAAGCCATCGAGGTGAGCTTGCTCAAGCCTGATCACGACGCACCTGCTCAAAGAAAGTGATAGGATGCAGACATACTTGCCACCTTGCTCGGACATGCCACCTCCTCCGGACGTACCGCCGAAGAAGCACTTGAAGTATATGATTCCATCTGCCGCCCATTCGCACAGGGAGTTGCTCTGAAGTCGGAACACCAGGGCCACCTTTACTCTGAAATACACCAGCCTGAAAGCCACGAACGGTTTCAAGATCATTTCATTGGCGTAGGACAGCGAATGACAGCGAATTTGGAATGGACATGGGCAACTACGATAGATGGGATGCGAGAGCAAGCGTTGCAAATGCTGGAAGAAAGTACAAGGGCGTAGATACTGCATTGGGCAATCTTATTTCCAATTTAGGACAACCGACGTGCAAAATCAAAGAAGTGACTTGGAACGAAGCAGCGGTGCTTCGCAGGACAAGAAGAGGGGGAGCCGAAAGCAGCAAGGGTTACGTTGGCGGGCGAGCTAATTGCGCAAAAGGGATGTTCATCTCGGAGTCTTTGCCATGCCTGCCCTTTTAGACGGCGGAATGTGCGACGGCGTCGCTTTGTCTGAGTCCGAGTCGGAGCCTGAGCTAGAATCTTCCTCCTTTTGTTGTGAGCTGCCGTACAATTTCAACTTGTCTATCCGGCCTTTGGCGAAACGAGGAGGCTGCACTACCAGCACCTGAGTGAACAGTGGCTGTCTGGCGATGTCGGTAAGCCTGCGGTAGGCGGCTGAGGTTTGCCTCGAGCTTTGGCGACTGTGATCCTTGACAGTGTTCTCAACCTCTTGCTCTTCCTCACCGTCGCTTTCCGGGGCTGAAATCTTTCGAATCTGTGACGCTAGTGGAACTTGGCTGCTGGAGGGTAAGAATAATGGCGTATCAGCCACGTTCGGCAATGGGGTAGAGGTAATCATGGGGTAGCTCAAGTCTCCGGCTTCTAGTTCATCAAAGCCCGGGTCTGTCGCAAGCGACGGTGAAACTGGTAACGTCTCCCACTCCGCCAGTGATAGATCTTGCTCCTGGGTTGACAGGGGCGTCGTGAAGGAGGACTCCTTTGACAGCAGTGCGTCAGTGTTCATCTTGGATTTGCCAGATTTCGCCTTTGTAGGTTTAGCCTTGTATATTTCTTTAGGTGCGGGTGTCTTCGGTGGGCCTTTACTCTTCCCGTGTTGGGCGGTTGTCTCAAGATTTGGAGGTGGTGTGGGTTGCAAAGGAGTGGTCACTGGGGCAGCAGCATCCAAGATATCTTCTGCTGTGTGTGGAGGTAGCTGGCCATGTCGATTTTTCATGGCGTGTGCTGCTTTTGGAGTTCCATTTGCGCGAGTCTGGATTACTTTGGAAGCAGGTTTGGCTGTGGTCTTCTTGGGCGTAGCAGTGTCAAGAACAGTAGTATCTGCATCGTGTTCAATGCCGCTTGGCTGGTCGAGGGGTGCGTCCTGTTTTGAGTTGCTCGAGGATTGCGTAGGCCCTACCGAGGAAGGCTTCTACCTTCCGAGCTCAGATACGATGTAGCATAAGATAAGATGCAAGTCACCTGTGATGATTCCGCTTCTGTCGACTGTCTCTCAGTGTCGTCCTCCGCAGGTGCTACATGCTCTGAAACGGTGCGGATGTCTGGTACGAGGCTCGCTCTTTCGTTCATCGCGTGATCCGGGCTCATATCCATTTCGACGGATTGGCCCAGCCTGTCTACATTCTTGAAAGAGACATCGTCTGGGGATGAATCAACATCCATGGCGCCGTCGTTGTCCTCGTCAGATGAACTTGGTTCGTTGCCACCACGCTTCCGGCGTCGCGGCGGCCTTACTTCGTCGTCGGCGTCGTCCTGTTCAAGATCTTGCGCGCCACCATCCTCGTCATCCTCGCTGTCGCTGGACGGGATATCCGTAATTGAGAGCCGCTTGGCTGGGCCCTGGAGAAGAAGTTCCGGATCGATATTGGCGAGGTCAAGATCCTTCGGAGGGCTTGTGAGAGTGATATCGATTCTAGGAGCTCGAGTGGGCTTCTTCTTTGGGAACTTTTTCGTGGATGGCTTATCGGCAGATTCGGCGCTAGGGTTACTAGGTACTGACGTTGCGACTGCGGGAGTTGAAGGACTGGCGTGCTGAGCAGCCCGAGGGGACTTGTTGGCCGTGGACGGACGTTGTGTTCCCATGGCCTGTTGCAAGAGTTTCCCCAACGTTTCCAAAAGCTGGGCCTTTGCCGGTTCGCTCTTCAACTCTTGCACACGCTTCTCAAGTAAAGAAGGGGACCTGACAACGGGGCACTGGAACCTAAGATGATACGGAGCCTGTAAACATATTGGGCAATGGTACGCCTTCGTTCCTGCTGGGCTGATGGCGCTGGCGGCTGTAGGTGGCTTTGACTTAGCCTTGCTAACAGGTTTCGCAGAGGACTTCGGTTTCGGGGTCGTCGGGCCAACGTCGGATACTAGAGTATCATGAAGCGCCTGGTCTCCACCTTGGGCAGTAAGTCCCCGAGTGTCAAAGCCGGAAAGGTGCGCCAGTCTTACCAGAGTCTGTGACTGCTCCGTTGGCCTCAGGAAGTTCCTTTGCTTTCTTCTGCGATATTCGCTTGCCTGCAAATAGCTGAATCAGTGCATATTCTGTGATCATTCCGGTGGACTCACTCTTCTTCTTCGGCGCCACTAGAAAATGGACAACATGCATTTTAGAGAACATTGCACTTGATGGAATGGAAGTTGCTCACCAGAAAGATCTTCTAGCTGAGCTTCCGCAGCAGCTTTGGACGCCGGAGGTACTGTCGGAGGTACTTCCGTAGAATTAGTAGTATTGGAAACCTCGGTCGTGGATGCACGAAGCTTCCTCGTTTTCTTGACAACTGGTTCTAGCGGCACATAAGGAATCCAATTCTCGTTGGTAACGAAAGTAGATATACCCTGAGCCTCTGTCGCTGTCTCTGCTGGAGCAGCAGCTTCTGGTGCGTTGACATCGGATTTCTTCTTCCTTCCTCTCTTCTTCGGCGCGGGGGCAGGAGGCGTAGGTTCTACCTCTGTTTGTTCGACTAAGTCATTGGTAGCAGCGTTGACAGCGTCAGCAGCACTGGCTGGAGGTATGGGTCCGACATTGGATGCTGGCGCCGCAGGTTCAGCGAAGGAGACTGACTTCTTGGCATGGTCTGAAGCTGGCCCGTCTTTGACAGCCTCGCGTTTGCGACGCTTAGGCGCAGGTTGATCTACTCCATTTGCAGCTGACTCAGCGGAAGCAAGAGAGACACTACTCTTTCTCGCCCTCGTCGAGGCTGATGAAATCGAAGCGGATGCCGAGATTTCGGGAGTGTTGTTCGTTACCGGTGGGTCTGTGTTGGTTGTTGCGGCAGGCGGGGTCGGAGGAGGGATTTCGGGTCGAGCAACGGGAGTTTGGACTCGTGAAACCTAAACATTTCATAAGTAGACAGTTTGGGCATAGAAAAGAGTTATTGCACTTGAGGCATACCCTCCGTTGAAGGTGGTGTCTGGGTAGTCGATTTCTGAACGCGCACCCGGACCGACATCTTCATTGTCGTGTATGCAAGAGAGGCAAAGGCTTCAAAATCGTCATCTAAACCCAAATGGTTGTTCAGCGTCACGGTGATATGGGGAGATACAGTGGCCGCTCACCGTCATCCAAGTCAATCGCCTGATCATCCCGTATTTGAGCAAGAGATATATCCGAGTTGTCAGAGACCCCAAGTTTCCGTCGTACCACAGACTTCGTCTCCTCCAGTGATTCTTCTATTCATTCCATTACGGTCACGTCAATTGTGTATCACACGCGCCTGACAGAGTACTCACCTTTGAATAACCGCTCAAATGTCCGACCTGGGGCAAAGTACGTTATCCTGGGCCTGTCATCGTCGCGCTTCCGTTTTTTGCTGCCAGAGTCCATCGAGCTCGATGCCATCTTAGCAAGGTACCGCCGGTCAGGGTGTCGCTGGTCAAGTCGAGAGGTTGTGTAAGTTTCCTTTTCGGACACCAATTGGCCTTGAGAACGCAACAGAGACAAACAAATAGCTCTCCTCCGAACCATGGCCGCTGGTTACCGCAAGTATCGAAATCGTCTGCAATGGCGTGTGTGCTGATGATTTGGCTGTCGTAGAACCTGGATTCCACCCTCACCTACCCGGTGCTAAATATACGTTCCTCTCCAAGGCCATTGGGGCGACTATGTGGTTCTTCATATTCTATCGTTTCCGGTGCGTTCCCTTTGGCTTGCTAGCGGGATGTCGTGCTGAAATTACCACAGACAAGACGGCGGGAAGCTATTGGTGAGCCATCATATAACATACTGTGTTACTCTGGGCACTGATTGTATGTAGGGCAAGCATCCCTGGGAAGGCCATGGTCATGGCCACGGACACGAAGAGCATCATTGACCCGCATAACGTTCCATTCTCCAATCATAATTCATAGATAAAAACACGCCAAATCGATGTCACATTATTGACTCCTGGGTACCACCATGACTCTGGACTGCATCAAGCGTTTGCTGAGATTGTCTGCTCGCGTCCTTATACGGCCAAAAGAATTACACTTCCACGAGGCACGCTAGGTATACAGCTACTTGCCAAAGCACCGAGTTTGTGAGAAATGATGTCCTCAACCATGGGAATAAAATGGATACGGTCAGTCTCCTATGGGTGATGGATATGCTGTCGAGTGTGTTTCGCATAAGCGCCCGTTCACATTTCCCTGTCCTACATTCATCTCCCAACTCTACGTTGGCTGTACATCCAACTCGAAGCATAGGCTGGCCTTGCAAATCACTGCGATTATTATTGAATATTGACATGATGTCTGTGCTCCGCCTATCCAAAGGCCCTAACCCTCGAGTCGTGCTGACCCTGCGGATACTGTGGGCCGTTCTCATCCTGGGTTGTGAATACGCAACTTTCGTTTGGACGGTCAGCCAATGTCCATGGCCTGCCCTCACCTCTACGGTAAGTGTGCAGGACTGCCTTGCCTTCAATTCAGCCAACTTACTGAAGCAGCATAGTCGCAGGTCTCCCGAATCCTCATTGTCGCCGACCCGCAGATTCTCGACCACGGCTCATATCCTGACCGAGGCATCACCCTCACTTTTCTTTCACGCGTCTTTACCGACTTGAACTTGCGGCGGAGCTGGCGGGCCGCGCTACGGAAGCAACCCGATGCAGTGGTGTTTCTCGGAGACATGATGGACAACGGAAGAGTGAACATGTCGGATGATGAGTGAGTTGCGATCTTCCGGGGTTTTGGCGTATTGGCTGAGATCATTCATAGATACGAGCGGTACTTCGCCCGTTTCAACAGCATCTTTGCGCAAGATAAATCTACACCGCGATATTTCGTTCCCGGAAACCATGACACGGGGTGTGTAAATTAACATTCTTGATACTTGGAAACATCATCTCAAATGCCTTTGCAGCATTGGTGCGGCTAAAATGTTCTCACCTGAAGCTCATAAACGCTATTTGAAACACTTTGGCCCGCCAAACCATGTTCAGACGATGAGCGGCTATACTCTGGTCTTTGTAGATGCACCTAGTCTCGTCGAAGAAGAATATGAACGCACGGCCAAGGCCATTCAGTTTAACCAGTGGACTCCGGTGAAGGGGGGATCGGTTGAATTTATACACACATTCCACAAAAGTAAACGCTTACACTCCAATTCAAATTACCCTCTAACCTGGCGTCAGATAAAACCGATTCCCCAATCATCCTGTTTACCCACATACCGCTAGCAAGGCCGGAAGGTGTTAACTGCGGACCGCTGCGGGAGCGAGGGACGATCCATCGTGGCGGAGGTATTGGATACCAAAACACGCTGGGGCAGCAGATGTCACATTTTATCCTAGACCAAGTTCAGCCATCTCTTATTTTTAGGTGTGCCGCATGCTCATTCATTACCCTTGATGGTCATGGTGCTGACGCCTCTTCTCCTTCTAGTGGAGATGATCATGATTACTGCGAGTACATCCACACTTTAGACGATTCCTCTCGGATCCGAGAAGTGACGGTGAAGTCGCTTTCTATGGCCATGGGTATCAGGCGGCCCGGCTTCCAGCTGTTGTCACTTGCCTCGCCGTTCTCTGGCCCCGTTAAGACAGTGACCCATGCAGATGCACCTTGTTTGATGCCGGATCAACTGGCAATATATTTGTCAGTATACCTGCCTCTTATTGCGGCGTCCCTTCTAGTGCTCCTTGTTTTGAACGTATTCGGTTCCTCTCGCGCGCCACGGCGTTCATCGAATGCATCGTTGACAAGGATGACTTCTCGTCCACGGACTGATCTGGACGGTAGCGACGACCACCTTCCCAAGCCGAGTACGGTCGCGAAAAGACGTCATCAAGGATTCGCACTCCGCGTGCAATCACGATTGTGGCGAGGATGGGGATTGCGAACATCTGCTCCGCGATCAGGGTTGGGCGGTGGGACTAGAAGGAGGTGGTTGGCAGGGTTCGTGTCGGACGTATGGGACGTTGCGGTGGTACCGCTGGGGTTATTCAGCGTTCTGGCAGTGTACACGCTGTGGTCGTAATCGTTAGTATTATATTTCGAATCTGATCACGGGTAAATAGCAACCGCAGGAGAGCCGAGGACGGAGATGATGGGATCACGTGATATCATATCCCACGGGATTAGACGTTCCATTTGGCCGTTTTGCCAACTCTGCCGCTTCGCATCAAGCTTCCATTCAGCTTTAGCGTGGAAATTTTCGAATCGCAGCGTCTCCTTCGGAATGTTATCCCAGCTCTGCACGAGGTCCTCTCTTTCTCTTTCTCTAGCTTTTTCATCCACAACCTCCACAAGCCATCACCAACAAAATGGCGGCTCCCCTCCTCGTACCGCCCGTCTACTACGAGCAGTTCCAAGACACCCCAGCCCCGTCCTATTCCACGCTTCCACTGACAGATGAAGAGACGATAGAGTACAACCCGCGTCCGGGGTCTCCGACTATTCCCCAAGGATCCCACACCAGGCAATGGGGGCGCACCACGCTAATTCTACACGATCAGGACGAGTCCGCAGCAATGCCATCATATGGCCGCAACGCCATAATCAATGGCGAGGTCGGCTTGGGGGACAACGAAAACATACTCTCCGTAGCATTGAAGGTGACTCGGGTTTCGCATCTTGTTCCACTGTCGTGTTGATTGATGGACGGTCTAGCTGGAGGGACGACTGCATTTATCAATATCAGATGGTGGCCGCAATAATACCACCCTCGTATCAGTGCATCATACGTTGTGGAAGTCTGATAATCCAGCAGGGAAGACGTGTCCATCGTCCATGCCATTCAGTATCCGCTTCCCCTCCTCATATCATGATGGGGAACGCAGTCGCCGGTTGCCTCCGTCATACGAGGTTACATACCACGGCATCCCTGCGATAGTCGCCAAGTGCAGCTACTCCCTGAGCCTGATGGTCACGCGAATACGCCATAAGCGTGTTTCTTTCTGGACTTCATGCAAAACGTACGTGATAATTGATTCATATCACAATGCCATCAGGTGTAACATCCCACACTTGCTGTATAGGCGCACTATTGGTCTCAACCATCGGCCACGGAGTCGCCCACATCGTCCTGTACTCCCCATCAATTCGCTCTTTTCGACAATCAAACGACTTCCTGAAGAATGGCGCCAAATAGTAACAGAGATGGGCACGCGCCCCGGCTCCACAATTAGCCCTATAACATGCCATGTAAGTCTTAGACCCGTCGTAATGTGATTTTAATGGTCTAGTTGGCTGAATAATTCACTGTCATTCAGTTCTTCATCCCTTCGGTCCAGACATTCGGACTTTCAGATACCATACCCTTCCATATCCAATTGACTGGGCCGCTTGAATCACTGCATACATTCATACCGCCGAACTCTGCCGAACTCTCCCCAATATCTTCTGGCTCCAAGACATCATTTAAGAACCCCAACAGTCATCTACTGCATCGCCCCGCAATACGTGTCTCGCTAGCGAGACAGGTCCTTGTGGAGGTGCACGAGCGGAAATCATGGCGAAGCAGTACGCTTGGCGAGGGATCAGTGTGGCCTGTACCCCCGAGTGCCCCAGTCAGTCTAGACTCAGATTCGCATGAGGTGACAATAGATTGGTCGGGAGAAGTCAGATGCGGTGAAGATATCACATCAGGTGGCTTCAGCACGGGCGGTTTGGTGATCAAGGTGAATAAGATGCCGTCAGCTCTCTTATTCCAGATTCAATGGCTGACCGACCATTTCGAACTAGGACTTTATTGTGTTCGCACTAACGCCTTCCAATCCACGAACATCATCATTGCTTGAGATACAACATGCACATCCCATCAAGTTTGTTACGGATCCTTGGATAGACCTCGTTCATCCATTGGACAGATGACTGACAGCATTTTGCATCGTGTATTTATAGACTTTGTTGTTTCGTGGCTAGGCATTTCGTTTCACACCGATGGCGGCGTTACAACGCTTGACCTCCATACGTCTAACGTACTCCATTCATTCCACTTCCAGAAACGTCGCCCCACTTCGTGCGCCTAAATAGCGTCTGTTTTTATTTGTGTAGTTAAGATACGAGTGCAATGCCGCTTGTATTGTCCACTCCTTTGTCGCATTTGTTTTTATAGCATCATGTTTTCTTAGCATTTTCAAGTGTACATTTTTGTTATTCGAACCGTTTTCGCATACTCTATCTCTGCTCTGCAGTTCAAGCATAATTCGTTCACAACCGATGTAACTTCCACAACATATACCATTTGTCACGGTCGTTACCATACATCATACATCATACTCGCATCTCTGGAAAGATTCGAAGGAAGGAAGAATCTAACCGCGGTCCTGACCACGTTTCTTGGCAATGCTGCGGTTCTGTTCTATTCTATATGTTCTATTCTGTACCCAATATATGGTAAGTATGTGAGAGAAGCACGATATGTAGTGCTCCACTATAATCTGACACACGGAAACAGCAAGAAAATTGAAGGGCTCCAAACAAGCTCCAGATTATGTACACACATGACAACGATGGCGTTTTGTGGAGAATGAGAATCGTGCACGCCTGTATGTAGAAGCTTTAGTTCAGAAGCTGCGCTTATTGTAATCCCTGAGTGCTCCACTTATATTGATCAGATATCTGCCGTGGCCAAGCCCCAGCGGCGACGGCGACGGCGACGGCAACTAGAATCTAATATGTTGCTTATCAACGTTTCAACGTTCAACAGCAAAAACAACGAACAGCACGTTGGTACGCGTACATAACTTACCTCGAGGCCTGGGGGCCTTACACGCCTTTACCATGATCAAAGATCAAAGAACGCTGAGCTGACGCCATTGTCCATGACTGAATCCATACTAATGGCACAGCGTAGATAGCGGACTGAGCGTAATCGCAATCGTTCGAACATTCTTTCGGTGCTTCTCATGACAAGCTCAGAGTGCCCGGGTGCTATCATCTCTACCATTCTGCTTCGTAGCGGGCCAGGCCTCGATGATCCCCTAAGCCTGATATCTGTACATACATAGTTATCGGTATACGTGTAGCTTCTCGCTGCTTCTCTCTTCGCATGTTATGATAAAGGGGATCATCGATCATCCCCTGTCCCCTGTATTTTGATGTTCGCGGACGGTAGGGCTTGTTGTTTGTGTTCCTAGAAGACGAAAAAGGGATAGAAGAGACGTTGGACAGGTGGGATGTGCACCGCATATCCCACGTCGACATTGAAGTCTGGCGCGGCTTCAGCCGCTAGGGACAGGACTGTCATTGGCATTTTGCCGTGTAGCTATGTCCTTTAGGAAGTTCAATTGATTCTTGCGCGATGCATCGACGTGTTCGCTATTATATCTATGCCACTGGGGGAGTACAAGGAGTATATCGAACCAATCACACGTATGATCCCGCTGAGATACACAGGGAATAAGCGCGTCGGTACAAGAAGAATGTCCTTCGGACGGTACCTACGGCCGGCCCGACATAACACGAAGAATAGAGTTCACTCACCTTCAAAACTGGCAAGAACGTCAGGGCGGGCGACAACGGAAGAAGCAGAAGGCTTACGGTCCTACGCTGGCACGATATTTCGCCAAGACTGACGAAATAGCAACGACTCAAACCCGATTCCATTCGCCAATGCACCTGTCGGAAGTCCCTCGCGCTGTTATTTGCATTTCGCGCGTCGGGACTCGGGACTAGGTATCCACACCAGTTCAATGGGTGCATTATGTTCCCAGTATCTGCGAGAATTCTCCAGAAGCGCGAAGGCGACTTGAAGGTAAGGCCTGCCTTGAACTCGCCAGGGAGTCGCACGGACGACGGAAGCCTAGATATAACAGGATACGAACATGATTCGGAAATCCGAGTGGCCGAGTAATCAATCGATTAAGGCGACTTGCGAGCGCCGTGTATACGCACATGTAAAATGGCCTCTCTGCCCAACTTGTTGCTGGATGAACAAGTAGACTCAAGGAGCTGTAATGCAATTAATTGGACAACAGTTGCGGCTTCGGCCATAAAGAGTTCAAGTCTAAATCGACGGCGAACCTCGGAGCAATCAGTTGGTAAAGGTGATGCCGGCGAGGGATTGTACCGATACCGCCGTCCAACAATTGCCAGCGGTACGCAATCATGATGATAGATTACATGCTCTTGGGCGCAGCCACATTAGGCCAGCATTAAGCTACATATAAATGAAAGGATGAACGACTTTGACTTTCAGTGCTACTCCGCCGGACTCGGGTTGGTAGGAATACTCACCGGTAACAGACACCGGCGAAGTGACTTGCAAGTGCTGAGGCTTCCGAGACTTCGTATGAAGCTATGCTCTGTCCTTTGTTCGTCCTTGCTAGACTCGGGATCATTTGCTGAGGAGTATTATCGAGCTGATGAGACGCTGGCCGGCCACCAGAGAGCACCAGAACCCATAGGATCTCAAGCTCAAGATCATCATGGGAGGCGCGACGTTAGGCTGAACAGAAGGACATGCGCATCGACAATTGAGATAGCGGATGCTCGTACGGCGGACCAGTCCTGTTTTTGACGTGTGGCCGGGTGGGAAGTCTAGGTACGAATCCGATAGGGTTGAAGCTACCAGCAGAGAACACTGACCATAACATACTCGCGGGCACTTTACATTGAACCACGACAGCCTCTGACAGTTTATTCTTGAGCCGACGTGACGGTGCCTATCAGAGGAGGAATGCCAGACGCCTCAACCACGATAGGATGGGAAGCCGCCGAGTACCAAAAACAGACCCGACCAGGGGGCACGCCGCTACCACACGACATTAGGCTGATGAGATGCACATTCCACGTCAACAATTGAATTTGCAGATTCGGCGATGTGTTGAGAAGCGAATACGGCGAAGACCGTCACCGGCGAGAGAGGTACTTCCAGACGTAACCTTGTTGGCACTGACACTGATTCCCGCCAATAATAGCATCTTCATTCGTTCCTTGGCCACCGCATAGGAGCTACGGGCTGGCGAAGGTGAGGCAAGCTGGGATTTGAGTACGTCAGTTAGACGTCGGCGCCGGTATGTGTAGATAGTGGTGGCAACGTAGGGCGAAGCATCCCTGAAGAAGCTGCAATATTAAGAGCTCAACGTGCGATTTTGGCATGGAATGAGGCACAGAACAACGCCCGATGGGATTCTAAGATAGCAATGACGTCTAGCAATCAGACAGGCGTTCTGGACGCAGAATTCAGAACTCCAAGACTCACGGCGAGCAAGGCCCAATATTGACGAATTTTCAGCCGGTTAAGCGGCGGTTGACTCTGATTTCGGTGGGAGTTCTAGTTACGGTAGGGCAGCCTTGCGGAAGCTTTGATAGGAAGGCAGCCCTGGCATGCGCCATTTGTAACTGATCGAAGCGTAGATCAACAGGTTGGCGCCGAATTGAGATATTTGACGAAAATATGAGGAGCATCGGGCTATAAAGGGCAGGCTTGAGAGTCTTCAGCGGAAAAGCGTGAATTCTGGCGAGCTTGGGCCGACAATTGGCTACTCAGGCCGTTGCGTTATATGCAAGCACGTTTGTCGACCCAGAACCACCTTCATTTTGACCAACGAGCCTCACCAAGAGCCAATAAACGTCTTCTCTCGCCCAGAACGAACTTGGTGACCATACCGACACTCGCCGACACCCTCAAGAACGCCTGGATCTGCGAGCCAATCAGAGAGGAACCAGTTCAAGCTTTTCAAGAGCAAACTGACTCGCGGCTCGCACCACTTCCAGAACACAAACGTCACCACAGACCGCGAGCTCCCCCAGCCCGTACCCAATCAGCGCCTCAGCTCATTTCCACAAACACAACCCAGCCCATCTACATCAACCATATCCAGTGCGTTTCCCAAAATCCTTCTTAAACTCTGACCACCACCATCCTCATCCCCCTCCTCACTCCCCAGATCCCCCACAATGTCCTCCCAGGATTCCCTCATGCCCCGCCCCGACTCTTTCAATGCTCGCGTTCGAGGGACAAGCCATATCGATTTCAAGACGGCCACTACCGGAGTAGCCGCCAAAGCCATGCGCAATGAAATCAGTCGTCTTGTCAGCACCGTAGACGATCCCCAGACAAAAAAGGTACTTACCTAGTCCTTCCTGATCATCGTCGATCGTGCTCAACATACCCGATCGACAGGCATTCGATGTAGAAATGCAGTCCTTCTTTTACCTCTTCACCCGCTACTTGGCTGAGCGAGCCAAGAGTGTCCCTCTGTGCGCATATATCCTCGTTCTTTGCTTGCCAAGGATCTGACCCTCCCTCTTTTCCAGCGACTGGGATCGTATCAAGTCGCCAGCCGATGACCAGATCGTGCCATACTCTGATCTCCCAGCCGGTGATGCGAAGAACCTCAACAAGCTCGCTGTTCTCAAGGTTAACGGTGGTCTTGGTACATCCATGGGTATGTCCACATCTTTCCAAAGTCCCAGATCACCTACATCTGCCCAGGTATGACTGGTGCCAAGAGTGCTCTCGAGGTCAAGAATGACATGACATTCCTCGATCTTACCGTCAGACAAATCGAGCACCTCAACACCACCTACCGCGTCGATGTTCCTCTGATTCTCATGACATCGTTCAACACCCATGAGGACACCCTTCGCATCATCAAGAAGTACGCGAACCAACAATTACGAATTACCACCTTCAACCAGTCGCGGTATCCACGTATCTTCAAGGAAACTCTCCTTCCATGCCCCAAACGCGCCGATGACGACAAGAAGGCATGGTACCCTCCGGGTCACGGTGATGTGTACAACGCGCTGCTGCACTCCGGTGTCCTCGATCAACTGTTGTCTGAGGGTAAGGAGTACCTGTTCATCTCCAACTCAGATAACCTTGGTGCCGTGTAAGTTCCTCATTTGGACTCATTTGGACTTGCTTCTGAACATTCTGTGTAGTGTCGATGAGAGCATCCTTCAACATATGATTGACTCTGGGTCCGAGTTCATCATGGAGGTCACTGACAAGACCAAGGCCGATGTCAAGGCAAGTAGCTTCCGAGGAACCGCGTTATAGTCATTCTGATGACGATATCTAGGGTGGTACTCTCATTGACTACGAGGGCTCTATCCGTCTTCTGGAAATTGCCCAAGTACCGTCAGAACACGTCGAGGACTTCAAGTCTGGTCAGTTTACGCGCATTTAGACATTTTTCTTCGTGCCTAACATTTATTTAGTTCGCAAATTCAAGATCTTCAACACGAACAACTTGTGGGTTAACCTGAAAGGTGATACTTCTTTTCATCAGCCTTCGTATGTGTGTTTATTTGCGTTCCGATAGCTCTCAAGCGCATCATGGAGACGGAAGCGATGGACTTGGAGATCATCATCAACCCAAAGACCACTGATGATGGCCAAGCAGTTATCCAGGTTTGATTTTTCTCCGCCGTAGCTTCCACGTATCTTACACGTTCTCCATTTCATCAGCTGGAAACCGCTGCCGGTGCCGCTATCAAGCACTTCAAGAACGCCCACGGTATCAACGTCCCACGGAAACGCTTCTTACCCGTGAAGTCGTGTTCCGATCTACTCCTCATTAAGAGCGATATCTACTCGCTGCAGCATGGACAATTGGTTATCAACGAGCAGAGAATGTTCGAAACCACCCCTGTTATCAAGCTAGGAGATCATTTCAAGAAGGTTTGTTGTACTATCTCTCTCTTCTTCCGTTCCCCGTTCATATGATAGATGTGCCTTCTCCTGTCCCCTTTTCCCTTCGCAAATCATTTATACCATTCAAGCGGTGCCTTTGCACATTCATCGGGCCTTCTACCGAGCGACCAACTTGTTTTATTCACTGCTTCGTCGTACCTTGGACTTCGTCCACTTGATCTAAAAATATCGACTGACGAACCTTTTCGCATGTACAGATCGCGCAATTCCAGAAACGCTTCAAGATGATCCCACGCATCCTCGAACTCGACCATCTGACCGTCACGGGCGACGTCTACTTCGGGCGCAACGTAACTCTTCGAGGAACCGTCATCGTCGTGGCGAATGAGGGGCAGAGGATTGACATCCCCGATGGATGCATACTCGAGAACCGTGCGTCTCCCCCTTCCATGCAAATCTATTTTGATCGCAACGCTGACTCTTGACGTGTGCGCGTGCGTATCTGTCGTCTTACAGGTCTTCTTTCTGGAAACTTGAACATGATTGTACGTACCTCTCTTCTTTGTGGTGATACGTGGCCGGGTGTACTGACTTGTATAATGTTCGTTCCTTTCTGTAGGAGCTCTAATGCACCCCTTTTCAAATCCTCCTAAATTGTTCACCCAATCCATTTCATTCCATCCATTCTACTCGTTGTCTCCGCCACCCACAGTTGGCGCCTTGTACTAGGTCCAGGCACATCCCCTCCTTCTCCGTATAGTTTGTTTACAGCGCCTTTTATTTGACTAACCATGAGGGACAATTTCGCTCGGACTCGCGTATACGCTATTACTAGCCAGCAGAAGATGTCCATCTTATACACACGTCGATACTTGACCTGTGCTCCGTGCTTGCTTAGAGGATTCGAAACTATACCTATGTACGTAGGTTTATATTTGTAAACCGCTTTCTTTTGGCCTCTTGATAATTGCTCTCGGGCCTTTCCCACTATTGTTGATTATGCATCGATCCGAATCTACTAATTTACAGCCTGAATACGCTTCACATTACGAAGGACGGAGGTTGAGAAGTTGTGGATTCCACCTATTCACAGAGCTTATGCGAAGGCGTGGAGCCGTAACTTGCGCTGGCTACTTTCTCCGACCTGCGGGCAATAAACATTTACTACTCCATCCATAAGAAGATACAGCTGGGATCGCATACCTGTGCCCCGCTTGCTAGGCCCTTATTGATCCTCCAACGTCATTATCGCGCATGTAGGGGAGAAAAGTGGCGAACCCACCACTAACTAAACTCCGTGAGTAGTCGTTGTACGAATCGGTAATAGTTTCGGTGGTAGTATTGTTGGAATCAGCGATAGTGGTATTTTTCGTAGTGTTATTCTCTTCATAATTCCCGGCAATATCATTCATCGTAGCGTCTTTGATAGTGAAGTCAGAGGCATCCTTGAAGAAAGGCATGGTGAGGGCGAGGGCGAATGCGAGGCGGAACGGCTTGAAATGGGGGAAGAGGCGACGAATCACGATCGTTAAATATATGCCTTGTAGCGCCTAAGGCAGTGTGGGATTGATGGTGTTTTGACACCTGACCGGTGACCTCGAAGAAGAGAGTAAATAATGGTCCTAGCGCTCGATAGAAGCTGTTTGAAACGTCCGCGGGCCTCCTGGGCACTGGTAGTTGGGCATAGGGTATAGGTATGCTGCATGCCGATGTCAAAGCTCCTACATAGTGGACCACGATGTAAGCATGAGATGAGGATGCATTCATTCATCGGGACGACGTGCCGTTGAAGTGAGGCTTCCCGATACTAAACCTTCCAAGGTGATCAGTACACGCGAGGTGCTTAGCAGCGTACCGCAAGACACACGATTCTCTATGATACTGTTATCGGGAATGTAGAGTTGATGGCCGTTCTGTGCGATCACTGCGGAGAGTTCTTCATAAACGTGCCCAGTAGCAATCCTGTGCCATCACATACCAATAACGGTTCCACGTAGAACGACGCCTTTGCCAAAGTGGACATCCCCAACAACCGTGAGGTGATCTAAATCGACGAGATTGGGAATGCCTTTGAAGCGTTCCAGTGAATCGGACGCCTGTGGATGTGGAAGCGCATCAGTGATAAAGCAAAACAATGACGATACAGTGGAGCAATATATATTACCTGGTGGAAGCGATCACCGAGCTTGATGACGGGCAAATGGTTGAACACCTTGGCTTCGTTCAGACAAAGTCGACCATGTCGAAGGGAGAAGACATTGCTTTTCACCAACAACAGGTCAGAGCAAGTTCTGACTGGCAAGAATCGGTGGCTTGGGACATGTACACAGGGCTTTCTTAAAGTACTGTATGCCAGACTCCGCCGAGGTTTCCAACTGAAAATCAGTAAGACAAATGTATAAATAGGCACGTAAGGATGACCCACGTACCTGGACGATAGTACGGTTGTCCGAAGTAACTGTAGTGTTTGTGACGACGTCCAAATACATACTATCCTGCTCCACGGCCCTCTCCAACGCTAACGAGAGTTGGCTGGTTATTTCGGCGAAGAAAAACTACCTACCAGGAAGATTAATCCACAGGCTTCCGGTATTTCCGTGTTTGAACCCTTGAGCTGTACGTAAAGAGTTAATGAAAGAAGGGAAATAGAATCAAGGATGCATACCGAACTGAAAACCGTCGAAGCGATCAGGAGGAACATGATTCTCCATCAACAAGGTAAGCTGACCCGCAGAGGAAACCAAGATGTCGCTCTGCGTTTTTCTTGTAGCAGAGTGATTCGAGAAGAGAGCATATATCACCTACCTTTGTTTGCCCTCGTCTTTTCTCGACCACTTCCAACATGAACTCCGTCTCTGTGGCCACCATGTGCTGCAGTATTTGAGGATCGACCCTGTGCGTACCGTGTATGATCAGGCAAGAGACTACGACGTGTACAAGAAGAAGGGAGGACGAACGTTGCGCCTAAATTGTCCAAGTTGGATACGAACAGTATCTCTTTCCCTTGCGAAAGCAATTGATCTAGCATGCCAGACCGCATAATAGCAATATACATATCGCCGTTTCCGGCAGGACACCAGGCAAAGCCGCCACTAGCACTCCTGAGGACTCTGTAGGGCGATTCTGCGTCCCTGAAGATTTTGGGGTATTTCGATTGCATTATAGTAACGATATTTGCTGGTTGCTGAGAACTACCGAGGCTATCGAGGGATTTCAAGAGGATAAGTGGAATATCAACATCATATGTCGAACTGAGGTTGGAAATCTGCTGCACTGTCAAGTCTAGGAAAGACTCTCCGTCCTGACCACCAAGCACAACCAAATCTAGGAAGGTTTACATTAGTATTCGGGAGTACGGTGACCGGAAGATGGAGAGTTCCAACCTGAGGAATTCTCGACCTTAAGGACGGCTAGCTTACTCAACGAGGCATTGACGTCCTCTGCCTTGCATATACTTTCGTAACGAACAAGCTGATGTTCAGAAGGTGGAGTAATCTTCGTCAGATCCCTAGCCACATATCAGAATGACGCCGGTTTCAGAGCATATATGCGCTTACAAGCTATAGCCATTAAAACTATGATAGAGGTATCTATCGAAGAACTTCAGGAATGGTTGCAATTCCTGTCTTATGGCCTTCCAAAAAGAGAAGAAGCTCAGCGGAAGCCATAGAACTATTGTTACGCTGAAATACCTTCCGCGTAGTCGAGTATGTCATAGATTCAAGGATCTGCTCGAGTTCTTTGTTCAGGACAGAGGTAGCTCCCGAGTCCTCCTGAAGTGTGGCGGCGCGAGGCTTGAAGATAGGCCGAAGCCAACTGAAAGGCACGCGGAGAATCTGCATCTTGGCTAGCTCTACTACAAGTGTAAAATCGAGTTTGAGGATTTCAGCTGCATGCACACAGTCAGCTGTTTAAGGCCTGCGGCACAAACGCGCGTTGAACATGCGCTATATGCGTGGCAGTTACGTGAAAAACGTTGTCCGAAGGACTTCAGTGATCCGTCGCGCGTGGCGCCAGAAGCCCTTGACAATGTTCCAATGTTACAGTACATCGTTGGCCTGAACAGTATCATTAGAAGGTGAACAGGAATAAAATTCTGCAACGGAGATATTATTGAATCATCAATCAGTTTGAGGCAGAGAGACACGCACATCCAGTGAAAGCTTGCTTTGTTGCAGCCAGAGAAGAACATGTAACAGTCTGAATACGCTTCACAGCACGAAGGAGGGGATCGGGACTACAAAAGAACTTCTGCGGAGTTTCTGAGTTTGTTCTGTCTGCCAATACATCAATGACAGGATGCAACTAGGATCGCATACCTTTGGTCCGGTTAACAGCACCTAATCAATCATTCGACATCAGTAACTTGTCACACATGGAAGAGAGAGAGAAGCAGCAAACCTTTATCTCGCTCTGGCTACTTTCTCGGAGCTGCAAACAATGATCGTCTAACCCTATCCACGACAAGATACAACTAGGATCACATACCTCTGCCCCGCTTGCCAGACCCTGATTAATCACGGGCCACCTCAGTATAACACATCAACGTGAGAGGAATGGCAAACCCACCAGCAGCAATGCGTTGTGAAGAATTGTTGTGGGAATTGGTCATAGTTTCAGTCTTAGTGTTGTTGGAATCGGTGGTAGTGTTGTTAGTGGTGTTATTGTCCTCGGTATAATTCCCAGCAATGTCGTTCATTGTGGTTTTTTCGACAGTGAAGTTAGTTGCGTTGGGGAAGAAAGGCATGGTGAAAGTGAGAGAAAGGGAAGTGAAGATCGCCAAGTAGGACCGTTGTGAAGCGCGAGCAATTGATATGCCTTGTCGCCTATCTCGACCGGTGACCTCGAAGAAGGGGATAGTGAATGATACTGGCGCTCGATAGAAGCTGGAACGACCTCCGTGACAGGCCCCCGGGCGCTGTTATTTGGGCATAGGGCGAAGATATATTGCGGCCTGCCGTCGACGCCAAAGCCCCTGCCTAGTAGACTACGGTTTGAAGATGGGAACTCGTTCATTTTTCCGACGACGCGTCGTTGAAGACTTCCTGACAAGGCCGCATCTGACATTTGTTTAGTTCTTAAGTCTGAGATTTTCAACACGAACAGCTTGCGGGTTAACCTGAAAAGCGACATCGTCCTTTGGTTCCAATACCACTAAGCCCACCAAGGAGAGGGAAGCGATTGACTTGGAAATCATCAGGTCTCCCCGCCGGTCCTCCCACCTGAGCTGCGTTATTCGCCTAATCAACACCTCAAGTCAGGCTTCGACTCGCCGCCCCCCATTGAGAGCGATATCTATACGCATCGTAGCATGGGCGATTGATTATCAATGAGCAGAGAGTGTTCGAAACATTATCGGGCGGGGACATTTCCGAACGGTGAAGAAGGTTTGTTGTATCCTCTCTTCTCCCGTTCCCATTAACTCCTTAATACTCCTCAACCGACATGTATCCTGTCCAGCTGTAGCCAAGCACAGTTATCATTACCCACCAGAAGCCATCCATTATATGCGTTCCTCGACACTTGACGTGTGTTCCGTGCTAGCTCAGAATGGTTTTGGACTTTTCCCGCCAACGCTCGTTACGCACCGATTGGAATACAGTGTACAACTTTGACAACCTGAATACGCTTCAAAGCACGTAGGACGAGCATTAGGAATACAAGGACCGAAGTGCGTACAGCTTCTGCGAAGGTGTTGAGTTATCTTGCTCTGACTACTTTTTCGGACCTGCAAATGTCGAACATCTAACTCCATTCATGGCAAAGCACAGCTGGAAGCACCGACCTCTGCCCCTCTCAGCACCTTAATGACCATTCAACGTCAGTATCACGCATTCAGGAAAGAGAAGTTGCAAACCCACTAGGAACAATTTTTGAGGAGTCGTTGTAAGAATCGGTCACAGTTTCGGTGGTGGTATTGTTGGAATTAGTGGCAGTGGTGTTGTTCGTAGTTTTATTCATGCGATAATCCCCAGCAACATCGCTCATTGTACTCTCGGTGATAGTGAAGTCTGAGGCCTTGTCGAAGAAAGGCATGGCAAATGCGAGGGCGAGGACGAGGCGAAGCTACTTGAGGTAGGAGAAAGAGACAAGGGCAGTTAAGTATGTTCATTGAAGCGCTAGCCGGGGCAGGGTGGGATTGTTTTGTAACTTATCTTGACTGGTGACCTCGAAGGGAATGAATGATACTGGAGCTCGGTAAAAGCCGGAACTACTACAGGCAACTAGGGCACTGGTAGTTGGGTATAGGTCAGAGATGTTGCGGCCCGCCATCGACGTCAAAGCTCTACCCTAGCAGACCACAGGTTGAGGCTGAGAGTTCATTCATTTGTCCGACGACATGCCGCTGAAGTGAGACTTCCTGACACTAGAACTTCAGAATTATTAGATACACACATGACACTCGAGATCGAGGGTGAAACGTACGATTCTGTATGGTACTGTTATCGAGGACGTGAGGTTGATGGCCGTCTTCGCAATTACCGCGGAGAGTACTTCGCAAACGTGCAAGGCAGTAATTCTTTGGAATCACATACCAATAACGGTTCCACGCGAAACGACGCCTTTGCGAAAGTAACACACAGCAACCGTCAGGTGATATAGATCGACGATATTGGGAATGCCCATGTCCTTGAAGAATGTGCATTAATGATAAAGTAGAACGAAGGGATAGGAGGCAATATGCACTATCTGTTAGAAGCGATCACTGAGTGACGGGCGAGCCGTCGAACGCCTTGTCTTCGTAAAGGCAACGTCGGGCGTGTCGAAAGTCATCCTTGTAGATCTTCGAGTATTCCATTTAACAATAGTAACGACATTTTTGGCTTGCTGAGGTATATCGGGGTTATCGATGGGCTTCAAAAGGATAAGGGGAAGATCAAATGATGTGTCAAATCAAAGTGGGAAATTGGGGGTGCGGCCGGAAAATAGAGAATCTCGAGCTGAGGGAATCTTAGGGCTAGCTTACTCAACGAGGCATTGACGTCCTCTGCCTTGCAGATGCTTTCGTAACGAACCAGCAGATGCTCAGAAGGTGAGCTGATCTTATTCAGATCTCTAGTCACCTGTCAGAACGGTGTCGGTCTAAGGACATACATGGGTTTACAAGAGGTCATGGTAGAGGTATCTATCGAAGAGCTTCAGGAAGCTCCCGAGTCTTCCTGAAAGCCTGTCCTGTTCGAGGAAGAGAAAGGTGCACCTCCAGTGAGAGCTCGCGTTGCTGTAGCAAGGGAAGAAGAACATGGTGGTCAAGAGCGAACAAGCTTCAACGATCCCGCAACCCCAGGCTGGATGCAGCGACAGGGGTTCTACACCGGAATCGGCTTCGACCGAATCGGAGACGGAAATACTTGAACCTTAAAACGTGGGAATGTAGAGGTATCATCACAAAGTATCGTCCAAGATCTCGCTCGCCATCCCTCAAGACTTCGACCATGGGTTCGTGCTGCCCCCCTCTCCTCAAAAATTATTGAAGGCTGAATGTATCCCTTACACTGCTAGGTATCTCCCGAACATCAAGGCACAAACGCTCTGCCTCCGGCGCGCAACGCGCACACTACCGCAAGAAGAGAAAGTTCGAGCTCGGTCGTCAACCCGCCAACACCAAGTTGGGTGCCAAGCGTGTTCACACCGTCCGCGTCCGTGGAGGAAACTTGAAGTTCCGCGCCCTTCGTCTCGAGGCCGGTAACTTTGCTTGGGGCTCTGAGACTGTGACGAGGAAGACGAGAATCATCGGTGTCGTGCGTATATGATCAGTGCCATGATTATTAGTCGCTTGATTGAGATTCCGGTTTCTGTAGGTCTACAACGCATCGAACAACGAACTCGTCCGAACCAACACTCTCGTTAAGAGTGCCATTATTCAGATCGATGCTACCCCCTTCCGCCAATGGTACGAAGCCCACGTAAGTGATATCGCTATACCTGTGGATGTGGATAGATATTGACCATCTCTTGCCTCCCAGTATGCTCAACCAGTGACCAAAAAGGGCAAAGTTCAAGCCCCTGCCGACGAAGAGCCCAAAAAAGTGTCCCAGCACGTACAGCGCATTCTTGACGAGAGGAAGAAGGGTTCGTCTGAATTGTGCATTGACTCTGTGTCTGTTGCTGATTTGACACGTTAGAGGGAAAGATTGACCCCCTACTTGAGTCGCAATTCGCTGCCGGCCGACTTTACGCTGCCATCTCAAGCCGACCCGGCCAGTCTGGTCGTGCTGATGGCTACATTCTCGAGGGCAAGGAACTCGAGGTATGCCTCTCCCTTGGATGATCTTACCTTTACTTACCGATATCTGTCTAGTTCTACCTCCGCAAGATCAGAACCGGTAAACAGAAGCACGCCCACGCCTGATTCTCCACATTTTGTCACTATTTACATGGCCATCTTGATGCAGCGGCGCGCACTGTGACGTTTGTGGTAGGCATGGAGTCTTCGAACGATGGTGGTTATGCTTGTTGTCAACAAATACTTCTCACATGTCTCATCCATGATACGCTGCAATATATGCTATGTCTTCCACAATTTCCTGCAGTGCCGTTGGGAATGTATGAGTACAGTCAGTGTGTTGTACAATTGAAACCCATCATACAATAACCAATGAAATACGTCTTAAATATCGAATCTACGAACCACAATTCCGTCACGATCAGCTGTGATTATCCGTCTGTCGTCAAACACTACGCTACCAGGCCTTGCTTGCCATCCAAGATGATAAGGGATGGAAGTGGGGGCTGCTACTTCAGCTCCAGTTCCATTCTCAAGATCCCATACCCAAATGCTCCCATTCATGCCTAAACTCACGCATCTACCGTCTGCTAACGCAAGCGCACAGACAGGAGACGTCTGACCTTCTAAATAGCGAACAAATGTGATTTTGGATTGACCAGTTGAGTGAGGCCTAGCCGGGGCTGACGGCAAACTGAGTCGGTAGAGTTGAAGTGTCGTAGATGAACGAAGGGGCGGAGTTGCACTCGCACTCGCGATACGGTGGAGTGTATCGGAAAACATCTCCCGCGGTGCGGGAGCAAGTACTAGCCACTTGCCATCGGTTTGGGTGTCTGCAACACGAGCGACTTTGCGGCCCCATTGTTCCCGCATAAGGCGTAATTTATTGTCGTCGATGAAGCCGGGAGGAACGTCTAGAGCGCGCGCCGTACGTGAAGAAACGACAGTGAGAGAGGAAGAAAGGGGCCCGGGGCCGAACACCGAGGAAGGCGACGGTGGGTCGGACGATTCAGAAGAGGACGACCGCCAAGGTGAATGGGCTGCAATAACAAGCTCCGTCGCACCTACGGTCCAATGAGAGGGGTATACAGGTATTGCATACGCCATCACTAGTTTGTATGTTGTCGGTGTCGGCGTGGATAACACGAAGGAAGTCGGTGGATATGATGTATACGACGACAGCGTCTGCATGTGTTGCGCACCATTGTTCGCTAAGTCATATATACTGAGCTGAAAGGTCTTCGACAGACTGATCAGCAGGGGATGATGGTATACAGCCTGGACGATAGGTGAAGTGCGGTCGGCTAGCCTATGCTGCCCCGGTCGGTGAGTGGGAACGTATAGAAGTCTCCGGGTAGACTTGGCCGGGTCTTCATGATTTATCTCGAAGACCAGGAATTCCCCGCTGGAGAGGAATGCAACAACCATGAGAATGTTGCTTGCCTGTGGATGTGACTGGTCAAGGGCTAGCGTCGTAACAGAACAGGGTGAATTATGAGAAGAGGGGCAGGAGAGGGTGGTGGTAGGACTGTTATCTGCATTTACAGTTGGCTTGTAGATGCAGATAACAGGCGAGGAGGTTATCTGCGCAGACGCAGATATGATGAGCGGGCCAGCGAGTAGAACATGACAGCTATCCTCGCTATTGGCCGTGTCGCCCTCGACCGGCTCATGCAATTGCTCAACATTGCACCGTCCTGGATAAGTTCAGTGTCAGTATTGACCGGCTCTGCGCATTCCTACGAACCTCTCCTCCAATTTGAGCTGATTCTGAACATCCATTTCCAGTCCTTGGTATCTTCGTGGCCCTTGGCTCGCCCAGGTAACGGTCTAACCTCCCGCCCATCCGTTCTATCCACGAATCCCCTCGCCCCGCGCAGTCTCGTCCGTCCGAAAGCACTCAGGTAGAGTGACTTCCATATGTGATTATCTGACGCTAGCCGGTACCAGTTCCTGCTGGCTGCCTGAGCTGCGCACAGGTCGGCATATGAGAGGTAGGAGAATATGTGGACCACGAGCTCGTCGTAGAGCCTCTCTAGTCCTGTCTTGCCAGGATCTGGAGGCTTTGTATTCAATAATAATTCACGTCGTTTCGGTGGAGGCAGTATGGCCGCTGCAGGGGACAGACTTCGCTTCCTGGTCGTTGGCATTGCTTAGCCTGAGCAGAGGAGAGATAACAGAGAAGTGATCTAGGCGCCTATATTCGATCGTTTCTCCTCCGCGTCCCGTCTACTCCCACACCATGGCACCATCCCGTGGTCCCCTGCCAATTGCCCGAACACTTCATGCTACTCTCGGTTCTCACAAAGGGCCGGTTAATGTGGCCAGATACTCAAAAGGAAGCGCGAAATATATAATGACTGGTGGCCAAGACCGCAGCGTGCGTCTCTGGAACGCGACGTCGGGAACAGAAATCAAGGCCTTCACTGCACACGGTTACGAGGTGCTGTCTCTCAGTATGTAAGGCATTCCTTCATATCGGTCTGATGTAGGGACTCACCTCTTGGATAGTGCGCATGATAATGCACAGTTCGCTTCCTCTGGGGGAGACCGTTCGGTTTTCGTTTGGGATGTGGCTACAGGTGTAACAACGCGTCGAATATCCGGACATATGGGAAAGATATACACTGTTGAATATAACGACCAAGCCACCGTGCTTGCAAGCGGTGCCTGTTCTTCATGAATCTGCCTTGACGTTTGATCTGAAGAAGTCTGTCCAGGCTCATTCGACACCACCGTCAGACTATGGGATCTACGGTGAGATTATTGTATCTCTAGCCTGCCTCTCATTGACTGATCAGCGTAGCGCTATGAATCGTCAACCCATACAGACTTTAGACGACGCCACAGATGCTATCCAAACTCTTTATGTTGGATCGACATACATTGTCACCGGTTCCATCGACGGATACGTTCGGACGTACGATCTTCGCAAGGGAGAATTCCGGTCCGATCTCATAGGCCGTAGGCTTTCTCCCCTACATTCCCCTCCGGGATCCAGACATTAACAGACCTTGTAGAAGCTGTAACCTCCGTCATGCCAACTCAAGATGCGCAGACCCTGCTTGTGACCTCTTTGGACTCACATATCCGTCTGATGGATATGTACACGGGGAAGATGCTCAACGACTTCACCGGGCATCTCAATGCGTCGTATCGATGTAGGGCATGTTTCGGCCACGGTGAAGCGACCGTGCTGTGTGGAGATGAAAATGGGAAAGTATGGGCTTGGGATTTATTGGATGTAAGTTGCTGCACGATGGATAACTTACGTTGGCTAATCAAGTGCACTTCAGGCCAAACCCATGCCTCCAAACCCGCCGCCGAAGGTACATCAGAAAATTGTCACCTGGACCGAACATCATCCTACGGATGCAGGTGAATTGATTACTGCAAGTGCGGACGGGGCTGTCAAAATCTGGAAGCAGCCTGACTTAAGTTAGCTTGTTTCTGCTATGATTGAGGATACTGCTGTAGTTGATTCGTTCGCGTTGTCTTAATTGCGATTCCATCGTCACGTTGTTTGCTAGAGTTAGACGCACCCATCTCAACTATACAAGCTAGCCAAGTAGGTAGGGTATCATGCAGCGAAGTCGAATAATTGACTGGGAAGGATAACTGTACCCGTGTCATCGTTTTACTTGGGTGAGGGCCTCTGCAGGTCGAGCATGAGTTGCAGGGACAACTCCTGTGCATAGGACACTCACCCCTCCGCGTAGCGTCTTCCAGAAGTTGGGTGTCTACATGTTCCGCTGGTAGTTGCACGTATCGCACCACTGATCCACGTATGAAACAGTTCTTCACTGCCATCTACACGCATCGTCCATGAGCAGCTGCACGCGATCGGCGCTAGGATGGTGACTCACCATATGTGGGTGCCGTGCTTCATCTAAGACTTTGATATTATCCAGCCTAATATTCAAGAATCTGTGGATGCTGTTAGTCCTAACGCACGCCAATGTGAGATCTTCAACACACTGATCGACGGATTTCAAGACGCCGGTTATGGATAAGTCGTTCTTAAGTTCGACCGTGACTTGCTGGTCCGTGAGAGTTTTGAACACTGAGAAGATGAGCTAGAGAACATCTTCAGTCGTTAACGCGAATGATCGTGAAGGTATCACTGTCTCACTCACCATGGTAGCAGTTTGTGCGCGTGGGCAAGACGGTGAGCACAGGGCTTGGTGAGCAAGCGTGGGAACGCTACTTAGGGGGCCGGAGGACTTTTACGCGATCACCTGACCCGAAGTTGAGACGATAGGCGCCGCATGTTTGACGCATGCCATCCATTCAACTTGTACTGTTACCATCTACCTCGCCGAAATGTCTTCACTGCACCCAAAGACACCGTCTCGTCAAAGAGCTCGTTCTGAAGCAAAAACTCCTCTGACGCCCTCTATTCTTTCGGGGATCAACTCGCTGTCCTTAGCGCCTTCGAATTCATCGCCAACGAAGCGTCCGAAAGCACCTCTGAAATCCAAGTCTTCGACTGGTGCTTTCGATACTACAAATCCATTTATTGCTTCTGTGAGACCACGATCTCGACCGGCTTCACCGTCCAAACGCCAAGCGAGCGGGGGAATCAACGTAGCGGACTCGTTGCAGAGACAAGCAGGAGGAGGTGTCATTCGCAAAGGCGGTATTGAGAGCCGATTAGATGTGGTTACGAGGGACTATATACCGCCTCCACAGCCAAAGAGCGAAATCAGACGGTCCAGGTCAACACCCGCAACGGTATGCATATACCTTTGAGTCTAAATGTAGCCTCGAGGCAAGCCCTTTGTTTCAGAATCGAGTTGGCCTTGACCAGAGGGATCGGTTTATAACTAGTCGAGATGTCGACAAAGAGATCACAGCGCCTCTCGACATGCTTTCGGTCAACCCGCCATCTGCGTCCCCTGGACACACCGCACGGCTTGCTGAAGCAACGGGTGTCCCCGTCAACCGCCGTATTCTCGGCTACCACGAGCAGCCTCCCGTTCCATCCAGAGATACTTCTCTCGCTCAGCAGCGTGAATTTGCTCGCCCGCTCCACGCTCGCCCCGGTGCCATCTCGAGCTCAACGGGTGCCACTACCAATAAATCACGGAAGATCTCAACAACACCCGAAAGGGTCCTGGATGCACCTGGGATGGTCGACGACTTCTATCTCAATTTGCTTAGTTGGTCCTGCCTGAATACGGTGGCTGTGGCACTGGAGACCAGCACATATGTTTGGAGAGCAGACACAGGCGAAGTGACACAGCTGGGAGAAGCACCAGAAGGTGCATACATTTCCGCCGTTGACTTCTCGAATGACGGGGCCTACTTGGGTGTTGGAATTGGAACGGGCGATGTGGAACTATGGGACGTCGAGACTGGACAGAAATTACGATCTATGGCGGGTCACCAAGGCCAGATTGCCGTCTTATCGTGGTATCAGCACATCTTGAGCTCGGGGTGTGGCGACGGAAGTATCTGGCATCACGATGTCCGCATGCCCAGACACAAGGTGATGGAACTGATGGGACACACAGGAGAGGTCTGCGGTTTGAAATGGAGATCCGATGGCGAGCTCCTGGCGAGCGGTGGTAATGACAATGTGGTTAACATCTGGGATGCACGCCTGGGTGACGTGGGCGAAGGCGCCAGGGGGACGGCCAAATGGACGAAAAGGAACCATACCGCGGCAGTTAAGGTCTGTGGGAATACCGCTGGAGACAGGTCAATAAACTGATGTCTTTGCCCACTCATACAGGCGATTGCATGGTGCCCCTGGCAACCTTCTCTGCTCGCTTCTGGAGGAGGAACTAACGATGCGACAATTAACGTTTGGAACAGCACCACCGGCGCTCGCCTACACACCATTCAAACGCCTTCACAAGTCACCTCCATCTTGTGGGCGCCGGCTAAGAAGGAGCTGTTGAGCACCCATGGTTATCCGACCAATTCGATCATGGTTCACGCCTACCCAAGCATGGATCGTGTGGCTGAGATTCGAGACGCCCATGACTCGCGGGTGCTTTTCAGTGCTATTGGGCCCGCGGGTGATGTAGTTTGCACCGGTGCAGGCGACGAGAATCTGAAATTCTGGAGAATTTGGGATAACTCTGACCTAAAGAAGAAAAAAGAGGGCAAGGATATTGGCGACAGAAGGACGAACTCGACGACGTCGGGTATTCTTACACTGCGCTGAAGGATCCTGGATGGATCTGGATCTCGGACAGACACTGCCTAGCATGTGTATGCGAGAGAATAAGTACAAGAGTTTCATAATAAATTGCCCAGTGTACACTGTCACGCAAGGAGATAAATGTAAGAGAAGCTCCATGAAATGTTGCTATCTCAACAAGCTACCGCTAAGAGACTTTGCGGTTCTACAGGTGAGACAAAAATCGCAAGACTTCAACGGCCAGACGGAGCGAGACGGATGTTGTTGAGTTGTGGGCGTGTGTGGGTCCACTGAACAAGGACGTACAAAGCTACACCAAATAAGGCCAAATACTGGCCGCTGGGCGACAACATCCCACTCGGGCGGTAAGGCCAACACGCTTTGACATGGGCAACTATATCGGAAAATTGGTGATACGCTTGTCCCCTTGTCCTCGTGTATCTGACATGCCGTCAAACTGCCTTCTACGACCATGTACTTCAATTGTTGAAGACGGATCACCAAGATTCAATACTCATGACTGAATGTAGGACAAGGCCTCCTCGACGCCCAGGATACGTCCAGATTGGCCGCTACTTCCACGTATAAATCAGGAGAGGGGGACCCTCGAAAACATCAATCGGAACTCCTCATCCCAGCCCTTTTTCCAGCACTCTGATCCTCTGATCCTCCTCGACAAAGATGGCTATCTCCAACACATACAATAATTCTCACATTGGGATCAATAACGTCCAGTCCGTTGATAACAGCAAACATGTTGGCACCATCAATAAAATGTCGGACATGTTCAACTCTCAGTGCCACAACAGTGGTTACAGTACGTTGCTAGCTATCTCCTAAGTCCCTATCATTGACCTGTGCTATCGATAGCCTCCCCGAGCGCGCGCAACGTCGGAGGCGATGCTAATTACAGCCCCCAGAACGGAAACTCCAATTATTTTGGAGCCCACCGTACGTTGAGCGCTGCTTCCAGCACCTAGCCTGTTACTTATCATACTTGTACTGAAAGGACAACAAGCAGCGAATGGCATGCCGTATGGATTCCCTTTCAGCGGCATGTCCGGGTCTCCTCCCAGTGGTACGCCCTTTGGTTCCCCACCCAATGGCTCGTGGTCACCCCAACCACCCCAAGCACCCCCCCAAGCATCCCACCTGAACCAAGGATTCCATGCACCCCAGCCGTCGACGATGCCCTCCACAGAGCCTGTCCCCCACACCCAGCCTGCCGCGGCACCCCCGCCATTGGCACGGCGCAGTGTCTCTGATCCTTCAGGGGGCAAACAAAGTACTCCGACCCATGCTCAAGGAGAGAGTGAACCCTTACCCTCTAAGAAGCCCCGTTTCTCCATACATAACCCGTTCAGACGTTCCCGTACTTGATTACTGTTTAGTTAGGCTCTCGTGGTCGTCTGTCACTGTATCGCCGTGCTTTCGTTCTTGTGTAATATCTTGTCGGACTCGTCGCTGCATCCTCCAGACATGTAAATTATCCCTATACATACCTGCGATGTGCAAACCCACAATCGCCGTGACGGCAGCGCCGTCCTCTGTTGCAATGGTTTGAATACCCACCTTGACCTCCCTTACCCCTGGACATTTTTCTATCGCAATTTTTGTCGCAGGGTAGCGCTCTCTCGCACCACTGAAATAAGAATACAATAAACGCCCGTGTTCACCCATCAAGAAGAAAGGTAACGAGCACCGTCGGGCCTCATGGCCGTCGAACTGTTAAACGGAACTGGGGAAGCGGATCCCGCGGCGGGGAGAGGGAGAGGGGATGAGAGTATGAGCCGATAGCTGTGGTGGCGCTCGCTGTTGTGCGCTCGCTAAAGAAACGGCGTGCGAAAGAGGTCCGTCGTCATGTAGTTGTTTTCATTCGTAGCGCTCCGTCGCCTCCGTTCGTTTTTCCGATTATAGTCCTGGATAGAAACATAAGTTTCTGGATACAAGATACAGAGCTTAAATTAAAGGCATGTGTATGCGGCAAAAATCTATGGGATACAAGACAAGGAACGAAGGTACGTAGAAGTAGCTGGACGTTTATGCCTTCTTTTTCTTCGCAGGACGCTTGGCAGATGCGTTGGCAGATGATACAGGCGTTGGAGGCCTCGACGCTTTCTTGTCTGATTTCTGGACTTCTTCCAGCCCCCGTTTCTGAAGGCAACCGTCAGCGAATGCTCACGTAAATGAAGACATGGCAACCCCACCTTGCCCTTTGGCCCCTTCGACTTTGATTCTTCCTGCTGTCGAGCCTCTGCTTCCTTCTCAATCATACCGAGCAGTGTATTGCACCGCCGCTGCAACTCTTGAGGCGACCGACTTTTGAAGAACCAGTCGAAGCGGAAGACAGGGAACTCTGTTATGTCCTTTTTTATCCGCTCGTAGACATCATCTGCTTGCATCCCGTAGTGGTGTAGGCGGCATAGGAGATATCTATCTTCCTCCTCGCTGTACACCTTCCCTTTCGTCGTGGGGTAGTTGAGCTCCAGCTCTTGCATAGGGTAGCGGACGGAGGTAATTTTCTCGTGGAGAAGGTTTTCGAGATTGTCTCGTTTGTTCCGCTTTGCCTCTCCTTCGGTAATGCGAACAACAATCCTGGGGTATTCTGACAACGTTTTCCACTTTTTCTCGAAGACTCTGTAATACGCCTCAACTTCTTCTGGAGTCTTATCTTGAATTTCAGCCGCATAAACGACAAAGTCTTCGCCCCTGTAAATGTCTAAGTCAGTTGTTATGTGGGGGCACTTCGAGGCTCTCACGTACCACCCATAGGCTTCCAGTCCTCGTATGAATTGTTGAAAATCTCGACGACTCCATTCCGGAAAGCCATCCGCAATATATTCTTCTTTCAGGACCATCTCCTCCTCCGTCAGGGGCTCGGCTTAGAGGGGATGAGAAGGCAGATCACGAAAGGCGCAGAGCAATTACCAGTATCAATGAACTCTTGGGCTGCTTGTCTCTCTTCTTCGAGCTTCTCAGGCGTATCCTCAGGGTCGGTCGATTCTCGGATAGTAGCTACAATGCCGTTTTGTCGCTGTACAATGGATGTCAGCGGAGATCTGAATTCTCCAACATACAGACCAACCTTGAACACAGCAAGTTCACGCTCTTGTAGCTGAGCTAGTTGGGGAGGGAAGAATTGGAAGTCTTGGCTGGGGTGGAACGTTAGCAGGCGTCTCCAACTTAGTAGTAGTAGGCACCTACATAGATATTTGTTTTGGAGCACGAGGGATCTTAGGAGCTTTGTCGACTTTGGAGGGGCCAGCGCGAAGGGTGTCTTTGAAGTAGTTGTCGACCGAGTAGTTCGTCTTGCGTTCTCTCTTCGATAGGGAGAGGATGTTGAGATTGAGACCTTTGCGTTGCTAACAAATAATGAGTATCGTTCAACGAAACAGCAGGTCGACCGTCGCTTACTCCAGACCTGAAATCTTCTCCTTCCCATTGTTGCACTGACGCTTCCGACTTGAAGTTGCTGAGATCCTCCAAATTCAAGCCCTCGTACTTGCTGTTTAGCTCGGCGGTGCGCTCCTCTCCACGGTGTATGATCTCGTCGATGTCACCGTTGACCATGAAACTGTAATGGATGTCAGCGATAGACAAAGAATGTCGGTGGGCACACGGTACGTACTCGCCGCTGGTAGAATTGATGATCTTGTCAGCGCCGTGGGTAATCATCTCCAAGAGTTCGTCCTTGTTGGCGGCTAGGTACCTTGTTAATACTCATATACTCGGGTGAGACGATGAGATAACCTTTTGTTTGCTGCTGACGGCCTTGCTGGATGACTAGTTGATCAAGTCGTAGTTTCTGGGCTGCACGCTCCAGCATTCGTTCTTCAACACTGCCTTCAGTGATAAAGCGGAACACATAGACTTGTTTAGTCTGTCCGATTCGATGAGCACGGTCCATGGCTTGAAGATCAGCTTGGGGATTCCTGTATATAGCAAAAGAATTAGGTACAAGTAGGTCCTAGAACAACACAATTTCACAAACCAATCGCTGTCGTATAAAACAACGATATCCGCCGTTGTCAAATTGATACCTAGACCTCCAGCACGGGTGGTGAGCAAGAAAATGAACCGTTCACTCCCAGGCTTGTTGTATTCGTCGATGGCGGCGATACGGTCATCATGAGCTGTACCACCATCAATTCGACAGTATTCTGGAGCAGGATCACTATCTACAGGCGGAGAAAGGGGAAGACACACGCACTGTATCCCCTGAAAAGGCAATAGTCTTCGAGTATATCGAGTACACGGCTCATTTGACTGAAGATAAGAACACGAGAGCCTTTGGCCTTCATTGACTTCAATAGCTTGTCGAGAATGACCATCTTCCCCGAATTCTCGATGAGATGTTCGTCGGTGGTATACGGTGGACCAGGTTCCTGCATGAAGATGAGAATAGTGGCACGAAAGGGGGTATCGTAGAAGAATACGAACAGCACCGTCGAAGAGGTAAGGGTGGCAAGTTACTTTGCGAAGCTGTTCAGCCAAATTAGTTATCTTTCCAATAAAACAGTGATCTAATAACCCACCTGCATGACGACATTCATGAGGCGTGTCTTGCCTTCCTTCTTCCCGGTCAATCCTGTGGAAAATGTCAACATTTGTATGAATCATTAAAAAAGCAATCCAACCGTTCACTGCGTCTATATCCTTCTCTAAGACGGACCTATACCATTTCCGTTGCATTTCTGTTAGACCAACGTAGATGTTGATCTCCTTTTCTACAAAGGAATCAGCCAGAAGCAGCGGAGTTGTAAGCAAGTCTACGAACTAGGAAGGAGATTCTTTTCGACGTCCGCCTTGACACGGCGGAGCAAGAAGGGACGAAGGATTTTATGAAGAGCTTCGACAACCTTCTTGCTCTTCTCTGACTCGTCCTCTCCATGCGTGTCCTTATGCAGGAAGCTGTCCAGGTCGGCGTAGTCGACGAAGATCTCGGGACAAATGAAGTTGAGGAGAGCGAAAAGTTCTTTCAGACTGTTCTGGAGAGGAGTACCCGTAATAAGCAGACGACCGCGCGACGTGAATGCTCGGACGATTTGTGACAATATCGAATCAACGTTCTTGATGCGATGGGCTTCATCGATGACAATATACTCGAATGAGAACTTCTTGAAGGACGTCCTTTCAATTAGACACATTTCGTATGTCGTGATGCAGACTTCGAAATCTTGAGGAAGCAGGCGATTGGTGATGATTTCCTGACGTTCATCCTTCGTGCCCGTAAGTACCGTAACATTGAAATCAGGTGTCCACCTTTCGAACTCCCGTTTCCAGTTCTGGAGAGTTGATTTGGGAACGACGATGAGGTGAGGACCAGAGATATCCTTGTGGTGTTTCAGGTACGATAAGAAGGATATAGTTTGGAGTGTTTTCCCGAGACCCTGCACAGTGTCAGATAAGCTTCAGCAAGAATGCAACGAAGGTACCAACCATCTCGTCTGCCAAGATACCGTTCAAGCCATTGTGATGGAGCGATATCATCCAGTTAAGCCCTTGCAACTGGTAAGGTCTCATAGTTCCATGGATGACTGACGCCGACGGGTTAGCTGCATGGAGGGAGAGGGGAAAGATGGGGTGGACGAACAAGCAGGGGACTCCTCAAAAACAAAAGGTTGGTCATTCCCGTCTACAGCCATTTCGCCGTCCTTCAGCAGCTCCTCGTCTTCCTCTTTCTCTGACTTTCGGTGTCGAGCACTTGAATCACGAATGAGGCATTCCGTTACGTTAGACCCGAGCGCGTGGCGGAGCACAATGGCTTACACCGCTTTCTTCCTTCCACGTCCCTTGGGCTTTGGTTGAGCGTCCATCATTGCAGCGTACTCGGGATCCCGAGCTCTCTGCACCAGACCCGTGAGCCTCGTAACAAACGTAATGATTGCACATAGCAAACCTTCAGATCCACGAAGTGCTTGAACAACTCAGTTTGACCAAGAAGATACGAGTACCTTTTGACAGCATCCGCAATCTAGGACGCGTCCATTGTCGACAAAACGTAGCCTTCTCGGGATGCTTAGTACACGCACCTTGGCCTTGTCCATTTCGTGTCTCTGTTCCTGCAGCTTGCCCTCCGCGGCCTTCTTCTTCTGCTTTTTATCTTGACGCTCTGCGGACTTGGATTGAGGCTACAACGATGTGACCCGCTACTTGAGTTCTCGTTCCCGGAACGGAGAAGTATACTGTTACCTTAGCGGCATAATCATCCTCTTCGCTCATGAGCTCGTCGGCCTGCTCATCATCTTCATCGAATTCACTCTCGCCATCGGCGCCTTGGCTAGGCTAGCACATCTCTCAGTGAACGTGGACGATATTTGCCATACAAGCACCAACCTGGCGCGAAACAATGTTACTTGGGACAACGTCGCTGAGGATGTCCTCGTCCATTGGCACGTCCTGAGTAGTAAACGTCTGAAAAGCCGTTGAGCGAATGAAATAAGGAGAACGCGTGGTCTTACACTCATCCTCGAACTGGGAGATAGGATACGAAGAGATGTGTGACAAGTGACACTGACAGGCGCGGTGCGCGAATTCTCAATTGAGTCACGTTTTGGAACCTTTCTCGGAAGAGATTATGAGGCAAGCCAGGAGACTTTGTGAATTGAAACAATAGCGAGCTACATTTCTGACGACTATTGTAGCCACAATGAGGTACAATTCTAATCATATTCAGTACCTTTGTACTACGTTACCGTCGCCAATGTTGCTCGACTGGTTGTGACATTTCGGACAAGGCACCGCATTGGCTGAGGCTGAGGCAACACCACCCGCGCCGAAACTACAACTTTCAGTCAAACCTGCGACATCTGTCCTTGCAGATGTGGCAAAATCCGAGTGAGCGTCACCGAGGCCTAGAGTCGCTGAATTGTCTCGTGAGTAGTTAGCTTCTGAATTGTCATGAAACTAACAGATTTTCTCGATGACGGGTTGTATGATGTTGTGGTAATGGTGATGGACGTTCTCGTATACAATTGTGCCACTTTCTACTGTGGTGCGACGAGTAGGCTCCGAGGTCTGCATGCGACAATGTGTTAAGTGATTCGGTTCAGGATAAAGCAGGAATAGGATACTTACAGTGGTATTACCTAGTTTCAAAATTGACTCAAGCAAGGCCTGATCATCGGCTTTGCCAGTGTGATGCTCGACAACATGGGACACTGGGTACGCCTGGTACGACTTAGTGAATTTTGCCAATCGTTTACCTGTATAATGCCTACCTGCTGATGCAACTGCTCTTCGCCTTCTTGGTGATGGATGATTGGAACTACGTGGTGTTGAATATGATGTACTAAACCAGGCATTGATCAAATGAGCCTTCGACATAGACTGAGTTGTGCGTCGTACCATGACGTTCGAGATGCTTCTCCCGAGTGATTTCTTCCACTTCGAAGCTTACGATTCTTTCGTGCACGACAGCTAATTGTAGAGCAGTGAGAAGAGCCACAACGCGTAACTTTAACTGCCCACTCACGTTGAAGTTGGCGGGTGTCCTCGATCAAATGACCAGAGGGCATGAAATCGTTGAACGATCTATCTCCAGTAAACTCAGGATGCACCGCCTTAAAGTTATTCATGCTCGGACCCGTTTCGACGCCTGGCACCTTCGCGACCATATTCTCGTTATGCACCACGGAGGTTGTCTTGGCGTCGCAAGGCGGTGTCTTGCTTCCTTGCGAAAACTTGCCCGCAGCGGTTCCGCCGCCGTGGACGAAGGTCTCCTGATTAAGCGAGTTCAAGCTGGGCGATGCTGCTTGATGTAGGCCTCCCGATCCTAGGGCGGCTGACTGAGAGGTATAGTCCGGTGACTCGCTATTGGTAGTGCCCGACTGCACATTGTGACTTCCCCCATACGGGGTGTTGGCGGTTGGTGCTTTGGCGATAGGCGGTGCTCTGTCGGCGCCTTTCGCCGACGGCGCAGATAAGTCAGCCCTCAAGAAACTTTTCACGCTAGCCAACGGAGAAGATTTTTGGGTTGGTGAGCTCCAGGCGTTACCTGGCTGCGATACCGAGCTAGATTCCACACCCCTCATGTCCGAGGTCGCCTCTCCACTGCGTGCTGGAATAGTCGGGCTTCTGGTATTGTCCTGCGAAAGCGACGACGCAGTGAAGTCCGCCTTTAAAGCGTCTTTCATGGTTGTTGCTATACCTGCGTTGAATGCGGTTGAATCTTCGCCGTCAAGAAAGCAGCCCAGTACGTACCCATGGCGTCTTGGTAACTGATAGCGTGGTTGAGTTGAGTGTTCTGAAAAGTGAAATTATGGGTCAAGAGAAAGACCACTCTGTTATATATGAACATTGAATGAAGCCCCTATGTACTCGGATTTGGAGCAGACTTGATTTCGATTTCGTCATGACGGATGCTACACACGGTGCTGACCCGTTCCGTTGAAAGTGACCGGGGAAGTAAGTTCGAATTGAAACTCCGAAGCAAGTGTTACGAGCGCTTGAAGCATAACAAGTGTCACACTACTACAAATGGCTATTGTGACGACCATCATTGCGGTACGGCCATGTTCACTATTTGGTGGAAGGTTTGACGCAAGGCGCAACTTACTGCATCATATAGCAGCTTTGCTGATATCCACCGCTTTTTTAGTCTCTTCACCTTTTATGACATGTCACAGATTGAATCAGCGGTGCCGACGAAGCTCGATCTCGTTGGCCAACACCTGAATGGACACAAACTGAGGGTAGCCGGAAAGTCAGACCACCCAATCTCCATGACGCCTCGAAGCTGATCGATGCCTACCAGAGTCCTGTGCTACGATCCAACTTCAGCACTGTTGCTCCTCGTCGACAAAGAAACGGCACTGTTGGTGGACGTTTCGTTGTGTGTTGATCGTTGGTCGGGCCCGTGGCTTCGGGAGCGTCTTGCCACTGCAATGATAATAGGACATCTCGAAACATTGGAGGTTCGTTACAACTTTCCGCAATTTCGTGACATTGACATATTGACCGGCGCCGGTACAGAAACAACTGCCCATCCCAACGCTTCCTGCGTTTGCCCCTGCGCCTTCACTTGATCCCCAGGTTGTGCTTCGTGCAGTTCTTGTGGTGCACGCCCCAGAGCTGGACATAGCCCTTTGGAACGATTCCATAGACAGTGGCGACGATGCTCTCGTCACTTCTACTCATCATCGTCCTAGCTAGTCCTTACGATGTGACTAGTGCCTTATCCTATTTCTGATTCATTTTGATCGGCGACTAATTAGCTCATCCTGATGGCGTAATTTTGGTTGCAGAATATGGCGCTGCGCGTATACACATGGCTAAGCCCCTCGCTCTCCTCTAATGGTGGACAATGCCCAAGCGATCGGCGCGCACACGCGGTGGCTTAATGTCTCCCACCATCGTCGTCTAACGAATTCTTGCTGTCTAGAGGACACGATGAGATTCCGAGAGCCAATAATAAGCGTCACCGGTGCATCCCCCAAAATGAGAAGACGTCTGTCTGTCACATATTCAGATCAGAAACAATACGCATTTCTACCGATACACGAGCGAGGAACACGCTTTTCGGCCACCCTTACCGGCCAGGTCTTGTGAACAAGTCACCCACACTTTCTGATGCCAACACTTCGTGTTGAGACTCGCTTGCGGTGGAGTTAGTACTGTATTAATTGTTTTTACCCAGGCTCGCGGTTAACGAACTTGAAGCTCTGAAAGAAGGATGCAACTAAGGATCTCGAACTCTCGAACTCTCTCGAGCTTGCATCCAGGTTTGCTATGTAAATGAAAGGTGGAAGGGAACCAGGGCAACGGCATTAAAGTTCTCCTCGACGCAAGGCGGGGATGAATTAACCGAGGCGCTGGTAGATCGTAGAACGAATATGTAAATGTCACATTCTGGCCCAAGTTTGGACCTCGATGGTACTAGGAGGTGAGAACGAGACAACGTCATGGAGCAAGGTCCTATATACAGGTGAAATCTATTTAGCCTCCCGCTTTACGGTAGGGTCCACGTCCGAGGCGTACAGGATCAGCATCTGAGAGAACGGCCGGAATAATCGGTCGAGATTGTGGAGTCCGGTGGGTAGCGATTCTGGCTACTTGGCAAAGTGAGGCATATGAAGTAATGTTTCATGCACATGCTTTATGGCATACGTAGATGACGGGTTGGTGGAGCATCAAGAGTGTCTGTGGGTAGTCAATCAGTCACTAGTCAACTGGTAAGGTACAAGGGGGGGGAGGGCCGGGGTAAGGACGAGATGGCACTGGTAGTTCGCCATAGAGCGTCAGGCGGTCGGATATGGACGGAGGTAAGTGAATCGGATCAGTCGCGTTTTGGGCGATAGTATCTATCGAAGTATTTGGCACCGCACTTTGTAGTATACCGATGGGAATGTTCGGGATACTTGGATCGCCGTCTAAATTGTCAAGTGAAGGGGATGTTGTTTAGGAATGGTGGATGCCACAGAAACTGGGCGTTGGGTCAACAACGGTGAGTAGGGGGCGATGTTGGGGGGCTATAAGTATCATGACACTTCGGACTGGTTCGGCTGTCGACGATGTAATTGATTGGTCCGGCTAAAGAGGGGTATGTTGTAGTACGCCGAGGCGAAAGGCCGCGATGGAGGTATATTTGGGAACTGGGGTGGAAAAGGGGTGCTCCGTTGGCATCGCTGCCCGGCCTTAGAACTGGGCAAGGTATGCGCAAGGCAGGTCTTAATGTTGAGTACAAGTCAGTTTTCAGTGTAGTTACGGTATTACGTTCTGCCTCCGGGGGGCACATGAGTTTCAAGATTATGGAATATACCCGAGGGGCGAGACTGGTGGGCAATGGGCCCATGGAACAATTATCGGTTGGCCCCTCCGCTGCCCACGAAGGTCACGAAAGGTTAGTACTGTCTAACCGATACATTACTGCTTCGGGGGTAGAAATCCGTCCTGAGCGGGAGATGCAGTGAGACTTGGAAAGATTTTGACTGGAATTGAGTCGTTCTGCGAGAAATGGGTGCATGAGCATCACACATGTGAGAAGACGAAGGCTGCATGTGAGGACGCTGAGCAGGTGGAATCTTCGCAGCCAGATCGGTGGGCGTCGGGAATAGCCAGCCATGTTCCTGATTCAATGATCGGCTAGATCGCGAACTGATTAGATAAAGGGTCTGCTCGAAATTCTACCCATCGTCCAACGCAGCAACGACAACGGAGGGCCAGAGGTCGACCATTTATTGGCACACAATGTGCAGACAATAAACCGGAGGGATTGTGTCCGGAAATAAAAATATTGTTATTTTCAGTGGCTGTAGCTCAAACATTTCTCGACAATTTCCTTTTTGGATTTCTGCTTCCGCGTGACACCCTGAGCGAGTAGTGACCTTCATTGTTGCGCTGGCCACAGCTTCTCGCACTCTCTCTTCCCGACCACCATCATCGTTTATAACGATGGCCTCAGCTTCTTCGTCGTCGTCGTCCACAGCGGCAAGATCCTCAAAGGCAAAGAAGCGGTAATTACTTTCCTCGTCCACTGCCTGCGCCCTCTGTTGCTTCCTCTCACACAACTCAACCCCACGCTAGCAGATGGACCAGAGACCAACTCCTGAGGAATCTCGAGGTATGTTGTGCCAGCATATATGCACCATCATGCGCTGACCCTCCCCAAGATTCTGGGGCCCCTTTCCGACCCTCTCCCACCCACTTTACCCCCATCGCCTCCTGCCTCGCGCTCAGCGTCCCCCGCCCCACCCCTCAAGCGAAAGTCCGACTCTCTAGGCGACCATAACGACAGCGTCAAGCGTCCCAGAACGGCGGAGCGAAATGGACACTCCCTTCCCGAAAGACCATCCCAGCACCTGCATCGCTCATCGTCCTCGACCAGCAGCTCCGATGCTCAGGCACCCACCCCTCGCTCAAACCACCCTCCTATAGCGGAACCCTGTGAGGATGGGGAGCTTCGCGAAGAGGCCGAGTCTGTCGCCTCAACCTCGGTGGCCGCATCAGCGACTGCATCAGTTCCGGTACATTCTCGCGGTCCGCCTGCCGTGTCGGCACCCACCGCTGACCCCGACCCCATCTCGAGTTTCACTCCCATACATCGCCCGAGAAGAGGCCGCCCTTCTCCAACATATACGGATGAGCTCCATGATAAATACCACAAGTATGGCCGTATGCTCAAGTATTCGGGGGATGCGCGCTTTTGGTCCACCTATCCATCAACACACAAGGAATATCGCCCTTTGCCCAACCCCCCTCCACCGAATTCGCCGTACCACAAGCATGGCGGCCTTGTGGCGAGATTGGAACTACTAGATGCGCTAGTCTGTTTCACCTACTCAACTTGGACCAAGGATCATGGTCGGCGTACTTGCGATCTCAATACATGGGCCACGATGGACCCTTTCCTCAAGTGGTGTAAGCATAAGTGGTCGGCAGAGGATGGCTACAATGATGCGGAACGGGCTTTGCAAGGTCTCATGTAAGCACGACCTCCTTGTCACTTGAAACTTCTCTTGTGTTTACAACAACCATGCGCATAGTTACATGATTGAGGGCTTTATTATGTCTCGAAAGATGGTCTACAACTGCAGAACCGCGCCTGGGCAGGACATCAAGCGTCTCCATAATGAAATGTCATCAAACATGATGGCTGCCGCGCGAGAAGCTAAGTCTAAATCATCGGGGGCTAGTGTAGCAGGTGGCATCAATGGAACCGGTCTCATACCGGCCTCCGCACACCAGCTTCCATCTCCAGCGAGCATTACCACAGCGAGCAGCGCCAACTCGACCCCGACAAATCCAGGTGCTCGACCATCATCGACTCATTCCTCTGCTTCCTCTCGCTCGCATGGGACTGTTAGCGCTCGACCACAGCCGCCTAGTACACCACTACCTTCAATACCACATGGCTTCCTTCCAGAGTCGATGCGGAGTCACTATGACCAGATACCAAGTCAAGTTCTCACCGCCATGTCCTCCGTCACGGTCAAAGTTGCTCCTTCACAATTACAAGATATCACGGATTTGGTCATGATGATAAACACCTCATCATCGCTGTTGGGCACGGCCAATCAGATGCTAAACCTCCCCATTCTCCGTAAATCCTTCCCACGAACATATGCTCGTATGGTACATAGCACGCTGAGCCCTCAGGAAGAGCTGGAGCCAGAGTTTGAGGACGAGGACGGAGAACTATTTTGGCCGGGGCAGAGTGTCAGTGGCGAAGGCCTGGGCTGGGTTTGTCTTATGGGAAAGGCGATGATCGTTGAATTTGGAAAGGCGTATGGGTATGCGGGTCTAGCGGGGGTGGTTCCGAAGCCACCGGCTGGCGAGGAACGAGAGAAGAGAAGGTAGCAAGGATTTGATGGCGGCGGGTCGCTCCTCCCCCCTCCCTCACGGACGTGTCAACGATATACACATCTAGAGAAGACGAGTGAACTTCACACTACGCCCACCCGCTCCGCCCTCTCACCGATGGCCCTCGCCGCCGTCCTCCGACGTTACCTATCGCCTTCGGTTGGCTGGACATGTCCAACGCACCCATATACGCATATTTATACGGCCCACATTCGCCCGGTCTCATTCAAATCGGACAACGAAATACACGCCTAACAGCGGATTCTATGATGTACATTCAAAAGCAACCTTGGAGATTTTGATGTCTTCGTTCTTGATATTTTTCACTTGAGCCTTTGCTTGACGGACAGCTACTTGGACTCGTTCAACTGGACGTTTCAGATGGATTGGGCTTTGTTCGACATGACGGAGTGGGCCTCCCTCGCGATGCTCTCTACCCTGACCCCCGACGCCCCTGCTTCGTTCCGATCGGATCGACCTCTCTCCCGTCTCATCTTCCTCCTGTGACTTCTTCTGCCGGCCGTATCTTGTCTGGCTCCGTCCTTCCTTACGCCGCATTCCAATGGTGGCGTTGATGTGTCTACATCATGGATAGACATCATTGCTGTCTAAAGTTGATGGATGGTGCCTACTCGTTAGCCATGCATTTCATCCTACCGACGACAACATCAGCAACAAGCCAATCGGTCATTCAAGCCATATCCCGGCCTTCCACACGCTTTTCTTATCGCTCGCTCGCTTAGCCTAAGCAGTGGTCTAGATGTCGCAGACGTTCAACCATTTCGGTTTTGGATCGTTGGCTTTTATTGTCATAAGCTTAGACTTGCTTTCGAGTTGAGAGCGCTTGCTCTCCTTGCGCTAGTCCAAGTCTGATTATGATTTCCCTCACGATTTGTTGCCAGCTTCTTCGTCCAATGTACCGAACCGATGCCGAATAAATTAAGCGAATCCTTGGTGTCTGTCACAACTTTCGCAGGTCGTTTACCCACTCCCCTTTTGGCCGGACCTCGGATTCCACGGTTGCAGCGTGCGGCGGCGACTACGTATCCCAGGACTTTCAAGTATCGAGTCATCGCTTTCCTCCATCGAATTGCATTTTCGTTATATTGCGATTATCTCCAATTGGGGCAGCGGGCATTCTCAAGGCTGTCTTGGGCGAAGTTTTCATGCCGGAATATAAACGTGGACGTGGGTATGGTTTCAGCAATGCGCCTGGACTAGGAGTATGATCGTCTCCACGAGGTTTCTCCCGCCCATGCAGGCTGACGGCGCCGCAGCCCGCTCGCTCCTCACATTCCGATGCCACAAAAATATCTACACCTTTCCCCCTCACTTAGACTTCAACAACGTTCCAGCAATCATACAACTCAATTAATACCCCACATCTCTTCGCCGTCCAGCCATTGCATGCAATACATTTATCTCTTTGTATATTAATTAACCACGTGGATCCCACATCATTTGGCTGTCGTCATGTGGTCACATTTACGGCCCAATCTCTGAGGACGCTCGTCACGATTGCTATCACCCCTCCTATTCGCATTGCCATCCTCCTCGTCCGAGTCACAGCTTCTCCGAGGCGGGTAATGCGAATATGACACCTCCCCCATCACCATCACTGTCTCTCCCTGACGCTTGGATGCCCTGGAATGTTTTGGACTGTTCACGCTTTTTTGCTGCTTTCTTGGATATTTTAGTTGGGTGTACCTTCCACCCCTTCCGACCGCGTCTCCGAACATCCCCCACCCCTAGTACCTTATCTCCCTCGTGGTGCCCCCGCTTCTCCATCCCCTGTCCATTATTCTTCCTGGACGTAGATATACCTATCCCAATGGTGTTGTTCACCCAATGTAATACCGCCGCTAACTGCAACCACAATGTAACCAATGCCTCAAGGCATGCACAATTCGAAACACCATTGCTATTGATCATAAGGAATTCCTATCGATTTCATGGGCCCGGGTCATAGATATATAGGTTCTTCTGAGGCCGAAGTGAGGTTACGTTGCACAACCAACCACGAGGAACATTACCACTGTGTCGGGTAATGTCTGTAGACTGATCCAACGGCTAATCAATCTTGTTTTAGGATATCTTGTCACACATCATCGGGAGAAGAAGGTTGTAATATTCCGGGGGAGCAGCAAGTCTCAGGCATATTGTCGGTCCATACTTCCGTGGACGTTGAGGGCCAGCAGGGGAAGTTACAATAAGGTTCAGAAACACGCAGAAGTCAAGAAGACGGTGAATTCTGGATATGAAGTGCATGGGAGGGAGAGAAATCATATGGTGCATAAGCATACATACATTTGGCTCAGAGAGACGTAAATTGCGATAGAAGTGAAGTAGACCCATAATAAAGTCGGTGATTTCATTCGTATCCCATGCACAAGCCCGTCGACATCCTGCAACACACCGATCCTCAACTCTCTTTGGGTGGTTCTACAACACAAGCGAAAGGAAACCAGACCAAAAGAGATCGTAAAGCGTTTACCGATTGGACTTGGCGACACGCTCCAATTCGTCCTTTTTCTGTTTGACAAAGAATGAAATCAATATTAGTCGAGTACATATCGGCGTCTTTTGGGCAATTCTGACCTTGATGGCATAGGAGTTAGATGAACCCTTGGCGGCATTGATGAGCTCATCAGCCAGACATTCAGCAATGGATTTAACGTTGCGGAATGCGGATTCGCGAGTCTATTTCGATTGATTGTGAGTGAGGCCGTTGCGTGGGAAGCAATAGGACAACATACGCCGATTGTCAGGAGAGAGATAGCTTGGTTGACACGGCGGAGAGGAGAGACATCGACGGCTTGACGACGGACTGTACCCTGCGAGCCGATACGAGTAGAATCTTCACGAGGGCCGGTGTTGACGATGGCATCAACAAGGACCTAGAAAGAATTACTACACTTGAATACGAGACGCAATTTCAGGGTGGTGGATTACAGACTTGGATGGGGTTTTGGTCGGTGAGGAGGTGGATGATTTCGAACGAGTGGGCGACGATACGGACGGCCATGAGTTTCTTGCCGTTGTTGCGTCCCTTCATCATTAAACTGTGTATATATCTTTCATTGAATATTTCCATTACGCCAAATGTGCGATGTGGGACTCGCCTGTCGACCAGACGCTCGACAATGGGCATCTGCGCCTTTTTGAATTGCTTCTTGGCGTATCGTCCAGCGGTATGCGGGAGGTAGACGGCATGGCGAACTTGGATGTAATCGGTCAAGGAGATATCCTTCACTTCAACACTGCATTATCGCAAGCAAGTCTCAGTCAACTTCAAGCTCTCGAAACCCCAAATCGCATCACGAAGACACATGAGATCTTCTACTCACTCTTGCGTGTCCCACTTTCCGAAGAGCTTGACCTCCTGGCCGAGTTTCGAGATGTCCTTGGGAAGTGTTGTGGCCATTTTGAGATAACTTGAGGCAATTTGAGGTGGCACAACGACCGCTTCGTACCTGGCGTGAAAAATGGAGATTTAACAACGTTGAAGACGACGAGCACGATAATTCCGTCAACCTACCTGGCGAGCTAGTGTTTGTTCTTGTTGATCTCCTGTAAATTCAAGGTTCAGTATGTGTCGGAGTTTCCCGATGTACTGTACAGCTGTGAGCGCTAGGAGTCAGATAGGGGCACATTTACGTCTCCTGCATAGACTTGAGTGAAATGGAATACGAGACAGAGGTCAAATCCATGCTGACGATGCATTGGTGCTACGGATGCTGTATGCTAATTACTGTATGTTCTACTACTATAATCTGAAGTTATGCACTAAAATACAAGTCCATGCAGGTGAGCGCCGAGGCGCGATATGTATTCATCTCCGAGTTTGTTCTTGTGGCAATTGGTTTGAGGTTTGATATCCGTTTCATGTGATGTGTTCTTGATTCTTGATTGCTAGGGCGTTCACTCACTAAGAACCGCTTTTATTCGCCTCGGGCTACCGCAAGAAATATCCGGGTTGCCTCTGACGGAGGGGCATTTCGCCTCGCGGCCTCTATGCGATTCCTCTCCCGGTCAATAGCATCTTCCGCCTTCCTCCTAGCTTCAGCTTCTTCTCGTACCAGGGATTTGAGGCGAGTCTGGGAGCGTTTTGTGAGATCTAACTCATGAGTGACCTCCTTGAGTTCGCGCTCGAGTCTACGCCGCTGCTCGCGTTCGTACACGCAGTCTTCCTCCAACTTGCGTTTGGCGCGCTGTACGGATATCAACGCTGCTTGATTTGGTGCCTTTGCGCCATGGTCGCCAGACGGCGGAAGATTTTCGGCTTCGTCACGAGGACGAGACGGGGTGGGTTTCAATGGAAGGACATGCTCTAGCTTCTGCTTGGACGAGCTAGGTGTTGGTGTGATGGCATTGGTACCCGGGGAGGGAATATTCATGAGCACGACTTGCGCGCTACGAACGGGAGCATTGTCCGGTTTGGTATAGTGCTGAGGAATATCCACGCCGTAGACCTTTTGTAGCCATTTCGCAGAATCCTTATGATGCTGAGCGATCACGGCAGGACGTGTGAGGGAGTCGCCCTTGGCGCTTTTGGCCATGTCTGTCTCGCATCCGGAGAGCATAAGCCAGACAGGTTTACGCTGAGTGTCTGGGACTTCGAGCCCATCCATGACTACAGTACGAGTGTCAACGACGCAGAACTCAAGGTAAAACACGTCTGCGTACATTTAAGTAGGGCCATAAGAATATCCAAAGCGCTATGGGGGTGACCTTGGCGACGATGATACGCCGCGGCAGTTAGCCAAGTACCAGGATCGCTAGTAGACAGCTTGAGGAGCGCAATGATTGCCCGAGGGTCTCCGTCGGTGGTTTTCATGTTGTAAGAGAAAGTTTCGTCATGGTAGGTTATAGAAAGCCGACTGTCCACGGAGAAAGCCATGACGGGAGCTGATTTAGTCTTTGAAGAGAATAAAGACGACGTCTTGGATGACGCTGAGCCCTTCGGCAATCCGCTGCTTGAAGGCAGGAGGGATGCGAACACCGAAGGATCAATGGATAGCGGGTTGGCGTGACTAGTACTCGGGATGATGGGCTTCACGGCCTGTTTAGGCGGTGCGCCCGGGAGTGGTTGTTCTGTCGAACGCGTGTCTCTGCGTGACGCGGCCATCGCATTGCGATACTGTTCGACCAGCGCTGGGTCGCCATCGAGGGCCCTCACCTTGATGTCAGGCATCAGCTTGTGCAAAGCGAGAGCATGCGCGGCGCCAGCATCTTCATTGAACTCCAGGAACAAGTCAGAACTCCCAGGAGCCCAGTGAATTCCACGTCTGCCTGGCGTTAACTTGGAACTGGTTTGAAACCAAGGCAAAACTTACAACCCGCCATTCTTGGAGAACACCTGGCGAACGTTGTTGAGGCCTACGCCAGGACTGGGCGAGATTCGGACGATGTTGCTCCAGCGACCCATCTGGTTTCTGGTGACAGTGGTAGCGGTCGAGTCCAGGAGGTCGTCGTCGTGCGAAGCCATATACGAAGACCTGCGAAGATCATTGATCATGTGCCCTTCATGACAGTGATTCGATGGTATTTCAGAATAGCACAGATAACCTCATCATTTCCTGAAGAACCACGCCACTTGTGAAAGAGGTTTTCGACAGCATAGACCAGACCAGAAGAGCCACCTCGTTCGATTGCGCCTCGAGGATACCAGATCATACTTTTCCAGTTAGTTGGCTGTAGACACTAACATATTCTGAAGATAGTAGATGAGGGCTCCTAATTGTGATTTTCAAGCAGAGGCGTGTCCATTGGCACCAGGAACACGGCCCTCATCAACTTGACATATGCCAATTTAGAACCTTCGAGAGATCTCGCCGTCATTATTTTGAGGTCGGCGCTGTAGGCCGCGTATCGAGCCTCTACACAGACCCTAGGAAGGCGGTTAGGCCGTGGAAGTTCGACAGCAGCGAAAATCGGAGCATCGAGGACAATACGGGCACGGAGGTAACCCAACGTTTCAGCATGCTCAGGGCATCCAGTCGATTCCAGTGGGTCCTTCTCACTTCGAATCCGAGTCTTGCATGTTTCGAAACCAGGAATGGGCCAGAATTTGAATGGTGTTTTGGACAAGGCAGTTTGTGATACCACACAACTCGATGTTCACATACTGGGAATACAGAGAGATCCTCGAGGTGATCTGGTCGTGCGTTTTGGCTCCGATCAGGCTTTGAGGAATAGACGCCCGGGCAAAGGCCGTGTGGCGAGCGCGTCGAATGCTGAGCACGTGCTGCTGCGTAGCCCAACTAATTATTTCATTGCTTGACCACCATTACCATCGTCGAGCTCGCTGTCGGCGACAATGAGTGACGACTTCCTACGACTTGTATCGCAGGCGAACCCGGCCACTCGACAATACCAACCTGCAAATAATGGATACCCACCTTCAACCAATACGCCTTACTCTGATAATAATTCGCCGCAACTATTAGACCCATTCTTCGACGATGAGGACGACAACGTACCAGACTCTGCTTTCGGCCGGCCGCAAGCCATGCAGTCACAGGAGAGTGGTCTTCCCCTTGCTCGTTCTGCCGCACCACCCGCTGGAGCGGGTCCGTCAAGATCAAGTTTGCCCGAGGGCGGGACTCAAGGTTGGGATGACGATGACTTCGAATTTCAGCCTGCGGGGTCCGGAAATGCCTTTGCAGGCTCTAGCACGTTTCCTGGAGAGCCAAAGAGAAGGAGTCTGTTGGAGAAAGCAAAGAAGTGGGAATGGAAATGGCCATGGAAGAAGGAGAAGGAATTGACGGGGGAGCGGATTATTGCCCTCAACAATCCTGTACTGAACTCGGAGTACTGCTCGAATTTTGTCTCGGCCAGCAAGTACAACCTAGTGACCTTCTTGCCCAAATTTCTGTTTGGTGAGTCCTTACATTTCCGTTACCCGTCAGACCGTGTTGTTCATATGGATTGGCAACAGAACAATTCTCTAAATACGCCAACCTCTTCTTCCTCTTCACCGCTTGTATCCAGCAGATACCAGGCGTGTCACCGACGAACCCGTATACTACTATCGTACCTCTAGCGGGGGTATTGCTTGCATCGGCCTTCAAAGAGGTCCAGGAAGATTTGGTAAGGGATTCTTCGATGTCAACTTTCGTAACTTACCTTGCGTAGAAACGGCATCAATCTGATTCAGAACTCAACGCCAGTAAGGCCAAAGTTCTCGCACCAGGTGGCAGTTTCGAGGAGAAGAAATGGAAGGACATCAAGGTCGGGGACGTAGTACGCCTGGAAAGCAACGATTTCATACCTGCCGATCTCGTCTTACTGAGTTCAAGCGAACCAGAGGGTCTTTGCTACATTGAGACGTCGAATCTTGATGGGTGAGTGTTACCTCAATTCTTATCATTCCTACATTCTGACAATACCAGAGAGACGAACTTGAAGATCAAGCAAGCCTCCATCCATACTGCTTCCCTCACTTCCCCTTCACTCGTCCTAAATCTTAATGGTTCCCTCCGCTCAGAACAACCCAATAACTCCCTGTATACTTACGAAGCGACAATGGACCTAGTGACTAACACCGGCGCACCGAAGCAAGTTCCTCTTGGGCCAGATCAAATACTACTCCGCGGGGCACAGATACGGAATACACCTTGGGTTTACGGTATTGCTGTGTTCACTGGACATGAGACGAAGCTCATGCGCAATGCTACGTGAGTTCCTGATCCATGCAGTATGCCAGTGTATATAGCTAGACCAATGATTTAGAGCGGCACCAATCAAGCGAACGGCCGTGGAACGTCAGGTCAATGTACAAATTGTGTTTCTGTTTATCCTACTGCTAGCTCTATCTCTTGGGTCTACAATAGGCAGTAGTATTCGATCGGTGCGTCCTTGCCCTACCGTGCCGCCTCTTCCTTCTTAACGTTCCTTCTGCAGTGGTTCTTCTCCAGTCAGCAATGGTATCTAGTCGAGACGGTTTCGTTGTCGGATCGAGGTACGTTTTGTTAATTTCTAATGCCTGTCTTGGTGCTCATTTCGTCTTAGCCAAGGAGTTCATCGAAGGTAATTCCATTCCTTAACTCATCTAACAGAACTGATGTTTCTCGTCACTAGATATCCTCACCTTCATCATTCTGTACAACAACCTAATCCCTATCTCCCTCATCGTCACCATGGAAGTCGTAAAATTCCAACAAGCTCAGCTGATCAACTCCGACCTCGACATGTATTACGTGAAAACAGATACTCCAGCTCTTTGCCGGACTTCGTCGCTCGTTGAGGAGCTGGGGCAGATCGAATATGTCTTCTCGGACAAAACAGGGACACTCACTTGCAACGAGATGGAGTTCCGATGCTGTAGTATTGCGGGTGTGGCGTACGCGGATGTGGTTGACGAGTCGAAGAGGGGCGAAGAGGGTGACGGTCAGGACGGGTGGAAGACATTTGCCGAGATGGGAGCTCTCTTACAGGAGAGTGCCAATCCTTTCGTCGACGTTGCAGAGAGTGGGAGTAACATGGCGCCTGGGTCCCAAGAGAAGGAAGTTATCAAAGAGTTCTTGACTCTGCTGGCTGTTTGCCATACCGTCATTCCTGAAGTGAAAGATGGCAAACTTGTCTATCAAGCTAGCAGCCCAGACGAGGCGGCGCTTGTCTCGGGCGCTGAACTACTTGGATACCAGTTTCACGTACGTCTGACGCCATACGCACTGATCATTGACACTGACTCGGGTCTGCTAGACTCGGAAACCCAGATCGGTATTTGTGAACATCCAGGGGCAGAGCCAAGAGTTCGAAATCCTCAATGTTTGCGAATTCAACTCCACTCGGAAGCGCATGTCCACAATCGTCCGAACGCCCCAGGGAAAGATCAAGATCTACACCAAAGGCGCTGATACAGTCATTCTCGAACGGCTAAGCAAGAACCAGCCGTATACAGAGAAGACGCTCGCCCATCTGGAGGTGGGTTACCAAAACACTATGTTGGGGCTTAGATCGCGCTGACCGTATGCCATAGGAATACGCCACTGACGGTCTACGCACGCTCTGCATTGCTTGCCGAGATATCCCCGAGCAGGAATACAAGCAATGGGTCTCTATCTATGATCAAGCTGCTGCAACCCTCAACGGTCGCGGTGAAGCACTTGATGAAGCCGCTGAACTTATTGAGAAAGATCTCTTCCTCTTGGGTGCAACGGCTATCGAGGACAAGCTCCAAGACGGTGTCCCTGACACCATTCACAATTTGCAGATGGCCGGCATCAAGGTAACTTGCCATTGAAGCTCTCCTTATCATGATTTGAATGGTTCTTGACGGAGAAATGTGTTCAGGTTTGGGTTTTGACGGGTGACAGACAAGAAACAGCTATTAATATCGGGATGTCGTGCAAGTTGATTTCGGAATCTATGAACTTAGTTAGTTTCGGGACGGAAACGCGCCAAACCCTATCAACAATACGCTGATGATATCACACAATAGGTCATAGTTAACGAGGAGACGATGCAGGCTACTCAAGAATTCTTGGAGAAGAGGCTGTCGGCCATCAAAAGCCAACGAAGTACTGGGGAGCTTGAAGACCTAGCGCTCATAATCGGTCCGTATATTGTTATTTCCACTGTAAATTAATCGCTCATTCGTTCATTGTAGACGGGAAAAGTCTTACATTCGCTCTTCAGAAAGAGATGAATAAGACATTTTTGGAGCTGGCGATTATGTGCAAAGCTGTCATCTGTTGTGCGTACCCATTATTCCCCTGATGCTGAGTTGGTTTGCCAACGCGCCATTGTAGGTCGTGTCTCTCCATTGCAGAAAGCTCTTGTCGTCAAATTGGTGAAGAAGAATCAGAAGTCCATTCTCCTCGCCATAGGTGATGGTGCCAACGACGTCAGCATGATTCAAGCTGCCCATGTTGGTGTTGGTATTTCTGGTGTCGAGGTTCGCCCGCAGTTGTTTTGAGTAGCTGTCACTCGAGGCTCACATATTGATCGTAGGGCTTGCAAGCTGCACGTTCAGCAGATGTTGCTATCTCCCAATTCCGTTTCCTTAAGAAACTTCTACTTGTCCATGGTGCTTGGAGTTATCGACGCTTATCGAAGCTCATCCTCTGTAATTTTCTCTCCTGACTTTTGCCTTCCTATACTGATTAGCAACTCCATAGACTCGTTCTACAAGAACATTGTCCTGTATATGACACAGTTCTGGGTAATTGAGCCAATTCATGCGCATCAGTACTTCGTGACTAACCGCTTCTTCAGTACTCGTTCTTCAATAACTTCTCCGGACAAATTGCCTACGAATCGTGGACGCTCTCTTTGTACAACGTCGTGTTCACCGTCTTGCCGCCCCTCGTCATCGGGGTCTTTGATCAGTTCGTATCTGCCCGAATTCTGGATCGATATCCGCAGCTGTATATCCTCGGTCAGAAGAACGCGTTCTTCACGAAGACAGCGTTCTGGTTGTGGGTAGCCAATGCTCTCTACCACAGTCTAGTAAGTCTTTGAGTGGTTTCATTTGGGGCAAATTTCAGTGCTGATGCTTTTTGGACGTAGATTACGTTTGGGTTCTCCGTCATTCTGTGGTGGGGAGATCTCAAGCAAGCTGATGGACGAGACACTGGTCATTGGTTCTGGGGTACAACACTTTACCTCGCAGTCCTATTGACGGTACTTGGCAAGGCAGCGTTGATATCCGAGTAAGTCGACCCATTGTCCTTATGCCGTTGATGATTCACACATGCTCTGCAGTATCTGGACGAAGTACACTGTTGCTGGTGAGCATCGTCATGCAAACTATCGGCCTTCGCTGACCACGCTCAATTCTTTCAGCCATCCCTGGTTCATTTGTCTTCACGATGCTCTTCCTTCCCCTGTATGCGGTAGTCGCCCCTGCCATTGGCTTCTCAACAGAGTATTCTGGCATAGTCCCGAGGCTCTGGACAAATGGTGTCTTCTACTTTGTTCTCCTCCTTGTTCCTATTGTCTGTCTGGCGCGTGACTTTGTGTGGAAATAGTGCGTCGTGAACCCTTGTCTATCTGGGTGACAGGAGTTGATCGCCTTGTTCCCCTTACAGCTATCGAAGGACATATATGCCTGCATCATACCACATTGCACAGGAACTACAAAAGTACAATATTCCGGATTACCGGCCCCGACAAGAACAGTACGTTCCTCGTCTTCCTGCGAAGACAATGCGAACAATGACTGACACCTTGTTGTGCGTAGATTCCAGAAAGCCATCAAGAAGGTCCGCGCGGTGCAGAGAATGCGTCGCAACCGTGGCTTTGCTTTCAGTCAGACGGAAACGGCGGGAAAGCAAGACCAAGCGCGCCTCATCCGGGCCTACGATACGTCAAAAACGGATGCACGGCCGTCAGGGTATTGAGATGTTCGTCGACACCTCGTTCGTCGTTCTTTGTATGTGCGCGATACGTACAGGATAATATCTTTCTTAGAAACTGACGCCGTTCGTTGCTATTTGAGTGCATTTGCCATCCCCGATTGCTTTGATAACATGCTCCCCACCTCATACTATCATAGCAACTCTTAACGCTCGTTTTTCGGCATCAATGAATCAGCGCTCACTATCACCGGGACATTGTAATTTACGTCGTATGATACGAACACTGATATTATGGTTAATACAGACGAGTGCATGTATAGAATACACTTCCGCCTCCATGAACGTAACCAACCTGGACACGCTTGTGCTTTACTTCTGCCGTTGCAACGCCGGTTGCGTCTCAGTTAGTCAGTGGGTGGAGATTGGGATCACTACTGTTGACGACCGAGAGGGGGTCCAGGAGGTCGCACCACGATACATAACCGTTGCAGTATACAGGTCGGTGTGATGATCGAGGATGGTCGTCGTGGCCTGCATCAAGGCTTCGAGTGGCGTACGCGTGGTTCATCAGCAAGTCACAGAAGCATTGACGTTGAAAAAAGAACGTCGCTGACCAGCTTCGGTGAAAGTTGTGATGGTACATCACATCGGTGATCAGGTCGGTGATGAGAATGCTGTAACTGAATAACGGTGATGGTAAAATGCCACCGTGAAAGCATTTTGACGCGGCTGGTATCCCCGACAAGGCTCTAACCGGCGCCGGAGAGACATCTGATACAGGTCGGCGACTTTTCACCACCTTTCATTGCTCTGCAGTAAGGGGGCCCGCAGCCAAAGCTGTCGGTTGAGTGCGTGCGCACGGGTGAGATACTGCGGGGCCCGACGTCGAGGATACGGTTGCGCGCGTAACGACGCAGGCTGCCGCATCATTCACTGCGGTTGCTCGCTGGTGGCCCCGTTGCCGACGCTAGTTATTAAACTGCTTTTAAGCCTCGAGGCTATGGGCCGAGATGACCTAGCACCCCCTAGGACTGTCTAGAAGACGGCCGAGACAAACGATAGTTGAGCTTGGAAGAGATTTGAGTGAGACAGATAAAAGGAAGAGTTGAAGAGTCCCTAACAACGGATTGATGAGTGTGACCGGAATTGTGACTTGATTCTCATCTGCAAAGCTTTGTCGCCTCTGATATATAGACTCTGCCCCTCCGTTTATCAGACTCCTTCCCTGCCATCACTTTCTTCATTCCGGAGACTGCGTCTCAATCTCCCCCTTTCTCTCTTTTGTTTCTTTTCTTCTCTTATTAGACTTTTTCTTCCTCCACATTCTTTCCTTGGCTCTGCGTCCGGCACGCCACTTGCATCTGGCACTCCACCATGTCTCTCAAAGCAGAACTCGAAACCTGGGCCGCAGCCCTGAAGGCATACGATGAGCAGGACTTTGAGAAGTCCCTAGATATGTTCTCGGTAAGTGGACCACGTTCCACACACCACGGAGAACCTGCGGTCCTGATATCATACTCCCCATAAGCGCATCGCCGATTCATCCAAGATTCTTACCAATATGGGGCTTATCTACGCGACCCTTGGAGAACATGAAACTGCCGTTGAGCGGTTCATGGAGGCGACCACATTGGACCAATATCTTGCTGTTGCGTGAGTACCAACAATCGCAATTCGATTATTCTCTCAATTCCCTCGATTTCAGTTACTTCCAATGTGGTGTCTCCAACTTCCTACTTGCTCGATACGAACTGGCGTACAGGGACTTTGACGAGGCATTGCTGTATCTCAGGGGAAATCAAGCCATGTGTGTAGCCCAGATGGATGGCCTGATAGTTGGATTCTGACCACATTCCAGAAACTATGAACAGTTGGGTCTGAAGTTCCGACTTTTCTCAGCAGAGGTGCTATTCAACAAAGGCCTCTCCCAAATCTACATGAACCGCGTCCAGGAAGGACTGGAGGAACTTGAAGCTGCACAGAAGGAAAAGGCGACGGAGGAGCATGATGTTATTGACGACGCTTTACGAGATCGCGGGGAGGGCTACACAGTGTTCAGCATCGTAAGCCTCTTCACGTCATCCCAGCAGCTGATATTGTTGGTTGAAACATTTTCGCTTCGCGTATAGCCCGTCGGTGTACTGTACCGCCCATCAGAGAAGAAGTTGAAGAACTCAGTCGCCAAGGACTATCTCGGCAAAGCTGTGAGTCCCGTCATCAACCTTGCTTCGCCCGTGACCCTCAATGGTTGATCGTCCAGAAACTTGTGGCCGCAAGCGACCCAGGCGATGCGTACACGGAATTCACTGGTGTTGCACGCCTGAAACAAGGAATATCGCCGTCTGGCGTCTTCATTGACGGTGAAGGTAGTGGTCTTGGGCGCAGCGGGACACTCGGACGCAGCGCCACCGTTCCAGCTGCCCTGCCCAGCAACTCCCGTGAGTGTGCCGCGCGCCGGCCCTTCTAATCATCCAGCTTGGCTCATCGCTTACTCCTTTCCAGCACTACCAGATAGGGAACCGTTACTGAACCGCTCGAGGACAGCTCTTCCCTCTAGCAACCGCGAACCCAACCCTAACGACCCACGACCAAGCCCAGGAGGACTTTCACCCGGAGGCGCCAATGTCCAGCGAAGTAACACATCGATTGTCGCGGGCAGGCCGTCTCCAAATGCGACCATTGGTGGTCCTCCAACTCGTGGACTTAGCATTCGCAAACCAGTTGGCTCCCCTCCTGTTCCTCAGGATCGGACTCCCCCCGCCCCGCCGAAAGGTAAGCCGTCTCGTTGTTGGTAACGGACGGTCGTCTTACCAACGTTGTATTTACAGATAGTCGCGTTACTCAATTCTACGATGAGTACTTAGACTCTTACGGCGATGATGCTGTACCCCCGCCCGTTCCTAGTGCAGGTGCAGCACCCCCAGAAAGGGTGGCTGCTTGGGCGCGGTCTAATGCAAACCCTGGATATGCGAGCGGCGTGGCCCGTTCGGGTTCGCGTAGTGCACCTACGAGCAATTACGCCGGAAGTTCATTGGGTGTTGGAGGTACCATGAAGAGGAAATTGACTAGAAGAGGGACATCAAGAGCCGGATCCAGAAGCCAAGTGGGGAGCATGTATGAGGAAGAAGAAGAGGGCTACGCGAGCGGCGACTACGAAGATGGACCTTTCGAGTTGACCAAGATCAGGGTGAAGGTACGTTTCTGGAATTGACACGGTGATAAAGATCTAAATCACTCCTGATTCGTTCCCTCGTAACAGTTACACTATGAGGAAGACGTCCACGGCATGGTAATCGTCCCCGAGATGAGCTTCGACGAGTTCATGGCGAAAGTCGCGTCGAAGTTCCGCAAACCCGTCGGGTCAATGGGGTTGAAGTTCAAGGATGAGGACGCGGTGAAGGTTAACTTGAGGGACGACTCGGATTATGAGCTGGCGATTGAGACTGCGAGGGAGAGCTCAAAAGGCAAGCCGGAGGGGAAGTTGGAGATTTGGTGCATCGATGTTTAATCAATATGCCGGACGGGGCCCTCAAGATTCACCATTCGGGCGATTCAGAATACCCCAACTAACTCATGATTCGAATCAGCTTCGTGCGACATACGCCCCCGTTTTGACCACCGCCGCCCTCCGTTCTTCCCCTGCCTATATTCGCTTTCTTAGTATCTATTATTTTACCCCACCTATTCGTTAGCCGTATGCTCATCCACATATTTACCTACCATCGCCTCGCTTTGTTGCTCGTTTCTCGTTTCGTCTTCCATCTCAACCTCAACTCTCATCTCCCCAGCAACCACACTGTCCATTTCCGTCGCTCGATCGGCGCCGCCATGCTGTTGTTTGTCGCATCATCGTTCCTGTTCCTACATTCACGACCCCCTTCACATACTTCATATATACTTACATAGTCTGTGGCTTGGTTTATCCTGGTTATCTCGTCTTTGGCTCCTGCCCCAGAAGTACTACTGGTCTGTACAATAGCGTAGTAGGTGTAATCATAAACTCCTTGTTCAAGGAACTTGGAAAAGATGTGCTTGCGTGGTTGTACCTAAGGCACAGAAGTTGTATCATCTCCGTAATTACGGAGATCTGTGGAAGGGAAGCTGTTGTAACTCTTCTTGGTCCCGCTGCCGCCTATATCATTTTCCCTCCTCTCCAAGCTAGCACCATGAATTAACGCGATCAAGTTTAGTTGATGATGCTAACATCTGGGTGAGGCGCTAATTACCGGTGCCAAAGGATCAAGCAGCAAGAGTCGAGAATCGAGAGCGAGTGCACACCACGCATCGTCGGATATGTCTGCCCACATCCACGCTCTCCCCGACGCTGATACGAACGATATCGCCATCGCAAGAACCGTCGCGCTCAAGTTCGTGCTTGCTTCGTGCTCTGTCGTGCTTTCTTTCCTAGTCATCACGTGACCGCAAAAGGAAACAAGCACGCCATAGCACGCCATCGACAGCCTGGTATATATACTGTTGTCCGCCCGAAGATGTAACTTTCTGCCAGTCTCTCATCTCCTCCACCCGTCTGCGTCTGCAATGGCTTTTTCCGCTTCCTTTTCCAAGCGATGTTCGCAGCACCCGACTCTACACATTCTTGACATCGGCGTTCACGAATCAGGAATCACTCCGCCTCATGTCACCCAATCCATGGATCGTTCAAGCTTACTGCAAGTACTTTGCTTAGGCTTCCCGTTTCTACTATTGGCCGCTGAGGGAGACTACTCATGAGATCAAGCTAAGGGCGCGGCGCTGGTGAGTCTGATGGCCCCAATTACTCTCGACCATTAGGTGGGGAGTCGCGAGCCATCTTTAGGACCACGGTTGCATGCGGAGTTCCGTTGACAAGCCCACTTCTCATTCCATGGTGTGCCGACAACAATACTCGTGTTTCGGGGCTTCGGATCTTCTTTCCTATCGCCTCATGACTTCCTTCACGATCAAAGACCCTGGCCTTGATTTTTCGCCTGGCTATCTGAGGCCAATCAGCGGTCGCTCTGCGCCGTCTCGTTCGTCCGGTTACGTGTCTAGGAAGCGACATCGTGCGACGAACACTGAATGAACACCGAGGACAAGCTTAATGGACCCCACCCCTTCATCATTTTACACCCATGACACGCTCCATTGTACTCAATCTGGCTCGGACCTGCCTTCAATTACGAACTACCTCGCCTTCTGGGGATCTTACCCCGGCCGCGTGATGTCCGTGTTTACGACTGATGTTCCAAGTTGCCCTCAGCTCGAAAATTTGGGGTGCTATCCGAATCTGTCTCAATATACGTCACGGACCTTATCGACCGAGTATTTTGTTCAGTGGATTTTGCTATATAAACTGCCTGTATCTCCCGTACCTCTGCAATACAAATCACCTCAGATTGGCTTCATATTGCGCTACAAACCTCTGAAAATGGCCGCGCTTTTGTCTCTACCACCTCTTGATGTCCTGCGTGCCCCGTCTCTCGAGAACGCGGCTACGAAAGGTTCATCCTCTTCGTCCAGCTCCTCAGTACGCACTGGGAGCAGCGTCTCAGATGCAGGGAGCTCTCCCGCTCCTCTGACTCCCTTGTCAGGTGGAGATGTCCCCTATATGTCGTTAGCGGTGGACTGGCATCCAGAGACCTGCCTTTATCTCCCCGTCCCCGGAGCCCTCAACACGGCTGTCTTCGGGGCGATATTCGACAAACATTCGCGAGGATCGTGTCTGGGACTCTGTCTCCCCCTTGTCCCCTCCTCCGATGAGGACTCCTTTAGCTTCGTACGCGAGTCGTTCGAGACCATGGGGATGACCACCGGTCGTTGGTCCAGAGAAGATCTCAACGGGGTCCCCTACTACGCAACTGCCCCTTCGCTAAACGAAGACGCAGACAGCGTATCTAAGGTGATAAAAACTCTATTTATGCTCGTGCTGGGCTCTCATCTCTACTCACAAGGCCACTGCTCCCTTCTTCGCTGAGCAAGTTTTCTCCGACCACCAGCAAGTCTTTGGCCTCGCTGGCGCCCGATCAGTTATTTCCATCCCATCCACTGATAACAAACGCATCCTCTATATCCTTGAGAAACCCACGGTAGTCTTCCCAACCCTCTCCCAGACGCGGGGTTTCCTCCCCCCTGCACTTGAGGCGCGAGCCCAATCATTGGTTTTGCAGCGTCCGGCACCTTCGTTCCCACCCAAAGCCAACATTCCTAAACTCGAGGAATGGAAGAAGATCTGGGCGGCCTGGGACCTCGTCACTTTAGGCATGACCCCATCGTCTATGCTCCATCAGAAGCCGATCGACCTGAGACACAAGTGCCTCTTCTACATTGGTCATATCCCTACGTGAGTCACCTCGCTATCGAGTTATGAAACTCGGAAGTACTGAATAAACGACCGTGAATTAGTTTCCTGGACATGTTACTTTCGAAATCCATCGGTGGAGGAGCCAGCGAGCCCCAGTACTTCTGGAAGATATTTGAGCGCGGTATCGACCCGCACGTCGACGACCCTGATCACTGCCACGTACGTTCCACAGTATAGAACCTATATCTATACGGTCACTAAAATTGAGCTACTGTACAGAACCACTCCGAGGTTCCTGAGAAGGATGAGGACTGGCCGACGATTGAGCTTATCATGTCCTTCCGTGACGCTGTGCGAGCTCGCCTTGCCAAACTATACGCAGAGCTCGAATCTGGAGAACGACCATTGACGAGGAACATCGCGAGAACGCTCGTGATGACGATCGAGCATGAGGCATGGCACATTGAGGTTCGTTTCTTCGGCTATCTCCATTTCCAACGGTGAATAAATTCATGGACTCTTGAATCTTGAATAGACTTTGCTCTACATGCTCATCCAGCGCGCTGGAACCGGCACTCTTCCTCCTCCAGGCTTTGTCACCCCTCCCTTTGCTCGGCTTTCGCAGCAATGGGATATAATCCCGCCGCCATCCACTCCCTCTGTTCAACTTGGCCCAGCCACCATCAACCTTGGCCACGAAGACTCAGAAGGCGACGACTTCACCGCTGACGGTACGGCCGTCGAAGCCGACGAGTCATTCCTCTCTCAAGAATGGGGCTGGGATAACGAGAGCCCCGCCCGGACCGTTGAAGTGGGTGCCTTCCGCGCAGAATGGCGCCCAGTCTCAAACAGCGAGTTCGAAGCCTACTGGCACGGCGAGGGCAAAGACAAAGTGTCCATGCCGAAGAGCTGGGTCCTGACCGAGGACGGAGAAGCGGCGCAGGTCCGCACGGTGTACGGCCCCGTGGCGATGGAGATCGCGAAGCACTGGCCAGTGATGACGGCGTACGACGATCTAGTCCAGTATGCGCAATGGAAGGGAGGGCGTCTGCCCACTGAGCCCGAACTGCGGCTGTTCCTCGATACATACGAGGTCGGCCATGAGAACGGCGCAAACGTTGGGTTCAGAAATTGGCACCCAGTACCGTGTGTTTATGTGCTTCTATTCAATCCCTACACAAAGTAATTCTTGGGTTATCTAGTGCTACGACAGGTCTCGAACAATATGGCGGCAGGGGATCTAACGGTGGTGTCTGGGAGTGGAGTTCGACACTGTTTGACAACCACGATGGCCTCGTACCTACCAACCTCTTCACAGGATACTCCACCGATTTCTTCGATACCAAGCATCACGTTGTTGTAAGCTCCACTGCCGTTTCCGTAGCAATTGCGTTTATTGACATTCCTGCAATTAGCTTGGCGCTTCGTACGCTACTGTACCTCGACTTGCATCACGACGCACCGTTCGCAATTTCTGGCAGCACAATTACCCGTATCCATGGGTCGGCGCACGGGTTGTCTACGATCTATAAGCTAGCAGTTGTGCGTTTATCCTAATATTATACCATGTAATCTTACATATGCGGCTGAGCCACTTACCTTCTTCCCTGTATTCGCTTAATGTACTACCAGTTGTCGCTCTGTAATGTCATTGTCTTGTTTCCTTCGCAGTCTCAGATCTCTGTGCGTGTATACTGGAGCAAGTTTCATAATTTTAAAGTCGTCAATAATACAGGACACGGGCACACGTAGAACCGTGTTAGATTTTTTACACCGTCGATGATTTACGTCGAAACTGAGTCTGAGCGCCCCAACAAGTAAGACATCGTGTTGAATGCAGCCCAGGGGACGAATTCTAGTAAACATGTCAACGGTTGTTACACAGCGTTATCTTCGAGAGGTACTCACGAGGCGTCATATGGCCACTGAAGAGGAATTCGACGTCTAGTGAGCACCGTTAGCTCCAGTAGACAACCTTCATTGGGAAGGAACGTACAAGTAAGCTTCCTCTCGGTGTGGGTGTGACCGAAGACGCCGAAGTCTTGTACAGTGAAGGTTTCTTGCTCAATGGGGGTTTGGAAGCCTTGGGCTCCTCCCCACGTCATATTTCTGTGCGACGAAATCAGTGCCGATCAACACCATGAAAATAACAATATGCCCACTGTATGGCGATACGAGTACCCTCAGCGATCAAGATGTAGTCCTATAGATAAATTGTCAGAGCGCCGAGAGCTCAGACGGTAATAATGCTTACGGCAAGACCGTGAACGATAACCGTTCGCTCTGATTTTTCGATGACGTTGGGGAGGACACTAAGCGTAGAGGCAACTGATTGATCTCTGCCGCCGCGGCCGGTTGCCGGGTCGATGTAGACGTTGATGTTGGAGCAGGACTCCCAGTTAATGTGCGGTGCGTGTATCGCATCTTGGACCTATGTAGTTGCTTCGTAAAGGAGGCTTGAGCAATGTAAAAGGGAGGTGATACACACGTCAGTACTATATATGATCACGTTTAGTTCACACCACTATGGAGGGAGGGGGGAGCCTACCGATTGAAGTAAATGAATTCTTGGGTGGCACGAGGGAAGCCAAGTACGCTCCCTAACGGCCCATTAGGAGCACCCCTAATAGGAACAGGGGAAGAACTTACAGAGGTTAGGGAAGGTGTCGGTGACACGATAGGTGTTAAACACGGGATTAAGCCTGTTAGATATGAGTGGTGAGGACCTGATACAAAGAGTGCGGAATATCGGCCACTTACAGGTTCACTCCTCGTTGGATGAGATTATGGATGCGACATCCAGCGCTGACAGTTGACGTCCCGTTTGTTGCGGGAGGGAACGGCAGCTGTCCTTTGGGCGGGTAGGTAAGGAATTGATCGAGATAGTCAGTGTAGCCGCAGGCGTCAGATATTTGCTCCAGTTGAGCCCAGAAAGAGCTGTTGAAAGGGAATACATTTTGGTGCGCCTGGGAAATTAGTGATGAGTGAGTCAAGGTGAGGTGTTTGGGTCGTGTGATGGGTGCTTACTCGTGCGAAGCGCAGTGCTGGAATCTCCTGTTGAACTACACCCCAAGTGAGGGAAGGATCGGCGATCCAAATACCCTTCAAGTTGAGATCAAGACCGGGGTGTTCGAATATCCAATTGGCGATGTATGGCACATCTATAAATCGTTCAGTGCTGACATCAACAGCTTTGTCCAGACACAATCCACTTACAAAATCCGGCATACTGAAAGGAAATTAGTCACTACTTCGATGGAGGATGTAAGCAAGACATACGTACACTTTCTCCCGTGATATAGAAGTTATTACCCTTGAGTTCTTCGAAGACGTTCAGGAACTGTTCCAAGAATCCAGTAGCTTGAGCTGCGAGTTCATCGTCGTTGGAGATGTTCGGTTGCCCTTGTGAGAAACCAGTCTCATGGAACGCGTTAGATTGAGTGTTACTGGCCTGCAAGTTAATAAACCTACTCCAACGGGCTGCTCAACCCATAAAACGTTGCCTAGGTTGGTCCAAGAGAAAGGATTGCTGAAGGGAAGCTTACTGGAAACGCGTAGCTTATAAAAACGACCTGCTTACGGTGTGGGCTCTGCTTGACCCCATGACCAAGCTAAAAAGGACACAAATATAAGTGTCTATCGGCCTTAACTGATTAATTTGACTCACAAATAGGTCCGTTTTCTTGTAAGAATCCCTCCATAGATGAACAACCGGGGCCACCTGTTCAGAATGTGATATATCTCGACTTGAGCACATTACCACGAACGAACCATTGGTCCAAAATATCAAGTCTTTCGCGTGTTCTGGGTTAGTGGCAGGCCAGAACCTAGGAAATTTATGAGCGCCACAGTAATGACTTTGCAACACCTAAATTACCAGAAGAAAAGCTTCCTCGCTTCGTTTCGAGCTCCTGATATAGGTAGCAAACCTGCCCATGAGGGACCAGCGTCGAAATTTACAAGAGGTATTTTCTTCCCGTCGACAAAGAATTCCCTTGCTCTTACGTTCGCAAATGAAGCAGTAGGTGTCTGACGCTTTTCGTGGATGTTGGAGGGATCGGGGCCCAGGAAACCGCGCAACCTCTCGAGTTGCTCTCGTTGAAGGGCCATTGACTCCTCCATCCCTTCCATTGATGGACTGGCGCCGAGGGAGAGGACGACGGTTGCCCAAGTGGCGAGGTTAACGAAGAGTGATATTTGCAAGCCCACCATCTTCACGAAGGAGGAAAGCAAGACTGATGAGGTCAGATTTTTTTGAAAAGACCATTAAACTTCACAGTGTTTTATACTCATACTGCGCCCATATCTGAAGGAAGCAAGAGCAGAGGGGGGGGCAGAACGAGAAGTGGGAGAACACAGGTCACATTGCGCGTTTACAACGCAGCGACGCGAAGTCTCACATTCGTAGTTGAATAGTATTGGTAGGCGGCATATGTACATCAGCTTCTTTTCCAGCGGTACGAATACCATCGAAGGGCAGTTAATGGAGGCGTCGACAGAAAAGCCAGGAATAGATTTTTCGACCACGCGCGAGAATGAGTTCCACAGCTGATAGCGCAATCGAGGAGGTAATGGCAGCGATCCGAGCATGTGGAGAGAAGTCCGCCGCGGTGGCCCGCTTGCCGTGCAGCACGATGTTTCTGAACAAAAATAATCTATGTGGGAAGGACATTGGTCATAGTAAAGCCTTCGCGCGTTGGCCAGTGACGGTATGGAGGTAGAGCGACGTATTCTAGCTTATCTGATGCAGCATCAGTCGGAAAAATCGACAATTTGTTGGGAACGTAGGCTGCTGCTCTGCTCCTGTGATCCTGGCCCAAAAGAGTCGGTAAAAAGTCAACAGAAGTGGGGTTTGGCCATCCTCCAAATCTCAGGATGACCGGTGTAATAAGAAGATCACCAAGCGCCCGTTCTACAGATAAGCGCCTTGCCATAATGGGCCTCAAGGGCACCTTCAGTAGTCGAAATTTCGCTGTCTCAAGCCCAGATACTCTACGACATCCGAAATTCATCTTGGTACCCGGGAGATCATCTCTTTTCATGAATTAACGACATTTACGATCACGATACACCACTCATTCGTTACCGAAAGTCCCTTGGCTTCTGTCATCCCAGAGCTACTAGTAGTGATACACACCGTCTCCCGTTCATGTCAAACGCAACCTGCCACAAGGAGAGGGCTCCCGACGGTCCCCCTCTGTTTGATAACGGAACCATCGTTATACAAGGTGCGATGATTCGTATCAACCTATCATGTCACGAGTAACTTACCGTCCAATGACACAGTGTATCATGTATGTCTCTGGCCGTAGTTCGCATTGAACTATTACTCAGAAGAAAATAGGTCGGCTGGATAATAGCTGGCTTCTTTGCAGCCGTTGCAACCATCGCGTCTTTCTGGTTAATCAACAAGCACCTTCAATGGTACACTAATGTCAGTGCGATTCCCGTCGTGCTAGTGATGGCGTATTGCTTAGTTCATATCTGTTTGCAGAAACGAGAGCAACGCTGTACGTTGAGATCTTTAGAATCACTTATACACAGAGGGCTCTAACTTTTGGCAGATATCGTCCGCCTGTTATTCATGGTTCCTCTATACGCACTCATCAGTTTCGCTTCATTCTTATTCTGGGTAAGTTTCTATCCGTAGTAAGGAATCAGCGAGCAACTGACGACGTCCACGATGGCTACTCAGAACCAATCTACTCCTCTCATCCTCGTGCGAGACGGTTACGAATCGACAGTACTAACATCCTTCTTCTATCTCCTATTGATGTACTTGTCTCCAAATGCAGAGGAACAAAAGGCCATCTTCAGGAAAGCTGGGCTATCACGCGAAAACGACCGAGAGGCGTTGAGAAAGGGTCAAGAGCCCAAGAAGTGGGTATTCCCTCTCGGCTTCATAAAGTGGAAACCAGCCGTGAGTAGCTTGTGATGCGCCCACATCGTAGATAATAATTAATTCGTGTTGTCCAGGACGGCCTTCTCTTCCTTCAATTACAGAAATGGGGCGTATTGCAATATTGCGTGTTGCGACCGTTGTAAGCTCACTCTCTCACTCAAAGATGCCGACTTCATATATCCTTCATAGGACAACACTAATCGCAGTTGTCTTGGATTACATGGGCCTCTACTGCGAATCTTCTTGGAGCCCCGGATGGGGTCATATCTATGTAGGTTCTGTGTCAGCCAAGCTCGAGTCACTATTCATTATTACCAACGATTTACAGATCGTGATCATAGTATCTATATCCGTCACTATTGCCATGTATTGCCTCATCCAGCTGTATGTTCCCGTCGCACAAGAGCTCGCCCCTCACAAACCGTTGCTGAAGTTATTTGCGGTGAAAGCCGTCGGTAAGAATATGCTTGAGCTACTAGGCCACCTTCACTCACAAGTGGTTTCTGCTCAGTCTTTTTGACATTCTGGCAAGCGACTTTCCTGTCTGTTCTTGCGATGTTTGGAGTCGTAACAGACGTGCGTGTTCCAGAGATCGCATCAGAAACCGTTTAAATTAAACACGACATTTAGACCGCACATATGACGGCAGAAGATATCAATATCGGTATTGGCGCTCTCCTGGAAACATTTGAAATGATGTAGGTTGTCATACTCCTGGGCGAGTCTTCTTGGTGTTGATACTGTCCAGGCTATTCGCGTTTTTACATATCAAAGCATTTTCATATAAGCCGTATCGACCATTTCACTCGCCTGATTCCAAGGATCCACCTCCTCAGCGTACTAGGCGTCTTCGCTCTTTAGGCCATGCCATGGATTTCCGTGAGACATTCAGGGAGATGTGGGTTGGTTGGCTATATATCTGGGATAGGATGAGAGGTCGGGAACCACGACCAGATGTCAACGCCCGCAGATTGGCGCATCACGAGGAGGTTATGGGCCGTAGTAGATTACCTTCTAACTTTCCTAAAGCTCGGGCTGTTGCTCAGACGAGAGAGGTGGGCGAAGAGAAAGAGAAAGTTCCATTGATAAAGGTGGATGTTGAGGAGCGAGTGGAGGTCGATGGACGCAGAGATTGGCTGGGTGGTCGCGACGAATTCGGATATACTCTCGGGCCTGTCAGGCAGGAGAGAAGTGAGGGACTAGAAGCTCAGATACAAAGTGAACTAGCAAAGCGAGGGTTTGGCGATGGTGAGCTATTCTTTACTCCTTGCACAATACGGTTCTCAAGCTCGCTAGATGATAAATCCTCGCCCGAGGATGTTGGGCAGGATCTCCCACCAGAGAGACGATCTAGATCATGGTGGCGAAGTATATATGACCGTATATCCCAATCCGGCGACCCCGACGTTGAGTCTGCGGCCCTTGCTCCATCTCGATCTCAGCGAAGGCAGCGTTCAAGGTCAAGGCATCGACATCCCTCTTCCCAAGATAAAGACCGGCAACGGCTTATACGACAGGATTTTGAATACGATGACCCTCCCCCTCCCAGCATGATTCGTGCCCACCGCTTTCAAAGGAATGAACTTGGCCTCATGATCGAAGAAGAGCCCTTTGGATTCATAGAAAGTCACGGAAGTTCAGCGCCCCCTTTGAGTGGCCTTCCGACAATGTATTCAGGGCCTATAAGGTCGGGAAATGTTATGTATCCGTCGCATGGCGCCACCCGACATGGTGCTCCCCAACCAGACCTTCTGACCGAGGGTTCCCCGCCGTTTGCTCGTTCCGATAGCCTTCTCGGTCGTGTCTTTCCCCAAAGTGTCGAGTCTTCCGCTGGACATGTCGCATTGTCGGGCATCCGGGAAAGGTCACTCCCCAGCGCTCCGCCCTTCGCACCACCTACGACATTGGGTACAACCGTGGCAGGAAATATGCAACAGTCTTTAGTCGTGCCAGGAGATATTAGCTCACCCATCGGGAGTATGGCTGCCGAAATACAGTCAAGTGAAGGTCCGAAAGTTATTCTTCCTACAACGACTTCCTCCCTGCATCGTCGAGAGACTGCCACTACCTCAGAACACCCGCTTTCTACACCATCATCGCCGCAGTCCCACACAACCTTCATAACGGCAGTTTCTCATCATCCGCACGCTTTGGAAGCCGCCGCCCCAGCTCCCCCAAGCCAGCCTCATCGACAGACATCGCGGCAGCCTTCGCGCTCAGCTCGCCCACATCATCATTCAAGGCAATCGCTGGGTTCTGCCACTCAATTCGGACTCCCTGGGAGACCTATTTCTCTAACTACGCCAGCGCCTTTGGCCTCAATCTCAACGCGTCAACGGCTTCCCTCTCCTACATCCCCCACAGCACCTTCCACACGCTACAATCCCCTTGAGGTTGGCCGCCATCGTAGACGCCGTTCTCGAGAAAGGCATCCCGCAGCGCATGCGCCTTACCAGCACCCCCTACCCACCATGTACGGGTCCGCTCAGCCTCCTAATCAGCAACCGTATCCGCATCAACGACCAGAATATGAATAGTATATTATTAACGACTTTGCAACGACCATCTGACGGCTTCTTACGCATATTGCTCATGACTGCACGACTAACACTAATTTCTTTTTTACATTTATCGTAGCTTATACTTTTCTGGTTTGTTTACAATGTATTGAAGTAGGGAGCACACATTGATTCTGTTACGGTGATATTTCGAGCGTTTCTCGCCCAGAATCTTCCAGCCACCATATTCTTTGCAAAAACTCTGGTCGACGAATCTTCGAATTATTGATACATACACCCTGGCATAATATAGTATGAATGGTAGGTTTAATCATGCAAGCCCTAATTCCTTTTCCATCGCATTCCATGATACCTCGTCCCATTGAGATCCCTCGCATAATGGGATCAAGCCGCGAAGGCGAGGGAACACCGAACAAAGGTACTTTGCTACGAAGTCGACGTCACAGGCGGTCGTTGAGTTCAGACAAAGCGTCTGGAGGTTCTGGCGTGGAGCCGCCCTTAGGGGGACCACCCCACGCGACTCCCGGACGCACGACGAGCTGGGAGTTCCGATGTCTAGATATTTGAGATCGCGACAGTGCTTAGCGAAGAGGAGTAAATCATGAAGATTTGACATCGCTTGTGTCCTGCGGGGATTTGTATTCTTTAGCAGCCACAAATTGGGCCAGGAGGAGGCTATCCTCGCGAGGTGCGGTGGCTCAGGAGTATGGTTGGTTTTACGGAAATGTAGACCGCAACAAGTTTGGAAGAGGAGAAAAGCGGGTCAGGAAGCGATGTTGGAGGAGTCGAAGGATCTAGCCAACTGTTTCCTCTGGGGTGATCTGTGATTTTAAGGTATCGAAGATGGTCACTACTGCAGGAGGTGTTTACGAGGTTGGCTAATGCGCGGAATTCAGTCCCGGAGAACGGAGAGTCCACATTGACAGTGAGACTCCACACAGGACTTCCAGAAAGGGCAGCTATGACTGCGAGGGCGCTGCGAAGCGGCGATTGTTGGATGGTGAGTTTACGAACGTTGGGGAAGCCTCCTCGGGAAAGCTCATTCTCGATGTGATTGAGCTTGTCGACGAGTAGCTCTTGGAGTGCCGGCCAGCTAGCGATGTGGGATAAAGCCTCTGCACTGATCATCCATCCAGCAACAGATAGGGTTTGGAGCGGTGGAACGGCACAAACAAGCGCGTTCGCCAGGCAGCTGGTTGCTGGACAGACGGGATGTAGAGATGGAGAGAAGTCAACCCCTTCCGCGGTTTCTGCAGCAGAGCAGTGAGAAAATAATGGGAATAGGTGCCAATGGTAGTAGAGCTGCGGGTGATGCGCAATTGCTGAATGCTGGGGACTATAACCCAGCCAAGCAGTTCACTATCAGTGTCCCCCCTGCCCAACCGTCGGAAATAAATTCTTGTAAGTTGTAAGATTAAATCTTCTGGAAATTTCTGCTTGAAGTGCTGCTCTCCGACCAGTGATAGCCGGCGTCCCGCCCTATGGAGCGCAGTCATCCCAGAAACTGAGAACCCTTACTCGCCGGGCATGTTGAAAGAATCGAGGCCATAGGGCATCTGAAATCATTTCCTCGTCCTGCAAGATAAGGACAACAATTAAAGTGAGTCAAGTACATATGTACCGAAGTAACATACAAGTACCAATTCTTCAAGCACCGCTCCTTTCTTTACTTCTTTCGCCACGCAGGTACTCGTAACGCAGCGAAACAACCGTGAAAGGGCATCGGGCAAGACGGACCACAGGCTATCCAAGGCTGGCTCTTCGAAGGCGCGGCAAGTAAGGGAGATGTTGCGAAGTGTGTGGGTCTCGTTGTCGTGGAGAAAAATCGAGCATATTTGAGAACGAAGTTCTGTGGGGAGTTGCCTCATGATGGAAACTAGTCGAAACCTGATGCAAGTGGTTTAATTGGCGCTCCAAGGCACATGCCCTTACCTTACCCTGACTTGAGCACTGACAGCCACAGGAACTGCCTTATATACAGCATCGTTTGTGCTACGTGTCATGGGCTGTGTGTCGCTCTGACTAGTAGTTGATGCGTATGGCAACTCACATGCATAACAGCACTGACTCAGAAGCCATAAATCTGATCATGAACTTCAACAAGCTGACGCTCGTCACGGAGTTCTTAGGAACAGCCACCCGCCGGCTACTTCCAAGGCTGAGCGCACGTGACTGATCCCGAGTCGTCTCTTGCGAAATTTGCGAACCCGAAAGTGGTTTGACACCCTTTCGCCTCGTCGACATAATACTCACTTCCTCTGGTGCGTCCTACCTTGACACTTGGTACTTACCTAAGACAGATGAAAGGTTGTCTTCGAATCATAGCTTGAGTAGGGGTGTAGTTTCTGCTACGTCTGCAGTATTACATGATTAGTCCAAGAAAAAACGGGCCGACCAGGAAGAGTGGGCACCTACCGCGGTCATCGTCACACAGCAGCATCAAAAGGTGTGGAAGAGACAGCACATCGAAGATCAACTTCCCCTGATTATATATGGGCCCTATCAGGGGCTCGTGCCACATCTGTAGAAGTATGCCGGGATGTTTGATCCTTTAGATTGAGGTCATCCGGTCTGTGTTCCATTGGCAATAACAGATTAAACGATCTATCATCATAGCGGACGCTTTGCGGCTGGGATATATTATACCGAAATATCCTGGATCTCACAAAAGCTTGTGTTCGGTGGAGCTCTTTTGACAAATAATGTTCCAAGAAATGATTCTGATCGGCGGTTACCGACGTAGCGAACAGATTTCGTGTGCAAAACCACTCAGCAAGTGCAACGCTGCTTGAGAGTTGCGCACTCGCATGGGTTGCAAACACAGTTGGGCCCCAGATTGGAGTCTGAGGCGCCATCGGTTTCGCTGGTAGAGGAAGATCGAGCACGAGTGGTGGTGGTATTCGCCTGGCAGCACTAGTGCATGCGTAAGAACAGGAATATCATCAAGGAGGGTAGACTTACGACAACGCGTTGTTTCACTTGCGAGCCACCTAGGTTGTCGTCGCCAAGGGCATCTTTAAGACGACGTGAAGTACACCCGTAGTGTAAAGACTATATCAGAGTCAGCAGGAGGGAATGAGGAACAAAAGGCTACTACTTACAGCCATTGTCTTAGTGACTGGACTGGTCAAACGGTAGACATTCTGCTTCCTTATATACGCAAATTTGGTCATAAACGGAAGGATTCTAGGCCCACAACGGGCGGTGTGAGTAAGAGCAGGTCCTTGGTAGTGCCTGGGTTATCTCCAACCAAGAACAGATCTTGGGGCGTAAAACCCAATCGTGGTAGGTGTTTACGAATTTGGTTTAAACCCATTACTTAAAGCACTGAGCTCTGAAGAATCAAGATCTAGAACTGCGCACATTGATGTATTCCTTCTTGACGTCCCGTGAATTCATTGCGGCCAAACACGCCACTGATGTCCAGGAGGGAGGAGAATGTAGTTAGTAGAAAGGTTGAAGTCGAAGTGATGATGGTCGCGTGAATCGCCTGGTCAGACGCGATCGGGCAGGCGCTTCCTCCCGAAAAGCACGTGTTCTCTCCCCCTCGAGCTGCCACAGGGCTGCCAGTCCAAGTGGTCGTTCGGCTGAAATTTTCACAGTGACACTAGTTAGTTTCCACCGCGACTTGGCTGCGGTATGGTTCTCACTAAACGAACGAAGACATGGGCGAATTCCGACTCTGCGAAGGCAAATAATGGTCACGAGCACAAAAATCGGATATCTCAACTTCAGGAGACACTACACGATAAAGAGGAAGAGCTGGAGACAAGAAGCCAAGGGAGTGATAAAGGGGATGATGAACCCAAGGTCCGTTCCCTATAGATAACCTGAAAGTAGTACTAAACGAGGGTGAACAATAAAAGCGTTCCTTCTTTGCTACTCGAAGGTTTCTATTCACTCTGGGGATATGCCGTACGTCCTTCTATTGGATACAGAGGAATCCACATTCATGGTGCTATCAATGTCAGTGGGCACTCTTATCGCGATGCTATTCATCCAAGCGAAAGATATCGAAGAAATGCATGCGCAGCTTACCGTATTCATGAACGAATTTGAGATATCTGTACCGCAGCTACCGGACTTAGATTTGTTGCGCGTCAGAGAGGAATGGTCTCGTCTACGCAACAATATACCAGAAGTGTGGAAATTCAACCGCGACGGTAGAGAGTTCCAAGTAGGTGAAATGATGAAGGCTCGCGACTTATCGGCAGAATATCCGGTGGTGCTTGTTCCCGGTATCGTCTCCACTGTGGGTTGTTGCCTTAACTCAGCCGTACGGAATATTCTGAACTCTGATGCCTCGTTTGTCCCAAGGGATTGGAATCATGGTCAACGTCCCCCGATTATCGCGCTTTCTTTCGCGAGAAACTATGGGGTGGCTTCAACATGGTATCGCAAGTGACGTTCAATAAAGAGAAATGGATAGCTGCCATGATGCTTGATCCCATCACTGGCCTGGACCCGCCTGATGCTAAGATTCGGGCAGCTGAAGGGTTTGACGCAGCCAGCACTTTCATCCAAGGATACTGGTTATGGTGGGGAATTCTCTGATTAATTTGGGGTGTCGGTTGTGCTGACGCCTTGCTTTCAGGTCCAAGATTATCGAGAACCTCGCGGTTGTCAATTATGACTCTAACAATTTGCACCTCGCTCCCTATGATTGGAGGCTATCCTTTTGGAACCTGGAAGAACGAGATGGATACTTCTCGAAGCTGAAGTCAACCATTGAAGGATACAAGTCAGTGACATAGTAGCCAGCCCGTTACCTACTTCCACGCTAATGCCATTCAGGCGCCGTCAAGGGAGAAAAACTGTCATCGCGGCGCATTCAATGGGTGCCAACGTATGTGCATATCCATAACCTCATGACTTGTTTTGACCAAGTTCGATTGGTCTAGGTGATATTGGTATGTGGGATTCTACCCTGGTCCACAACTTAACCTATCAGTGAATCCACGTTCCTCAGTACTTGTGAGTAATTGGTCGATCAAACGGCCCTCAGTCGTTGTGACAATCCCTGAACCAACCCATGGGTACCAGCTTCAAATGGGTAGAGTCCCCCGAACACGGCGGGGGTGGACCCGACTGGGTAGAGGTGGGCCAATGAGTCGTTCTGTTGGCGATAAGATTAGTCTCAAAAATGATAGAATCACGTTGAAGCTTTCGTTTCGATCGCTGGCACACATCTGGTGAGTTTTGCCCTCGTATAGTCACACGCAGGGACTGGTCTCATTGCATCATTCCAGGGCGTTGTACGGCTTAGTATCTTTTGTCTGCTTGTAGCGGCTGACCATGCATTAGGCCAAAGCCATGGCAGCATTGCTTTCCGGAGAAATGAAGGACACTGTGCAGATGAATCCAGCCGGTGCCTACGGCATGTCCATTATTGTTGTTCTACATCCCGCAGGATCCCTGACGGTTTCTTGCTTATCAGTCCTAGAGCGATTCTTTTCCATGAAGGAACGCCAAAAGCTGTTCCGTAGTTGGGCAGGCGCCGCCAGCATGTGGATCAAGGTACAGCCAATTATTCTCATTATGTCTTCTGATTATCAGTGAGCAATAACTGCTTTGCAAAGGGTGGTTCCGCTGTTTGGGGTAACTCGACGAGTGCCCCTGATGACTTGCCGAACGCCACGTTTTCTCATGGCCAAGTTATCGCTTTTCGGGACTCGCTGCAATTGAACACTGAAACTGTTGACCATGATGTCAAGAACATGACCGCGGATGAAGCGGGGGCCTGGATCCTTGAGCATACGCCGTCAAGCTTTCAGGTTTGTCCCTGCTATTTCATATTAGCTGTTTAAGTTTGTAAACCCTTGCTGCCGTCAGAAAATGATCGGTACGAACTACTCGTATGGTATTGAACGAGATGCGGTGTTGCTGGACAAGAATGATTTGGACCATACAAAATGGGCCAATCCTCTGGAGGCACGGCAAGTGTGTGGGATTTGTTTATGCATGTAGGTTCTCAGCTTCAACTCCTAGCTTACCCCGGGCGCCATCGATGAAGATATACTGCGTCTATGGACATGGCAAGGACACAGAGGTGAGTTCGCCGCTGGCGCAGTATTGCGAAGGCTGAAAACAGCCCTTTGTAGCGATCCTACTGGTAAGTAGCCACCTTTCAAACTCAACCATGGATTCTTATCATGCTCCAGGTACGTAAGAGGAAGGCACGAATACGATGACTCCACGACGGAGCCCGATCAACCGCACTGCATCGAGCCCGAGCAGGATGGTTGCCAAAGCCCTCGCCCACCCCTCGATATGCCCATGTCCAGGCGCAGTTGGATAGACTCTGAGTACATCGATGAGCGCATAAACCCCAAGGTTCGCCGTGACACCCCTGTTGTCTGGTTCGCAGCACCCAGCTAAAGCTTAAAACGTATTACAGATCATCAATGGAGTCAAAATGGGCGAAGGTGATGGTACAGTGAGCCTCCTCAGCCTTGGAGCAATGTGTGTCGAGGGTTGGAAACGGGAGAGATGGAACCCCGCTGGGATACCAATTACAACTGTGGAGGTAATATTTATTTGCATTTTGAGTGTTGATGGCGGTGCTGACGGTGATTCTGTGAAGCTTCCTCACCAGCCAGTCGCATCCATACCTCGCGGAGGGGCAAACACTAGCGATCATGTTGATGTCCTCGGGTCTACGGGCCTTAATGAGATCATCCTCAAAGTGGCTACCGGAGTTGGTCATGAAGTGCAGGACAACTTCGTATCTAATATTAGAGAATACGCGAAGAAGATACAGTGGGATTAATCATTACAGTACAGTACATAATACGTAGTCTTCGCCAACTATTCGCTGTCAGACCGTTGTAGGGCCATTTTTGAAGATTTGCTCGAATTTATGGAAGTCTTCCTGAACCCGAGTTAAATATGCAGCTGCCCCGTCAACAGCAAACTTGACACTATCCGGGCGGCAGATATTCGCAAATTTATCAGACTGGAAACACTCGGAAAGTGGTTGTCTTGAGTGTGAAGTACAAGTTTGTTAGGTGAGTGACACTTTCTCAAATGCAGGACACATACCCAGGATCTACGTGTGAGAGCGCCCAGGAGAGAGATCGTTGAAAGAACTCGACGGTCTCTCTGCACGTCACCTCAATGTCTACCCTCTCCGTCGCTGAGAGGTCGGCGTGGAATAAGAGCGCTGGTTGTCGTTGGTAGTTCTTGTTCGACGGTGGATAATATTCGTTCATCAGTACTGCTAATTTGGCTATCGACGGCTCAGGGCGTGTCCAGAGGTGGTAGATGTCCTACAAGAGTCCATGTCCTGTCGAATCTATGTTTATATGGTGCGTACTCACCATCTGACACAAGGCCGAAATGACGGACATATAAGAGTCTCGCATTGTTGAGTTCTCAGCTACGATACTTCCCACGAAGTGATACTCCTCAGCCGTCAGAAGTACACTTTCTTCCACGTTTTCGTTCTTCCAATGAGCATGGAAAGCTAGGGCGTCGTCCGCCTTCAGCACAATGTGCCTGCGATGCGTCTCGACCGTCGATAGTAGGTCAAGTAGGTCAGGAATTTGATCGATGTTCAAGGTTGGAAACAGTATGTTCCGAGAAGCATAGATGAGTACATCCAAGGGAGGAGGACCCTTCGCGGATGCGACAAAATGCTGCTCGATGTAAGCTATGGTTTGGTTCAAGACCGTCAGAAACTGCAACAACACAGGATGGCTGAAGATACTTGCTGTAGATCTTCTTGTGTTTATTTTTCTCGTCTGGGCTTCCATCAAATTTGAGGCTGTTAATGCACTCAGTCAGTGTTTCCATGGCCCCCATGCTAGTTCAAGTGGTGGTGGGTAGGAACTCAGATTGCGCGCTGAGCAAACGCGATCATGCATATTCCACGTGATGCAAATTTGCCTCAGGATGCATCAGGGGCTTTCTGTGTGTGATTCTTGTGTCGCGGACCAAGATCTCATCGATATCCTCAACCATATAACCTTTGATCTCAGGGACACAAGTCAAAATCTCAGGGTAGGGTAGAGCACTCCTTAGGCTCAAGCCTCAAACTCATAGATCAAGCTCAGTGCGAATTAATGACTTAAGTTCCGAGGAAGGACGCCAGGCCCCCTAGGTTAACCAGCAGAACGTGCCAACAATCGCGTGGACAGGATTTGCCCTCTATTTATTTGAGTTCTCCCGAGTACATCATTTTTTCGTTGAATTTGTACTCCATTGAAGGTCAATTTTCGAAGGTTGTGTATGCCGGCAGTACTCCAAATAATTTAACACGGCCTCGGAGAAGCGACGACTAGTTCGTATATTTCATGAGACTAACATCAACGACCTCACCCCGTTCGTTCAACAATAAATTTACAGGGTGACGATTTTCAACGGTGTCCCAGTTCCTCCGAGCGGCCTCATGTAAATCTAAAGAAACTCATTGGACAGATTCTGTCCAGTAGAATTGTCTACTATCTACGCTTCCCGTCCCTCCAAACGTAACCCGAAATCTACTTGCGCCCCAGATTATGGGTACTGACATATACCTGAGGCAGGTGCACCTCACATGAACGTCTATGACGAATGGGATAATTGAGGATAATTGGCCTCCTCGTCCATGTGGACGCCATGTGGAGAGGGTTGATGCAGATAGATGTAGAATGCAAATGTCCATAACGGGAAGGACGTCCGCCTTTCGCGATACTAGAACACTCAATTCGGCTCGCAGAGCCGCGGTAGCAGACAAGCATTCGAACATACCTTCGGGCTTGGATTGGTCATCCATGGGCCCCAATCCCTATAAAGCCACCACTCTCTCTTCCTTCCTCCCATCACCCTCGTCTCCCGTCCCCTTCTCACCTATTTCGTTCTGCAGTAATGGTCTCGTCTACTCAGCCTTATACACAACCACCGGAGGTGAGCTCACAGCCGCTGTCGTGTTCGAGCTCTTCCTGACTGAGTGTCGCAGCATGTAAACGTCCTCATCATTGGGGGTGGGCCTGCTGGCACTTATGCTGCATCTGCCTTAGCTCGCGAGGGCATTGAGGTCGCTGTGTTTGAAGCATCCAAATTCCCGAGGTAAGAAGATGTATGCATCTACATAACCTATGAGTCTGACGACACTATTGAATGTAGATACCACATCGGAGAAAGCCTGATTCCATCCGTCAGGCACTACCTCCGCTTCATCGGTGCGGAGGAGAAACTCGCCAACCATGGGTTTTGTCGCAAGGTATATGCATCCTGCGTCGCACTTGCCCCAGGCCCCTGACGTATCCAAAAATTAGCCGGGATCAGCGATTAAGTTTAATCAAAACAAGCAAGAAGGATGTAAGAAGTTCTTGGCAGTAATGCCACAGGGCTGGACCTGACTGCTATCACAGACACCGATTTCGTGGCCTTGGGCCATAACAATAATGCGTGGAATGTGGTAGGGCATATCCTTCTCCGTATACCACGAATGTCGATAATTGACCGATGTTCATCTAGGTTCGATCCGAATTCGATCAGATGATGATGAACCATGCTCGTTCCTCGGGAGCTGCCGTTTACGAGCGAACGAAAGTAAATAGCATCGAATTTTCGAAGTCGAACCCCGGAAGACCGACCTCGGTGTCCTGGACCCACACACCGCCCCCGGCCCCCCTCTCTCCGCCAACGTCCCCCCAAACCAAGTTCAAGAAGTTAGAGTCGAACAGCGATGCATCGGAGGAGACGTCGCAGGTAGTTGAAGGCGTAACGACATTCGATTATATGATCGACGCGACGGGGCGCGCAGGAATCATGTCCACGAAATATCTACAAAACAGGCGGTTCAACGAATCGCTGAAGAATGTTGCGGTATGGGGGTACTGGCAGAATGTGGGTACTTACGGAGTGGGTACGAAGCGCGAGGGTGCCCCGTGGTTCGAGGCATTAATAGGTCAGTGCAGATCGTCCATCAGAGCTTCAGTGATTGATACGATATTGATTTAGATGAGACTGGTTGGGCGTGGTTCATCCCATTACACAATGGCACGACTTCTGTAGGTATTGTGATGAATCAGAAGTCCCATACCGATAGAACCAAGCAACAAGTCGCGGCCGGCGATGGTTCCTCTACGATGACGTCCCGCTATTTGGAGAACATTCTCCTGGCCCCGGGGTTGGTGGATCTGATAGGCGAAGGGAAAATGGTGGATGGAAGTGTCAAAAGCGCCAGCGACTTCAGCTACTCGGCGCCAAAGTATGCTGGAGAAAGGTATAGAATCGTGGGGGATGCGGGAGGTAAGGTTCTGGACGTAAAATTGTCAATAAAGTTGCTAATCAGCCATCAGCGTTCATCGACCCATTCTTTTCGTCTGGCATCCACCTGGCTATGACATCTGCTTTGGCTGCGTCTGCTAGCATCTGCGCATCGATCCGAAAGGACTGCACGGAGCTGGAGGCTGCTGAGTGGCATACTAAACGGGTAGCGACGAGCTACACAAGGTAAACATCTAGCTTGCATGAAAGTAGTTCGTATGGCTTACTGAATCTAACAGGTTCCAAGTAGTCGTTCTCAGCGCGTACAAACAAATGCGTGCTCAAAACTTCGACATTTTGTCGGAAATCGATGAAGACAACTATGATCGAGCGTTTGCGTACCTTCGTCCAGGTGGGATTCCAAATTCACTTTGTAGGGTTGTCATCGCTAACTATCATCTAAAGTGATTCAAGGAGCATCTGAGATGGGGGCCAGACTTTCGGAAGACGAGCTCCAAAGGTCTCTTGACTTTTGCCTGCAGCTCTTCAACCCGACCTCCCCAGAGCAACACGAACGGGTGTTCAAGCAAGGCGGCGCGTTGGCGCGGCAACTGATGGATCTCTCCCAGCCGGTCATGGACACGTCGCTTCTGCTTCAGCAGATAAAGCCTCTTTGTAGGCGTCGAGAATCTCAGGACGCCTTGGAGGATTCAGATTCGGATGTGGAGCTTGTCGTCAAAAAGATCAACGCAAGGAGGGTCGTTCATCCGGAATACGCGATAAATAACTTGGAAACTGAGCCTTTGGAAGGCTTTGCGGTCCGGCTGGAGAGAGGCAAATTAGGACTGATTGGCAAGAAGAGAGCGCCTTGGGACTTACATGGACACTTACAAACAAAAAAAGTTAACATTCGTATTCACACATCATCCCATCATCTTTTCTTTTCCTCCATGGACTAGCAGCGCGCCTGCTCAATCACGTACCATATGCTGTCATCATGGACGGGAGTAGTACTATACCCATACCGTGTATCATTAGCAGTAGTTGTAGCGATACTACCAGTTGTTTTTTTAACTTCGATTGAACGGCTTATACGCCCCTTGATCTTGACCACATATCTGCGCAAGTAGCGAGTTTCGCGTATGTTTTGGACTTGCTCGGCCCTCGTACGCATCCGATTCAGAACACTGTCACAAGCCAAATTGGGGTCACGATCACCTGACTGGCGCGCGGTTGATTGTGAAGACAAAAGTTCCCACGCCGCCTTGTTTGTTGAATGCCACTTCAATAACAGTCAATAACCCGCTATCTCTCAACCCCCTCCATCTCCCTTTCCGCCGTTCTGGACGACGGCCACCGTCTTTTCAGCGAAATCGACCGTACTGAGCTCACCCCGGACCGGTGGTGAACACAGTATGCCTCCCATGGCCGGGCCCAACCACATGCACGACCGTCTTTTCTCCCCCAGCAATGGCTTGGATCCAATCAAATCCTCAATTCTCAGGGAGTCGGGGATGGGTTGGAACTCATCGCAAACCGGTGAAGGTTCCTCAGAGCAGAAGCCTATCACCTCACCGCTACGTATCGCCAAGAGAGACTCCCCGAATCTCAGGCCGCGAGTAAGACCGCCACCGCCAGGAGCAGACCTCCCCCGTCGAACGTCCTCAAGCTACAAGCACGTACGAAGCAACAACCTCGTATCCAAATCACCCTTCAAATCTCAAATTCCGACGCCGACACCCTCAAGACCAGCAGCTGTCCCGTTTCCAGCGTCCCCGCGAAGAGTCTCGGGCGAAAAGCGACCGCGACCATCTTCGATGCATGATGATGCGGAGAACGAGAACGAGCGGCCGTTTGCCATAAAACGAGAACGCAAACAATCGAAGACATTCCAGGGTTTACTTCAGAAAGAACCCGTTACAAGGAGCCCTTTCAGACGCACGCCCTCTTTGGAAGAAGATCCTTTACCGCCACCTCCCCCGCCACCCCGTGTACTGACTGATATTCCGAACGTTAGGAGCGCAGATCCTCGGGCCGAAGAACAGGCACTACCAGGCGGAGTGAGGATGTTGGCGTCGACGTCGGCGAAATCGAATGTAGCCTCCCCTGCTCGATCATCCCTAGTCTCAAGGCGTATGCACGGACCCCGCGTGAACAATCCTGGCAAACGTGAGCGTCGCAAGACAGTCACATTTGACGAGCGTTGCGACGTTCTGGAATTCGACCGACATGAAGGAGAGAGTGACGCCTTCGAAAGCGACGAAGAACAGGGCTTTGGACAACTTGAAGATAACGATGACGCGGATCCATTTTTTATCTCTTCGAGTGCTCCAGGGATAGAGCCGGAGATGGACATGCACTTTGATGAAGCTTTTCACGACGACGCGCACTCTTACGACCTCAACGGGGATCTACATGGTCCACCCGACAGCTTCGAAGAGCCACCGAAAACGGTGGATAGCTCATACGAGAGCATAGCTCTGTCGGAGGATGTCCACGAACCGGGCCTCACGCTCGACCCAGATTCAAGCATCACTGGGCTCGTGGACGAGATGTTTAACAATGTCCAACCCGGGACATCGAATGATCCTGTAGCAACTAGCACCCCTCCAAGCACCCCTCCCCCAAATTTGCCTCCTGATCTCGAAACGGAGGACGGTATTCCTCTTGGGCGGACGCATCATAGGGACAGGCATCATCAATATAGGAGCGACCATCCATTGTCCCCCCCGCCTGCCCACGAGATCAACCTGTTACAGAGCCAGCAACGGCGACCTCTCCCCGAAATCAATGGCTCGCATCAAGAGTACCCCTTCTCTGCTCATTTGAGCCAATTTCCGGAACCACCTTCGACACCTCCTCGGCGTCCCAGTCCTGCCCAAGAGAAGTCTTCTGAAGGACCGTTGGGCCGGTCTACTCATATGGAGAGGGTTCGCCTTGCCCGAGCAGAAGAGGATCGTCGCGAGGAGTATGTCAACAGGCTGCCCGCATCTCCGTCTCCGATGAAGACCCCTGCGAAGTGGGATCACAATGGTGATCTTCGTGAGGGTTTGATCCCGAAGTTCAATTTGCCATCAGGTGTGTTGACCCCATTTCTGTATTGGCCAAATCTTATGCCGATTAGCAACACCATCGAGTTCTCGCAGCGTCCCCATGCAAGGAGCGGACCCTTTCGCCGTACCGAGTCTCACAGACGAGCCCCTACCAGCTGACGTTAGTAACTCCGTGGATGACGCGTTGGACCCAAATAATCTCTCGATTGGGCATTCCGAAGTAAGCCTCAACATGTTGGATTCTGACTTAGGTTTGGCATATGAAGACGGGGACTCTAAGGTGAGCATTTTTGACATGAGATGTATTCCGGGGCTTATGATATGATATGATGCGAGCAGGTCTCGCATTTGAACGTTACCAAATCCGAGATGTCGTTTGGGGACAACAATGTAGGAGAGTTGATCAAGGACGAAGTCTTATTTGACGCATCGACCCCGGATATCTCCACGCCGCCGCCGCCGTCCATGCTCCGCCACCGTCTGTCGTCGCCCACTTTGTTAACCTCACTTCCCGACCGAGTTGCTTCTCCTGTAGGAAGAGGGTCGCCATATCAGTCTACTCTTCAGCAGCGAGCAATGTCACCGCTGTCCCGGGCGTCTTCCCCTGCTCACGTATTATCCAACCGTTCGAGTACCAGTAGCTTAAACAGTCCTGGCAGTTCTGCTGGAAGTCATACCTCTTTACGTCCGCGGATTCTTCGCGATGAAGTCCGGCGTCGAATGAGAGGTCCAAGACCGAGCGGTTCCCCGGCCATGCGCAAAGCATCGCAGTCCGAAGACCTCGAATCTCCAGCTGCTGATACCTTGGGAACAGACTTGTCTCTGGACGATTCATCTCATGGTCAGCGTTCGGCTCCGGATGACCAGGCTATGGGAGATCAATCCTTGACGGATTCAATTATTTCGCGCGACGATGTTTCGGCGGTAGACAGCGAGGGGAGACAGTCCTCTCGTGATAAGGACAGAATGTCGGTCATGACGGACCTCAGCGCGTTTAGCGTTGAAATGGCTACTATCCAGACTGCTCAAAGGCTGGACGTCCGACAGTCGCCTCCCCAACGACGCGACGATGATGCTCATAGCCAGGAAGAAGCTCGACCAGGGCCATCTACCGCACGCGAATTCGGACTCCGGGTTCCGTCGGCGCAATCAGCGTTCGGCCTCAAGTTCGACTTTGGAAGTAAATTCGGACTTGGAGGGTTAGGAATTGATGTCGGTAGCACGAGTTCCAAGGGTAGCAATTCGACCCTGAAGCCGACCTCTGTTAAGATGGAGGCATCCAGCCTTGCCACTCGCTCCAGTCGTGAATCAACAACATCAGTCCGCGTGGGCGATGTCGATGTAGACGTGGATATGAAGTCCGCCCTTGACCGTCTTTTGGACGACGTCGGAAGTTCTGGGGGTATCGGCGCAGACCGTGTCGATGACTCGATGACGACAAATACCACCTGTGAGGATGACTCTCAAGCTGATATCAGTGTGCCTATGTCGCCGCCGACCGTCAAAGAGAGTGCGAGACCCATGGCGCGGGCGGCGACAGATAGCGCAGTCTTTGACCGAGCAGGCTCCCTTCCTGGCAGCAGGACCGCTAGCACAGGCAGTACAGCGCCACCTGTTCCTCCCAAAGATGCCATCCGTTCACGCGAAGAGCTTATCTTGGAGAAGCGACGGGAGGCTCGGCGGAAAGAGCAGCAAATGTTTGAGGGGGATGATTCTCCTCGGCCTGATCGATATCTTAACGTTGGGCTGGGGAGGCCTAGCCGGAGAAGGAGTATGAGCACGGGCGATGCTGACGTCTTGCGAGACAATGCCAGGCGAAGAGCAGCCGCGGTGAGGGAGGGGAGTGGCACCAGCACATTGAACGTTCAATGCCCCGAAGACCCTCTAACGGATAGCATTGAACAAGAGCTGCGGAAGATGGATAAGGGGAAGGTAATTATTAGTTTGGTCTGCACGCTGGTCATTTACTCAACTTCTGTGTAGAAATACTTCGTGCGGGAGCGTGAGGAGATTGTCTACGCATCAGCAGATGTTGATAGAGTCTCACATATGGCGGGGCCAGGCGATGTCAATGCTGGCAAAGCTTGGCGCACGGTTAGACGACCCTCCGATATGGTGAGCTTTCAGTCGACTGAGGGTAACCCACACTCAAATATGTTATTTGCCTCATCTAGAATGAGTACTCGAAACAAATCAAGGAGTATCGTATTCAAGAGAATGGTAAAGCATACGGCAAGGTCTTCGTCAAAGGTAATAAACCGATGCGCGTTGATAATTCGATTTTCCATGCTAATTTGCCATTTAGTTCTCGGCGTGAAGGGCATCCATCTACCACTTCCAGAGCAACCGACCGCGATGACCTGTACACTCAACAACGGAATCCATTATGTCACCACTCCTGATTGCAAACTCGCTCAGGATTGTCGCATAGAACAAGAATTTGAACTGTAGGCACTGGTGACCTTGATCTTTGGCCTCCCTGACACTCCCTTCCAGTATTGAACATAGCAAGCTCGAGTTTACTCTTACCATTCAAATTCGTCAAGACCCTCATATCAAAGCATTATTTAAATCCATTTTCCCTGCCGAACCTCCTTTAGCACCAGTCCTTCCTTCCCCTCCCCCCATCGTCCAACAGTCATCCTCAAGAGGTGGTGTCCTAGGCTTTTTCCATCACTCACCAAAAAAACAAAAAGATAAAAAACGATCGCCTCCTCTTCCCCCTCCCTCTCAACCCACACCGCAACCACAACCGATACAAAGACTAAACGAAAACTTGGCTCGGTATCTGAAGTCGGACGGTACACTCGCCCGCGCGTTTATATCGTTCAAGGACGTCGCTCCGCGCTGTGATACACGTATATTCGAAACCAGTTATCCTCTGATCGGGCAACGTTTGGAGCTTGGCAACAAGCACTCTACGGTTCAAGTTGGAGACATCGTCCTCCAGATATTCAGGCTTCCGCCGTTGCCGGGTGTTCCGCAAGATCAACTGCCGCAGAGTCTGGATGAATGCCATCGAGGACTGCGATATATCAATTGGCACAAGATTACTTACTTCGAAGGTATATTGACACAGAACGGCGGTGATTGCAGTGTGCGTTTCTATCGGCTGCGCTTCGTTAGCAACGATTTTCACAAAATTTCTAGTCATGGCGCCGCCGACAATTCCGGGTGATCGGTGGGCATCTCGTAGCCTTCAATGATATTACCAAGAAGGCCACAGCCACTATTGACCTCAAGAGAGCGGTCGCTATCGAAGACGATCAAGACGCTCGAAACGGCCCTCACAGCCCTCAGTCTGACTTTGACATGTTGGGAGGTGTCGAACGATCTTTCCGCCTGAAGTTCCCTGGAGACGAAGAAATTGTATTCTTCGCGGATACGGACGATGAAAAGTCGAGATGGTCCGTAGCCCCTTACTTTGACTTTTCAACGCCGTCTTAACATCCGTTCCAGGTTGGAGGTTTTGCGGGCCCTGGTCGGACATATACCTCCCCATCCCCTTTGGGCGGAACTCCTGTGGCAGCGTCAAGAAGAACTTTCCAAGAATATGAACGCGAGGGCGTAATCGCTCGACTAATGATCGCTATGATACTAGATATATGATCACTCCATCCATTGACTCACTTTTCCTTCAAGGCATGATGCGTGTGTTGTACCTGAGCTTTCTCCTTTCTTGTGTTTTCAGTTTATCGTACCTATACTATACCTTTTTCTATGAACTCTATATATCATGTATTACTATGCAGTGTACAGATTGTACTTATCTAAGTATCGCCAAGAATGTTGCTCGCAACAACTCTCGAGTCTCGAGCATGACTGTGATCACGTGCAGTCAAGTTCAAGTTTGAAATTCGCGAACCCGGCAGTGACCATGTCAGTCACCCCATTGCACACATCTTTGCCCGCAAGTGGGTGCAGAGATTCTGCGTTTCTTCTCCCCTTAGGCCATGTCGCCCACTGGCTTTATGGACATCAAGGGTGCTCTTGGAACAATCAGGCTCATGGGGCGCGAGGACCCAATACCCACTCCAATCGAAGCAGTATTCGACGCGCGTGTGGTCAATTTGAGCTCAGGTAAGCTCGAGAACTACACTCAGAAGGCCTCGTTTCATACTTGGTTCAGCTGCATCTCTGGCTTTCCTGGTCTGGGACATCCTCATAACTACAGACAACGAAGTGCGTTCGATATTAGTGCTCTGTCTCGTATATCTCTGATTGAAGTAGGTAGAACTTATTTGGCCGTGAGTTTTCCGTCAATCTGAAAGAAATACCACGCCTTTATCTCTTTGACAGGAAGCCATGGTCAGTGACCAAGTTTCTGTACTCTTCACATTCGTTACGTGCCAGCGCTTGTACAGATGTCAGCTTCAATCAGGTTGAACCGTTTAACCGGGGAACCCCCTAACGTCTTGCATCTCAGCCATAACATTTGTGGGCACCGAAATAGCGGAAAGCTTCCACTATACTGCCCATGACTGTTATATCTGGCAAGTCTTCCAAGGTGTAGCCAGTGTCTCAATCATTGCGGCTGTGGACATCATCCTCATCCTGCGAGGTACGCATCTCTCCCACGCAACAATAGTCGAGTTAACGTTCCCCAGTATATGCTTTGTACAATGGTTATTGGGCAATCAGATTGTCTGTCGGGTGTCTCTTTCATGGAAATTGTCTGCATGATCGTAGGTTTGGCTCTGGCCATCCCGGGCATTCCCTTCGATCCAAACTGCTCAACGACAGGCGTTCCTCAGTCCCTACTTATATACGCGTACGGATCCCTTTACCCCTCGCACCGCCTCTGAACTTCGCATCTGACGATATTGACAGAGCTGGATCAGTGCTCTTCCAAATCATCTTGTTCCTTCTCACTGTCGTGCGGTTCGGCATCGCTGTGCGCGCTGGGTGGGGGCGAATCCCATTGATGGAGCTGATTATGCGAGATGGTACCTGGGCGTTCTTCGTCCTTGTCGGTGAGTTCCGTCGAACGGGAGGTCTTTCACTGTCTCATGGTATTCATCTAGCTATTGTTATCGCGGAGGCTGCACTGTTCGGACTTGGAAACCACGCATTGGCTGGGGTTCTCTATGGGTAGGTGCTACGATTTCATCGGTGATTGCCGTTTCTCAATCGTTGATAGATGGCTGCTAACGACATTTTCTTTCGTCGTAAGTGCTTCGCATGTCATATGTTGACTTCGCTTATGCCTTTGTGATAGGGATATCGTGTTCTACTCAATCTCCAGAAAGTCGCCGTACGTACGCCCCCCCAGCACGTCGCGCTCTTCGAACGGGTACCGCTTCTCGACAGTGCTGAGCTCGGACACTAAGACCAATCAAACGGAATCCCACGAGCTGTCGAACACGAATCGTGCCATCTCTATCGCGCGAATTTGACGCATGCGGTTGCTCGATTCCCCACATGTCAAGGGTATCCCCTACAGGATGGTGATCGCTGCCTTGATAATAGCATGAGACAATGCGGACCGTAGGGGCTTCCATCTACCTGCCTTGCTTCCTCCACATGCCATGGTGCCTATGCCCTCAGACGAAATAGGCCTACCAGTCCTGTATTCGCCTATGATTGAGAGCAATGCAACTGCGTGCATAGTGATACTTCCGTCGATCCTTCTCCTGAAGTGCGAATAATCAAGCCTATCATGTTCCGTCACACGTTCGTAGGTGATCCCGCGTTAAATCAATGTTTGGCACTAACTTAGGGCTTATAGTTATCGTTTGATCACGCAAAAGTCCCATGGCCTTCGGGTTCCTCAGTCTCCGGTGCTTCGCAGGCTTCCAAAAGACGAAACCGTGTGGTAGATTATGTTTCGGTGGGAATTATTACTTCCCATTCCCAGGGGGACCTCCCGTTCGGCTCCCTCGGAGGTGATCATGTGGGATCCCCTTCAAACTCTCAAGCATCTGCTTATGTTCGATCGCGCTCGAGAGTCGCAAACGTGTAGCATGGAAGGCGTGTCCCTTTTACTTGCTATTTCGCTTCGCCCGCCTAAAATCAGTATTTCTGCATTTCTCGCTTCAGTCAGACTTCCTGAGCATGTGGTCCAGTCAACATGGTGCTGTCGCACAAACGTTTGACTGGACTACTCGATTTATATATTATCTGACTGGAATGGGATGGAGGGATTGTCTTGACCTCGCCCCCGAAGTAGACTTCCAAAGATCAGCATGATGATCACTGCAGCACTCTCGATCGCAACTGTCGCGTTGATATGCCAGTTCACCTTAGCTTTGCCCGTTGAAACCCAGGCTGCAGATGCTTCGGTTGACTTTTTCCCAGTCGCAAGCGGCGGAGGTTCCATGCTCGACAAGTCTGGAGGCCTCGGAGAGCCGCTCAATGTACGTTTCGCAGGATGCCATGCATATGTTGTACAAAGCTGACACAAGGGTAATACAGGTGATCATTTCAGCCAAGAGCAGTTCAACTGTGTTGACTAAGAGTGGCCTGACCCTTTTCGCTCAAGCTATAGGATTGTGAGCTTGAGCCGTGGTTATTTACTCATTACCTTAAGCTCATCGGCGTGTCAGCTCTACGGAATGCCTGGGCCTCCACATAGGTGATCCTCAAACAGCCAACCTAGGCGACGGGAATGGCGATGTCAATGAAATGGTACATAAACCTCATATGTCAGCGTCCAGTATGCTGACTCTCTTGTTCTTAGGGCGTATGGAGGGCCGATTTCGGAAACGTTGCAGTAGGCACTTGTCTCGAGAGTTTGCAAGGGGGTAACCACTTCCGGTATCATCAATTCGTCCTTCGGTCTATGTCCCCTCTGATGTCCGCTCTGCAGCGCATGGACTCAGAACGGATCGAGTGCCAACAGCGGGGCGCTTTTCCTCGCGTAAGTGCTTCGCAGGGTTCAATCTACTAAAATCTCACCCGTGGCTCTACCGCAGTGTTTCAAAGGAGGAGGTATGCCTTACATTTCCACTCAGTGCTAACCGTTTGACGCAAACCCAGGACCTATCTCAACACCACACCATCATCCCCGATGGCTATAATATCGGTCGTGATGAGGTATGCAATAATTTGTGCTCTTTGCTACCTCGGGTTTTTTTTACTTCGGCTTTAGCTGGTCGCCGCTGCCATTGGGACTCACAAACACCCCATCTTACCGCTGTCATTTACAACCACGTCGACAAGTCTTACTGGCCTGTTAGCTGCTGGAACTCAGGGTGTCAATCATAGTGAGTCGCTGCCGCACATCTTCGGGTTTCACCAGATAATATTCAACAACCTTGTTGTAGATATCTCTCAGGACGGCATCGTCAAGTTGCTCACGGTGACTATGAAAATATCTTTTTGAACTAGGCAGTACTGGAAACGAACGTTCCGTTCTGTAATTTTATTGTCATCAAATCGCGCGATTTCAATTTGGGACTTCGGCGGCTCAGAACATGTCACCGTCAGAGAGGCTGAGTAATCTACATGGAGAAGACATTCAAACTCTGTCAAAGATGCTTTCCTCGAGCACGCATCATGTCATGTTAGTATCCAACATGGGAATGATGATAATCTCCTTACATCAGCAGGTGTGACTTTCGGTACGGCATAGAAACGCCCTCTCTGACATTTGTTGTTTCCATCATTGGCACTCTGTTTCCGAACAGATCACCCTCTGTTCCATGGAGATTAGGGCACCAAGAAAATACCATTATATTTTATTATTATTTTATTTTAACCAATTATTATGATTAAATACTTGGATTTTGGGTATTCTGCGCAGTTAATACATGAGATTACATTATATTATGTTATGATTTCATTAAAGTACTGTTACTGTATTTAATTGTATTCTCAGTTACTTCGGCCGTTAAGCACCACGACAAAAGGACCCTCTGCAGCAAACTTGGCACTCCGAAACCAAAAGAAAACCTTCCAAACTTACTTCTGCAGCAAGAATGGCCAATGCCAAGAACTGGGAGGACTACAAGAAGCAGCTGGTCAAGTTGAGGGGCCTCATCACCCATATGCCAAATGGAGTTCCTGATGGGCTGCCAACAGGACCAATCACGACATATTTTGGTGACGCTCCAGTGATTGATCTGTCTGAAGGTCCGTACATGTGCTTGAATCAAGCATGGGATGGAGGGTTCCAGTGCTCGGATGATGAGAAGGCAGCACTAGTAGTCAAGGGACCATATGGACTTGGATGTATTGTCTGCTTTGTTGAGGCAATTGCGGTGTCACCTAGTATCAGAGAAAACAATGTGATATTTCTTGTCACTCTGCACCTAGGGCAGCTGTCAGAATTTCTGAAGGAAGAGTGAGTCATTTCAAACAATATAAATTGTTGATGAAACAAGTCTTGTGCAGATGCAAGAGGTATCCGGCACCATCGGGTGGATTCTGGCATGGTTTCAATGGTGTGAATCAAGTGCTATTGGCTGCAACTAAAAAAGAACCCAATGAGGGCACCACTAAAAAGTCGAAATCGAAGGCAGGGCAACCGCAGGGTCAGACCACACAGAATGCTGGTGGTATGTTAAAGACCATATCAAGGGGCCTCCTAACTCGTCTGTAAAGGGGTGCGGGATTGCGCAAGGAGCGTGGGAGTGCGGAACGTGCAGACGAGAGGAGCGTACAGGACTCAGCTTCAGCTTTGATGCTGCGCCCTCCTAGCCCTGCTGTGTCCCAATCTCAGAGAGAGCAAGGTGAGAGGCAGGCTCTGTGGAGGAGCCCGCAGCGAAGACAAGAAGGCAAGTATTGACGGAAAGGAACTAAGATTCAGAGTGCAGTCTACATGTGTACTAGTGCTACTATAAATACTGACTAACATGTGTACAAGGTGAGGCCAGTAAGTAAGTACCATGTATGTGAAACATGTAGCAAGTGAATCATAGTGCTGCGCACCATGCATATACCTCGAGGGCGGAGCCTGAGGGTTTCCGAGAGTCCAAGAGTCCGAAAGAGGGCGTAAAGGGGTACCCCTAAGGGGGTGAGGATCGGATCATGACATGGTAGCTTGTTGACAAATGGCAGCAAGGAGGGAGGGTGTAACAAGGGCAGCATAGTAGATGAGCAACTGGCATATGATGTTCAGTCTACAGGTTTCAAGCAAAAGGGACAGCAACAGCAGGAACACACGAAGGCGGCACCTGCAAAGAAGCAACATCAGGTATTGTGTTTATTCAATACAGCTCAAGACTTACTAATCAATTTGAAAAGGTGTCACCATTAAGTGTCGCATCGTCTGATGAGCATTCAGACATAGGTCTTCAGGTCCCAATCTGACAGGGCAGGCAGTCTAAAAGGGAAAATGGGGATTCAGCAACTACACCCCCATTCACTGCGACGAATAAGATGAAACCTATTTGGAAATGGAAATGTAAACATTGCAAGTGAGTTGAAGACAACACTGTTGCTGAAAATCTGATGTACTGACCTCACCAGTGCCTTCTGATCATCTTCAAGAACAAGTGGGTGTATGGACTTTGCAAATGAGACCAAGCCTCCTCCCTTTTCAAGCACTTTCATATCACACCTTGAAACCAAGTGCCCGAAACTACCAAGTGATGCAACATATGAGGCATGGTGCGCGAAGGCAGATGTAGGCGACAATCGTAATGGTGGTGATGGATGTACATCAGGCAAAGCTGCATCACAGGATGTGATGGCAGGTTTCGTTCAGTGTGGCATTGAACAACCAGCAAAAACACTTACGAAAAAGGGGTTTCGTGAACGCTTTGTGCAATTGGTTATCCAAGAAGATCTCCCATACTCATTTGGCAAGAAGAGTGGAATAAAGGAGCTTTTTAAATACATCCTGCCTGCAGATTTTGCCCTACCCTCTGAGTATATGGTCTGTGCAGATCTTGACCGGTTGCATGAAGTGTTGAGCAAGGAATTGAATGTAAAAATTCTTGTGAACCATATCATGAATAGTACGACTCACTGTCATAATATTCTCACATAGGCCAACAAATCCAAACTTGCAATTGCCTCTGACTTGTGGACAAGTAAGGGCTCACTTCACGCATTTGCGGGAGTAGTGGTATTCTGGATCAATCAGAATTGGATGATGGAAGAATATGTCCTAGAGCTACTGCCTTTAGACGGAGATCATTCAGGACGAATGACCGGAAAGGATATCTTCAATGCTCTTAATAGATGCAAAATTGCAGCCAAATTAAGTAAGTTAAGGGAACCACCCCTCATATTGTTCCATTGATGATATTATTTACTTAGTCACAAACACAGCTGACAATGCCTCTAGCAATGGAGCAGTCAACCAGACCATTAGCAAGCAGCTCTCAAAGAAGCTTGATATAACATTGAATGTAGCGCAAATGCAAATAGGATGTGCTGCACATGTTGTGAATCTTGCATGCCAGTAAGCCAACTTAAGTTTCAATACTTCACTGAGTAGATGGATAACTTACTCATTGCTGCTTGATCACCGTAGAGACATATTACATGGTGTCGGTTCTGCTCTGTCAACTACTGAAGCAGATCTATATGAAATCAGCTGTGGGTTTCCTTTGATCTATGATCCCAGTGAAGACTGCAATGTAGTGGAAAAGGAGGAGTGTGCAACTGCAGAAGCAACAAATGACACCAGTGGTCCCATGACCTGTGAGGCTATTATTGATGATAGCGATGAGGAAAATGAGTGGGAAAATATGGAGGAGGATACTGTGAGTGGTATTAATGCGGAAGGAAGGACCGGCAGTAAGAAGTGTACCCCAATTCACAAGGTCAGCTTCTGAAAGCTTCAACCAGGGCATCCAAACTCACATTGTTCCCATATCACTGGTAGCTCCACAACATTGTTGTCTTCATTCTTCACTCTGAAGTACAGCGGTTGTGCATGAGACGTCTTGTCTGCCAGCTTTGTGATGAAGAGAACAGGCACTTGACACTCATAAAAAGTATACCCATCCGATGGAATACATCATTTGCAGAGCTGAAGTGCAGCATACTGCTATGCCCTGTGAGTGACTTCATGCTCAACTTCAACAACATATTACTAACATCCTTACTAGGCAATCAACCATTTCGTTGAACAGCTGGATCACAATCTGAGGGGTAAGAAAAAGCAGGCAGCAGCCAAAATGAAGTGAAGCTTCTACCTTTCACCATCTGATTGGGACATGCTGCAACAAACCACGAACATTCTCTCGGTAATGGGGTGATAACTCTCCATCCCATACCGCCCTAACGGCATTATTGTTTTAGGTATTCAATGAGGCTACAATTGAGTTCTCCAAGTCTGGTGAACCGACAATCAGCAAGGTGCCACCAATATACAAGTCTATCGAGACCCACCTAAATGATCACATTGACAAGCTCAAAGAAGCTGAAGATACCTACAATATTCGCAGTGGACTTGAAGCTGGCTTGCAAAGTTAAACAAGCACTCAGAGAAAGCGGTACAGAATGACTATATACTGCTTGGAGCAGGTGCGTTCATAACACAACCAAGGCTCTCTTATTGTGCTTAGTTCAGCATGATAGCTTTACATCCCTCCATCCGCATCTGATGGTTGAAGAAGAATTGGGGCACTGTAAGGGCAACCTCAAGATGGCTGACAGTGTGAGCCTAGCAGAGGGAGAATCCAAAGGGATGAATAGAGCTACTACAATACATGAGAGGCTGCTCACCTAGCAGAGGGAGAATCCAAAGAGAACAAGATAAGGATTCTCCATGCTAGGAGGCGAAGTATATACTGTAGAAGCGTGAGAGAAAGGTGGGAGAACTGTATAGTACACCCGCCACAAGTCCGGAGAATATCACAGGTACGAGCGGGCACATGTGATAGAAAGGTGGAGGGAATATGCAAGAGTCGTGCTGGCGACCCAGGGAAGTGGGAATGGGAAGTAAAGAGGTGTGGGAAGAAGGTATGGGTCACCCGGACGTGCCCTGAAGTGTATACGTGCATCTGAAGCGCATCCGGGCATGCGCGAGTGCGGCTGAGTGCGGCTGAGGCGTGGGAAATGCATTGGATGAGTCGGATGTCGCTCGGATGTGACGGATAAGGCTCGGATGGATGGTAGGAAGGAAAGGGAGCGAAAGGAAAGTAAATAAGAGTCCGTGGAGTGAAAGGAAAGAGAAAGAAATGAAGAGAGAGGGAAAGAGACAGGGGAAAAGGAGAAAATAGGAGTGTCCCCTTACAGGCACCATCCAGGCAGATCGTGCGAAGGACCTTCTTAAATGTCTATATGAAGACTACACTGTTCAACCTTCTATGACAGCCCCTCCTAACCACACCTCGTCGACTGCATCATTTTTTGATTGTGCCATCACAGAATGCTCAGACACTGAGGATATTATCAACTTACTCAACGAGCTTGAGCTTTATTACTCCGGAACCTATCCTTGCACTGGAAGCATGACTGCACTAGTATGGTGGAAGGTTTGTCTAGCTGCAACCTGTTGAATGTAAATTATATTAACTACTCTTCGCTAGGCCCACAAGCATGTTTTTCCTACACTTGCTCGCATTGCACGAGACATTCTTGCCATTCCTGGTATTAGTGTTTCCGTTGAGAGGCTCTTCTCCAGCAGCAAGCACACCATCTCTGACACCTGTTCTTCACTCCAGACAGTCTCTGCATCCAAAACCATTGTTGCGAAGGATTGGATCAAGTGGGGCTGGGGCAAGGTGTCGGATATCTCAATAATATTAGTGTATGGAGTAAATAAGATTTAATAAGATTATAATACGATAAAAATACACTATTATTATACTACAATTAAATACTCAAGTTGAGCTCGATATTATATTATGATTACATTATAATATGGCTTGTATTAGGGCAACACTATACTCAACAAGGAGTACACAGACTCTACAAGACAACAGTCGAGTAAGATGTTTTGAGAGAAGAAGTGGATGGAGATGAGAGACAAAGATGAAGACTTAGGCACTATAATAGTGGTATTCCCAAGAGAATGAGTTAATGTGTCTGGGTATTGTATTAGGTCTTATATACTACTCGTACATGCATAGTCCTCATGCCTACTACATGCCATAACCTGTCGGCTTTCCATGGAATGGTTAGCACATCATTGTGAGGCATGATGTCATGGACTGTGCCCATGCGACTTTGGTGAGGTTCTGACTAAGGCTATTATAAATACGGCCCGGTGAGTGTAAGCATGATGTCGTAAACTACCTATGTGTCCATCATGTGATACATAGGGGAAGAAAAGGAAAAGAAAAGGAAAAGAAAGTCGTACTATAACATCACCCCCCTTTTACGATCCGTCAACTCCATTTGACAATTCCACCTCCTCAATATAAGCATGGCGGATACCAACTGGGGTGTCTTCTTCTCGTCGTGGTCTACCCATAGGTGTTTCCTGTTTGTCTTGGCCCTTTTCCTCGCTGCCCTTGTGGTGGCGGGTTACTTTGTCATCACCATCTGGTATTTCCAGTTCGTAAATTTTTGTGTTGGTGACGAACATGGGCTCAGTATAAAGGTGCCGTGGTCTGAAGCCAACGAGATCGAACACCACAGCAGCGATCCTTCCGAGGGCGGCTGCGTGTTTCAAGTGGAAGGTCTAAAGTCGCTCCGGTGTGTGCTTCAAGCTAGTCTCTGGTTCCCACGAATCATGTTCAGGCGTGTAACCCTTCCATCTGACCAGGTATTCCAGCCGCCCTCTCCTCAACCGACTGTCTAAAACTTCCTTGACCTCATACTCCTTTTCCCCTTGCACTTGTACTGGCGGTGGTGGCGGCGCCTGCTGGCCTGGGACAGTTGGTTGGTTGGCCTTCTTGGTGCAATGGGTTGAGATTGTGGGATGGATGTGTAGTGTTTTGGGGAGTTTTAGAGTGATGCCATTTTTTGTAATAATCCCAACTACTTTGTATGGTTCTATTTTCTTTTGCTCGAGTTTATGGGATGGCCTGGTTGTGTTTAACTTATCTGTAAAAATGAATGCCTTGTCCCCAACTCGGTATTCTGGCAGGTCCCCTACCCTTCAGTCGGTGTATTTTTTCATTTCTTCTCCAGCTTTTACTAGGGCCAACCTTGCTTCTTCCCATGTCTGCTTCATTGGTCTGGCGAATTGGTCTACTGCTTCTAGTTTGGACTGTCGTCTGGGTTCGACCCCCATCCGTGGGTGTTTTCCATAGTTTAGAAAGAATGGACTTTGTCAGGAGCTCGTCTGGTTTTTATTGTGAAGGGAAAATTCGCAAATAGCTAGCCATTCCACCCAATTATCTTGTCAATGGTTGATAAACATTTGGAGCACCTGACAGTCCACCACGTCTTCAGGTGATGCCCACGTGGCACCACGTGGTCAAGTGGTCTCCAACTGGTATCCACATGGTATTTAGGTGGTCAAAATGTAGATTTTGGTTTAGCAATGGCTGAGAAATACCACATTTTGACCACATTTTGCCACTATTTTACCAGGTGGACACCAGAGAACAAAACTAGGCAAGTGGTATTCACATAGTAGCCATGTGGTATTTATACCACCTCAGTACCATGTGGATGTCACATGTGAGAAATAGTGATACTTACCTAATATGTATGTGAATACCATGTAGGCAAAATGTGGGCTTTGTGTGATTTTGTAGTGACTTATAGTGATTTATATAGTTTTATACAGCCTTATAATGACTTTTATGATTTTATATGATTTTATTTTATTTTACTTGATTTTATATGAATTTCTAGCAATTTATTTGAGTTTTTATAGCATTCTCCCAAGTAATTTCCGCTTTGGGACGGCCAGAAATGGGTTAGAAAGACATATCCGAAGATAAGTCATTTTCCTTGAATGGGCACTCATTGGGCGCTTACACCTCATTATTAATATTCTTTTTCTTTTCGTTTGTGCGCTTGGCGGGTGCTAAATTTCAGCGATTAGCGGAAATGCCACGTGCATGTGACTGCTGCATGCCATGGTGGCACACAGCTTCTTCCTTCCCAACCACCACCATCCTCTCGATTTCCCCCCAACCCATGCACACAGAATGCCCCCAAGAGGCCCTCGAAACATGCAAACGGTGTCTACGCATGGTGGAGCACCCGGAAGGAACGAGCAGGAGGGCCAAGCAACGTAAGTGGCCTCCCATTTTTTTTTCTTTTTCTGACATATCCCACCCCCCACACTCCTTCCCCCACCTCCCACATGCCCCCCTACTCCCTCCAATGCCATCCACGCCCATGCACATCAACGACGCACCTGCACGTCCCCCCACTCCCTCCAACGCCGTCCACACCGTCGTCCACGCCCACACATGTCAACGACGTCCCCCACTCCCTCCAATGCTGTCCATGCCCACACATGTCAATGATGTGCCCACACGTCCCCCCACTCCCTCCAACACTGTCCACGCACCTACACGTCCCCCCACTCCCTTCAACACCGTCAACAACCCCATCTATGCCCATGCATGATGACGACGATGCACCCCCACTCCCTCACATCTCGACAATGCTCACTTTCCTGGATGCCTCTATCCCCTGACCACCCCTGGCCCTTGGTCATCACCCCTACTCCTGATGCCCCCTTGACCACCATCCACAAGGGCTTCCACCAAGCCCAGGTCCACCAGGTCAGCAACCAAGGCCATGCAACAGAAGCTCATGTGAGTTTGTCACTGCCAGTAGTGTACCAGTAGCCCACAGTTGTACAGTATAAGTAGTACATATAATAAATATAAATAAATTTCTTTTAAATCTCAAATCAATCAACACAAAATTAACAAACATTGTCTGATAGTGTGGAGATCCCTGTAACCAAGAAACCAACCAAAGCAAAGAAGGATAAGAATATGTAAGTTACTGCCTGTATCTCCCTTGTCTGCTGCTTATGCTCATCGTCTGTAGGACCTCTGCTGACCGTGATGCTGCTGATGAGGAAGTTAATGAGACTACTGTAGAGCACTTGACTGTGTAAGTCTTTCCTTGCCATTATTTGTAACTGTAAAACTCATCTTTTCACACCAGTACTGCTAGGACCCTTCAGGAGAGTGGTGCTCCACTTGCACCGCCTGCTCGTCAAGTTGAGACTGGAGTCACCTTGGCTCCAGTCACTCCAAGTATCACCACCTCTCGCATCAGGCATGAAGAGCCAGAGGATGTCCCCCAGATCACCACCAAGGACAAGGGAAAAGGTAGAGACCTTACCAATCTGGGTTCATCGGATGCAGAAGAGGAGAAAGATGAAGAAGAAGATGCTGAGGCTGAGAAGTCTGATGAAGAGGGCAACAAGGAGAAAGATGCTGATGCTGGTAGCAATGGCGATGAAGATGGTGAGCCGAAGAAGACTGACAATGAGGATGATGATGAGGACGATGCTGCTGAGGTGACCATGCCAGCTGACTTGTCAGACAATGATAAGGATGCCATGGAGGTCGATCCCACCACCCCCAAGCACCCCACCACCCCCGCCAAACCCACCACTGCTTCCAAGCGCAGGGCTAGTGCTTCACCCACCACCGCTTGTCAGATGGGTAAGGGTCTATGCAAGGATATCACTCATTCCAGTGCTTCCTCCCACCGAGCTCCCCCCTCTCCCATGTCTGATGACCTTGAGGATCTGCAAGGTGCATCCTGTACCATGGGTGGCTTTGCTAGAGGCAAGGCCATGGGTGTTGCCCTCAACATGGCTGACTTTGGTGAGTTCTCTTTTGCGCCACCAAGTCCAAGTCTGACTTGATATCCAGACACCAACGAGGAGTCTGATGCCCCACCTGTCATGGGCATGCTTCTTATCTTCAAGGATGGGGCTTCGCCTCTGGAGGGTGCCGGGCCTGTTGGGGTTAAAGTCCCCATCAAGAACACTCTGGGGCCTGTCCCCACCGCTGCTGCCAAGAAGATGGTGGCTCTTACTAGTAAGTTACTTCTTTTTGCTTCGCATTTTTTACTTACAGTATTGCTTGTCATCAGACTCTGACATCCTTCTCTGGGATGCAGAGGACCGCTTCTGGGAAGCCAAGGGGCTTTATGCCACCGCTGTTAGGGACAATGAGGCTGTCATCTGGGATGACAACAACAAGCTCAGAATTGGAATGGTATGTAAATTCCGACTTGACTTGAAAAAATTCTGACTTTGTTGTAGCAACCTTCTGAGTTTGGCCTCTCCTATCTTCCTCCTCCTTCCCCTTCCATCAACTCCTCTGCTACTCCCTCAGCAGTCTCCGCCATTACCCCATCTGCTTCCGTCTCTGTCACTGGTACCTCTGCCACTTCTGTCAACCCCCTCATCACCGCCTTTCCCAACGACCCCCTCCTCTTATGAATTGCAACTCGTATGGAGGTGCCACTTCATATGACCAACAGTGGCAAGGGGAATGGTGGTCTGGTCAACATGTACACCCACTACCAGCTCGCTGTAGGTGCCATGGCCAAGTGGAAATGGCTTACCACTCCATTGGATGGGGATCCTGTTGAGGAGGCTCTCCTTCGTTCAATTTTTATCAAGAGGACGAACTTTGGCAACTACAGAGGCCTCTTCAAACGCTGTCTCAAGTTTCCCATGCTCATGGACATGTTGCAGAATCACAACTACAACTTTGTGTCAGAAGCTCATACGAAAGTCTGGGTGGTCATGAAGTTGGCAGGACTACTCTGGGGAAGGTTCTGGATGAGTTGGAGGCAGAGGCAGCAGCAGAGGAGGCAAGAGTGGAGGCTGAGAAAGCCAAGAAGGCGAAGGAGGCAAAGAAGAATGCTGCTAAGAAGGTTACCAAGTAGGTAGCTATTCTTTGTATTAGTGTAAATGCAACAGTCATTTCACTTGTTCTTTTTTGTCTGAACTTCAATGAATTTCAACAAACACTGACTTGCCTAGTTTCTGTTTACAGGCCTTTTGGATGATGCTATTGCTCTCCTTCTTGCTGGGACTCCTTCCCTGTGCTGCTGCAGCCCCTCTGAAGGATCTGTTTCCAGACATTCAGTTTGTCAACTTTGCCAAAGTTGTCAATCTGACCTTTGGTAAGAACATCACTCTGGCCACGGTTCTGATGCTCCTCTTCAGCATCACCAGCAACACCGATATTCTAAACCTGCATGGACAGCAGAGGGCTGTGGGTAGTAACAACCAGGTGGTCACCAGCTGGATGGCTGCCTTTGTCTGTGCCATCAAAGACAAGCTTCAGGTTGATGTCTCTAACGCCCCTGATGACTCTGATGACTCTGATGCTGCTGGAGATGACAATCCTGATTCTGGGTCCTCTGAGGACAACATGGATGCCTCTGATGGTAATTCCAACTCGGGATCTGATGACGACATGGACTCCTCTGGCTCTTCTGGCTCTGGCTCCTCTGGCTCTTCTGACACTTCTGTGAGTGCTGAGACCATCTTCGACACTCTCTTCCTGCCTGGAGACAACCACAAATTGTGTACTGTAAAGAGTCAGACCACCATACTTGGTAAAAAACGCGACTCTCTCTGCCAATTTCTGGATCTCTATACATACAATGATAAACGCCAACTATGTCGCAAACTCCTGCCCATTTCCACTTCCTCTATCCAGCCTATCATCATCATCACCCCTCCTGTCATGGGCTGCTCTAGTGTGGGCTGTCATGGCCATGGTCTGACTCAATACCTGCACGACCCTGATATCTCCAAAGTCACCTTGCTTCGTGGAAGTGAGTGCTTTGAGAAGGTTCTGGTATTGGCTGGCAGATGTGCCAAGTGTTATGGTTCGATGTTTCCTTTTATGATTTTCCATTATCTTTCCTTATCTTATCAGCCACGTCACGGATATACACGTGCCCGATGACGCGTTCTTTTACTAATCAGCATTACATATTTATTAGGTAGTCTTAGTAAGAACCATACCGAAACCACATGTCTGCAGTCAACCGCAGCCATGACGAAACACCATGCACAAACGGTGCACTTTCCATGGAATGCTGGCTGGTTATGGTGTGTAGTAGTACATGAGGATACCACCTGTACAAGTAGTATATATTCACCAATGCAATACCCAGGGACGTCAGCTCATTCTCTTGGGATTCCACTAATTCTAGTGTGAACTAAGTCAACTAAGCTATCCTCCTCTATCTTCCTTGTTCTAGTATTCTTGTAGGAGCCACGTTAGTCTTTGGATTAGTGTCGCCCTAACACCAAGTGCTCTACTATGTTCTGGGCAGATCATGAGAGCTTCGCTGACAACAACCGACAACTTGCACTTTACCTCCCCAACACCAAATATCTCAAAGTCAGTACTCAGGTCTGGGTGGATCACATTGTCTCCAAGGAAATTGTGAATGCCAACTACAGCTTCCATGCTTTGACAGCAGCAATAACTGAGTTCTGGAACTACTCGTTTGTCCAGCCCAGTGGAGCTTCATTCACTCTCACTTGCAGACAAGTCTGGAAAGCCTTTGTCTTGGAGTCTATCCGCCTTCTTGCAGGGTTCAGCAACTCCACCATGATTTTCATGGACAATCTGAAGATCAGTGAGCTTGTCACTGCTGCCTACTTGGACCTTGGAGATGGGGGGATCATCTGCAGTGCAGTTGGCCATTCATGCGATGAGTGCTGTCATGCATTCAAGAATGTGGCTGATGTCATTCCCAACCAGGATGATGATCCCGCTGCTCTTGCTGGTCATGATGAAAATCGTGATGTGCCTGAGTATGCAGGACCTGCTGTGGCAGCAGCTGTTGCAGATGCTGAGGCCATGGATATTGATAATGTCCTAGCTGATGATGCACCTGAACTTGCTGGAGGTGTTGCACTTCACACAAATGCAGATGTCCGCATGATTGTCATTGATGGGATTATCATGGGGCCTCGACATTGTGCTATTGCTGGGTGTGAGGCAGGGCTGCTTAATGCTCAGACCGGAGTGTTTTGCCAAGAGCATGAGGAGGAGATGGAGGAACATTGCCGCATGAAGGGGTGCAACAAGAATAAGGTTGGTTGTACACAGGCATGTGAAGATCACCAGGAGCAGTGGAGGACATTCCGTGGATGCTATGCCAACACCTCACTCCTTGGAGTGCAGCGGATGTTGAGGAGAGCTCAGGAGGAGAGGCAGGATTGGCTACCTTGTACTTCAGAGGCAGAGGAGCTTGAACGTGACAACGTGAAGGAGCAGGAGGTTGAAGAGGTCAGTGGCACTAAGTACAACAACAACTTCTCTGCTCCTAGGTTCTACTGTGTGGAGACCATTTGTGCTCCATGTGGTGTGGTTATTGCCTGGCGCAAGTTTGCTAAGGCTGAAGGGGTGGCCAAGATTCTTCACTTCCTTGAAGATGTCTATGAAGACCCTGACTCCCGATCTAGCTACATTGCTATTGACAAGGGGTGTGCCTTGCTCAAGCACATTGTCAAGCAGCATCACTGGCCTGCTTGGGAACCCACCACTCAGATCATTGCCGACTCCTACCACTACATCAACCATTGAGTCACTGACTACCTCTGTCGGACTTGGTGCAACCCTGCCCCTCTCAATGGTGCTGCCCTCAACCTGGTGGTAGTTGATGAAGACAAGGAAGGAAGACCTTACTACAAGAGGGCCTTCAACACTCAGGTAAGTGATCATACTACTCAGTTGCTTGTACTTGTCTAATTTGCTTGTATTTAGGCTTGTGAGCAACTCAATGCATGGTTGGGTGGGTTCCAGACAGTCCTCAACCGGATGACTGTCAGCAACTTCGACTTCACCATGCAGGTCTTGCTTTTCTTGCACACTCAGCGTGTCATTGCCAGACAGGAGGAAAATAGGGGTAAGAAGACAGCAGGAATAGAAGAGGTGGTTGAGAATGAGGAAAGTGATGATAATGATATCATTGAGTACTAAATGATTTCACCACATGGTAATCACCTGTAGTTTAACTGGCATTCACCTGGTGTCTATGTTATGATTAGATTACATGATTCTGCCATGACCACCATAAGAATATCACTTGTATTTACTGGTATACTTCTGTATGAGTCGCAGAAACACCAGCAATCACTTACTTACCACCTGGGCACCATTTGATGTTCAAGTGGTGCCCAGGTGAACACTGTGAACACTAGCTAGCAGTCACCTGAATATCACTTGAGTACCACATGGATACCACATTGACACTACGTGACTACCGCTTTGGACTTGTACTATTTTATAAGTTTACAGTCTACACAGACACCGCATATATACCACATGAAGTCCACCTGGTTACCTTCTGGCATCCACCTGATAGCCACTTGAATACCACATCAAAACCACACAAACACCAGGTGGTGATCATCTGTAGACGACCTGAACACTTGATGAACTTGTATAGTTTTTTGCTGAGCTATAAACTTCATTACCACATAACTCCTACTTGGTATTCAGGTGGTATCCAGGTGATCGCCACCAAACATCCACATATACACCACACGAACACCACATGGTAGTCACCTGAGTACCACTTTGGACTTGTCCATTTCTCCAGAAATCTATAGATCACATTAATACCACCTGTGTACCACTTGGGCACCACCTGGTACTAGCTGAGCTCCTGCTCTATGATTGTCAGGGTATCTGTAGTACCCTAGTCACATTTGTACCACTTGGCCTCCACTTGGGTACCACATGGTCACCATCTGACTATGTCACCTTTCTACCACCTTTCTGACACCCGAACACCACCTGAACACCACCTGGCTAATGACTTGATGATATTGTCATGTCAAGTCTATCCTGCCACTTTTATACCATCGGGATACCACCTGGTGACCACATGGACACAGTCTACTTAGTATTGTAAGATGTAAAGTGGTATTTAACTGGTGACCAGGTGGTAAAAAAATGGAATAAAGTGAACAGAAGTGGACTTGAGTGGCAAAATGTTAAGGACCGTATCACGGAGCCTCCTAACTCGTCTGTAAGGGGCATGGGAATGCGTGGGGAGCACGGGAGCGCAGATGTGCAGACGAGAGGAGTATATGGGACTTGGCTTCAGCTTTGATGCTGCGCCCTCCTAGCCCTGCAGTGTCCCGATTTCGGAGAGAGGCAAGGTGAAAGGCAGGCTCTGCGGAGGAGCCTGCAGTGAAGACAAGAGTTTAACACAATGGCAAAAGGGAACTAAGATTCAGAGTGAAGACTACATGTGTACTAGTGCTACTGTAAATACTAACTAACATGTGTATACTGCAAGGCTAGTATGTAAGTACACATGTACATGAAACATGTAACAAGTGAATCTAGTACTGCGCACCATGCCCATACCTCGAGGATGGAGCCCGAGGGTTTCCAAGAGTCTGAGTGTCCGAAAAGGGGCATAAGGGGGTGAGGATCAGTATATAACACAAAAGTGGTACCCACATGGTATTCATGTGGCAAAAAAGTGACAGAAAGTGGATGGGTGGTCATCACGTGGGCATCATGTGAAGATGTGGTGGACTGCCAGATATACCAAAAATATGGACTAGATACCTAGTTCCTCATATTTTGCTACCCCACTACTCCACAGTAGTGGCCATAATATTGCTTGCCCATTCCATATCCTGCTACCCCACAGTAGCAGATGTTTATCTTGCCCAACTTGTGACTCTCATTTATTTTCCTCCTCATCTATCCTTTCTATTCCATACTCCTTCTCTTTTCATTTTATCAGTTGAACAGATCTAGAGGAGGCAGGTGTAATACCCTGTCTCCTCTCTTATACCCCTAACATCACATGGGGACGGTGTGATGTTAATCACCTGACTTAGTTGTTCAAGTTGTGCCAGGACCCCCGATAATCCCTATAAATGTCAGATCAGAAAGTACCGGGTTTTGGACCAAAAGGAGTGGACAAAAAATTACCTTATTAGGAAGTCGAGATGCGTGGATTTCAAACTGACCTCCCAAAAAGGAAACAAGGGAGTGGACTATTTGATCCAACATCTGAAGGGCCAAATAAAATTGTAAAAAATAGAGATAAAATCCTAGATAGCTCTTTGATGTACTATACACTACTCTACATTGTCTGTGAGATTATAGTTGTGCCTTTTTCCCACCAAAGTCTTTACAGCCTCCACCACCAGCCTCTCTTTGAGATTTAGGGGTCGAAATATTGAGTTGAAGACAGCCATATTGAGTTTCATCATGCCATCACTCTGGAATTGGATCAAGTTGGTCATAAGTGCATATAGAAATGTGTTAGCGTGTATGAGACCATACTTTGAGATGCCAGATTGTAGAGATGATCAGAATATGTTTGGGGAGGAAAGGAGGGACCAAAGTTTCATCATAATCCATGAAACAGCGCAGATTGATGAGGTGGTGGATACCCAGGAGTGTTTACTAGATTTCTCCCCACCTTTCTCATAGAAAGTGATGACTGAATGACAGTCTGAGTAGAGGAATATACTGATGTTCATGTTATGATACTCACCTTGTCCGATCATTAGCTTGTTCTCATGTAGAACAATGGAGTAGACCCCATTAACTAACTGGAATATCTGGTTAATAGTCACAGTAGCTAGCAAGTCTGCAATGTGAATGGTTGCAAAGATTGACTGGCATGATTTGATTGCCTAAGATTAATTGTAATGGTATGTTTAGTTGCTAATATGATAGATGAAATTGTGGTCGACTTACCACTGCAGCCCGGGAACCCGCAGCCCTCCTCGCATTTGCTGTGTTTCCAGTTGCATCCTTATCTGAGGACACTGAACCGCTTGCCTGATTCGTCCACTGGAATTGGCGTGCCAACCCACTGGTTTCTCCCTTAATGTTGATCCCTGAAGTCCTCAGCATCTCGTAAATCTTCCTCGCCAGCTGCTCACGAACTGATGGATTGCTGTCTGGGCCCTTGTTACTTTCCAGAGAAGCCGCATGTGCATGAATAGGATCGGTTGAAGTCTCCTTTACAGGGTGGCATGAACCACTTGTCTTCTTGCTCTGATGTGCTTGTCATTCATGCACGAGAATGCTGAGGTCGTATTGAGAGATTTGAGATAGTTTTAACGGTTGATCATCTTCATCTATGTCACCAGTGCTATAAGGGGACACTCCTATTTTCTCCTTTCCTCCTGTCTCTTTCTCTCTCTCTTCGTTCCTTGCTCTTTCTCTTCGCTTCATGGACTCTTATTTACTTTCCTTTTGCTCCCTTTCCATTCTACCATACATCCGAGCCACATCTGATGCATCTGATGCTTCTGAGCCTCATCCGACACATCCGATGTATTCCTGCAGTCCAGATTCACTCGGCCACACTCGGCCGCACTTGCGCATGCCTGGACATGCTTCGGATGCACGTATACACTTCAGGGCACATCCGGGTGACCTTCTTCTCCCACTTCATTACTTCCCATTCCCACTTCCCCAGGTCACCGGCATGACTCTTGCATATTACCTCCACCTTTCTATCACATTCACCTCCTTGTACCTTGTGATATTCTCCAGACTTGTGGCTGGTGTACTATACAGTTCTCCCACTTTTCTCTCACACTTCTACAGTATATACTTCACCTCCTAGCATGGAGAATCCTTATCTTGTTCTCTTTGGATTCTCCCTCTGCTAGGTGAGCAGTCTCTCATGTATTGTAGTAGCTCTATTCATAACTTTGGATTCTTCCTCTGCTAGGCTTGCGTTGTTGGCCATCTTGAGGTTGCCCTTACAGTTACAAGCAAAAGAAAGAAAGTGTTCAATAGCATTTGTGACCTACAGTGTCAATCAGAGTTGACAAGTCTTAAAAGGGGGGTGATGTCTTGGTTTGACTTTTCCGTTTCTCTTACCCCTATGTATCACATGACAACAAGTAGTAGCTTATGATATAGTTCTTATGCCCTCTGCATATTATCAATAGCCTTAGTCAGAACCTCACTGTAGACACATGGGCACAGTACATGACATCACACCTCATGGTAATGTGCTAATCATTCCATGGAAAGCCAACAGGTTATAGTGTGTAGATAGACATGAGGACTATGCATGTACAGTAGTATATAAGACTGAATACCACACCCAGAGACATTAACTCATTCCCTTGGGATTACCACTGATATAGTGCCTAAGTCAGTGTCTTAGCCCTTTTCCTATATTGCCAGGGACACTCCCAGGGCTCAGTGCATACAATTGACTTTTTCAGCTCTGGCAATGAGTGCCCTCTGTCACAAATGTCAACCAGAGCATGGATGGCCACAAGGGGAACTCATAGTATACCATGTGAGGAGTGTTTCCCACTCTCAAATCTGTTTTTGCTAGGGCAAGGCAGTGATGGGCACTGTGAGGGGCGGAAGGTATGTGTTGGCATCCTTGGTAAGTCAGGGAATGTGATGCTAAACTGACTACTTTTCTTCATTGGCATCCTTGTGTAGAAGGCCATCAGTAAATAGAGTAAAAACATGGTGAACACCTGTTGCCTTCAACCTACAGTGGATAAGCAGCTGTGCTTGCACTCCCAAGACCTGACCTTGACATACAGAGATACAGGAAGGAAGCTGGGGGGAGTAACAATTGTCACCAGGGAACACTCCAACTGGCACAACCCAAGCAATGGTGCCACAGTGGATGTCATTCCAGTCAACATGCCAATGCTTGCTCAACCTGACTTTAATGGCAACTGTGAAAAAGCACCTCCAAAGTCCAGCCAAGGCATTGCCACAAACTCACAACCTAGTTTTTGGTGCATGTGGTCATAGATGATATGTAGATGTGATGAGGGGTAAGCAATGAAATCACAATAGAATAACTCATATCATTTGATGCTCCCATTGGGCACTAAGCTTGGGAGCCACCTCCCCCCCAAGAATCCTGAGGATTTTGGCAATCATATCAAGCACCTCTGGTGTCTGGTCCATTGTGTCACATGAGATGTGTTATGGCGCCATTTTCTTCAACCGTTTCCCCTATGTATCACATGACGGACACGTAGTTAGCTTACGATACTATGCTTACTCACCGGCCCGTATTTATAATAACCTTAGTCAGAACCTTGCCGTAGACACATGGGCGCAGTCCATGACATCATGCCTCGTGATGATGTGCTAATCATCCCATGGAAAGCCAACAGGCTACGGCATGTACGTAGACATGAGGACCATGCATGTAACTTAGTATATAAGACCAAATATCATACCCAGAGACGTTAACTCGTTCTCTTGGAATAACCACTAGTATAGTGCCTAAGTCATTGTCTTCGTTCTAGTCCCTCGTCTCTCTCCTCTTTTAACTTTACTCGACCCGTCACTCTTGTAGAGCCCACATGTACCCTTAGTGGTATATTAGTGTCGCCCTAACAGAAGAACAAGTTCCCAACCCACACACCCGCTCTGCAGCGTTAACTGCGAAGACTCGACCTCAACGCAGGATACATCTCACCCAATAACTTTCTACCAAATTCTCTAACCCTTCATTCAATTTCCTTCGAGAGTGCCGTTCATGCTTGATTGTTTTTTGCACACCCTTATAGTCGCACACCATATTCGGACAACTGATCCGATACTCTAGCGGGGTAATGTTTAGATGACCCTCTGAGTGGATCTTTAGGTGTTGACTGATCACCAACCTTCAGGGAAGGGTCAGCGCGCAGGGTGCTGAGCAGAGAAAGAAGGCTCTACCCTGTTTGTCCAGCAAGACGGTGTGCTGCTTCGCATTTAGTAGCCGACGAACCCTACCTCACCAATTCTGTCCACTCAAGTGCTGGTGCGCACTAGTTTGAAGTTCAGAATCGGTTGACAGGAACCCTATATGCCCCCTACCCACTCGCACCTCACCTGCACTCACATTTACACGGTTTTTCCGTACCTCCTCATTGTTACGGTTCGACCTTCTTTTTCCTTTTTTCTCTTGCCCCTATACATCATATGATGAACACGTAGTAGCTTACAATATCATGCTTACCCTTTACGATATTATGCTTATGCATCGACCCCTGTATTTATAATAGCCTTAGTCAGAACCTCGCCTTAACTGCATGGGCGCAGTCCATGAGGTCATACCTCGCAATGATGCACTAATCATTCCATGGAAAGCCAGCAGGATAGGGCGTGTAGTAGACATGAGGCCTGTAGTATATAACATCGAATATCATACCCAGAGACGTTAACTCGTTCTCTTGGGATTACCACTTATACAGTGCCCTAGTCAGCATCTTCACTCGCATTCTACCTCTCTCCTCCAAGACTAAGCCCCTACTCTTTCATTATATCAATTACTCACTCAACATCTTGTAGAGCCCGCGTTTACTGTTGTAGTATTTGTGTTGCCCTAACACTCATCCCCGACCCAACTCTCAACCGACGAAACCAGCGAACCGCAGCCCAGATTTTGAGAAGCACACCCCAACTTTTCGAAACCATCATCATTCCGGTTACGCCTGCCGAACCCCGCCGCTATCCTAGACAAACCCCCACACGTTATTTCATCCATGGAAATAATGTCGTACTCCACTGTACGGCCGATCGCCACCCCACCATACAACAGGCAGAGGCGGCCGGCGCTAGCAGGCAGAGATACGTCAGAGGAGCTCGGAGGACCTAGTACTTGGGCTGGAGCTCTCGACCCTATGTCGCCAAACATCTACACCTGGCCACCACAAGAAAATCCCAAAAACCGACCCACACAATCTACACAAGGCAACGACAATCTACTAGCAGCCATGAGGCAAATGATGATGGACATGGAAGTAAGGATGGAAGCGCGCATCCAACAAGCGCTGGTCCAGCTGAGCAGGCCAGCCAGTGTAGCAAGTCATGCCAGTCGCCCGCTCCCAAGAACACCTAGGGGAGTACCACCACCTCCACCCGGACCTCCTACTCCACCACCACCCGCCATGCCCTTAATAGATAACCCCACCGCGCCCCAAGCCAGAAATGGCCCGAAAATGGCACAACCCGAGATTTTCAATGGAGAACGTTCCAAATGCTGAGGCTTCATCAGGAGCATTGAGGTATACATCTATGTAAACACATACCAGTTCCAAAACGAAGCAACTAAAGTCTTATACCTCCTATTGTACGTCCAAGGGAAACAGGTAGACAATTGGAAGAACACAATGACGAACAAGGTCCTGGAGTGGACAAGAACCCGAATACATGACGAGCACATTTCAAGCTTTAGAAGAATATGCCGAAGCCTACAGGAGGCGTTTGGAGACCCCAATCCCAGAGACACAGCAATAACAATCCTAACCCACCTACGTCAAGGATCAGACATGGCAGAGGACTTCGTTGTGAAGTTCAACGCATACAAGGATGACACAGGTTACAACGACGTAGCCTTGGTCGAAGCATTCAAAAGAGGATTGAACCCGGGATTGCTGGGCAAGGTATACGGTAGGAGGCCCCTGCCAGCGAGCTGTGAGGAATGGCAAGATGAAGCCATCTCCATGGACTGACAATGGAGAGAGTCCCAGACTTACGCGAGATCAGCACCAGCCAAACCGGCAGCCAGAACCACCACGACAGCGACGACACAAAACCAGTGGCGTCCGTACCAGTACCAGAGGCAAGCTCCACCTCAACAAAATCAACAATAACAGCCGCAACAACAAGCAAGGCCAACACCCCCTGCTCCACAGATTGCTGCCAGAGATCCGAATCCATGGACGTTGATCAATCACAAAGGGCACCAATCCGGTGTTACAAATGTGGAAGGCTAGGGCATATGGCCCGAGACTGCAAAAGGAGGTTAGACGTCAGGCAGATGACATACGAGGATCAGCAGGAGTACTGGCGAGAAGAATTGACCAGCCAGGGTTTTTCCGAAGGAACCCAGGAGGCATCAACCTAAGTTCCAAGAATATGTTTGCAGCACTCGTCTCGGAGCTGGACTCCACTTTTGTCACCATAACACATGTACCAGTAGTTGCGGAGAATATATCTATTACTTCACCATCAGACGAGATGCCTAAGACACAAGAAATCCAAAAAAAATCACTAAAAGAAATATATTTGCGAAGAACATTTTCGGATAAGAACTATGTACCAGTGGAGGTTACCTTACGAACCCTCGACACCTTAAACACGATGAACCCTGAGTCTATGCTAGACTGCGGAGCATCAGATTCATTTATCAACCAAGAATACGTAAAAAAGAATAACATAAAAACCAAAAAATTATCAAACCCAGCTATCATCAGGAATGCTGATGGTACACCAAACAATGCAGGAAGGGTGACAGAGAAAGTAGAAATGAGGATGTCGTTTAGAAGCCACTCGGAAATCATGACGTTCTACGTAACCAACCTCGGAAATGTAGATGTGATTCTTGGGTTAACATGGCTAAAGAAACACAACCCAGAGATTGACTGGAAGACAGGAAGCATAGTCATGTCGTGATGCCTAAGGGGTTGTTGGGCAATGGCCACGAAACAATGGGAAAACTTGAAAAATGAGCCATACCCAGGAGAAGTAGATACAGAGGACGACATGGAAGAAGTGGAAGAAGTATCGAAACGAAAGCTGGGCTTAAGAAACATTTCGGTAGCAGGAGTCAGGCAGTGGAACAGGCTGAGGAGTGGATACTTGCGAGACCTGGACGACTTGACCAACCAATACCACGAGTCCGTTGCCCGGAGGTACGTCAACCGAATGTGGAAGACTCACATGCAGGTAGAAATAGGAAAAGAAGAAGAAATGCACCTAAGGGCGATGGGGAAGTACGACTATGTTATAGAACACGACAAGGAGGAGCTAAATAGCAAAAAGGAAAAAACGGAAGAAGAGATGGTACTGGACTACTATCATGACTTCATGAAAGTATTTAGGAAACGGGACTCAGAATGGATGCCAATTGAAAGGCCATGGGACCATGCAATCGAGCTGACTCCGGACTTCGAACCCAAGGCCTCGAAGGTCTATCCACTATCGCCGACTGAGCAGCAGGAACTAAACGATTTCCTTGACGGAAACCTAAAAAAGGGGTACATCCGACCATCAAAATCACCGCAAACATCACCAGTCTTCTTTGTTCAAAAGAAGGATGGCAAAAAGCAGCTAGTACAGGATTACCGGTATCTAAACAAGTACACCACCTGAAACGCCTACCCTTTGCCACTGATATCACAGTTAGTGGACAAGGTCTCTAACGCCAAGTTATTTACAAAGATGGACCTACGATGGGGGTACAACAATGTACGAATAAAAGAAGGAGATCAGTGGAAAGCCGCGTTCCAGACACCAAGGGGAGCTTTTGAACCTATGGTTATGTATTTCAGACTTAGCAATTCCCCCTCCACCTTCCAAACCATGATGAATGAACTCTTTAAAGACCTGATTGATGAAGGACTTGTAGTTATATATCTGGATGATTTACTTATATTCACGGACAATAATGTAGAAAAACACAGAGAAATAGTATGAAGAGTGTTGAAGATCACGGAGGACAATGATTTATATATAAAACCAGAAAAATGTTCCTTCGAAGTCGAAGAAGTTGGGTTCCTCGGAGTAGTAGTAAAAGATGGACAGGTGCAAATGGAGGAAGCAAAAATAGAAGCAGTAAAGAACTGGCCGGTCCTGAAGAACATACAGCACGTACAACAGTTCCTAGGATTTAGCAATTACTATCGACAGTTCATCAAGGACTTTGCCACCGTCACTCAACCATTGCACGAACTTACAAAAAAGGAAGAGGAGTTTGTATGGGACAAGAGAAGGGAGGAAGCTTTTGAAAAGCTGAAAGAGGCATTTATGGAGGAGCTGATCCTAGTGCTACCGGACACGGATCGAGAAATGAAAATAAAAGCAGACTTGTCTAATTATGCCTCGGAAGCCGTGCTCTCCATGCTATGTAATGATGAGAAGTGGAGACCGTGCGCCTTTCTTTCAAAGGGCTTCACTGAAACAGAAAGAAATTATGATATTCACGACAAAGAAATGCTGGCCATAATTCGAGCTCTAGAGGCATGGCGACACTACCTAGAAGGGAATAGCCGTCAATTCACCATCTGGACAGATCACAAAAACCTGGAGTATTTTATGACCACCAAAAAACTCAACAGACGCCAGGCGCGCTGGGCCCTATATTTATCAAGATTTAACTTTATCTTAAAACACAAGCCAGGGGCTTCCAATATGAAGGCAGATGTCCTGTCGAGACGACCGAATCTAGACAGGGGGGAGGATGACAATATGATGATACTTTTGAAACCCAAGTACTTTCGAATCAAGGCCATGCAACAAGGACATGTCTTGATCAATGGGGCAGAATCACCCATTTTGTCAAAAATCAGAAAATCAAAAAACTACGATGAATCGGTGGTGAAAGCAGTGGCAGAACTGAAGAGGTCACCAACGAAGGTGTTGAGAGAAGCAGAATGGTCAGAAGAGCAGGACCTTGTATTATATCATGGAAAAATATACGTACCCAAAGACGTAGACGTTAGAAGGGAAATCATAAAACTCCACCACGACTCAACAGTAGCAGGACACCCAGGAAGGTGGAAAACCATAGAGCTAGTCTCTCATAACTATTGGTGGCCAGGAATGAACAGGTTCATTGCGGAATATGTCAAGGGATGCAACCAATGCCAACAAAGCAAGGCATACTCGCACCAACCGCAAGGAAAGCTGCAGCCGAACCCCATACCATCTAAACCATGGACAGACATATCCGCGGACTTTATCGTCAAGCTTCCCAAGTCGTCAGGACACGATGCCATCCTGGTAGTGGTCGACCGATTCACCAAGATGGTCTGACTGGTACCCACAACGGAGGAGTTATCTTCTCTTGGATTAGCTAAACTATATTGGGACCATGTCTGGAAGGACTTCGGCCTACCTAATACTATCATATCAGATCGAGGGCCTCAATTCGCGTCACAGGTGATGCAAGAACTGAATAAATTATTGGGAATCCAGACTCGGTTGTCAACCGCTTTTCACCCACAAACTGACAGGCAAACCGAGTGGGCAAACCGAGAAATCGAAACCTACCTGAGAATGTTCATTAATCACAGGCAGGACGACTGGGCAGAATGGCTAGCCATCTGCGAATTCTCCTTAAACAACAAAAGCCAAACGAGCTCCCGGCAGAGCCCGTTTTACCTAAATTACGGCAGACACCCGAGGATGGGGGTAGAACCAAGGAGGCAGTCGAAGGTAGAAGCAGTCGATAAATTCGCCGAGCATAGTGTTGCTGCAGTCTCAAGCCTTGTTTTTTTGTTTTGCTTATATCTCATCCAATACTTTGAGCTATGGGAAGCTTCTGGGCTCCAATTATAGATCAATATGTGTAGTTTTGTGGACCATAAAGAAATTTGCACAAATGTCCTCAGGGAGCTCAGGATTGGAGGCAAGCCATTTGTCAAGCCAATGGCTTGAAGCCTGGAGCCAAGTCAAAGTTAGGACCACACAACAAGAACTAATGGGAGTCATGAGATGGCCTTTTGGGATATCAAACTATCATATTATATCTAGGTTTGACAAGAGGTATCATGAAAAAATATACAAAACTGATTGTGCAGTGTAGGTTACAAAGTTTGGAGCCAAGTTGAAGCTGTGGCAACACTAGCCGAGCGAATGAAACAAACCTGGGAGGAAGCACGATCCGCATTAGTAAAAGCCAGGGAAGAAATGAAAAAATACGCGGATAGAAAAGTAGGAGAAACACCCGAATACCGAGTGGGCGACAAAGCATTCATCTTCACGGATAACTTAAGCACGACCAGGCCATCACGCAAACTCGAGCAAAAGAAAATTGGACCATACAAAGTGATTGCGGTACCAACAAAAAACGCTATAACTTTAAAACTTCCCAAAAAATTATCTATTCACCCCACTATTTCCACCCATCGCACCGAAAAGGCCCATCAACCAACCATTCCAGGCCAACAGGTGTCGCCACCACCACCGGTGCAAGTACAAGGGGAAAAGGAATACGAAGTCGAAGAAGTCCTAGACAGCCAGTTGAAGAGAGGGCGGCTGGAGTATCTGGTCAGATGGAAGGGTTATACGCCCGAACACGATTCCTGGGAACCGGAGGCCAGTTTGAAGCATGCACCTGAGCGACTTCGGACCTTCCACTCGAAACACACAGCCGCCCCCAGAAGGATCGCGGCAGTGGCGTTTGACCGCGTTGGCTTTGGACCACGTCACCTGTACACTGAACCTATGTTCGTCACCAATACAAAGATCTACGAACCGGAGATACCAAATGGTGACGACGAGATAACCTACTACTGCAAGGGCGGCGAGGAAAAGGGCCAGGACGAACAGGAAACACCTATGAGCGGACCACGACGAGAAGAAAACACCCTGATTAGTGTTGACCATGCTTATATCGAGGAAGTAGAGTCGTCAAACGGAGTTGACAGATCGTAAAAGGGGGGTGATGTTATGGTGCCATTTTCTTCAACCGTTTCCCCTATGTATCACATGACGGACACATAGTTAGCTTACGATACTACGCTTACTCACTGGCCCGTATTTATAATAACCTTAGTCAGAACCTTGCCGTAGACACATGGGCGCAGTCCATGACATCACACCTCACAATGATGTGCTAATCATCCCATGGAAAGCCAACAGGCTACGGCGTGTACGTAGACATGAGGACCATGCATGTAACTTAGTATATAAGACCAAATATCATACCCAGAGACGTTAACTCGTTCTCTTGGAATAACCACTAGTATAATGCCTAAGTCATCGTCTTCATTCTAGTTCCTCGTCTCTCTCCTCTTTTAACTTTACTTGACCCATCACTCTTGTAGAGCCTGCATGTACCCTTAGTGGTATATTAGTGTCGCCCTAACAAGATGTGGGGAAAGAAGAGTAGGTTTTCCAGATCCTGAGATGAAGGGCTGATATGACTGACCAATTGGTCTCACTGTGGTGGATTTTGGGCTCTGACAGGTGAAGCTTGCAGCAGGCATTGGCCAAACCAAGTGCAGTGTCATGGGTGATGACCTTGCTAATCTGTGGGGCAAGAGGGTGTCCAGTTGTATCCTCCACAAGGAAGCTGTTTTGAGTCACCAGGTGGCAAGTCTTCAGTGTTCAAGTCTGGGAAATTGTGTGCATTGACACAATTGAGCCTTTTCACATCAGATGGCAGGGGTCTGGTGTAATCCCCCTACCCCTTTCCCCTAACAAGTACTCACATGTGACTAGGGTCACATGTGCCTTCTTTATTATCTCATGTTTCCAAATGTGAAGTTTTCGTTACAATTACAACTTTTACTTATCCTATTCATTACACAAGTACTGTGCCAAATCAAGAAATCAGTTACTAAATGCTGGATCTGAGCAAAATTGCTCATGGTAGCTGAAGGAGCGGATGGTTTCGTCTACAAATTAATCTACGACTGCTGTAGGTATTTATTGTATTTTAAAAAATGTTGTTCAAAATTTAGATAGCCAGACTTACATGCTATGAATATTTTCTTCAAGTCTTCTGGATTTGGTGCCCACCACAGATTCCGGTCATATGGTCACATTTGTGACCCAAGGTTGAAAAAAGCATTGGAACGATGAAAAAATGACATTGGGGGGTGCGGAAGGGATACAGGGTGAGACTAGGGATAGCAGATGGGTAGTACACATACAGGCAAGCATGGACACATGAGAAAAGTACAAAAAATTGGATATTTAAGCCCTCCCACCAGTTGCTACAGCACAAGAACGAGTGACATGCTGATTTGCAGCAGGCAGGTTTGCGAAAGTGTCAGAAATGGGGTGCTGAGCATTGGAAGGCCCCTTGGTGCCTGCATAAGTATTGTTGGCAGGTGTGGGTTGCGCTTCGGCAGCATGACTTGGTGAGGAGGTTGAGGGAAGGGAATTGCTGGGTGGGGCAGCAGTGGGAATGGTTTGAATGTGTGTTCACGCAGTGTGAGGATTTGGCCATGTTGTACTGATAGGAGGGGTGTTTTCGAGATGGGTTTCAGGTGGAGAAAGGTGGCTAGATGGCTCTTGACCGTAGTGTTGCCACAGCTTCAACTTGGCTCCAAACTTTTTAACCTACACTGCACAATCAGTTTTGTATATTTTTTCATGATACCTCTTGTCAAACCTAGATATAATATGATAGTTTGATATCCCAAAAGGGCATTTCATGACTCCCATTAGTTCTTGTTGTATGGTCCTAACTTTGACTTGGCTCCAGGCTTCAAGCCATTGGCTTGACAAATGGCTTGCCTCCAATCCTGAGCTCCCTGAGGATATTTGTGCAAATTCCTTTATGGTCCACAAAGCTACACATATTGATCTATAATTGGAGCCCAGAAGCTTCCAGTAGCTCAAAGCATTGGATGAGATATAAGCAAAACAAAAAAACGAGGCTTGAAGCTGCAGCAACACTACTTGAGGGTGAGCAAGGGGCCAGGGACAAGGGCGAAGATGACATGGTTCAGATGGCATGGTGGGGGTTAGCACAGGTTCTGTTTCTCGTGCTAATCCCTCATTTGAGCTTGGGCTGTCTCCAAAATCCTCCCCGGAGGATTCCAGAGCTGTTAATCATGAAGTTTGTATATAATAGACCATGCTACTCACCTGCATTGACAGCCTGACATCGATGACATGGTTGCTTTGGCCCAAGCCGGGTTTCCACTGCATGGAATCCAGTCATGGCCAATCTCTGCATCTTATTTGTTGCTTTCTGTGACCTCTCCTGCTCTTTCTTGGCAGCCTGTTCATCCCGTTGACATACCTGCTGGTGTTGTCGATCCACCTTCTCTTGCTCGCAAAGCATTGGCTGTTGCTCATGTTGCTGGAATGCGTTGAGATGCTCTTCTACGGTGAGTTCATGGGCACCGGAGGTATCCAGTGTCTGTTTGGGTTTCACTGCTCACCCAAATGCTACCTGACGAAGTTTGTCATTCTCAATTTTCGCAAAATGGAGTTGAAGTCATTGTATTTGTATTTCATTGAGAAGTGTCTCCATAATTGATTGGAGCTCAACATTCTGGGAGATGAACATATCCTTTGAGGCAGTGTGAGGAATAAGTGGGGGAGCACCAAGGAACATGGCCATGGGTGTTTGAGTAGTACGATGTTCATGGTTCAGCCCAGCATTGACTTGAGGTTGAAGTTTGGGAGAATGCATTAATGCGGTTTCAGGAGAGAGTCAGATTGAGTTGTTGTATTGACTGCTTTGTCAAATCTACCTTCTGGAATAGCATTCCGATTTAAGGAATGGATACCAGTGACTTCGAATGCCTTGGAAGTAGTCTTGGGTTTCAATGCAATGTCCCTTGCAGTACTGTATACCACAGCAACATTATGTTTGGTCACTTTCCCTGCCAACTTGACTGCTTTGCGCCACACAGTTTGGAGTGGTGAGAAAATGAGGACATCACATGATTGTAGGAGCACCTGACAGTTTACCACATTCTCACATGAAGTGCATGTGTGGTTCATGTGGAGAAGTGTGGTTCATGTGAGCTTCATGTGAGGTTTATGTGTAGAAAAAGTGAATTTTGATTTAATAGTGAAAGCTGAGAAACTTCACTTTTTTGCCACTTGCTTCACTTTTTTACACTTTTTTTACACATAAGCAACAATTGAAACATGTAGCTTATATATATTTTATGTGAATTTATATGAAGTTCCATATGGTTTCCATATGTAGTTTACATGAAGTTCATCTTTTTATTGAAGTTGCATAGTCATATAGCTGAATGTGTAATTTATATATGATTTATATGAATTTACACGAATTTATATGTGTAGTTTATATGAAGTTTACATGTTTTGTAATTAAATTGCCTTATTTGGATGTTCAGAACAGACTTAGTGAAGTTATGTCAATGTCGTCGGACGGGCACTTAATTACGAATATTATTATTATTATTCTATTTTCTATTTCTTTTACTTTGAGCGCTTGTTAGGTGCTTACTCCGGCAATCCCCATGACATGCCACTTTGTGTTGTGGCATGCTGCCACGTTGAACTCCACCTTCTCTTTCTCAACCACCACCATCCCCATGCATCTTCCCCCATTTTCAACCACCCCAACACGACGACATGCTCCCAAGAGGCTCAGGCAAGCCAATGTCGGCATGACGCAGCAGAAAAGCAAGGAATGAGGAGGAGGGCAACCCAAGGTAGGCCCCACCTCCACCTCTTTTTTCCCCCCACTGACGATTCCCCCATTCCCATCCATCTCCCATCCACACGGCCAACCCCACGTCCCATCTGTATACTCCTACGCTTGTCGACGTCCTCTGTGCTTGTTGACGCACCCTGCACTTGTTGATGTCACCCCCATGTTCCACAACGCTGCCCACGCTTGTCGACACACTCTGCACTTGTCGACGCCACCCTGTGCTCATCGACACCACCCCCACATTCCACAACACTGCTCCCACACTTGTCGGTGCACCCCACCTTCCACAATGTCTCCCACACTCGTTGATGTTACCCCACGTTCTACAATGCCGCTCCCACACTCGTCGATGCACCCTGCACTTGTCGACGTTACCCCCATGTTCCATGACGCCGCCCACACTCATTGGCACACCCCACATTCCATAATGTCCCCCACGCTCATTGACGCCACTCCGCGCTCATTGACGTCACCCCCACGTTCCACAATGCCGCTCCCATGCTCATCAATGCACCCCGCACTCATCAACGTCCCCTGCGCTCGTTGACGTCACCCCCATGTTCCACAATGCCGCCCACGCTTGTTGGCGCACCCCACGTTCCACAACATCCCCCACCCTCATCGACGCCACCCTGCGCTATGACACACTACCACACACATTTATGATGTTCCCAATGCTATGCCCACCCTTGTTGACTTGCCCCATTTGTGTCAATGTTGTCACCACACTCATTGTCCCACACCCAATGCCTGCCCACTCTCCCATGCCTGTTGATGCTACCCTTCCCTCTTTGGACATCAGCTCTGTGAAGCCCAGGTCCACCCGCTCTGCTACTGCTGCTGCTACCAAGGCCCAACAAGAAGACAATGAGTGAGTCACCTCACCCATCTACTAGTACATGTATAGTAGTGATAGTATATTATATAAATAAATTTCTTTCAAATTTAAACAAAATTGATGAAACATTGTGTGATAGAGAGGAGCCTGTGGAATCCGTCAAGAAGTCCCATGCCTCTGCTGTAAAGTAGGTGAAGAAGGATAAGAGGTGTGTACTGGTTGCTTGTGTGTCTGTATCTGCTGCTCATCCTCCATGCCTGTAGAACCTCTGCAGTACGTGATGCTGAGGACAAGGCTGCTAGTGCTGCAGCCAAGAAGAAGCTGACCCTGTACGTACCCACCTGTTTATATTTTCATCTGTAATGCTGACCATACCTGTAGTACAGCTAAGATTCTCAAGAACAGTGGTGCTGGTGTTGCTCTGCCACCCCACTCAGCTGGTACTGGTGTTCAGCTAGGTTCAGCTACGCCCCGTATTGTCTCAGACCATGCCAGGCACCCCCAGTCTGATGATGAAGAAGACCCTGATGATGATGAAGACCCAAAAGACAGTGAAGGCTCTGATGTTGATGAAGAACTCACTCCGGTTGTGGATAAGGGTAAGGGTAAGGCTCGAAAGGTGCACAACCTCCGTGCAGAGTCTGACAAGGATTTGGATGTGGATGCTGAGGAGGAGCAAGATGAAGACGCTGCTGATGAAGACACTACCGATGAAGATGCTGATGAAAAGGGTGCCGAGAGTGAGGACATGGGTGTAGGTGATGATGGTGATGGTGGTAAGCTTGGTGCTGTTGGTGATGACACTGTCATGGATGAGGACTTCATGGCTACACCTCGCAAGGCCACTACTTCCAAGCGAGATCCCAGCCGGTCTCCTGTTGGCCACCACCATACTGCCAAGGCCCAGCACCGCACCGCCTCTCATACCAGAGCTTTGTCTGTGCCTGAGGGATCTCTGTCTCCTCCTCCATCTGACCATCTTGAGGACTTACAAGGTGCCTCGCATACCACCAGTGGGTTTGCACATGGCAACGCCTTTGGCACAGCTCCCAACATGGCTGACTTTGGTGAGTCTCTCATGTAGCTTCTGTTTGTCTTGGTGCTTACCTTTCATGTAGTTCGTGATGATGATGTCCCCACCATCCACACTCACAGTAGTGGCAAGGTGATTCTCTACACCACCCTTGCTAAGACTGATACCCCTCACTCAGCCACCATCCCCCGGTTCCCTACTCTTGCACCAATTCTCAAGGCCATTAGCAGAAAGTATGCAATTGTGGCAAGTCAGTCATTTACATTTCTTCTTGCTGATGTACATGCTAATTTATGCACATAGAGTCCATGATTTCCATTTGGGATGGTGAGTCATGGGAGGTCGTTGGTTTCTATTCCCTTGCACTTGAGGAGGATGGGAATGTGGAATGGCCTGACAACTTCAAGTTGATGTTGCTTCTAGTAAGCTCACCTTTATTCAAATCTGAGCGCCACTAAGTCTGCAATATTTGGAGCTACATTCTTCGTTGACTGACATTTTCTTTGCTCCTTCCCTAGGCTCATCCCACTCTGGTGCCTCTGTGCCTCTGTCTGGTGACTCTGTGGCTCCCTCATCTATCGCACACTCTGCCTCCATCTCATCTGTAGATGTTAACAATGCAGGTGTGCTTCCGCCAGCCCCTGCTTATGTTATTGCAGCCTATTCAACAAAGCCAAACTTGATTCCCTTCACTCAGCTGCTTGAGCTACCTCCTTCCTTGGTTTCCAACGCCAAGCCCAATGCAACTCTCATTTCAGCATTCGATCATTGGCATGCTGCATCAGATGCTCCAGACCGCCTCAGAGCAGCGTATGACACCTACAATGCCAAAGTGCCTCATCTCCCTCCTCTTCCTGCCTTCCCTTCTGTTGAGGACGCCTGTGCTATCTACATGAATACTACCAGCTTCAGCAATTATGGCAAGCTCTTCCCCTTTGCCATTCAGCATCCAGCCATCCTCTTGTACCTTCAAGGTGATGTTCCATCAGGCTCAACAAAGTATGCTTCTCTTTGGGGATAGTGATGAAGAAGTTGACAGATGATAAGGAGAAAGAAGGGAAGAAGGCCAAGAGGAAGGCTGGGCCATCCGAATTAAAGTAAGTCAACAACCTCAATCAGCTTAGAGTTTCTCCTTCATCCATGCCATCTTTGTACTACTGTATTATTGAAAATGCATATGTCATGCACCATAACTTGCTTGCCTCTCAATCATCTTGCATCTCAACACCTGCTAACTTGCATAGTTTCAGTTTACAGGCCTACTTCATGCTGGTGGTGGTGTGGTTCTTGCTTGGACTTGTTCCATGTGTTGCTGCAGCATCAAAACAAGATACTTTCCCTAACATGCTGTTTACTGAGTTTGCTCAGAGTGTCCAGAGCAATTTTGGTCCCAAAATCAAGCTTTCGACTGTCTTGATGCTTCTGATGACTCTGGTCAACAATATGGATCTCCTCAACCTTCATGGACAATAGCAGGCATCTTCCCGACAGGAATCTACTAGCTGGATGGCTGCTCTGGTTCGTGCTGTCAAAGTCAAGCTCTCTGACAATGACTTTGCTTCACTTTTCAACTGGGATGACACCCAGGCTTTACAAACTCCACAGCAGTGTATCACGATGGCTGGCAAGAAACTTAGCAGATTCAGTCTCTCTCTCTCGCTTGCTTCACAAACCAGCATAGGGGTGCTTAAACGCAAACTTCACCCTATTTCTACCACCTCTGTCCAACCTATCATTCTCATCACACCCATGGTCATGGCTTGTCCCACTCTGACTTGCAACAAGCACAACCTTACTCAAGAACTTCGTGAACGGGATACCTCTCAGGTCACTCTGCTCCAGGGGAGCTAGTGTTTCAAGAATGTTCCTATTCTGGCTGGACACTGCTCTATCTGCAGGACTCTATACTGGGCTGACCATGAGCACTTCACCCAGGACAATGGTGATGATGTATGCTTGTATCTCGATGATGCCAAGTATCTCAAAGTTGGCAAGAGTGTCTGGGTTGACTGCCTGGTCTCCAGAGCTATTGTTAACGCCAACTACAGTTTCCATGCATCAACAGCTGCCATTACCGAGTTCTGGCACTTCTCCTTTGTGCAGCCTAGTGGGGGTACCTTCAAGCTCAGTTGTTGCCAGGTCTGGAAGGCCTTTGTTGCAGAGTCCATCTGTCACATGGCCAGCTTTGACAACCAGGAAATTGTGTTTGAGAGCAATCTATCCATCAATGCTCTGGTGGCTGCTGCCTATGCTGAACTGGGAGATGGAGGCATTGTTTGCAGTGCAGTTGGGCACTCTTGTGATGAATGTTGTAATGCATCCAAAGACGTTGCTGATGTCATTCCGAGGCAGCCAGATAACCCTGCTGCTGTGGTTGGCCATGATGAGAATCATGTTGTGCCAGACTATGAGGGTCCTGCTTTGGATCCAGATGCAATGGAGGTTGACAACAACCATGCTACTGTGGTGCAACCTGCTGGTCCTGTTGGACTTGGCAATATTGCAGCAGATGTGCAGATGGTTGTCATTGATGGGATTGTCATGGGACCACGCCATTGTGCCATGGAGGAGTGTGAGAAGGCACTTGTCAATGCACAGACTGGGGTGTTCTGTGAGGAGCATGAAGAGGCTATGGCAGGAAGGTGTCAGATGAAGAACTGTGACCAAGACAGGATTGGTGACACTCAGGCCTGTCAAGAGCATCAGCCACAGTGGGCAAGATTTCACAGACAATACACCAACACCTCATTTCTTGGGATCCAGTGGATGCTGAGAAGAGCTCAGGAGGAGAGACAGGATTGGTTGCCTGCTGGTGCAGGAGCTGAGGAATTGGAGCACGACAACCTGGAGGAACAGGAGAATGATGAGGTCAGTGGCACCAAGTACAAGAACTACTTCTCTGCCTCCAGGTTCTACTGTGTTGAGACACTCTGTGCTCCATGTGGAGTTGTTATTGCCTGGCGCAAGTTTGCCAAGGCTGAAGGGGTGGCCAAGATTCTCCAATTCCTTGAAGACATCTACCCAAACACCCACTCCCGTCCCAGCTACATTGCCATTGACAAGGGATGTGCTCTGCTCAAGCATGTTGTCAAGCAAGGGCACTGGCCTGCTTGGGAACCTACCACTTGGATCATTGTTGATTCCTATCACTACATCAACCACCGGGTCACTGACCATCTTTGCCGGACTTGGTGCAACCCAGCACCACTCAATGGAGATGCCCCCAACCTGGTGGTGGTTGCCAGTGACAAGCAGGGTAACCCATACTACAAGAGGGCCTTCAACACTCAGGTAAGTGATTATACTATATTACTTGTACTTATCTATCTTAAAGATAAGCCTGTGAACAGCTCAATGCATGGATTGGTGGATTCCAGACAGTTCTGAACTGGATGACTGTTAACAACTTTGATTTTACCATGCATGTATTGCTGTTCTTGCACACAGAACATGTTATTGCCAAGCAGGAGGAAAGGCAGAGGAAACTAGTAGCAGGAATAGAAATGGTAGCAGAAGGTGAAGATGAAGGTGAAAGTGAGGATGATGAGGATTGAGATTTGTACTATGCTTCACATGAATCACATGTATATCTTACATATACTACATATAAACTGCATGTGTTCCTCAGATGTACTACATATAAGCACCATATGTACCACACATAAGCACCACATGTACCACACATAATCAACATATTTACTACATATAAACCTCACATAAGCAACAGATAAACAACATGTATGCTATACATGTATCACACATAAGCTCCATGTATGCCACACATCCATATAAACTGTATGTGAGGTACACATATATCGCACATGTTATACATATAAACACCTAAACACCATATAGATTTCACATGCTCCACACATGGGTCTCATATGTACCTCACATTTACTATATGTAATACTCACTTATATGTCCACTCCACATAAAGCACATATAACATACACATGAAACCCACATAAACACCACTCAATGGTTTGGACTTGCATATTTTAACATGAAAATATGCAACTTCACTTTTCCTACATATGGAGTCTATATGAACTGCACATGGACTTAGATACTGATATAGTGAACTTTCACTTTATTTACACATGTGCCTCATATGAGCTTCATGTGAAGCTCACTTGAACTTTGAAATCTGATTATTGACCAATAAAAGTGGTGGAAAGGTGGAACAAAGGTGTAGAAAGAGTGAAGGTAAGTGGAGCAAGATGAAGCTTGGTGAAAAAAGTGTGGTTTATATGAGGTTCATATGGTAGAAATGTGGTGAGAAGGTGAAGAAGTGGACTTCATGTGTGCTTCATGTGAGAATGTGGTGAACTGCCAGATATATGGATGCATTGGATAAGGCTCGGATGCATGGTAGAATGGAAAGGGAGTGAAAGGAAAGCAAATAAGAGTCCGTGGAATGAAAGGAAAGAGAAAGGAACGAAGAGGGAGGGAGAGAGACAGGGGGAAAGGAGAAAATAGGAGTGTCCCCTTACAAGTTGAAGAAGGTGCAGGGCAGTCACAAGACTGTCCAGAGTGCAGAATGGTCTCAATCGGACGGACTTCTGATGTTCCAGGGTAAGATCTATGTCCCAGATGCACCAGACTTGTGTCAGACAATTGTAGCCCAGTACCATGACACCAAGGTCACTGGCCACGCCAGCAGATGGAAAACTCTGGAACTCATCTCCTGCAGCTACTGGTGGCTGAACATGTCCCGCTACATCGGATCCTACACCCAGCACTGTGACCTCTGTCTCTGGACGAAGGCTTAGAGGCATCCACCTATGGGTGAGCTCCATCTGCTTCCTATTCTGGATGAACACTGGGACCGGCTGAACGTAGGCTTCCAATAATACCCCCTACTTGAGTTGAATAGACTCCCACTAACAACTGGCTATACCGATTGAACTATCATCGGTTACAACTGGGTGTTTTCTAGTTAACTATTACAGGAATATCTGTCAGGTTCTAATCAACTAAAAGTCAGATAGAACATAAATTTGAATCTAGAAGTCAGATATACCTGGGTGGGTTGAGTTGATTATTTGCACCCAATTAACTATTTTTCACATGAACTCGAGTTAACTTTGTTCAGCAATATCTGCAGATGTTGAGTTGATTGTACTTTGAAATCAGCTATGCCCAGGTATACATAGTGACTTCCAGTTAACTAGAATTATTTCCCAGTTGATTGTACTTTGCAATCAACTATTTCCAGGTATACTTGGTGACCTCCAGTTAACTAGAATTACTTCCCAGTTGATTATGTTCAGCAATAACTGTACATACCCAGTTGATTGAACTACCCAGTTGATTATTCACAGAAGCAACTGAACATGTGCAGTTGATTGCCTAGTTAACTATTTGCAGTAACATCCACATGTATTAAGTTAACTGGGATTTTCATCAAAAGTGTGAACATCAACCAGGCAATTGGAGGTCAATACTGCCAGCAGTGGGTGTAGTAGAGCATGCTAAAGGGCCATAAACATTGTAACAGACCATGTATACACATAATTCAAATATAATCAGTTTATATTAGTATCTATATGCATGCCTAATGCAACCCATGTTGAGTGATGACAAGGTGACATGCATGAGGAACCAAGTGAGTATTGGGTGAATGAGTGATATACTATGCTCTTATTCTCTTTCTAGTGTTCAATAGAATGATATGCCTTGATACCACTACATCTGAGTATTATGCTTACCATGTACCTAGGGGCTAGTATGTACTAATAATACATTCCTAGACTCATACTCCGATGTTTTGGACCTTTTAGCATGCTCTACTACACCCACTGCTGGCAGTATTGACCTCCAATTGCCTGGTTGATGTTCCGACCCTGACATTCATTGTACTTACTTCTTCCTTTGTTCCTTACCTTCATGTACATGCCCCAATCCCATATGTTTGGTCCTATCATCCTCTATCCCTTTCTTGAGTGTCTGCCCTTTGGGGTCCTTTCAGAATAGAACACAGCAAGCGCTACAGTCGAGGACATTCAAACACAACAAATTTAGATCAACTTTTTTTTTGCCCTCGGACTTGTTTTTGTATGCATCTAGAAGTATCTAGTTTGATATTCCATTGGGTCTGAAGTGATTTCTATCAACCCCAGGCTGCGGTTTTTGGTCAACTCCAGCCAAAGCTTTGTGCCGATGCAGATGTGTGGCAGATATAGAATTTTAACATTATTATGACTACAAATTGGGCAAAGAAAGTCTATTATCTTGCTTGCAAGGTCATCAGTGCTGACTAATTGCCTTATGGGGGTATCCTTATTAGAAATTTTTCGCAGGCACTTGTTTTGTCCACATATTAACAAACAAACTGCACATTAACACTAAAGACATTGTGTTGGCAGGCGCTTGTTTTCCACACAGATTGACAAACTAAGACATACATTATCAAAGTCTACTCTGCCGTACATTCATTACCTATTGGACATACTGTTGGTGTTATCAAAGTCTACTCTGTTGTACGTTCATTACCTATTGGTTTTCTGTTGATGTGTGCCCAGCTGCATATATAAAAGCTTCACCCCATGGTCAATAACCAAGTGCCCAGGTCTCATGGCAGACAGCAACTGCATGATTGTTAGGGCGCATCTCATCTCCATGTCTGCTGTTTGACCTGTCTTTGCAGCTCTCTTCTTGCCCTGACATGAGTTGGTTGTCAGGTTCACACATAGTGTTCAGCTTCACGATCCAGGTCTGCTCGTCTTTGACTATCTGATCCATCTCCTTGAAATTGTTGGCATCTTTGCAGTCTACTGCCACATAATAGTATACATATTTGTCATTGTCACCTACAGCTCTAAGATGGCAGCGTTAAAAGCCTAAGTAGGACATTGGTCCATGTTTGCATAGGGCCGCCAACCATACTGTACACGGGCAATGGCTGTACATGGTTGGTGTATGGGGATACTCCTATTTTCTCCTTTCCCCCTGTCTCTCTCCCTTCCTCTTTGTTCCTTTCTCCTTTCCTTCATTCCACGGACTCTTATTTACTTTCCCTTTCTTCCCTTTCCATCCTACCATGCATCCGAGCCCCATCCGATGCATCTGATGTATTTCCCGCAGTCTGGACTCGGCTGAGCTCGGGCATGTACGGATGTGCTCAGGCGCACCTATACACTTTGGGGCATGTCCAGGTGACCTATACCTTCTTCCCCCACTTCATTACTTCCCCTTCCCATTTTCCCAGGTCGCCGGCATGACTCTTGCATATTCTCTTCACTTCATTGTCACATGCACATCCTTGTGCCTTGTGATATTGCCCGGACTTGTGGCTGGTGTACTATACAGTTCTTTCACCTTCCTCCCATGCTTCTACAGTACATACTTCACTTCCTAGCATGGAGAATCCTTATTTTGTTCTCTTTGGATTCTCCCTCTGCTAGGCTCGCACTGTCAGCCATCTTGAGGTTGCCCTTGCAGTTGGGATATGTACAGTTATGGGGTACTGATATGTACAGGCTTTACAGGGTGTTAAAAAGGCTTAGACAGTTACAGTGCTGTTACCAAAATGGCTGTAAATACAGTACAAGAACAGATGTATCCATGCAGAAATACATTGGCATTTATTCTACTGTGACTAGCTACTTAACCATAGGTAGTGCTTGAGCAGCATGAGAGAGTCAATGGTATCTGCATGAAGGCTTGCGCCTCTCTGCTTGTGGTCATCGATTGAACTGGGTGTAAATGTTTGCACCGCAGCGCAGTTAGTGTGGCAGCTATGCCCCTGTATCTGTTAAGGAGAAAGCCCCATGGTGCATCAACAAGAGTTACTTACCCACTGCTGTTATAAACATGCAGGAATCTCTAACTAAGGCAGGAGAGTGAGACTATAATTGTAGTATAACATTTAGATCTTTGTATATGCGGGGAAAGATACCGAGTGAGATACTGTTTGTAATGACCGAGTACCAGTACTGACTGTGGGAACATTGTGAATGTAACTGTTTAGACCTCTACTACTTTCTGATGTATTGCACCAACCATTCATCTGACTTATTAGACAATTGGCTTGTGTGTGGATGTACATGATACACATATGCCTATCTACTTATCTACTCTTAGAACACAGAGCCCCACCATTTCAAACAATGTCTTTGAGCTGTACAAGTGTTTTCCATTGTTTGTCCACCGGCACTTCAAGGCCACCACATTGTGCCATCAAACCCTGACTCAAAATCACCAACTGTGAAATCCTGCCTGGTATAGACATCACACAGTATTGATTGTGTCCGGAATCGCCCTCGAATCCTCTGACCACCACTAATCACATGAGACAAAACAAATCAGGTGGTTATGTGTACAGGATACAGGCTGTACAGAGCATGTGTTTAATTGAGCACACAGGTCACTAAGTACCTGTGCCAAACCCATAACTTCAAGGTCAGAACTATGATGACAGTTATGGTACCGCATACCATATATGCAGCATACAACCTGTTTGTACAGTTACAGTCAGCAGCCTTATGTTCGCATCGTACGAGCCCATGGAGAGCCAGAGCCAAGGAACTGGGGTGTATGCCTTCACCCTGCTACGTACATGGACTGAAAATTGGTTTGTTGAACTGACGACTGATGTTACTGTGTAGGAGATAGCAAGTGACTACATGGTATTTGCCGATGCAAGGAACATGTGCGCAGTTATCATGTTTGTACATGTGCTGCTAGGTCACTGGTGCATGCTCCTGGACTACAGATGTGCAACAATGCATAAGCAACACAGTCATATTAAAATTGAAGCTTTGACTGCAGGAGTAGTAGGTGGTCACACATGTTAGCTGAGGGCCGTGGTAGCATTGGGAGATATCATTGTGTATGTAAATCTGGGAAGAACATCCAGAGGGTGGGCACTTGGAAGTGGCCTCTAGCATCGGTGCAGCAGACAGCCATGTGTTACATCTGAACAGCAGGTCGTCAGCAGAAATGAATATGCCTGCTGGAGGAACGCCCGAAGGTAGAACACTCAGGAAGAAAGACAAGGATATAAGAGGTTCAAATGTGTGGGTTGTATTGTAAGAGATGAGAGTAAGAGGAGAAACAGGAAGTAAGTATTTGACATCAGGGTCACAGGTATCTATATATGGAGAAACACATGACCATGATGTTCAGGACAGTCAGGGGAACTAGGAAAGTTGTGAGCATGAGCTTACACCTGCACTAATGACACCTAGTTTACCGTCATCACCTGCATCAGGGGATTGGAGAGGAGCTTGGGTGGCCGAGTACATACATAGGTAGTGCAGTCAGGCACGCTAGATGTTGTAATCAGTTCAATGTACACATAAACCCTGCACCAAGCAAGGTATATTTAAGCGCTGCAAGCGCTACCTAGTAGTCCATAATATGAGGTCAAAGTCGGGCTCAAAACCCCCAAAAGGGGTACACACAAGTCAATTTTTAGCTTCCAAAAATTTTGGCCACACTCATTTTATGTGGGAAAAGCTCCGGACATCATTTTTAGCTCTTTTAATTTGTTGATCCATCGTCTGTCGTAAGCGGGAGCTACATGGTTCGATTTCACGAGACTGCACCAGTGCCAACCAATTCTCCCACGACCAAAAAACCATCCCCAAGGTGAGAAATTGTTGTGCGCAGTATATGGAAATTTGAATATACTAGTTTAGGCATAAGGCCTCTAAACGTGCACTTAAATACATGAAGGAAAACTATACTAGAATAATCTACAAAGTACTCAATTGCAGGCAAGATGATGATTAGTAAGCTGAGTTATTATCCAGAATATTCCCACGCATTAGGCTAAGCCTCTGCGAGGCATGGTTAAGTCCTGTGCAGTTGCTCGAGGGTTCTAGCCCCTACTCACAACAGAAATGCACATTGAATCCCTCCCATGTGGAATAGCACATATCATCTCAAAAGATGCGCAGGAATATTCTCAAGATTTATTGAGCATTGTCCGTTGTTTTTCAGAAATGCCAAGCCATACATTAGGAGCGTGGGATTATTTATATCACAGCATTGGTCGTGACTCAATCTGTGACAGTCGTGTCTTCCTTCTGGTGCCAGTCCCCCCCCTCGGCTCCTCCCCTTTTCCCCGATGTACTCCGTGTCAAGAAATGTGGGCATTCACTTATTTACGTGCCATGAGCATGCCTATACGGTCTAGGAAAGAAGCGGGTTCGATCAGGCATCATGAGGCAGAGGTTTCAACGGTCCAGCTGGTAGCTAAGGTGACCTTGACGCCTTCCTTTCCATACTCGCTAATCTACGCATCTAGGACCCGCCAGATATGTGCCGCGCGCTAAGGTAGTCCTTCGGTTGATCCTCATCCCGCAAAGGTGAGCCGCCAATCCACCCTGCCATACAATGCTGTTCTCCGCTACTTACACCTCTAACTTCAAGCTCTAAGCTGGATCCCTCCCTCCTATTTCACCCTTACCTCACAAGTACTACATATACAGCTTAACTACCGTAGTTAAATCAGTTGAGCTTGTATCCATATGTAGTACAGTCGAAGCTCTTATAACCCATACCAGTCAGTGGACCCCTAAAAGTATGGGTTATTAGAGCATATGGATTGCCTGAGAGCGCTTGTTGGGCGCCTACACTAAATATTCACCAAAACAATTAAGGCATATATACACTATTCTACGGCATATCAGGGTGTATCTACAGTATCAAAATGTATGTACAATTATACGAGATCAAGAAATTATATACCAGGTTAATTGAAAACATTATAGAGGTGTAACAAATTACTTCATGCGGGAAAAATGGTCCGAGATTTTTGTTGGCTTCATTGCGCAGGTGGCCTCGTAGCGAGTCTCTCTGCCAATCAACATGAGGGACTGTTCTAATGAACGAAAAACGGAGTTGTTGAGGCCCGTGACATAAGCCTGGAGGACAGTTACTGCATTCAGCGCATCTTTTCGGGATGGTTTGACTGTGACCGGCTCGTCGCTATCCTCGTTTACAATCCCAATGATATCATGTTCATCGGCCTCTCGCTGGGATATTACAGCATACAATGTCACAAGAGCTTCTCTGTCGGCATTGTTTCCTTCACTGTGATCTAACCACTGTTCTTCCTCTTCAGTAATGGCCTTTCCTTGCTGAAGTCGGGACAGTAATTCATCTCTTTGCATTTTGGCGCGGTTATCAAGGATTTCGAGGCCCTTTTTTAGCAAAAGAAGGGGAGGCTGCGACGGGGGCATTGATGCGAAGGATGCAACTTGGAACGTAGGGGCCTGGCCACTCAGCAGATTTTTTGGTTTAACTTTTCAGCCTGTAGTTTAAATTGTATCATAGATAGTGGTACAAATATGGGTTATGGCCTTCTAAAAGAGGTATGGACTATGGGATATTAGAGTGTTTATGGGTTTTGATACCTCCAAAAGGTATGGAGTATTGAGTATGGGAGATTTTGCTAAATTCCCTGGTAACCGAGCCGGTGGACGCCAAAATGTATGGGTTTGAGGGGATTATGGGTTATGAGAGCCATGGGTTATAAGAGCTTCGACTGTACATAAGGAGTATAATTTTTTACTTTGTGCAAATCCTGTTGAATGTATGTCTGACTGAACATGACTTAGCGTAGAACTAAAGTGATATCTTATCTTATCCTCCGACCGCGAGAGTTTCTTAACTGAATTTGAATTTGAACCGTGTAGCTCCCGCCTACCCTAGTCGTCGGTTTGGCCCAAAAAAATCCCCAATCCGGCTCCATCAAATTTGATGTGTTTGATTGTCCTCGACTGTACAATACGCAGTGTCTAATGCCCAAATAAATACTCATACTTCATTCACGTCGTTCGACTATCTCTAATGTGATTATCCCTGCATCTTGCATTCCTATAGGTGTGTCATTCCTCAGGCTGTTTCCCATCTTAGTAGTGACTGCATTCAGCTCACCTGTTTCAATTTCCTCGTATGAGCAAGATGTGTGGCTTTGCTTCGCGTATCCCGATTGGACATCTTACGAACCCACGGAATAGGATTCTCTCTAAGACGTTCCGGGGATCCACAGTCGTTTTCGTCGCGCAGCACTTCCAACATTATCTTCGTGACCATGTACGTTGGTGATTCCACCAGCATGTTTGCACCTATAATTGTCACACTGATTTCGTGTCACTCAAACCCGAGATGCCACCATGGCACCCCAGCACACTACGCAGCTCTCGGGAGCCAGAGATATCCATCGTTCCACTCACGACGAGAGCATCTTCGTGCTTGGGAGGTGGTGCATCATGATGATTGTGGTCCAAGCTAATTTCGTGCCTTACGGGGTACCCCGGGGTTCCTGCCTATCTATGTAGATGAGATGCTTCGTTGAAGGTCCATCGAGGACTTGCGTCTAACGACCGCAGGAGCTTCCAATTCGAGGGCAACGCCACACAATCCATGACTAGAACTAGGTTCGGCCTCGAGGCTACAGCGTGGTGGTTCTTCGAAGTGACGTGCGTTTCCCATCAACTAAACAGTGGGTTTACTGCGTGGGTACGGTTCTGAAGCCACGACTCTAACCGCGCTTTGCTGCGTATATAATATCCCGCACATGTCCATAGCTCGTCGCCTACATGCACCCGTACTTCTACTAATCATCCAACCGCCAACAACTGCGGGATTATTGCAACTTCCTATCAAGGTTGTTCAGTAAGTTGCTTCCCTTTGCTACATACTAGTACCTTCTTGATGCGAGCTGCGCCCACCGCAGTAAACAAGATGTCCGCTAAAAGTCAAGGCGCTACTAAACAGGGGAACAGCCTGGGTGCCACACGGGGGCTCTCATTAACAATACCCTCTAACGAGTCTATGTTCCTCCCGCCGGACGACGACTCGGTCACTGCCCGTAACAACACAACAACTTCCTCCACACACACCTCCCCCACCGTAGCTTCAAGTTCTCCGATTGATAATTTGAAGAACGGAGGCTCTCGCCCTTCTAAAGAAGGCATGCATGATAAATTTAAACCCCCAGTGGCAAAGCCACATAGCAACGGCACACCAGCAGAAACTACCACAACAAAGCCTTCGGGGCCTCTTGATTTGGAGGCGATCATGAGCTGTATCCTGGGCATGAAACGGCTCTCGACCACAATCTACTCAACACTCGAAACGTTCGAGAAGCAAACGGCCAGGGTCGCTGGCCTTGCACCAGCAGTAGATGCTGCCGGCCAAGTTAGTAGACAGGTTGTCTCACCAGAAGAACGTCTTACTGATATCCGATCTGATACAGCTTCGATCACTTCGGGATACATTTGAAACCAAGCAACAAGAGCGAACGAAGCGGGCAGCAGAGTTGCGCTCGCGATTTGAGGAAGCGGTGCCTCAACTCATCGACGAATATCGTTCGAAAGTAGATGATTTAGTTAAAGAGGTTGTCGCCGAAGAGATTAGGAATCGGGTGCAAAGGGAGGTGTGTATCCCATTGGAACACCTTGACTTCTCGCCGAGTTCTAATTCGCCTGCCGTGTTATCGATTCCAGTTAGAAAACCAGCTCCCAGAGAAGTTGCGGAAGGACGTTGTGCAACATGAGCGACAACTGATTGAAGTCCAGGCGAATCTATACAACAAGTAGGTCTTCATTGGCGCAGTTCGTTACCCGCTGGCTTAACTTGAGTGATAGCGAGGCGAGGAGATTTAACGCATCTTTAGTGTCGCCGCAATCTTTGACCGTCCCCCTCAGGCCTCTTCTCAGGCCCCTACCGACTCCTGAGCAGTCCCCGTCATACGTCCGATCCCCTGTCTTTACGCCCGACACAGCCGTACCCGCCGTCCCGCTGCCCACCCCCATGACGGCCGCTCCAGCGTCGTTCTCGGGGCCCCGTTCGAGTCTCGTACCCCCGACCCCATCTGCCCTTTTCCCAAAAGATCTTCAAACACTGTTGAGATATGATGCCCAACGTGCACGACAGCTGCTCGCAGATTACGGGCTTATCGAGGAGACATCAGAGAGTCCTTCAGGTTTGGAGGTCCCGCCATCAGGCAGCAAATCACTGCAAACGCCAGTGACGACACCGTCCACGGCCAAGGCCAAGAAGGAGAACAAAGACACGAAGAAGGACGTGAAAAGGGGCAAGGATCCGGCACCTGAGGAAGTCAGCGACGGAACGAGAGAGGCAGATTTGACGAAGTTTATGGCGCACATAGGGGTAGGTATCTGTTCCTACAATTTGTTGAAACGATTCCTGACTGCTTTCTATAGGTCCCCATGAAGATGGTTCCGAATCCTTGTCTGAAGTCGGCAGCGAAGCCAGGAAGACCTTCGCTAAGGGTTATTATCACCGGGCCAAGTCTTTGAGCTCGATATTTCTTGATACCAACTGTAACCGTACATGGACTTGGGCTCTCGGTGTATTTGTACCTGGTTCGACATGTATTATATCGTCCTTTCAATAGCAACATAGTGTGTATCACCTATGAGAGCGCTAGGGTATATTACAACGCGAATGCTCCAAGATGCTGCCTGGTACTCCAAGGTTGCTGATACTATACAAGCGGCCGGGAGATGTCCCTACGTAGTCCCAAAAGTCCAAGACATGCCCGATCGTGGGGTTAATGGCGATTTCTACGCTTCACGCTTACACCCGCCAGGCAAAAGGAATCGAAATCGATCTGCATTTTTAATCAAGTATAAGGGCAAACCGACCGCTGAAGTTTGTCTAATGTGAGCTGGGTTAGTCACGAAGCCATCATAGAGAAGCCATGTGGTACGCACGGTGTCAAGCTCAGTTGCGACAGGAGATCAGCATACTAATCAGTGGAAGGCTCAGTCACCTTGAGAGAGCATCAAAGATGGAAGCACGCACGCTGTAGGCCTCTGGTAACATGCCGAAAATATCTTTCCCTTGACATATTGTATCTTGGATGCGTTGCGGCTCGAGCAGGCGCATGTCACCCCCAACACGATCAGAATGGGAGAAGCCCGTCATCTTGACGACGTATTCTTTGATTGTCCGGAAGCAGTACGAGCAATGCCAGCCAGCATCGGCTAGGATGGCTTCCGTCGACTGAGAATGTCTGTAATAGGTTGTTCCGGGGACCCAACGATGCATACTTGCGCGCCAGGAGGAAGGGCCAATGTACCATTCGAAGCTGAAAAGTCAGGGTCAGGGATAGTCCACGCGCGACCATTGCGATTGACTAACCTGTAGAGATAATTCCGTAGCTGGAGGTGTATAGCTCGACCGAACTCGCAGGCTTTCAAGAGAGATATAGAATGTCGGGATGGAATTTCGTCAACGTCAGACATGATCACGAGTGACTCTGTCTGGGCAGGAAATTGGGAGATTTGTTGCTTAAGCAGGGAAGACATAGTTCCACGAGTGTGAGCTTCGACATCCCAAGCCGATTGTGAAGGGGTTAAAGGGTATCCAGGCAGGCTGGAAAAGAAAGGGCTTCATTATTTCGATTCATTTGAGAGATTTGCCGTACTCACAATAGGTATACGATCTTACTATCGAACTTGCTGAACCTAGCGCGGTTGTCTGCGAAGTATGTCTGCTTCGGCAACCCCGTAAACGTCGCATTTGACTCGACAATGAGGAAGTAGTCCACGACGGGGTCCAACTCATGCATGCGGATTTCCAATAGGTCCAGTTCGCTGCTCATCAGCACTGCGTCCAGGACTTTCACGTCCGAAGTGGCTCGCGTGCGTGGACCCCACCCATGCATTTTGCACATATACGAGTCCATCTCCATCCCCTCCGTGTAATAGTGCGGTATTATGGCTTTTGGGCCTTCAGCCTTGTCCCAGAGCGGGCGCGTCGCGTACGAAAGTGCATTCTGTATTTGATACCGATACTGGCTGAGCAGCAGTATGAACGTAACCGTGATGACCAAAGTAGGGATGAGAAGCAGCTTGTATCGCTTCGGTACTTGGATCATCTTCGCAATAGAGGTCCGTCGAGGTCGAAGTCGTCGAGTGTGGAGCGGGGTTGCGCAGCGTGCGCCAAGATTTGCACAGCAAACTCAGGCAAGTGGGTGGTACCAGACAAAGGATGGGGGTGAACTAGTGGCCTGTATTATAGAAGTAGGAAGCGGCGCACAGCCTACAACTGTGGTCGTCGTGGTCGACGACCTGAAACAACGTTCGCATCTGCATCAAGTGTGCCGGTGACTGTCACGGTCAATTCAATACAGTTTCAAAAGGTCCACGGACCAATGGCACTGTGATTCTCACGATACAACTAGATTGCCGCCGCTGGCGCCACGAATGTACCTTGCTTGTCTGCGTTGTGCGTCAACTATATGTCTGACAGCGAAACAAACAGAGCTAAAGGCCGGCAAGCAGCATCAAACAAAAAGTTGCAAAATCCCAAAAAGGGTTTTTTTAGACATGGGGGACCTAGCTTTTCAAGCAAGGTAACCAAGAAGTATCACAGCATGTTTTGAGTACGTTCAGACATCTAGAGACTCTTGCATATTCAAGATAAAAGTCACATAGAACCTGATCATCTCCAGGAAAGCCGATATCTCAATGTCTACATCGGAGTGAGCGGAAGGCTGGGCATATTAACACGAGGACTTACGCTCGTTTACTGTATGAACTCCCCCTCCGAGGGGATTATTGGAGGTACCGAGGTCGTGATGAGTGTAGCGGAATATGTGAGTCGTCAGACCCCAGTAGTAGCGTGTATCTGCCACCACAATGCAGCCTATCAGCAACTTACATTCGCATCTCAAGAATAAACTGACCAGTATTGCCGGTTGGCATTCCCGGAGTCTAGGAAGGGAAGAGTAAATACAAATCACGATGCTCCCAATGATCACTACGCACAACGAATATGTCTCCGCCCTGATTATTCTGTGACCGGCGGGCGTTGTAAGTCGCTCGAATAGATCCACTAAGGACACCATATGGTGTAGCTCTATCCATAACAATGGGAGTGACAGGCGCCGGCTCGAGAACCAAAGGAGAGGATATGCTAATCGTTCCCGCAGACGGCGCATCTTTCTCAGTGATCTCATGCCCAAAGGCGGTGTAGCTCAAATTGAACTTGTGGGCGATTTCCTTGAGGAGCACGGTGTCGCGTTCCTTGACAACATTAGATGAACTGCGTGAGCAATATGAAATATGAGGACGAGTCCAAGAATAACAGAGAATGGAGGCATGCCTCATCGAGTCAATCCGGTGATTGATGACCGCTCGAGCTTGCTCCGGTAGTGCATTAGACTTAACTCTGATAGAGGGGACGTCAGTGCGCCACGACAAACAGGGACAAAACGTTGAAGGGACTCACCCGCCGTTGATGAGGTCAATAGCTTGTGTCGTTCCCGCGAGACTCTTCTCTATTGAATCGGCAAGTAGCAGGGTCTCGAGTTCGCGCAGTTTCTTGTCAGATTTCAGTGATTTACGAATTTTGCGCCGGAGCTTTGTATCCATTTCCATGCCGTGTTGAGCCGCGCATTGCAAACGGCCATAGATAGTTGATTTGCGGTCCTGAGGTACGAACGTTGGTTATCAGGTCTAACGTGGGCGCTGCGAATGGAATACTGACTAGATGCACGTCGAAGGGGTGATCTTCGAGATGTACAATAGCAGCGGCAAGCATTCCGATACTCTGTGGCGGCCTTGAGAACTAGTAAGGGTAAGCGAATGAAGAGACTGACGGTGTGGCTAGGAGGAATAGAGGAATGCCCCCCTGGTGCAGTGACTTCCAGATCCACATTCATAGACCCTTTCTCAGCGACTCCAGGGCTACGCGACGACAATTCATATAAATCAGACGAGAAGGAAACGTACTAAAGACTTACCTGGCGAAGATCGTGCCATACTCTTCCGAGAATCCTCCTGAAGGATATAAATATGGGTACAATAATGAGTATCATAGAATAGCAGTATGTGCCCACCTCCTTCGTCGATGATTGCCGCGAAGGAATCTGCGCCATAACGGTCTAACAGGACGGGGGCAATATGACCCGCGCCTTGCACCCCACCAGCTTCTTCGTCAAAGCCAAAAGCAAGGACGACCGTGCGCGAGGGTTGGAACCCGCGTTGCAACAAGAGTTCAATGGCGGCCCTAGATATAAATTAATCGTAGTTGATTGAACTTAGGTAGTATAAAGAAATTTACATTGTCCCAATAAGACCACTCTTGTCGTCAGAGGAGCCACGCCCCCAAATGCTAGCACCTGTAGCGGTTCTATGTCAAGATTGCAAAGGGAGAAGGATAGAAGAGTAAGTATCACCATCAAAGTAACCAGACCACGGTGGATGAGTCCAAGACTCCATGGTGTCGGGGTTCACGGGTACAGTATCTACAAATCCTGATAAATGGAGGTCCCCTTTGAGTAGCGGTATCATTACCAAGGTGGGCCATCATAAGTAACGGTCTGAGCGATGTCTCCGAGCCTTGCCATGTATACAACAAACCGTAAGTGTTCACGATCTCGAGCTTCAGAGCATTGTGACTAGAATAGAAGTGGTTTAGGGATGATTTCATATGGGGGGACTCGAAGAACCAACATCTGAGGGAAGGCCTGCTCGAGGTATTCATGAAAGTTGGCGTGCACTTCCCATCTTGGATCCTGCCCAACGGGACCCATGGAATCGAAAGTTTCTCCGCTGAAGTAGGGCATTTCAGAGGACGCTCAGCGGGTCACTCAGAAAACAAACGCACCGTATGCGTACTGCACCGCCCAGCAGCTCTGCTGCATGCTTTTCGAACGAGTCCGTGGATACCAAAGCACTGATATCTGACCACAGTCCGTTGTTTTGTGTGGGCACGAGAGCTTTGGTCTGTGGGTAAACAGGAGCTTGGTTCATCGAGGCATGGTGCCAGCATCGATGGCCAACAAAGTATGCCCCAACGAGCACAACTACTAGGAGTAGATGAAGACGACGGGATCTACTAGTACGGGCTCTTGCTCTAGCAAGATGCTCGCCGCCTATGTCTTCAAGGGTGGTGGTTTGTCCCATGACTGCGTGTGGTGAGAAAGATAACAAATTCCAAGAGAACAAATCCCATGGATTTGTTCACGACGGTTCCCCACGACAGGGGCCGCATGAGTGTATGATCGAAGACGCATTTCCGTTCCGTTACGCCGCACCGATCAAAAAAGTAATTAGGCGCCCTGTGCATCTACAACTTTTGGAAAGCATCGTCTGTACGATCATCGGAATAGGAGAATGGGACGCGGCCTCCTCCTCACCTCGAACCTGCCGCAGCTGCAGAACCTCATCAAGAGGGATCCTGCTGCCTACAAGGAGGAATTCCTGCAACAATGGAATCACTACAACAGCATTCGCCAGATATATCTCATGAATCCCAATGAACACGCCCAAAATTTCCGAGAACTCGTAGCGTTTATATCCCAGGTGACTATCCTCTCATCAAGGGGGTTGATATTCTTTACTGATGATACTCATAGGTATCGACTTGTTACCCCAAAGAGACGGCCGAATTTCCGTCACAAATTTCGTTCTTACTTCTGGAGCATTATGGCACTCTGTCGCCAGATACACGGAAGGCCCTGGTGCAGAATCTGGTCATGTTGCGGAACAAGAATGTCATAACATCAGTCGAGTAAGCCAAAAATCTGCAAGTGGAGACCCTTGTTCACCTTCATATAACAGATTACTCAAAACGCTATTCCCCCTTCTCCCTCGCACGACATCTTCATCTCTTCGAGCATCAATACGCAAAACTATCCTAACAGATATCAAAACGGCCAACTCACGAACGGTCAACCACAAGCTCAATAGAGCCGTCCAAGCAATGTTATTTGGCATGGTTGAGCGAGGGATGGACGGAGAAGTGCAGGGTGACAAGGGAAAACTCAGAGCGAACAATTCTGGGCCAACCAGTGACAAGGCAGCGCATGGAGGCGAAGACGCGATCTGGGCAATTATCCTCACAAAAGAACTTTGGCGGAAAGGCGTGTGGTGAGTTCGGTCCCAGTGCAATGTTCTTGTGAAGTTAACGGATGTGTAGGACTGACGCCAAGCCCGTGTCCATCATAGCACTAGGTTGCTTCCACCCTGTCCTGAAAGTGCAAAGTGCTTCTCTTCATTTCTTCCTTGGTAGCGACGAAGAGAAGGAGGACAGCGACGACGAAGGGGACGACGTAAGTAGTCGAACTGGAAATTCAATTAATCTCGTCCTCATTAACTTCTAGGAAGTTGACGTCAGCGCTCTTCATCATCGCCGGGAGATCAACAAGAAGACTCGCAGCGGGGATAAGAAGCTAAGGAAACAACTGCATAGCGCAAAAAAGGTACTTTATCTCTATCATTTTGTGGGATCGTCTCACTAAATATACGATTATAGAAAAAGTACGGTAACCAACCGACACCCAATAATCCCAACTTCCCCGCTCTCCAACTCCTCAACGACCCCCAAACCTTCGCGGAGAAGCTCTACGATCTCCTAAATCGTTACGACAAACGCTTCTCCCTCGAACACAAAGTCCTAATGATGCAACTCCTCTCCCGCGTCATGGGCGCCCACAAACTTTGCGTCCTCGATTTCTACACATACATCTTCAAATATCTGACCTACCATCAACTGCGCATACCCTCCATCCTCGTTGCTCTCGCGCAGAGTGTTCACGATTTAACGCCCCCTGATGCACTCACACCTGTGGTCCGGAAGCTCGCGCACGAGTTCATACATCCTGGTGTGGCTAGTGAAGTCGTTGCAGCTGGTATCAACGCGATTCGGGAGGTATGTAGGCGGCAACCGTGGGCGATGGAAGAAGACTTGTTGGGAGATTTGATTGAATACAGGAAGAGTAAAGATAAATCCGTCACGGCTGCGGCTCGAGGCTTGCTACAGCTGTACAGAGATGTAAATCCCGGCATGCTGAAACGACGAGAACGAGTAAGTCACTGCTCTTCTATCAGCCTACTACGCAACGTTAATGGTGAGGTACGTGTACTAGGGCAAAGAGGCTGCGATTGGGATGGCCGCGGGATCCCACCAGCCATTACCATTCGGACACAGTGCGGACGCTGCTGTCGACATCGCAGGTCTTGCGGTAAGACATCAGGCTTTTCCCTATCCACGCGGACATATAATATCTGTCCTTTCAGCTGCTGGAGGATCATCTTAAGCAACTCCGCGAGGAAGATGGTGTTGAAGACAAAGAAGACGACGAAACCGCTTGGGACAACTGGGATGTCGAGTCAGATTCGTCTGATAGTGAGTCTGAAAGCGAGGGCTGGGTTGATGTTCAGAGCGAGGGAGGAAGCGATATCGAAGTCAGCGACTCGGAAGACGAGAAGGGTCCGGAAGCGAAAGCAGAGAAGGAAGTGGATCCTGCGGACCGCGTATCAACACTGGCTACAACCAAAGTACGCGTACTCCCATTCATCCGAGCGCCGTGTTCCTTATCTGTTCTTTTAGATCCTTACCCCCGCTGACTTTGCTCTATTGCACGACCTACGTCTACAAGCCGCCGCGAAAGCGGTTGAAGCTGGGGGCGGTAGTAAAGCAAAGAGAAAACTAGCTGCTCTTGAGGCAGAGCGCAAGGTTGCTCGAGAGGGCGCGAACGAAGAGGACACCTTCATCTCCGAGAACGACATCCTGGGTCCTCGAAAGAAGGCGAAGGCTGACTACGAAGAACGTATGGCCTCCATCCAGAAGGGACGTGAGGGCCGCGACAAGTTCGGATCGAGGAAAGGCAAGAAAAACAAGGAGACCGCCAGCTCTTCAACGAATAGGGAGAAAGCGAGGAACAAACCCATCATGATGATCCTCAGTAGCGGAGCTGTGAAAGGGAAGAAAAAGAGGAGTCTCCGGGAAAAGCAACAGAAGTTGCGCGCACATATAAATCTGGCAAAGAAGTCCAGATAAAAAACCCGAAACCCCCGTTGTCACTGCTTTTACCGCTGGTGTTGTTGTACTCTACAGGACAAGACAAAGCTGTATTATGTACATTGATTGCATTTCGGTTTCCACATAATGATAGCTGGGAATATTAAACTCATACAGTAGCGGGGTCGACACCATTACTCTCCTCGATAGATAATGTAGATCAATGTGCTGTAGTATGAATGTACGATCTTAGCATACTATCAACTCGCGATGCCCATTGTCCGCCGTCGAATGATCTCCAATGGCGGTAGGTCATCCTCCAAGACGATGGCTACACAGGACTATTCAGGAAATTTTGGACACAGGGAAGTAAACAGCACTGACAACTTGATGATTTCTCTGCGTCATCATTCCCCTCTTTATCGCCGTTCTGCTGAGAGTTCTCTTCCTCAAGTTCCCGAGCTATAAACCTAGGAAGCATGGAGCGTCGCCTCTGAGGAGAAGAGTTAGTATCAGCCCAAAGTACACAGAACGGTAAACCAACCTTCACGACGCCAGCTACGTTGACACCCTCAAGATCAATGAGGTGTGGTGTCTCGTCCGCCTTTTCTTTGCGTTCGGCGCACTCTACCACCCAGGCTATACCGACAACATGAGGTTTGTTCTTGAGTTTTCTACATATGTCCGATCAGGATATACGAAAGAAATGGACTGATCAATACAAACCTCCATTTGTTGACGGTGCTAGTAAGACCGTTCTTGTACACCACGTGTGTGCAAGTTGAACCGACGCTCGATAGGATCTATTCGCTGAAGTTAGCATACCGAATCATCAATGAGAAGAAATAAGTACCCGAGCCCCCAACCGTTGCAGCATCTCTAAGAACAGCTCGCCAGCATCCTCACCTTCATCCGTCCTCACATCCAAGAACACAGTGCAGTCATCTAGAATCGAGAGGGATTCTGCTTTGTTCTGCGTATCGCCGTTCTCTGCATCTTTTCGACTAGATGATACGTGCCCCCCAGTACCTGCCTTAATTTTTCCCAATGCTCCCGGTGCCGTCTTAGCAGCGGAAGACCGGGTTACTCGGCCAGAGGGAGGAGTGTTGTTTTCGGTGCCGCTTGCCTCACCCAACTCGGCCGTAGTGGCTGCGGGGTACGTACTGCTCGAACTTCTTGTGCCTTTGGGGGTTGCTGAAGGACCCATCAAACAAGGTGCACTAGGTTTCGGTAAAGAACTCAGTGATTGAGACAGTCCTTGGAACGCCAAGGAAGCACGACGTGAAGCATTTTTGCTCCAGGCATCTTTCTTCTTGGAATCCTTTCCCTTCGCATCCAGAATAACAGCCATGTCTTCATCTACGTCCTCCCTAGGAACAGGCGGGGCCATAAAGACATCCGTGGACGTCTCTGTTGTGCGGGGAGTAACATTTGAAATCTCGATATCATTGTCTGATCCATCGTCGGCATTATTGCCGTCGCCTTTCACTGGACTGTGCATCACACTCGGAAGCGTTGTTTTCTTGCTCGCTCTTGGTGCAACGCGACCTCGTCCCAGGCCAAATATTCGTGGTCCAGAACCAGGCTTAGACATTATACTCCTCCTCTCTCCTGCTTTGCCACCTGATGGGAGTCCAAAGAAGTTCGTCATGGGCTTCTGAACGAGGCCATTGATAGTCTTTTTACCCGACGTAGTGGGGGCATTTGTCTTGGAGAGAGCTTTTGGCACCAGTGCGCTGGTATCCAAAGTAGCGGCCCGCGTCAACGAAGTACGTCGATTGATTGCTGAGTCGTCGACGGTCTTGGTAGTATCTTCGTCATCATCATCATTAGTGACCCGATTGAAACCCATGCTTGTATTGGGGCGGGAGGGAGGTGGCATTCGTAGTTTGTCAAGAGCATCTGACAGGTTCGAAAGCGATGACGGTCCAGCAGTGCCTACAGAAGGTCAAGATGGAGGACCAGTAGAAATCAAACCACATACCGGCCCGCGGTAAGTACATCGAAGACGCTCGGGCAATCTTCGATGGAGATGGAGAGCCATAAGTTCTCTTGGGCGCCGATGCTTTAGCAGGTGTCTTCGGTAGAGGAATTTTTGAAGCACGACCCAAAGAACGGCGGCTTGGCCCCGCCTGCTTCTCAGGTGAGGTGGGGGCGGAAATTACCATAGCATCAGTGTCCTCGGTTGAATCTACGGCCTCACTAACAACGGACGGTTGGATGATCTTGTCTATAGACGGCGTGGGATCCTGGGTAGCATTGGATTCAGAAGGAGCACCGACGTTGCTCTCTTCGTTCAGCTTATGCTGCTGAGAGGTGCTGCGTGTTACACGCCGAGGGGAGGTTTCGGGTATTGAAGATCTCGGTAAGCCCTTCTTTCGCTTCCTCGACGGAGATGACGGCTGTGGAGGAGCCAGAGGTTCAGTGACCACAGATCCAGTGGGTCCTCCATCAGCGACATCTAGTGAGTCTTCCTTTGGCGTGGGAGACGTGACGACGTCGACCGTTGAAGGGGCGGGGACCTCCATGTCGAGAGAAGTACTCTCGGGCTCTGGGAGAGGAAGGTCTAGCTCAGCATCCTCTTTGCGCTGTTCGGTGCCGTTTGTAGGGATCATGTCTGCATGCTCTTCTGTCGGCTCTTCGACAATCATGTCGGAGGGGGATGCTTCGTCGACAGGAGGGGTGAAGAGGCTAATGCCGATGGGTGAAGGAGCTGGGTCCGGGTCTGGGTCTGGTGCTGGTTCTTGATTTGATACCGGCTCTGGCTCGTTGATGGGATGCGCGAGTAGCACCGGAGATGGAGTATTACTCTTCGGAGGATCTTCGTCAGACTGTTCTGCTGATTCCAGAGGGAAAAGTGATGCAGGAACCACTAGGACTGGCTTTGGCTTCTCCCTCGGTCGCATCTTCGACTTCAACGTCACCTTAGGCTTATCTGGAACAACGGCTGGTTTGAGATCAGGTTTCACAACTGGCTTACTGCTTTTCGCCAACTGAGCGGAACCCTTGCTTTGGCGGCCTCTAGGCTTCGGGGCGTCATTCGTCTTGGATTTACCCGCAGCCATGAGGATAGAGAAAGCATTAGGCTTTGCTGGAGGAGCCTTGGAAGGGCCAGCAATACCATTGACAGCTCGTGCCTTTCCTGCAACTTTTGATGATGGAGCTTTGGCATCAGGTTTGGCCTGTGGCAAATGCGTCTTGGTCGACGAAGAGGCTGCCGATGGGAGGTCAACTATACTAGAAGGACGGGGGAGTCGGCTCTTTCCTTTGGCCACGCGTTGCCGGGTGGCAGGTAAGCTCGTTTCCGGTTGTGCTGGCTAAAGGGATTGTCAGTCCATTGTACCTAACGAATATGAGTTCAATTCACTTGAATCGCGGGTAGTTGTTCCACGACAGGGAGTACTTCCGCAACTGGCAGTGTTGCTAATGGCTGGATGGGGCTGGAGGTTGAGGAGCCAGAGTGCGCAGAAGTCAACGGAGACAAGTCCATGAAATTCTCAAAAAGCAAGGTAGGGCCGCCGTTGATTTCTTCAATGATGGTTTCAATCTGCGGCGGTACTTCAGGAATATCGGGTGAACTAGTGGCTGGAGGAGGTGTGACCGGACTGGGAGGTTCGGTCAACGGCGACATTGAGCCCCGTTCAATACCTGTGAGCAATGCCGAGTCCGAGTGGCTTTGTGGCACTTGATCCACTTCCATGAGTGTTTCGTCTGGTATTGCCTCGAGTCTTTCGGAAGGCAGTATCGGATTGGAGAAGATGCGTAACTTAGGCTCTCGTTCCTTCGATGGTGAGCGCGAACGAGGCCGTCGAGGTGACGGCGGGAGATTGTGGAGGTCGTAATGAGGGACATCAGGGAGGATAGGATTGAAAGTCGTAGGGAATGATGGAACAGAGCTTGCACGAGACTTGGGTTTACATTCGAATGCCGGACGAGATGAGGATGAAGCTGAGGATGCCGGCTTCTTTGACGTCGACGACGGGGTGGCGGAACGTTTGCGTTTCTTTCTCGTGGCAGCAATGATGCGAGGCTCAGAGGACGCCCGAACGGTACGTTCTCCACCCTGAAACTTGGTATACAGAGTCTCCCCGAGCACCTCGAGCACCTCGAGGCCGCGCCGTGCGCGCTTAGAGTGTCGAATACTCGGCGAAGGAGGCACTGAGCCAGAAGGCCGACCAGTGTAACTGTCGTGGTGTGTCGGCGAAGACGGTCGTTTTACGCCGGAATTTCCATTATGCGGTAGATCTCTTGAATTGCTCGTCTTCCCTGGAGATAGAAGCAGTTCATCATCAGAGTCCTCCCCAGCCATGTCCATGTCGCTGCCACCCATTTGTCGAGCATTCGCCTTGGGAGTGTCCATGTCTAGTTCCTCTGGAAGTTTCAAGTCGCTCGTGGACGGCTGCTGCGAGTTCTTTGCCATTGTTTTGGCGTTCTTCATGGGAGATTGCTGCAGCGAGAAGTCGAGGTCCGGCAGAACGAGTTGTGATCGTGTACGCTTCTCGCCAAAGGGATTAGACATGGTGGTAAAAGAGAGAGATGATCTTTCCGCAGGACATGCGAAATCAATTGTAGGCGTCCAGACGATACGCGTCGGGAGATTTCAACCAAGACCAAGACGCGCTGAGTCCTTAGATTCGAAATCTTACACGTGATCAACCAAACAGGAATCATCATTATCTTGTTGCCACATCACAAAACCCGGTCACTAACTCACGTTACCCTACAGACGAAACTATAGATTCAGTGATTGAATGCAGAACGCTTCAGTAGCATGCTCTCTAGATCCATTCACTAATTCTTCTGGATTAAATTATCACAAAACAAAATAAAAGATACAGTGAGGTCCATCAGGATGTTCGAACGGCCATTTACAGCATCTTGAGCTAAAGAATGGTTATATGTAAGCTGATTTACCTGGCCATACTTTTCTTATTCTTATGCGTGCCATGATTTAGCCAGATTGTCCCCAGTTTCTCTCAACGAGGATTTATACTCACTCACCGTTGTACACGCCTATCCACGGCAATGGTGATTCCGGTCTGAAACACTACTAATGGCATCTAGATACTTATCTACTTGCGGCCTGGGTACCCCCAAACAGCCCTATCAGTGTTGGCTTCAAGTAAGTATGTGAGCTAGTACAATTTACCCCAGCTGTTCGCAATCGAAGGAATTACCACTGACCGTCTCACATTCCAACCACCATTCTCACCCACAACTTCAGGCGAACGGCCGATCCTACCTCAGAATATGAGCGCCCAAATTCCCTCTTTCCAGCTGAACGATGGTACCAGGATTCCGGCTGTTGGAATGAGGTGAGCCATCAAAATTGAGATCATCATTGCGAAATATGGGCGCTGACGTTGAGCCGGCTATGTACCATAGATGTTGGATAGGTGTAGTTGGTGGAGGCCAGCGCGTCATTGACATGTGTACGAAGGCACTGAAGGTGACAATTCATCTCTGTCGACACTGGTAACACCCATCAAATTGTCTGGGCAATAGAACGGCTACAGGCATTTTGATACAGTAAGTCGATTCAAATGTCACAGCTAAGATTCCGGCCTGACCTGTTCCGTAGGCATCAGTATATGACAAGTCCTGTACTTTTGGCGACTATGCTGTGTTAACCCTGTAACCATGGGGAACGAAAAGGAGGTAGGAGAAGCAATCAACGCTTCGCGGATTCCACGAGAAGAGATTTACATTACAACCAAGTTACCGCGCGTATTTTCCTTCCTGATAAGACGTTGACATAGCCTCATACGCTCGCTGTTACAGCAATGACGCCCATCACAAGGTGCTCGAGTCGTTCGAGGAATCACTTGAGAAACTTGCATGTGGCTACGTGGATCTATACTTGATGCATTGGCCATTTGCAACGATGACTGGTACTCATAGTATTTGTTAACAGTGCTCACCGTTCTGATCACAGTAATTTGACCGTTATTTCCATGCGGCAAGACCAGAAGGCTGTCTCCCGACGAACATCCAACCTTCATCGACACTTGGAAAGACATGGAGAAACTCCTCGACACAGGTAATTAGATCGCCGTGCCTTATACCACGGCCTTCGTTTTCATTCTGCTGTGTTCAGGCAAAGTGAAGACCGCTGGAGTATCCAACTTCTCCGTCAAGACTCTCACCGAACTATTGCCTCACTGCACCGTCATACCAGCGACAAACCAAGTGCAATTGTATCCGTGCCTTACTCAAGTCGAATTGAAAGCTTTCTGCGAGGAGAAAGGAATTCTCCTCACTGCGTACACCCCCTTAGGTAGATCCAGTGCATATCTCACCGCAATCATAATTTGACTAGACGTCCACTGCGTATAGGCCGGGCTGAGTCAAAAGTCTTACTGGAGCACGAAACGATAGTTGATATCTCCAAGTCCCTCGGTGTGACACCCGCTCAGGTACAGCCTTTATTGTTATTCAAGTCTGAATCATACTGAGGCGCTGCCTTTTCTAGGCGCTCCTGAGCTGGTCCATCCAGAGAAACGTCGTCGTCGTCCCGAAGAGTGAAGACGACCAGCGAATGCAAACTAACATCAGCGTAAGTGAACCCGTAGAAAGGCCTTATACTTTAAGAGCTAACAAGAGCGATCAACCCGCAGCTTGTCCATCTATCCGACGAACATATCGAACGAATCAACAGGATACATGAAGAACCGGGGATGCACCAATCACTCCTAAAATAATATGGATCCGCGGACCGCGACAGCGCGAATTGCTAGTACAGCGACTCTGTGTAAAATCCTAATCATTCTGTTACTGCAATTATGACAATTGTCCCGACCCCAGCGCAGGCGTCAAGCCACTGCTGCCATACGGCGGGGCGCCGACGGTACCAGGCGCGTGATCCTCTCCTTATAGCGATGATGTCGCGAGCGACGAGATCAATCCCAGTGTTTTAAAGATCTACAACATGATTTGCAGATATTTAGTCACGGCAAAAATCTGCTGATGTCAGATGGCATCTTCTTGCGCCTCCGAGATTTCAGGTAGCTGTGATTGACGCTAGCATCCCGCTTGGGAAGTATGAAAGTTCATCGCTCGAGCGTTTCGAGCGTTTCGGTACGTATAAGGTGTAGCACCGGGCCGGAAGAACTGCTGGCACCGCTCCGTCGAACTTTCTGCCAACTATTAATATTACGCTCTCTCATCCCCTACAGCTTCAGGTGAAAGGACATATTCTACCCTTAATATGAGTGCCCAAGTACCCTTTTTTCAGTTGAACGATGGCACGAAGATCCCAGCCGTAGGAATGGGGTAAGTTACCGTCTTAACTCAGAGGGTCCATCACCAAGAATGCTGGGCACTGATGGGCTGGATGCATGCTATAGCTGTTGGCTAGGCCAGGTCGGTGGAGGCCAGCGAGTATATGACATGTGCACGAAGGCTCTGAAGGTGACGACCTCCCTGTTTATACAGGTAGCATGTCGAACTGATTCGGAATGTAGAACGGCTACAGGCACTTTGATACCGTAAGTTCATCTTAACGATTTAGGCATAATTGTACCCTGATCCAGTAAGGTGGCAGGCATCAGGATATGGCAAGTCCAACGCACTAGCCCCGCAGCGAGAAGTGACATTGACCTGTACCCCTAGGGAACGAAAAGGATGTAGGACAAGCAATCAATGCTTCGCGTATTCCAAGAGAAGAGATTTATGTTACGACCAAACTACCGTGTGTATTCATACTACTGCTCATACGCTACTTGGATGACCTCGAATCGTCCTCTTTGCAGCAATGACGCCCACGATAGAGTCCGCGAGTCCTTCGAGGAATCCCTGCAGAATCTTCAGTGCGGCTACGTGGACCTATATTTGATGCATTGGCCATTTGCAATCATTACTGGTACTAATATTCTCTGATACCCATCACTTTCCCGAATAACCGTCATGCGTTCAACAGACTCATCCAGCCAGAGCAGAACTCTACGCCCTGACGAACACCCGACTTTCATTGATACTTGGAAGGAGATGGAAAAACTGCTCGACACAGGTAATTATATACAACTTATCCCGTACTACGACGTCCCGATCTTCGTTAGGCAAAGTCAAGACCATCGGAGTGTCTAATTTCTCCGTCAAGACTCTCACTAAATTATTGCCTCATTGTGCCGTCATACCGGCTATAAACCAGGTCGAATTACACCCATGCCTACCACAAGTCGAGTTGAAGGTCTTTTGCGAGGAGAAGGGAATTCTCCTGACAGCGTACACTCCTCTAGGTACGTGAATATCCATCCCCCTCGATTGTAATGTAACTAGACATCTACGTGCAGGCAGGTCGAAAGTCCTAATGGAACACGAAACAGTGGGCGATATCGCGAAGTCTCTCAGCATTACTCCGGCTCAGGTATATCCAAATTTTGTTGTTCGATCAATCAAGCTGATGCCTTCTCCAGGTACTCCTAAGTTGGTCTGTCCAGAGAGGCATAATCGTGGTCCCAAAGAGTGAAGACGACCAGCGGATGCAAGACAACATTAAGGTGAGTCGAGCAGTCAGAATTCCATCTATTTGAAGAGGTCCGACGGTGATCTTATAACCCTCAGCTGGTCCACCTATCCGAGGAAGCTGTCGAGCGAATTAACAAGATACACGAAGAACCAGAGATGCACCGGTCCCTCCTGAAGTATCATAGCCCTGAAGGAGGAGCCTTTGGCTGGTCGTACGAGGACTTTGGATGGAACATGGTGACTGGGGGAATCATTCCCTCCAAGTAATTCACAGGTTGTTATCGGGTCCAAGATCTGATTGAGGGTTGTTAAGTATCATGAACTGTATGTACCACTAGTGTGATCCGTCCTTATTGCTTGGGTGGTCACACGTCGTTTATTGTACGCATGTGTCGTCCCATGGAGTCTCTGGTTGAGTTGGAGTTGGTGACCAAGTTCAACGCGCGCTCGAGGATCTTGGCAGTGTCAGGGTCGAAAAAGTAAAATATTCACACAGGTCACGTCTGTGGCTTGGATTATGGCAGCCCAAGCCTGCACTCATTCTCTGCAATTATGTTCTGCGCAACTCGATCAAGGCTTCAGCAACATTCACGGCGATGCCTGAACCTACGCCAACTGCCTGCCTTCCGTGTTCCTAGGGTCCCCCCTCTTCACCGGCGAGCCTTGTCTTCAAGCCCATCATGTTCTGCCGTTCCACCAACGTCGGTTGAAATACCGTTTTCTCTGGCATTTAGTGGCTTACATCCAAGAAAGACAGACAGACACCTTTGAAGCATCCTCCAAAGTCTATCTTGATAGTGAACAAGCTCAGAACACAGCCTGTAATCCTCGCCATCGACGCCTTCCTTGAGTAAATGACATTCTATCAACACGCTTCGTTATCTCGTAATGTTATTCTCATCAGGCATGTGCACACGAAGTATCCTGGCGTACGAGTATTTCATGAAGACAGGCCTGATATACCTCATGGAGCGGAAGTTTGGCAAGGTCAGTTGTTTTGCCTTCATAGAGATAAATGTGTTTATTCGGCACGCATACCAGGTGCAAAGGTACAGCCCATTGATCTCGTCGTGACCCTCGGGGGCGATGGAACAATTCTACATGCATCCTCGTTATTCAGTACTGCAGCGGTCCCACCCGTGCTAAGCTTCTCAATGGGTACACTTGGCTTTCTCCTTCCCTTTCGTGCGTAGCCGCGCTCTATCTATCCAGCCGCTTGTCTCTGATGTGACCATACTGAAGACATTGACGACTTCTCAAGAGCACTGGAAAGCGTGTTCCAAGGCAAGGCAACTATCCTCAACCGAATGCGACTGGCATGTCGATTTTACGACCAAGAGTTGATGAACATAAGCAAAGATAATGACGGTGCGTTGTCCTCCTGGTTTCAGAGCTCTAATTATATCTCAGCTCCGTGATCTAGATTGGCAAGTGATGAATGAAATTGCCTTGCATCGTGGATCAAGTCCTCATCTCAACACCATTGATATCTTTGTTGACGGCCAACATCTGACGGAGGCTGTCGTGCGTCTATCTTACTACTATGTTCACAGTCGTTGTCATTAACTGACGGTCTTGCAGTCAGATGGTCTGATAGTTTCGACACCAACAGGTTCCACAGCCTACTCTTTGTCTGCTGGGGGTCCTATTGTGCACCCGTCGCTAAGCGCGTTGGTACTCACTCCCATCTGTCCGCGGAGCTTGTCTTTTCGGCCATTGGTGTTCCCTGCCTCATCGCTTATAACACTAAGGGTATGTGGCTTCTTGATTATGCCTCAGCCGCATCATTGAAATGCGACAGATCGGAGATCGCAGTCGGTCGCCTGCCGGCGTTTCGATGGACGGTAGGGTTTCTCATGTCCTCAATCCCGGAGAGTCGGTGAATGTGCAAGCCTCGCCATATCCCGTGCCATGCATTAACCGTTCGTCGATCGTCGAGGAGCAGTCGAATGTCGAAGGCGCCGGTCCCGGTAAAGAAGACGACTGGGTTCGAGATATCAACAATCTGCTTCAGTATAACGCCACATTTAGAAGCAAGGCTCTACTTCGACATAGCCGTACATAAATATAATGGAAAGCAGAGTAAAGCAATATGTCTGACATTGGTACAATGTGAAAGAATTCCAGTCGTCCCAGCAAGTTCTTGCCAAACACGACAAACGGATAATTGTACACAATAATGGTCGTAGGACGCCCTGCGCATGATATAAGGTATGGGATGGAGAAGTTGCCAGGATGGTCATGAGGGTAGTTGCCACCAACTGCGATGTGATCTGATTCTACCAGATGGTGATGCCTGGCGAGATGGGGAGCGTGAAGAGGGTGCCGAGCGTGACTCCCTGATGTCGTTGCTTGCGTTGTAAAACTCGGAAGAAGTCTCCTTTGTATCTGGCACCTCGAGATACCGTGGTGGCTCAATAGAGATCGAGATGTCTCCTTCAACGACGCGTACGTCGACGACTTCGCCTCGTAGCAACCGTGCAATGGCTGCGCACCACGCGCTTTCCGACACCCGTACTTGCGCTTTGGAATGTCCCAAAGTTGCGGTTATATAGAAGCCTATCCGGTCGTCGGGTATTGCTCCCAGTTCGGGGAAGACCTTTCGAGCTTCCTCGATTGCGCCCTACACAAAGCCTTATAGCTGAGTTTTCTGGCACCTACATGGAGAAACCCACCACGTAGCTACTTGCTGGCTGCACAAAGACGAGCTTATCGTCCTTTCGATAAGTAATGATATCCGCCGGTACAGTGCTTGAAGTTCGGTATGTAGCCATAGGAGAAATAGGATGAGAAGTTGTTGGTCTTGAGACACACCGATGCACGCCTATATATGTACATTTGACGCCAAGCGCCCGGAAAACAGGCTGTTCGCATCGCCTTTGAAGCTGAAGCTGTACTGAAGGGCATAACATTGGGGTCCCGATATTGCCAAAGTATCATTATGTACATGCGGTGAACTACAGCCGGTCAACTTTACAGTGGTTTGCTCGAACTGGCATAGCGGTTCGACAACCTATGCGTTGGCTTCGACTAACAATGCAAACAAGCCACTGGCAGTTGATGTAGTGGCTTTGACCTGTGTTTGAGCTTCCACCCTTCTCTTAGACTTCCTCGACTTGGGCCGTCGCTCTTCAGCAAATGAACCTTCTAGCCCTGCCTCGCAAGCGTGCCATATCGCCACTGGCAATACGTGAGCCTCTGAAGATTGGTTGGCCGTAAGATGAGAGTGGATCTGACGGCCAGAATAATTAAGGGCTGTCATGGGGAGGGACTGAGGCAATAGCAAGATCTGTGCGAGATGCGATATGCTTTCGAGGGCTATCGACACCTGTGCGACCATTTGGATATGTCTGTCAATAACGAGTGGTGGCTCATTGTTCGAGTCTGAATGACTCGATTGGGGAAGCAATGCGGCCAAAACAATTTTGGCCTCTTGACGCGTCCATTGTTCTCCTTGTCTATGAATGCTTGGAGCCTCCAGTGCTCGGGCGTGCAGAGTCATTATGACCCACCGAATTGCCAGTACAGGGAGGAGAGTATCGGGGGGAAGGCCGGTTATATGGGGATTGTGAGATTTCAGCGCATGGTAGAGCATAGCTAGCCGGTCTTCTTCAGGCCACAGCGGGAGCGGGAGTCCTGCTTTGTCGGCGAAGTTTACACCAAAAATATCAGCAAGGTCTGAGAGGGGAGGTACTTCCACCGGGTCCTCCGCTATATGCGTTCCTCGCCGCACATGCTCGATAACTACCTTCGGTCGTGCGGGCTGTAATGCCGCCTTTATTGAAGAGGAGCCATGTTGGGCTCCTAGTGTACCGATGTTCGACGTTTCGGGAGCGTGCAGTTGTTGTAGCGCGCCTTTAAGAGGCGCCAGCGGATCTACGCGTGACGAGGCGGCATATTCCTCATCATCCGAGTCTTCTTCCATAACATCGATTAACTCGTCCTCATCCGACCCTTCGCTCATCTCGTCCAGTTCGCCATTCGGAGGCGAGTCATTTTCAGCAGGATCCGACTGAGCGTCGATCCCCACCGAATCGTCAAGTATCGAGTAACCCCATGACCTGATAACGCGGCCAATAGATACAGCTACTGTCTCTATATCTGGGTGCTCGAGGGGTAAGCGAGGCCAGTAAGTCGCTGTGTTCAGTACGTCCATGATTCGCGGGGAAAGGACCCCTTCCCTATAGGCATCGAGATACGCAGCACGAACTTGATTCGTCCGTTGCATTTCCTCCGTTTCGCCATCCTGAGTATCAGAGATCTCGGCTAATGCTATAACATTGCGTGAGATCATTGGTAGTAAAGGGCATATATCTGGGGGGTGTAGGGCACAGAAGTCGGTTGCCCACAACCCCTCTAACCCCTGTGAGCCCTCGTGTTTGGGGATGGCGTACTGCAGCGTGGAGTCCACCACGCGGTCAATAACAGAATCTATCTCTGTGGAACCCATGGATGATGCTCGGAGGAGCAATGCCTTCACTGCGCGGTCAATGAGGTCCATCACGCTTCCGATCTGGCGCATGGGTTTTTGCTTTCTATTTGTCGAAGCAGTGACAATGGAACGAAGCGCAGTCGCTACGCGTTCGATGCGTTGTACGGATGTCGATGTCCGATCGAAGAAGAGCTGTTGTATGTTTTGTTGAGGGAGCGGTGAATGCTTGGTGTAGTCGTTTCCTACCAACGCACCGAGGAGGGGGAACAAAGAGGCAGGGACACGGAGATGTGAAGAGAAGGCTGAGGGGTTGTAGGCTGTCATGGAGAGAGATAAATTCAGCTCGTCGCCGTCAGGAGGAATCAATCCGCGGTCCAACCTTGCTTCGGGTTTCTTGCGCTTGGGTTTCGCTGGGGTAAAGCCAAAATCGTCGACCTCTGGGGCATCATCTGGGGTCTCCACGGATGACCAGACCATCTCGTCAAGAGGAATATAGCCAAGGTAACCCTCCGCGTTGAGGATAATGAAATCAGAATCATTGCCAACGACGTAGCCCCTTAGACGACCGGCGAGCTCTACTGCGTATGGGTCGCCCTCCTCGTCCGCGAAGTGAAGCTGGAGATTGTCGTTAGCTGCATCGACTTGTTTGAGTGCTTGCACCGTATTGGAGTAGATCAAAGGCGGGATTATCCTTGGCTGCACTCGGGAGGTTGGCGAGGTCCTGAAATACAACAGGGAAGGCTTGATGATCGATTCCTCCATACGTAAACGACCGGTTAGGAACTTTAGTCGCGGGTATGCACCTACATCGTCTCATCGTTCAGAGACATCCGCTCAAATACTACACAACGCTGTTGGGGGACTGACCATCGAACACAAAGTGCACTCTGAGGCCAATGCTGATCCACGCCTTGACGACTCGCTTTACTAGCTCCGAGAACTCTGCATACTCGCCGCCATACACCCAGGGTAGGCGCGAGTCGAAATACAGGGCGTATATGAATCTAATAATCAGGGTTGAGGATTTTACACGAATGAAGCTACTTGTGACTCACGACCAGCCGTCAATAACCAAGGTCGTTGGGGGAGCATCTTTCTGGGGAACATTAATGGTTTTGGCCAGTGCGCGACGATTATCTCGTAAGTATTTTCCAAGGCCTTGCACGCCCATATTGTGTTTTGTCGGAAATAAGAGATCGCATATGATGAGTGGTAGGCGAGGTGCGAGAGTCCGACATCCAAGCGCAGCTCAAACGGATTTTGCGGCTTATCCTCAGTCAGCAGGAGCGCACCGTTATGCTGATAGTAGAGTACAGAAGCATGGCAACATGGCCGAGTGGTCTAAGGCGCTGGAATTAGGCAACTACAGCTTATCCAGTCCGAAAGGGCGTGAGTTCGAACCTCACTGTTGTCATCAAGGAACACCCAATAACGGGCCGTCGCCTCTTTTTGCGCCTTTTCTCCGACAAGGCATTCATTGGGAGGACAAAGTACTACATACTTTAATCCTTCAAATATCAGACAACATTCTTTGTTATGTCTACATAATCCTCGCCGATTCACATTACTTCTCTGTATCTGATATATATGATCAATACTCTATATATAGTGTCCAAAATACGCATAGCATGAATCAAGTCGGTTTCTTTTGGTCATCACTATCGTCGGGGGGACTGCTCCACTTCTCCCATAGTAACCCAAACGCTCGGCTGGCAAGGACGTAAGGATCTTTCGTCCAAGCCTTCTCCCAAATCCGGTGTACGAGTTCTTGCTGGGCACCCGAAGTTACACTCTCATGGACGATACCAAGTAGTTTGTGCGTGGGCGCAAGTAGATTCTCCAACTTGCTGTACAAAGGTGGTAGGGGTGGCGGAAGGGATATTAGAAGGGATTCGGCACTATATGTGATGGATGAGTTAGCGATCGGATAGGTGATGAGGCTACACTTACGATATATCGAGGATAGGCGGAGGGGGAACTATGGGTCCCCACCATTTGTCCGGTGCGGGCGAGTCTACTGCTGTTGCTTTTGGTTCCTTCTGGTAGTCTTGATATTCCGCCCAGTCGCGTCTCCGCTTGTCTTTCGCTGCCTCGTACTGCTGCTGTGATTCCAAATCCCGCCGCATCGTCCACACCTTTTCCCACACGCCCTGCGACGACTTGGTATACCACAGGTACCATCCCTCATCCCAGTACTTCTTATCGTCTCCAGGTTTCCTGACGTGGTCATCACTTTCGGTGCCTTCGGGATCCGTCCCCCCCAAGTACGGTGGAAGATTAGCTGGCTGGCCCTCCTTGGGTAACGGATATTTCGCTTTCCCGTCTGCATCGAGATTGTGGTGCGTCCGGAATGAGACGATATTTCGGACCTCATGCGTAAAGACCTTGCGTATGCATATGGCTTTGCAGTACGGCTCCTTCCTATGAAAGCGGCCGGCCACTGTTTGCGAGCAGTACATAAAACACCGTTCGTCGGTCCTGGGGGAGAAGCGACCTACTGCCCAGTCAGAGTTCCGAATAGCCAAAAGATGACGAGATGGGACTTGCCCTGAGGTGGATTGAGAATCTTGATGGTCGGCCATGTTGCGAACGGTATGGGAGGCACTTTCTGTCGCTTGGATGTGGATGCGGGGGTATCTTGACTTGAGGACATGGAAATGATTCAGAAAGAATGGCTGGCGCACAACAAGGAAAGGAAGAGCAATAGGAGTGCAGTGCGCACCTCACGGCCACCCGGCACAGCCAGGCGCTTCAAAATTCAAGCGGCGCCTGCTGACTCAGCTCAGCTCACCATAAAATTCAGTCTCGCAAATTTTGCAGCTCATCTCATGCTGTCTGAAGAATCGCTGTCGCAGCTCACGCACGGAGAGCCTCCAACTCTCTTTTTCCGCTGTGGGGAAAGTCCCCGGAGATACAGAGCATGGTCCCGTCCATCCCAAGGGGAAAGCAGCCAGCTTTAAGCGCGCTGGATTTTGGACGTCGGGTCGGCGAGAATGCATTGCCCCTCCGCTCACCGATGGACTCGTAACTCGCTCGGTCGGTGTGTTCACGCTAAGGGCTCCCTCTCGGCCACTCTGTTGCCCCATCCCGATACTCGCCGTCTGGTGAAGGCCCGATTCTGCGAAGATACGAGCGGAATCTTGCTCAGGCGGTGTGGTGGACGGTGGACAATTCGTTACTCATAGATACAGTCATGCGATTGTGGACTTCTTTGCCGTCGTCTTCAACTCAATGGGGCTTACTCTCATTCAGCATGAGCTCGTATTTTTTCCCTTCTTTGGCCTTCGAGGTCGATCGCTCGGAAGAATGGGATCGGATGGATTTGTGCAGGTAAGCAACTTTCCGTTCACTTCCTTGCATGATGTTTGTTGGCTTTTTGAATTTCTTCATGGTGTATACCCTATTGGGGGCGAGCTCCAGAATTTGACAACCTGACGGATACGAGATTCTGTCTTATTGAATGAATAACTAATTCAACTTTTGCAGCGAAACTGAAGGGCGATGGTGGTTGAATCGAAAGTACGTATACGTGTAGGTTAGGCACTTGTATTGTGTGCAGATTGTATGCGCCGTTCAATTCATAGTTTTCCATCCGTCAGAAGTCATCAACATGCGTGTCAGTGATATGCGATTATATACAAGATAACATACAGATCCGCTAAGACGAACTTCCCATCTAAGTCCGTCGAATTACAGCTTCGCCTTGCGACGCTGGTTCTCCATTTCCACCTTTGCAAGTTCACGAAGTTCCCTTCTGAGGATCTTACCAGCAGCACTGTCCGAGGCATGTCAATGTCAACAGTGTGTAGACGAGCCTCTAACAGAGGGGCTTACCTCTTGGGTATCACGTCTATAACGACAACACCTTTACATCATGATGGGTTAGCAGCATCCAAGATGGTACTTGCAAGGACGAAAGGCTTACCACCACGAAGGAATTTATGCTGTGCGACCTTGGTCTTTATCCAATTCGCCACATCACCACCAAATGCACGCTTTTGCTCAGGCGTAGTCAGCTTTTCAGGTGAGGTAGGCACGACGTAAGCTCTAATAGAAGCTGTTCAGCGTAATGTCCCTCAAGCTTCTGAAAAAACCACACAAACCTAGGATACTCTGTGGCTTCCCCCTCGTCGTATACACCGATGACGGCTGCATCAACGATATCTGGATGTGTCAATAATACACTCTCCAGTTCGGCGGGTGGTACTGTACGGCATCGATTATATCGACAGCGAGCGGGCAGGGAAAGGCAGGCTTGCCTTGGAAACCCTGTTTTAGAACGGGAAGGTTAGAACACTGCTATCTACCGTCGTCAGATAGACGGGCCGCACCTTATATTTAATCAACTCCTTGCGTCGATCGACGATATAATAGTATCCTTCTTTATCTCTGATGCCAATGTCACCAGTTTTGAACCATTTGTCGTGAGTAATGCAATCTTTCGTCGCAACATCGTTATTAAGGTATCCCTGTACATCGATTGTTAATGTCAACGCAACACCACGGTGGTGATGCTCCACAAATATATACCTTCATTATCGACGGGCCTCTAAGCCAAAGTTCTCCGGGCTGGCCCTCCTCCGCGTCTATGAGACCGTCGCCTTCGCCATCTACGACTAGGCGTGCCTCCAGATTCGGCAATAGAAGTCCAATACTTCCGACTTTGCTGTCAGACTCCGCGGTGGAAAGCAGATGGGTTGTGGGGCTTGTTTCCGTGAGGCCATAGCCTTGCGTGACAAAACACTCTTGCTTTCCGCCGTTGCAGGCCAACAATCTGCACTTCACCTGAAAGGTGTCTCTGTCAGAATACGACAGAATTTGATGCAACAAGAGTGGTTACATCTTTGACAAGTGCTGCTCCTAGTGGAGCTGCGCCAGAGAAAAGGATTTTTAGTGTGCTTAGGTCGTTCTTTTCAACCGCTAATGACATAGGTGAGCAGGGGCTCTACATTAGCAGATAGCTAGGCTTACCTGGATGTCGTGCAAGTACTACAAGGATTGGAGGAACAATCAATGAAGCAGTTACGCGATAGCGCGCAATATTTTCGCAGAATGCAACGGGTTCAAATTTAGTTTGAATAACGACAGGAATACCGGCAGCGAGGGGGAAGTTGAGTAACTTAACGGCGCCTAATTATAGGTCAGTAGGAACAATCATATCGATATTCAGAAAGATGGTACCGTATATGTGGTAGAAAGGAAGGACGCCTAACATGACGTCTTTCCCTGGATCGAGAGCAGGAAAAACGAGTTTGACCATATCGAGTACAGATGTAATATTGTGGTGTGAAGTCTAGTGGGATGAAGGTTAGCCCACGAGTTCCGACATCGTCGTAGTGAACTGCTGATAGCTAATATATCACTGACCATAACACCTTTTGGTTTGCCTGTCGTACCGGACGAGTAACACAGTAAGACTGTTTCGTGGGTGTCGGCGCCATCGAAGCGTTCTTCAGATGGAAGCGTCCCCAACGTCAGCAGTTCGTCCAAGGTCAAGAGGCCGGGGTCAGCGGTGGTCTTGGGACTACGGTTCCCAGCCCACTGGAGTCCATTTCCAAGAACCACGATGCGCTGATCCGCCTCGTTCTTCGCCAGCCCCAGGTCCTTCAGCATTTCCCGTGCCACAGGTACGCCATCTTCAGCTACAAGAATAACTTTCGCGCCACTGTCGTTGTATTGGTGTTCTAGCTCTCTGCTTGTGTAGGCACTGTTGGCTAGAGTACACCGCAGACCTCCTGAGATGGCACCGAAAAGAGCGATTGGAAAAGCCAGTGAATTGGGCGAGAATATCATCACCGTATCACCGCGTCTCAGTTTGAGCTGAGGGAGATTTCGCAGGGCATAGCCTAGAGAGAGAGCGAGATGCTTGAGCAACGCGCGCGAAACCGTCGCGCCCGTAGCAGCATCGATGAACGCGGGGTGTGCAGCAGGGTATCCGCCAATTTCATTAGGCCCCGTCACGGAGAAGAGGTGCGTGAACAGAGATTCCGAGGCCACAGATATTGGGGGGTACGGCGAGGTGTAGATTCTTGCGACCATGGTGGTGTGCGTTGCGGGTCAACCGGTGTACGGACATTCGTGCGAGGCCCAGTTTAGGATTTGCCGGTCGGCGAGGGGCAATATGTAAGTCACCCGAAAGGGGCATCACGCGTGACCCCTGCTTTTCCCTCCGAGTCACGGCTGCTTTCACTTGTCCACAACCTCCTCCACCACTTTTTGTTGTACTCCTTTGATCCAAATGGCCTCCCTTCTTGAACGCCTGAGTGTCCCGCAGCCCGCTGCACCCGGCCCCATTCGTTCGCGAAACAGCCAAAGCCGCTCGTCAACGCCATATGTTAGTAGAGCTCCAACTATTGTACAAGGGTAGACCTCACTCGGACACGCGCCAGAACCGACCCCCGAAACGCGACATTGACTCCCCATGGTCGCACGACCTCTTCGAGCAGCACAACTCCCTATCCGCGCGCCTGAATCTGACACCCTCAGCCCCCAAAACGACAATCACCTCGATTGCGCAGAAAGCGCTGAGAGATGCTACATCAAAGTCATCAGGGGAGCTGAACATCAAGGGCGCGGGCTCGCAGAATGTAGTTGAGGTAACGGGACTGGCGGATGGGACAACGGCAGACGACGTTGCAGCAATCTTCAAGCGTTGTGGCGCAGTCACCAATACCAAGGCCGTGCCCGGTGGCGAAACGAAAATCCGAGTTACATTCAAAGAGCCAGCTTCAGCGACTGCAGCGGTTCAGAAGTTCAACGGGCAAGTAGCTGATGGCAAGGTGTTATCAGTGCGTATAATAGGCGCAACGGCGACCACGCTTGGTGGTAGATTGGGGGGTGTAGACGGCTTGGGCTTGGTGCGACAGGAGGGCAGCGTGGACGTTTTGATGGGCACGCAAGAGGGTGGCTCGTAAGCAGCTCTCTAAAAGTCTTATCGAACGAAGACAATCTGAACATATCCCAGGAAAATGCGTTCAGACTCTCTTCTCAAGGCCGACCCACGGGCGCAAGTTCTAGTAGCACCTCCTGGTACGAATCCAGCAGACTACGTATCAGCGCCAAGCCAGCGAGGAGGTAGGCGGGGACGTGGTGGGCGAGGTGGACGTGGAAGACGTGGCGGTGGACGGGGCGGTAATTCCAATAAAATGGACCTTGATTAGTTGTTTTGTGAGTAGTCCTCTGCTATGTGCTTGCTTGGTTCTGATTTTTTGATCCATTTGCAGTTTGTCACTCCTTTGCTTCATTGTATTGTCTTTTCGGGTAGTTCTGTTTCTTGCTCGTGTATGCGTTTTGTCTACTCCCCTCTGTCTAGTTTTCTCCTAATCACTACCACAGCTACATTGTGCACTGCTGTATCCTGTGTGTATAAACAGCGTCAAGCTTTTGCTCCGCCTCATACAATGAACACGGTTCGATTTCGTCCTCTACGCAAGCAAATTATCGAATGGCTTGTTCGTACAGCTTCAGTTATGAAGTCATTGACAACGGGAAGAACTGCGGGATTGTTGCGTCTCCTCTCAACCAGCAAACGGCGTGGTTCTACATCCTACCGCTCACCACCGCCCTCCAAGAAAAGATATATATTTTTCTACCCGAGAACGGACGACCTGATCATGATCACTGTAGACTTATATCAATCGACACCTATCGACACGGAGTAGCGACAGGTACTACGATCTGGGAACTTCCAAGAATCACCACTAAGGCTCAGTCGTCGTTGGCGGTAGTTATGCTGTTAATAGGATCCTGCTCGTTACCGGAACTCGGTGGCGATGCATACTATCTTCCAAGAATAGCTATCAGCTCGCATGCCTCATAGCTTCGGAATGATCTTCCTGGCTTCGGTGGGATAACTACTTTGATGGCCAGGCTCCGGGTTGACGGCACGACACACATACGCGTCGTGGTCGCTGCGCTGCGCTTCTCTTCTCGATAGGTAAGGTTTGCTTCATCCATACTCATCAAACCTCCGTGACAAAGCGTGATGTATTCAAAGAATTTCACATAACAATCCTGGTATCGTTCAAGTCAAAAATTCAGAACTATGACAAATTCTTGAATTGTGTTTTGGAATTTCTCATCGTTCTGAATTTCTAAAGAATTGAGTATTGCCATTGTTATCTAATTGTTTTGTAGCCATTGAGAGATTCTGATAACAAAGCAGGGCACCAAAATGGCGTGGAGTAACGCGATGTCACACCAAGCGAAGTTTGATGAGTATGGATGAAGCAAACCTTACCGCCACCCGGTCCACAGCAAGTGACTTTCCCATTGGACATGTGTACACCCGTATGGCACTTGTAATAGATGTCTCGTTGATCATCTTTAGTCACTAATCATAGCCACACTTGCGGGAGAGTTTGCGGATTTCATTCAGCTGGGTGGGGAGTGTTTGCGGCACGGCCATCAGTGTAGAGCCACATAAAAAAGGTATCGTCAACCACAAGTCATTGAGCATCACTGAGATACGCTATTACAGGCTAGAAATAAACAGCAGGTACAGGAAGGGACATACTCGAAGGATGAGGAAGAATGTACGAACCACCGACCCAACTTCGCTCCTCGCAAGAGAGTGAGCAATGCAAATGGGTGCTAAGACGTCCGACTCGCTCAGAACACGGCCTGACACTCGAACAACCGCGTATGTCGCCAAAGAATGGCTAGGCAGTTATGAGCAACATGGGGAAGATTATGGCCGTGCTGCCGCACGAAGAAAAACTTCTCCCAGAGGTGAGGATTATATATGGGAGCTGTGGGAATTGCTTTGTCATCATACTTCAAGCAGCGACAAGGAGTGGCCTCCCTCGAGGATGGGGTTGCATACATCCTCAAATTGAAAGCGTACGAAACTTGGTTAAGCCTTCCTGGCCGCCGGCTGCGCCCATCGTGGATTAGCTGAACAACGCAGCCTTATAAATTGGGCTCCTCAATCATTCGGGCTTTTGATCAAGTAGCGGTACTATGAGTTTAGAGCACTTTTTATGGCCATAGACGGACTAAATTTCCTTCAAGACCAAGCCACTGCCGGCATTCGATGCGAGTACTGTAACTATATGTTCGCGCTCTGGGTCACCTGATGGCCAATGCAGGCTCCCCGTGCGATCGCCGTCCTTCTCCACTAGCTTTCTCAAAGCTGACCATTAGGCTAGAATCATGAAGCCCACAACCTTGCATGCTACGATCACATTGGAGCCTAGTGTGTATAAGCGTGCATTGGCACTTACCACCAAATAAATCCATACGTAACATGTACAACACAGTGTACTTATATGTCCGAGCAATCATTGTATATGGCAATTATACAGGTTTAGCTGCGGTTAGGCCTATCGCACCCACTGCTGCTGCGTCGTCTACAAACTCCACAGCGTGAAATACATGACCTTTCCTTGCGAGGGAGTCCAAAATCATGTCCCTGTACGATGCCACTCCAACTAACGATCCTCCGAACGAGATGATGCTTTCCGACGCCTTCACTGCACGGGGCTGGGGGTTCTTCTCGTCGTAAAGCAATACGGCGACCTCGTTTGCAAGGATCTCTGAGCAAACCCGAAGCACACTGATTGCTAACGGATCCTTGTCTTCGAATGCAGCATCGAAGACCATGGGTGATAACGACGATAGCCGTTTTTCTCGCGGAATCGAGACATGCGGGGATGTATCATCGTCTGAGGGCGCAGAGTGGGTGCGTTCAGGGAGATGGATCAACGTAAGGATCTCCATGAAATCGGTTATGGAGAAATGAGACATGATGCGCGTCCGCAAGGAGCTGTCTGGCGGTGGCTTGCCCGTAACAGAGGCTTTATCGTGTTCCAGGAGGAGTTGGCGGATAGCCTCACGTCCGACGTGAAATCCCCCACCCTCGTCGCCAAGGATCCACCCCCAGCCCCCGATACGCCCAAGCTCCTCTAATACACCATTAGTTTCCTTGAAACTGACACTGATGGATCCGGTACCACCAATCACGGCGACAGCGCAGGAAATCTCCGGATGGAGGCGAACGGGTGCGGCTAAGAGATGGGTGTCGTTCGCGACCACCAGTCGCGGTCCTGCGGGTACCCCCAGCAATTTCGATATAACAGGCGTGATGGCCGCGACGGCGGCTGGTGAATCGACTCCCGATATTCCAAACCATGCGGCAGCGAAGGTGACACTCGTTGGTGGTAAGGAAACAGGTTCCTGGGACGGCGGGGATGTACAAGACTTTAGAGCATTTCCGACGGCTGTAGCAACAGACGAAGAGAAGGCTTCGATGCCGAGATATGCGAAGTTCGACGGTCCGCCGAAGGCACGACCTATAATCTCGCCCGACTCGTTGGCAATCGCAGCGGCAGTCTTCGAGCCTCCGCAATCTACGCAGAGGTAAAGAGCCATAGTATCTGGGGGGCGGAAGACAGAGTTCTTGTCGCTTTATTTCCCGTCTTGTGACTCTTGTGGTCTATGTTGCCAGCGCTGCCTTGAGCCATATGGTTCGCCTGATAAGGATGCTCTGGGCCGCATCACTGTCAAGGCACTCACTGTGAACTTCACTCTTTTAGAAACGAAACATATACAGTAAATATACTGACCATCGGTGTTCTTCTGCAATGGCAGCCATGGAGGAAACGGTTGAAAAGAGACCGTGACTACTTCCAAGGTATTGGGTCTGCGACAAGACTAGCGCTCGCAGGTCACTCTTCTTCTACCACCATCCACTGGCAGGCAGGCGGATTTTTCTGGTTTCGTATGACTGAGCTCGACGCGTCCCCTTGATCCCAAAATGATAGGACTTCCTCATCGCTTCATCCGGGTATTGCAGCTCTCATTCACCGCATACCTCTGCGTTGCCGTCGTTTACGCGACGTACCATTTCGCAAAGCTGCCCTGGAACGATGGCATTCGCTCGTTCCCATCGACGCTCAGGGAATCTCGTTGGTCTTCTCTCAAATTACCCCAATCTCTGGACTTCATGGGATCCTACAAGTCTTCTTCTACCGTCGGCGAACTTCCTACGGACTCGAATATCAATGCTGGGTTGCTGGCCGATAAATTCTACTGGGATACTTCGAAAGTCGCACTAGATCTCGGGATGGGGCACCAAGGTCGCGTTTCAATGGACGAGCAACTCTTTCTCTCCAAGGCGTTTAGCGTAGCAATGGGCCCGAGCAGGATCATACCGTTCTATTACAAGGCTACTTCGGACGTAGATCAAGAAGATATCACGATCACCACTCTGATTACAAGCAACCGCTTCTCCGTATTCGCTCGACTCGTAGAGCATTATCAAGGTTCGCACTTCCTTCCCTCTAGTAGGTCTCGGCAAAGCAAAACAAAAACGCGCCATAGGGCCTGTATCAGTAACGATCCACATCAAGAACGAGACTAAGCACATTCGCGAGCTACTGGACTCTCTCCACGGTCTATACACCTCCAGCCCCAGCATGAGCGCGCACGTCGACGTCCATCTCGTCATCGACAACTTCGAACGGCAATTCAACATGTGGCGCAACGTTGCTAGGCTCTTCGCGCGAACGGACTATATCATGATGCTTGACGTGGATTTTGCTCTGTGCACTGACATTAGGCGGGCTATCAGGAGCAGCGAGCAAGTCGTCAACAAACTCAAGGCTGGGAACGCTGCTTTTGTGATTCCGGCATTCGAATATACCAACGCATCCGACGGTACTGATTCATCTACATTTCCACGAGATAAAGATGTTAGTGTTTCCCCCCGCCTTTTAAACCCTTGTGTTGGGTTTTAACCGTTGTACCGTAGTCTCTCCTCCCACTGGTAGACAGCAAACACATAGGGATGTTTCACGCTTCATGGGGACCGGGACACAACAGCACCGATTATCCCAAGTACTACACCTCGAAACCCGGGGAAGTGTACAAAGTTACCCAATACCAGTCCGCTTACGAGCCGTACGTCGTCTTCAAGAAAGAGGGCCCGCCATGGTAATGTTTGTTGATGTCTCTCGTTCATTTCATGACGTTCATAGGCGTCTACAATGCGCATACATGCAGGTGTGATGAGCGTTTCATAGGATATGGCGCGAATAAGGCCGCGTGCCTCTTCGAGATGTACATTTCCGGCGTCTCGTTCTACGTTCTCTCCGATCACTTCATTATCCACCAAAACCACGCCTACGAGGAGACAGCACGGAAGAACGAGGTGCGTTGTTGATCCTCAGTCACCCAGATGACGTGCCACAATCCTCTTTGAATAATGTAGCGTCGGTATAATCGCAAGATATATGCTGACTTCAAAGAGGAAGCTTGCTTGAGGTAGGAGTGCACAACGAGATGGACTTTTGAACAAAACCAAACTCGCGTCTACAAAGATATATTCGGATGTACCGCTCTCAAGGTCTCTTGAACACAGCGTTAGCCTACAACGTGCAAACGGAATGCCCCAAAATCAAGAACGTCGCCCGGCTTTTCGGCCAGGTAAGTTGATTTGCGCCCAATCTTCTGCCGATTTCGGATAACGGTAACTCGTCAGCTCGGCGAGACATGACCTGGTGCCGCTACTCTACATATACTTTCAGGATAATGTATTACAGCAAGCATTCGTAAGAAAAAGGTCATATTGCGGAATTGTACGGTTGAAGTAATGAAGAATGTCATTGGTAGGCGTCGTAAGAATCATATTTTGCTCAACTCGTTGAATGCTTCCTTCATTATACACGTGGAACGCCTTGGGTGACGTGAGGGTAGTGCTGGGCGATCATCTATGCAAGCATTTCAATATATGCCTGTCGGACGAGCATACGGGAGAACTCACGCCAAATAACTCAGGTGCACGGGCAGCCAGGACCTGGGGATCTTCCCCAAGACCAACAAAGATTGTGGACACTCCCGCATCAATGGCAGAAGACAACGTCAGTGCTGAAGCC